>OU342641.1:15002500-17502500 GCA_910589605.1 Chrysoteuchia culmella
ATTGAGGGGTTATAGCCTATAGGTATGTTGGCGAGGACCAATAGCTATTTAACAAAAAAGTTTCATCAAAATCCGCTTGGTAGTTATTGCGTGAAACTTCAGCTCGAACAAGAATGTAACAATTACCTGGATGATATAATTGTTTCATGACTTCCATGACACTAGGCCCATATCTCCGAAGATTATCATCGGATCTCAATGAGACTTATATGGGACGAAATTGACAGTGTACCCGATCGAACAAAAAAACAACTATTAAAATCGGATCACCAACAACGGAGTAATCGGTATACATACATCGGACAAAAAAAAAATACGGGTTGAATTGAGTACCTCCCTCCTTTTTTGTTGAAGTCGGTAAAAAATAGTTGAATCTGTAACTTCACTTGTGGCCGAGTTAATTTTTTCCAATATTTTTCTATTTCAAATTTACCATAAGTATAAAAATAGCATTGAAAAATACAAAAATTACAAAATCATGAATCTGTAAATTTTGAACAAGTCATGTGTCAATGTCAGTCAGATAGATATGTCATGTCATTTGATGTTACTCACTTTCCTTTTTCCTTGACGTGGCAAAGCGTGATAAGCACTTGGCCAATGGCAAAAGGAAAGAAAAATATCAAAATGTTTATACAAAGAAAAACAAAACACGTAACACAATTAACACATCATTGATCACAAAGATACAAAAAATAACAACAATACTGTTTAAAACTTACAATCAAGTACGGCAAGCATGTTTACACGTCTGGTATAGCAATCAAGCCACCCCCATTTTAAGCATGTAGAAAAAATTGAGTAAGTTGGTTTTATATACTTATTTGAGTTTGTTATTAATGTTTCTTTAAAGCTTTAGTAAAGCTATTGCGTGATTTCAGCGTGCGAATGGGAGGTGGCAAGTTGTTGAGCACTTGGAAACAGAATATTTAAAAGACCCACGGAAAGCAGCCGTTCTGTGTTTGGGTGTGTGAATCCTATATGGTGCTCTGGTCTGGTATGGATTGTCGTTACTAAACCAGGTAATTTTCCTATATAAATAATCAGCTGACCCCGTGTGTATGACGTCATACAGTAAATAAGCAAAGTGGAGCATTCTACGAGAGTCCATCTTCAGCAGGTTCGAGTTGTTTAGAAAGGGTGTTACATGCGCTCTAGGTGCAGAACAGAAACGTGCACGAGCGTTTTGAACACGTTGTAGCTGTCTCATAGAATGTGCCAGTAAGCAAGCCCCAAAAACAGTGTCTGCATAATTTAATCTTGATAGGAGGATATCTTGATAGAATAAACATTACCAAAAGTGAATATGAAATTATATCCCGACCAAACTGTTTCGTTATAAACAATGATGAGGGACGTTTAATGACTTTGTGATAAGTTTACATTTTAATGACAGAGATGATACGTGAACATTGAAAAGAATGACTCCTAATTTAAACTTAATTACCTACATGAAAAAGTATCAAACTTCATCAGCGACTATTTAGTGTTTTGTGATACCTAACTAGTTACTCAGACGTTATTCGCTGATTAAAAAATAAAAACCCGCACCAAAACACCTTTTGACAACCGATTAATTGATATGAAAGTTCTAATCGACAATTGCAGCTCGAAGACGTATGTGTGTCAAAATTGATTCCAAACATCCCGATCGTAATGATTTCCTGCGTTGCGCAATATTAACGAAAGATCAATGTATAGTTGATTTTATCGCCCAAATTATCTTAACATCGGGCGGCGAGAGCAGGCGCAGGCGCTGGCTGGAGCATGCCTTATCGCAATCAGCGAGAGAGTAGACGAATGGGCTATGCGATACACATTATGCGAACACCATACGTGTCACTACTTACTTTGCATACTAAATACAACTCGCATGTATACTCAAAACCTCATAACTAAGTATTTGTAAAACTCAGAGACATCTTTTTGTTTGGAAGCAACCTTGACGTCGCGAAAAAAATAGGTACAGCTGCTTCATTCAAAAACAATATTTGAACTCTGATAAAATATGTGAAACAGCGGCTTCCGTACAAAAAGTTTAGGTTTTAGGTTTGAGGTTTTGGGTAAACTTAAAATTACTTTAAAAAAATACTTATCGCACACTCAGTAAGGTGCAGTTACATTGAAAGAAAACACTTCATAAGCTAAAAGTTGCAAGGGGAATAATAAAAAAGAATCACAAAGGTTTCAAAGTGCACTTCACCTAGATTATTGGTATAATGAGGTTCGTTTTTATCGTTGGGGTGAAGTGACTATTACGTAACTTTCTTCTTCACTCTTTCTTGAACTTTAGTTAAACATATAACAGAGTTTTAAACGAATAGGTATCTATAGGCCCCTTTTTTTTAACGCCCTTATTTCTGGTAATACTAAAGGACCAAATTATTTTTTCTATCGGAAAATAAGTCTTTCGAAGTTTCTGAAAGGAATAACTATCGTAGGTACTACCAATATCTCGTATAAATATTGTTGCAGCAGAGCTGGAATTTTATTAAAGGTTTTAAAGGTGACAGTAAAACTCGATATCTTATAAGACTTTTATCAAAAAACAATGGTTTTATAACCTATGAACAATAATCAAGTCATAATAGGACTAATAGGATTAATCTTAGTTAGAATAATCCTACAATCACGAAAATATATTTCGTATATAAGAGTTAACATTTTTATCAATAATATCCAACACAATAACTAGTTTTAAGTGTTACTTATGTTTTGTTAAGCACGGGAGGTCCCTAAACCATACCAACAGTCGCTTATGTTTTACGGAGCGCGTTACACATTTTAATGCGCTGATACCTTCGTGACCGCCAGAGTGGGCGTCCCACGAGTGGGCGGCGGGCTTACACAAGTTGGGAGCTTTTGAACGGCTGATGCAACGAAACTTCGTTGAAAGGGAACTATATGGAATCTGGTACAGCACGACAGAATACGATTTTTATGTTGTGCATTAGCAAACGTCGGAAACGATCCTTGACTGACGGCCTGTTTGGCACAGGGATACGGATACAGATAAAAAGTTTTGGATCTCTACCATAAGTTAGATAACAATGAAAGAAACTTTTACTAGTTACTACTATCAAGTGATATTAAGTAAAGATAAATAGTTATTTGTTATGCAAGGCTGGCTGGAAAGTTGGTTATTGGCGGCGAGTTATCTCTATTTAATTCTGAGCAAGTGAAGGATTCTAGGATTGAATCCTGAGCGAAGCGAGGGTTTCAAAGGTACAAGACGCTTAAAACTTTTTTGCAAGGAACATTTTATAGTTGTTACCGCGGTCAACTTCCGGTAAAAAAATCTTTAAACATTAAGTTTAATCAAAAGTTTATTCTTGTTGTTTTAATGATATAAAAAACTAAAATAATAAAAAAGGGAGCATTGTATTGTAGTTAATTCAAAGTTATTTGAAGTAGGAATATATTGTTACTTATAAATAACAATAAAAACATTTCGGTAAAAGGACATTGACATGAGCTACAAGACCAAGACAAATTTAAAAATAAAGGTTTATGCCACGTTCCGAAATCCAATCATGGGTTGTGAAGTCTCACCCAGCCTAATATAAAATTCTTATTACAAATAGTTTAATCTTATTGTTATTGTTTTTAGTTCAACGGAAAGTTAGTTCCCTATAGATTTTGATTCCCTTGAGAGTGTCGAAGTATACGCGGTAAGCTTTTGCGGCATTAATAGCCTTACCTTTTTAACGTTAATTCACTTAGCTACAAGAGATTGTTACCGTGAATATATGGTTTTAATTTCGACTCGATAGCTCCACGCGTTCCCGAGTTTTTCCCGAAATTCAGTTTACTCAACTAAATACTATATTTTCATGATTTAATTTCAAATGTATAATTTTTTGGTTTTTTCCTGTACCTACTCGTAGTAAAAGACGATATTATTTGCCAAATTTCATAGTTATAGGTCAACGGGAAGTACACTATGTATTTTGAATCTTGAAGAATGTCGAAATTCACGTTTTTTGGGGCATTAATTCACAAGTTTGTTAGAAGTCTTTCTATTTGATTCATTGATTGTTTTTTTAATTTGGCATAGAGTTAGTCGAAAGGACGAAGAGTAATATAGGCTACTTTATCACAATATTCACACGAAAACAGGAACCCCGCGGGTAAAACCGCGGGCGGAAGCTAGTATTCTATAAAAATTAAATGTTCATCATACCTATTATAAATTCACACAGGTAGATAGCTTTTATTACCTTTTTAAGTGTCTGCAAGTGCCCCCTCATAAATTAGGAGATGGATGGAAACCATTTAACCCTTTTTGCGTTTTGCTAAAACAAACGGGATGCTGCTTGTGTAGACCGTACCTAGGTACTTTTAACGTGTTTACTTTTGATCAAAGTCAAAGTCAAAGTCAAAGATTTTTATTAAAATAGACTTATAGATAAATACTTTCGAATAGTCCAACATTTTTTCCCTGCCAGCCATTCAGGACATCTTTTAACTGATAAGAAGAACGGCCGCAAGAAACTTATCAGCTTTAACAGAAACAACAACATTTACAATGGTGTTACGCAGCCCTAGTATATGCAATTCGCCGAGTAGGCATCGCCCCGATTCCACAAGGCAACAACCGAATGCATAACGTGACAGCGCCGCTGACGTCGTTCACCGCATCGTGGATAATTTTAACATGCATTCTTGTACCTACCATCGGTCGAGCATCATTTCTTTTATATTGTAATTTTAATTATAAGGTTTTATTAAATAAATTGATTTTTTTTGGACCATCCGCTGCGAAGCAACTTAATTGGCGCAGTCGGTAGGATACCCGCGGGTCGGATCGGGTATTTAAGGGTAAAATCACCACGAAATCTTCCCCAAGCTGCCCGAGTGGCTATCGCGTCGCGTTTCGGGTATCACGAATCTACAACGAAAGCTGGCAGCAGAAGGGAATCAAGACATCGATTCATCCAGAAAAAGATACCAGAAAATGTTGTACCTTGAATCTTTCAAGTACCGATATCCTTCATAATCCTAGCATTTTTCCTTATATATATTTTAACGTAATCTATTTTAGTAACTAGTTTTTTTTACTATTGATGTTAGTATAATCTTTCAAAATTTTTCATCCAAGGGCCTCGCGAGATAAAAAGGGTAGTAAAGTTAGAAATAATTGTATGGCCGAAAGTAGGCAATTAGATTCGATTGAAACAATTGACGAATCAACCGTGACCATGGCTAACGACAACCTTGACGTAATTTTTAAATTTTTAAATTATATAAAGGTTAGTACCCGAATTCGACGGGAATCCACATGTACTTACGCGTTTTATTAACATATGCGATCAGTTAGTTATCTCTAAATTTAAAACGACTGTAGGTAACGAATTAAATAACTTAGCACTTATTAACGGCATAATAGGTAAGCTGAGTAAAATACTTATCAACTAAATTATGGAACAAAGTTACTTCCCCGGTTTATGTGCAGTTTACGATTTATGCATTACTCCTTTAAAATATCGGCTTTTCTTGAGCTTGATTCAACGTCAGGATGACGTTTGGTCGTTACAATTTTGTCGTCACTTTATTTCAAATATTACTCTATAGATTTATTGGATAACACTTGTAGATATGCTAACGGGTCCTATTAACACTTTAAAAACAAAACACTATAATAAAGCTATGATTTTACTTAAATTCTGAATATTTCTATACAGCTGATACTATTTGACAAGTTAACCGGCTGGGGTTGCCAGACCAAAAAAAAAGTTTGCAGGTGCTCGGAACGTTTGTCCCAAAAACGAAACGTTAAAAGGGGGTCGTACAAAACTCAAACAGCTTAACGCCATTTCACTTTCACATGCTTTTAATTTTTTTTTATCAGAGCTTATACATAGTTGTCGTGATGACATTTCAATTTAAATCGTTTTAACGTGCGCTTGTTAAAAGCTAGTGAATAGGCACTTTCTATGTAAGCACCTTACCGCTCATTTAGAATCGCTTTTATGACGGATCTTGGGCAAAGCAGGGATTTCAAATGCTTTGAAAATTTTGCAATACCGGCAGTTTTGTTGACACCATTTTTATTTGACGCTTCATTTATTTACATGTTATTGTAAGCACGAGAGCACCTATGTGTCTCAATTATCATAGATACAGAAAAACAGTCACAAGGGAGATATAAAATGGGCGGCCTTATCTCTAATATAAAATATAGCGTATAGAATACGCGGTATCGAAATCAATTCCACACAAAAAATTTTTTGTAGTGATGGGTTCTGTACAAATGGCAAAGATAAAATATTGTTGCAATATTAGGTGATCAGTTGTATCAAGAGTCGTGAAAATCGTTTTGACGAGTCGTTTTAGATGAATCACGATGCGGTTAATTATTGGAAATATGTGTGAATTGCTATTATGAATCTTTGAACACGAAGCGAAAACTCAATTTGACTCTAATGCAAAATTCAATATCAATTTATATGAAAATAATAAAACCGAACTTTTTAGAATTAGAGGCTTTTTTTAAACTAACGAATATGTTCCTTTCTGCCCAATAAATTTATTATTTATATCTTTTAAGGTGGTACGACTTCTATACAAACAAACATTACACAATTATTGGTTCATCTTACCTTAATAATTCATAAATACATGCGCATCTAACTTGTTTCAGTCATTTGTTTCCAACAAATCCGGAGCTCAAACTGCAGCTAAAAAGCTGGGCGCCTTAAATTAGATCTAGCGATATTTCACGCAAGGACAGGTTTCAACTCTATAAAGCTCAAGTCCGATCTTGCATGGAATATTGCAGTCACCTCTGGGACGGCTCAGCGAAATATCAGCTTGTTGCACTGGACACGATCCAACGCAGAGCTGAGAGGCCAATTGGCAACAAAAAATGGTGAAGAGCAAGCTTCACACCTTTGCTCACCGCCACAAAGTTGCCTGTCTGTCGGTCGTCACAGATTATACTTTGGAGAGTGTGCTCATGCGCTGCATGAACTCATACCGCCATCCTCCATCTACCATCCGACATATAGACGCACTGCGGGCTACCACTCTTTCTTGGTTGATATTCCTAAATGTTGTACCAAGCGCTACTCAACAGCTTTTATATTGCGCACAGCAAAGGAGTGGAGCGCCCTCCCTGAGTTTGTATTTTCGAGCACTTATAACCCGCCCGTTTTTAAAGCAAGGGTGAATAGATTTCGGCTCGCTCCACCGTAAATCCTGTCTTTAGTCCCCAAGCTAGACTAGGATCAAAAGCGAACCCATTCATAATGAAAAAACATCTTTATTTCCTTAATCTTACTTAATGGTACTGAACCCCAGACTCTGAAAGCAGCGGATTTTTCTCGCATCGATGCATTCGAGATGTGGTGCTGGCGAGGGATGCTGCGTGTTAGTTGGATAGAGTTTCGGTCTAACGACTCCATATTGGAGAATCTAAAAAAAAGGAGCGACTATATGCCACCGTCATCCACAGATCTCTCCAGTTCTTTGGTCATGTGGCCCAGAGAAGCCCTGAAAACCTAAACGAGTAGGTACATCCTGCTAGGAAATGTAGAAGTAAGGCCTCGTGGCCGCAGACCAGCTCGTTGGACCGACCTAGACGATAAAGATGCTGATACACAGGGTACTACATCTTAGTTCCGCGGGCCGAAATTCGAAAATAAAAAAATATATGATTCTTAATAACTATGTTTCACGCGTATCAGGAACTAAATGATGATCAGCTATACTAAATAGGTAATAATTATTGTTTAAAGTGCACATGTCCAATAAGACCATGTCCAAGTCGAATACATAACCTAAACATTAGCATACAGATCTTTGCAGAAATACATGGACCTTTGTTATGTACAGAATCGCAAAGTCAGCATGATTGTATGAAAATAACGGGGTGGGCCTATCAATGTGCCGGTAAGTGTATAATTTAGGTTCATCGTCACACACAGTCCGGTTACAACCGGTGATTTTGGCTCACTATACTAGACTACAGTTGTGCAAGGTTGACCGGTTGCTTGCTGAGCGGGCGTAAAAACGTAGTGATTACTTGCTTAGTGACCGGGCGTTCTTGCCGGTTCGGGTTAGTAGGTGTGTGACGAGACCGACGTGTGGTATATTTTGTATAGCGTTATTTCCTTCCGGTTTCAATTCTCTTCTGTTCTCTAAACAGAATAGAATAGAACAGATTCGGTAGGTGTGGCTTAGATATGAAAGACGTGGTTCGAATCGCATCATTACTGGTGTGGTCGGCGCGGCGGGCGGTCTGAATATTGGCGGGCACCGAGGCATCATCATCCTCATCATTTGGATGAAATATTTCGATTAGCTTGTGAAAAGTACCTATTGATGGGTACGTACATATAATATAGGTAATTAAATAGGTATTTTGATATCACCTGTCACAAAACTTAGCCTCAATTGATATTCAATTATTTATTACTTTCTTGACTGATGAAAATTAGTTATAAAAGAAAAATACTAATCGTGGATTCCAATCAGATGAACGAAATTTGTAAGTATGTACCACGTATTTCGTCGTCCCTCTCGACCAGAAGTGCTTCGTACAATCTGGGAACTTCCTGATTGACCAGTAGTTTTTTTGGGAATCGTTTTCTCGGAAAGTACTAAGGTTAAAGAAATATTTTATTTTTGAATGAAATACCTATTAATGTTCTATTACTTGTGATATTACCGTTTTCTATATATCAATTACTTTTTAAAAAAAAGCTCCATAAAAACTCTACTGGTCAACCGGGAAGTTTCCCGATTGTACATACAGTGAGCAGCACATTATACAAGACAAAACTGTCATATTTCTCAAAATGATTTTGAACCCAAGTAACTTCAAGAAATTAAATCGTCGGCATAGAGGTGATAGGAACTAGAAAGTGATTGAGTTAAGAATTCAGAAATATAGAAAGAAGAAGAGGAGATAAGACGCCACCCTGAGGAACACCGGCCACAATAGGTATAGCACCACTCGGTGAAAGAATCCCCAGAGCGGACACGCTGCCGTCACCATAGTAGGTAACTTGGAAACCAATCAATTGCAGTTGGGGATATGTTCAGAGAACGTAAAACACTAAAGAGAATATACACTAGACAGAGTTGAAAGCATTACTGAAATCAATTAAAGTTCGAAATCGCTGCTACGTTGTGCGTTTTCAAAGCTTTTCTCTATCGTATCCAATCAAATTGATTGCTATCTCATATCGACATAAAAGCCACTTTAAAGAAAAATCGAGCTGCCTGCCGTCTGCCGGCTGGTCCGTATTTAAACACACAATTGCAAATACTCGAAGGGTCCTATTCACCGATACCCACTATTCTCATTGAAAGAAAATAGAACACAAACAAGAGCTTAGAAGTTGCAAGTCGGCCGTCATGCGTCACCAACCTTTTACGCGAAACACAGAAGGGGCTAGTACCTAAATAATAAATAGTTAATTCTTAAATTCTAGATAATAAAAATAAATGTAGATAACGAACTAACTTTCAATCATCAAAACAGACGTAGCGTAAGTTTTATGCGAAGATACTGTAAAAATAGTTTTACAACCGCGAAATCTTTAGTTGTGTGATGATTTGTGTGATTGATGTGCCGTGTGATAGTAAGCAAAATAAAAAACGTAGTTGCCAACATTATATTCCTAACTCGTAATTACCTACTTAAATTATGTAGTTTTGCTATGAGACACAATAGATATTCCATTGTTCTCTGACACCGGTGTCCTGCTAGCAAGGGTTTATATGAACCGCATTGATAGGCATTTCTCAAGGTGAAACGCTCCGGAGTGTGCGGTTTTTAGAACCGTGTTACAAAGTAAACCAGTTTTTTGTGTTGTCAAAGGATTCCCAAAAACTAAAGTTAATGTAAAATTACAAGTATACAGTTTATAATTATAGACAGTTGGTCGTATGCGATCCACGCGCCGCGGGCATCCTTCCGGTGGTTTCGGCATCGTACCTTCGTACGATCGATCCCGACGTGCCCCGACTGCAGTGAATCGCATTTAGCCATTGGAGGTGCAAAGAGGCCAATGCAGATTCGCAGCGTATGGAAACTGATGTTGGCGGGCCAGTCACCCCGCCGGACAATTAGTGTTCCACATTTAAACGCGCCGTTTGAATTCAAACTTGTTCTTTCACGTTTTGTGTGACAAAAAAAGGTTTTTGGTGGATTATATGTTACGAATTTAAACCATATTTAAGTCCGGTTCCATCACCGACAGATAAGTTATGGATACCTTATCTGAGGCAAATACTTTTGACATATTTTTCTTAATACAACTGTCAAACTATCTGCTAGATAAGCTATCCAGCACTTACAACCGGAACCTAATAGCAAAGAATACTAATTACTACTAGCTTATAGATTAGTAAACTTTTTATATGTACTTACAATTAGGTAAGCAGTTCGTCTTTGAACGACCAAGTCATACAAATATAAAAGTAACTCTGGCTGTCTGTTATTTAGATTTTCACGCCACACGCTCACCAAACCTATTTTGATGAATTTTAGCATAAAGATTGATTTGACTTCGGAGGGGGGCATAAGCTACTTACTTTTCATCTTGAAAATGTTAAGAGATCCTTAGAAAGGCGATAGAATAGTCGAGTACATACGAGTAACAAATAATAACCGTATTTTTAGTTTTATACTAACATGCTACCAAGATATCTATCTTTAAAATAAGCAAACTTAGATATAAATTATTTATAACTGCAGGTTATCTGTCAATCACCTCTGGGTACTCAATCGATGTCACAAATTACCTTCGTACTAAACTGATAATATTAATTATCGCGTTGATTGTTAAAAAACATATATAAAATGCGTTCGTTATTTTTTACGGAAATTTTAAAACTGCAGTCTGTTCTGTCTGCAATCTACGGCATTCAGGAGCTGAAAGCCTCGTTGCAGTTAAATTTTGTGAGAGAATAACATTGAATTCGGAATTGTTCTTCATCATTAATTTATAACGATCGATTTTGTATCAACTTCGAACTATAAATCCTATTAATTAACGTCAAAACCAATATCAATGAGGCTACTATGGAAAACAAAATACCTACAATCTCAGAGCTATTCGAGAAATTGCCCCGTTGCGACTTCGTGAATACTACGAGTATACTTCCGACAAATAGTTCCTCCTTTGTTCGGGAACATAAAAATAGGAAGACAGTGATCACGGCCCTTGCAAAGGTACTTAAAGGTCGGAAAATCCCTAATCCAGAAAGTCGGGTTTGCATTGATCCAGTAACCATAAGAAATAATTCAATTCTGGAGCTCGGTACCGCAGATACGATTGCAGCGGTTAACTACTTTCGCAATGGTCAGTGATGGCTTGAAAAATGTATTATCTCGAGCTCCTCCGTGCTTCGGAAGGTCCTGGTAGCCGTCGTTGAAACCCACGAATTCGTCGCATTGGGCCCGCGTGGTGGGTAATGCATGACCCATTCGCCATATCAATCCATGTAGGCCAGTGCCCCAGGTGTGGGGACATAAAAAAATTACTGATAATGAAAATAACGCGTTGTATGAATAAACACAGCATATTTGTTATCCGTACAAGTTGTGATCTGTCAAGATTGATATGATGTCGACCGTTCGTAAGTAGGCTGACGAGCGGCGTCAGTGCGCAGGCGCCGGTCTGCGCGAATGGTCTCTGCGTGACATCTGCTTGTTTTATGTTAATAATACGCCGCGCTCAATTGATCCGACGGGTATCTGTTACAAGGACGCCTCCAAATTATTGTTCTAGCTTAATTAACAGATGCGAGATTCATCAGAACACAACAATTGATCGAAATGTTGTAATACCACGCTATGTTTCAACGTAAGGTCCTATCTATTTAGGTATCACATCAAATGTGGTCCATGGACGTGTCAGCTAGGTTAAAAAAGTTTGTTTTATGTTAGGTAACCCATGTTTCTTTGAAAATTCCATAAATTTCTTAACCAGTGAATTCTATTTAATAAAATAATATACCTAACACAGAATGGACAAAACAATAATTTCAATTGGAAACAACAACATTGATTAATAATTATCTTATTGTTTATTCAATGCGCGTTGTGAACATCAACGTTCCACGCGTCGTGTCTATAAGCAAACAATATGATTGCGACTATACTACCATCGGTTGTAATAAATCCTTCCTTTGTAGGTAACCATGAGAGTACTAACGATGATTGGCTAACTTAGTTTAACGACCGATTTACGGGTATTTACTTAACGTGATTGGAAAAAAACGTTCAGAATGATGTAGATTTCATATAATACTCATACGCATAGAACTACCTACGCTTGAGACCTATGAGATTACGAGTATTTCTAACGATTTTGAATTTCTTCATGTTTTGTCATGCCACTCTAATTTTGCAAATGTAAAAACCATTTTATCTATGGTCAGTTTAAGGTCTCGCATTATCCGCAAATTATTAACTTTACAAAAGTAAGCGTATTTTGACAGAAGTTTTGTGACGTCTTCGCTCAGTCATCGCCTCCAAAGTGTGAACTGTGTCAAAATGTGACAACTTTAATAAAAAGAGAACGTTTCTTATGCCATGGCGGTTTCTAACAGATTATGGTAAGCCCGCTGTTCTAACGTTGCTCTTTCTAATGTTTTGCAAAATTTCAACAGACATCCTTAACGATTTTTATTATTATTCTAGCCATAGGTAATCCTAATAATGACTGTATTAGTCATAACATTATGGATTAACTCAAAAACCATGCCTATCACTGATACTAAAGTAGGACATACCAAAGCAAACACTCCAGTTGGCAACCGGATCGAAAACGAATTATTAAAGATAAGTAAAGGAGCCATCAAACTTCAACGGTTATGTGCTCTTGAAGAACAGTCAACACCAAAAATTGGTACAGATACACATAAAACTATGTCATATCATATTGTTATTACATAATTGAATGCTCTACTAGTGCTAATTGGAAGGAAACAGTAGAATAGAAAAAGGCGTGAATGTTAGTTTCTATTTCTTTCGTGTGCTAAGATAGCAAAGATTAGGTTCTACTCCTGTGTATGATTTTCGAACGTTACAATGTGACAAGATTGAAGATTCTATGATTTTATCATGTTATATCCCGTGGCTATACTCGTAAAGGTCTCGTTCAGTTCGTTGAGATTCTTTATGACTTGAGCTCATTAGCGCCACCATTATAAAAATCCATTGAATACCGAGGATGCGTTATTAAGTAAATTTTTCTAAGCGTTCATCCAGCAAGCGAAGCATGCGGATTTCGAAATCCACTCGAAAATTCAAAGAGGACTTGAGAGTTCCTGGAAAAAAGTATGGAAGAAGATGCTTACTTGATACAAATAAAAATAAAACTTTTCGAGTTAAGCCGTTTCAAACTGTAACTGCAATGATTAGTCGAATTCGCGCCCCATTCCTAGTAACAAAAATAAATTAATTCGCATCCACAGCTACCCTGGGAAATCATTTGTAATGTCAAAGAATTTTTATATGGATGAAGTTTAGTAAAGGGGTGGGCGGCAGGTACCTACGCAGTCGGAACAACTCGTAAACTTTGCTTTGTATTTATGAGGTGGAGGCACCGCCCACGCAAATGACATATTACCATATGTGCGCTTGCGCTGCGCTTTCGACGTAACGGGATTTTTTGAGCCTATGAATTGAAGTCACCGGCAAGATGACAAGAAGTTCTTTTTTACTTTATGGTATTTCACTTGAGACAGAATTTGTTAATAAGTAGGTACAGGTTACTAATTATTCGGACGAAATAACTTTAGAACTGTGTCTGAAGATTAACACCTCATGATTCCTTTGTAGCCTGAGGTGCAAGATCAGGACAGGATCTACGGTGAACTTTGATAGAAAAACGGTTCATGTAACGAATGTGGGGTAAAGTTGTATTACTTAGTTGTAGTAATTTTGATCCGCTTTTTTAATGTAGATTTTAAAATCTACATTTACTTCTAGATTGTTTGTAACAAGAAGCTTGAGCTGCTAGATACAAACAACGATTTCTACATTATAATATTGTACTGTCAATTATAATGTCCCATGCTGGACTAGGAATGAAAGAAAAACATTGAGTATGCCAGCTGCCAGATTTGCAGTGCAGTGCAGAAAATAAAAGCCTATTAATCTTCTATTAATGGTTAACCCTATTCGAAATAGGCGATGGGCTGGCAACTTGTCACAATTATTTCCGGACAACATCTTAGACCCAACAAGGGATTTATGGCGCGTGGGTAAGTGTATGTATGTATGATTACATACATACACTTACCCACGCTATATATACTGTTTCCACGAGACAAAATTCTATCAAAAATGTTTGATAAGAATTACATATAACTGAAGTAGTAGTAGGTAATAGTCATGAAAAGACGCGGAAGGAATAATTTATCGCTACGGTCTATAAAACAGATATTTTTAATTTTAGGCCAACTGACTTCTGATATTACTGTCTTATAACCATTGAGGTGCACGTTAATAAAACTCTCGTTTGCGGATCTGATAAGGTTGAGCGCACGTTTTTCTTTTCATCTCATCTCTAGTCCTGTCGCGTCGCACATTTGCGAAGCAAAGCCGACACTTTCTATCAGATAAAGCACATAAAAAGTTGCGCTATCGGTACTTTATGCGTGACATAAAAAAAATGAGCGTGAAATCACTCTTTTAAGTGATTTTTTGTAGATATGGTTTTAAAGAACATAACACAGTTAATAGAAAATAATATTTTCGATATCTACCACTTCATCTTTGATAAAGTGGTAGATATCAAAAAATTTGGATTTTTTATTTCAATTGTAAGAATTGAAAAAATTGTTATGGCAATATATAGTGGTCGTCTATGATAATGAGGCCTTGAATTATAAACTCCAGACACAATCTCTTGTTTCGAAACAGTTTAAAAGTTCGAAAACATAACAAGCTTCAAATGCTTAACACCCATATCTTTTGCACATTTGAATAAATATTTGATTTGGCCGTTGGTTTCTTTTACAAAAATCCTATATTTATTATTATATTTATTTATCTGTCGCATGCGACTTTGCCTGAGTGAGCTAAAGTCGCATGGAAATGATTTATTAAGTTCGTCACTTTTCGACTATATGACTGTGGTGATGTTATCCTTTTCCTTCCGCGACTATAGGTACTACTTATATACAATATTACACGATGGAGGTGATGTGATAAGACTGATGAGCTAATGAAGATAAGATCACTTCACAGATAAGTACATTAGTCCATTATAGCCTGCGAACATATAATTATGTTCGCAGATTATAGCAAAATACTTGTTAATACTCTTTGTGTTCATTTTACCGTACTGGCCACTAATAATGTACAGAAAAATATGTTAATTTTGACCTTTTCTAAAAAGAGTTATGTTGTGTTTATGACATGCTGCTCAAAACAGCAAAATGAAAGAAAATAGTTATTTTTTTTTAGCAAATTAAAAAAAATCTGGTGCAACGGATACCGATATAACTTTGTATTAAACAAAATTGGGAATTCGTTTTGGAGATGTTCGAAGAGGAATAAGTGGACTGCAAGCATAACTGTGAGTATTCAAATGTGCAAACGAAATTATAGTTCGTAAGAAACCGTCACTACATTCTTGCGAGCCCAATATGGAACAGATATACAGAAAATATGTTCTTGAAAACGCTAAAACCTATGTTTGTGAAAACTTACATGTTTTATATTTGTGTTGGATTAAATGAAAATTATGAGAAATCCGGAATGACGAATTTTATAATTGAATACCCATCTGTTGATGTGCAATTTCTACCATATGAGTCAGTGTGAGAGAATCTACGTAGGACACGGCTCACGTACTTGGATGTGGCGAAAAAAGAATTTACGAAATCCCTCGAAGTTTTATCGCCAGATATGATTAAAAAAGACTTTCTTGTAAGTGAGTATGAATTGGACTCAGAACATTAAATTTTAATATTCTGCAATCGATCGTCTCAAAAGGTCCGCCAGTTAAATGCCCACCTCAAGAAAATGGTGTTTGGACATGGAAATTTTAAAGTAGTGCGAAGACCGTTCTATCAGCTATTTACTTTACACGTGGACTTAAACAGCTGCAAATATTCAACTAACGTCAAACCTGCAATTTATGTGTTATTGCCAAATAAGAGCACATTTACATACATAGCATTGTTTACAAGTCTGCGTGATGTGCTGAAGGCTAATATTAACGAAGCTCGTTGTCAAAGCATTTCTATGGCAGGTGCCTTTGTGAACGAGAATTGACGGCCGATAATTGACAAAATCAATAATAATAAAAAATACCAATCGATTTTTTAAAAGCCATAAAAGACATCAAGAGAGCATTAAATTAAAGTGTACATATACCGCATTTGTTTGAATACCGTGAAGATTCTCCTTAAGTTATTTAAGTTCTGGAGTGACTTCTTTTTATTTTCATTTGCTGTCCATATGAGTTAACATAATATATCTATAAGCTGTGACATATGTCTGTACTTTTATTTTTCAGCTCGCCTGTACATTCAAAAACAAAATACAACAGTAGGCGAAATGTGTTCTACGTTTTTTCGGCAATTTGTAGGTACTTCAGGAGATTTGAGTGTTCGACCCATTAGGATGCAGCAACGAAGTATAATTGATACATAAAACCATAGTTCACCGGCGCGCGGTGTGTGCCACGCCTTACCAAATCGTCATTATTGTAACAATGTAGTGGAATTAAGTGCGCGGGCGCCACTCTGTGGGCCTGGCATTTCCGTTTTGGAACTCGTTTTGGCCTAGACCTCCTTAGTATTCTCTCTCTATCTAGCGATCATAAAACTATTGTTCTTTGTCGGTGTCAATGTTTTTACGCAATCTGACTGTTCTCAGAGATGGAAAATAACATTCTAAATGTTTTTAGCGTCCCGTTTTTTTCTACGATCAGCCAGTCTTTTGTTTGTATTGCTGTGTCCAAATGGACAGCATTTGATGTTAGGATCCAAGTTATCATCATCCACATATCCAAAATTCAACTTAGGTACTTACATAGTAGTTGTCTAAAACCGGCGTGAATTATAACTTAATATTATAAATCCGCAAACGGATATAACTATCAGTGGATTGGTGGAATCAACGGAAATCCTTTAACTTTTTATTTTAATCTTATCTGTAGTTTTTTACGGTCATGCTTTTATTTTTGAAGCTTACAAACGATTTTAAAGCACATTTAAACGGTACACTTGGGCCAATAGATAGGTATATAAGAGCTACAAACTATGGCGTACAATACGTAGAATAGTAGGAATTGATATCTCTAGATGTTGTGGACGAGCGTTTAGTCGTACAACTGACACGTCTTAGTAAATGCTGGCTGGAAAAATGCCACTACATCTGAAGGTGATGATACTGAAGGTCCGTCGATTAGTCCAAATAAACAATTTTTATAAGTCAGTTTATTTTATTCCTAAATAAATGCACTTAAAACAAAATAACATTTAAACAAAGACACTTCAGTTTTCACAAATTAATATTTATTTATAATAGTTTACGCTTGACACTTCTTGACACTTAAAATTCGGTGCACTTGTTTGAACACTTCTTAAACTCTTCGGAACACTTATCGAACATTTGTACGAAATTCTGCGATGCGCTTATTTGTTATACACTTATGCTCTTTTTAAATCGTATAGCATAGCGATTTCGTTTCGCTGCGTGTCGCTTTTATACCGCCCTCGGAAAGTCGAGAATAGCATGAAAAGTTTGCGACGCGTGCGCCTCGAACGTTCCCGACAATCCACGGGCGGCCGAGAACGAGACATACTATCTTCGCCTCGCTCACTCGTTTCCGCGGAAGAAAATTCTCACAACCTTCGATCTTATATATTGCAGCGCAACGTAACCCTTTTGTAACTTTTTGCCGCGGTATGTTTCCGCGGTGTTTAAATATACGTCCGACAACATATAATAGGTATTTCCATATAATTCATAATGTTGTTTACGTCTGTAAGCTTCTTTGTATCATTCCTAACATTGCTTTTGATACAATATTATTATTATAAGTCATTAGCAATTTAAGTATGTACAGTCAACAGCAGGCACGGCTTTACACTTTAACCTCGAAAAGCGCCCTTACGTCACTCGTAATAGCGATGGTTTTCCTATTGCAAATGTAAAGCTGTTGACTGTACCTAAGCTGCTGCAGCTGCACGTAATGTTAAAAACATACTGCTTCTAAATGTATTCCTTAGCGTCAATATTATTGCATTTCCTATTCACAACCGATCGGCTGCTACTATCAGCTCTTAATGAAATATTAATTGGTTTTAAGGGAGGACGACATTCAAGATGTCACATTATCACCCAACAAAAAAAATTGAGCTAGGATTTGTAATAAAATCTTCAAATTAAGTCGGTTAAAAAGATCGATTTGTCATACTTACTAATTGTCTGCCCTTTCTTCTGCTATAAGAAAATGTTGTTTTCTTTTAATTTCAATCTGACTACCTACTTCGATTTTGATTAGAACTTTGTAATTGGACAGCAAACTTATTATTCGGCATTTCGGTACACCTTCTTTATTCCAAATAGCGCCATCTCACTAAATGACATTAGTTCGATATTGCTTTACTAACTCGTGGTAGGGCCACAGGCTAAATGCACCAGCTCAGACCCAAATACGGCAACCTGCCTCGCCATAGCCAGCTAGAAGAACTATTATTCCTTGCCATAAGGTCATATACAGAGGACAAAGAACTTGAATCAAATAAGCATTAAAATAAATCGCTGAACACAGGCTGGGTTAGGTACCTACCTGAAGATGGACAACGCTACGCAACGATATCGTTTTTAATTTGACTCAGTAACTTTTTGTTAGTCAAATTTTAGATTTCTTTTAACATTTATCAAGTCGATATTATTCATCTCAAAATTAAAATAAAAAATATACCAACTCAAGAAAATAACTCTTTACATAATTTAAGCTCAGGGATGGGGTTCAACACAAGTTAGTAATTAAATACCTACTATTAAATAAGATAATTACAGTTTGTTTCTTATTTTTCCAGATTATGCAGCTTCCATCATATCAGTAGCGGGTAAGAGATGACATTTATTTACAATTTAATTTCATTCATATTTAATAGCTACTGTAAAAATTTAATCCTATGATTATCACGTGATTATCACACTGACTTGAATTTTTATTTTTTCAAAACTTTCAACCCATATTTTCGAAACGTCCGTGAAACAAAAAAGTCTAGAACACATCAAATGTCAAATGAATACACGTAGGTATAATTATATACCTACGAGTATTGAACGTGATGAAGTATAGCTTTCAAAATATTCAACCATGTCTGAAACACATTGCGCAGTCAGTAATTTACGAGATTACACATTAATAAAGTTTATAATAGAGTTGCTTCTCCCCGCAATATGTATAAATCCGTACTTGCCGACGATTAGTAGGCGCTAACTCGTTCGAACTTAACTTTATTGACCATATATGATTTCCAGACATATTTAGATTTATGTCCATTACGACATTAGCAAAATGGACGCGCCACAACGTTTGGATATAGCTATCCGAAGCCATTTAGCATCAAAGCACTTGCGATATTGGGTCTTTTGTCATTGTTGACAAGATTGACAGCGCTTTTATAATTCTCAAACTCAGTTCTCGATCATTTTGTTTACACAGACCTAACAAAAAGGTACCCAGTGAAGCGGAGAACGGTGCTCCCTCAAAGGACACTCTCATAGACGCAATTGAACAGAAAAGCAACTCTGGAGCTCCACAAATCATTTCACCTCGTACTCCATGTATGAGGGTCTAATTCGCTGTTCTTTTGACCCTTTTGCTTAGGGTAAGCTTTGATATATTATATGAGAGTTCAGACATAGTGGAAATAACTTGAACTAAACGAAGAAGTTAACTACCTAAATAAGCAATGCAAATTATTAAGAATAATAAAGTTATAAATATATTAATATACTATAAAAAATTAATATACTAAATATATAAATAAATATTGCTAAATTTTGCGAAGAGATATGGATACAGGCACTGAGGTTGTTTAGATTGTTATCTGTTTGTCTATTAATGAACTTTCCACATAATGAGTACTGAACAAAATTTCATAAAATTTTGGAAATCAAGAACTTACCTTTACTTAGAACTTACATTTAAAGTCCTCATCAAGAATACGTTTCATTGCAGTAAAATACTTCCGATGACAAAATGGTGCCTCCATTTTGTCATCCACGCCAGATTCACAAGCATCCGCTAGGTAAAAATAAAAGCGTTTTAGTCACAATAGCTTTTAGTTTTAAAACACGGAAATATTTCATACAATTAATTTCTAAATTTGGTACACAAAACACTTGTTTTTCTCTACATAAATTACATATTTCAAAAGAAATTTAATCATAAGTAATCTGATTTAATAGTATTAACCACGTAATAAGGTGTTGTTTATTATGTTATTATGAATTCGTGACGTGACTCGAGCCCGTAACTTAAAAAATCGTGACTAAATAAGAAAAGAAACTATTCTACCAGTTTTTAAACGACCTCTTGGCTTAATATATGACAACATTGATAAAGGAATTTTTATTTTTGTTGTTGGTATCCGGGAAAGGTGACTCGTAATTGGTGATTAAAGTTATATATACGTATTAGTAACGTCAACTGAAATAATTCCGGAAATTGGGAGCTAAAAATATTCTGAATTTTATTCCCACATTTACTGAATTCATGCTACCTATTTAAGATAGCCAAACATGCAAATGCAATAAAAACGTTGTTACAATTTCAATAACTAACGGTCCGCTCGCAACTTCTATATCTATGCCAAAATTCATCAAAATTGGTTAAATAGTTAAGGCATGAAAAGGTAATAGACGGACATAGATACTTTCGCGTTTATCGAAAAATCTAATATTATAGAGGCTTTACCTCCATAATATATATTGTGTAGATTGTACTTTTTGTCGATCTTACCACAAAACAGTGTTTATCGCGCGCTAAGTCCTAGGCAGAGTTTAAATGTGATGCTGACACTTTTTTGTCAATCAATTCTGGTTGATAGTGACAGCATCACATTTAAACACTTTCTTAACGGTGTTTTAAAATCTTTTGTTGTGCGGTCGTGTAATTATGATTTTGAATGTAGGAAGTTCTGTGGAATTAGGATAATTCTTTCACCAGTTGAAAGCTTCCCTATTCATGAGTGACAAAAGCTATTTTATTGTGATCAATAATATTTTTGAGGCAGGCGATCGCATTGAAATCAAGATTGAATTAATGTCAAACGTCAGTAATTATGACTTTGAATAAGTAATTACCATAAATTAACAATTAATAAATTACACTAATTAAGTAAAGTAATATAGACTACAAGTCTAGTAATCGATTTAGAGGCAATCAAAATCGATTCAACATCGAAAATCAGCATTAATTATTGACATTCAATCTCGATCTCAACGCGATCCCGCCAAGAGTAATCCCCCAGATCAGTTTCCCTCAGTGTTATTTTCTTTGAAACCAACGTTCCCAAAAGGTTGTGTTTCGATAGCCACATCGCATGCGACAAATGGTGCGTCAAACATTGCGCGACTAAATTAACATGGTCATTACCTTTGTCGCTTGTTTGTTGTCTATAATGTACTCCCTGCTGACTCGAGATTCACACTAATGTGTAATGTGGCGCACAGGGGTGCCACAACACGGTTTTGTAATGGAATGTTGGTATTTACTGGGAAATGATTGAAATTTGTATACTTACTATTTATTTGGTATTGGTCTTTTTCATTTACATTCTTATTCCTTTCTTCCTCGCAATATGGGTTTCGAAGGGGCAGATCTACTGATGACGCTGTACACGAAATTACGGATCAGATAGTACATAAGCTGGAATCAGGACTTAAGTGCCTAGCAATCTTTTTGGACTTAGCTAAGGCATTAGACACTGTATCCGTGCCCCTACTACTTCGAAAGCTGGAAGACATAGGCATAAGGGGTATACCACTTTCATTATTTGCAGATTATCTCACTGGTAGAGTTCAACGAGTTAAAATAGGGGACTGGCTTAGTGATGAGCAACCTGTTACCTTTGGAGTCGCTCAGGGGAGTATTTTAGGACCGTCACTCTTCCTGGTATACGTTAATAGCCTCTGTCAACTCCAACTCAATCAGGGTAGTATCTTCGCTTTTGCAGACGATACCGCTCTGGTCTTTTTTGGTGAGTCTTGGAACGAGGTCACTCGCCTTGCCCAGAAAGGATTTGACACGGTCTCTAAGTGGTTGAGAGATAACATTCTCACTTTAACCTTAGCAAAAACGAAATACCTTCCGTTTGCTCTTACTAAGACACAGCTACCAACTAATGTCGTCTTAACCGGCCACCGGTACAACCACTGTGTTAGTAATATGGCTTGTAACTGTCCACCTCTAGAACTATGTAATAGTTTAAAATACCTTGGGGTTACTTTGGATAGTACACTCAGTTTCAAGGATCACATACAGACACTGGTGAGCAGACTGCGTAGGCTTATCTTTGTGTTTAGGAATCTCAGACACTTAGCTGATCTTAAATTAATAAGAAGTGTTTTCCTCGCACTATGCCAGTCTATTGTTGGGTACTGCATATCTACTTGGGGTGGCTCTCCCAAAACCCACATGCTTGAATTAGAACGAGCGCACAGAGCAATCCTCAAAGTGAGTGCGTATCTTCCATTCCGTCACCCGACGTTCATCACTTACCAACTGTGGGATGTGCTCACTGTAAGACAAATGTTTATCCTTCCTACTATTTTAAAAAAGCACACCAGCATTACATACGACCCTGGTCAGCAAGTCAACAGATGACGTAAAGACAAAGTAGTTGTTATGTAACAAATTCTTCACCCAGCGGTTGTATTGCTTCCTTGGAGGCCACTTATACAACGAAGTTAACCGTCTTTTGTCCATTTACTCATTACCTAAATTTTCCTGTAAAAAACTGTTTCGATTTGGCTCAAAAAGCTCAATTATGATGCTACAGAGCAATTATTATCAATAATAAAATAACAGCTAACTTATATAAACATACATTTTCATATACTCGTACTTATATAAACATACACCTAATATATATTTTTATTATCACTTATAAAATAATGTATTATCACCGTGTATTGACACACATATGTACGACATAATTTTTATCAGTTAATGCACTTTTTAACTTTACTTGCGATGGTTTATAATTATACCCGTAATTACCTTTTTTATTTTCTGTACCTTAATCTCTCTATAACTATATATCTGAACACCCAGTGTATAGAATTTTTCTTACCTAAAATAGTTATAATTTGAAGGGTGGAGTGAGCCTGGTGACTTGTCATACAGAAGGGGGTTTGACCCCACTTAGCTCAGGCACCAGTTCTCTCCAATATTAGTTATTTTAACATAGTTTATAGCTTATATATTGTAATTTAATATTAAATAAGTACAATGTAACTTTTGGAGAGAAAAATAAAAAAAATAAAGATTTAAAGATTTATTTACCTCAAAAAGATTAATACATTTTCATGTTACCTATTGGGGGTACAACTAACTTTTCACAAGGACTTATTTTTCCACAGAAATAGAACGTAAACTGAAAACAATTTATTTCTAAATATGTTGGGATAGACATTGCTTTAAATACTCTATTGTTGTTAATTGTTATGTTTATCTCCAATTTGCTTCAGGGTTAATAAAATAACTCATTATCATTATGAAAGTTTGAAACAGATCAATATCGGAATGTGTATCCACTTTTCTTTAGATAACTCTTTATTTAATATGACAATCAAATTTAAAAATAAATCTTTAGGCGATATAAGACTGAAACGAGATTATAGTAAAAGAAAAAGACGCGCGCGGGACCGAGACTGATTTTGCAGATTAGGCGAAAATACCACGAAATCACTTCGTAGTAAATAACTAGGTACCTACAGCGATTAAATAGAAATGAAATTAATATTATTGGTGTCCACTAATTAAATCAATTTCCAATAGTATAAAAATACAAAAATTCAAGATTATTCTCAAATGGGGATAACCCCATTTGAGAATAATCGTGAACTTTTGTATTTTTAGGGGGTCATTCAAAACGAAAAAGTGTCGAGGCCAAATCATAAAAAAGTGATTCTGGTACCTTACAAATCTAAATAAAGGTATGGCGAAAATGTATATCTTGTTACCAGATTTGTAACATCTCTGACCTTCTTCCATAGTTTTATATCAAAAAGTACATACTTTTCCATATAGCGTCTAAAGGTTGGTCCAGAATTGTTTTTTGTCCATACCTAGCCTCCGTTTCATATTGTCGTCGTGATCCAAGAACGCTAGTTTGGACGCCCATTCAGTATGGTACAGTGCGGTGGTATGGCGCGGCGTCTCGATACTGATACACACAAGTACGCTCCGATCTATTATCTATTTATCCGATGAAATCTGTTTTTCATCCCTTTAATAGGAAATGGACATGCGTGATCGCTGTGACGAACTTTGCGTCCAGAGTTTTTGGATCGCGATGCTGATACGAAACGGTACCTCCGTTTCGTACAGACAAAAGAAATACTTATCTAGGCCCACACTTAAAATTGACTCAATGAATCTGTATGTACATTAAATGTTATTTTGATACACTCCGGTAGGGCTACGACTACACGCAGCCCTACCGGCGTGTATGCACAGCCGCAAGCGCAAGTGCGTCGTTATTTGCATCTCACCGTGTTTGCCTTGTAACGGTACGTACTCTTTTCGTTTCTGTATCGGACCCACGCGCCACGTTTGATTTGCCGAGTCGGTCGGCTCGACCCGTAGCGCACGTGTTGCACCCATATGGCACAGAGGATACAGTTAAATTAAATACTAACCAAATGGCTACCACCAAACTACCATTCAAAGTGTTTGAAATACTTTAGATCACCATTTTTTACAAACCGGTTTTAAGTCTTTCGAGGAAAGTCACAGAGCCTATTTCTGTTTAACACTCCATTTTGTTTTATGGTGATAACATTTGATAGTCATTTGTCCGGGAGTTCATTGTTACGATCCCCTAAATAGGACTTTTGTTCATTTCAGCTCAAAGACTGAAGTTCGTATTCAGTTGGAGAAACAATACCTTCACCAGGCTCTAAGCGTCAATAGAAATGTTGAATCGGACAATACAAATGGAACAAATCAGACAACTTACGTAAACAGACAGCGATGCTGTTTTGAAACACTGCAAATTACAGATTCCTAATATTGTGTCAGATTCAGGATTTTTGCAATACATTTAGCGTGGGAAATTTTAGCGCTTTCGTGTCGCTGATTAATTTTGCTTCAGCCTGTTAGGAGCATGAATACCCTGATAATCCTGGATGAAGTTCACATACACAATTTGAGTAGCAACAGTTGAATTGTAGCAAATATAACTGTTTCGTAGAACAAAAAAAAAAAAAATGTTACCTTTTTTGTCAAATGTCGAATAAAGGTTGTCACTGAAATAATAAAGTGAAAAGCACCTTATTATTTAATTTAACTACTAGTAAAATAATAATTAATATTATGCACTGGTTGGATGGTAATGAAACGTAATTTACAAGACAGAGATTCAGAGATTGACTTAGAACAAGTAATCAGGCATGTACAAAGATGAACAGCACAATTTGCGACATATTAAACTGCATTTACATGCTCACACAATGTTTAGATTACTTAACCATGTCAATTTTAATATATGCAATAAAAAATATTTCATTCCTATCCAAATAGATCAATACCGTCCTGCTAAAAATGGAGGGAACGGATGGTAATATAAAGGTAAATGGTGATAATGAAATACTTTCGATATCAGAGTAATATTTTTTTATCTGAACATTTCTTTAGATCGTACTTTTCGAATGAGGTATATTAATGAAGTACATACTACCTTTGAGAATTACAATTCCCCTTATCTACGTTAATTCGACTATTCCGATGTAAAATCGACTTTCACCTATAACAGGATTATCAGGGTAACAATTGCTGAATTATACCTACCACCACCCGCATAATTCAACACAACAGAATTATTTTGGTGATGTAAAATTGTGGTCTTTTTTAAATAAAGAGCATAATTTGTCTGCTCCCGGTTGAGGCTGTCCGATTTCCATTTTAGATTGGCGCCCTGCATGCACCGGCCGTTTCCTTGTCACATGTCACTGCAAAAGCGCAATCCGCACCGGATGCACCGCAAGGATATCGATGTTAAGGACCAATCTCGTCATATTTACTTCTCGGTTTGAAAGTGAAAGCAATATCAAAATATAGCTGGTAACAATAGCAATGAAAAGACGTTAAAATATTTACTTACTTTGTGAATTGTGATACGTTGGGAATATAGAGATCTATGAGCCTATTCTGTAATTCTGAAGTTTTAGTGGACGATTCAAACACCACCCGCATATTTCTGTTGCTAATAATAATTGTGGCTGAGATGATTATTTCCAATATTTTTCTGTTTAAAATTGATTATATTGTGTACTCTTTAAATATAGAGCATAATTTGTCTGCGTCCGGTTGAGTTTGTCCGATTTTCATTTTAGATTGGCGTCCCGCATGCACGGCCATTTCGTTGTCACATGTCACTGCAAGAGCGCAATCCGCACCGGATGCACCGCAGGGATATCGATGTTAAGCACCAATCTCGTCATATTTACTTCTTGGTTTAAAAGTGAAAGCCACATCAAAGTTATGCTGGTGAAATAGCAATGAAAAGACGTTTAAAAATATTTATTTACTTTTGTGATTTGTGATCCTTTAGGAATATAGAGATCTGTAGACCTATTCTGTAATTCAGACATTTTCGGTGGAAATTCAGTGTACTTCCCTACATTGACTGCTATCATATACTTATAAAATATAAAAATCTATGTAATTAAATTTACATATTTTTTATTTATATATTTTTATTATTTATCGGTCATTATATCTTTTTGAAATCTTTAAGATCAGCCCTTTAATTTGATACCCATATTGAAGTTCTTATTCTTAAATTAATATTATTTTCACTTAAAAAAATAGCACCTCACAGCCGCTATGTTGTATTTTTATTAATATCACTTACCTTAAAACACTTGGGCTGTCAAGACAAATCTAAAGATATCTTAATTATAATCATCCGTTCAGCTGTTTAAGAGATAAGAGGTAATAAAAAATATTTACATTTAAACATACTAACATACAAACACAAGATATGCGCGAAAAACTTCCTTTGCAGTCGGGTAAAAAGCAGCAATCCACTTTCAGCATATGCCATACTTGGTTTTCCACTGAAGTGATTTACAGAATAAGGCTACAGAGAAAAATCATAAAAACCGATTTTGTAACCCAATATAAGTACTTAATCCACTACGGTACCTTCTTCAGAGAGAATGTAATTATTTTGTAACTGATCCAAAAGGCTAATTATTGCCCAATCGTCGAAAATCGGATCGATCAATTCACCATGACAACTATTGCAACTAAATTTCAAATAAATTCATTACAACAATATGCAATTGTTAGATTTGAAACTTGTTGCTACATGCGTCTGCAAGTTGCATTTCCCGATGAAAAGCTAATCCCAGAGGCGTGCTCACTATGGACAACTTTAATCTGCTTAGGCAACGGAGCATTATCAGTTAATCCTCTGTCCTCATTCTACTATGTTCAAGGGGAGGAACGGCGAAACTGTTTCAGTGAGAGCTGAGGCAGGCTAAATATAACCGGGAGGACAGCTGGCGGGGGGAGGGGCCAGGACGTTAACCCGAACCCAGACCTTGTGCGCACTGCCGGAAGGAATGCCGCTACCATTTTGCACCATTGTCCTAAAACACTAACGATCCCTTTGTTTCCAATCATTGAACATACAAAGAGTGACACCCATTTTTATCCCCCGGCCACAACTCGCGCCAGCTGCCAAGTATTACGCAGACCTTATATCGTCGAAGTGCAAAGTTATCACTGTGAGACAAGCAGGATTTCCTCTAGTAATCTCGAGAACAGGACAAAGCAATTTGAGGCAATGTGCGAAGTCAAACGGCGGTACGGCTGTTTGGCCGACGACTGTTAAGCCCAAATGACGTGATTAGGTGTCACGTCACTCACAGATTACGAGCATCGATCGCTCCAGGCGGCTGCATCCGCCTATCTAACACGTTTACATCCACAGAATGAGCGCTACTTAAACGCGGAAGTATCAACTACCAATAATAAAAGGCATTTGTATTTATATCATTATATGAATAGGTTACTTTTAATCACTCTGACATTTAACACTAACAGAATCACATTACATTTATTATTTATAACCATGCGAACCTTTACAGCTTTTCAATGAAGTGCACCAAAGCTTACATACATATATAATTTATCATACCCATTAAAACCCAATGTGAATCGATCCGAAATATTGCTAATGTATGTGAAACTCAGCATATGCAGGTTCGTTATGTGTCTACCTTTTAAATAAATAATGCATAAAATTTATTGATTTGCCGTTTATTTCGTCTGTTTTGTAGGCATCGAGCTAAAGGTATCTCTTTAAATATTCCAGAGGTACTTACAAATTTTAAGAGGGAAATACATTTAGATATATAATTTGATTTTGTAAGTTTGTGATGAGAAAATAAAAGCCTTATTTATTATTATTATATTTTAACATTTGAATTGCGTAATATAAAATCTGGTAGCAAATAATACTTATCAAGAATCATTTAGCATTTAAATGTTCTTTGATAATCAAGGATTACAGCAGATCGATTGCATACATTTATAAACTTTATTGTTATCAGAAAGAGCAACCATATTTAACGACTTTCCTAATTCATCGAGAAAGTTATTTTTTCTGAAAAACCGGAAATCGATTACGCTGTTTTTGCCATTTTTTCCTTTTTAATTTCTTACTAGTTGATTTTGCTTGTTCGTACAAATCGAACCCTTGGTAGCAGCGCGGCAGTCGACAGTCGATTACGATCGCGTTACGAAATCATTTGCGGGTCAACAGCACCGTTAGTTGAAGGTCTTGGCCGCTGAACCCTGCGCCTCCTGAACCCACCCTCCTCCACCTCGTGTAAAGCCGTATTTAGGAGCGACACTGAACTTTTATTTAATTTAGTTTTTAGTCGAGTTATTGAATGAAATGCAGCTTTACTTATATACACAATGATATTCTATTTTTTTTCACAGAATAGGTGTCGTGATGGTTGATGTGCACTCGGTACTGCTGTACTAGAAATTCACTACCAAGACTATATGTATACTTAGTGACCCAATTCCAATCGTGCTACTATTAAGGCAACTATTAATGCATCTTGCTTTAACGTATAAAGTCAGCGTAAAACAGCAATAGTCGCCGGCCAAAAATTGCAGGAATAAAAAATGATGTAAATAAGATAACCAATTCCAGCAAGGTACTCCAAAATCTCATAAATTTATTACTACTGCGGAACCCCAACGCCACCTAAAGTCGGATGATCGAGTATTCTAGCTTTTCATCTGATTGAGCTGCAAATCAAACGAGGGGTGGCCTAATGGCGTTCCAAATTCGAATGAGCAAAAGCAGCGTGAGGAAAGCGAATTTTCCGCGGCAACCGACGATGTTGCAACGGTATAATGCAGTGGCGACGCCTGCCGCCCGCACCGATCAATACCACGCCCCTCCTCGGGTGAATCAACTGCCATCGCTCGCGAATACAAAAAAAGAGAAAAGAACCATTACACACGATTAACCTTCGTTTGTTTTTTTACCTGTGGCGATTTTCAGGCGGGAAATTAAAACCTTCTTAGAGAATTATTTTGACAACAAGTAAAACGTAATTAATCTTTATAGCAAAATAAATAAAAATCAATTACCGCATTTACCATCTTTTAGGAATGAAGGACTGCCTAAAAAGATTTAATTAGGTAAATCCACCGAATAAGTCGGAATTTCGTATAATTATGTCACTTTGTCTTTTCCGAGCAATGCCATAGCAATATGGTAGTTTATTATTTTTTAAATCTAAATACAAGATGAGTAATTCAATATTAATATTACTTCCAGCAGAGTGTAACGCTTGAAAAAGAAAATAGACGATAAAATCGTATTCGGTGCGAATATGTTTTTCTAGTAGCGTTCGAACGACTAGACTCAATTTTGGGATACGGATGGCGTAAAAAGGTTATGGACAAAATCTATTAAAGGGATGGGACTCCCTAGCTGACGCTGAAGTGATAAAACTTTTTTGAAACAACAAAGTAAGGACCAGGCATCGTATTTTTGAATCACTCGAATTACATTCGTATCCCTTTGTTTAACACCGCATTCGCATCCAAATCTTGCAAGATTCGCATGTGATTGTAATTGAGTAATGATGTAATCGAGTGTTTCAAAAATACGACTACCGTTACTTACTACAAAATTATTTATTTATAGTGATTAGTTGCAGGAAGGGTTGTTTAAAAAATACTTTGATATATTTTCCTTTGAATTAAATGTTCAATAAAATAGCTTTGTTTACCCGTATTAATTTTGTGAATAATCAGTAGGTACGGTAATTGTGAATAAATATTATTATGGATTTACAAAACACAAAAGACGCCACTCAGTGTCCCGAGATACCCTATGGCCTTTTCTAGATTATGTTACCGCCCAAACAAAAGATCAGCCCCCTAATTGACTAATTCAGAGGTATTGTGATTGTGATATTTTCGTCTGTCATATTGCTTAAACAGTTCAATTTCGTTTATTCCATACCTTTTAAAACGCGTCCCGATCACAACCTTTCAAATGTCAAATAGTGACGGCCTGAATAACTTTCAAATTACGAATTGAAAGGGATTGCGATAGATTTAGAATTAGACAATTAGCCCTCAGATTGCACTTATGTAGCATTTTCCTAGTAAGTGAGTCATTGCCCTATTTGGGGCTGTAGTCTGGAATGCATGGGGTCGGAAATCTCTCGATCGATCACCGAATTGAGTAAATGCCATTGCGAAATGTATAGTTATCCAGCAACATCCATAATAGCATCACCCCATATTAGAGTATAAACCTAGATATTACGCATCTACCTTTATGCGAATTTCAATATCGAGAAAATAAAAAAACAAGTTCGAAAGTACTTGGAAGATTCACAGTTTTCTTTAACTTACTTACTTAAACTTTAGTAAGATTTCGCGAATTTTGTCACTTTCTAAAAAAAAATATTAAAATCAGTAGTATATTTCGTATTAACAAGAATAATTTCTTTTTTATTATAATGGTCTTATTCAATAATGATATAAAATTGCAAATTTTATGGTATAAAATAATTATTAAGTAATATAGAATATTACTTTATAAATAATTTTGAAGATTATTAGTTTAAATTACTTAAGACCTTGCAAATTATGTTTATTATTGTATTTAAAAAATAATTAACAAATAAATTTTAATTTATAAAAAAAAACAAGAATTTAAACTGAGAAATCTAAAAACAGAGTGTATCTTTTGATAATTTTAATAGTTCCATAACGTTCAGACAGTATTAAGGTACGGATGTATTTAATAAATATTGATATGTTATTCCAAATGTGAAAACCCTGTATATTTGTACCCAATAGTACCTACAAGTTCATTCGTGGTTATCCCTTAAATGATCTGTAGTGTATACGTACAGAAATACCTAGGCACACCTATAAGTCAATTACGTCATAGTCTGGCCCTTTTTAAAGGCTACGCGACCGTCGCTATTCCATACGAATTTAACTCAGGTAAACCCATAATCAAACGTTTATGGGTCCATTATCTGACTCTATTGTGTCTATGTCATTCTGATGCCTGAACCGCTAACAGATTTATGCTGCAAAATGGATAAAACAAAAGAACACGAGACAGACGATAGATGAGGCATGCAAAGCATTCAGTACGAAAAGAGGTGTCGGCTCGAAAACAGGTAAGTTCCATGATGATATGAAGAAATCGAAAAGTGTACAAAGGAAAATGTTCCATATATTTCATTCTGCTTCCTTAATTCCGTATTTCGCACATGACAGTGACGGCGTAACAGCCAAAACTACAGTAAGTATTGGATCAAACTATGAAAAAGCAAGTGCTTACTTGCCTTGACTTTGCCACTTTTTTCTAGTTTCGTATGATTTAGACCGCGATAACAACGACAATTTCGTGATTCCATCCATTGACTTTTTAAATGACAAATCTGATCCATAGTCAAGCTAGAACTAAAGTAATGTTACAAGCAGAAACTTAACTCCTATTTCATGTAAGACATAGACAATAAAAACTATCAATGCCACTGGTAATTATCGGCGTCGCTTCTATAAATTATGGGTTCGAATTCTTGCTTATACAAAAAAAAATGGCAGATCGTCATAACCCTGTTAAATTAAAAGCGCCCTCGGTCGCACAAGTCACATTGCGTGCCACAAAATTATTACTCACTGCTTCAGTTATTTGCTTGAAATAGTCCCTTTTGCCACTTGATATAAAGCTTAAACTCCCACAAAGGTCTCTTCAGAGAAATGCGACATTCGTAATAATAAAGGGATTGCTCTCTGAATTAGTCCATCGAAATAATCATAGCAATTAACCGTTCCTCCAACAACGCACTAACTTGATGTTTTACACTTTTCAAAAAGTTACTAACAGAATAGGTAATAATTACATTACTTTTCCACATTTCCTTTTATTTTGTATGAAGGATTTTTGCTGTTTTAATAAAAAAAATTGTCGTCGGTGACCCGCGAGCAGAGAAACCACTCGGAACTAATCGTCATTTCTCTCAAGCACACACCATGTTACGTTATGTTATAAATGTTTTTTCACATATTCATCAAGCAACTACGACATGCGACACGTACTCTTAAAATGAATTAGCGGCAAATTAACTATTGTCGAGGCAGACGTGGAGCAGTACTTCTGGCAACTTTTCTATTTTGTAATTGTGGTCTTTTATCTAAATATGCCATACCAGGTCTGGCAGAGGCGTTAGTGAACTGGATAAGATATGCAATGTCACGGTCTCGCCGCCGCGCGCCGCTTCGGGCAACACGTAATCGCTCGACCATAATAACCTTTAAATAATAAATAAAATAATAATAAATGATAAGCCTCGCCTGCTTTAAAGTTATGGGGGTAATGGGGATGTCGTTGCCATCGAACCTTGGGCTGACACCGAAAGGGATTTATTTACAATTTTTGGAGTCCGTTTTTATGTTTTTTGTAATTCCTTACTGTTTAAGATACTCCACAGTGTACATAACTCCTTACACTATGGTAAAACTTTGATGTCGTTACATTGAGATATCAAATAAAAGTAATGAATATAAAAATAATTTTCTGAATTAAAAGTCCCTATATCGTGTCGTCACAAATTTTGCGAACCTGAATTAAGTATATAGATATCTCTTGTAGCCCTTTTTCAATTTTTATCAAATAGTACCTCGATAGCGTGTTTTTTTATTCACGACGGGGATACTCTTAGCCTTCACCTGATGTTAAGTATAATTGATTGGTTATGCTGCCCTGGTACTTTTGGTTTATTATTTTTAACCTGTATTAATAATGTGACTAAATTCGTTTGTGGGTTGAAAACGGTAAACTAATACTTTTCTATATCCAAAGTATAGACTTGACTTATTTGTTGGCAGTACTTTTTTAGTTTACCTTGATGTGGGGCGAACCAGGATAACTTTGGAATGTGGGGCGAACCAGGAAAACTTTGGAATGTGGGGCGAACCGTTGGGGCGAAAGAGGAACAAATCTCATCATCAGCCATTTTAATGTCGCCATGCCCACTACTGGGGCACCTTTTTTATGATATGATAACGAGTTTTTTTGCTTAATGTTACAATAATACAATACACTTGTTATCACGAAAATCGACCCACCCTGTTTTTGCAATAGTGTTTAGAAGTACGTTTTGTTTATGCCTGATAAGATGTTTGACATTAGTATTGTTATTATTATTATTGGTATTATTACTAATGTCAAACATCTTATATATCTTACAAATAAAATAGAATTTGTTTCATTCAAAATAGGTATTCAAACATGAGTCTTCATGTAAAACGTAGATGGGCCGATTTTTGTGATGACAAAGTGTAGTCCTTGATACCGTAAACGTACATCAAATAAAAATACCAATGACACTTTCGTTACTACTTACATGCTTATACTTATACAGGGGCTAAACTATGATTATTTATTTATGATTAACAAAACATGTAAGAACAATTAATTACAAACGGAATCCAATCCCTAAGTTTTAAATCGTCGCAAAGTGAAAATCACATCCCGAGCCAGTGACCAAAAAAGAAAGTTGGGCTTAGAGTAGTCGCTTGCGCACTTCTTTGGCGCCGTCGCGCGGGAGGGGGAAGCACTAATGGTCGATCCAGAGCAGGAATTTGCTCTATATTTGGGCATTGCTATGACCGACGAGTTTCTTTATGACACTCAACTTATCTCACACCCTCGTAAAAGTAAACCACGAAAACAGCATTTTATAACTTAATCTGATGGTTAACGTAAATGCTAACATGCTTTATGCGAAAGATCATAATACCTTGACTATTCATCTATTTACGTACTAGCTCATTTCTTATTTGAGGCCTTAGATATCTTTAAAACTTTACGCTGAAAATCTCTAATAGAAGTTCAACGATTACTTTGTACCTAATAACAATTGAAGCACGCTAATGGTTGATCTAGAGCAGTAATGTGCTCTATAATTGGGCATAGCTATGACTAACGAGTTTCGATATGACGCTCAACTTATATCACACCCCAATAAAAGTAAACCACGAAAACAGCAATACATTGTATAACTTATCTGACGTACGATTATAATGTAAATACTAACATGATTTAAAGAAAAATCATAACCGTCTCATAAAATGAGATGTAATTTTAGATTGAAACTAGTCTTGAAATCTTGTAGCCGGCGTGCACTGATCTGTGCCGGCGCGTAATATCATATCAGGCACATTTTTATTATATTTTTTATTGATATTAATATATCGCTTTATGTTAATTTGAAACGAAAAAAGCATATAAAATTGCCAACTGATGCGAGTTATCTGACGCCATATTTGTTTTAGTGACACAACAGTGATATAATTAAACTAAATTTAAATCACCTGGCTGATTAACTGATTTAACGTTAGCTTTACTTTGAAGATATCAAAGGGCTAAATTATAATAAGCCATGAACGTTAAGTGATGCTGGTTCAATCAACAATCGGCCTAGGTATTTAATTGAATGCCGGCGTTTAATTAACGGGCTAGCCGTCCAATGTAATGGCTGAATTAACCAGTTGGCTGCAACATACATATTAATTTTTTTAAATAAATGACCCTAAATAACTGCACTCTTCAACCATGAAGTTCCCCTTTGTACCTACTATGCCTAAATGACAACTTAACAAACAAACATCTATGTATTTATGATAAGTACATTTAAATGTTAAAAATTATTGTAGACTAAATCAAACTTATATTGCTCCATTCCATACCTTTACAAATTCTTCGTCACTGTTTTCCATAATCTTTTTTCATTGGTTTTCTTTCAATAACTATATTCTAAAAGTAATATTCGTTAGTCCGAAACTCCAAATTGAAGCTGACACGGATTACCTACGATCCACTGCAACTACATAAACATCACTGCGTCGACTGTCTTTATAAACCAGAAATGCACTATATACATGGATGTTGGATTACATAATAAGCCTCCGTCCCAGACAGAAGCATTCCTTAAAATGTCGATCCGCTCAAGGTCCTCCCGCCGCCTACTTTTTCGTTCCCTCGGGATTTTTGCTCGTCACAATTCAACAATTTCGATTGCACTCACGCATTGTATTCTCACGGTAGTTTTTAGATATCGATTCGTCTGCGGTGTGAATTCGACAGTTGGTAAACTAGTGACATGCCCCGGATTCTTTCATCATCATCTATTAGAAACCATCATGTCATATAACGTTTTGTTTGCGTTTTGTTTTTATAGAAGTTATCACATTTTGTCACACTTTACACTTTGGAGACGATGATTGAGCGAAGACGTCACAAAACTTCCGTCACAAAACAAGCTTACTTTAAGAGGTTCGTAGTACGAAATTGCATGGTAAGATTGAAACAATACTGCGCTAATAAATGGCGGCAGGCCCCAAGTCTTCATGATCATGGCGCATGCAAATACTCGAAAGCAAATACACACATGGTAACATTCAGATTTTCATAACATAAAAGTTTATAGTATTTTATGGTTTTTATTTTCAGCGCTTGTAAATTAAGCTATTATATTAGTTTATGAGAAGATAGGTTAGTGGTTAGTGCATGCATTATATTGTAACCAATTAAGATATGTGCATATTTGATTTCGACATTTCCTGTTTTAGTAATAGCCGAGTATGGCAGAATTTGCTTTGAAAACTGAGTCGATATGAGGCGTGTGGGTTTCAGCGGTACGGCTCTATTTCTTACCGCGAACGGATATTATGGAAACTATTTTAAAACCATAATAACTTTGGCATCGCATTCCGTTGGCGCATGATTGTTTACGTTCTTTGGGTTTGAAGCAAAAGCCAGGTGTTTTTGTGACGCAAAGTTTCTTATTTACTAGCTATTATAGTTTTATACCTTTTAAATATTGTAACATTTTGTTTTTTCCCTTCATAAAAGGAGTAAGTATTCGACGCTCATAAGTATTATTATCAATTTAAAGACAGTTTTGTAGGTTTTGTGAAAAAGAAATCACTTCCTAGATTAAGAAGTAAAAATCTGGAAAGTGTTTTTTTTTTCACAAAACCTACAAAACTGTCTTTAAATCATAGATATAATTTCAAAAAAAAGATGATCAATATTGGTTGTGGTCACATAATTAACGACACTAGTCGATTTTCATACAATCGAGGTAACTTTAGTGCTCTAAAGTTACCTCACAGCTTGGTAAATCCTTGGCCTCTGCCAAGGATTGACCAAGCTGACCATCTGATAATGACCAACCAGGGAGTGTATGGAGGAGATCAATATTGTTATACACACTCAACTAATCTGATCAACATTTTAAGAGATGTGTGGAAATGTTTAAAAAAAACGCGAAAATAGCATAAAAATGCATGGAATTTTTAAAATATTTATCAGATCAGTTGGGTATGTAGAGCAATCTGGATCTCCTCCGTTCACTCCTTGTATGGCCATTATCAGACTACAGCTCGGTCAATCCTTAGCAGAGAACCAAGACTTTAAAGTTACCTCGATCGTATGAAAATCGGCTAGTGTCGTTAATTACATATGTGACCACCATGCGTTCGCATTTTTAACCGACTTCAAAACTAAAAAAAGAGTTTCTTAGTTTGACCTGTATGTATGTTTGTCCGAGATTATCTCGCGATTGGCTGTACCGATTTTGATACGGTTACTATCTCCTAAATATAAAAATATTTCTTATATTTAGGAGATGGTTTTAGTATTTTAACCGACTTCAAACAAAAGAAGGTTTTCAATTTGACCCGTATGTATGTATGTTTGTCCGCAAAACAATTACTAATAAGTAAAAAAAAAAATAAAAAACTACCCTTAAAAAGAACCGATTTCAAAAACCAGAACTCCCTTCGTCTTCAAACAGTTGTTATAATATTAAATAATTTCCTTATTTTACAATGGAAAAGTTTAAACGCCTCTGTAGCCCAAGCATGAGCGTCTCGATAACTCGATAAGGTGTCCCTGTCTCACTCACATCTAATCGGAGTAAACAAGACTGTACATGCGCCATATCATATCCCGTGATATCTATTTCGATCATTTTCGAAAACCATCAAAAATTTTCTTCAGTTCTTCCTTCATTTTGTTTTTTGTGTGTAATGTTTGTATAGTGTAGTTAAGTGTTATGATTACGGAGAATATTGTCAATTTGTTGCTAATAAACTATTATAACATGAATTTTGGAAGCTTAGGCACTTTACAAACATTAGGGTGAATTGGCTTATCGGCAGCACGACAGCGGGAGGAGGCTAGATACTTCATATAAAAAAAACCGTCTACTCTTAATATATTACCCCAAGAAAAGGATTCGAAGCAGCATTTAGCCATATAGTAAGTCATGATACATCATATAAAAAAAAACCGTCTACTCTTAATATATTACCCCAAGAAAAGGGTTAAAAGCCGCATTTAGCCATATAGTACTTATGCCATGAAAATAAAAAATTAAAAAAACGACTTCAAAAAGTTTATAATAAAAAATAAAAACCAAAACATACCAATTAATAAAACCTTATACTTACAACAGCAACCGTCTTCAAAATATGTTTTTGGAGTCATCATCAGATCCTGTCTTGGCGACATTGGGACCAACTTGAAACAAGCCCTTTCAAACAAGAAAAGAATTATCAAAAACGTTTCAGAAATGACCGAGTAGGTACTGCGACAACAAACATAAAAAACATACAACCGAATTGATAACCTAGCTAGCTAGTTTACTAAGACAAACAAACAGGCAGACGCAGTTACTTTCGCATTTATAACATTAGTAGAATGGAGGAGTTTTGTTAACATAAACTGCATAAAAAACAAACGGCCTTACCACAAAATATTTAAAAACACTGTTTAATTTACGCTGTGTTTAAATGTGATGCTGTCTTTTTCAAAAAATATTGTCCAAAAAGTGACAGCATCACCTTTAAACACTGCCTAACTTAGACATGCGTTTGACACTGTTTTGTGGTAAGACCGTAAGCGTTCAAGTTGTTACCGCCAAGCAAAGAGTTTTTATTTAATAAATACCTTGGACGAATTAATTCGTCCAAGATAAATACTCCAAGGAGATTTCAACCACAAGCAAGTCTCAACGCAAGGAGTCCGCATTACGCATGATATAGACACACCTCAGTCGTGTGTCGTCGCTCATCACTGGCCACCTCCGCGGTCACTTGCCTTTACAACCACTCAGCAAGTAATCACTACGTTTTTATTTACAACACTGAAGAAGAACGTACTAAAATTTTATAATATCTGTATCCCGCGCAAAATTGTACATTGAAAATTATATCTTTATTTTATGTCATTGCCGAAGAAGATTCTCGTACACAAGTCATATTTGTCCAATCCAAGACCAACAAAAAGTTAGCTGGGGGACATTATGTATATTTTGATAACTTTGTAACAATGATGTTTTATAATGGAATGTTACCATCATAGTAATTTGCGTTGGAATCTGTGACGAAGACTGCACACATTGACAATTGACAAGTAGGACAAAAGTCACGAAAAAGCTCAGAAATGAAAGAGATAGCAAATTGAATCGGATCCCACATAGGGTCTTCCCAATTTTCACAATGCGACCTATGACATATCTGCTTTAAGTACACACATATAATATAATTGACTTTGTAATAAATAAACTTGCACCTTGTTGCTGCAACCAAATGAAGCGCCGTCCCCATAGACCGAAAGCTAGTCGTTAACCTCGTTGCGCCGCGCCATCGCCGCCGCCGCCGCGCGAATATCCTCTTGCAGTTAAATTCCCTCCATGAAATTGCATCAGCATTTCCGCCAATCGTCTACGAAAAACAATTTATTTAATACAATAGCTTTATTGTGAAACATTTTAAGATTTACACAGTTAAGTCCTTGAATAAATGCTATACTTATATAATCTTTCTTTTTAACTGACTTCAAAAAAAGAAGGAGGCCAATTTGTCGCGTATATTTTTATGTATATTCACCGATTACTCGAGAACGATTCAAATGATTCAAATGTTATAATATTGGGTTTGTTCCCAAGTTAGTCCCGTTTTTCGAAATTTTGAAAACGGCTCATTAGTTTTCAGGAAATCTTGAAAAATCTGACGTCTAGCGGTCTAGCGGTTTGACACAAACCCGTTCATTTCACTTTGACTCAAACTAGTAGTATAGGCAAGTACGGGATTTAACATAAATATTGTGAAATAATATACTTTTTATATGACAATAAAAACAGACTTCAAAAATAAAAAAGTAAAAAATAAGCCTTTTGGAGCTGGTGCCAACCAAATTTTAAATCGAAGCTTTATCAAATCTCATAGTTTTTAGTGCGTTATTTTGTTTTATCAGACAACAATATCTCCAAGCTTTTTAATTAAAGGCACATCGTGGGAGGTACCTTATAAGTAGCTCATATAATAAAAGCTGTTTTCGTTTTGGAACTGTTAACAAATTGGTTTCAATTATAATTTATTATCAGGTATACAAAGTGCCAGACATACTTTAAGTAAGTATTACAACTCCAAAGGAAGAGTATTTTAGTGTTTTCTTATTATTTACACTCCCTCGACTCAACACTAGAGTGTTCGATTGCTGCATCCTCTTCGACACTGAAAAAGAAAGCAAAACGGCCAAGTGCAAGTCGAACTCGCACATGAAGGGTTTCGTCTCTCACCCAAGGTTGTCTGGAAGAGATTGATATGTAGCAATAAGACCGCCTATTGTGTGTTCCTCTTTTTTGTCATTTTCTCTGTATGTGTTTGTTTTTGTCTCGTGTGCAATAAAGTTTCTATTATTGTATTAAATACACCTACCCAAAATGCCACTATAATTTTTTGCCTTCAAAAACAATTTTTCATAGTGTCTGTATAATTGACCAAGTTATATTTGCGGTTTTGGCAAATGTCCTATAGCTCTGAAACTGCATAATATATTTCATTCAAACTAATTTTCGTTGAAAGTTTTTGTAAAGGTCTACAGCACATATTTTTTTTAGATTTTTAACTTTCTTATTTTAAAAGTTAGGGGGGGTGGGACACACATCTTACCACTTTGAAAGTGTACATCTTTCAAACGGTTGACTTTGAAAAAAAATCGTTTGAGAAACCTCAATGTAATTTTTAAAGTCCTATCTATAAATACCCCGCACGTATAAAAAACTTTTTCATGTTCAGTTCCATGTATCCCCCCCTTAATATATATATTTTTTCATTTTGTGTAAAAACCGTAAAGCGGTTTACAGAATACATCTACCTACCAAGTTTCAACTGTGTAATCCTCATAGTTTTGGAATAAAGTGGCTGTGACATACATCGGACATGACGAATCTATAAGGATTTCCTTTTTTGCCATTAGGCTACGAAACCCTAAAAACGGACAAAGAAAAATATGTACTCCCAGCGCTCGAAAAGGCTTCAAAAGCGCCTATTGCTCTTTTTCTAGAAACATCAGAAAAACACGTATGAAGCAGCTATTGAAATGAAATGCACACGAATATTTCGAACGATTATTGTCTGTTGGCGCCGCGCCGCCTCACAGTGTATTAGGAACTAGGTTCCGCCCGCGGTTTCACAGGCGTGGTTCCCTTTACCGGGATAAAAAAGTAGCCTGTTACTCTCCGTCCTTTCAACTATATAACTCTATGCCAAAAATCAATTCAATTGGTTGCTTAGTTAGGGCGTGAAGAAAGGACAAACAAACACACTTTCGCATTTATAATATTAGTTAGGATTAGAAACCTCGATTTCTAAACTAAAAAAATATGGTTAACAGCAGAGCTATATTTTTTTTGTTCCAGAGCTGACCAAGTACGATCCTAGCGAGCGTTAGTTCGAAAAGTAATAGATTTATCGAAAACATTTCTATCACAAAATAACAGAACATTAATATTATGTATTTCATTTTAATAACAAATTATTTCTTTAGCAAAAAAAGTCTATTGGTCAACCGGGATATTTTACAGTTTTACTCTAGTGTTTATAATAACCTAATATTTTGTATTAGGTCTTTACTAATGAAATTGCCGATTTGTATGAAGAATTTCAATGAAAGTAGGTTTTTCATGTTAATAATTTTTGTTATAGTTACTACCGCAAATGCTAATGTCTCAATTTTTTTATGTAGTAACATTGTATGAAAACTCATCAATCTAATGCTATATTTTTATTTAAAATATTATAAATATCTTATAAATTATATTATATAAAGTGGTCATTTTTGCTAACGAAAAAAAGAGGGCCTTTCGAGGTATTTTATAACGTATAAAAAACGAAAATAATAATCATATAAGTACTGATTCTTGACCGTTATGATCTTAATTTAACATATAATCTAGCAATTGCTATACTGTTTTAATCGTAGAAGTAGTGAGGTTCTCTAGAAGTGTAAGGAAAAAATTATTACATAGGTAGAAATATTAACTTGGGATTAACATATGGTGATTTTAACTGCCTGACCCTTGGCCATTTAAGTATAATATAATACCGTGGATCTTAAAAGCTGTTCGTTACTTTATTCGCACCATTATTTCAATGAGAAGGAAAGTCGTTCTTACCTCGATAAATATGTTTTAGCTTCAAGAGTGCGTACGTGCTATTCCTAAAGTTGCATTCATTGTTTAAAAGTCTTAAGACATAACATTGCATCTACAATGTTAGCAGCAAAAAAAACTCGCCGTAATCATGCCATAATCAAATCAAACAAGCGCATTGTGTTCAGAGCACAAAATGTCACGCAAATCTAATACATTAATAGTCAGCTGAGTTTATTTATACTTTGCAGTCTAAATCAGAAACTTCCAAGCGAGCATAGTTATTCAAATATGTATTCAATGCATTGGCCATTGGCATGCTAGTGTATATTCCTATATCTTGCGCCTATTTTAGGTGAATATGAATAATTGTGTGAATATGTGTAATTAATGTATTAATAAATTGCATGTATTTAAATGATCCTTTGATATTGAAAAAACGGCAAAGAAAAATATCTAAAGGGTAAATTTCTTTAATGTAAGATTTTCTTTCTTTGTGATGTAAAATAATTTGATCGATTAGGCTAGATCTGTTTAGAACTACGCAAAAAAAATTAAGATGTAGTTATTACGTCAGATCTTTATTTGTTGGTCCCCGAAACTAAGAGAAATGAGCATCAAAATATATATAATTCAATTTATCTAAATTATTTTTGTTTAATAATGTATGCCCGAATTTTTAATACAATTATTTCGTTTGTTAAAGTTAATATCTATAACGATGATTTACGCTAAAAGTCACTGCCTATACCAAAAATAATAAGTACGTAATGCCTAAACAGTCCCCTATTAAGTATTTATGATATTTTTCAATTTTGCTTTTAATATGTTTATCATCAAACATTGCATGTAGCATGCTAGTAGACATGCAGGCAGGTATGCAAGAAGGCATGCAGCACGCAAGCAGGTATGCAGCAAGCTAGCAGGCATGCAGCCACAACCAGCATACACCATCTACATGCAAGTCTTCTGTCACGGCTCTAAATAACATTAGCTAATCATGAAATTAACAAAATAAAATACCAATCAATAAAAAAGAGGATCAAATATTATTTTTGTATACTTACCAAATATTAAAAGAGTATTTTTAAACATAATTATTATATTACCTTAAATGCAATTAATGTATAATTCATTACGCAATAATTAATACAGAGATCAAATATAAAAAATACATCATTTATTTTTAAAAGTGCTCATGTACAATAGACCAATTATTTTTTATAGGATCAAATAGTATTTCCCCTTTATAAATCTGTGACTTTAAATCAAAATAATCAGAGTGTTACAGCTAAAAACCTTGAAAGAAGTGCAACCATTTCGCACTCACAATATAACGAACAACAAAAATAAAAGTAAACATGTCGTCAATCTGTCATTGGTAACACCGCTCAATATCTACCTATAATTAATCAAGTTCTCAATAATACTATAAACTCGTATTGTTTTCTAATGTTGTAGTTATCACGACTTCAAGGGAAACGCATTACTTATCAGTAATTATACTCGTACAGATAATGAGTGACGATAGCCCGTTCCTGAAAACGGCTAATACAGTATTATGATTCATAGGAACCGTTTCAGCGCGTTTTCAGCGGAAGATTCGTCGGCATTCGGTGTGAGTAAACACACCGGGCGAGCGTCGTGGGCTCGGCTATGGTTGTCAACATTGTTTTAAGATAAAATAAAACACCGTAGGTGCGAATAAAATAGAGAACACGCTTAAAAGAACATCGAACCATATTGGCAAAGTTTAAAAATAATGAAATAGTTTGGTGTGCACCTATGAAATATTTAAGACAACATTATACCTACTCTTCGATTTAATGTCGTAAATGATAAATCTTCTAGAATATTTCAATTTTAAGATGTAAAATCATTTTATTTTACACATTCAAAGTGAAAAAATAAAATCATTTAGGACATTTTGTTAAATAGTATTTGTCGTTTGTAATTATTTTCTTGGCAGATTGGCGTATGTTTCATAATGTGAACACCTAAAAATGTAGTCATACTTGCAACTAGGTATACCAGGCTACTTAAAAAAGTTGGATGTCTTTTATTTCATTGATAATATCAGTCCAAATAATAAATCTACTTATTATTTTTCATTACCGGCCAGACTAAAATTGTATTCATACTTTAGAATGAGTTGTTTTTAGTTATTTAACTATAAAACTTTTTACTTTGTATGTATTCTCAAAGACGGCTGAAACGATTGACATTTTTTAAATATTAAGTTTGTTTCCAAGTTCTACCCATGTTTTGATATTTTGAAATCGATTCTGTAATTTATTTTCAGGAAAGTTTACCTGCAGATGAATGTTTAGGAACCGATATAGTTGATTATTTTTTTTATGAAAGAGAATAGGTACTTAGGTTTAAGTATATATTTAAATAGAAAACCGACTTGAAAAAGTTAAAAATAAATCTTTAGGAGTTGGTACTGGCCAAAAAACTAAAAGTATAAAAAAAATGCAATCTAGAATGCACCATCGATACTTTATTAGAGTACTTTTGGTAGGTGAGGTTAGTTTACTTTGGTGATCAATACAAAATATAACCGCATGTGTGATACCGCTTGGGTGTTAACACCCAATTTATTTAAATAAATCCGCATAATATTAATAATTCATTATTTAATAGCTTGTCGGTAAATTTTCAAATACGATATTTATGGGTAAGTACAACCCTTGTAAATTCAGACAGTGTTTTGGCGCAAGTAATTCTATCATGATGAATTAGCGTTTTAAACTCGCAATACGAGAAGGGAATACAGAGCAAAAATAATATATTAATACATGTCCGTGGGTACCTACAATTACTCTCAAAAATCCTTATTTTTATGTTATTTATTTCAATTTATTTTGTGTACATATAAATACACCAGATGTTTACGTAATAGATATCATCGAGGACAAGGTGGCAGATAATGGCATACAATGTAATTTTATAAGTGAAATGCACAGTATCCCTGTTAACTGAAATTCTTAGCATAACTAGAGCAAAATATGATGAACACTAGTTACTCTAAACAACTATTTGATTGAAATTCGTAGTTATTACTTGATATTGGGACGACGTTTTAATCAAACAATATCTTTAGTTAAAGAGTGAGATCACTAAATATTCGCCAATTATGAACTTATCAATCAATAAAAAATATAACCTCTGGACGTTATAAAGTCGGTTAAGGCCACAAAACATGAGTTATCAACATGGCAGCGTTAAAATAATCAATTAATTAATGCTGAACAAAGTGTAAATGTAATGTAAATATGAATGCGTGTATTCTAACAATTAAACTATGGGAAGATACGTCTATTTACCACGCATGACGCAATATCAGTTTTTACTATATTTATCGAAGCTATCGCCATCTCTGGACTCGAGCGTTCATTCATTCACTGAGTTAGAGGTTCTCGCACGATTCGCACCTAATAAGCTTCTCTGCTCTGCCGGACGAACGAATCGGTCGTTACTCCGAGTTCTTTATCAAAAAGTGAACCAAGTGTCAAAATATACTTGTTTTTTCTGTGGTCAATGTTCAACATGTGTGTTATGAGTGCAACGGATGCCTCTGTGAGGGTGACCTAGCCCACTGAGACCCACATTTTGAATGTCAAGAGGTAATTTTATGTAACCCTTTTAACATTACGGAAACTGGTTTCTGAAAATAATTTTCGCAACTGTATTAAATTTTATCTTGTTGTCGATTTTTCGCAACTCGTAAAGTGCAGTGAACACGCATGCAGTGTCTCTATAGTAAATTATTTAATAATTATAGTAAATATTTTCATAGTCATCTAATTATACCGATGTTTTCCTGAATAATCGGAGTCATCACAAATATATATCTAAAAACAATTGAATTATATACCAATGTATTGTTAAACATTTTGAATATTACTTACTTACTCATGACTAGCATAAAGTTATTATTATAGAATTATTCAAAGTTGATTTTCGCAATGGAAGGTCATGATGACGAAAGGCTCGCCTTAATGATATCATAACTAACAAGAAAAGGAAGAAATATTATACTATATTATAGTACTAGCGGCAGCCAACGATATTATTCTCGAGGACTTTGTTCATACAAGTTAGGAGATCGAATATCGGTTTGTTAACAAAATGAGGATATTGTAATATTGTTAACCTATAATCTATATAAAATGATGGGGCAAATTCATATTTCACCCCGATCTCATTTCCAAACTTCGAGTTGTCGTAGGATATTAATTAAAATTCTTCAAGATGGGTTCAGACGTTCAGGTATGTGTACTTATAAGATACCTAGCCTAACGAAAGGAAGAACACACAGAGTCACTTTTTATAATATTAATATGGATTTACAAAGTATTTTTACACATTCTAACACTGAGTTTTGTATATAAATAGATATGACGGATACTATGACTCATTGTCGTGTAACATACAATCATTATAATCAGATAGATGGAACATGAAACGCACGAAAATTTAGGTCGTATTTGCAAGTTGGTACAATGATAATAATAATACCAATATTTAATTACAGTTTTCATCTTTATAATCCGTCCTTAATCTAAAATCAATAAATAAGGTAATTACCCGCAATTGTTACTAGATTACAAATTAGGTATCGGGCAACGACATCTTTCACTTACAGGGACTTTTCCACTTTCCCATAATAAATAAATAATTGCATACAACTGACCAATTATCTAGCCCATACAAGGAGACGTCTCTATTTCACTCTTATCAATTTGTATTTTGGTGATGTCATTCTTGGAGGTCTTACAGTCTAACTTTTTCACATTTATGGATATAGGCCAGAAGTAGAAATCGACACGAAACATGGCTAAAACATTTATTAGGCCCAGTTAGGGTAGTGTAACTAGAAAGTGAAAAAACAGTGAAAAAAATCTCAAACTTACGCGTTTTTCGCGCGGTTTACAAAGTTTTCGAAGTTGCTTAAGCTTAATCTTGATTAAAACTACTCTAAAATTAAACCTCATAACATACCAAAAACTCAAAATTACACCGTGTTTGCGATTTCTTAAAAATTATTATAAACACCACCTGCATCTGAAGCACGAATTAAATATCAAGTATTCTCAATTTGAAAGTAAGCTATTAATGACCGGAGGGAGCTAATGTTCTATGGAACTTCCCTTGGGTAATTACGATAACATTTAAATTTGGAACGCCAAAAAGTCAACAAAAACTTCAACCAATAATGGTTTACGTACTTCCTGATCCAAGGAGTTTTTGACTATAAAATTGACTCTTCAAAGAGACTATACTCCAATGAAAGATATAAACATGGCTGTATGTATCGGGGTCCCTAGCACCAAGAAAACATTTGAAATTGGAATTTGTGATATTGTGCACTCATTCAAATATAATGTAATAGCTATCTCTTTCATTTCCGTGCTTTTTGGTTCTTTTGTCTTACTTATCAGTAAAACATGGCAAATCATCAATTTGTGAATGTATGTAGTTTTGACTCTTGGTCACAGATATAATGAAAATTATCATTTAGCATTGCCTACTTGGAACTAAATATCTAAAGAAAAAATCGATGAGTTTCTAAAAAATCCGCGAATTGTTAAATTGTTCTCATTTATTAGTTTTATAATTTATGATTTCTTTTATATTTAACGTCACAGTAGGCACAGTAGGTGTATAAAGTAGATTATGCTCCTCAGAGATAAAAGTGTCTTAGCCTTAGGCAGACTTGAATCCTTCGCTTCATTTAGGATTCTAACCATAATGCCCTCGCTTCGCTCGGGAATTAACATCTTAATTCCCTCACTACGGTCGGGAATTAACTACAGTATCCTTCATTTCGCTCAGGATTCAATATGCTGCCCGTGACATAAGACACTGCTTTATCCCCTTAGTGCATAATCTACTATTATAATTATAACCCTTTCAAAGTTAACTAGCATTTATTTTCCCAGTGGAGTATTTCTCAAGTTGACTTTTCCCCTGTTTTAAGTTCTCGCTACATTTAATTTTACAAATGGAAACAGTGCAATCGCTTTCTATTGCCAACGCAGCAGACCTTTTAAAAAAAATATTGCACAAAAGCTACTCCGCCTGCCATAATAAATAAAAACACAGTTCTCAATCAAGAACGCGGGCGTTTCCACAAAGTTATTTATGTAATTTTACGAAAATTGTAAACTGTTAAGAGATTTACTGCAAATTGATGAATTTTAATGAAATAAAATGTCTGTACGTTGATGTGCCAACTCCAAGTGTTTTTAATCGTTTATGGGGCTGACAGAAGTAGACTAGTGCTACAAATAGTGTTTAAAAATGGGTCATATTAAAAAGATCAGCTCTATCCAACTGTTTATTGCTATATCTCTTATTATTTGTAATATGTGTTTGTTTGACATTTTGTAGTTTGCTAGAATTCTCAAACACTAAGCTATTTTTTATTGTTGAAAAATTTATTGATGTATCGAAATAATATATCTTATCTAAGTAAGATCAGTCATTATTAATCTCTTTAGGTCTATTTGAACAAAATCTATGGCGACCAAATTGATAATACCTGATACTATATAATTATGTCAGAGATACAATAATGTTATTAGTATCATAGTAAATGTTATCTAATATCTGACACAGTTATCGTATACTGTTTGTTTTAGCAATTGATCAACACACGGTTGTTTGTAAATCAGATGATAACTGTCGAACAGTAATTATTATGAGATAGTTTAGTAAGATATAACACACAGTTCTTAGTTGAGAATTTATAATCTATACTTGTAATAAGAATCAAAGTTCAGCATGTCTGTACATTGGTTGGCTTTGCAAAAAAAAATTATAGGGGGACTCAGAATAAGCAGCAGAACCAATTACCTACTATAATTTTTTGAATTTTTGTCTGTCCGTATGTCTGTGTATTTGTATGAGCATCACACCAAAACCAGTGATCTGAGTCCACAGAATTGTATCAGCCATAACACAAAAAAATTTAAAACACTGTTTAATTTAGACAGTGTTAAATGTAATGCTGTCTCTTTCAAATAATATTGTCAAAAAAGTGACATCATCACATTAAACACTGTCTAACTTAGACACACGATAAACACTGTTTTGTAGTAAGACCATATATGTTTTGACATAACTAACTACATCCTTTTTGCTGCTTTTTATTACTTTAGCGGTATGGCGTGCATGAAAGATAGCGTTATATGTATATTTTGTCGTCATTTCTAAAACTTTTAGTTCTTTTATAATCTTTTACGCGACATCAAAAAAAGGAGAAGTTTACTAATGTGTCGCGAATACAAGTGGTATTTTTATATAGTCAACAGCAATTCAGGCATTATACTTTGTGCTTGAGATTGCCCTTTACCTATGTCTTTCATTTTAGTTACGGTTTTCGTAATACAAGTTCTTTCGTTATTACACAAGTTTGTCCCATTTTTTACGTTTCAGTAACTATGAACAGATTGAATAGCCGTCATTAACCATTTTTTATGTACCCACTGCCGGGGCACTGGCTTTCCTTATGGAAGGATAGTATATTTTTGGTCACCTATTCCGTGACCGACCTTTGCAAAATTAAATCGTAGGTAGACCGAGCGCGCGAACCACTCCGCCTCATACCGTACCGACAGTAGTTTTCAGAAAATCCTAAATACGCTGTTGATTTCGTTGCCTTTAAAATTATATGAACTAATGATTGACTTTAACTTTAACTACTTAGGTACGTTATTAGCACGCTGGCATAAATTAATTTTTGACATGGCCGTCATGACCTTATTTCTCTTACTAAGACAGGCTAATAACGAATCGAAAAATCGAGTCGAAAATCGAAATCATGATATTACGTTGTGGGTCGGTTTCACCAGCTACTGATAAGTTATGGATAGCTAATGTGGCATATAATTTGTAATTTTTTTATATAACAATCTGTCAAAAGATCTGTCAATTAAACTATCCCGAACTTATTTAAAAAACCGGATCGTAAAATTGTTTTGTTCTGTGGATAGAGCAAATGTTACAGGGGGTACGAATGGGTTCATGTTGTACAATCATGATTGTTATGATGATATGATTCAAAGATACTCTTCAGTAAAGACAGGCGCAGTTATTATTACTTAGATACAGTCGGGGAGCTTCCCAGTCGCCCAGTAGACTTTCTTATGGAGTGTTACCTATTTCTCTATACGTGTATACTATTTTACCAGCTTTATAGGTACAACCTAAGGGCAATACTGCGGTAACTTTCGCTAAGGTCGGTCGCGGGGTGGGTGACCCAAAAATAACAATCTTGAGCTACTCTGTTAATTTCGAAGGCGTGTTACAAAACCACATTGAAACATGACTGATGAAACTAAATCACAGGCATCGGCTATCTTATTATTATCATCACAACAAAAAAAACGACATCAAAAGATGCTACTTGCATTTTAATAGGTACTTTTACTTTTAGAAAGAAAGAAAGAAAAGAAAGAAAATTATATTTATTTGAGACAAACACGATAATGGTACATAAAAATAACACAAAAAAGGCACAGGTTTGTCCCAAAACGGTACCGACTCAGCATAATGCTTGGCTTTTTGGCCAGCGCTAGTCTTCCGTCGGTACCTTTTTGGTGGGGCTGAGAGCCATGTTAACCATATATACAATTTATATAATTTAACTAAACATATATAATTTAACTAGTTTAAAAAATATAAAATTAAAATCAACCTATCAGCCTTTTTGACAGATCACACAGGGGTACCAAATAGATAACCGATCACACAGACTAGAATACTTTCATGGTAATATACCATGAAAGTATTCTAGTCGGTCGGTCTATGGTAATTGGTAACAATATTGTCAGTCATCTGTGGCACAACAACAAGCTACAAGCCAAACAAACAATAACTTTAAAATTTGTGAAGCCAAACAAAACAAACAAAACAAAATCAGACTTGGTGTTACCAAAAAACAAAGTACAGTACATGCAAAACAAAACAACAACATTTCACCACGAGAGAAGAAAAACAAAACAATTATAAGTAATTTTAGTTCTATTATAAAATATAAAGAAGTGCGTAGGTACTGACGAATTGTTAAGCGATATTAAAGGCGATATAATGATAAGTATGTAATTATATGTGTTAAGTATTCTCTTCAAAAAGTAAAGAATATAGGCGACTCAATAGTCTCTTTCTTTTTTGAAGTTGGTTAAAATTACCGCCCTATCAACAATTTAATAAAGACCAATTTGGTTTTCAGAAGCAGAAATCCACAACGCATGCGGTATATAAAGTACTTAAAGTAATAAGGGAATCATCACACAATAAAACTCTATGCATTGGTCTGTTTCTTGACATGTCTGACAAGGCATTCGACTGCGTTAGACATGATATTCTTCTTCAGAAATTGGAAAACTTAGGTGTACGAGGATAAGCTTTAAAACTGATTTAAAGTTACCTTACAGACAGAAAACAATTTACAGTGATTGACTCATACAATAAAAATAGCAAGACATTTGAAGAGATCCAATCTAGTACTGAACATATTACTTTGGGACTACCCAAGTGGTTCCTAGTATATGTAGATGAAATGCCTAATATAACTGAAAATCTATGTGTAATGTTTGCAGACGATGCTACTATTTTTATTCCAGATACATATAGAAATAAAACGGCCTTTCAATATCACATAAATAAAGTATTAGAAACTACTATTAGTTGGCTTAAATCCATAAACTTAAAAGTAAATTTATCTAAACCAAAATTCATTTAATTTAGAAACAATCGATCTCTTTTGTACAACCTTGAAATATCGGAAAATAATACAAAAATAAATGAAGTCGGTGAACTTAAATTTCTTGGTGTTGCCATCGATGCTAACTTAAATTGGAAAGATCGTATTTCAAAAATTAACAAAAAGATTTCCAGTAACTGTTATGTGCTTTCCATATTGGCTGAAACTACATCGGTGGATGTAACCAGAGCTGCATACTTTGGTCAAGTTTACCCGCTGTTGTTATACGGCATTATTTTCTGGGGAAATTCTGTAAATGTTGAGTCAACATTTCTCTTACAAAAAAGGTGTTTACGTATTATTCATCATATGTATTCCGACGAAACACTGAGAAACATATTTAGGGACATAGGGTATTTAACATTGCCAAACATCTTTATTTTAGAATCCGTAATTTTCATAAAACGAAATCCTAATTATTTTATCAGTAAAATCAGTTCCCGTCCTAATATCCGCAGTAAATATAAACATGACTTATGCATACCGAGAATAAATAACCATGTATATCATAAGAGTGCCTTCAGCACTGGCATTAAAATATTTAATCATCTACCAGGAGATATTAAGGCTCTGGATTTACCCAAAATTAAATACGTACTGAAAAATGGCTTATCAACAATGTATTTTACACCTTAGATGAGTACTATACATCTAAACACTGACTGGGCTGTTCATATTGTTTTAGTTTTAAGTTATGTATAATACCTACCTATGGTAAATATTGCATGCCTGATATGGGTATACTAATGTTACCTACAAATCTGCAATGTTATCTGGAAAAAAATGTACACAGTTATCGCAATAAATATATTGAATTGAATTGAATTGAATTTAGTCGGGAAGGATTGCAAGCGATGTTCCGGTTCTCACGCGAACGAAGTTGCGGGCACAGCTAGTAACAAATAAGTTAAGAAGTTTTCACACTAGGGCCGGCTCAGGAAAAAACCATTACAACACAGAAGTGACCACTTCCCTTCCCCAATGGATGGACTGGATGGTAAATAGCGTCAAAAGCACCACAAAGCTACCGAGAGATAATTTACTTCATAATCATTATTATGGACTATGATTTTTTTTTTCAATGACGGCGTGAGTGTGCTCGATACACTATTGTAAAGGGGGCATTTTCATGTGTGTGTCTACAGCTTCCTCATAAGACATAGAGAAATTCTAAGCATGTCATATTTTAGTGCATATTAGGAGCAATCAAAGCGTGTCAGTGATATTTTAGGTGCAACCATAACTTCGTTACTAGGAGTTTTTTTTTGTGTGTTAGCTGGAGAAACGTGTCCCCAGCTGACACATGCCGTTTTAAGGCAAACCAGTGAGGTTAGGGCTTTAGACTATAGTCAGGAATTTAGTGCACAATAGGAGCAATGAGAACCAAAAAAACTAACCGTCACACTCAAATACTGTTGAAACTACGATCATTAAAGTGTGTGTTAGCTGGAGACCCGTGTCTCTGGCTTACACACACCTGTATCTTCGTAAATATTTGAGGTAGGATTATGTTTTATACCTCAAATTTTTGAGTCGAATTGGAGCAGTAAGCTCCAAATTTTTCTAATCTCTAGCTCGAATTGTTTTTAAGCTACGAACCGATAAGCATGTGTAAGCTGGAGACACGTTACACGTTTTGAATCACTGTAACCGTATAAGTTAGAGTCTCGTATTAAGAATCAAATGATACCTTATAATAGGTGCACACGGCATGCAAAATTTCAAATCACTGGGCTTCTTAGTTTCAAAATTATAGGCAAAAAACTGGTTTCCCGCCAAAAAATTCAAAATAAATGGCTCAGACGCAGCAAAAGCGCGGTTGCCGTTCCGTGCGCTACACTGTTGCAATCGACTATGAACCTAACGGCTGGTATTAATTCGAGTCACTTTAGTTTGCGCTTTCGATCGTTTTAATTTCTGTTTTGAGAATTGCAGACCAGGAGCCGTCCGATATATCTACGCTGATTACAAACCATCTATGGTAGTTACTTATAATTGAACTATCTGATTCTCTTATGAAGTAGTTTTTAAATGTTAGTGTTAGAAAATTCACAACATTTGTTGATATAGGGCATGAATGATGGGCAATTTTCTATGAAACCTGGGCGTTAAACCAACAGAAATGGAACTACTATTTAGTACTTAGTACTAGAAAATATTTTCTTGTTTATTAACTATCATAAGCCCCCAGGTTTGCTACAAAATAACCAGAGCGAAATACACTATCTGTACCTAACTATACTTTTTTCTCTCTTATTAATTCAGTGATAGGAATAGGCTGAGTATATTTACCTATAGTTCAAGAACGAAGACAAAAATCTTCCTTAATACTATTTTTTTCCGGTAAAACTGGGAATTTAATTAGGCGAACTTTAACACCTTATTATTTATATTTAAATTATAAATGCTTTTCGTTTTGACACAACTGCTCAAAAATAATTAGAATGATTTCATGGTTCACGTGATTTTAATTTCCTAAAATTCCATTAATATTCACCATAACCAGTGATCGGATATAGTTAATTTTTGGCTGAAAAATTGTGGAAGCAGCATCTTAAAACATTTTGTTTTTTTTATATGAATCCCAGGATTCCAAAAAATTCGGGAATGCAAAAGTAGTCGATAACATAGTGTGGAAACAACGACTTTAGCATTATGGTACTTATTATAAAATAATCCGGCACTCGCAATCCAGGTGTTGCAAAAGGGGTTACATATTCATATTTTAGTACTTTTATAAAAAAAACTGTCGTCTCTGGAATTTCGCCGGCCACTGCCGCGGCACACTCGCTTTTCTAGCTTGATTCGCGCGTCTTTTTGTCACAGTTCTAACCTAATCTAATCTAGAAGTACCTTAAATACTGTGGAGATCATACATGTCTCCGCACTACAAGGAGGCCGCAACACCGCCGTTGCTGGCTGGTTTTGGTTTTAATAAAATTAAGCAAGAGAGGCCCGTCGTGCGTAGATACAGTTGCCTTGTCAAATAAATATTTTAAAATATTGTGAAAGAATAAAATAATTGCTGAAGATAAAAACAGTATCGAAGTCCTCCGCTGCTCTTCTATATTTTCGATATATCTTGGAAATGGTGCATCGTAGCACAAAATAAGGTATTTTCGACCCCCTACGTAACCCATAAAACCCCCTTTCAGCATCAAATATCAATAATAATAATAATATCATCAATAATATCGATCGATTTTGTATGGCAAGCGACTTATCCAAATTTTAGAGTGAAATTACTATGGAAACTGCCCCCTAATTGTCTAATTTTAAAATCTATCGCAATCCCTTTCAGAGGTATTGTGATTGTGTTATTTTCGTCTGCCACATTTACTTAGACAGTTTAATTTCGTTTATTCCATTCAAAACGCGTCCGGATCACTATCCCTTTGAAATGTCAAATAGTGATGGCCTGAAGTATGTAAATATCTTTGAAATGACGACGGCTACGAATCGTAAATCATGTACGATTCGTAGCACAAAAATAAGGAATTTTTTGACCCCCTACGTAACCCATAAATAAAACCCCCTTTCAGCATCAATTGACATGATAAAAATTCCAAAAGAACAAGCTCAAATTTTTTTCAAGTCCAGGGGGCTAATTGTCTAATTTTAAAATCTATCGCAATCCCTTTCAATTCGTCATTTCATAATTAATAATTGAGAAAAAAGTATAGTTAGGTACAGATAGTGTATTTCGCTCTGGTTATTTTCTAGCAAACCTGGGGGCTTATGATAGTTAATAAACAAGAAAATATTTTTTAGTACTAAGTACTAAACAGTAGTTCCGTTTCTGTTGGTTTAACGCCCAGGTTTCATAGAAAATTGCCCATCGTCCATGCCCTATATCAACAAATGTTGTGAATTTTCTAACACTAACATTTAAAAACTACTTCATAAGAGAATCAGATAGTTCAATTATAAGTAACTGCCATAGATGGTTTGTAATCAGCGTAGATATATCGGACGGCTCCTGGTCTGAAATTCTCAAAACAGAAATTAAAACGATCGAAAGCGCAAACTAAAGTGACTCGAGTTAATACCAGCCGTTAGGTTCAAAGTCGATTGCAACAGTGTAGCGCACGGAACGGCAACCGCGCTTTAGCTGCGTCTGAGCCATTTATTTTGAATATTTTGGGGGGAAACCAGTTTTTTGCCTATAATTTTGAAACTCAGAAGCCCAGTGATTTGAAATTTTGCATGCCGTGTGCACCTATTATAAGGTATCATTTGATTCTTAATACGAGACTCTAACTTATACGGTTACAGTGATTCAAAACGTGTAGCGTGTCTCCAGCTTACACATGCTTATCGGTTCGTAGCTTAAAAACTATTCGAGCTAAAGATTAGAAAAATTTGGAGCTTACTGCTCCAATTTTACTCAAAAATTTGAGGTATAAAACATAATCCTACTTCAAATAATTACGAAGATACAGGTGTGTGTAAGCCAGAGACACGGGTCTCCAGCTAACACACACTTTAATGATCGTAGTTTCAACAGTATTTGAGTGTGACGGTTAGTTTTTTTGGTTCTCATTGCTCCTATTGTGCACTAAATTCCTGACTATAGTCTAAAGCCCTAACCTCACTGGTTTGCCTTAAAACGGCATGTGTCAGCTGGGGACACGTTTCTCCAGCTAACACACAAAAAAAAACTCCTAGTAACGAAGTTATGGTTGCACCTAAAATATCACTGACACGCTTTGATTGCTCCTAATGCACTAAAATATGACATGCTTAGAATTTCTCTATGTCTTATGAGGAAGCTGTAGACACACACATGGCATTTTCTTTTATTATAGATCCTTTATTATCGATAATTAGCATAGCATAAAACATTAGCTTTATTGGTTCCAGCAGTCATCGCCAGTGGCGCTTTGTAATACTCATAATACCACGCATACTACTTCACTAGGTACTATTAATTAAACGAAATTGAATTATTTAGTCGAGCTGTTTGGCTCGTTTTCTGCGGGAGATGGGACGGCGCTATAATTATAACAAGTGACTAGGCGTCACAGGCGTAGTCACTTGTTATAATTCACACTACAAATAAATTGTGTTTATAAGCGGAAGTGTAGCATATTCGATCCCTATTTCGAGAAAGCGAATCAACGTTTACTATAATTTTTAAACGATTATTTTATTGTCTTTTTACGCCAAAATGTTCGACTTGGTATTATTTGCTGAAAATAATTATTTATATTTACAACTCCCAAGTGTTTAGTTATTACAAAACGTTGTCAATTATTTTAAAGTAGGCTTCCGCCTGCGACTTCGTCGGCGGGGAATTAGGTTAACTCGCGAACTTCGGATGTAGCGTGGTGGTCCCATTCATCAGAATAAAAAATATTTATAAGTCCATCTCCGCGATTCAAGTTACGTTCATACCAAATTTCACTATCAGAATCAGCGGTTGGTGTGAAAAGGGTCAGCCAGACAGACATACAGTCACTTTCGCATTTATAATATTAGCATGGATTAGTGTGAATGGAAAATTATTTCACGTCACGAAGTACCTACTGTAAGAGTATTCCAAAGCTATCGCGATCAAAGTAGCTATGTCTATTTTTACATATTTTTGTTTCGTCCCAAGTTTTGAAACTTTTTTATCTATATCATGCGAAAGATCTCAATAAGTGTTGTTTTTTTTTGTATGGGCATAATTCTGTATCTCGTGCAGGGAAAGAGTTATAGTCGTTTCTGCGGCAGGTTATACAGAAGACCGAGGAGTATAATATGACACTTTGAAAAGAAGAAAGAGAAGAAGAGAAAGCCTTTGATTCGATAGAGACCTGGGCGGTGCTGCAGTCTCCCCAAAGGTGCTCAGTGGACTATAGGTATATCGAGGGTTTAAGTTACTTATATAAGCATGCCACCATTTTAGTCCGATTACAGAACCAGAGCACAAATCCATCCAATTGCAGCGAGGTGTGAGACAGGGGGACATCATTTTTCCGAATCTGTTCACAGCTGCGTTGGAGGACATCTTTAAACTCTTGGACTGGATAGGACTCGGCATCAACATTAATGGCCAGTAATAATTATATCAAAAATCTTCGAAAAAAATAATATATAACTTGGTTTACTAATTTCTTGAAAAATTTAATATTTTTTCTCCGCAACAGTTTGGCTTCCGTCGAGGGAAATCCACTAAATTAGCCATATTTAACTTGCTAAAATTAGTGACTGACTCTATAGACCAAAACGTAAACATTTGCGCTATATTCATGGATATGTCAAGAGCTTTTGACTACGTTGACCATCCTATTCTCTTGCAAAAGCTCTATCACTATGGAATCCGAGGCATCGCGTTAAAGTTGTTGAATCCTATCTTAGCAACAGGAAGCAACAAACTGTTAGCAAAACTATTTGCAAACAAAGTCTTATAGAAAAAGAACATATTTCAAAATGTAGAGATGTAGAGTATAGCGTTCTTCAAGGGACAATATTAGGACCCCTTTTATTTTTAATATATATTAATGACATGTCAACATCCATTGAACATGCTATGACATTATTTGCTGATGATAGTACAATATTAATAAAATGTAAAAATAATTTGACATATGAAGATGAAATAACAATGAGTTTATCACATATAATTAAATGGCTTGACATGAACAATTTAAATTTAAACATTGAGAAAACAAAAATAATGCATTTTAGGCAATACACTCAGGCAACCAAAGTGACAATACACCATGGTGATACTACTATTGAACCTGTCGCCGAAACAAAGTTCCTAGGTTTAAATATAGACTACCAAATAAATTGGCTCAATTATACTAATGGTTTATGCACACGCATTAGTAAATTTGTTTATGCATTAAGATCATTATCTAGGATAGCTAATATAGAGACAGTTTTAACAGCCTAGAATGGATATGTCGCTTTAATCTTGCGGTACGGTATTATATTTTGGGGGAATTGCTCAAACAAGGAAATCATATTTAAATCTCAAAAAAGATGTATCATGGCTATCAAATCTTTAAAACGAAGAGATAGTTGCAAACAACATTTTATAGATATTAAAAATTCTTACAGTACCATCCCTTTACATATACGAAACTGCAATGTTTGTCAGGGGAAATCCGCATCTTTTTCCTACAATATCCACTGGCCAATTAAAAGTAAGCAGACGTCATGGAAATATATTAAGAGCACCGCATAGAAAAACTGCATTGAAAGGAAATAGCTTTTTCTGTATGGTACCAAAAATTTATAATAAATTACCGAATGGGCTGAAAGAAGCTAACTTAACTACCTTTCGTAGGGAACTGTTGTCGTTATTATTAAGAAAAGCCTATTATACATTGACAGAATTCTTGATTGACAAATTTTGATTATGTGCTTTTTTGTTGACATCATTAATTTATTGACATAAATCTTCTATATTTGTAATTTTAAAATTATGATTGTTTAATAGTGTTGATATTTCTAACTTATTTACTGACATCTGTTCTGTTTTAATATATAAATTTAGTTTTTCATTTTCAAATAATTACAATTATACATTGTCATATAGCATTAAAATAAAACGGAAATTTGTACGCCCATCGATGGCGGAACATAGTGATACATGATTATCTATTTTCACACCAGCTGTATTTCTCATACCTATGTTTACAAATAAATGATTTGTATTTGTATTTGTATTTGATAATTCTGCCTTACAAAATTATGCGTTTTCAATGTATGACAAATGAGTGTATGTCAAACAACTTTCTGAGAAATGAGATTTATGCCAACCGTTGTTATGCAGAATAAAATTATGACTTAAAAAGTTCTGCCAAAAAGGGTATTGCCAGCCTAAATAGACTTTATTTTTTTACTTTATTAAAAGAAACCCAAATAAAAAATGTGTTTTATTTTTATTCGCCTCGATAATCCGGAAGTAGTCTAGTTTTTTCCCTATCCGGATTAGCAAGGTCCTACTGTATAGATATATCTGGCCGAATTTATTGTGTGTCGTATTTATGTTACACATTAGCATAATAACCGAATAAAATAAAAAATGATTATTGCAGACAAGGTCCATAATTTTTTTGATAATAATGAACCTTGATAATGATATCATCATCACATTTTTCACTCACATCTTTAAAATTCTAATAAGATATTAACACAAAAAATAGATTTTTTATAAAAATTCACAAAAATAAATTAAAATATGAACGAAATTAAACATTTGACTCTTATTATAACTTTTTAATTTTGCATTTTACAATGCTATTTTTATGTGATAAATATTAAACAAGAAAATATAACTACTAGAAAAATGCAACTAGTCTCATGTGAGACTAGTTGCTTTTTTCTAGTATATTTTCTTGTTTAATATTTATTTGACATCGTTATTTACATAACAATCATGTAGAAAGATACAAATACATTGATTCCTGTTACCTACATTTCTTTGTGTTGGTAGCATTCCCAGGCTTCGCCTGAGAATCGAACTGGCTTAAGTAGCTTTACAAGGTTTATAACCAAATTGGACAAATTAAGGAAACTCATGCTGTCCCATGCTGGGCTGGAAGCGAAAGGAAAACGTAGAATCCGCCGCTGCTACCTTTCTAGGGCAAATAGTAAAACCCTATATGTATATAAATAATTGCACCCAACACTCCAATTATCTAGACCACGTTAAGTTTCATGAAGAACTTGTGTTGTGGATACTAGTTAACGGATAAACATAGGTACTTATATACTTTTTGTTATGTACATACAATATTATATATATATATATACATATTAGACACCCAGAACAAGACAAATAGACATGTTCATGCACACAAATATTTGTTTTGTCACCCGGGTTTGATCCCCGGACAAAACCCCAACAAAGGCGGAGTTAGTACCCCTGCGCCAAAATCGACTAATAACAGCTGCCAAATGTGGCGTCGTCGTTGAATGATGTGGCTATGGAAATTAAGGTTTTTTATATTTGTTTTTACTCTCAAACTGCACTTTGATGCTCTGTCAATCCCGTAATGAATTTATGGCGTGCGGGTTATGTTATGTCATGTTACTTTACTACAGCACATTCTAGGCAGAAATAAAGCTCAAGCTCATTTTTTATTCGATAGTCAGCACACTGAAACCACAGTTCTTCATAAAACATTAACATACTTATGATGGTGAGATTTGATGTCATACCACAGAGTAGATTATAGTATTCATACGGTAGCATACGGTATTCCCACGACCAATGCAAACATTTGACTATTGACTTTCTCACGTCTACGTTGAACCGAAATTCCAGAAATCGGGATTTCGATAAAAATATCAAATAGACCTAAGTCGCTAGTATTTGCTACCTATTGTAGATTCGAGTACATTAAAAAATCAGGTTTATTTCTTTAATATGTAGTTATTTTGTACCACCTATCAATTAATATAGTTAATACTTAATAAAGCTAAAAACCTAGGTATAAATAATTCAAGAGACTTTCAAGTTAAATTTTTGGTAATAAATAGGCTATTAAATGAATTACAAATGTTCACTGTATTAATAGTTTGAGTCAAAACTTATTTTATGTAGTACCTAACCTACCTAGTGTCTTTAACTTGACAGCCCATCTAGTTAAACACTCGATGAAAATAGCCCTTATTACAAATGTATTAGGGGTCAACATGTGAGCTTGAGTGCGGTCGACTGTACTTTTAATGTGTCGGCCCGCATGACTGCTTATTGACGAGCGCTCGCATCAATTTGACGCTGTTAATTTATCTTCTCAGTCGCTCCGCACTTTCCCCTAACTAAATACGACTATTTATTTTCGAAAGCTTAATGTGAGATGTATAACGATGGTACGACGTCTACTTATAAGTACGTAGTTTTAGTAACAAGCCAACAATAATACATAATTTTTCGGTTTGACAGTGAAAACAAAAGTAAATGCTTTATCACAGAATATTTCAGCCGATGGACAAGGCATGGTTTGTGGCTCTTTAGATGTTATAAAGAATTTTACCAATATGTAGTGGCAAACATACACACGCCTTACCTATCTACCTTTTAACCAAAATTGTATCGTCGTCTCAGCCACATGACACCCACTGCTGGGTATAGGCCTCCCCCAATAAAAAAATGTATATTATAGAGAAAATGTTTTAAAACTTTTCATAAACTTCCTTTGTTTCTTTGTTTTCTACGAAATCAACTGTAGCCATTCGAATTATTATATAAAAAAAAAACATTTATACCTGTCATTATTATCTAACACGGTTTCTATCATTCTTCCATTGAAATTAATGAAAAAATTTCATTCATGTCAATAGAAGTCACTTTTGTGATTATGTAAATATCTGGAATAGCACTTTCGCTTATTATTTTGGTTTAAGAAACGCCAAATCTCTTTAGTGTATTTTTTAGATGAATAATAACATGTCACATAACTTCTAAACATAGGCGAACACATATTGCTATTGAATAAATGACTGATATCTTCAAATCAATCATCAATACATCATTCGTTGGCGTAACTATCAATTATGGTCATGTGAGATATTTCAAATTAGTTTTATGAAAATAGTTATCTTAGGAGCAATAATTACCTTTATGGGACCGCTTCATCAAAGCTGCATCGTTGAAATGGTAAGAGGGGGCTTTCTATTTTGATTATTTATTGGCTTTTTGGTTTCTTATGGTTGTTTAATGATACGAAATATTTAAGTTACATTGTATAGCAGCAGCGTAATTCAGGAAGATATATATTTCATAGTTTTGATAATGGTATTTTAGCACATCATTTTTTTTTACGCGTAGGTACTGTTTATTGAAATAAATCAACTTTTACGGATCATAATTTCAATAGGTATTTATTTTTATGGGTTTTATAGACTTTTCGACATTACTTGTTGCTTGTGTTTTTTTTTGTTATTATTATTTTTGTTTTGGAAAACTTATAATATACTGTGGCTTCTCTTTAAAAAATTTAAATGTAACACCAAATGTGACACCATTTAGCTATCCAAAATTTTATTGCTTGCCATAATCATATACTTATCACTGCTCAAGTTAACTCCTGATGAATTTCCAACAAAAATAAAACCACTGGACCTTACCAGAGAAATTCGTAGAGATTTTACATATTCCCCAAAACATTAATAACATTTCTAAAAATCGATGGAGTGTAAAATATTACATAAATTACTTTTTTCAGAGTCGTAGGAAAAACTCAACTTGCTCCGATTTAGCGATTATAGTATTTCGCTTTCTAACATCAAAAAAAGTATTGACCACATTCGATTAAAGTGCAAACTGTTAAATTTTTTACAAACACTGGCCCTTCACAAATCCAATAACATTCGAGACACGGTAATTTGTTTTCCATTTTATAGTTCCGGCTTCAGAATTTGCCAGAATAGTTATTCTGACAAAAGCTAGTTGTTGGTTATACAATTATGCGACGACGTTGCTCGTCGTCTACTCGGAGTTACTACCTTAATTTTAACTATTAGTTACTTTTAAATCTGGTTTCTCTCCAATTAAATTAAATTATGCCGTTAATACATTTATTACATTACATTCACAGAATACATTCATTTTTAGAATTTAAGTTTAATTCTGTTACCTATTGTTTAAGTGCATGTGGTGCCCTCACATAAATAATGACACACTTAGTTTTAAGAGCTATATTGCGAACTTTTCTATACGAGTCCATTTTTTACTGACTTCAACAAAAAAGGAGGGAGGTACTCAATTCAACGCGTATTTTTTTTTTGTCTGATGTTTGTATACCGATTACTCCGGTGTTGGTGATCCGATTTTAATAGTTGTTTTTTTGTTCGATCGGGTACACTGTCAATTTGGTCCCATATAATTTTTACGAAGATCTGGCTAGTAGTTTTTTCATAATCTTGAAAAATATCAATCACCTTTTGGCAAGTAGTCGTTTACCTAGATGACATTGTTGTGTATAGGCTGATTTTTAGTGTAAGTAACGGCACATGATGTAACTAAAAAATCTGAAATAAAAACATTTTATAAAAAAAATTCAAACCGACTTCAAAAAGTAAAAAATAAAACTTTTGGAGTCGGTGCTAGCTAGCTAAGGCCAAAAAAATATATAGTTAATAGAAGTGCAATGTAGAATGCCCTGACTGGCACCGACTCCAAAAGTTTTATTTTTTACTTTTTGAAGTCGGTTTGAATTTTTTTTATAAAATGTTTTTTTTATATTCTTTTATCATTCTTGCTTTACCGTAATCTAACAAAAACCTACTTTTTTTCTAGTTGGTTAAAAATAATCCACTGCCTTGTGTTAAGTCATAATTACTTGAATATGACTGAATGATAAGTATACCTAATTCGATAACACGAACTTCGATCACAATTGTGAGAATACAATCATTATTTAATCTCTGTTAATTGTTCTTTCATAATAATAAACTGTAATTACTTGCAAGATACATTGATGAGGTTTTCCTTTGATATTCTTTGATTGTGTGAAACGTTAATTCTATTTGACTTACGATGGTTGACCATTAAATATTTCTTTACTAGCGGTCACCCGTGGTTTCACGCGCGTGGTTCCCATTCTCGAGGGAATATCGGGAAAAAGTAGCCTATGTTACTCTCCGTCCTTTCAACTAACTATATAATTATGCCAAAAAGTCGATTGCTTGCTTAGTTAGAGCGTGTAGGACAAACTAACAAACACACTTTCCCACATTTTATAGTATTAACACATTCTATATAACTTCTCTTGCATACTGTCGTCCGTCGGACGGGACACGTTCTCACAGGAGCAATCGTGCGCGTACGCGGAGCGAGAGGGGGTAGCGAGCCCCAGCTGCCTTATAAATATATAACGCTCGCTTGGGATAAAGTCTTGTCAAATTCTAAGAAAGTTTTGTCAAAAGCGGCATAGTGCAAGGTTTCAAGGGAATTGCCCCACTGTTAGTTCCTTCTTACGCTGTGGTATTGGTTTTGGTATTGTCTTTATTGACATTGTTATTTTAGTTGATGCTTTTTTTACAGATGGCGCTGGTGGAGGAGACAGGCGCGGGCGCCGCCGCCGACGATCCCGAGGCGCTGCTGAATGAGTGGCTGGGCGAACTAACGGTGCTTACAGCGGTAAACATTCAATAAGAACAATTAGGACAGTAAATAATAGGGGATAACTTAAAAACTTATGAATAGCCTTAAATCAATTATAACTTTTTCTTTAAGTATTTTGAAAACATGAATTATACTAATCTGAATGAAACATATGAAAAATACAAAAAAAAACGATTGGTCCCACAAGTTTCCCAGACTGAAAAATAGCATTGTTGATGATTGATCTTTTAATTAACAATTAAAAGAAATCATCAACAATGCTATTTTGAAATAAAATTTATATTCAAATACTTCTACTATAAATCAAAAGCAATTGGGATTATTTACAAGCAAAAAAACTATTTTAATTTTTATAGTAAGCGAGTTCTAAGTGATTACAAAATCTGTAATTATCAATATATTCCCATTTTTTTTATATCTCGTTCAGACAAATGCATAAATTCATAAATATACTAGCGGCCGCCCGCGATTTCACCTGCGTGGTTCCCGTTCCCGTGGCAATATTAGGACAAAAATAGCCTATTTTTTTAATCCAGGCTATCTTTTATCTATTTGGCAAATTTCATCCAAAATGGTTCAGTAGTTTTTGCGTGAAAGGCGAACATCCAAACTTCCTCAGAAACTTTCGAATTTATAATATTGTAGGACTTACTTTAAAGATGCATACTTAATTTCTTAAATTTTATTTGGTAGAGACCTCAGCTTATCTGGTTCCAAATGCGTTTAATGAAAAACAAAAACAAAAAAACTGTTCCAAGTTTACTGACGGAATTGATGCTGCATCATGTTAAAAAATGGAACACGTGTCGGGGGGCCAGCCGGCGCAGCAGGTGCGCGCCCGCGCATGTTAATGTGGCTCCCGGCGCAAGATTTACCGTGCGCAAACCTTTTTCGTTTTGACCATATTAAAGTTTTTGTTTCATACACATCGGGGAGACGCCTTCATAGTGCCCTGATGTAAACTATTGATAAGGTTGAAGGTGGTGTGGTGGCTCTCCCGAGAGCTGATTATCTAACGAAAACTCGGTTCAGTTTCAGTTTCGTCGCTGTTTTGGCTGTCATACAGTATGAAAATGTGACAGTAATGACAGTGACGAAACTGGTTGCTAGTTGATATTTTTTATTAGATAATCAGCCTGCCTGATTCCTCAGCTACTGAGGTCATGAACAGTATATATATTTAAATTATTAATGATTGACTAACATATCGTAGATATACAACGTTCTTTTATGTTTACCCAAAACCTCAAAAACATTTGTAGAACTCATCAATACAAATTTTTATGGATGATAGTATGGAAGCAACCTTTATATCGCGAAAATTTATAATTCCTATTGATGAGTTCTACAAATTGTTTTGAAAATAACGTTGTATGTAATATAGGTATTATGAGGAGCGTAAAGTAAATTATAAAGCGCTTAGGCATAAAAAAAATATTGTACTACACTACACACTACTACATTTTACGCTTGTTACCTACAAAGTAAGCAAAAAAGGCAATGGAACAAAATACACTTTTTTATCCTAACTTTACCGTCTCACAGGAAAAAATTAGCAACTCTGGAACGATTTCCTTGATGATGGATAGGTGCAAGGCTCATCTCTCAATTAAGCTTTCGAGCGTTGGCAAAACCATATTTTTTTAATATACTAAACAATACCCGGATTGATACAATTCGCTGATACAATGTTTAACGGTTAAAAATCACGTGGTTTTTTTACTGTGAGTGTTTGTTGTGTGTGAATTTTTTTATGCGTGAGGAAATTGAGTAATTTGGAATATTTGTTTGATTGACGAGATTTATTTTGACCTATCCACCACATACCGTATTATTAGAATGTTGGTTGTGTACGTAGTCTTTTTCAGGGAGACTAGAAATTGAAAACGTTTATATGAAAATTACAAGGTGGATAGTACAAATTCATTCATTGGGTGGATAATTGTGTCTTTAAAAGTCCTGAATGATGAAAACAAATTCATAAATCGTTAAAGACTTTACTAAACCATACTCTTTTCTTTTGTAATGATTTTCGGGTATTTTTTTTAAACGCAATTCCTCTACCATAACCCTGTTAGAGCAGTTAGAGCGCTGTCAAAAAAATGGGTAAACATAGAACTCATGAATCGTTGAAAAATCTACTTCTATTCAATTTAAACTTAAAAACACTGCAAATATTATCATCACTGTACTAATAATCCTTTTTTTTTCTCTCAACTATTATATTTTCATTCAAAGTTATTTAAATTCAATTGGTGCAATTGGCACTCTCTTATGCTCTGACAAACATTGTACCAAAATAAAGAATCCACGCTCACCACGCCACGCCTTTTGAAAAAGTAGCCTTCATCTCCTTTTTTTCAAATCTTCTAAATACGACAGCTGCGAACCACAGCCCATGGGATGTCGGCGGCCATTATTAACTAAAAAAAAAGCTTTAGGGAGCACGTGCTGATCCTTTCTAACCCAGAAATATTGCCTCCACCTCAAGAAGCTATAAATAAATCACAATTATATTAGTTGCAAGGGTAATACAATTCATAAGTATTCCTAGTGCTATCAATTAGTTTTTTAAATTACGTAATTTCAGCATTGGCGACTTAAGCCTACTTAAGTTGGAGAACAAGTTAAAAAAATAAAGTTTCCTCATGCTACTTATTTTATCTTTCTGATACATTACATTAATCAATACTTTCGATATTAAAAACAGCTAAAATTATATTTTTCTCAAGAAGCTAAAAATCAATCAAGCTCATATTTGTTTTGCGATATTTTGCTTACTTTTTTACCTTACCCGTTATTACTTCTACAAGAAATAATAACAATAACAAATACTTTACGTAGAACTTAAGAACAAATCATAACTTAACAATGTTCCGAGAAACTAATAACATGGTAGCAGACACATCAAACTTTATGTAGCCATTGAACGTGTTCTTATATCGTATGTGAAAATATTTTTTTCGTACACGTGTAATACCTATGTGCTGTGTGTGTACTTAGACAATACTTGGAAAAAAAGGTATAAGTAATACTGTTAATTCTTTCTTTAGGCCCATCGTGGATATGACTTCCTCAAATCAGCAAACGTGTCAAGCATTAGAAATAACTAAATCCTGTTTTGTTTTTGTATTTAGCGGAAACGGCTGTTTTTTATATCCATTGTAAACTACATATTTGACTGGAATTCTAATAGAAATGACATTTTGTTAGAACAGTTATAATAATATGTGTTAAGTTTCTGGGGAAAGTTAGAACACATCCCAAATTGTTAGGGTATATAAATAAGGGAAAGTATGTCGATAAAACTTAAATATAAAACTGCAACCCTTAGTTGCGTAGATTTTATAATCGAGTTGATTATAACTAAATTACATTTTCTGATAAAAATCTGTCTGATATTCTGTCAACTTCCCGGTTGACCAGTAGAGCTTTTTTGGGAAACGTTTTCTCGGGAAGTACCTACTAAAGTTAAAGAAATAAATTAGTATTCAAATGAAATACCTTTTGATATTCTATTACTTGTGATATAAACGTTTTCTATATATCTATAACTGTTTTAAATAAATCTCCCTAAAAAAATCGGCCAAGTGCGAATCGAACCCGCACATGAAGGGTTTCGCCTCTCACCCAAGGTTGCCTGGAAGAGACTGCTATGTATGATAAGGCCGCCTATTGTGTGTTCCTCTTTTTAACATTTTCTCTGTATGTGTTTGTTTTTGTATCGTGTGCAATAAAGTTTCTATTATTATTATTGCCAAAATGCCATTATAAGTTTTCGTCTGCAAAAATAAGTTTGTTTTTCATAGTGTTTGTATGAATGACAAAGTTATATTTGCTATAAGTTATAAGTTATAATTGGCAAATGTGCTATAGCTCTGAAACTACTAAATATATTTCGTTCAAACCAATTTTCGTTAAAAGTTTTTATAAAGATCTACATCACAAATTTTTTGTTGATTTTTCACTTTCTTATTTTAAAAGTTAGAGGGGGGGGGACACACATTTTACTTTGGAAGTGTATATCTTTCAAACGGTTGATTTTGAGAAAAAACTGTAATATTTAGAAACTTCAATGTAATTTTTAAATACCTATCTATAGATACGCCTTAAGTATAGGTTTGATGAAAAGAAAATTTTTTTTCAAATCCCTTTCGGGAAAAATGCTATATTTCTAAAACTGACAACCATATTTCGTTCAAACCAATTCTCATTTAAAGTTTTTATCAAGTTCTACAGCATATATATATTTTTTTTAATTTTTCACTCTCTTATTTCAAAAGTTGGAGGGGAACACACATTTGAACGGTTGACTTTGAGAAAAAATCGTTCTAGAAACCTCAATGCAATTTTTATAGATATAGATAATTCGTATAGGTTTGATGAAAATTAAATTTTTCAGTGTCAGTTCCATGTATGGGGAGCACCCCCTTAAGTCATATATTTTTTTATTTTTGTGTAAATACCGTAAAGCGGTTTACAGAATACATCTACCTACCAAGTTTCAACTGTGTAATCCTCATAGTTTTGGAATAAAAAGGGTGTGACATACATCGGTTTGGCCGAATCTATAAGGGTTTCGTTTTTTGCCTTTAGGCTACGAAACCCTAAAAAACACCTATTGGTCAAAATAAAATAAAAAACTAAATTGAATATCACTTTATCATTCAGTCTAAGCTGTTACAAGCTCAAACGTCAAAGAAGCTACGCCATCGGTTCACAAACCCTACGGAGGGAGACCTTGTAACGAGAAGAACCGGCAAGAAACTCGTCAAGGGTATTTTTTTTTCTCAGCTGTCAAGCTCCCCGACTGTAATAGAAGTAAGTAATTGAACTGTCAACTTTTGTTGCCAGGCTACATATTTTCAACTTCCCAGAAATTATATGGAAATTCAGAAATACTTACCTATAGTGAATATCACTCACACAAAATATATCGAATTATTAACTCTTTATATCAAAATGTTCTCAAATGTAACGAAAATATATAGAGATCACACAATAATATAAATCAAGTAGTAATTTGCTATTCTCCCACAGCGCAAACTAAAAACAGAAAAAGAATACTATTACTGACGCGTAATGACGAAAAATAAAGCATGTAAGTACAGTTAAACAGACTACAAACTTTATACATACAGTTTAACACCAATTGGTTAAGGAAAATAGATTTTTTGTAGAATAGCGATTGAGGAAATTCCCGTAGAGCTTTATTGGGAGCATTGTTTCAAAAAGTAATAGATTTATAGAGAAAGTTTATAATATCACAAATACCCTGGTAACACTGGTATTTCACTTAAATAAAATAATATTGCTTTAGCCTTTTTACTTTTCGTAAATATGTATCCCGAACTAAACTCTACTGGTGGACCGGGAACTTCCTTGATATCTTACACGTTAAGCTTAAACTTAGTTTTAAAAATATTTTAACTAGCGTTAAATAAGTACATTAAACCAACCACTTTAGCAAATAAAAAAAACAATATTTTCTTCTCCCTATAATAAACTTAAAAATAAAGCTTGTTAATGTGCTAACTATTTGATTACAAAAACAGTAAAAAGCAGTTTTTCACGATCTTTTTCTGCATTATGAAAAATCAGCCAATAGGAGTGTTACTCGTAGTAGAAAAAAATATATTATAGGAAGCAGGATGATACGCAATTCTCTGAACAAACAATTTTGCTACTTCTTTATATCATTATGATAATGATTTTTTATGGTAACGTTTGAAGTAATTTGAAATTTTACATCCTTATCAATTGCATATTGGCAGGAGTCATCATAATAAAATTATTAATCAATGCTAAATGAAAATTGAAACAATCTACTAGCTTTAAAAAAAAAGCTGTTTAATTTTATGAAATTGCAATTACAGGTTTTCGACCAGGGACAACTTTGTCACTTATTAAGTTAAAAAATATTCCAGTTTCAGCTTGCGCCCAAATCGTTCCACAGTATAATTTACCTCCTATCTGTAGCGCTCGGAGTTTAATAAAGTGTTGATCTCGAACATCTGCGCACGCACAGGTGCGATTGAGTACCACCTGTCGCCCTTTTTTTGTCCGTCTTTTCGAATTTCGCTTGCACGTTATGCCGGAAGTCAACATATAAATTTTAGGTTGTCTGCTAGTTTAAGCATTGGTTGAAAATAACACATTCATTAAAAGCATTAAAGGATCGAATAACTGTAATTTGTTTATTGTTTTTTGTTAAACGTCTACTCCTGTAGCTCTAGTTTGGAATGCCTTTTCTTGCGCACTATTCATTGAGATAAAACAACTTTTACGGATAACTAGCGCACAGTTTAGATCTAATATTTCGTGTGTTTTAAGGCTTATTAAGATTTTTTTCTTACCTTTTCTTCCTAGCTGTGTTACACAGGATACACTGTGTATCCCACATATTGGTGGGGTAAGAATGCCAGACTAACGATATGAAATGTCCTATACAAACTATGTTATTTCTTCGTTAGTTGAATTTAATGTACACGTGACAATACTGATTGAACTTTAGAGCAAGTGTAATGCCTGACGTGCTGTTGACTGTACTTCATTTATGTACCTATTCTCTTTTGTGAAGGAAATTTAAGAACGACGATTTCTTGTCTGTTCTTCTCGTAGCAAGGTCTAGCGTGGTTAGATTTTGCGAACCAATGGCATAGTTTTTTTATGCTATTATTGCTTACCAAAATTGAATTGCTTATATCAATTACAATTTCGTTTTCATACTCTCTTCCATTTCTCTCTACATTCGACATCAACTCTACATCTTTCTATCTTGTCTGGAGTTTTCTCGGAATCGGAAGAGTGTAACAGTAAGTGTTCAAGTAGTCAGTATCTTCCTTACATGACAATAGCTTATTAGTCCTGTGCACTAAAGTTTTATCGAATTTCTTAACAAAAAGCCTGTTTTAAGGTTTACTCAAATTCCTTCTCAAAAAGCCTGTTTAATCAATATCAGTCAGTTGTTGAAAGTCAGTTGCATGAGTCCGTTGTTATATAAAACCAAATATACAACACAAGTTTTTCACATGTTTTCGATAAATCTATAAATATGAAAAATGGTTAATTTTATAATGTATTTAGTTTTTTCCTGAAGAAATTGCTCTATAACTCTGACATAGTTTCGGAAAGATAATATCTTTTTAGCCGATCGTAGCTTAAGAAAGGGATTCAAACTGAAAACGGTAAAAAGATGCAAGATCTAATACTTTTTCAGATAATCTTAAACTCTATAAAGCCGTCTTTCGATTTTAAGGCAATTTCTTTATTTTAATACCACAACGCATATAATTCTTGGTGCCTAGCAAAGCGATCCTGTCCTAAGGGTGCGGCTGTGGCCCACAAAAGTAGGACAAAATGAAATTTAGGTCATCGTGCCAGGCCGCATGAAGATACGCAGATTATATTTTGAGTGCACCGAACATAGAAAGACAACAATTTTAAAACAGTAGGTACTGATTTTACTAAATACGTCGTGAAAACACAGTGGTTCCACTTTATCTATAATTTAGATAGAGAATAAAATCTTTAAAGTTGCTTTTTCCAAGTAGATACTTACCATCATTAATGTAGAGTCCATAACTGCTTTGACAAGATTCGTAACGTGTTTTGTTTATACCCCATAATTTTAGGGTTTTAATCTGATAATTTCAACAAATTAAAATGGTACCTATACTTATAGGTATAGTACATTACTGCAGCGGCCAGCAAAAGAGGCATTGATGGACGAACATGTAAAGTCCGTCAATGCCTAGTTCTGGCCAAGGCTTGTATAGTACTTTTCTCAAATAATGCGCGGAAATTTAAACTACTTTTCGAAATCAGACGAAAAACGAACAACAATATTTTTTCCCGCATTAAAGTGTTCATTTGTGGTATTTTTTTCTAAAACAGCTTTCTACTTGAAAGCCTGTTCCAAATTTAAATAAAAACTTTGATAAGTTACCTCCTTGGTTGCCATATTTCGGAGTAAAAGATCGTTCCATATTTAAATTACACGACAGATATAAGTTTACTATGTAATTTATTTGGCCGCTAAACACGACAGATATGGATTTTGATACAACTTTTGCCGGCCGCTGCTCGCATGTATGTGGCCAGTACAGCAATATTGATTTATCTCGAAGAAGGTTGTCAAAATAATGTTCATATTTCCAAACGTTTGAGAAAAAAATATTTTCCTAATCTAAAGTTTATTTTCGCACTTACCCAAACAAAAACGTAGTTTTGCGGAATGAATTTGTATGAAAAAGTTAAAAAAAAACTTTTGATTTACAAAAATATATGTGCGATTTGAATTTTTTTTTAAATCCTTGGACGACAAGAAATAATCTGATTAAAACTCTGCAGTTATGGGATATAAAAAAAACGTTGTATATCTGATACCATTATTGCCATACACATTAACCTTCTGTTCTGTTACTGCAGTTTATACGGTAGTAGGTACAATCCCCTGATAAATCCACATTACTTATTTAATTAATTATTAAATTATACGTTACTCTATTTGTTTTAAATGACAAAAGTTTACTAAGCATTCGTTTACCAATAATGAGCACGCACTCGGTAGAGTGCATAGTGTTTTGCAATTTAATGAATTACTAAATGTGTATGCGAGGGCAAAATTGTGTATTTGCTGTCATGCCACCCCTCGTTGGGGAAGCGCGGGTGGCACACATTGGATCGCACGCAAACACGCAGAGTGTGTGTCGACAGCGCGACCGACGCATAGAATCCGCACCACCTTGACATGGGGCTGCACGCACACGCATCCATGTTTACGGCGCGCGTCGGCAGCGGTCGGCCCGGGCTCCAGCGTGCGACCGCCGCGCACACGTGTACACCCCCCCCCCCCCTTCTACCATCTATCCCCGCTGTGTTCACTGTTTGTACAACTCGATTCCACCGACTCACTCACTCACTCAGTTGTATCCAAGTTTGCGTACGATTTACGCGTGCCTTTCCACACAGCTCGCGTTCTTTGTCCTCTCATTAAATACAATATAAATTTCGAACACAACAAAGTTTTTGTAAATAAAGTGAACGGACGAGGTCGACGCGAGTGCGATAAACAATGTGTTACTGTCGCAAGAGTGCAGGTTCCGATTAAATAGCGTTCTAACACTTGTCTATTCGAAGTACTGACTGTGTCTAATTTCCAATTGAAATAAATTGCAAGTTCCTATTTGTTAATCAAGTTCCTTGTCCGCGCTTTGTTCTATCGGCTATGGCGAAAGCATCGAGCATAGAGTACTTAGGGCATGCTTAGTGCCGGCCTTTTGGCATACTTACTGTTGTGGTTCGCTTGTTCGTGAGTCACTTCGGGCAGCGATGTAAACGAAATGACGGACGTGCAGTTGAACGAGCCGAACAAGTGGCACCGAGGAGGATTTCTGTCTTCTCTCAACAGAAGTTTTCGAATAGCAAGCGGGAGGTCCAAAAGCGTGAATAGTTCACCGGTCGAGAACAAATCTATCGAACAAACCTTGGACATGGCTCGCACGGTAAGTGCCCCAGACGCACACAACTGCAGCGTTGCAGTCTTCGTTCTTCGTGTATAAATACGACTGGATAGTTCTGGCATTAGAGATAGTATGTCGATACGATATGTTTCCTGATTGCAGAAGTCTTACAAACACATACGTTCTGATTTTGATGAGATAATGAGACACATGATTGTTTATTTTCTTACTTTTCTCATGTTTTCATATCTCCTAATCCTAAAATTGTTTTTGGTAAGCATGGTCTCAAAAGCTTTTATTAGCTCGAAAAAAGTTAGAAAATCGTTTGATTCCGTTTATCATGGTATTTTTTTGATTACATTTTTTGATAAGATTACGAGTACTTACATTTCATGGTATTAATTTATCAGATAGTTAGCGGTAATAGGTACCATACATGTGAGATTAAATATGTTATATGAATTTCATTTAGGAAATCTTAAGAAAACGGTCTAGGTATACTAAAAAAAATAACTAAGTAATGGTAATCCAACCCACAATTACCAATAAACGATAATTCAGTAACTCTACCAAAAAATAATTATCGTAGAGAAACTAAAAAGAATTAAAATCATTTGGTAGGTACGCACATACGCAGCTTAGAAATTATTTTATTAAAAAAAGGACAAATCTAAATTAAAAAGTTGAGAAAGGTGCAATGTACTAGGCAATAGTGACAAAATACTACCTACGCAAAAGTGGCGAAATACAATTCAGGAGTGACAAAATAGTACTTAAAAGTGGAAAAAAAGCTAGTTGTGTAAAAAATAATGAGGTACATGATCACAAACTCACACAAAATGCATTGAATTCAAAGATTTATATCTGCGTAAATTAATTATTTCATTTTTTGATATCTTGCTGTAATTTTTAGGGTTCCGACCAAAATGGTAAAAAGGAACCCTTATGGCGCGACTCAGTCTGTCTGTCACAGCTGGCTAAAAAACGCAGTGCTTACTTGCTCAGTGCAGCTGGCTATATCAAGAACTTCTAATGCTATCAACTTGAAATTTGGAATAAATATTGATGGTATTTACCCAATAAGTATATATTTATTTGCAACAGGGACTGAACTGACTGAAAAGTGGGTCCGAAAAATTCAAAGCGGGAACTACTAGGGAATGTGGGGTATCATATGAAAGAGCGCTGCTAGCACATTCTCTATCCTTTTTGTGTTTTTTTAGGCCGCATAATTTTCGACTTTTGATAAAAATTAAAAAAAAAACTCCGAAGTTTACATAGAGAAAAATCTCAAATTATTCTATGTGATAGAAGTTTCTGTAAAGATTACAAGAAAAATAAAACGACGTGTCTAAATAGCAGAGTTTTTCGAAAATCATAAATATGTGATTTTATACTTATTTGCTTTTGGTAAACAGATCTCAATCTATGTCGATGTATGGGGGACAATATATGATGGTACGGAACCCTCGGTGCGCGAGCCCGACTCGCTCTTGACCGGTTTATTTTACGTTACGCGACCGAATAAGAGAATAATTCACACTACGCACTCTATAAACTAATTCACAAAAAGTTTGTACAAAATACTTAAACTTTTACGGATGGTCATCCCATAACCAAGGAATGACCCAAAAGGTGTCGAAAAGTCGGGAAATACCATAAAATGCGCGTTTTAATTCGTAAAGTTGTCAGCACTACAGAATTTAAATACCATATCAGGTTATTACTATTACGAAAAACGGGATTTTTAGCATGTTTGTATTAGTTGTCGAGTCCCCGATATTTCGGCGCAATTGCTTGCAGCATGATCACGGTGTACCCGTATTCAATCAGTTAATTTCGTAAAAGTGATAGTGATTATGACCATGAAAGTTTAAAACATTATACCATATCAGGTTGTTCTGAAAGCTCTATCATTGAATTATGTACATAACATCTGAAAGAAAACTTACCAATGTGAAGACGTTGAATTGACATAAGTTTTAGCTTACCTCAAACTAATAATACTGTTTTAGAATGCGAAACCCTTTAACAAACGTCTATTATTAAAGTATATTTTATAATAAAATATTCCGTGCTATACAAATCATCACATGTTCATTGTTTGAAAAGACAATAGTTCGTTGGAGCGAGAATGTGCGTGTACACTTTATAGTTACTTACAATTAATGCGTTGTGGTCTCATTCATATGCATGGTGGTCCTATGGCCACTTTTATGGGTTCAGATTAGTTTCCTGAGACTCATTAAGGGTAACTGTCTGCATTATTCATGATTTGGGGCCCGCTGTATAGGTGTTAGCTTAGGATTAACAATTGATCGCTGATGACCCACCCGCACGGTTTTGGGCGTCGCTACCTAACCTGGTCAGATTTTATTGGAATTATAGTGTGTTAAATCAATTATTCAGTGCATATGAAATAAACTAAACCACCGACCATTTCTCAAGATAAATGTTAACTACTTTTTAATTTTTTTGAATTATCTTTTAAACATATACTTCTGTCTCTCTTTTGTCGTTCTTTATAAATTTTGTTCGCTTGGACTCTTATGCCTCTAGCCCCATCTACCTACACTTTTATTCTTGGGCTAAAATTAAAAGCTTGAGCCTAAGTTACCCCTTTAAACATCAATTGTTTGCTAGTAAAAGTCCTATCAAAATCGGTCCATACGTTATCCAGATTAGCCCAAAGAATCAAGCAGATGTTTCGTAATAGGAAAATTGGGGTATCCCAACAAGTATCAAAAGTTAGAGCAAAAGCACAACATTAGCAGATGTAACGGCATTTTCATATCACATGTCGTTAGGTACAATCGGGGAACTTCCCGGTTAACCAGTAGAGGTTTTTTGGGAAACGTTTTCTCGGAAAGTACCTATTTAAGTTAATGAAAATATTTATATTCAAATGAAATACGAGTACCTACCTATTAATGCCCTGTTAGTTGTGATATCAATGTTGTACCAAATAATATTACACGACACGGTAAAAGTTTAAGGGAAATGATCTTAAAGCCCAGAACAAAGAAAAATTACCTGTTCCACAAACATAATTATGAGTGCAAAATTCTCCTTTTGGTGTAAAATAAAAGATAGTTAGTCATTAGTTTACCTTTTTCGTTCTAGGGTCTGAACTCGACGAGTGAGGCTTCCCTCTCCCTGAGGCCGCTGGAGATAGTTGCTCCGCGCATCGACACCTACAGGTTCTCCATGGCGAACCTCGAGGAGACCCAAGATGCCGACTTGGACGCCATTCTGGGGGAGCTGTGCGCCCTTGACTCTGAGTACGACGAAGAAATATCGAGGGTGTCTTCTGGTGGGTGAAATTGTTCATATCAGAATTTACGACACCAACTAGCTTTGTTAACACCCTTCAATAAACGATGTAGACAGTGACGATGAAATAGACGATGTCGTTCAACTACCAGCCTGAACAATTTATAATCAAATTAAACAGGCTAGACTTGGATCGATAACATTTAATACTACTTGCCTAGCCAAGTCAAAAGCTAAATATAATTTAGTATAGTTGAACAACTGTTAGTGAAACTACCATTTAAGCTAGTTGGCTTCGACATATACATGTTGATCCTTCTTGAAGGACCATTAATATATAAAAAAAGGGAAAACATTAAGCATCTGTCTGTTATGAGGAAAACTCATAACATAATGTATGATAAAAGTTGTAGACAATACCACAAGATCGTCATGAATGAGTCCAGAAATATAAATATTGTTTAACAATTTACTCTTGCAGCCTTGCTAGGTACATGAATAAAAAGTTATTATAATACAATTACGTGAGTATCATCATACAATAAACAAACGTTCAAGACCCGTCATACCTTTTTAAAACAATGAGCAATCAGGTGATACGTAAAATTAATATTAAGATGCGACAGAAAGTAGGCATTTTTCCTTAAATCTTTACACATTTTGTTATTCTTGGTTACCGGGACAAAGTAACAATTAGTTTCTTAGATAAGTCGATGTTGTAATTTAAAATTTATTATCCGATTTTTACCTAACTTCGTTTACCTAAATTACGCATAATTATTTGTTAACTGCAAAGAAGTTAACATTATTATTAGTTTTACAGCATATTGTCACTCAGAACAGTAAAAACTACTAATTATCACACAAAATAAAATCTCTATGGTTTTCTTTAAGAATTGCGTAAAAATTGCATCAATTTATATATTTTGGTCTTTGTTACCTGGTCTTTTTGTCACCTGGTCTTTGTTACCTTTGATAATGAAAATAAAAATATATGTTGATGTGACGTTAATTTGTATTCTTTTTGCTTCAGGTCACACTTCGGCCACAAAAGAAAGAAGAGAAAATAGCGAACGTTGCCCTCAAAGACCGATCTGCATCAAAGAGTGCAGCGATGCAGCATCAAGCATCACACGCACTGACTCTCCCGACAATGATTCTGCTTTTAGTGATACTGTAAGTACCAATACTAAGTATGTTAATTTAAATATCAATTTCGCTTGCTATCAGTGTTTTACAAAACTTTATAAAAGCTACGTCAGGATCTCAGAAGTTTTTTGGAAACACAGCCAAAGTTTAGAAATCTTAGGTCCAGGGGACTCAAGTGGCGAATTTAGAACAGTATATTCTACATCCTACCGTCGTCGACTGCACTTTTAATCTAGGGATATGCATACATTGGCAAACTGATATCTTTCGTGATGGATGTTGTGTGAGAAATAAAACTGATAATCGTAGCTCCCTCCTTACTAAAGCTAATGTGGGCTTTATTATCTTTCAGGTTTCAATGCTTTCAAGCGAATCGTCCGCTTCGAGCAGTGCTAGTTCCAAGGCGCTAAAACTAAATTTACACCAAAGTCAAAAAGTAAGTACCTTATCTTTTTTCACTTACTAACTAAAGTCAATATTTCTTGTACTTATTGTCTTACTAACTAAAGCCATGCTTACTTTTGCATTTTACAATGCTAAGAATAGCATTGTAAAATGCAAAATTAAAAAGTTATAATAAGATGGCTGTTTCATCTTAATCGATAGTCAAACATTTAAAAAAATGTTTTTTTCGAATGTGAGGATATTATTCTCTCATTGATGAAACGACGGTGGCCAACAAATTATACTTAAAGGTAAACATACTGTAAAAATTCGACGTGTCCTCATAGGTCTCTGTAACTTAATTGGTTAGTGCATTGGGCCGGATTCCCAAGGAAGGTTTGAATTCCGTCAGGGCGACATGAGACAAGTTGCTTTTATCTAGTATATTTTTTTGTTTAATATTTAAAGTCAATATTTTTTTTAAATATGTCATTGGACAGTCCCTTTGTACAATACACACTGTACAGTTACCATCCAGTCTCCTAAAAATTGCAAATCTCGAACTTTATGAACTTGAAAAACTAATTATATGACAATAACAGCATTATCTCTTTTATTTATAGGATGCCAGTTTCCAATTGAAAGCTGATAAAATAAAATTGGCTTTGGAACGAATGCGAGAGGCCAACATAAAGAAATTGTTCATCAAAGCGTTCTCTATGGATGGGTCTTCTAAAAGTTTGCTGGTTGACGAAAAAATGACGTGTGGATTCGTAACCAGGCTGCTGGCAGACAAGAACCATGTCACTATGGAACCTAAATGGGCTATTGTTGAACACATACTGGATCTACACATGGGTTGGTATTGCATGACTTTTAAATTTAAAAGAGACTAAGCAAAATTTTTATTAATTTTATTTCATTTTATAAGTAGTGCAAAAGAAGAGCTTGATGTGCTGTGCTATAAAAAATTTACATCATGCTGAGTTGCTCTGATTGTAAAACATAAAACAAAAATACTTGTGTTAGGGAATGTTAGGAACAAAACGGCGAGAATGCACATTTAAACGTGGAACATAGTAGAAAATGTACCCATTCAAACCTGCTACTGTGCCTGCAACCTCAAACCGATATGCTTGCCAGTCTATACCACGATTGTTTTAAAAGATTTTTAACACAATTGTGTAATTTTCAGAACGAGTGTATGAAGACCACGAGATGTTAGTAGACAATCTAATGTTATGGACAAGAGAGTCGAAAAACAAAATAATATTTGCCGAAAGGCCGGACAAGATATCGTTATTCCAAACGCCCGAAAAATTCCTGTTGACAGAAGATGACCGAGGTGAGTAATGAAATCAATCTTAATACTTATGTATATCATAATTATAAAAATCGCATTGAAATTCATAAATCTAGAATATTAATGTTCTAGAAAACAATGAATTTATATGCCTTTGTTTTATTTATCATCAAAAACTCTCGCTTCGTCTCTATTCCTTGCGTCTAGGGTTTTACCGACCAGCAATATGTACCAGTATTGACAACTTATAATACTAACATTCAAAATTGTACTAGAGGTTCTGAATTCTGAAAGCTGCAACAACAGTGCAAAATGTACCTACCAGGTATAATAGACATTAAATTTTTTTTAAAGGTTGGTCTAGCGAACATGACGAACATTCGCGACAAGTTATATTAGAAGAGTTCTTCGGACAAAGTGGCGGGATCACGAGCACCGTGCCTTCCATATCCGGACACCCGGTTCCACACATAGAAGGCCCTCTCTATTTAAAGAGCGACGCCAAAAGGGGATGGAAGAAATTCCACTTCGTCCTACGACCGTCTGGTTAGTATGCTGATAGGCTTTGCGATGTGTGGCCACACTTTATTTTATGCATTGCGAAATTTTCGATTGCTCATGCGAAATTCTTAAACAATAATGTTCTAACCTTTAGATCTACATTACCATTGATTTGTTTCGTCAATAGGGCTGTACTACTCGCCGAAGGACAAGGTGAAGACGCTGAAAGAATTAGTATGCTTGGCTACTTTCGATACTAACGAGGTGTACTTAGGGTTGAATTGGAAAAAGAAATACAAGTCGCCTACTGACTTCTGCTTCGCTATCAAGCACCCGAGACTGCAGCAACCAAAGAGTGTTAAATTTATTAAGTTCCTCTGCGCTGATGACCAGCGCACCTTAGATAGATGGGTCACTGCCATACGAATAGCCAAGGTGAGTATTTCTTGAAATATGTTATTTGTGAAGAGTTGAAATAAAATTAAGACAAAGATGAATTAATATTAAACAAGAAAATATACTAGAAAAAAGCAACTAGTCTCATGTCGCCCTGACGGGATGAGACTAGTTGCTTTTTACTAGTATATTTTCTTGTTTAATATTTATCACATAAAAATAGCATTACAACGCAAAAAAAAAAAAAATGCAAAATTAAAAAGTTATAAAGATGAATTAGTTGACCTATCTAATTCACCGTTTATTAACAAAATACGAAAATGTTTAATTTTGTCGATTATCTTATTAATTCTATATCCTTTTTCCAGCATGGAAGACAACTGTTAGAGAATTACCGTTCGTTAGTAGAAGAACTCACTCAAGAAGATTTAGACCATCTGGCGCACGCGCGGTCATGTTCTGTAAGTATTATATAGGTATTTGAGTTCTATACACATTAATGAACACAAGGCACAATCGAGGATAAAGGAAAGTCGCGTCAGGACATGTGACCTGCAGAGCTAACATGCGCGACCATGAAAAAATACGAGATGGGATGAGTAAAATTGTCAATCTCGATAATTTTCTCGCAATTCGCAACATACGCGCCACGAGAGAGAATCATCACGTCGTGAGATATCCCTTTCATGACGAAACGTCAAGTTTTATTTTTAAATGAAAACACTGATAATCATGTGTGTCTATGGTGACTAAAACCACCCATACAAAACAAATTGAACGAATGAAATGTTAAGCAAGGCCAATAGTCTTGTTGTCAAGTTCATTAAATAAAAAAATAAAAATGTTTCTTTTCTTTTGCGATTATGAATAATCACAAAGATAGCACTATTGTCAATTTTTAAACCGGTGTCTTCACCGAAACGTCACATTCACATGTGTCATTCTTGTCTGAAGTCTGGTCCGGCTGTGGTTTTGTTTATTTTATTTTGAATTTAGGTAGTTGTATTTAGTTTGAAATGGCATTTCAAAGGAAAACGTAAGTATTTAATTATATTCGTTAGTTCTTGATAGTATAGTTTGGTATTTGTGATTGTATGATTGCTCGCATTTAATATTTATATTCGTAATCTTAGTACATTGGTATACTAAGTATTGTACCTATTGTTTTAGCATCAGAAGTAACAAGGCACAAATAACGTATCTGTGCACCGGCACAGATACGTTATTTGTGCCTATGGCCTATGTTCTGCCATATACTGATATGGCAGAACATAGGCCATAGGCTTTGTGATCCGCCACAGCGACTGGAACTCGCTGTCGCGAAGATCGAAAGGGTCGCAGACGTCTCGTATGCGCTTTCTTTCGATCCGCCTATTCCACCTCTCTTCATATATAGTTAATAAATAATCACTGCCATTTTTCGCAACACTTTTTACGTTTCTCCAGCTATCTTTTCGAACAGAATGATCGACGACAAATAAATCGAAACTAAATGTCAAAACTCGATTATTTATGAGAAAATATGGCGCGTATGTTGCAGTTTAAAGAGAAAATATCTCGAAGTCTACGTTTGACAGAACGACATGGCAAAATGTAGTGCAATGTTACCGACAGTCGAGAAGTAGAGATATGTCATCTCACCACGAGAAAATGGCGTGAGAAAATTATCTCGTGACGTGCATGTTAGAACTGCTGATCGAAAATTCGTAAGACGGAGGGAGAGTAGAGCGCCGGCGTGGCGTAGGAGAGGAAGTAATATCCCTCTCTTTCTACCGCGCGGCGAAAATGTATGCCTGCTCCTGCTGTTTCGTTAAGGCGGTTTTCACTTCTGTCGGCACTCCCGGAGTGCAAGCATTTTTTTTTTATTTTGCCACTCGTCTTGAGGGTAGAGGCCGCCCATCCCGACTAAAAGAACAGAATTAAAATACCTGCACTGCATTCTCAAATCATGGATCGGATGGATGGATCATGGACGGAATCACAGTGATTCCCAACCGGCCAAGCGTAACATAACAACTTAGGTAGCTAACTTAGTACTAACTAACTTAGGTACTAACAGTCCATGGACCGGGTGTTGCAAAAGGAGTTCACAAAAAACACCTTATAGAAAATGGTATTGTAGCCCCTAATTCGGTAAATGAGTCGGGGCCGTTTTGGGACAAACCATGCTCTGTTGCTTGTTTTCATTTTGTTTTGTTTGTTTGTTTCGCCCTAGTTGTCTCTAATATTTTTTTTCTTTCAAGCCTTTTCTTTATTTCTTAATTCCCTAATGTCCTCCCATATATCGTGACACAAATGGCGCTGATGCTAAGTTAATGATGAAACTTGTCCGCATAGATAACGTCGATCCCCACGAAAACGAACGGCGCCGGGGCGGCGGGCGTCAGCAGCCCGGCGCAGTCCACCGCCGGCAGCGGCGCCAACTCGGACATCAGCAGTGGCAGGTATGATATAAGTTCCGAAAACTACGTAAAGTGCTACAAACTAGTAACATCTAATAAATGAGTTTACCGCCCATATCTGATGTTATTCTACGAATATTATATTTTCTTCCATATAAATTTTCCAGTGTTTAGCTAAAGTAATTTTTGGTTTGTAAAATTGTACGCCATATTTTTTTTGTGACTCCTATTTATATGAGTTTACCTAGGTACCTACCTGTGGCTAAGGCGTGAGTCAAGCTAACTTTATTAAACGTGAAAAAAACACTTATGTTCAATTTTTTATTAATAGGTATTTGTGGTTTCTAAATTATTTCCTAGGTAAGTTGCGAATTGCAAAGCTGCAAGCTGGCGAAGTAAAGATTTTATTATTTTATATGTTTCTTTAGTCCAACAAGGCTCAAACTCACAATATTATTGACAATTCCATTTGTCAATATAAGTAATTGAAGTAAGTTTATTAGAAAACGTTTAGACTAGCCACTCATTTGACTTAATTGTCAATATCCTATTGGCATCCCTTTTCAACTTTCAAAATTAAAGTGAAATGCAATGTCTTATTGAACTGTGAAAACTTGTTAATGGCTATGATGTACCTATCTATTTTTAGTTATAATTTTGATATCTTGCTGTAAGTTTTACGAACAAATAAAATAAAAAATAAAACATACGAGTGTGCAGTTAGTCTTAATGTTATGATCAGTATTGTAAATTATTTTGCCCATATTCAATGTTTACTAGCAATGAGCCTAAATTGCATTGGTGGATTGCACATTTACAATTAAATAAATGTTTAAATAATTATTTTTCATACCAATGATATTATTTTCATACCAATAACCTTAGTGACACTGGTTTACCAATGTAATCAAATTCTTGTCACATTACTAATCCCATGCTTACATAAAATCTTTGCGAAAGTCATGTCATTATTGCTTGTGCTTATTTTACAAATTATCTAATAATGTCCTTTTCTCATTTATTTTTTACTCCTATTTCAAATTCGTTTATAATTTATCGATGTTAATCTCAATTCTGATTGATATTTTTCTTATCGGCATACTAAGTACTTACTTCACTTTTTTACATTTTACTAAAAATCGCTACTGACTCGGAAATTTGCGTCATTTCGTTTCGACGATTAGAATAGGTACATTATAGTCCGCTTTCTTTATTGTAATTTAAATTTCTGTTGGTTCCGACTCATACAGTAGCTAAACTTTAACCTAGATTGTCCTTTGGTACAAGATGTGCACAATTTTTTATAGGTGTATAGGTGTTATTAACGATGTATGGAATTTCAAACAGGCACTCCCGCGCATCGTCATCCAGCTCGAGCGGATGCCTCTCCGACGGAGGGACGGCCTCAGAGAGTGCCTTCGACTGCGAGTTTCCCATGGGTAACTATACTTTCTTTATTATTGAGACACTGAAAAACCTAAATTATTGAAAAATCAGATTCAGCGGCAAGACTGTTGTTATAGTGCTAGGATTTGTTGAAAGCTTAAGACCCATGCTATAAAATACAACATAACAATATCTCATTAGTATATCATAGGTAGTAGCATAGAGTATCAGTTTTATTTAAGGTAATTTTAAATAAACCTTTTTACCCTGTCAATGGTTACAGGGACCATCAAACGCAAGCCCTCGATGAAGCCAAACATCCCGCTAACATGGATGACGCGGCAGCTCAAGGAGATGGTGGAGAAGGGAGGGGATGAAGAAGGCGAGGACGAGGGCGGCGGCGACGGCGGTACGCTCACGCGCCGACCGCGGACCGACCGCGACGACTCCACGCTCAAGCGGCACCACGCCATAGGTAAGGAGCTCACGTACTATGGGAGATGGTGGGAGGAGGGAAGGGATCCACGCTCAAGCGGCACCACGCCATAGGTAAGGAGCTCACGTACTGGTGGGAGAAGGGAAGGGATAAGGAAGGCGAGGACGAGGGTGACGGCGGCACGCTCCACGCTCAAGCGGCACCACGCCATAGGTAAGGAGCTCACGTACTATGGGAGATGGTGGGAGGAGGGAAGGGATAAGGAAGGCGAGGACGAGGGTGACGGCGGCACGCTCCACGCTCAAGCGGCACCACGCCATAGGTAAGAAGCTCACGTACTATGGGAGATGGTGGGAGGAGGGAAGGGATAAGGAAGGCGAGGACGAGGGTGACGGCGGCACGCTCCACGCTCAAGCGGCACCACGCCATAGGTAAGGAGCTCACGTACTATGGGAAATGGTGGGAGGAGGGAAGGGATAAGGAAGGCGAGGACGAGGGTGACGGCGGCACGCTCCACGCTCAAGCGGCACCACGCCATAGGTAAGAAGCTCACGTACTATGGGAGATGGTGGGAGGAGGGAAGGGATAAGGAAGGCGAGGACGAGCGTGACGGCGGCACGCTCCACGCTCAAGCGGCACCACGCCATAGGTAAGGAGCTCACGTACTGGTGGGAGAAGGGAAGGGATAAGGAAGGTGAGTACGAGGGTGACGGCGGTACGCTCCACGCTCAAGCGGCACGACGCCATAGGTAAGGAGCTCACGTACTGGTGGGCGAAGGGAAGGGATAAGGAAGGCGAGGACGAGGATGACGGCGGCACGCTCCACGCTCAAGCGGCACCACGCCATAGGTAAGGAGCTCACGTACTATGGGAGATGGTGGGAGGAGGGAAGGGATAAGGAAGGCGAGGACGAGGGTGACGGCGGCACGCTCCACGCTCAAGCGGCACCACGGCATAGGTAAGGAGCTCACGTACTGTGGGAGATGGTGGAAAAAGGGAAGAGATAAGGAAGGCGAGAACGAGGGTGACGGCGGCACGCTCCACGCTCAAGCGGCTCCACGGCATAGGTAAGGAGCTCACGTACTGTGGGAGATGGTGGGAGAAGGGAAGAGATAAGGAAGGCGAGGACGAGGGTGACGGCGGCACGCTCCACGCTCACGCGGCACCACGCCAAGGGTAAGGAGCTCACGTACTATGAGAGTTGGTGGGAGAAGGGACGGGATGAGTGAGGCGAGGTCGAGGGCGGCCGCGATGACTCCACGCTCAAGCGGCACCACGCTAAAGGTGAGCCAGCTCACGTACCAGAGATGGTGTAGAAGGGAGGGGATGACTAAGGCGATGAGTAGAGCGGCGCATATTAACCGTATTTCATATAATACGAAATGAAAATTAATAAATCGCTTTTTTTCTTTTCAGAAACTACTGATTCCATATATGGGTCGACAATCGCACGAACATCCACTAGTCCCACGCTACCAGACCCACCATCCCCGTCATATGGCCACTACGAGAGCATCACCAGAGAGCAACATCGTGGCAGCGTCGATAACACCTCCACACTATACGGCTACACCTCGATTTACGAAAAAGTACAACTGCCGCACGAACCCGTCCAAGTCATACAGGATTTACCGCTTCCTCCACCGCCCAGCGAAGACGTGCCTGATGGTATGTTCAGTTCTACCCTTAGCCTGGATTCCCTTCCACCCCCGCCTCCACCGCTGGAAACAATGGAAGATCTCTGTGGCTCCCAGCTCAGTCTGCCGCCACCTCCTCCTGAACACGCGATGGACGCCCACTCAGGTCGAGTCCACGACATAGTCAACCAATTGACCGCTCAGCAGCTAGAGCAAGCGGCGCGTGCCGGTCAGTCACAATCTAACGTCAGGGTCACCAACCGAAATTCCGATCCAAGTCGTACATTCCCAAGGCAACCGTCGCTCGATAGCGTTCACTCCGAAGCCTCGCGAACCTCGTCGCATCACTCTGATAAAAGCCTTTACGGTCAGAATCCTGCATACGGAGCCTGTCTCGTTGAACTTCAAAACAAAAAAAATTGTAATGGTAGTCCGTCTATTCAAAAGAAAGCAACAAGTGAGCTGGGTAAGGAACGCACGGGGTCAATAAAAAAAGTAATTTTCGCAGATGACCTCCCTACTAAAAATGATGATCCGAAGAAGAATAAGAAAATATCTTTCAACCTTAAAGATCAACCACCGCCATCTCCCCGAAAGCCTCCGCCGCCGAAACGGAACGAAAGCACACGTCTTTCTTCACCTAAAAAATTGGCTGATTCCAACAGTAACCCACCCAAAGAATTCCTAAAAGATTTACAAAGGGTCATGAGAAAGAAATGGCAAGTTGCGCAGAAATGTAAGTTGGAGCCTGCGACCACTCCACACGAAGTTCTGGGTTTTCGAGAGTACCCATTGTCACAGGATTACAAAGAGGCTAGTGTTTCGATGTGGATACAGGAGCACTACGGGGGAGTCGTTGAGGATCCTTTCTACGAGAACGTGTTTGGGAGGGAACCGCAGCCGCGGCGGGAGGAGCCCAAGCCCATAAAGAAGCGGCCGCCGCCCGCGCCGCCCCGCCGCAGCGAGTCCACGCACCTGTCCTCGCACTCCCAGGCCGCTGCTCAGCCGACTGTCTGAGAACAATCCAGAACGGGCCCGACGCCTTGCGAAAGACTCGACCCTACTGTCCGGACATGGTTTTCAGACCTTACGAAAATCTAGACAAGAGCAACTGAATTGAGTAAACCACCAAAACTACAGTTCTATAAAAAATAATCGAACCTTATCGTAACCATTGACGGTAGTTTGTTAATTGGTTGAGTGAGAATCAAGTTTTCAGGTAGTTTGGCTTTTTCTCGTGAGCAGAATAAAATCAAGGTTAATTTGTTTTGTGAAGAACGTAAGGACAAGAATTTCAAATTTCAATTGGTGGGCTTTGTCAGCTCGTAGTCTTAGTATGAAGAATCCCTTGCGTGCTGAACAGCTATTAAGCTCCCGGCCCTCTTGTGGCCTTAGCAGTTAGGGTTTCAACGAGTTGTTGATTCGTTGTAAGTTGTATTACGCGCACACTATACATTATGGCCAACGTTTGAACCTAATGTGTTACATGACGCGTACAGTTCTTTTTTACAAACAATGCTCTCTGATTAGACTATTGGAAATTCGTTGAACAAAGTAAAAATATCATCAACAAAACGTAGAGTTTAAAGTTACTGTGTTTAACACGTAACGATTGACCAATTCCATAAACTATACAATAAAATTAAAGGCATAGGGTTAATTATAAAAATTAATTTATGAAAAATTGAAAGGCGGTGCTATTTTGAAAAGGTATACCTACTCTAAGGTATGTAAGTTGGAATTTTTCAGCTTGTAACAAGTTATACGAACAGATTTTTTTAAATATGGTTGATCAAGACCTACTCTAAATATTGTTTCAAGCTGATAAATTCCATGAATGTGAAATGTATTTATTGCACGAGTTGGAGTTTTGTCAATTTTATTTTATGTTCCTAGATAAATATTACGCGTTAAACAAAAATATTTAAACGTGTGGAGCGAAGAACAATCTTCACATTCCTTAGTGACCACACGAATGACGGGTCGGGGACGTTTTATACTTCTAGATGACGTGCTTTTTGCAGTTAAATAATGAAAGATGTTATTGTAATTTAGCTGTATTTAACCTTCGGCCTCTATGCATAATGGCGAATGGATCAATTTCTGTTTTGTTCCAGAGTGTGTGTAGGTTAAAATAGTAGTCGTGTTTTGCATTGCATTTTGGTTTCACGTAGTTGACGAGAATAGCAAATACAATGTATTCCTAATCTGTGCCATAGTCGAAGAATCTTTATGCTTATATTATACAAGTTTTGCTGTAATGATTAGATATATGGAGGGATAGAATAAATGTAGAATTTTTTTCTGGTTAATTTTGAACAGTTATTTGATTATCAACGCAAGGCTTTTAATATTTCGCATTGTTGATGACAGAAGATGCAAGGGACAAAATGAAAAGTGCACAGAACTCCAAATGTGTATGATCTCAGACTACCAGCAGTAAGTGTAAATGTTTGGGCTGTGATAATTGAGTCTGGCTTGTTCACAAAATCCCATGACGCTGGGACTTGTTACACAGGTTGGATGGCACCCTCTTAATACTGATAACGGCAACTAATTACTTAAAGTTCCGATAATGTACAGGACATCTTTGACAATCATAAAACTCACAAAGTTTTCTGGTGCACCAGCCTATGCTTATACAAAACGTACCTACACCCAGTCGCAATCTTATCTTATATACTTTTAAGAAGTCAGTAGCCACTGCTTTTTGCTGCATATTTTCACAACCCGACTTTTTAGAAATAAGTGTGAAGCTCCACTCAACTTAAACACTTTTATTTAAATTAATAACCTCAGCGTCATTTCTTCACAAGTTTTTTCAATAATTAGCTTAATGTAATGCGTAATTTCATATTGAATTCTAGCAAATTAAGTTTCCAATACCTGATTAGATTAAAATTTAAATAGCTTTACATTGTAGTAATCATTTTAATTTTGATTATTGATATATTTTACTATCGTATAGAGGCTGCAGCTGTAAGTAGACTAAGATAATGCTAAAGTCCAGTCGTGTGTATTTAATTGTTATTAATATCATAAACACTAATCGATGTTTTGATGTGGAAGTTTAACTATTGTAGTGATAGCTAATGTAATCACGGTATATTGTAATACAAATTAAAACCAAGATAATTAATAATACCAAAAGAATAAACGTTTATTGTACATAGATGTGCCGGATATTAAGTTTTACTCTTAACCGATATGCACCCGACAGCAAATCAAATGAATGTGATGCAATTTTTGTTGAGCAATCGCGCGTGACAACGTTTAGATACAGGGTGTTGTGAAACTGTCGAAAAGGAAAATTAATATACAAAAGATACGTTTTTAGATATTGTGTCTACCACTTTCTTAAAAGGCCTACTACGGAGGCATTTCACCTTGTTAATCAGCAATTCGCAAATCAATGACGCGAGTTAAGCAATCGAGCGCATTGTACGCACGTAGTTGTATTTTCTAGTATCACAAACTCGTCTAGCAGTCAAAATGTTTTGCTGCCAACTCCCAACTATACATAAAATAAAATGACTACTGTTACTGTTCTACATTTTAATTTTAGACCAACATTCAACTTGGTTAATTAACCGAGCTTAGCTTATTATTTAATTTCATTACAATCATCACACCTTCAAATAAAAACGATGCCAGTAATCGGACTATAATGATAATTCCATCCAAGTATAAGTAATATCGCAGAAGACTGAGAATATTTGTTCTGAATCCGACAATAAAGTGTCCATTGCAGGCTTTGGCTTCATTTTAAATAAGTTGTAAGAGATTTTCTGTGAAACTACATATAGGTAAGTACATAAATCGTTCGATTTATATCAACAAATTCGTAAACGTTTTTTGTATCTTACCTATGAGAATTTGAAAAGTGGGTATTACAACTTTTTGATTATAGAGTTTTATACAAAGTATGCACAAAAAGTGAACAAAATTGGAAAAGAATGTTGCAACAAATAAATGTCATCGAACTGTACTTACAGTACCTAAGCCACAGGATTTTAATGATTCGAAGTCTTATGCGCTTTCCTCAGTAGCTATAGTAGAAAATTAACTAAATTACCATGAATGAAAAGGAAATGTAGGAAACTGCTTATTGTTAGATAGGCTACTCAAAAGCTGAGGAATTGTTGTTACCTACTGTTTTATAGATAAGATACTAACAATGTTCCCGTTCTTTTATAATCACTTAAATTGAGTAACTACAGATTGAAACAGGCTATTTAGACCCATGCATCTTAAACAGGCTAAAGAATGCACTAAAATAACTACCTACTATGTAATATAGTTCAGGTAAACTATATTACTGTGTATATAATATCAACCTGGACGCTGCAGTGAGTGCGCGCGCCACTGATTGGACGTGGCTCGTGGTCATAAAGTGTTATGTACACTTTAGATACGGGTCTTAATTGTCTTAACGATGTTTGATCATTAAATGTACGAACCTATTTGAAACGGACTTAGTAATCAATCACTTATCTGTAACGCATTTATTAGTATTTCATAATTATGTTTACATTGTACAGAACAAATTGATTATAATATTGATTTTTTGTATATTTTTCAAATATAACAAAATTGCAAAATGTATTTGCATTTATTTCAACGCTTGCCTTTATTTTAAGATAAATCCGACGTTCGCATTAAATAATCTCCATATTTCATTATGTTTGTAATCAGATACATGGGAGTGGGAGTCTTAAGCACTTTTTCAAATGTTTGATATAAGGGTCATAAATAAATTATGCATTATTGATTAAATTTAGTTACCTAATTCATTAATTTGCAGAAAAACCTAAATTGCAGCTCTACAAATTTAATAAGAACCAAACTATGGCTTTTAAAGATGCTTAATTTTTTACGAAAATCCTGAAAACATTCTACTTTTTTTCAACTACTTTCAAAATTTTATTGCAATTAATGCCACTGATGGTATTAATTTTTCAAAAAACATATCAATTTGAAGTTTATGCTCCCGTTTAAACCTTATTTCGTAATTTGCTAGCAGGACACCGGCGTCCAGAGACTATGGGATATCTATTGTGTCTCATAACTCGGGGCCGGAAAGGTTAATTTAAGCAAAATGTCTCTTGAGAAACAGGAATAAAAAAGTTGTAGCAAACTTAGGACCCGGTCGGTTTCAACCACAGAACAGACAGAAAAAACAGTAGAAGTCGCAAGTACCCGCGTAGCCCCATATGAGCAAAGGTTTGCCTATTTTCAAGTACATCGTCGTTTTGCGTAATTAATAATATAGAGAAAAATTTTAAAAATGCCATACTGTGCCATACGATCTTAAGGTGTATATTTCAATGTACAGTTTACCGTTTCTAGAAGTTTCTAAGCATAATCCGAAGTACTGAAAGCACGCTTTTCGTCGTACTGGGTCGCCACTCAATTAGTGATGCGCCTTATCGCTGATACATAACCGGGGTCGGTCGGTTCCAAATTTTTTTCGGTACCGGTACTGAAAGGTGATGGACCCGGGAAACCCGGTGCTCGGTACTGAGAAACCTCTATTGAAAAATAATCTATTTTTGTTATATTGAGCTATTTAGAATGAGTGGTTATATGAAAACTTTAGGAAAACAAGTATTATCAAGAAAAAAGTAGGAATCACAAAGTTAGATTTTACGTTACAAGTTCAAAGTCGCATCATTTTGTAATAGATAGGTCAGCGTTTGACCTTTACCTCGCCTGATGGTAAGATTATAATAGAATAATATTTGTTATTAGCAACACATGCTATGTGATGCCATTACTGATATCAGTTCAGTATAATATGACGCAAACAGCGGTTACTGCACTGATACCATGTAGGTAAGCGATGATGCGATCTACGATGATCGCACTAGCCTGGATATACCAAAACACAGACTCCGATAAATAAGTTTCACTCAAGCTAACAAATGCTGAGCGCGTGTCTTTGAGATATCCATAACTTTTTGAGAGTAGGTGATGGGGATGAGATTAACCACTTCAAAACCACCTCAAAATTGAGAAAAGTACTCCATGCTTAATCGAGCTTGTGTTTGAGCAAACTGTTCCAGCGTGAAGTACTTTCTCACCTTTGCCAGTAATGCAAAGCTTTTTAGTCTTACAAGCTAAATGTCTGTATTAGAAGAAAATACCATGAATTAGCAGATCGTTAATTTGAGTATGTAGCAGAAATAGTCAACAACGAGTACTGAACCTGAATAGCAATGAGAACTCAAATTGACTAACCTCAAGAAGTTCGATATCCAGACACACAAATCAGTCGGGAAGTTGATATGATGAAAGTTTGCCAATAAGACGTTAATTTCAAACCATGTAAAAATTATCCATTATCTTACAAATAATGGGCGTGACTGTAAATTGGCAGGGTCGCCACCACTGCCATTTTTAAGTATTGGAGAATTTCGACGGTGGTTCGCAAGTCTCGGTAGCTTAGTGGTTAGAGCATTGGACCGGATTTCCAAAGGTCGTGGGTAGAGTCCCATCTGCGAATTCACTTGTGGCCGAGTTGTTTTTTTTTTTCAATATTTTTCTATATGAAATTTATCAAAAGTATAAAAATAGCATTGAAAAATGCATCAATTCAAAAATCATAACACATTATTTTAATGGTTTTTTACTATTATTGAGAACCGAGAGTATATACCAATTCTCCGATACGATGATACCGGTACCAGCTGTTAATTCCCGGGTATGCTCAGGTGCATCACTAATTGATTAGTGATGCGCCTGATTATCGTATAGACTACAGATATCGATAAGTATAGATGCAGATAATTTGCGACAGATTTCTAATAGGTATTAGCATTTCCATTTTGCAATTGTGAATTAACATTGATACAAATAATACAAAAACAACGTTTAATTTTAATATGGACATGGATTTCAAATTCTTTGATTTATGAAAGGGGGTGATTTATGAAATTTATGAAACCAAGTGTATCTTCTAACTTTTATCTACTATTACGTCCATGGCGACTACAGTCCCCGAACTGTTAAAATCTTGAAATGCCCATGGGGAGTATAGTCCCCAAAGCGATTTCAGTACGGCTGTAGAGCTCGTAGTTCCATTAAAAAAAAATTGCTATCGGTGTTTCTGATTGGTGGTTCTGAGTTATAAAGATAAGTAGATATTAATTGAATGTCGGTAGTATGATGAGAGACTTAAGTCTTTAGTCGGTTAACCAACCAGTCCCCTTATTCGGTAACTCGACCCCTCGACAGATTCACTGGACAACCGCATTTGCCTTATGGTAAAATTGCATTTGTTGCTTTTTGAAAAGCATAGTGACATTTGGTTTTACTTTAATATCCAACGTACTGACATCTTGTACCAAAATCGGCTGTCCGTCCGCTAAGGTACCAGAATTACAGGTGATCGTAACGTAATCGGTTACATAACCGATATTTTTTTGGTTTTACCAATGATTAATATAATTTGATGTTTATTAGTACTAATATAATATCAAACATTATAATATTTATAAAACGTTTTCCACGTTTCATTTTCCTAAATATGCTTTGAAGATAAAAATATAAAATAAATAACTAATTAATTGTATTATTGTTTAATATGTATTTTAAGTATGTATTTTTATCCGTAAGTATGTTTATCCGTTATCTAGTATCCAAAACACAAGTTCTTCATGAAACTTAAAGTGGGCTAGATAATCAGTGTGATTGTATGCAAATATATATTATTATTACACATAAATCAAGATTACAAAATGTAGCTGCTATATTTATTTTATATTGTAATCTTGCGTTACAGCATTATGCATGAACGTGTAACGGTGTATTGAGTTTATATCACCCTGTTTGTAAAATATAACGTTACAAAAATCCTCTTAATTTCTTGTTTTCAAATCTTAATAACGATACCGGCAATTATTTTGACCCCCGTGCGGAAAGACAGAAGATGAGCAAAGACTAGTTTTTGTAGTTACAGCGAATCTAATGCCTTGCTGGCCACGCTAGTGCCAATTTATTTGCCGACACTCGTGCTTAGGTTTTAATCTATGCATCGATATAATTGTGTCCAACCCTAAGCAATCAGTAAGCTTGTTTCTTTAAAGCGCCATCTAATGTGGAATAGCGTAATTAACATGGCAAAAGCAACGCTATTAGCAGCATGTCTGTAGCGCTACCTTGCGCAGAATAGATGTACTACTTGGCACTTTCACGCTGTTATTTAATTATGAACTAAAATTGTATAGCATTTATAAGCGTTCAACTCGGAATGCGTTTTTTTAAGCAATCACAACGAAGATGCTATTTTACACTTGTGTGAGTTGGCTACGCCCAGGGTACGCAGGTTTTCTATGAGCGACCCGTCTCATGCTACTTCTACTGTTTTTTCTGTTCTGTGGTTTCAACACCGACAGATAAGTTCTGAATAGCTTACCTGGCAGATAAATTGACATATTTTTCATATTAAAACCTGTCAATTAAGCTATACCACGGTATTTAATATAACAGTGTCTGAGACTACAGTAATAAGTAATAGTTCGTTCACTTACAATCTAAAAAAAAACAAAAAAGAAGGTGATAATGGTTTTGGAAGAATAGAGAAAAAATGTGCTAGGCCTGAAAAAGAACATGCTGAACCCTGAACCTAAGTAAAATTATGATGGAACTGAGGACATTAAGTTTAACCACAAAATAAAAATACCGAGTGACCATAAAATTACTTCAAACTTATTTACGTACTTAACTAACTTAACTAAACTCAGTCAGCGCACCAGTATGCCACTGTGGAATATGATGGAGCATTAACTGTCAAAGTAAACTGCAATTCTTCAAAAAAACACTAGTAGAAAACATTCCGGCAGAAATATAATATATACTTACACGAAGTTCTAGTTTCTCCACTTTGCATTTTTGCATACGATATTAAGAATAAATCATATTCCCGCCAAGGCGCCAATCTCTGCAGTTTGATTAGAATAAACATGGAAGCATATAAGTAATAAGTACTACTGGAAGTAAAAAGGAGGTACGACGGCAAAGAATATTAATAGGTAAGTACACTTAACTACGGGACGTAGACTAGTGCTCAGTGGTACGTAACGTAGTTACGAGGAGAGGTCGAAGAAGGAGTCAATCAATACAGAGGCATTTCGCTGCCCAAGAGGGCTAAGTTGGATAATAAGGCGGAATTTTTCCGCCTTATTTTCGACTGTTTTTTTTTTTGTGTATTCTATGCAGAATTCATCGACTATGCAGAATTCGGTGCTAATAGAACCGTACAATACTAAACTTAATTTTAAGCTACATTTGGAGGGGTCAATAAAAAAGTAAGAAAATATTAAACAAGAAAATAGGATACTAGAAAAAAGCAACTTGTCTCATGTCGCTCTAAAAGGATGACATGAGACAAGTTACTTTTTTCTAGTATATTTTCTTGTTTAATATTTATCACATAAAAATAGCATCGTAAAATGAAAACTTAATAAAAAATAAGTTCAAAAACTAAAACCCGACTACCGAAAAATCACAATCTAAAAAGTATGAAACAAGAAAATATTCTCATCTGAAATTGCCGTGGTCGTATGCCACTTACTCTAACAAAACAATACATTCTAGGGTTTAAATTTTGAAACGTGCTTACCAAGAGCATTCACATGACACCAAACACGATATTCTTTAAAAAAGAAAGTTTTTTAGTTCATAGCTTTATGTCGTCTAGAGGGCGTCATATTCAATTTCATGTGACGTGACGTAGCCTATAACCAGCAGACAATCGAGACGCTTCCAACGATACCTCAATTGTGAATATATAATCAGCAGTTTAAAAGTTATGTGAGCATACATACCGGTCAAAATCATAATCCTCCTTTTTTGTTTTGTCGTAGTCGGGTAAAAAGTTATAAAATAAGAGGTTTGCTATTTTGGCATGAAAATGCACCTGCGCATAAAAGTCAAGTTGCAACGGCGTTTATTCACCGATGAGGCTTCGAACAACTTCATCAACCTTTTTATAGTCCAGACCAGAGGCCCTACCGTGCAAGTGTCATCGGCGTCGACATCGACTTCATTTGACAGATGGATGTGACACATCATTGACTTGTAAATATATGGACCAGCCATACCTATAAAATTAGCGTGCATACCTATATTATGTTTGGAACAAAATATGGCCGCTCACCCTAGTGTTGTACCATATTGAATAGCTGATATCGAAATAGGTACAATTAAAACTTATATACGTTTTAAATATTAATTTATACTCCTCAGAACAAAAAAAGGCCGGCTTAGGCCCAGAAATGGTTTTGAAACCAACTACTTCACTTGCTTTTTTAAGCATTTATTTGGCAATTGGGGTGGGAGGTTACATAATGTAGTGCGAAGTCCATCTCCTATAGTCTTACGTGATTATGTTATTGGGTTTAGCGCGTTTAATTAAGTTTAATATATAGATAAATAATTATTATAGTATTTCATATCTTTCGGGCCGACAGTTCGTACGATAGACGTTAAAAATTTTCCCACTTGCGAGTATCGTTCCGAAGTAAGCACCAAAAGTGTTAGCGCGCTAAAGCATGTGGCCGCACTTGCGTGTATCGTGGCATTGTCCGAAGCTTCGGGGCGATACACGTAGGTACGGCCAAAGCATAAAAAGGGGCTAAATTTAATAATCAAACTTTTCTTCTTCAAAAGCATTTCTTTTTTAAAGAAAACAGCTACATTAAAAGTAATTATTATTACTTAAGCAATTATTTTGTATGAAAGTAATTGTCTAAGTTTGAATTACTTTTACTCAAGAAGTTAGTTTCCTTCTATTATAAATACGAGAGTTCACACTTGTATTTATTATAGTCAAGTGTAAGTAACTAGTAGGTAGTTACTTACACTTGACTAGTTAACTAGTTTGACTAGTTAATTAAAAGTAAATTATACTTATGCATTTTTTTCATACAAAATAGTTACTTAAATAATTACCTTTATTGACGTATTACTTACATTACACTTGACTATAAACATGTATAGTATACAGGAGTGAGAGGAGGAAAAATAAGTTACGTTTGATTGTTTAAAATATAGTATTATTTTTTTATTCATTTCTAAATAATACCGATTTAGTAAAATAATTTCTAAACAATACTGTATCACAAATTTTTTAGCATGGTATCGGAACCTAAGATCGAGATAACCTTGATAATCGATTTAATAAGCAGTCCATCCATCCATCTCCAAAGATCCAAGATTCTTTAGTAAAGCCAGTTTCAACATTTACATGTTGGTACCATTTACTTAGTGTCCGAGGGTGTGGTAAACAAGTGTTTTAGGTTTTCCTCATAAAATTTTAAGTTTTTGATAATTATAAATGGAGAGTAAGGGCGAATTTCCTGTTTTCTTCGCCATACTTTTCAAAGGTATAGAGATTTGGCTTTGGCAATTTGCCTCTTCAAAAAATCTTCTGATCCTGGACATTCTTCCAAAATAACAGTTTTATCAATATTAATTGATTTTCTTGTTAGTATTTGTTTTTGCCCGGTTGGTTGAAAAATATTTGATAGGCTGAAAATGAACAAAAGAATCATTAATTACTTTCAATTTAATTTAGTTAATGATAAGGTCATGTGTGTAATTTTTTTTATCACTATTATACTGTACTAAAGCTATGTTTAATAGCAATTTTATAGCTACGTAAAGTAATATCAAACATAGCTTATGTACAGTAAGTCAAACAGTAAAAAACAATCAATTTAATTCTCTTACTTTTACTAAGACAATTATAAAACATATCCTCACCGTAGTAGATGTTGACGCACCTTCTAGTGAACTAGTCATTTCTCGACTCTTTTGATTCTTCAAACAGATTTGATTAGGCTGAAAATATATTAATAGCTTTGATACAACTTCTACAAACTATAATAGGATTCAGAATAAGATAAAAGAATACACTATTCTGCTTTATAAAATTATTTACAATGTAAAAATCACTTACCAAAAGAGTCACGCAATCTTGTTACATCGAAAGTTCTGTAGAAGCATTTTTCATCAAAATGCATCAGAGCAAACATACCAAATTTTATGTCGTGTGTTTATATTTTCTTGACCAATAGCCTCTATCCATTTCTGCTTCGAAATTTTGTTCGAAGGAAATCTATTTGACAAAACACCATTGATGAATAAAATGACAAATGTATCGATATTTCAACACAACCCATGACATCACTAATTTTACAAATGCAATACAACTCGAACTTTAATATGAAAAAAACTTCGAAATACCACAACTTAAAACAATATATGTCCTTATAATCTTTCAAAACAACTTTTTCTTATATTTCATTACACAATATCGTTTTAGATTCAACAGTAATTGTGAAAATTTAATACTAACCTATGGAGAGTCAATGAAGGTTGATTAATGTTTTTCCTTGCACCGTACTGCTTAACACAACACGAAAGGCATGATGTTCCCAACTCTAGCAAGGCTCTGAATGGAACAGAACCAGGTTTTTGTGCGTATTTATCAAAAAATAAACAAAACTGTTGAGAGTTAATAAAAATTTGACAGCAGATCTACCACAGAACTTGGAACTAAAGATGGCGATGCCGGCACGCGTCAAAACGCTCATGACGTCACATGAAAATGTTGCCAAAATGTGTACTGTGCAAACACTATCCGTCTCTTTACCCATACGCAAACATAGGTGAGTTAGAAAGAGACAAACATCGATTTGATAATAATGTATCGATTTAATATATATTTGTATAAGCAAATTTTATATAGATCTATAGGGCGCCTCCATAGTTCTGTTGTATCTCTATGTGACACATTGCTGCTTCTTTTTGACACAAATGAAAACTTACCAAAGACAAAGAGCAATATGTCACATCCATCTGTCAAATGAAGTCGATATCGACACTTGCGCGGTAGTAATAATTCGCGGTAATTTAAAATTTACTGCAATTAAAAAAAAGGTGCATGGAAATAAATAATTATACTTTAAATATATTTTTTTTTTTTATAATAACTGGGCAGGCATTTGGCCACCATCGTGCTTAATAAACAGGGTGTTTTAGTGCTATAAATTACCATGTAACAAAGCAAGCAAACATTTATTAACATTTATTTATTCTTGACACTTAACAAAGGAAAAAAACGTCAAACGGTTTTTCTTAATAACAATTGAAAAACTGCGAAGAAACATGTATGACTACTACTTGAGGGATAATATGACTTTACTTCGAGCTATCCAACATCCTATCTCCTGATGGACAATCAAAGCGCGATTGCAATGATTCAGTCATTTGAGAACAGTAGAAGATCTAAGCACATAGACATAAATGCACATTTTATTAAAGATTTAGTTAATCTGAAGATATTGCAAGTTACATATGTCCCAACCAATGAAAATGTCGCAGATATTATGACCAAAGCTTTGTGTGCACCAAAGCATCTTTATTTCTTGGACATATTGAAACTTGAGGGGGGATGTTAGGCATAGAGTAACGTTTGACATATTGTGTCGCAGTTTTTCAATTGTTATTAAGAAAAACCGTTTGACGTTTTTTTCCTTTGTTAAGTGTCAAGAATAAATAAATGTTAATAAATGTTTGCTTGCTTTGTTACATGGTAATTTATAGCACTAAAACACCCTGTTTATTAAGCACGATGGTGGCCAAATGCCTGCCCAGTTATTATAAAAAAAAAATATATATTTAAAGTATAATTATTTATTTCCATGCACCTTTTTTTTAATTGCAGTAAATTTTAAATTACCGCGAATTATTACTACCGCGCAAGTGTCGATATCGACTTCATTTGACAGATGGATGTGACATATTGCTCTTTGTCTTTGGTAAGTTTTCATTTGTGTCAAAAAGAAGCAGCAATGTGTCACATAGAGATACAACAGAACTATGGAGGCGCCCTATAGATCTATATAAAATTTGCTTATACAAATATATATTAAATCGATACATTATTATCAAATCGATGGTTGTCTCTTTCTAACTCACCTATGTTTGCGTATGGGTAAAGAGACGGATAGTGTTTGCACAGTACACATTTTGGCAACATTTTCATGTGACGTCATGAGCGTTTTGACGCGTGCCGGCATCGCCATCTTTAGTTCCAAGTTCTGTGGTAGATCTGCTGTCAAATTTTTATTAACTCTCAACAGTTTTGTTTATTTTTTGATAAATACGCACAAAAACCTGGTTCTGTTCCATTCAGAGCCTTGCTAGAGTTGGGAACATCATGCCTTTCGTGTTGTGTTAAGCAGTACGGTGCAAGGAAAAACATTAATCAACCTTCATTGACTCTCCATAGGTTAGTATTAAATTTTCACAATTACTGTTGAATCTAAAACGATATTGTGTAATGAAATATAAGAAAAAGTTGTTTTGAAAGATTATAAGGACATATATTGTTTTAAGTTGTGGTATTTCGAAGTTTTTTTCATATTAAAGTTCGAGTTGTATTGCATTTGTAAAATTAGTGATGTCATGGGTTGTGTTGAAATATCGATACATTTGTCATTTTATTCATCAATGGTGTTTTGTCAAATAGATTTCCTTCGAACAAAATTTCGAAGCAGAAATGGATAGAGGCTATTGGTCAAGAAAATATAAACACACGACATAAAATTTGGTATGTTTGCTCTGATGCATTTTGATGAAAAATGCTTCTACAGAACTTTCGATGTAACAAGATTGCGTGACTCTTTTGGTAAGTGATTTTTACATTGTAAATAATTTTATAAAGCAGAATAGTGTATTCTTTTATCTTATTCTGAATCCTATTATAGTTTGTAGAAGTTGTATCAAAGCTATTAATATATTTTCAGCCTAATCAAATCTGTTTGAAGAATCAAAAGAGTCGAGAAATGACTAGTTCACTAGAAGGTGCGTCAACATCTACTACGGTGAGGATATGTTTTATAATTGTCTTAGTAAAAGTAAGAGAATTAAATTGATCGTTTTTTACTGTTTGACTTACTGTACATAAGCTATGTTTGATATTACTTTACGTAGCTATAAAATTGCTATTAAACATAGCTTTAGTACAGTATAATAGTGATAAAAAAATTTACACACATGACCTTATCATTAACTAAATTAAATTGAAAGTAATTAATGATTCTTTTGTTCATTTTCAGCCTATCAAATATTTTTCAACCAACCGGGCAAAAACAAATACTAACAAGAAAATCAATTAATATTGATAAAACTGTTATTTTGGAAGAATGTCCAGGATCAGAAGATTTTTTGAAGAGGCAAATTGCCAAAGCCAAATCTCTATACCTTTGAAAAGTATGGCGAAGAAAACAGGAAATTCGCCCTTACTCTCCATTTATAATTATCAAAAACTTAAAATTTTATGAGGAAAACCTAAAACACTTGTTTACCACACCCTCGGACACTAAGTAAATGGTACCAACATGTAAATGTTGAAACTGGCTTTACTAAAGAATCTTGGATCTTTGGAGATGGATGGATGGACTGCTTATTAAATCGATTATCAAGGTTATCTCGATCTTAGGTTCCGATACCATGCTAAAAAATTTGTGATACAGTATTGTTTAGAAATTATTTTACTAAATCGGTATTATTTAGAAATGAATAAAAAAATAATACTATATTTTAAACAATCAAACGTAACTTATTTTTCCTCCTCTCACTCCTGTATACTATACATGTTTATAGTCAAGTGTAATGTAAGTAATACGTCAATAAAGGTAATTATTTAAGTAACTATTTTGTATGAAAAAAATGCATAAGTATAATTTACTTTTAATTAACTAGTCAAACTAGTTAACTAGTCAAGTGTAAGTAACTACCTACTAGTTACTTACACTTGACTATAATAAATACAAGTGTGAACTCTCGTATTTATAATAGAAGGAAACTAACTTCTTGAGTAAAAGTAATTCAAACTTAGACAATTACTTTCATACAAAATAATTGCTTAAGTAATAATAATTACTTTTAATGTAGCTGTTTTCTTTAAAAAAGAAATGCTTTTGAAGAAGAAAAGTTTGATTATTAAATTTAGCCCCTTTTTATGCTTTGGCCGTACCTACGTGTATCGCCCCGAAGCTTCGGACAATGCCACGATACACGCAAGTGCGGCCACATGCTTTAGCGCGCTAACACTTTTGGTGCTTACTTCGGAACGATACTCGCAAGTGGGAAAATTTTTAACGTCTATCGTACGAACTGTCGGCCCGAAAGATATGAAATACTATAATAATTATTTATCTATATATTAAACTTAATTAAACGCGCTAAACCCAATAACATAATCACGTAAGACTATAGGAGATGGACTTCGCACTACATTATGTAACCTCCCACCCCAATTGCCAAATAAATGCTTAAAAAAGCAAGTGAAGTAGTTGGTTTCAAAACCATTTCTGGGCCTAAGCCGGCCTTTTTTTGTTCTGAGGAGTATAAATTAATATTTAAAACGTATATAAGTTTTAATTGTACCTATTTCGATATCAGCTATTCAATATGGTACAACACTAGGGTGAGCGGCCATATTTTGTTCCAAACATAATATAGGTATGCACGCTAATTTTATAGGTATGGCTGGTCCATATATTTACAAGTCAATGATGTGTCACATCCATCTGTCAAATGAAGTCGATGTCGACGCCGATGACACTTGCACGGTAGGGCCTCTGGTCTGGACTATAAAAAGGTTGATGAAGTTGTTCGAAGCCTCATCGGTGAATAAACGCCGTTGCAACTTGACTTTTATGCGCAGGTGCATTTTCATGCCAAAATAGCAAACCTCTTATTTTATAACTTTTTACCCGACTACGACAAAACAAAAAAGGAGGATTATGATTTTGACCGGTATGTATGCTCACATAACTTTTAAACTGCTGATTATATATTCACAATTGAGGTATCGTTGGAAGCGTCTCGATTGTCTGCTGGTTATAGGCTACGTCACGTCACATGAAATTGAATATGACGCCCTCTAGACGACATAAAGCTATGAACTAAAAAACTTTCTTTTTTAAAGAATATCGTGTTTGGTGTCATGTGAATGCTCTTGGTAAGCACGTTTCAAAATTTAAACCCTAGAATGTATTGTTTTGTTAGAGTAAGTGGCATACGACCACGGCAATTTCAGATGAGAATATTTTCTTGTTTCATACTTTTTAGATTGTGATTTTTCGGTAGTCGGGTTTTAGTTTTTGAACTTATTTTTTATTAAGTTTTCATTTTACGATGCTATTTTTATGTGATAAATATTAAACAAGAAAATATACTAGAAAAAAGTAACTTGTCTCATGTCATCCTTTTAGAGCGACATGAGACAAGTTGCTTTTTTCTAGTATCCTATTTTCTTGTTTAATATTTTCTTACTTTTTTATTGACCCCTCCAAATGTAGCTTAAAATTAAGTTTAGTATTGTACGGTTCTATTAGCACCGAATTCTGCATAGTCGATGAATTCTGCATAGAATACACAAAAAAAAAAACAGTCGAAAATAAGGCGGAAAAATTCCGCCTTATTATCCAACTTAGCCTTCTTGGGCAGCGAAATGCCTCTGTATTGATTGACTCCTTCTTCGACCTCTCCTCGTAACTACGTTACGTACCACTGAGCACTAGTCTACGTCCCGTAGTTAAGTGTACTTACCTATTAATATTCTTTGCCGTCGTACCTCCTTTTTACTTCCAGTAGTACTTATTACTTATATGCTTCCATGTTTATTCTAATCAAACTGCAGAGATTGGCGCCTTGGCGGGAATATGATTTATTCTTAATATCGTATGCAAAAATGCAAAGTGGAGAAACTAGAACTTCGTGTAAGTATATATTATATTTCTGCCGGAATGTTTTCTACTAGTGTTTTTTTGAAGAATTGCAGTTTACTTTGACAGTTAATGCTCCATCATATTCCACAGTGGCATACTGGTGCGCTGACTGAGTTTAGTTAAGTTAGTTAAGTACGTAAATAAGTTTGAAGTAATTTTATGGTCACTCGGTATTTTTATTTTGTGGTTAAACTTAATGTCCTCAGTTCCATCATAATTTTACTTAGGTTCAGGGTTCAGCATGTTCTTTTTCAGGCCTAGCACATTTTTTCTCTATTCTTCCAAAACCATTATCACCTTCTTTTTTGTTTTTTTTAGATTGTAAGTGAACGAACTATTACTTATTACTGTAGTCTCAGACACTGTTATATTAAATACCGTGGTATAGCTTAATTGACAGGTTTTAATATGAAAAATATGTCAATTTATCTGCCAGGTAAGCTATTCAGAACTTATCTGTCGGTGTTGAAACCACAGAACAGAAAAAACAGTAGAAGTAGCATGAGACGGGTCGCTCATAGAAAACCTGCGTACCCTGGGCGTAGCCAACTCACACAAGTGTAAAATAGCATCTTCGTTGTGATTGCTTAAAAAAACGCATTCCGAGTTGAACGCTTATAAATGCTATACAATTTTAGTTCATAATTAAATAACAGCGTGAAAGTGCCAAGTAGTACATCTATTCTGCGCAAGGTAGCGCTACAGACATGCTGCTAATAGCGTTGCTTTTGCCATGTTAATTACGCTATTCCACATTAGATGGCGCTTTAAAGAAACAAGCTTACTGATTGCTTAGGGTTGGACACAATTATATCGATGCATAGATTAAAACCTAAGCACGAGTGTCGGCAAATAAATTGGCACTAGCGTGGCCAGCAAGGCATTAGATTCGCTGTAACTACAAAAACTAGTCTTTGCTCATCTTCTGTCTTTCCGCACGGGGGTCAAAATAATTGCCGGTATCGTTATTAAGATTTGAAAACAAGAAATTAAGAGGATTTTTGTAACGTTATATTTTACAAACAGGGTGATATAAACTCAATACACCGTTACACGTTCATGCATAATGCTGTAACGCAAGATTACAATATAAAATAAATATAGCAGCTACATTTTGTAATCTTGATTTATGTGTAATAATAATATATATTTGCATACAATCACACTGATTATCTAGCCCACTTTAAGTTTCATGAAGAACTTGTGTTTTGGATACTAGATAACGGATAAACATACTTACGGATAAAAATACATACTTAAAATACATATTAAACAATAATACAATTAATTAGTTATTTATTTTATATTTTTATCTTCAAAGCATATTTAGGAAAATGAAACGTGGAAAACGTTTTATAAATATTATAATGTTTGATATTATATTAGTACTAATAAACATCAAATTATATTAATCATTGGTAAAACCAAAAAAATATCGGTTATGTAACCGATTACGTTACGATCACCTGTAATTCTGGTACCTTAGCGGACGGACAGCCGATTTTGGTACAAGATGTCAGTACGTTGGATATTAAAGTAAAACCAAATGTCACTATGCTTTTCAAAAAGCAACAAATGCAATTTTACCATAAGGCAAATGCGGTTGTCCAGTGAATCTGTCGAGGGGTCGAGTTACCGAATAAGGGGACTGGTTGGTTAACCGACCAAAGACTTAAGTCTCTCATCATACTACCGACATTCAATTAATATCTACTTATCTTTATAACTCAGAACCACCAATCAGAAACACCGATAGCAATTTTTTTTTAATGGAACTACGAGCTCTACAGCCGTACTGAAATCGCTTTGGGGACTATACTCCCCATGGGCATTTCAAGATTTTAACAGTTCGGGGACTGTAGTCGCCATGGACGTAATAGTAGATAAAAGTTAGAAGATACACTTGGTTTCATAAATTTCATAAATCACCCCCTTTCATAAATCAAAGAATTTGAAATCCATGTCCATATTAAAATTAAACGTTGTTTTTGTATTATTTGTATCAATGTTAATTCACAATTGCAAAATGGAAATGATTAATGATGATCTAAGATTAGCTTGACTCTAAACTTCCAGTGGCCAAAATTATACTTTCCTAATTTAGGATATGTCAACATTACCTCTGATGTTGTCATTTTTGCTAGACTCGACTTTTCTCGTCTGGCACTAACACTACCTTAATTTATTCTTTGCGTGCTCTGGGCCCATAACCTTTTAGTGCTATAAATTACCATGTAACAAAGCAAGCAAACATTTATTAGCATTTATTTATTCTTGACACTTCACAAAGGAAAAAAACGTCAAACGGTTTTTCTTAATAACAATTGAAAAACTGCGACACAATATGTCAAACGTTACTCTATGCCTAACAGGATGTGGTCTAAGATGTTGCATGCTTGCCCAGGAAATACCTATTCACTCTCGCCTTGAAGAGGTCAAGGTTGTAGGAATCGGGGAACACATGAGCAGGCAGCGCATTCCATTCTTTAGCGGTTCGCATAAGAAATGTGTCAGCGAAGCGCTTGGTACGGACCGTTGGAATGTCAATGACGTACGGGTGGTAAGCTAACCTTTTTTTTTTTTTTTTTTTAATTTGAGTGAGGGGAATGCATTTACGCATACCGATCGGTTATGCTGGGCTCACCCAGAACACCACCACCCCCCGGCCCCCCACTCGGCCTCGAAAGGCCGAATGGGGAGGGTCGGGAGGGGGGGGGGGTACTACCAGCTAAACCCCTCACTACTTGCCCTCTCGCCGCCTTACGCCCTGGGGGACCCTTGTGGTAATCACCCCTATGGCTGGCGGCCCGCCCGGCCTCCCGGGCCTCCTTGCGACTGAGAGATGGCCGAGCAAGTGGGGCCATCTCTGTCCAGGCTGGTGGGGAGGAACCGTGAGATGCGGGAGACAGCCAACAGGCCGTCACCCGGACCACACCGCCCCGCTAAAGGGGAATGAGGTGCGCGTAGCGCCGCCTCCTTCGCCCCACCCGTCTTCGTCGGAGCCGATCCGCATGAGCATCCTCTTCGCGGATCCGCTCCGATGCCTCCTTTTGCATGATGACACTCTCGCAAAAGGAGACTGCCGCTTCCCATGATCTCTCGTTGTCCAGCATGGCTCTTGCCATGCTGGGCAAGGAGACATCCCTACCTATCACAGCCTCCAGAGTACGGCGCTGCGGAGCCCAGGCAGGGCACACCATGAGAGTGTGCTCCGCACTGTCCTCCGAATCGCCACACTCATGGCACTGTGGGGTCGCCTCCCTTCTGATCCGACAAAGATACTTTCCGAAGCAGCCGTGCCCGGAAAACACCTGTGTCAGTCTAAAGGTCAGCGACCCGAACCCACGACTACACCACTGCCTCAGAACTGGGCGGATTGCCTCGACGGTGCGCTTCCCCGCCGGGTCCATCTCCAGAGACGTTTCCCAATTACCCATAAGGGTTTCGTTAGCACGGCGCCTGACCGCCACAAACTCTTCCGGAGCAAAACTGTGGTAAGCTAACCTGCGTCTGGTACCCCGATGGTGGAAAGGGGCTGGAGGAACAAGGTTGTGCAGTTCTCTCGCACACTCTCCAAAGTGTATCCTATAAAAGACCGATAGACTTGCAACTTTGCGACGGTGACTGAGGCTCTGAAGTTCCGCCTTGGCCAATGCTGAGTTTCCAATGAGTTTCCTGGCACGGTTTTCAATCGATTCCAGAAGCTCTAGCTGATACTTAGCAGAACCATCCCACAGGTGACAGCAGTACTCCATAGACGGCCGAATCTGCGCTTTGTATAAAAGTAGCAGCTGATTCGGAGAGAAGTATCGCCTAGCCTTAGAGAGGACGCCCAGTTTCTTTGCAGCACACTTCGCAATGGAGTCGATGTTCTCGCCAAAGTTCAGGTTGGAAGACAGGTTCAGGCCGAGAAGTTGCAGATTTTCGGTTATCGGCAAGGATACACCCTGGAAAGTCGGAGTCAAATGTAAGGGACTCCGTTTTGCAGTGAATAAACAAGCCTGTGTTTTAGTGGCATTGAAACTGACAAGATTGGCGTTGCCCCATTCTGAGACGGCCTGAAGTGTCAGATTCATATGCTGGGCAAGGGACTCTCGAGACTCTCGACAAGACTAGATTTCATCACTGGTAGCCTTTGCAGTTGAGAAATATCTGCTGGTTAAAGTAGTATCATCTGCATACCCAATGGTGTCAGATACCAGCAGGTCGTTTATGTGCAGAAGGAACAGTGTCGCAGACAGGAGAGATCCTTAGGGGACACCTGCATCGGTTTCTTTTAGATCGGATGTTTGACCATCCACTACTACTCGGATGGAGCGATTGCGAAGGAAATCAACAATCCAAGTGCAAAGGGTACCAGAGATACCGTATGAGGGAAGGAAGCTTAGCAATTAGGCTGTCATGCCAGACCCTGTCAAAGGCTTTTGAGATGTCGAGCGATACGGCAAGGGCTTCGCCTTGTTTCTCGATCGCTTCACTCCAAAGATGGGTGGCATACACAAGAAGATCGCCAGTCGAACGACCTCGACGAAAACCAAACTGGCGATCACTGAGGAGGTCGTTGTCTTCAAGGTATGCCAAAAGACGGGTGTTAAGTACACGTTCCATAGTCTTGCAGAGTATGGACGTGACTGAAATTGGCCTGTAGTTAGATGGGTCGGCACGACTGCCCTTTTTGGGCACAGGCTGCACATTTGCAAGCTTCCACGATTTATTAATTATATATTTGTTAACTTTAACCGCCTTCCCCCTCATTCCGCGGACCACTGACCGCGGTCACTGTTGGACCTCCTCTCGTAGCAACGAAGTAATAAACAAGTACTGTACAACTTTTAGTTACCTACTTATTTTTTTCATGTGAATAAAATATGGATAGGTACAACTTTTTTTTCTGGCTTTGGCTACTAAAGAATTAAAGATTCGAAAAAAAAAACTTATTGCTGTAAAGTAAAGTGTCCCAATCATTGATCTGATTTTTTGTTCCTGTGATGTCCCAATTAAAACACACAATACTGATCAACCTAGTAAGTAGGTACTTGTTGAACGTTAGATCATAAGTATTTATAGCAAATATTACACACCGACACATTTTTTCTATAATAGTTAGCAAATTTTCTGGAATACTTATATATTTTTGTAAAAGCACAATTTAACTCTAATCTCCACACAAAATTGCATGAATTTACGGTTCAGCAATTTACGTGGAAAAAGGCATAGACAGGCGGGCAGACAGAGTTACTTTTACATACCTATCTTATATTAATATAGATGTCTATTGAAATAATACAAAGTAAAAAAAATACGTTAAAATACAATCAAAGTATCAACTTTGTTTGTGTCCTAGTTTAGTTTACGCATGCGCATTCACTGAAACTTTGGTTTCGCGAATTAAAATTTTGACAAGTGTTTCAAAATCTATGGTTCTTATGCGAGTGTCTATAGTATTTGGTCACTGTGCCATTTTTTATTGCTCTTTACTCCAGTTTACTCTTTGTTACAGTCGCTTTGAATGGAAACCACTTTTTGTCATGTATTATTTTATATTTTATTAAAATTATTAATAAATCACAAGTAACAACACAATCGGGAAATACTGAAACCATGGAAAACGAAGGTAAGTAAATCAACCTCAAAGTTTTACGTAACTGCCGAGAAATTATAACGACATATAGTTTAGTTCTTAAAAAAATAAAAAGGATAATACTTATTATTAAAAGTGAAATAAATTAATATCTTAGAAGAATGTATTTATTGACGTAGAACAAGACATTTTCAATCAAATTCAATCAATTGCACAACCATAGAGGCAGGTCGTCGAGCCAGATATATAACAAAAAGTATCTCACCACAAAAAATCTAAAGCAAAGTGTTCTATTTCCATAGAGGATTGCAAGTGTACAAAGATCATAGGGCATTTGGAAGCAGTGAACTGGCTTCTTTGGCCCAGGGTGTATCGTCCGAGCCCAGGATATCTATCCTTGGGAGACTGGACAAAGGATCCTTATATCTGGTTACACTACGTTGAAAGTTCCGATGGATTATTGCGTGAAGATCCAGTATTGATGTGAGTTACCCACCTAAGTTGGTATTGTAAAAATGTGATTCATAATTATACGACAATTTATCGTGATTTTTGCAGCAAGTAGGTAAGTACTTGTTATTTGTAAAAACAGAGACAGATTTGCGGAGCTGACGACCAACGGCCAGTAAAAGAGAGGCACTAAGGCCCCAGTTAGACGACGCGATAATTTTCTTGCGGCCGCCGCGCGATAGCCGTGTATTGGCCGCGTACTTGTTTTTTTTTTCATAGCAATTAAAACTTTATTGACTACTAGACAACGTACAATTTCTTAGCAGTTACCAAACCGCGCGGCAGCCTCATCGCCCGCGCGACGTTGACACGTCAATTTTGCTCGAATGTTCAGGGACTTACGTAGTTGCTATATAGCTTGATTTACTAAAACAGCAGACCCACCGCGCGGCCGCTGCGCGATCACAGCGCTGCAGCCGCCGTGATGGAATTCGTGGCATATAAACGCTCCCTAAGAATAGAAGAATATTAAAACAAATTAGTGAAATCTAGTCGTATATTAGCTTCTCGCTTCTCTCGATGGTGCTCTAATTCGCTTCGTTGTAGTCCTGTCTTACCTAATGCAACCCTCACGAATCGCAGCACGAAGGTTGAGATTCCTAACAACACGGAATGACCATATTAATTAACCATATATTGACAGAAAACGAGTATGACACCAATGACACTCCCTTGCTGTTTTGCGAGACTGTTAAAATTATGATGATGTACGAACAATAAACTGAATTTTTATCCCAGGAGTACAGATACGCGTTACTGGTCAATACACGATGTGCAACGATATTTCTACGGGGATTTACATTGTGAAAAAGTATTATTCACATTCCAATACCCCAACGTTCGGATGCCAACACGCCTGGGAAGCTATTTTTGGAAAGCAAACACGGCTTTGAAACTACCTCCAAAATTATATCAAAAAGAACTTCACTGTTCTCTGGAAATTACTTTGAAGGTTCCATATTTCCTCATTTTCTTCACTTGTTTTTTTTTCCTATCATAGACTGAGTAGAGGAAAATAACCGAAATGTGTATTTTTCAGAAAATGGAAGCACATCAATCGCAAATGGATCGATTAATTGTTTCCGACCAATTGATTAAGATTGACCGCTTTGACTACTTTAGACGAAAAACATTCTTTAGAATTTTAGAAAACATTTTAAGGTTTGTACGTTAGATGATTTATTATTATTAATTAATCACTTTATTTAAAACATAATTTAAGTAAACTTAGGTAAAGTAAACATGTAGGTACGTTCCCAATTTATTATTAAAAACATGCGAAGTGATAACAATGCAAACTTGCAAAATTTTATTTCCATCTCACTTTGTTAATATATTTTTCCAATCACGCGTCTAATGTGTTAGTGGGTATTAACGACTGCAAATGCAAACGGGAGCAACGGCTTCACGCGCTTTCCGAATCTCGGAGAAGCTCTGGATTATACATTTTTGTCATCCATCCCTTGACCGACCATTGCCGCAATCGCAGGCCAAAGCTCCAACAACTGCTCACCGAGCTTTTCCGTGAAGCATACTTAGCGACCACAATACTTTTTTATAGTTTCCAGGATCGCCTGCAACTTGTATCATTTGAGAATTTGCTCTGCAAGAGGCTGGAGGGAATCCGGCTAATTCAACAACTAGCTTGCTTCAACTCACACACTCTGAAATACTTGTTTCTTTGGCGATTTGTGTTGCCCAACGAAAACCCCATCCTCATAAACTTCAGTTACATTACTGGTTAGAACTATCATATTATGGTACACTTTTGATATTTTCTTCCGTTTGAAGTCATTGAAGGTACTTATACAGTTACCTATAGCAAACTACTGAAGAGTTCATTTAATCATGATTTCGATTTTTCACCATTTCATCTAAAAGAAATGGTTTTGTTTTGCTCTATCTGAAATTGGTATAAATAAACATAAGTGGCTCGTATATATACAGGTCGTCCCAAAACTATGGCACATGGAGGGAAAGTACTTTAAATACTGTAGATAGAACATTTTACTGAAAGAAGACTTCATTTTTATTTTAAAAACAAACTTAACTGCATTCACAGAATTTTCAATAATCGCCAATTTGAACTGGGAATCGAACACTTTTCACACTAGAATTGGCTAGAATCCCAAAATGAGACACAACTAAAATAAAAGAATCTACTTTTGAAAATGGAATATATTTTTATTTTATTTTTTTAATATCATCCAGCCGCATTGTTATGAGAATAAACAGTTAACATGATAAAAATCCCGTTTTGCCTAATGGTTTCAAAACAAATTTATATTTTTATTAAATTAAAATAAATAAAAATAAATTTATTATTACTTTAACACTTATGATAGGGAAATTTATAATTGCTCAAGTCTTGAAATGTTAGTCAGTTGTTGTTATATGCACGGCAGTCACAGAAAACGCTAGATCATATTTGCTGAACAAACTTGTTATTCAAAATTAAATGATAAATTTCGTAGTCTTTCTTTTATTTAAGATGCTATGTTACTAAGAAGAAATAAATGCTTATAATTGGGCCTTTCGATCGGTGTAGTAAAATGAGAAAAGTTTTTTTTTTACATTTAGTGGGTTCGATTCCCAGTTCAAATAGGAGATTATTGAAAATTCTGTGAATGCAGTTAATGAAGTCATCTTTCAGTAAAATGTTCTATCTACAGTATTTAAAGTACTTTCCCTGCAAGTGGCATAGTTTTGGGACGCCCTGTATATATCGTGGGTTCGAGTCCCATCTGAAAATTCACTTGTGGCCGAGTAGATTTTTCCCAATATTTTTTTATTTAAAATCATAACTAAGTATAAAAATAGCAATGAAATATGCAATAAATCAAAATTCATAAAAACAAACATAAGTTACTAGCTTCCGCCCGCGTGGTCTTTAGAACTTGGTCCAGAAAGATTTAGTAAAGAAAAAAGAAATATCTTTCTTTTTCACCTACGCTAATTCCACAATTCATCTTTAAAAAAAATACTACTTACGCCACCTATTGTGATGTAGTGTATTTTCCCGTAGAAAATATGGATTTTTATGCAACAAAAAGTAAGCTATGTTCCTCTAAATGTTATAAAGTATCTGTGTCCCGAATTTCATCCAAACCCGTTTAGCCATTTTTGAGTGATTGAGTAACAATCATCCAAACTTTCAAATGTTTATGATATAAGTAGGAAGTAGGATAGTAAATTTTCTAAGATTATGTGGCGCCATCGCTTTGATTTTTGTACTTACTTTCCCGTAGGACTGTGGGATTTTATCGCGACAAAAAGTATCCGATGTCCTTCTCCAGGCTATTAAGCAATGTGTCTCAAATTCCATCTAAATCCTTTCAGCCGTTCTTGCGTGATTGAGTAACAAACCTCCAAACACCTAAACATCCAAACTTTCAGATTAATAATATTAGTAGAAAGTAGGGTAGGAGGAATTCAAAAATTATGTGGCGCCATCTATTGAAGCCCCTATCGATTTTTGTATTTTAGCGTAGGAGTTTATGATTTTTACGCGACAAAAAGTATCCAATTTTCCTCTCCAGGCTATTAAGTGTGTCCCGAATTTCATCCAAACCCATTCAGCAATTTTTGCGTGATTGAGTAACAAACATCCAAACACTATACATCTACACTTTTACATCTATAATATTAGTAGTATAGCAGGATTTCTAAAATTATGTGACGCCGCGTTTTTTACTCCACATTGATTTTTTATGTTTTCCCTTAGGAATGAGATATTTTAACGCGACAAAAAGTATCATATGTTCCTCTTCAGGCTATAAAGTGTCTGTGTCCCGACTTTCATTCAAATCCGTTTAGCCGTTTTGCGAGATTAAGTAACATTCCCGTGAGACTACCGGAATAAAAAAGTAGCCTGTGTTTTAATCCAGGCTATCTTCTATCTGTGTGGCAAATTTCATCGAAATCGATCAGTAGTTCTTGCGTGAAAAAGTAACAAACATCCATCCATCCAAACATTTATAATTAAATAATTATTATCCTCACAAACTTCCGCATTTATAATATTAGTAGGACAGGTTAGGATTAATTATTTAATGTTCAAATGCAACAAATAACGGACTTTAATGCCGTTAGATCCGCGAGGAATTAAGTTATCGCGCGGACTTAGAATGTAACTTTATCATAATAAAAAGTATTATATGTCCATCTCCACGGTTCGGGTTATGTTCATGCCTAATTTCACTAAAATCTATTCAGTGGTTTACTCGAGAAAGTGAACAGCCAGACGGCAAAAATCACTTTCACACTTATAATATTAGCATGGATAAGTGCGAATGGATAACTATTTGATGTCATGAAGTATTGTAAAAAAATATTCCAAAGCGTAAAAAGTCGCTATGTCTATTTTGCATAATTTTTCTAAACAAATTTTATAGTCCTTTTTGAAACCTTTAAGGGTCAAATTATGTCCACTGCGTCGATCTTCAAAATCGATGCCATTTTCGTAATCAACATCCCATAAAACCTAAATAACGACACCCATATCGATTTAACATTATTTACCCTCTTAGGGGTTGATTTTTATAAATCACAAAATAAAGGTTTGTTTATTGGTATTTAATTTTCAACCATAAGCCTTATAAAAAATGAGTGACTTTTACTTTGAAAATAAAGGATTTTTCTTTCTCAACTTCATCCCAATTTTCCACATCTTTAGGGGTAGAATTTTTAAAAACACCAAAACAGGTAAATATTTATTTTCAATCGTCAACATAAATACAAAATCTGAAGATCATAACTTTATAACTGACAGACTTTCATAAAAACTTTCATCCCCTATTTCACCCCCTTGGGGATAGAATTTCGAAAAATCCTTTCTTAGTGCACCCCTAGACCTCACAAGGAACTTATGTGCTGAATTTGGAGTCGCTAGACCTAGCGGTTTGGACTGTGCTTTCATATGTCAGTTAGTCAGTCAGTCTCTCTTTTATTAGATTAGATTAAAAATTTTGACCATGACAGACATGGTACTATTTAAAACGTACCTAGGGATTAATACTCTATGTACATTTTTTTTTAATCACCCAAAGAGTGCACTCCAGAGATTAAAATATATAAAAAAAATCTTAAAAACGTCAAAATTTATACTAGCTATACTTACCTAAAGGAAAAATATAATAAAAATTCAAAATTTATCAACAAAATCGAAAAAGATGATTAATTGCCTGCCGTTTTTGATACTTTGTCCAAGTTTCAAGTTGTTTTGCTTTATGATTCCGTGCGCTACATTACTGGGCATGGTCGGCGTGTGGTTTACCGGTGCATTCAAGTATTTAACCAATGTGGCGTATTATAAAGTCAACGCTCTAGTCAACTCAACGACGACGGCGATATAAATTAAATCCTATAGTGATGATTTTAATAATAAAAGCCTATGAACGCATATCATATTGTAGTCGTTGCTATGGTAACGCGTCGTCATGGTTACCAACTTCAGTGAAAGAATGGCGACCGACGAAGAGAAAGCGAAACTTGTGAAACTTCTACAAGGAATAGAAGTACCAGAAGTAAAGCTAACAGAGCGATGCTCAGATTTGATCAAAGACTTTCAGCAAAAATTTGGACAAGAATTCGAAACCGAGGAACAAGCAATAATAACTAAAGATAGGGAGCACGAAAACCCATACAAAGTTGACAAGGGTCTGATTGAAGACATTGATAGAAAATTGCAAGAACTACTTCTAGAAGGTAAAAGGTAGGTAATCTTACTTTATATTATCCCATTTTTCAGCAACAATAATAAAATTCTAGTCAAATTGTATCATGATTGTTTCCAGAGCGAAAAAAGAATTATCTGACAGTATTGTTCTTACTGGCTGCGACCCGAAGCGTCCTTGGCGAACCAATTCCTCCAAAGAAAAACTTCTACGAATTGAAAACCAGATAAAACGGCACCATGAGAAAAGTAATGAAATGATCGCTCCATTAGCAGATGGCGAAATGAAAGAGTTGGTAAACGAATGTCGTGAAGAAACCCGCCAAGCTCCACCCGTACCAGCAGACAGACTGAGGAATACAGTGGATGCCGCCAAAAAGAATTTACCCAACTTTCAGTACCGAAAGATAGAAAATTCTACAGCTACCGCCATTTTACCGGAAGCTCACGCTGAAAAGCAATCGGACCCTCAATATGAAACTCAGGAGTAGCACTGAAAAACCTACATATTTACTTTGTTTGTGGAAATGTAACTGCGTTTTCTATGCAATCAATTACATTTTGTCTATTGAGAACATATCTACGACTTTATAATACAGACAATTATTAGATTTTACTTTGAGAATAATACTTTTAGAATAATACGTTTAGTATATTCAGCCCAAGAACCAAAATATCATGTCAGTAATAGTTCTCCCCCTCAGATCATAGTTTCAACGAAAGTAATCCTACTAATCCTACTTCCTACTAATATTATAAAAGCGAAAGTAGGTATATCACTTTATTTGTTTGTTAGTTACTCTTTCACATTAAAATTACTGAAATTTAGCACAAAGATAGTAAATAGCCTGAAATAAGACAAAGGAACTTTTTATCCCGATATTCTTCCGGCATCGGGAACCACGCTGTTGAAACCGCGTGCGCCCGCTAGTATGATAAACGTGAGAGTTGGTATGTTTGTTAATCACGCCAAAAACAGCTAATTGGATTTGCATGGAATATAGCACACATAAAAATCCTAAATTTGAAGAATTTTCCGTAAACAGAAAGTAAATGGCCGCCGTTTTATTTTTCAAAACACCGCGATTCGGCTGGAAACCCCGATTGCTTTAATTTTTAAAATAATTTTTTGACTATTTGTTGATAGTAACGCACAGTTTTTCAGGAGTGTTTCCCCGTGGTCCCACCGATTTGTCCCCCTGGTGGAACCACCGGTATTTTTCCCCCCGTAGTCTCACTGCGCTACAGTTTTGACGTTAAGGTCGTTTCAGTGGGACCACGGGTAAATAAACAGATATTTTTTTCCCCGTAGAAGAAATGTCCTACTAGACAGAATTTATAAAAAAAAAATAACTAAAAATATAAACACTTAGATATTTTCCAAAAGAAAATTACATTCTCGTTAAACCTAACGAAACAAATCCAATTCTAACTCTCAACCCAAAGCACGGGTATGAGGTGAATATGAGATAACGTTGAGACTACCTACTTTGGTGTAGGGGAACAAATCGGTGGAAAATTACCTGTGGACCCACCAGCGGTGGGACCACGGGTGTAAGGAGAATATGAGATAAATTAGAGCCGACAATTACCTTTCGACAGACTGAGCGGTAGGATCACGGGTATAATGGGAATATGAGATAAGGTAGAGACTATACCAACTTTGGTGTAGAAGAACAAATCGGTGGGACCACGGGTAAAGGTAGCATAAGAGATAAATTGGAGAAGACAAATAATGGCCATCTTCTGGCTCCATCATCAGGCCCTGGACATCATCTAGGACCAGAGATCTCATCAAGACAAATATAGCGAGCCCAAACTCAATGGGGTTGCGTCGTTTTATTACGAATTCCTATGGATACCTTTTGGCTCCATCATCAGACCTGTATGTCATTTAGGACCAGAGTACTCATCAATATGAATATAACGAGCCCAAATTCAATGGGGTTGCGTCGTTTTATTACAGACTTCATGTGGCCAACTTCCGGCTCCATCATCAGATCTGCTCCATGTCATAAGTCATCAGTTGAGAGATTCAATCCGAATTATTCATCCGCTTATTCCTATTTATGAAATCATAGAAGGCTTGGTACTTTGTTTCGTTTGTTTCCTTAGTTCCTACAAAATGTGCTATGTATATAGATAGATAATAATGCTATGTTTGACAGTGTAATAACTAAAGTTGGGTAATTGTGTAATTAATTATTATACTTCTATGGTTTTTTTTTGTAATTTAATTCTATCGTATCGTGTATATTTAATATTTATAAAAGTGTATTACGTAAACAATCATTCAATATTATAATAGTTCTTATTTATTACTATTATCAATGGTAATGCTAAATGAAGAGTAATTTTAAAATAATTTTATAATAAAGTAATGTAATGAAATTTTATATACTATTATATATAGTAAGTAAAACGGCAATAGCTCTCATGGTTGTTGTGCCCTTGCAGGGCGTCACTTGTACATATTTATATTTTGTAACCCCTTGTTATACCTGTGACTTGCAAAAAATATTTGAAGCTGAAAATCTGAACTTCATTTTTTACCTTTTGTTAACGCAGATTTTCAGACTTTTATAACTACCTCTATTAGTCTGTCCAACTTTTGCTACCACTATGACTTACCTTAGATACCTAACATAATAAATTCAGTCCATCCCGGCTGGAGCAGTTCAAGATATTTCACTCTTTGCCGGTGGTACTTACGATTCAGTTGTCCGGTCGGCCGGATTACGAAAGATTTTTTTCCGTAGTCCTGTTGGCCAGACTACGGAAGATCTAAACTTTTTGTACTTTTGAGCCATGGAACTCAGTGAACTATTGCATACACAGGCAGCGGGCAATATATACCTAGACCGCCATCGAAACAATGTTTCCTCCGAAGTTTGGGCGAATTGAGAAACTTGCGACTGCTGGCTCTCGAATACTCGCACATTGCCGATGGGACGGGAGGTGCCTTGATTGCCCTGCTGCCCATCATAAAGAGACCACACTTTAGACTCCAGGTTAGAAACACTGAAGGCCATTTCTATATTTTGACAACACCTCAAAGGAGAATGCCAATTAATGTATGGGCCATAACCCAGAGTCGATTAACGAGTAAGACACAGAATTATTAATGTATGGGAAGATAGGGCAAAGGTGTAGTATGTTACAAATATGATATCCGATAGCAATGTTTAAACAAACCAATGAAAAATATAGAGTAGAGTAGAGTTTTTTTAAGGAGCTTTATTTAAAAAAGTAACACATATATAAAAGGAAAGATTTATATCACAAATAATAGAACAGTAGCAGGTATTTCATTTCGAGACGCGAGACGAGACGTGAGACCGTATGTCGACGATCAGTGTTGCCAATTCTTCTAATTCAAACTAAGCTAAAGTGATGTAAAAAATATGCTAGGTAAGTTTTATTAAAGCTATATGTATGCCAACATAACTTAAAGTTTTATCTTACTAATATTATAAATGCGAAAGTATGTCAGTTTCTTTCGTCGCCGCGTCGTTCGGTAAAGTACAAAAATACTGATGTCCAGTAAAATTTAAAAAACTACTGGAAAAGTATTGAAATACCGAATCTGCCCTCTAATTGTCTAATTTCAAAATCTATCACAATCACTTTCAAAGGTATTGTGATTGTGGTAGTGATTTATGGAATTGTGTAACTTATAGTCGCAATCCCTTTCAGAACGAATGATGTTTTAAATGACACTTCTATATACATTTAAATGATATTATCGTGTGTCACTTTGCTTAGACAGTTAAATTTCGGTCATACATTTCCAGAAGTTTTTATCGATTTTACCAAACGACGAAAGAAACTGAACTGTAGGGGAGCCCACGATGCTAAATAAGGATTTACTTGAGCGTCATAGAGACCTATTGGGTTGCAAAGCTTAGACGATAAGAATTTTTTTTTTTTATAAACTCATTTGCAAAAAAACGGGCACCTAAGCAATGAACCATTTCAAATGTTAATATTGCTTTGTTTGATAATTATAGGTAGTTTTATCCTCACAATTTGGTAAATTAATAAGAAAATAGTCGTTTTCACCAGTATTTCATAAAATTTAGATACAATTTATGGGAAATAATGCTAAACCTCGCTAGTAGTGCATATAATCGTGAAGTAAAAATAAAAAAGTTTTTTTGTTTGTGTTTCTTTAATAAAGTAAAAGCAGATAAATGTTTAGTATCGAGTGTGACCCCCTCTAGCTAAAATCACAGCTTGAATTCGTCTGGGCATGCTAGCGAGTATATCCCGGATACTGGCCAATCCAAACGACGAATGCCGACCTCTTGCACATACGCATTAACATCGCGGGATCGGTGGGCGCGAGCATTGACGTCCATAAAAATCGAGTCTTCACCTAAAGCGGCCAATGCGGGTTGTGCATGAGGAATTAGAACTTCCGTTATGTACCGATGCCCAGTCAGTGAGCCGTTTTCAATGAAGACTAACTCTGTACGATCCATTGAATTTATTCCTGCCCAAAACATAACAGAGCCCCTACCATAAGGTGTGATTTCTTCGAAACATGCCTCTGCAAAGCGTTCTCCTTGTCTTCTTAGCACTCGCCGACGTCGATCTTCACCGAACAGAGATATCCTGGCTTCATCAGAGAACAAAACCCTATTCCAATCTTATTGAGTAAATGATTCACAATTTCTAGCGAACCTAAGCCTGTGAACTCTGTGCTCACGGAGTGACTGCGTATATTGGCAGCGAGAAGCCTCCTCCTGACCGTCCATAGACTAACATGCACATTTCTTACTTCTTGGAGGTTGTTCTTAAGATCCACATACGAAGATTTGCGATTTCTCAATGCGCAACTCGCAAGAAAACGATCATCCCGTGGTTGGGTACATGGTTTTCTTCCAGAACCAGGCCTTCTCTCGACGGAACCAGTCTCCTGATAGAGCTGCCAGGCCAGGTCCTTTGGACTGTCGAGCGACTAACATTTAGCCTTCTAGCCACGAAACATTGGCTGCAACCCTCTTCGAGCAGCGCGATAATTTTGGTAGCTTTTACCACTTTATCTACCATTTTTGATACAGCCAAACAGCAATAAATAAAGCTTTGACAGTCAAGGATATGAAATTAATTGATAAAAATTGAATAAAAGTTATGAAAGTCGATGTTAACTTCTGGAACTTCGCGCCAAAAATGTAGGATAAAAAGGGGTTTTCTGTAAAAATGAGCATCAAATGAAAATTTGAATTTAGAACGTACTTTTTTAAATACCACAGCATTTTTAAAACCGGCCAGTAACGTGTACAAACGATTGAAACCTTTTTGGTATTGTATCTTTTTAAAGATGAATGAAAATCAAAACCGCCCGTTTTTTTTGCAAATGAGTGTATAATGTATACCTTTTCATCGGTGGGGGGAGGGGCTATAGATTTTCAAATATGTAAAAAAAACTGATGCATGGACATACTCGAGCGCGTCAGATATTGATAGCATCAATGTCCTACGCATTTTTAATAATGTACGTATGATCGTTAATCTCGTTAATCTGATCGTTTGCATTATGCGGGTGGTCGTAGGTAAGGATTGAAAATGAAAAAAGAAAATAATAGAACGCGTCAGATTTTCTAAGGGCGTGTTAAGTGAACCTAAAAAAAGCTCTCATTTGATAATCTGACGATTTCGATGTAATGTGCAAAAAAATATATTTTTTTAAATCATTTAACTTAATTATTAATTGAAAAGCTCGAGAAATAGCTTGCAAATAAAAGAGTGTATGTTTTTAAGTAGAATACTTGTATTTATAAGAATGTCGAGATGACGTTTTTTTTTACAACTTTGTGGCCCGGCCCTCCCCTTTCTTTACGGCACTCTCAAATTGTCAGATTAGTGGAATATACACTTTTTAGCATGTAATTAACTCACCCTACCTTAATCTGACGTGCTCGAGAATGTCTGATGACCAATTTTTTTTTGCTAATCTGATCCTTTATCCTCGTCGGGTTGCCTTATATATGGGGCTCATATTTGCTGGCGGTACTTAATCGGGTACAAGGTATCCCCCTGTATATTAATTTGCCGCGCTTCAGTGAATCCCGAAATCCCCGCTTGGGCTCCTCTACTATTAGCAGGATCAAACTTAACCACCACCGACATGGGTTTTTTGTCACGCGACCACCGACATGCGGTCTCACAGACTGCTATTATAATTTTGAGCATGAGATGAATTTCTTTTTTGTTGTGGAGACCAAAAGACACATTTTTTCAAGACAAGGTTTTCTTTGTTTTAGTGCAGTAAGATCAGGTTTTTTATTGTTTTGGCTTATCAGAATCGAGAAAGATGTTTTTGACATATCAAAAATTAACCACAGACTCAAAATTTCCTTACTACCCTCATTTTTTTATAACAATCTTTTTTATGGTCCAAAAAGCGTAATTTTTACTGTAAATTGAACATAAACTTTTAGCCTCCATATCGCTTATGTAACCAAACTCGAAGGTACTGAGAAGATAGGAGGAGGAATATAGGAGGAGAAGATAGAAGGGAAAATCAAGGAACAGGGCAATCCAGCAGTTTCGAAAACCGCAGTGGTCTGTGAGACCGCATGTCGATGGTTAAAGTTTAAAGTTATGTTGGCATTTTATTAGACCTTAAATTAAACTTAACTAGCATATTTTTACATCACTCTACTTATGAAGTAGATGAATTGGCAACACTGGACTCCTTTGACGCCGCCCGCCGCTCCAGACGCGAGTGGACGCGAGGTGACGAGGCGAGGTGACCGTCTAGACTCTCGCCTCGTCACCTTGTCTCGCACCTCGCCTCGCCACTCACACGAGAGTATAACTGCCGTATATAGATTTTACGTCAATGGTTTCCATTCGAAATATAAAAATAACAAGTGCTAGCGAACTGAATAATTTCTCTCCGGATCGAACCCTAATACGTAGTCCATGCATGTCGATGCTGTCAGTTTTTTCTTCGTCAGGAAAAAATCCTGAAACTTATAGTCTGAGCCTTATAGGTGTCTGGGCACAGAATACTTAATAGTACAAGTTCTTGGTAAACCTTAACACCAGAGGTGGTTAATGATCTTCATACGCTATAGAAGATAGTGATGATAATTAAATATTCATATAAGTATGATAAAGTTAAGCTATCAATCTATCAAAAATCTCCGTTTCACTAGTTAAAACAATGTAAGCCAGTTATGAGACGCAGTTTGCTATGTGACCTTTGGTGACGGTTTGTAGAAAAAAAAAACGTATTTAAGAATCGTTAAGTTACATCTCGACTGTAATTTTCGCGTAAAATGGCCTATTTTAGCTTTTTTGATGTCAGATACAAAAATACATTAACAATTTAGACTTATTGAATAGTGCAGAATAGCAATTGGCATAGGTCGTAGCGGCCTCGCTTTTTGTAAATTTTGGTTATCTTTTTAATTATGCCCAAAAATGCAGAAAAAGATTTTCATAAAATGCGCGAAGTCACTTTTTTGAGCACCTGTTATTAAACAAATTAAATAAAAAATTGGAAAGATATCTCTTATAATAGCCGTATAGTTCGCAGCGGCCTCGGAATTTTAAAATATTTGATTTGATTTACATAGAAAAAAATCTTATTCTAAAAAAAAACTTCGAAACTCGCTTTAAGTTAACTTTGCATTTACGTCTTTGCATATATGTCTACGATAATATTATTTAGTAAAATTCGTATAATATAATTGTTACATCATGAGGATTAAAGATTTAATAATTTTTAAGCATGAATTTATTAGGTATCCTATTTCAGTAAAAACGATAAATATAATTGCAAAATTACTACAAAATGCGACGCACCGGCCGTCTGAACTCAGTACTGAGGACCTACCGCGCAAGCGTCGACAGCATCGACATCGACTTCATTTGACGGATGGATGTGACATATTGCTCTTACTCTTTGGTAAGTTTTCATTTGTGTCAAAAAGAAGCAGCAATGTGTAACATCCATCTGTCAAACGAAGCCGTTTTCGATGCCTTCGCCACTTGCGCGGTACGGCCCCTGATACGCAGAGTTTAATCGACGGCGATGATGGGTAATTTTTTGGCATTCTCCTAAAAAAAGAAACTCCCAGCATCCGTATACAGTCAAGGTCAAAGATATACTGTATACACCACAAGTTGCCACAAAATGTAACTATCTAAATTACTATAGATATGGAAACAGCCAAAACTACAAAAATAAGTATACAACAATTTGAACATTACTTGGTAAACAGACAAATGCAATAATATGGATCCATAGGTACCTCATTAACTTAACTCATACATATATACCCACATGACAATAAGTATACATTTTTCAATTAAAATATCAAATTCTAAGGCTGAGCGCGCACTACGAATTTTAATTGTTACCTATAATATACTACTAGAGTTTAATCTTGGAACTACTGCGACGATTCTATTTATAACCATCCAGCAAGTATAACTAAGGTTCTTATATGATAAACTATTTAAGGCAGTTATCACACAAGGTTATTGCCTAAGTCCTTTAATAGAAATCTAAGATAGTGATGGTCTTATTGGTTATGAGTAATTTGCTTCGCCTTTATTTTTCATCAAGTATCTAATAGTAATCTGATAAGAAGGCTGAGAGTGATTTATTTGTTAGAGTTAATCTGATACATGCAAATTTCTACTATCCCACCTTTCATGATGCGGATGTCTTCGCTCAGTCACGCCAGAACTTATCATCACCTCTTTCTAAGAAGTCGGTCACATCTATTATAGAAAGGCAATTATGATCATACTAAAGATCACTAAGTACCCAGCCTGTAGAATGACATGAAAGCAAACATATGTAATCAACAAGAGATTTAGTACATCAATATGAGTTTCACATACTTATTGTTTGATGTACCATTCCATTCCTGATACCTGTTCTAGCGGCATATCTGATACCTTATTTATGATGCCTGTTCTATCGGCATGTCTGATACCTACTGATATCCAATTACTTCTGTCCCAACTAGACAGAACTGACATGTTATAAGCATTGTCAGCGGCCCCTACAGCAGGCCTGTAGGGCTGTACCTCTTGTCCCTCGGACGTAACTGACCAACGGTCTACTCAGACGTACTTAATACCTTGTGAGAAGATTGGCCAACCCACCACATAGGTGAGCCCCTAAAGAACTCTTTGATTGGTATAGGTACTTTTGGTATTTTATCCCTAAACAGGGTCACGGGTTGCACTCGCTATGATACACGATAACAGTAACTGTAAACATATTACATCAATACGATGGAAATCATGGAAACCATCAGGTCGTAGAGTTACGCGGCCTCCACAACTTCGATCGTCCTTTATCAACGCGATCAATGTCATTTAAACTGTAAGTTCTATAAGGAACAATATTGTGTTAATTGGCAAGTGAAGATCTCACAAATTACACTTAATTTATCAAAACTTTTAGGCCAATATGGCCGATTTAAAAAAGGAACTGCAAAGAGCGGTGCAACTTACCGGTCAGAAGTAAGTGTCAATTCTGTATTAGCTCTATGGTTTGTAATGAGCGTTGCTATATACAATATTGTTGTTTGGTTTATTTATTACTCGCGAATCGCGACAGGAACATTTCATGAATATCATGTGAAAAATCATTTCATAGCAGCAGTCGTCGCAGCAGTGTAGCAGTCGCCGATGTGAAGGGAAGGACTGGTCCTGCTTCTGCTGCTTCAATTTTACACTGTGAAAATCTCAAATTGCTCCTTCTCTTCACAAAGTTCACATCGACTGCTAAAATCGCAGATCGCAGATCATTTTGTTTCATTCTTCCATCAATGTGATGTGGGTGAAATCCTTGAGCGCAAGCGATCGAGTATGATTTGTGTAGCTTACGCACTACGTCCAATCCAAATACGATTTCGGAAAAAAAATTAATGTCGGGAAAACAAGTGAAGGAAGAAAAACATTGAACACAATTGCACACACAAGCAATTTTCGACCTTATTGTCGTTTTTGAACTTTGGTGGCACATTTCATAAATAATCTTTCACTAACTAGGCTGTTTTATTAAAATCTTTTTTGGCAAATGTCAATAAGGTCAAAAATCCCCTTGCACCCGTTTTTTTTTTCGTCTAGTGATCTATCGTAAAAAATCTGGTGCAAGTAATTTCGACCTTATTGACGTTTTTAATGCAGATCATTCAGGCTCTATACATTTTCTGAAAGTGCTAGTCAAAAAGAAATTGCTACGTGTGGTTAGAACTAGGTTTGGAGCAATAGTTGATAAAGTATAGAAGTTGTAGGATTACTCAAAGTAATGGTATTTTATACAAGTTCAGAGTTTCGTCACCTGTTGTATAAAATTCGTAGTTCGTGCTTCAGCCTCACACAAATATAGTCATTAAATAAAGATTTTTTTGCTTGACTGATGACGTCAAATGAAAAAGAGAACATCATTGGCAGGTAGGCACTTTATTCGGTGATCGTCAATATTCAAATTTCGAACTTGTTTTATACTGTTATACAGGGTGGAAAATTAAGACGGTTCAGAGTAAGGGCAGATATTTAACCGTTGTAGCTACATGAAAAGTTCTTAAGAAACCGTCCTTTATTTTTTGAGATTTTTTTAACTGTTTTCACTGTTTGAAAAGAATTTACAGTCAGCAGGAAAATGTGACAAGTCTCAAAAAAGTTTTTCCATGACTTTCGATCCTGTTTCTCGTAAGGATTAAAACACTCTAAGACACCAACGGAGGTTTGAGTACTAGAAACGTCAAAAATCGCGATAAACATGAAAAACACACGCCCCGCGTTCGCGCTACACGCAGTCGTACCCGCTTCACCTACAAGTACCTTTATTGAATGAACTTATTTTCTTAGCGAATAAGTAAAAATATTTTTTCTCGATTTCTAACTTTCTAGTACTCATACCTGCAGTAGGTATCTTAGTATTTTGATCCTCATAAGAAACAGGATCGATTGTACCCAAACCAATTTTTTGAAAACTGAAATCTTTTCTTCTGACTGTTTTTTTTTTCAAAATCGGTGAATGCAGTTTGAAATTTCTCAAGAAATTAAGGATGGTTCCCTAAGAAAGTTTTCATGTAGCTATATCGGTTAAGGGACCTGCCCTTCGTGTCCCGTTTAAAGTTTTAACCCGGTGTACATAAATATGTTAATTGTACATATTATTGTACCCTTAAGTGATTACATAAATTTGTGTTTTCGATTGCTTATAATATCTACATCCCATTGTCTACATATTTATGTATCCAATATTATATACATATTTATATGAATTTAGTAGAATATAATTTTATGGAACTTTAGATGAGTAGGTACTCATATACTGTCAAGATACTTGTATTTATATTTTTGACCTTGACTTTACCATCGAGCTTGGCATAAGGTGAAAGTGCATTGTTTTTTTTAGAGAGAATAGTCCGTCTTCACATTGATATTTACTTCAAAGCCAATGTACAGTCAACAGCACACACGGCTTTACATTTGCACTTTGCACTACGTAAACCGCCCGCTTTGTACGAGCGACGTAATGGCGCTCTCAAGGTCAAAGTGTAAAGGCGTAGCTGCTGTTAACTGTACTTATTTAAAGTCATGCATGGTACACCTGGGCCCTGTTTCATAAAGATTACAATTGTCAGCGACAGGTGACAGGTGACAATTTGACAATTGTACGTTTCTTATAACGTTGGTGCTATAGGAAAAGCCGACATATTGGTCAAATTGTCGCGACAATTCTACAATTTAACGTTTTATAAAACATTTGGTCTGACATATTTTTAATCGGAAAATTTGACATATTTGTCAAATTGTCGCACATTTTTGATAGGCATCCTTGGTCTGTGTCAGGATGAGGAGTGACAGTTATTTTTCTTACATGATCGAAAGAGATATTAATAGGATTTTAAAAAAGAGAACTTTATAATGTATGATTGCTTTTTATAGAAAGCTACCTTCTGCAATGATGACAAAGGTCAAAATTGCATAGATCAGTGACAAAAAAAGTATGTTGGTGCATAGTTGACAAATTGTCGACTTGTCAAGCTTTATGAAACAGGGCCCTGGTTGGTTCACCTGAGTGTAACACGGGCACTTTTCTTGCCCGTGGTACACCTTAGTTCGCCTGGGAGCACTACGGGCATTTGATCTGTCCTGTGGTTCAACTTTTGTACGCCTCGAAATGAGTTAGTGCTCTATTCTAAAATGTCTAAGACATTGATTTTAACTTACAGAAAAAATATTTAACCATCTATATTTTCGTAGTTCAAAAGCTGCTGCCTAAAAAAAATATAGAAACATCTAAAAAAAAACTCCTGGTCCTGCGATCCTGCTATTTTCAGCTAATAATGTTCTAATTTAATAATTTATCAAACGGTCAAGTAGATTAAGTGTACCACAGCCCATAGATGTTGGTTTTGAAATTAAATAGTCATAAACAATGAGGTGTACCACTAGCAAGAAAAAGTGCTCGTGTTACACCTTGCTGCCCACGACCCATGACTGCTTACTGCCAAATTGGTATGTCCACGATAGCTGTAAGAATTACAGCTTATCTCTACAGTTCGGAACCTACTATACTAACTCCTACAACGACAACTTTGAAAAAGCACTTAAAGAAATGTGTATTCTAGTTGATGTGCCGTGAAGACCAAACGCCAGGCAGAGCTGATGCGGCTTTGGGCGTGGGCGGTCACGGCATCCCGGACACCGCCTGGCGCAGGGTCAACCTCGCTTGTCCCGATCTCTACCTGCTGATGGCATTCTGTCAGTTTGCTTAAATAATGCATTCAACTTTGACTATAAGTAAATCAGTTGAGCTATGGTAGGGAAATAAAAAATACAAATTAAAATCACAAAGCACGATGCTAGTAGTTATGATTTTTTGGTATGATGTTAGGCTCAGCTCGTGTGCCTAGTATTGATCCAAGCTTCTTTCAAATATCCCCTGCGCAGCACGTGAAAAACTGCGTAAGTTTGGGACTTTTTTACTCTTTGATTTAAGAGTAATAAATTATTCGTTTTCGACAAATACAGTATCATCTACTAAAATAAATTTAATTTTTGCAATTGGCCTATTGCAGCTACTATGGCCCTTAAAAAATCGGCAATTTTCCCCCGGAAAATTCCAATTTAATGTTTTGAAGTCCCCTGTTCGAAGCAAAATGTTGGCAAGTCTTTCTTCCTATGAGAAAAAAAATACAAAATCTATGAGGCAATTAGTTCACTTACATAATCTCTTTTAATTAAATCAAATAATTAAAATTTAAAATGGATGTTTGGAAAAGATAAGCAATTCTTATTTAACAGGGTATTATAATAGTACAGGCAGCTATGAAGTTGACCTTTCAATTTTTTATTAAGCTTTGAGCTTTTACACATGTGTTCCATGAATAGGCAATAAGAAACATGCGGCTAGCAGGGGTGGGTGGAATACTTTGACAGCCCATAGCTCTGATACCCCATGGATTAGGATGTTGCAACTTGAGTACGTTTAGTGAGGTAGTTCTAGGGAGTCCTTGGTCACACAGCTTAATCGTACCGATTGCACTTAAGTGTAAAAAACCTAAGTCAAAAAATTTACTTTTGGATACCTTGACAGCCCATAGTTCCGATACCCCATGGATTAGGATGTTGCAACTGAGTACATTTCGTAGGTAATTTTTGGGCACACAGTTTGACCGTATCGACTGCACTTAGTTTTTTTGGGTGAATTATGAACCGTCGCGCTGCGGTTGTTTTTTTTTATTGTCTTCTTGTACAAAGAGATTATTAAAAATGATTATTTTTAGAATCTGCATGAAATGTCCCTTATTATAGTACTTTTGCTGCTGTACTGTATGCTACTTTTTATCACTAAACAAAAGTTCTAAGCTTTCAAAGCAAAACTTTCCAATCGAGATTTTCGCCTTTTTAAGCTTTTCTTGTAAAAATACTATGAAAATGATAATAATTAATATCCGCAATGTATTCTACGTCTTCGGTTTATACGAATATGATACCAAACATACCCTACCCTAACCCTATAGCCTATAGATACCCTAGTAGGTGGTTAATTCGTCCAAGCCTAGTAGCCACGCACGACACGCATAGATTTAAAAAAAAATGACGGGTAGCGGCCATGTTTGTACAAATAATTGTATACCTAAATACCTAAAAGTAAAATCAACTCGCTCACTCATTAAACACCAAATTTCGGAAACAACTGAACCTAATATGATGAAAAAGACTAAGTACCTGTGTGTAGACGTCAGCCAAGAACGGATTTTGTAACAGGGCCGATTTAGGGGCGTCACTTGAAGTATCAAGTTTTATAATTTATTTATCTAATTCTAAAGTTCTGTAGGTAGGTACTCATACACGGTTTTACTCGATCGAGCTAACACGTCAAGCCAAAATCAAGACACGGGCGCGCATTTTGTTCTAAGTTTTGCTGTCCACACGATGAGTTTCTCTCGTTTTAGAAAAAAAAATATCGAGTAAAACCGTATGTGAGTACAGAGCATTAATCATAATCAGCCATTTTAAATGCTGACAATGATAATAATAATAATAAAAACCTTTATTGCGCACTACATAAGGAAACACATGTACGGCAATTTACAAGTGGAAAACAAACAAAAGGCGACCTTATTGCTACATAGTAATCTCTTACATGCCACATTGACGTTCCCTTTTTACCCGATGGTCTATGGGGTAATTGAGAACAGCCCGCAGGGGGAATTAGGAACAGTATGGGAAAATTAGAAACGGCACTATTAAATCTTCATAATAAACTAGTTGTTTTTGTTGGAACAAATCAAAAGTACCTACCCTTTGCTAACCTTGCCGGCTTATGTCTACAGTCTAGAGCCTACAGATGATGCACAGCCTATCCTGTGTCGGTGGCATTCATGACTTTCGTTCCACATTCTGCTACTCAAAAAAACCTTCATTTTCATTTTCTGGTAAAGCCTGCTTCTTGTTCTTCTTGTCCATTTTACTTTGACTTGTAGCTTTTTTGTACGGTTTTAATCATCTTTTCAGACTATTTATTCGGAACATTTTCTTTTATAGCTTTTCGCTCACTTTGATTTTTCTGTTTTTCCCCGAGTCGATTTTGATTTTTTATAACTTTTTAATTTTGCATTTTGCAATGCTATTTTCATGTGATACACATTTAACCAGAAAATATACCAGAAAAAAGCAACTATAGTCTCATGTCTCATGTATCCCGTCAGGGCGACATGAGACTAGTTGCTTTTTTCTTTTATATTTTCTTGTTTTATTTTTTATTTTATTTTATTTTATTTTATTGGGGACAACAAACAGTTTACCCAATATAGTATAACATAAGTTTGTTAATACAACTGGGTTTAATCATTGTGAATCCCACACCGTTATCCACGTATTCAGTTACTAAATATTAAGAAAAAACAAAGCAAAAAAATAATAATAATATCCAATTGACAACATACAAAAAACAAATATCCACTTATTTTCAAGTTTACATTTTTATGCGAAAAATACTAAACAAGAAAATATACTAGAAAAAAGCAACTAGTCTCATGTCGCCCTGACGGGATGAGACCAGCTGCTTCTCCCCGCACACCCTTCCGCTCAATTATACCCTTCACATAAAAATAGCATTGCAAAATGCAAAATAAAAAGTTATAATTTACATTTTTAAATCTATCCCTGGATAATTATAATAGAAAAACACTAATAAAAAATAAAAACAACTAGCAAAAAAAATACAACTTGTGCGAGCTGAGAAACAATCTGAGATACGCATATACTTATGATGGTATTTTTTTTTATTGGTGTGCTGAATAAAATTTTAGAATGTCTTCTTCTGTCATACAAAAGTGGTTTACGTTTTATGATGGCAGGCACATTAATAATTTCGGCAAGAAGCACATAAGTGGGTGGAAAAGAATTAATGACAACCCCAAATTTTGGTATTTTCCAGAATTAACGTGACAAGACAAGTTGCTTTTTGATTCTGACTGACAGATACCATACTAAATAGATTTGTTAGGATCAATCAGATGGATTCCAGCGGCTCTAAATCATTGATAGCCTATTTTTTATGATAGCTTTTGTGTTATGTACACATTTGTAAAAAAATAACTCTCGAACCTCGTATCGGGTTAATTTTTGCCAAGACTAATCGAAATAAAGCGAAGATACATGGGAAGGTAAGAACGAACCTCATAAAGCTCAGTCTGGGGGCTGATATAACTCTCGTAATTAACAAGTATTAATAATAATTGGATCTTTTTTCGTAGGTTTTACATAAGAAATTAAGTATCATCAATCAACCAAGGGGTAATTGTGATCGTTAGGGGTACTTGGGAACGTTCCCAATTACCCATCAGAAGCCGTTCCCAATTACCCGAAGTGGTCAAAATAAATAAAAATTGCCGTCATCATCAATAGTAATTTTCATAAACTGTAAATCACATAAGATTCAAAAATAGATAGTACGTGCATGATAGTAACAAAACCTTTTTTTTTCATTTATTGACCAAAAGTATTACAAAATACATGATATTTAATTTACACACCGCTACAAAAGCCGTTTCGGCTTTAACTGTGGCGGAGGAGTTCAGCAAATACAATAAATTGTTAGAAAACGTAAAAAATATAAGTACATGTTTTTTTTAGTATTATAAGTTAATAAGAAACACATTTTGTAGTTAGTAAAGAAATTTTGATTAGAAGATTATTTTTTTATACACTAAAAATTATAGTTACAATCATGTGATTTGTATAATAACACATTCATTATATTTTTTGCTATTTGTTAACTATACCTATTATCCGAAAAGTATTTCTTAACAACTGTTTTACAATTATTACCTATATACCTATAGTACCTAATATAAATAGTAACGTTGCTTTGAACTCAAAAACATGATAGCTACATCTATTATTACACAAGCAAATTTGAAAAAAAAAGTTCGAATTCCTGGGACAGCGGCGCGCGCCCATGCGGCTTTCACTCTCAGTATTGCGACGTTCTGAGGGGACAAATTCTCATCCTTTGAACAAATTCGGGACAGTGTAGGGCGGGGGAAGTATGAGTTATCTAGCTATTCCCAATTACCCACCGTTCCCAATTACCGTACTCATCCCTAATTTAATTAATTTAGTTTCCTAGCTGTTCCCAATTACCCACCGTTCCCAATTACCGTACTCATCCCTACTTTAATTAATTTAGTTTCCTAGCTGTTCCCAATTACCCACCGTTCCCAATTACCGTACTCATCCATACTTTAATTAATATTTAAATCCAAATGCAAGCCTCATACAAACCATAGGAACGAGCGGAAATAGGTTAGGTAATTTTTTGGAGCTTTTTTCACTATTCTCAAATAATGCGTTAACGAAATTCACTTTTGTAAAGTTTTTTTTTTTTTTTTTTTTTTTTTATTTATTTATCAAATGGTATGTTACAATTATCACTTTAATAATTTCCCGCCAAACTATGAACATAGTTTGTTGGCGGGATATACGCTCTTTTACAAGTATTTACACATACCTTCCTCACAAAACATGCAATTTAATAATAAACGTAAGTATTAATTTAAGTTAATTATACTTACGAGACTGAGCAAAACTGGTATATAAACAGATAAAGGTAGGTAACCTACTATTGTGCGAAAATCTGACCCGGTAGCATTGACTTATATATTACTAGCGTAAGGACCCGGCCAACGGTGCTAAAAAGCGTGCCAAATCGTTGGCCCTAAAATATCAGTTTATAGCCAACGGCGATGCAGTTTTCTACGTGAGACTGAAGTTGAAAGACGTTAGCTGTCATTTCATAAAAATGACGAATTTGTGTAGTAAAATGGTGCAAAAATTATGACCCAATAGTTAACAAGATCCATGGAATATCGTATCATCCGTATATAGCTTTACATGATTTTATTGCATGTCTAACAATTTTATTTAAACGATATTAACTGTTACAAGAATTGTTCGAAGACAGTCTTAACCCTAGAGTGGTCGCGTACTAAAATTACCTGATTGGTCGCGACGTCTCGTCGCGAGGAATACAGGTGTCTGCCAAATATATAATGATAATAGAAAAAATATGTTATTTTACCGGAGGATAATTATGTCATAATATTGACCGTCATACTAAAGTACGAAGTTCAAATATCGATGTACTGAATTCAAAAAGTATAAAAGTTTGAATAACGGGACCCGCCGTTTCCACTGCCGAAACAATTTCAAGCAAATATGATTTAAACGTATAATGCGGCGACTGAGAGAATGCAATATTTGATAGCTGCTATCGAGACAGGACAGGAGCGCGACAGCACTGACGTGCTGTCCAGCTGAGACTACTGCCCAATCTTGTCTACGTACCCATTTGCTGGGTCCTTAATTCTGAAAAACTAAGTCCAGTCACTCGTATAAATAACGCATTAATTTGAAGAAGTATATAAGGGGTCACGCACATTATTTCCATAAGTATAAGTTGACTTCGAGGAATAAACATCTTCAGAATATTATAAACATCACCGATTAGCACTATAAAATGTTTTCGATTGATAGGATTTGAAGCTATTGTAGATGAAACAATTTTAAGAACTTAATCGCTTTTCCCGTATATTGAGCAGTACCTAATGCAAAAAATGTGATATTGTTCTGTTATTCTACCGGAATGAGCAAATATGTAATCCGTGCGACCACTTGCAGGGTTAATGGCAGAAGAGCACTAGAGATGGGACATTATTATGAACGATTCATAAAAACTGAATTAATGAATCATTAGTCTAGTATGAAAGGAGACGGTTCAAAATTCCCTAGATAAGCAGCTGACATAATGAGATTAATTGGCGAAGCTTAAAAATCCGAATGTCCTCACGTAATTATTAAAATTCTAAAGCTAGCCAATTTTTTATATATTTTTTTAATATAAATATATACTTTTAGGTATACTTTTATATATATATATATCTTAACTCTCACCTATTTACCTATTACCCCATAGTAGGTACTGTAAGGCTTGTGTTATGTTATGGGATACTATGGTATCGGATATAAATACATGTAATTATGCATATATAAGTATTTATGAAGTAGAAATATATATAAACGTCCATGACTCAGGTACAGATGCATTCATCATACAAACATTTGCCCCTACCGGGATTCGAACTCAGGTCCTCACAGGTAGGCGACACCTTGAAACCGGTATACATACGTACCGGTTGTCATGAAACGCACTATGAAACGAACGTATTCTTGACATAAACGACAGTGGAAACACTTGTAGGCTGTCATTTTCAAAGGAACTAAAACCAATGAAGTAAGGCCAAAATGTAACGAAACTATGAAAACTCAGTCGCTATCACCGATTACCAGGTGCCGGTTTTTATAGAAATACCTTCATAGCGACAAAGATTTACTTTTTTTCAGTTGCTCCCACCGTTCTACCAATGGCGCTAGTTTCTATGGAAATATTTTCATAGCCAAAGAGCCAATAGAGTAAAACTTAAAGTATGTTTTGTGAGGCTATTTTAAACATATTGTGAAGAATCGGCTAGACTTAGAGGATTTTTTCAACTCATACAGTTTTTTTTTCATTCACTTTGTTTCAGCTGCATTTTAGTGAAGTCTTTCTATGGAAAGCTGGACCTTTAGTTCCATAGTTAATTAACTCAAAGAACGATAGTTAATCGAAAATAAAGGTAGGTTACGAACACCGCGTATGGAAGCGAGACAATTGCACGGGTTACGGTGTTATTACCTACGTCTAATATTGCATCAAAGTTTTTTGGAAAATATTGAGAAGTTACTCAATAGTCCCTCTATAAGATGATAATATTATTTTTAAATAAAAATATTTTACGTTTATTTCTATTTAAAATAATTGCAGTGTTGTCAGATTGAGGAGAAAAGATAATTTTAATTTGAAACATACGTTTTTATTTTGAATTAGTTACACAATATTAAAACATTTAAAAATAGTATTAGCTCCCCCAAATAAACTAGATGAGTGATAGATAAGATAGCTCCATTTGAACGAAATCGTTCACTTTTATAATCTTTTTTGCCCACCTCTAATACACCTATGCGATGCGAAAAGTTCGAGAGAGTTGCTCACAGATGGCTCTGATTTTACTGGTATGAGACAGTTTTATGTCAAATGTTCAGATGGGCGCATCCTTCCTTTTGAAATCATTTTTTTTCATATCTACCGGAGATATGAAAAAAGATATAGAAATAATCTCTCTCTATCAAAATGACTTTTTCGCTGAAAGACAATTCACGTTGGATGACATGAACCCAAGGTACCTAGATAGCTGAAAGACAATTCAGCTACATGACATAAAAGCAGAGTACCCAGTCAGCAGAGAGTCATCTCAGCCGGACGACATAAAAGCAGAATGAGCTAGTAGCAAAACGTCTGGAAAAGAAAATAGTCTGAACTGTCTGAATCGTATGTCAACTACCGTCTCTCTCTCTATCAGAAAGACCTTTTCGCTAGATGACATGAAAGCAAGGTATTTAAGCCGAAAGACAATTTCGCCCACTGTACCATTAATTCTGGCAACTTTACCATGGGATGGGTTGATTGCCACTATTCATAGTGTAGACGAATTATCAGAATTAAAAAAAGTATAGGTAACGTTTATGTTTCTGTAAAACATTTTATTTTATAAACTTACCTACAAACAAAAGTACTACTTATTGTAATAATAATCACTTATTTTGGCATGAAACAAAATTTGTAATTTTTTAAGAACCATTGATAAAATATAAATTGTAAAGCTAAAACAATACTTTTAGTGCAAGCTGCTCTTACGTTGAATCCTTAAAAATAGTCCCCAAATATGACACACTTGATGTGACTTATATGTTTTAAAAAATTGTATGCTGTAATTTTTTTTTCGTTATGTTCGTTCTATCAGGTATACATTTTATTTCCATTATAAATCCAGACGTTTTGCTACTTAGGCGTTTAGCGTTTATGCTTGGACGAATTATCGTCCAAGCGTTTATGTCTATTTAGTAACAATGGCGTTTTTATATCAAGACGTTTGGGTGATATTGTCATTTTATAACATGGGTATTCTGATAGTGACTCGAAATAATAACTAGGTTTTGCTACATTTTTGTTTATCTATTAACCAATAGCAATACCTACTGTTGTGGTATTTATGTAGGTTAGGGACCTTCAACTACACTCTTGTGCAATGGGGCATTGAGAACCTTAGAAATACGGATTTCGCTATGTTTTTACTTGTCTATTAATAAACCGCCTTTGTGGTCTAGTGGTAACAAACAACCACCGGTGAGATCTCAGGTTCGATTCCCAGGGGGGTACATTTGTATTCGGTTTGGTTGAGGATTTGTTGTAAGTCCGTCTGGCTAGCTACCACCACCTTATCTAAGTCTAGTGCCATAACAACAATGTTTACAGCATTGTTGTGTTCCGACAGCTGTTAGAGATAAGATAGCCAGTACCTAGTCTCAGTGGTTGAGGATTCCGCGAGAGGCGCGCTTCCATCTTCATCCGTATCAATAGGTAGGTACTTAACATCAGATATGATTAAGGTAAAGCATCTCGCTGTTGTTCATTTAAAAAAAAACCAATAGCGATATTTGACTGAACGCGACTATTATAATCACCTCAACTACCTTGTGCAAAGGAGCATCAAAATCCGATACGGCAGTTTTCCGATATTTGAACCAAATAAGACGACAGATTTTGCCAGTATTTTGCTTCAACGAAAGCAATTCTTAAAATTGTTAATTTTAATGGACCATCTTTGAATTCAAGGGCTTCTCGGTCATAAAGGGTACAAGTGCTTAAATTGTTGCAAATTCAATTAACTTTATATGAGTTACTGTATTTTTTAACAGACCGTATTCGAGATTATGACAACATAAGACGATTCCTGTCGCCTAGTATACCGCTTAAGGAGACTCATTTACAGTATGGTATAGACTTGAAAATGAAACAAAGGCAAGATTCGGATATAAGTTGTTTCATTCGTCATATTGCATACTTCTTCGGAAATACGTTAGGTGAGTATGTAAACCAATTAATACATTCACGATTTATACAACCTCTCGCTTCGCGACCTTAATCAAGACAAAACCGAATATAGAAACGAGGGCTGATTGATATGTTTCCGAAACGACAAAGAAAATCTTTAATATCTATTCAAAATAAATTTATTTCTCAACGTAGTTTCCTTCTACCTCGTTGCATTTAGTCCAGCGCTTCTCCCGATGCCGTTACATATACCAGTTGATAAAATGTTTTCTTCAACCCCTCAACATAGGTACTCCTCTACGGTAACAATTACTTCATCATTTGTTTAAAAATTCGCCACGAAATCAAACTTTCCAGCTTTGCATAACAAATAACTTTTTTTGCGTAGGTAAGTATCTTTTTTTAAGTCGTTTCGGATAGGTAGGTAGGTTACTTATCGATCAGCCTCGTAGTCGGATCACAGATTTGGTTGGATACGCGATATTACCAACCTTATTTGTAGCTGTACCATTTTTCAGTTAACATATATAACAATCGGCTATTTAGCGAGAACGCTAGAATGTGGTTTAAGGATTGCCAACCAAAGCTCAACTCTGAGGAAATTTGTAGGTATCCTTTATATGCAATTCTCGTAAAAAGGATGAATAAGCAGTTTTCTGCTGCAGAAGTACTTAGGTTGTCTAACGAGACAGATTTTCATATATTATTATTATATGCTATGACACATGCTTGAAGAATGTTGTCAAAACAGAAATCAGAGAACCTGACCACTGCCGTGCCGTGACGAAACTGTACATTAGGTACACATCACTGGATGTGACCGAAACACGGTTGCGTCTCGCCGCGCCGCGCCGCGCCGCTTGCATTAACACTTCAACCACCTAGCCGAATTCATAAGCACCGATACGTGTCGCACAAGATACGTGACGTAAAGCAATTACCGGGCAATTTCTGCTGTCGCGTTGCTGTTGCAGATATAGGTAATTGCTGTCTGTTTCACTTGTCCAGGCGCGCTCGCCACTGTCCTTGCCTGGTGTAAATCGGGCATTACAGTGCGATTCAAACATATTGATTGCTTCTGTGAAGTTAAGGCTGGGATATACGTCAGATTTTTCTCTCCGATAGTCGAATCAGACAATCGGAAGGCGCTCCTGCCAAACATTTGTTTGAACACTCAATACACACACATCCGATCCGTGACGTCGAGTCGAAAAGAACGCTACGCGTTTACGATTTTATTGTCTTATCTGTCTGAAGGCGCTGTATGCATACTTCTGAACAGAGACGAAATAGACGTCCGATTGTCCTTCCCATTTGCCAGTTGACTCTCTAGCGCATCTTATTTTACTCTTTGAACCGAGCTTAGAAAAACTCTAACGCAAAAATCAGACGTGTATTAAGTGATTCCGATCCGATAGTCTGATCAGACAATCGGAAGCAAAATCGGACATCTATTGCCAGCCTAAGAGTTGGTTGCGCAAAACATAGAATTAATCGTGCTGGAGTTGCTTTACGACAGATTCAGTTTTAACTCTCATTTAATTTTCTGAACAGGCACTTTGAGCATACACTACTGGAGGTTCGCAGCGTTCCCGTTGCGGCGGCTTTTCGAGCTGATGCCGCATCTAGTGCGCTTCATATATATAGGCAGGGTAGAGGATGAAGTTGACCTCAAAAGGATGCTGCAGATATTGGCTTGTGGCGTTTGTGACAGTAAGAGTAGAATTCATTCTAAATCAATCGACCTTTAGCGTGTGTCCGGTCACCCTGTAGATGAAGTACCCTGAAGTATAAACGCATAACTGAATACCAGCAAAAGTTTTTCTGAAGCTAAAGGTCGATTGATTTAGAATGAATTCTACTTCAGATTTCAAACATCCTTTGCTAATATATAAAAAAAATTAAAAAACTTAAGGTGGCGATTTTGATGTGATTTGATCTTGGACGATTCGTCCAAGGATTTGATTTGTCCTTTGTGCGGATTTGTTTACTAAACATCTCAGTGGACGGAAGTGCAACAATCTAGGCGTATCTTAAGGCTGATGCTACGTGTACAAATTCGTCAATATTCGTCACTTGCTGCCTCCCGCGGTTCCCCTCGCGTGGTTCCCGTTCCTGTGGGAATTTCAAAAAACCCCGTTCTTAGTGCTCGCCTACATCGTTTAGGGATCCCGTTTGCAAAATTTCAGCTTAATCAGTTCAGCCGTTTGGGCTGTGCGTTGTCTGTCAGTCAGTCACAATATTGTTTAATTATTCCTCATTAACGAGATGCTCCAAGTGAAAATGTTATTCGATCATGTTGCGAAGGCTCCGAGACACATGTCTTATTCAGCACCAAAAACTCCATGGCCGGATCCTAGCTGGATGTCGAGAACGAAAGAAAACATCGAACTTGTTGCAAACATTTCAAACAAAATATTCGACGAGCAGCTGTTGTACACGAATCAACACCTACGCCTAGACTGCGAGCACCCCGTCCACTTAGAAGTTTAGTAAAAAAAAAAACTGCACAAAGGACAAATAAAATTTCGTCAAAATTCCCGCCCTAAGTTATTTACTTTAAAAAATATTAGCAAAGGAACTTCGAAATCTCCCCACCCTGTACTTGGGTATTTTTCATCACCTAATTAAAACGCTCGATTCAGGAGTATTACGTGTGCGTTACCCCCGCAAAATATTGCTTTATCAAATAATTGAGAAAAACAGATTTTGTTGGAGTAACGCTTAAAACGTTACCCTGGCAAAAATGTCGTTTAATCTCGGAACCAAATACATGAATAGATAGCTTTTGTTACGTAGTAAATGTTAGCAAATAGCAAAATTTGTGTGTTATGGCATATTATTTATTAACAAATTAAGGTCTCTTATTAATCTTTTTTTCAAACTTCTGCATCGAACCATTTTAGAAATCTGGGAAATCCCAAAACGTTACCGCAGTAAAATCTTAAATAACTCGAGAGCCATAACACACACATATTTTGCTATTTGCTAACGAAATCTTTTTTTGGGCCCAAAACCTGCAACCTCTTCCGGTTCATTTAATACCTACCATGTGCAACATTAACACTTCTCATTAACGGGTCGTCTTGTTCACAGAACTGAAGCAAATCAATATCCAAATTCAAGATGAAGATGCGAGAAGAAGCTATTGGCAACAAGTTGTGGAATCGCTCAATGAGGAATATAACGATGTAATGAAACTTTACGACATAAGTATTTGTTTATGCATTTACAAATCATGACATTTGAATATTATAATTAATGTTTTTTGTAAGCTATCAGGCGATTTAAACAGATACCTATACATATATTTTGTTTGATTTGATTAATCGTACAAAAAATAGAACATATTTTAACTCTAAGCTTACCTACCTAAATATGGAATTAGAGTTATCAATTTCGTGTTTTAGCCGTGGTCTCTGCTTTATCTCCCTTTTTTAACCATGTAGGAAACTGTGCTTTGCAAATAACGGAATTTAAAAAAAAATAGGAATGTGAATGGCACATACCTACCTAAATGAAAGGAGTCAAAACTTTTGCCCCTTTAGTTATAAACTTGGTGTAAGCTTAGAAAAGTTATACCGCATCTTATTTTCTCGAATTTAAAATGCCATTTGAATAACAGACAAAACGTGCAATAACTATTCCAAGCTAACACCAAGTTTGTAAGTTAAGTGCCGACTCGCTATCACACTATTTTGTCACACCAGTGTAACACAGAATAATATTTTTCCTCAGTCACACCAAACTATTATGGTGTGACTGGCAAAAACTAATAGCAGGTTCAGACTAAGCGTCATACTATGTTCTAGAAAGAATAAACAAATAATAGTTCAAACAAATCATAATAATACACAATCAAAGTGAAAACAGAAATTATTATTTAAGGTCTTAACGTAAAATATTTAGGAGTTTCTATGGTGAATTTCATAGTGTATATGACGCATTTGATTGTTAATTTTATAGGCGTCCTTATTTACTTCTATGTCTTCTCGGGGTTGATAGATCTCCCAGAAAAGTGAAGTCCTCCTGTAACACCGTAAGTTTGCAATGGTAGTGTAGTTTTTATTCACACATTTAATCAACTGTGAGTTAAAACTTTCGCACACATTATTAGATCTGTGACGTTCATTATAAACGCACCATTCCATTATGAATTCGTCATACTAGAACCACGTATTTCGTATATAATTCATAAATTATGATTGTTACATTATAATTGAATGTAGATCCATCCATCGCGTACCTATGTTATAATTTGGTAAAGCTGTGCATAATCCGGCCAATACCGATTTTGTTTTCTTGCACTTTTTCTATAATGCACTACAGTAATGCCAACTATTATAACATAATACATGCATAACATTTTTTGATAATGACCCCGGGATTTATTTCTTTTTTTAAAAAATCATAATTAGTTTAACTTTGAATGGAATATAAAAGCTCTGTCCTTGCGTATTATTCTATTTATAATTATTTTTGCTGTGATCCATGTCACAATCTAGGGTCGATTACAATATTTGGATGTTCATAGTAAAGAATATAGTTTTTTCATAAAAAGTTTATTTACATAACATACATAGTAACTGACAAGAGTAGTTATAGTAATAAAAATAAACTCAGCAGCGGGACAGTTAATGAAAATAAAGAGTGAGGGTGCACTTTCCTCACCGGGCGGCCTCTGCACGGCGGATTTGAGACGATCGTCACTGCTAACTGAGACGCTATAATATAATTAAAACTAAACAATAAAATATTTATAAAATCAAAAAGTTGCAAAAATAAAATGTACTTAAACGCATGCAACCGGAATTTAGATGTTTTTGGGAGTCAATTACTAGTGAAAAAGCCGGAATTAAATGGAGCAACATTAAACTTAACTGCAGTAAAAGTAATCATGAATTTTTTTTTACATTTAAATTACTTTATCAGTTCGAAATCAGCTGTCTATACTATAAACAAAGTGATATACATATTACAATAATAATATAAAATCTTTTAACATTTTTCACTGAACTTCATAACTTCGTCCGTATTATATTAATTATGTATATTCATGATCAATGGTCTACAGTCTTTCATATAAAGTGCTCACGGCAGGTTCCAGGCAATCAATTATGGGGATCATAAAATATTGTTTATATATTATAATGTTGTATGTATATAGTTAATGGTAGTCGAGCACTAAGACATCTTAATATTGGTGCATCTGAGTCCTATTTTATAAATAAATCATTTTTATAAATGTCAATAATACATTTTGAAATAACGACGTCATGAAACAACAACATTTTAAAACTCTGGCTTGTTTAACTGATATTCTGACACCGATGTTCAGGGTCCGATTGTTCAAGGGACATGTACTATTCTAAATAAACAAAAAATTATAATTAACTGTAATTGTAACCGCAATGTAAGAGCCGCTTACATTATGTGGTTTTCCCACATCTTGTGAGTCCGAAACTACACCCATTTCGGTTATGTCTGTATATGATATTTTGAGTGAACCAATAACCGAGAGGATTTTGTAAAACAATTAGGAAAATATTCCCTCATAAAATTGCGATTTTATGATGAAATAACAATAATAAAGCTAAACACGATTTTAAATAATTTAGATAACCCTTCATGTTCAACGCGAACTAACATGTTATTTCAATTCTGTCATAAAATACGATACGAAGTTACGCATTAAATTTGCAGCAAATTTAATTTAAAACCTTGATAAATAACTATCGCTTTAAAAATATCATACAACTTTCTCTAGCTTCTGTTAGGTTAAGCATTATCGTTATTATAATAATATAAATCTATGAGTTCCGTTTAGGTGATTCTAATATATAAAAATATAGAAGACATTGTAAGCGGGTGCGTCGGAGGCGGGCGCGGAGGCGGGCGCGGAGGCGGGCGCGGGCGCGGCCGGGGGCCCGCGTCAGTCTTCGCTGCACGAGTCCTCGTTGTCCGCCTCCCGGATGTTCGTGAAGAACGATGTCAGCGCCTTCATCATCACACCTACGACACCACAACACCGTCTTACTACTAGTTTTTCTCTCAGTAACAAAATAAATCTATATCAACACAACTATAAACATCACTAAAAACGAAAGTAAATTCTTGATCATAAACTTTAACATAGTATTGCTGCTTATTTCAAAATTAAATTATATTCTATTTGTTACATTTGATGCTGAAGTTGATAGTACGAGTATACCATACTATAACAAATATAAAAAATGCAAATATGTATTGTGAGCTCTTTTTTTTTATTGTGTTGAAGCTAACCTTTGCCTTCTGGTTCCATATCAGATTCCTCCCACGCTATAAATCCATCTACAGTAATTATATATTGTTCATGTAAATATTGGAATATTTCTAATGTTAAACCTGAAAGAAAAAGGTAAGTTACTAATATGTTACATCATAACAAATAAAAAAATGAAGAGAGGGAAAATGATACGCACCTTGTGGATGCTCTAGCCTATGTATTAATTGTTGTATACCAAACAAACAGCTTGCTTCTCTAGCTTGTTTCGTTTCGCCAAAGTCATTAATGAGCCCGGCGTATTTATTCATTCGTTCCTGATTGAAACGCGGCACATCGCGACCCTCCGCGCCGAATAAGGCGTGTTCACAAATAGCTTGAATCAACGCCCGCATAAACCAATCTTCATTGGAAGATTTTCCAAGATTATCCTATATAAAAATACATTATTTAATAAAAAAGAAATCATTAGTACTTATAAGAAAATTAACATATTAACAATTTTGAATCATTGCAGTGGATTGCGCGCCTTAGTAAGGCGGTCAAAATTAATTATTTCGTTGATTTTTCATTCTGATTAGAAATGCTAACAGAATATTTAGGGTATATAAAGCAAATTAGGTGGATAAGACAAATAAAAACTGTATGCACACCACACCGTGAGTACGGTAAAACCTTAAATTTTATGCTAGTTAGGACTGTCTAAGAGACTAAAACATTACTGCCGTTCTTACGAAAAGTGCAATAACTCGGGTTTTTAGGCAAACTGACTTAAGTACATATCCGTCATCAGGAAAAAGAGCTCTATATTTTCTCTTTAGATGCTTTTTTTGTATTTACAATAGTTTCGGTTCTTTTATTAATTATAACTGCAATAACTAATATTACCATTTGTAAGTTGCATATCATAAACGAAATAACTTAAGATATGGCATGGTAAGCTATAATATTTTGGGTTATTACTAAAGAAAACCGCAATAATTCTAGTTATTGCACTTAGTATCAGCACATTTACACAATTTAGGGTAAATTTACTAGTCATTAACGCAACAAGTATGAGGTTTTGCAGATATGTTAGAAGCCTTTATTATTTAAAATTGTATGCTTACAAAGTATAATAAAACAAATGAAATTAGTGCAATTATTTGAAGGAAAAACGGACATAGTTTGAATGGCTAAACAAACTAAATCGCAATTTGTCTTCGAGTTATTGCGGTTATGAGTAGTGAAGAAGGCGCGAGAGGGTGTGAAGGGTAGTGATATTTTGCCTCTCACACGTAGCCAACTGGACCGATTTTGATGCGATTTTTTGTATTTGAAAGCTGGCGTGATCGAGATTGTTCTTTGCTATAGTTTATGAAGATCCGTTCAGTTGTTTGAAGATTGTCAGCTCATTTCCTACTTTAATTTTCATTTTAATTGCCTAAATGAACTTATGGACTGATGGCATTCAAACGGCCTAGCAGATCTTTATAAATTTTAAGCTAAGAATATCTTGATTATATCCGCTTTCAAATAAAAAGAACTGCATCAAAATTCGACCATTCGTTTAGGAGCTACGTTGTCTCAAACAGTCATAGATTTATCAACTTTCACAGGACATCGATATTTGCTGATTGAGTTGAAATTTGAAAAATCAAGCAAATCCGGTGCCGTAATTAAAATATGGTGGGCTTGCCCTGATGAAGCGACCCGGACGGTCTGCAGAATACCTAACTCCTCGATGATTTACAGCACACATATCATGTTGAGACGACCATGGCAAGGGGATAGCTATACAGTTAGTGAGTTTGACCTGAGTTTGGGCATCGGGTAATTTGATCACAGAAAGATAGTTTCATACATTTTGACAGCAAAATACTGAAGCAAAAGAACGCGTTTATATGTGTGTAGGTAATTGACTCAGAGTAATTGTAGGTACCACAGAAACACAGAAAGTCTCTTCTTGTGTTCTGTGGTAGGTACTATTTATTTATTATAATTCTACTCAAATAAAAGTATGTGACACCTAGGCAGACTAATGACTGTTTTGGTGACACATAGTAGCTCGGTCTTAAATAAAGCTGTGTTTAAGAGTCGGGTTCGATCCCGGGCCGGGCCATGTATTCCCCGGTTTTCTGTAATTAGATTTCAATTATTATATTTTTTTGTGTATTAAAGTGAAGGTTTGCATGATTCGTTACTCAAAACGCAAAAACGGCTAAACGGATTTTGATGTTTGTTTTGGATTAAAACAAACGCATTTGGATGAAATTTTTGTTGGTTTACTAACGATAACTGCAATAAGTAGTGTACTTATTGCGGTTATGATTAGTCACGCTCTATCCAAACAATTAATATTCCTAAAGATAAATACATTATAGTATTTTTTATGCTTTTATAAATATAATGTACAAATATAATATACCACATAAAATTCTGCATCATTTTATCTATCGGTCAGTAAAAGTTTCAAGTTAATACCTATCATAGTAACGAAGATACACACAAAACAAAAAGTAAATCTTTAATTGCGATTTGCGCGAAAGTAGCCAAAACCTAGTTATTGCACTCTTCATAAGAAGGGCAGATTAGCAGACAATATAATTTTCTCTTTTCGCGGCAATTTCATGATAGAAGTGATCAGTGGATCTAAATTCAGCAAAAGTCTGTTTTAAGGTTTGTGTTTGTGGAGACCCCAAGACATTTTCCTTGTATTTTTGAGACCAAACGCCTTTAATATTTTAATTAAATATTTTAATTTGATGATTCTGCAGCATCTTCGGTCATTCATCAATAGGAACTAATGTGTTATAGATTACAATGGAACATGTAACAGCACTTTTTGAACGGATGAAGGTAGGTTACCATGTGGTATACGCGATTGTAGCACGCCAATCTGCAAATTTCTGCAGAAAATTATCTATGGCCGTTATTCTAGACACGTTTCACTTCTAAACTCAGAAAAAGTTTACGTTAAGAAAGAAAAACATAGTTAAAAGTTTAAGTGAAGTTAAAACATTGTCGTGGGGCGTAGAACCATCGGTATTTCTATATTTTTCATATACCTGTTAAAATACATGTTAAATAGTCACTTATATGAAAAAAATACGAGAAATCATCTGATTAAGCTCGCATACTTACAGGTTTTATATTCGCTTACAAGTTACATTAGGCAATGAATGTACTTAGATATCCGGGATTTGTTTATTGCCAAGTGTAGTACATTTAACGGTCAATGTCATGACAGCATTCAATAATTTCAAATACAAACTTATTTTATTTTTATGTTGACCTCTAGCGAGACCACTATGCATTGGTGAGATTCTGATTTCTTAGACAGATGCAAGAGTCATTGACCAACATAAGGCTTTTACTTCACAGGCCCTGAGTTATGTTATGAGACACAATAGATAATCTTTGCTCTCTGGACACTGGTGTCCTGCTAGCAAGTGACGAATTAAAAGAATCCTCTGTGAGCAAATTCAATAAAATCAACTAACCTGTACCCAACCCTTAACACAGTCACAACTTTCGTCTGAATTCATTAATTGTAATAATTTTTTCTGAGCTTCAGCTGGTGTCAATATCTTTTTCGTTTCTTCGCTATCCCTGGCGCCTCCTTCCAAGAATTCGAATTTATTTTCTTCTATCCATTTAGGTACCTTGAAAGCCGGAAAAAACATTACTCAATAGTTCATCTGTTCAGAGATCCAGCTGACATAATTGACTGTGTTGCGCTACGGCTACACAGTAAAAAGATCATCTCAAATTTTTGACAAGCATGCCATAGTTATTTGTTATGCAAGGCTGGAAAGTTGGTTATTTAGCGGCGAGTTACCTCTATTGAAATCTGCTATGGGATTGCGTAAGCTAATCGTATTCATTTGACAGTTCATATTGTATGTCATTAGTGTCAAATTCCATACAAATTGCAGCCGCTCGAATACGATATGAACTGTCAAATGAATACGATTGACTTTACGCAATCGCACCCCTGAGCATGAATATAACAAAAAAGTCAATAGTGCGATTCGGAACGCATTATGACATATTTTTAGGTATTAAATTAAAAAAGTACTTTGCCGCGCTAGGCCGCAAAATTTTCTATGCCTAAACTGATTGACAAAACCTCCTTTTCAGAGCGTTTGAGGTGAAAAGCTTATTTGGACTTCCACACATTTTGACCATACGCGCTTGCGCGCGCGTTGCAGTTTCTACTAAGATATATAATATTATAAATACCTGATCTTCACTCATCCATTCTTTTAATTGTAACTCGGACTCCACCCATTTACTTTTAACAAAAGTGGGACCCATACTTTCTTTCAAATCCTTTATTATTGCTTTCAATAAGAGGTGTCCATGGCCATTTTCTATTAGGTTTTGTGACAGTCTAAATATTTGCTTGAATGTGATATGCTACAAAATAAATGGCAATAGATGAGTTGATGTAATAATAAAAGGTACATTAGTGTAAAAAGCTCAGTGTTAAAGTCCCACCTTCTTTTCAATTTGTGGTGCAATGAACATTCCTAAATAATCGTATAACATTGGGATATCAATGTACAAGTCGGGTGCGAATTCGAAAATCTCCTTCATACCAGACACAAAATTGTCAGGCGAAATTGTGTTGGTTGATAGTAAGTGTAACACGGATTTGGCTAATATAGCAACCTCTTTTGCCGTCCTGAAAACAGACAATGGCATCTATAATACACAAAATTATAATAATAAAACAAGAGACAAGCCAGATAAAAACGTTTGTGAATAAGAATTGATGCAATGAGTGAAAGATATGCAAATCTGCACCAGTTGGAAATTATAATTTGAAACAATATACTTACTTTTCTATGGCAACATTGAGTATTTCGGTAATGACTGCAGCATGGTATTGCGGAGGGAACAGTTGCTTAATATCAGCAACCATTTCTTCGTCATCGGAATTGATAAGGCAAAGATCTATCGTCGATTTGACGGATTTCTTCTTCGCTTCCGGGAGGGGCTCCTGCGGCACGGAGACCGGCTGCGGCGCGGCGGTCTCGGGAACGGGCGGCGTCAGCGGCGCGGCACTCGTGCTGCGGCTGCCTGAATTAGACCGCGCCACTCTAACCGACCCAGAACGATTGCTATTACCACTATTTGAGCCTGCGAGGAAAAGATATCAATAATTGTATGAATTACATTGTACCTTACTGTGTATTCTATCAAACATAATTTAAGTGGAATGAAACAAATTGGAAATTTTACTCACTAAAGTCTGCTCTCGAGTTAAAGGTTGATCTCTCAATTGAAGCCCCTTTCGAATGGTAGGCAGGGGTGATATCTTTATTCCCTGTTTATGTACAAAAATTAGTAAATAAATAAATACAACCACTAACATTTGCCAAAGCAACATCATATAATGGCTAGATAATTACCTCTAAGAGTTGTTGGTTCAGTTTGTACATTTTCTAAGATTTCATACATATTGTTTTTAGTAAGACTAATCATAGAGTTGCTACCCATTTGAGCAGTATTCTTTGTACCCGATCCTTGCGTCCATCCAGAGCTCGGAGGGCCTAATTTAATATTACTCAATATCTGAAACAGTATATTCGGCGTTATTGACTGGCCCTGAGCAATAAATAATATTTAACAGTGGCATAATCGACTATACCTTTGGAGTCGCAGCGCTAACAGCTTTTAATTTTGAAGTATCTACAGTATAGCTGTTCCTAGAAGTTTTCCAATTATTGCTATCCATGAAAGAATTAGCATTCTGTCTACTACGACCTTCGCCTCTTTTACCACGGCCTCCTTCGTCGCGACGGAATCCACCGAGCGTTGAAGCATTCATCAACTAAAAAATATTTAATAATTAATTGATTGATCCAAGAAATGAACAAATAAAATAACAATCAATGCATGTTACTAACTTCTATATGGCGCTGTTGTTGCTCAGCCTCCTTCTGGATCTGATCCATCATTTTAGGCTGAGAGTCCACTACACTCTTGAAAGCCCATCTTCTTTTCCTTAGTTCAATGACGTCTTGAATCATGAACCTAACGCGACTGCTGATTTTATTCGTTTTAAGATTGACAATATCTTGCATTTTCTTGAATACATTATCAAGCTGATCTCTAACCTCGTTTTCAACTTGCTCCCCAATAGTAGTGAGCAATTTGCATAAACATTCCAGTTTTTCTTCTTCTAATTTTTCAATCAAGTGGTTCATACAATACACCATAATTTTAGCAGTTAACATTTTCAATTTGTATAGTTCACCTGGAACAATCATGGCCTTGTTAATATGCAGCACCATAATTAGGGTAATTGCCAGCAGAATGCGGTATGTAAAGAGTAAAACAAATCAACATCACAGATTTAGATTTTATAGTCATACATATTCACCAATTTTAGAACATTTGCAGCTGCAGCATAAATATAAGAAAAAAAATATAAGTTCGCAAGTAACAAAGTCATTTTATTCGCAGTTATTTCGCTTTTGCTGCCGCAGTGGCTTTGAAAATACATAATTTGCTCTGCATGTGGTTAATTTTGAACTTCAGCTTTCAAAATACATAAAAAAAAATTAGCTTTTTTCACAATGAAAACTTATTTATATTTAAAAAGAAAGAGACAATAGAACTTACCAATAAATCTAACATTTCCAACAGACCTCATTCGGATGCGCCTGTTCTCTTCATTCAATTGAATTTGGAGTTCCTTCTTCTTGGTCTAAAAATATTATTTTGCAAAGATTTATTAAATTGTATATACAAAGCTACAGTCGGAGTACTTCCCGGTAGACCAGTAGAATTTTTTTGGGAAACGTTTTTTCGGAAACTAATAAGGTTAGGTTAATTAATTAAGGAAATAATTTTATTAGTCAAATGAAATACCTGTTAAGGTTACATTACTTTTTTAAAAGCTTCTTAAAAAATCTACTGGTCAACAGGGAAGTTCCCCCACTGTACCAGTGGCGAGGGGTCAAAATATGGACAAGGTAAGCCACACCAACAATTTATCAAAAAAATCTCATAACTGTACGGTCAACATTGGGGATGGACGGTGGGGTGGGATTCCTAAAAGGAAAGCCGATGGGAAGCTTTGTGTATACACCCTTCGCTACTGATAGGTACATAATTCTATATTTTGACTTGAAATTTCAATAGAAAAACAAGAAAGCATTATTATACTTACAGGATCAGGACAGTCAGCTATTGCCTTTTCCATTTTCAAAATATTTTCGTCTACTTTATTAGTCTCAAATTGATTTTGACACTTGCTAATAATAAGAGCTCTGAAATTGACACATTGTTCAGGATTTGCGGCATTTTCAGCTGGCACCCTCAATGTTGCCAATTTGTCACACATAGCAGCGTAAGCTTCCGAAAAATTAGGTTCATCAATAGCTTTTTCAAATACCAGATCAATTACACCTTCAAGGCGTTTTTGATTGTTTATTTCCAGATGGTGCACCTTCTTGAGCAAGGTGTCAAACTTCTGTGGTGTCAATTTATTCAATATTCCTCTGAATTTCTTATACACTTCCTGTAACATTTCAAAAACATAATACATAAATAAATCCAATATTCTGCAACAAGGCAAATTAAAGTTTGAAAATCAGTATCTAACCTGTGTTTTGCAATCATCTTCTGTCAGATTGTCTTTCCTAAACCTTGAGGGTTTCCAAGCAGAGTCAACTTGATTCAATTTCACTTCCTCCCGCAGTGACAATGACACGTGTATCACTTGTTTTTGTGAAGAACTGCCACTTGGTGATGCTGAAAGTTTTATGCTGCTCTTTCCTATTTAAATAATAGTAATAAAGTATTAACACAAGATACCCTTATAAGTAAAAAATATGTGTGTGTGAACAAATATTTACCACTTGGGACCATGTTTCTACCATCTTTCTTGGTATCACGTGGTGTATTACTTCTAGAGCCAATACCAGGTCCTTTAGCAAAGGAAGGAAACAGGGAATCATTCATGGGTCTTGAAATAGCAGAGAATGTCAGAGGTTCTTGCATTGGAGAAGTCTGTAAAAAAGTATAAAACATTATAGAGATATATCTTATCTCTTGAAATATCACGTATAACAATGATTGAAAAGTACACTGCTTACTCTAATGATATTGCATGCTTCTAATAAAGGAACATTTGGTTTGTTCTTTGAAAGAGGATCATCTTTTATTTGCTTTAGCAATCCAATGTCATAGCACTTCTTGCCTGATTTATTCAATGGAGACCATTGATCTGTAAATGCAAATTAAATCAATATTAATTTATATTGTTACAGACAGAACAGCAATACACAAAAATATTATATTAATAAATACTTGCCTTCACCATACTTGTACTTGGGCACAAAGATGGGAGGAGCAGCTGCTGGTTCAGGAGTAGCTTCAGATGCTGCTTTAGCCATTGTTTCTTCCTTTTCTACAGCACTTTCTTCATCTAAACTACTTACTTTATCAGTCTCATCTTTACCATTTTCATATGATTCTGTCTCTTTAGAATTGGCATCACTATTAGCCATTTTGTTAGATGATTTCTTATTCTTATTATTCTTTACAACCTTTTCATTTTTATTGAAATCTTTGGCAGTCTCCGATTTAGCTACCTCAGTTGAGTTACCATTGGCAGTGTCTGGATCTTAAAAATTAAAAGAAAGTTTATTCATCAAATACACCTTTAAATACATACTGTTTTTAATGAATAAATAAAGTAACAAACCAGTTGACTTGTTGTTAAGGTTAATATCTTTCATTTTAGGTACAGGTTGATTGGTGCGAAGGCAGCTGGCTAAGCTTTGAGTAAGTTTGGCCTGAGCTTCAATAGCACTATTACTAGATTCTTTTGTGTCAGCTACAACTTCAAGCCCTGAAAGCTGCTCCTTTGCAACTTTTTCTATACTGGCTGATAATAACTCTGTAGCAGATGGAATAACAGATTCTGGGATTATTTCACTCTTGACAGTTGCAATTACAGCTTCAACACTTGCTGAATTGTCTGTTTCTGTCTTGATTGATGGTTGTTTTGTTCCTGGTATCTTTTCTGTAGATATGGGTTGGCTGCTTTGACTAGTTGAAGGATTGATAACTTCTGGCAAGCTATCAACTGAACTAGTCGCTGCAATTTAAAATAAGTAGATAAATTATATATTTTACATTTACTAACTAGTAATAAAAATACCAGTATTATATTCCATTCCAACTCAAAGAAGAATGTGTCTGTCATTTACATATATATTCAAGACATAACAACACTAAGGCTGCGTTGTAACAAATAACTAACAGATTTATTAACCTCAAAGCTGTCAGGTAATACATTTTGCTATCTTTAAACTTTTAGTTACAGTTAAATATAGATGGTCTAATCCAACCTAAGCCTTGTAGTCCACTAGCTATGAAATATAACCTAATATAATATATAAGTATAATCATGTTACATTAGTAGGTTCTAAAATTAAGCTGTTTGTATGCATAAGTCCTACAATAGTATAATTTGATTATAGTTGTATACTGTACATATTATTGTACAGCTGGTATACTATGGCTGGGAACTGTTTATGGAAAAGGTTTTTTTATTGTACGAAAATAAAAATAAAACTAATGTTATATAGATTTTATAATATAACAACCATGCTCCCAAGGTGATCCACAGGTGAGTTCAAGGTTTATACAGATAAAGCTGTCTGTGCAATGGAATCAGAATGGTGAATGTAGATTTATTCAAAAGTGACTTAATCTTGTCTCACTGAATATATTATCTGCTTCACTTGAACCAGCTTGAAAATATTCAAAATGAAATAACAAATATGGTTCATACTTGAAGTTCACTGTGAAAACTTGCACAACATGAGATTTTGTCTGAATAACTGACATAGTTTGGTAAGTAGTTATTTTTTTCTTCACAAATTAAGTTAGAGATAAGAAATTATGACGAGTATTACGACCTGCGTGATGATAATTTGGAAAATGGACGTTGCAGTAGTATGACAAGACAAGGTTGGTATATAATGGACCTACCTACTTTTCGCAAGAATTGGCAATTGGTAAGTATAATCAATAAAAGAAAGAATTCCATAACTTAATAATATTCAATAGAGAGTAGTCGAAAATTACAATATTAGCAAGTTTTCAATATCGACTATCACTTTTTGAGAACCAAGTTCGAGTTCTATAAATAGAGAGGTGAGGTATTTCCACGTGGGAGTTCTGCTCGCACAGTACCTGATTTACAGACGACAGTCGTTATTATGTGGCACTGATTACTAAAATATATCACAGTCTTCGAATAACTAACTTTATCAAATCAAACTTCACACTAAAAGCACAAAATATGCCTTCGCAGCAATATGGTAAAGAAAGTCTATTCAAAAGGTCACTCAAGGATCTAGAAGATTTTAGCACTCGTTGCACTTCAACCACATTACTTATTATATAAAACTTAAATAACTGTTAATACTAAAAATGTCAAAAAAGTTAATTTGTGTAGTTACAAAATGTCAAGAGAAATAATTTTAATTTAAAATATTCAAAACGCAGCCATGCTCCAAATGACTGTGAGTGAAGTAAAATCCGCCATATTGGATCGTTCCATGCGGACAGGCGGCCTAGTGCAACTAGTGTTGTGCGCAAGTACGTAATCGATCGATTTAGCTTTTTCGACGTAACAGCTAATAACATTTGATTAGGTACTTGCGAACACTTTTTTAACCCATATAATAATTCACAAAAATACGTGTTTTACGTTTGAATGTTTGGTAAGGAAATTGTATGCTGTGATTATTATCACAGCTTCTTACCAAAAATAACCCAAAAACAGAAATAAACGAAAATTCCAAGATCTTTTACCACCGATGATCGCGATCATGATTTTAAGCCGAATAAAAAAATATCATCGAGGAACCGACGTTTCTGTGTGTTTTACAAAATAATAATAAACGATGTAAATGCCTAAAATAATAAAAACCTTTCACTAACACATTTGGTATAACCCTAAATGGAAAAAGTATATTCAAGCAAGCGAGCAGGACGTGGTAAAGCAAATTGTTAAAAAAATGATTATTTTTACAAATATAAATACGGATAAGTACTACGTATTGCAAACGCTACAAGTACGGACCCTCACAAGTTACAAAGAGATTTATGTACAAAATGTAGTTTTTTTTTTATTGGCAATGGCTTCTGTGCAATGGCCGTTAAAAAAGAGCACTAAGGGTGTTTGTGCATTGTACTTATTCGTTTTAGCCATTCTCGTCAGTGTATGGACGTCTGTGACACGGACGATACGGATCGCATTCGTGAAAACAAAGTGAAAAAACTAATCAAAATTCTCAGTGTATTATTTTTCACGGATCTAAACAGAGTCGAATAGACTCGCATAAAAAATATACATGATCTTGTGCATTGCTCTCGGTTCGTATTGGGTTTCACGGATGAAGAGTGAGTTCAGCACGCGATGCGCACCGGTTGGCGTATTTTCCTTTCCGTATTGAATTCGTCTGCTCCTCGCGACCATTGAAGATAACCATTTTTTTATATGCTTAAAAACCATAATAAATTAAGAGAATAACTGTGTTTTTATTATTTTTCTATCTTTAAAACTGACCGGTTGCTTCAGCATCGGCAGTGCGAAAGCATTCCGTCAGTCTTTCTCGCTCTGACAAGTGACGGTTCTGAGCGACAGAAAAGGATAGGGCGACGAAAAAGGCGATACCGTGCTGATAGATGTGGTCCAATACTTAGGAAATCAAAATATGCCGCATAACCTTATTGATTTCAGCGTCATCAATTGACAAAATAAACACGATTTCGCTGTAAATTTTATCGCTATTTTGTGTAGTCATAATAATCCCTAAAACCATCAATTTCGTCTAGTGGGGGGTGACGAACTCAATTGACTTAGTATAGGTAGGTTCATCACACCACACGAACTGAATTGGTCGCGATGTCGGGACGAATTCAATACGGAAAAGAAAATACTCCACCGGTTGACTGGTATCGAACATGAAGTTGTATCTAATGCCCTATCTGTGGCATTAATTCGGCCATTTACTGTATTAGTATTGCAATTAAGATAAAATGAATTAAAATAAATGTAGTCAATAAACAAATAAAGTTTTTTGAAAATCTTTTCACCAGCACAAGTACGTAGGGGGAGCATTTTATTAAGGTTTGGCTCTACCTCAACCTTAAAAATACCCGTTTCATAAAAGAACAAAATTAAAAGGGTTTTAAATCAATTAACTGGTATATAAAGTTTATTTTTATCTTTTAACAGCAATAATTCAAAATTTAACTTAAAACCAGCGCGCGACGTGACGAACGTAGGTACTACGCGACCCAGACAATGGACAACATTTCAAAAATATATAATGCAAATATTCCTATGCATATAAAACTAGATGTTAAAATACGAGACACGTATTTTTTATTTTTATTATTAGCATTATATTTGTGTATTTAATCCGTATTTCAAAACTTGCTCATTCTAAAAGAGCGTAAGTGCGTTCTCAGGAAGTTAAATTGGTAAGGCTGTTGCTTATTTCGGTTTTAAAAAAAAATTTACGTAATGGTTTCTAGTAGTGATGTGACAGTGGCAGAACTTAAATATCGATTACTACATAAAAGTTGTAATTTTCGTTATTTAACCAAAACATGTTTTAAAGATTAACACTTTGATTAAGATAAAAAAAAAACAATAAAAAAATATAAATTTAAATTTATACGCACAAATTCGCGTTCATGAACAATATAAACATTTTGGGTATTTAGAATTGAAATGTATATCAAACCATATTGAAATTTAAAGTCTAGTATTTCATTAGTGAAACAAAAAATAACCACTTCGTTAAACACACACAAATTTCTGACCCGTGGTCCACCTGCCTGGTGTCGCGTGGTGGTTTACCTAGCAAACATAAAAAGTAAATCTATTCAGCAATAATCATAAAAACTATGTATTCCAAAAAACTCAAAACAATCACAAACTGTTTTTTCATGAGGTTTTATTGGCATTATGTAAATTAGAAAATGTCGAATATCGATATCTTAGATTTTCTCTTCGCTCTTTCACTACTTGATTTGACTGTCATTGTCAACTCAGCCAGAAACAACCATTTTTTTTATATTAGACAGAAATGAAAAGGAATGACGGGATCAAATGCCTGACTTTCTCGATTTGGACTACATTTTAGTTTTTATTAAATATCTCACAAATTACCGATCAGAAAATGCTAAAATAAAAACTGTGAGCTTATGACACTAAAACCTCGAAATGGTTTTTTTTATTTTAGTGCTTTATAGAAAATGAAATGTTGTCCATTAGGCTCATGATAGGATTAAGGAATGCGGTTTTGCACTTTAGGCACCTGCAGCCCACTTCAATTATCTTACATTTTTTATTATCTGATTAATAAAAGCTACAAAGTGATTAACTGATTGGTTACCGCTTCATGAAATTTTGGTTTTTGGTTAGTTTTTTTTTTATCTCAGCTGTCAAGCGCCTAAATTGTTCTGGTCACGTAGTAGTTACATACTTTTTGCGACTTTGGATCAAACCGGTTTTATTTTGATTTTCAAAGCGCTCTCATTCCAAATACCTTGGGAGCGGTTTGTAAAACTCTTAATCAAAAACCTTAATTAACCGGTATTTTTAACCGCTTCCAAGCTCTGCTTTTCAGTTTATAGTTTAGGTCTCCAAATCTTTTTATTTTTGTAAGTACCTATATAATTACAGTAGAACGATTGTTTTCGGGAATTAATCAAAACATAAAACTTAAAATAAGTTTTCTACGACCACAATAAAACGTTATTTCCACACAAAATCAAAAAGTAAATATTGTATTGAGTTGGGTGCTATGAATAATAACTGATTATTTAAAAAAACAATTAAACTATGTTGGTACCTATGACTTAAAAAAAAAAGGGTGTGACATACATCGGTTTGGCCGCATCTCTAAGGATTTCGTTTTTTGCCTTTAGGCTACGAATTGCCTTTAAGCTACGAAACCCTAACAAGGATGACAGAAAATCAAAAAGATTTTACAAATGGAAAATGAGGTGGTAGCAGTTAATATCTCAATTTTTATAAATAATTGTTATAAACTGTTTTATTTCCAAGATTTAACCAAGTTTATTTCGTTGATTCGATTAAAATTTTGGCGGTGACATGACTTTACGGATAAGTGTAATAATAATAGATAAGTATAATAATATGTCCCAAAAAGAGACCTTTTTTTCACTTATTGAACAGCAACCAAATTACGTCTGGTATAAAAAAAATATAAAAGTGCACAAACGCTCTGATAGTATTGTGACATTAAAATCAACGACGCAGTATTTTTCTGAAAACAAATATCGTACCCGAACAAAACAATAAATTAAGTTTTCGAGGGTAGACTTATATGTAGCCAGCAGTGGCAAAGGGTCCTTACATCGCGAAGCCGCGACCGCGAGGTGCAGCTAGCATGGCATGTTTCTACCCTCACTCTACTCCATGAAAGATCCATTTGTCCATATATTTAATAGGTAGGTACTCGAAACAAATTATACATTAAATGATCATAGAAAGGTGAATATCTGGCAAGGACATCCACACATCGTAAAAAAAATAAGATCGTTCAACAATGACAGATATTTTCGTCGTCTCTCGATAGTTCTACTCCAGCTCCACCTAAATATAAGTAGGTAAGTAGGCACTCCACCGCCGATATGCGCTGACCCTTACAGATATATGATAGTCATCATGTACCTATATTATGATGCCGACATAAATGACGATGACGATATGATTGTCATATACGTAATATTGCATCGATGCAAAAGCGGTTCTCGATTCACGACAATTGCCCAAATAGGTTTTTGTAATAACTGCTCATAAACTAATTAATATAGTTTTACATTATGAGTCATCGCAACTATTACACGATTAGGTGCTTCATTAAATTTAAATACCTTTCTAATGGAACATTTGTATCATGCTCGTAATTGTTGTGATATGAAGTAATGTAATAAAGCATTTAGTTGGCTTTTAAAGGAATAATAACTGTAACTACGTCTAGTGTATTTCAAGTTGCAACTTATTATCGGCAGTAGCCCTTTTAAAGTATATAAGAGCCTTAATAACAGCACTAAGTTGCCAATCATGTAAAATTTAAATTTAATTAATATTTTAAATATTGAATTGTAGAAACGCCTTGAGAGAGACTTGTGAGTTAAACTCGCACACCTTTCCTCAAACCTTGACTTTTGTGTTTGTACTTTCTACATTATAGTTACCAGCAGCGGCCTTCGTCTGCTGGAACTTTGTTCTAGATAATAAAAGTAGACTCATAATTCATTGATTGAAAAGATGCTTAATGAAAAGGGATGGATATAAATAAGCCAAGATATTCAAATGGTAGGTGAAGAATACTAGTGAGAATGTTTGTACATAGGATTTTACCAATGACAGATAGGTTCTATTAACTTATCTGGCAGAAAATTTTAGTTTTAATATGAAATATTATATGCTAGGTAAGCAATCCAGAACATTATCAGTCGATGGTGAGAAGGGCCCTAAGTGGGATAATGAAATTGAAACAGAGGCCAGTGGAGTTTAGCCTTATTGTATGTGTCCCCAAAAGCCTAGAGTGGCTGTACATAACCAAGTGCTAATGTTTAGAAATTCGGTGTGGGTGGGGGTAGTGTCGAAATATCATGATATGAATAATAATAATAAGCGAAAGATGTAGGCACTTGGAACGACATAGTGACAAGAGCTGAATAAGGCCTGCTTAGATTGTTTGACCATGTAATATGAATATGAATGACTGAAGAAAAATTGGCAAAAAAGGAAAATGGGAGATAGCTAATTTATATAAATCGGGAGTTGAGATGCGGGAGGGAAAAGTTTTTATTTAAGTAAAAGCTAAATCACAGGTACTCATAATCTACGCTCATCTTTAAGCTCTTAGACTGAAGTGACTTCGGGCATAAACATTAATGACCAAGTATCCAACACACATTCGTTTTGCCTATGATATAATTCTTGAGACCTTGGAATACCTGACCACAATGCTCGAAGATCTCCTTAGTGCTTTACTAAGTGTGGGTCTTAGGATGAACGTGATAAAAAGAAAATATGTCGAACAACACGAGCTATGTTGGGAACACTACACTCAAAGTTATCGACTATAACGTATACCTAGGATGGAAAGTCCAGCTAGGTCAGAAAAATATTCGCGTGAAACTTACCTCAATGTCTAAAGACGAAACTCAAGAATATGACTGTTTATGTGTTGCTAGTGATCAGTGGGCCTACCATGAGTTTTTCTTTTCGTTTACTGTACAGTAAACAGGAGACATTTTGTATGAGAATCTGTAGTTCTGCTACTGCCCACTAGAGGCGCTGTACAGATTCGCATACAAAATGTCTCCTTCAAAAGAAAAACAGATCACTTACGGCGTCAAATGTGGTAGCTAAATATGGGTCTCATGATGATAAAAAAAGGGTCACTTAACGTGCAAGGAGAGAGCCATGCTCATTGTTTCCCTGTGGGATCAAATCATAAACGAGGAGATCCGTAGGAGAACTAAAGTAATTGATATGGTACGAAGGATTGCACAGCTGAAGTGACCGTGGGCGGGACACGTAGCGAGAAGAAGCGATGGCAGTTGGGGCGGAACGATTAATGGAATGGCGGCCACCGCTCTGACGACGACGCTGTTCCGTGGGAATACCCCGACAAGATGGACCGACATCTGATGAAGGTCGCGGAAAGCCGCTTGATGCAGGCAGCGCAGGACCAATCTTCGTTGAGATCTTTGGGGGAGGAATATAACCAACAGTGTTTATTAGTATAGGGATGGGGAACAAAAGCGTATTATGGATTTTGAAAATCATATGTTGAATTGAATTGATTTGAATTGATTCAAAGCCGGTTTCACCATCAACTGAAAAGATCTGGATAGCTTATCTGGCAGAAAATTTGACATATTGTTCATATTACTATTGTCTTTTCTGCCAAATCTGTTAGTCGTGAAACCGGTTCTAAATGTGCATTTATAGTGATGACGATTACAGGAAAAGAGCAAATCTGTATATAAAATCATACAAAACCGAGCCCAAACTGACCCCTCAATTGCTATACGTGGTCTTTTTGGTTGTATAGTCTGTGTCGTATAAGCACTGTGCCTAACAATAAGTAACTCACTAATTCACAATGCCTAGATTGTTCTAAAACAATGCAAAATAATATGACTCACCGACAGGAAGCGTAGGTCCATTGGGCTTACTCGTCGCAGTAGTTTCTTTCTCCGGTATAAGATCTTTGTCCTTACTCTTCTCCTTTTCCTCTGATCTAAGTCGTTGTCTATTTTCTCGTATCCGCTGCGGTTGCGGAGTGGCGGGTACAGACGTGTGAGTTACACTTTGTGTTGGAAGGGTAGGCGTAGGCGCGGGCGCGGGTGCTGGAGCGGCGGCGGTGACGGGCGCGGGAGCGGGGGCGGGGGCAGGGGCAGGGGCGGCAGCGGGAGCGGTTAGGGCTGCGGGGACGACAACGACGGCCGACGGCGCCGGCGCCGAGGCCACTTGCGCTGCCGCCGGCGGAATCGCCGCCTCTTGGGGAACTACACTAATATTATCCGTGGATTTTTCCACTTCTTCAAATTGAGGCACAACTGGTTTGCTTTTATTTGCTTTATGTGGCTTATTAGCTGGACTCTTATCAGTATCTACAACTAAAGACTGAATATTCTGATCACTATTCTTTTGGAGTTGCTTAGGCAGTTTAGGCACTATAACAGGACTGTCTGATATTGCTGATACAACGGGAGTTTCGTTAGATTCTACAGCAACATCAGGTCCTAAATTCTTATTTTCGTTATTAGTTAACATTTCAGACTTCCCTAAATTACTATTAATAGAGGTTATTGCATTTATTTGAGGTTGAGAGTTTGGTGTGGAAGATGTAGTAGGCACGTCATTATTTTTTGTAGCTTTGGCAGCGCTTTCGCTCGAGGTAGGCTGATTGGCCACTTCATTTACCATTCTAGTAAATTCTTCAGCAATACTAGGCGTAGGTTGCTGCTGCTGTTCCTAACAAAAAAAAAGAATAATACATGATTGATAAAAAGGACCATTGGCAGAAATGATTCCGTCCCCACCCATCAACAAATAAGGTAGTGATTCAATTATAATTCCGATTTTTACGTCGATACCATGATTATATCGAAGACTATGCCTAACTTAATGTAGGTATAATAGATTTTTTATTTATATATTTTTTACATTCAGTCCAGTTTCATAAGATACTAGGTTTCTACCGCGTGATTTCCATTCCCGTGGGAATATCAGGATAAATAGGCTATTTTTAACCCAGGTTATTTTCTGTGTGTGCAAAATTTCATTTAAATCGGTTCAGTAGTTTTTGCGTGAAAGAGTAACAAACAAACCGACATACTTTCGCATTTATATATTACTAGCGGCCGTCCACGGTTGCACCCGTGTGTTTACCGTTTCCGTGGGAATATCGGGATAAAAAGTATCCTATGGTAAGCTGGGCTAAGATGAGCACCGTGGCATATCTCGTAGACGAGATGACAAAATTTGTCGTTTATTTGTCATTTTCCCTATCATGTACACATGCGACAGAGAAATATCTCGTCATGGCTTCGGCTTGCGCGAAACACATGTTACCATTTAAGTGAAACCTATCATTTTTGTAATGCAAAAAAATGGTTTTCATTCCTTTCCATTCGTTCTTTTCTACATGAATGCAGCCTTTTATAGATGACTAGCTTCCGCGCGCGGTTTCACCCGCGTGGTTCCCGTTCCCGTGGGAATTTTGGGATCATTTATAGCCTATGTTACTACTTGGGGTCTAAGGATTCTCTATACCAAATTTCGTCAAAATCGATCCAGTAGTTTTGGAGTTTATTCGTTACATACAAAAATACAAATCTCTCCTCTTTATAATATTAGTACAGATATTCTCAATGGCTGTCAAGTCAAACTCATAAAAAAAAAACTTTGACAGTTGGTTGACGGATTAACTGTCTTACTAAAGTTTCAAATTTTCAAAGTTTAAAATTTTATTTAATTATTTCTCTAAAACTATGGAAAACTCAATGCATCAGCAGGTGCCAAGAAATTGTAAGTAAACTATATACCCAATACCTATTTCATTTATTATTTGAAACAGCGCACAAAAAAGTATTTTATTGCTTATATTATCTATTATGATATATTCTGATATAAAATGATTATATACTGGAATGTTTCAGGAGTCGTAGCACTAAAGGGCAAATCAAGCATTTGTGCGATTATATGCACGAGCACCCAGAGTTCGCAGCCGGAGACTTCAAAACTCCGAAGGGTGCCTCCAGCACGAGCGGCAGTGGATGCTGCTGAAAGCAGCTCTTGACGAGCTCGGCCTAAGTCGAACGATAGGCCAGTGGAAAGTGGTATGACTTGTATTAAAATTTCTTATGTGTTATAAATAAGTAAGCAAAATTGATGGTCTTTCTAGTATTACAGTGTTTACTTTGCCTAAGCGTAAGCTAATTGGTGTGTGTTACAAATATTTTATGTAGTGCTGGCATGATCAAAAGCGTAAAGCTATAAATCTATCGACGCAACTGGTAACTGTAGTGTGGTAGCACGACGTCATGTCAATGACGTATATAAATTAGTATTGTTTTTATTATAAATTAATAATCTATTTTCTTTGAGGAAAATATGTAATATGTAATCGGATAGTTTTCTAAAGAAGCTTAATGTCATTGTAGAACATTAACTACTTTAAAATACTATAAAAATACTGTTTTTCTTTCAATAAACGATCAGTTAAAACTCGTCTTTCCTTGTGTTATTTCGTCTCCCGACACCGCACATCGCATGTATCAATACCAGACATAGCACCACTCGACAAATCGACATAATTAAATTCGGAACGAGATAATGCGATCACAAAATTATGTGGAAGTGCTCATCTTAGCCCTGCAGGCTATCTTTCTAGTCAAATTTCTACCAAATCCGTTCAGTATGTTGTTTTTGCGCGAAGTATTGTTTGTGAATAAATAATCGAGTGTATTTATAAACTTCCGAATTATAGTAAACTGGTCGTTCGATTTGCAATAAAACAGATAATTTTTTGTTTATTTATAAATAATCATTGTCCAGCGGTCAGTTTATAAAACAAAAGATTTCAGCAGCATTTAATTGTTAACGAATGCACCAATCGCGGCACGGTGTACAATTACAGGTACCCTATACGTGTTATTATACGCAGTCATCTTATTAGCCCATGGATTGGCAGCACGGGTGTTAAATTTTTGTTCATGAACAAATTCAAAGTTATTCAGCATTGGTTGGTCATTTCTTTCTTCGCCCGCAGGCTACATTTCACAAATTTTCAATGATTTTTCATCTTGTGGGTAAAAAAAAACCGATAAAAACTGATATTTAGCACTAAAAACACCCGAGAACACGTTGTGTACGTTGTTGCGTATTTCAACTTTCAACCAATCGTACGATATAACGAAGAGATGCTGATTATTTGTAAATAATCAATGAATCATCCGTTTTATTGCAAATCCAATTGTCCTTTTACAATAGTTCCAAACAAATACCCTCGAATATTTACAATAAATAGGTTCTTGCAAAAATACGGTGACATATACAAGACATAAATGCCTAAGATCGTGTATTTTAAACAATGTCTTATAATGGTGTTAAGAAATTAAAATCTGTATGGGAGTTTAACCCTATACAAAATGGTAATAAGAATACTGCCACTGCCACACCAATAGTAAAAAGGCTATAAACTGAACATTATTCGCATTTATTACTCTTTTGTTGATGGATGGGTATGGTGGTCCAACAATTTCATTATCATTATCAAAAATTTCATTGTTGTAAACTCTTTTATAAATACGGTATGAGGGATAATGGATACTGACAATTTCTGACATGATAATATTGTACTTACAGGTTGCGGTGTTTGCCGCTCACTGGAATCGCCACTCATATATTGATTTTCATTTGAATTTGCCAATTCAGAGAATATATCTTGTTCTGAAACAATGTGATAATGGTAGATTATTGAATGGCCTTAATTCAAAAGATCATTTCTATAGTAAGCTCTTCGCTAGACCTTCACACCATGTGAGGATGCAATCTAGACTCTAATTTGTAATTTCAATGTGACGGTTAAATTATGGCAAGCAATAACTCAGTTACAATTTCGGAACATCTAATCCATAAATGTAAACTTATACTCACGAGTGACGGGGTTAATAATAGGTATTCTTTGACTCGGGCGCTTCGTTGGCTGTTGCAATGTTGGGCGTATCCCTGTGAGCAAACAGAATCACATATCACATCATTTACATTACACCTCTCCTTTATATACAACCGTACTTTTTGAAATACAACCGTACGTTGTATAGGTTGTATTGTATAAGGTTTCCCAAAATTAACGCAAGATTTAAATTTGCTTGCCATTGTACCGTAAGGCGCTGGCAACTCCCAAAAATATACCAGCTGACAGTTTACGGTTCGTAAAAATGGATTATACAAGACGGTGTTACACTCCATACAGCCAGTGGAATAATTTCATTGCTGAATAAGACATTTCCAGGTTGTGTATTCTCTCGTTTCCATGAATTGAATTGGAGAAGATCATGTATTTAACAAAATTATATTTTTTCTAATGGGTTCATTCGATGATATATCAACAAGTTCACAACCACCGCTCCGTTAAAGGAAGTAAAGCAACGCTCCATCAACGAATTTTCGAAAACACTTTACAATATTTACATTTATGCAAACTGGTCACAGAAATTTCGAAAAAAGGTGCGTTTTTGGCAGCAAGCCGTGGAGGCTATTTGGCCGATGTGTTAATCCATACATAGCCCTATCCTATGTACTTTAAGATGTAATCAAAAAAATCAATCAAAAGAATAAAATCTGTGTTTTCCTCCAATTCTTGTGTTAACCCAGATAAGCCTGAAAATATTTATTACCTCCGATTTTTTTTTATTTAAGAATCTTATAACTTAGGGCTCAGATGCTTAGGAAAAAATATTAGAAAAAAATCAAAGTCCTATCCTATGTACTTTAAGATGTAATCAAAAAAATCAATCAAAAGAATAAAATCTGTGTTTTCCTCCAATTCTTGTGTTAACCCAGATAAGCCTGAAAATATTTATCCCCTCCGATTTTTTTTTATTTAAGAATCTTATAACTTAGTGCTCAGATGCTTAGGAAAAAATATTAGAAAAAAATCAAAGTCATCTGGCAAAGATGGAAAATGGGCGGTGTTATTTGCGCAGTGTACAAACCAATCAATAACCTCATCATTCATCAAAGATTCAAAGTAACTCATGGCTGACGTAATAATTTAGGAGCTTGATTGTTATGCTAATGCGGAAAATCTCTCTGATATGTCGATTTCACCAAGTATACTTATGTTTGACCACCGGAGAAAACTTGTGAAGTATCAGCTCTAACTTGCCAAACTATAAACAGGGCAAGTGGCATTGGCATCGCAATCGGCTTCATTTGACAGATACATATGACATATTGCTCTTACTCTTTGGTAAGTTTTCATTTGTGTCAAAAAGAAGCAGCAATGTGCTACATCCATCTGTCAAATGAAGTCAATGTCAATGCCGACGACACTTGCACAGTATTGGCCCCAGATATAACATACACATAATATAAAGTAAAATTATATCTATATCTAAGATAAGTAAAAATTTTATCTTTAATTAAACATAATAATGATTTATTAGTCAATAATTACTAAAATAAATAGTAACGAAATAAAAATATTATCCGAAAGAATTTACAAATGGACGACTTTATCGTCGGTTCTCGTCAGTCATTATACATTATCTGGAGGCTGAATAATAATTAGATTTGGTAAAGTGGTGTCATTGTAATTTTTTTTAAATGTATTGTTCTATTATTTCTGTTAGTATCGCAGCGTTTTCTGCGATTGTATCCTAAATTCATACAACATGCAATAGACGTGGATATGACTACCAACTGTTAGAACACTTGTAATAATGTAATAGCAAAAAAAAACATTAAAATAGAGCTCTATTATTTAAATTTTCTGTCTATTTGGAAAGTTAACAGTCATAGTTTTAATAATTTGAGGCATTAAACAGGAACAATTCAAATATATATGTGATAAATATTAAACAAGTTTTTTTTTTCTTGTATAAATATATATATATATATATATATATATATATATATATATATATATATATTTGAAAGCTTATCATTTACCACACATAATCAATCAAAATATCTCCGTAACTAAACTTATAATTAAACTTTGTTTTTTTTTTATTTTTTTATTCAGTACAACTAACAACTGAACAAAGAGACTACATACACAATGTTAATCGATTCTTTTAAGTATTTGTACAGTCAACACCGTTATCCAAAAATTTTCATGAATAAGAAAACCGAGTAAATAGTTAAGGAATAATTATATTTTACGCATTATTAAGAATTATTATCTCCAACGATGAATGAATCTATCTTCAGGAGATTGTCCGACTGGACCTTCTTTCATCATTGCCTATTTACCTATATCTTAATTGAAATCTGTATAAAACTTAAAGAAACAACGAAATTATAAAAAATATAAACAACGTATACTACATAAATAATAACAATGCATACCACGCATAGTGCGTGCTGTACGGACGGCGAGTGCCCGCCAGCGCCACTCGTGCCTCGTGACGTCATCACATGTTCCGCGCGGGCCGGCGCGTGTTTTAAAACTACCTTTTTTAAACTTAAATTACTCCGTAATTTTTTTTTGGATTTGAGTAATTCAAAAAGATATTTATATTGTATACGATGTGGTATACAGAATTGCAATATCCTTTTGTCGAATTGATCCTCATTCGGGGAAGATTCAAGAAGCGGAGAGAGAAAAATGGTAACTATGAAACCCAAATATGAAAACTGTTAGCATTACAAATGGGACTAAAAAAAACGAGCGAAGAAAGAGTGTTGAACGAAGACCTGAGATTCTAGGCTAAGTGTAGAATAAACTAAGATCTCGTTGATCTTTACCTGAAAAAAAAATATTGGACCGATCTCGTGTTTTGTTAACTTACAATACGCAGGAAATAATCAAGGTCCGATTCTGTCTTCCGATGACTTTTTTACAAAGAAAGAGTACTGCAACAGTCAGATCAATTAATTATTATGCCCACAGCACTGAAGAAGCTAGCGAATGCGATTCTCGAGCCCAGCGAGGCCAATCACCTTCGCCAGTGATAGCTTGGCTCGGAGTGTCATATTTTGGCCTAAAAGAGGAGTTTTACACAGAAAAGGGTATGTAAAACAAGAGCAAATAGCCCTAATAGACGTCGTAGACCACGTTCTCGAACCACGTTCAAAAATCGGCAAAATGTTTTCATCAGGCTTCAGGGCCTGGTCACATAGCCAAGAGGACTCAAAACTATCAGGCCACCCATGAAAATCGACACAAAGATTGGCTATCCTCTAGCCCAGATTTCAATCTTGATAATGAGATAAGGCACTATATACAGGCTGTTAAAAGACCCATTACGAAAACGAAAACCACGTATATGGGGGCCAAATCTGGGAACTTGATAGTTAAGGAGTTATTGAGGATCAAAGTCAACATTTATTTTTAAGATTATCGTTTTTAACTTGGAAAACCGCAGTGAATATCAAAACCAATCAAAGGAACTGAATCTAAGACACATTTTGTGCGGTATAAGCAAATATATAAAAATAATATGTAATATAGTATTTACGCTGGTGGTTTTTTTTGAGATCCGTACTTTGAACGTTTATTTGAATTATCTCCTTTTGGGAACTCCACTGCAGTTTGAGATTACGATTTATTTAATAAAAGGTCGACCGAGTTAGATTTTCACACAAATAATATTTTGTTTGTTGCGTGAACCAAGGTCGGGTAATAGTAAACGCGCCCGGCATGCGATTTGGACGGTTAAGGCGCTACTCGGAAAAACTATGGACTTTTTTATATAAAACTATAGCACGGTTACAGTTGTTACAAATCTGGTAATAACATATATATTTCTTCATACTTTTATCTAGATTCGTATAGTTTCAAAAACACGATTTTATGATTTTGCCTAGACACTTTTTCTTTTCGAAAAGACCTTTTAAAAATACGAAAATTCCAGATTATTCTTAAATGGGATTACTTACACTATTAGAAATTTGTTTAATAAATGGACACTAATAATATTTAGGATCGTATAGAAGCATTTTTTTTTTATCGCTGTAGTTTTTTAATACGAAGTGATTTTGTGTTTTTTTTGCCTAATCTGCAAAATCGGTCTCGCTCACGTGCGCGTCGTTTTCTCATTGCTATCTCGCTTCAGCATATTTTTTCGAGTATCGCCTTAATCAACTTTCATTTCATTAGCTACATTCCCTCCATATCAGGACAATTTAGTAAAAGGTCCTTGTGGGATTAACGACATGAAAGTAAAACGACCTATTAGTAAAACGTATGAAATTTAAAATCGTCATACTAGTAGAATGTCTGAATTAAAAAACTGCATGTTGGGCAAAAGGAGTGGTACATATATCATATAAGACAATACCTAATAACAAAAAATCAAGAAAAATATTATCTCACGTTAACCGTTGGTCCCGGCTGCATTAGCAGTCGTTAACACCCACCAATCCACGATGAGCCCGTGTGGTAGGTCCTAGGCCTTTTTACATTGACCATTGACAAGCTCTTAAAACTTGTCAGTTTTCTGAATGGATATTAATGCGTGTCTAAACGAGACAGAAATCTGACAAGTTTTAAGATCTTGTAATACCCTCCTGCTCTAGGAACCACAAATTAAATGGCTAATGATGATGGAATGGATCTAACATTGCAGACGAAACTTCTGTAGATAATTTTTAAACTTACCAGGTATTGCTTGATGCATGTGAGTGGGCCCTTGAGGGTGGGTTAGAGACGACGTTGGGGCGGTGGGGGTAGGGGGCGTGCCCTGGGGGCCAACTAAAGTGGTGGGGTTACTCCTGCCGCCTGGCGTGTTCCCTTGAAGGTTTTGCGTTGGCAGCGGCTGATTGTTTGAGGTGTAGAAATCTGAAGGACATTACCAATTTCCTTACTTACTTACAAAGCATTATTCGACTTCGCACACTGTATTTTACAAAAACCAAAACCCTACTACGGGTGATTTATTCGAAGACTAGATTCCGCCCGCAGTTTCACCCGTATTGTCCCCGTTTGTGGGAATATCGGGATAAAAAGTTATGCTACTCTTCGACCTTCCCACTAACTCTATGCCAAAAATCAAGTTGGTTGCTTAATTAGAGCGTGAAGGAAGAACAAACAAACACACTTTCGCATTTATATTATTAATTAGGATTAGGATTACGTGTATACTTCAACTCTAGCTGCACCTTGATAATAATAGTTAGTATTCTTTGCCCTGATGCTCTGCCAACCCTGCGAGGGATTTATAGGGTTCTAGCGGTTAGAGATAAAATGCCAGTTTTTTTTTCTCTGAACGGGTTCGGTCTTGATCCCAATGAAGCCCAGGGACTAAGACAGGATGTACGAAGGAGCCAGCTAACTCAGAAGGTGCTTATTCACCCTTGCTTTGAAGGTGGTCGGGTTACTTAGTGGTTCGAGATTCTGAGAGAACCGCGATTCCAACTTTAGCTTATCATTACTCAACATCATATAATGATGACGGCAAAGCGTTTCCTCTTTGCAGTATAAAAAAAAGAATGTACCTACGTGGTATGGGCCATAAAAAAATCTATCGTAGCGATAAATATATCGTAGCATTTGGCCTTAAAAACTATAAAATCCTATTCGATTAAATATTATATTGATGAGAAAGCTTAGTGGAACACTTTAACATGGTTTGTATTAAATAGTTGTCCTCGGAATGATCCTCCTTATGATTTGAATTTATTTCTCTTGTTCCCAAAGCAGAATTATTAATTTGTATGGATGGACTTATGTAGATAGTGTATCTATATGGATAAATACATCATATGTCATTTGGCCTTAAAAACATACACACGTGTAAAGAAATGTAATTTTTTTAAGAAAAGATAAAGGTTGGCTAGCCCTAGCACGCCATGAAAAGTAAGAAAATAATCATATTAACAAATCCAAATTACAACTGTAATTTAAGTAGGTATTCTTATTATGACCAACTTCTCACCCATTTACACAATTTCTAAGTAATACTCAATGTGAAGTAGTTATCTATTACGCCAAAACACTTGATATATTAGTGAAGTTGTGTTAATTTTTGTATTTCATGAATTATGAGGATATTATTAAAATGCTGATTTATAATATACTTACAAGGGGACGTGTGACTGGGTGGATTGTTGTAGCTTATATAGGGTCCCGCCACATAGGGATAATACCTGGAACAATAATATAATATTCATCATTTACATTGTTATTTTTTCATACAAACAAATACAATTAACAATGTACGTAGTGGGGTGCAAAGATTTTTATCGTTCTTACTATTAACTTTCCTACGAAATCAACTGAACGAACAAATTATGGCGAACACGAACATCAAAAACTTGGTTTGCACGTGCTTAACACTAACGAAACATCTCACAGTGTTCGTCAAAAATGTTTGTGCCTGTCCAATTTGGTTGTTCTGCGTGGACACTCTTCGAAATTGAAACCGTATGAACAAGTAGAACGGTGTTCGTGTTTATTTTACTAAATTACGTCTACAAAGTACAAGTATATACGAACCAAATGTTCCGTGTTTAATGTTCGTGTTCGCCATGTTCTAGAAGGTACTACACAACAAATCTAAAGGTGGGTTTAGATATCCGTATCGTACCTCTGTTTCGTATCAGCGCCAGCGTCGCGATTAAGAACGCTAGTCTGGACGCCCGTTTGTATTGAGCCGTCCCAGAGGTATGCAAGATCGGACATAAGTGCTTCGTAGAGAGTTAAGAGCTGTCCAGCAGGGCTAACATGCACGTCACGAGATAATTTTCTCACGCCATTTTCTCGTGGTGAGATGACATATATCTACTTCTCGACTGTCGGTAACATTGCACTACATTTTGTCATGTCGTTCTGTCAAACGTAGACTTCGAGAAATTTTCTCTTTAAACTGCAACATACGCGCCATATTTTCTCATAAATAATCGAGTTTTGACATTTAGTTTCGATTTATTTCTCGTCGATCATTCTGTTCGAAGAGATAGCTGGAGAAAAAAGTGTTGCGAAAAATGGCAGTGCCGTATTACAATTATTTATTAATTATATTATTATATGAAGAGAGATGTATTAGGCGGATCGAAAGGAAGCGCATACGAGACGTCTGCGACCCTTTCGATCTTCGCGACAGCGAGTTCCAGTCGCTGTGGCGGATCACAAAGCCTATGTCTCTGTATATAGTGGAAAAACTCCGAGTGGACCTCGAACGCCCGCCCATCTAAAGGTAAGAAAACTCGATACTTTGCTGATATTTTCATCAACAATTTATTCTAATAAAAAACATGCCTTACCTATACCTACTAAAAGTATTTTTTAGCGTTGTACAAAGCAATACGTACCTAACAAACCTTATAATATAAGAGAGTTCACTTCACTATTGGTACTTACATCTCTCTCTCATATATACTATATACCTATCTTAAATTTATAACCAATACTTAGAAAAATAAGTCGATTTTAACCTCACTTTTATTTTGCAATTTCGACATTCATTTTATTCAATGCTACGCTTCTTTTTCAATTGAGGTGGTTTTACCGCTTCATTGTATTGTATTCTTAGGAAATACACCATTTTCAACGGATAAAATTCTTTAATTCAATATTAAAATTGATGTTGCGTCATCTTTGTTATTGCTTTTGAACAACGGCAAAAAAAGATCTTACTATTCATGCTTTGTTTTAGGTCTTATGTTCCATTCAGCACTAGCTAATGGTGGTTACCAGCCCCAACTAGAACGGACGGTTTCGGTAAAGACACAGGTTTAAAAATTGATAATAGTGCTATCTTAGTCATTATTAATAATAGCAAAAGAGAAGAAACATTATTTAACATTATTGGCCTTGCTTAACATTTTATTCGTTCAATTTGTTGTGTATGGGTGGTTTTAGTCACCATAGACACATATGATTATCAGTGTTTTCATTTAAAAATAAAACTTGACGTTTCGTCATGAAAGGGATATCTCACGACGTGATGATTCTCTCTCGTGGCGTGTATGTTACGAATTGCGAGAAAATTATTGAGATTGACAATTTTTCTCATCCCATCTCGAATTTTCTCATAGTCGCGCATGTTAGCCCTGCAGCATGCGTAGCATGTGCACCTCGACAAAGCTTTCTCGACACTCGCGCGAGCACATTGTCTGTCCCGCTCAAACCGCACTGATATGAGCGGGACAGACATCGCGAGATAAGGGTCGACAGCGAGTCGCGGTGCGCATATTATGCTACGCTGGTAGGTTTGGGCTAAGAGGTTGTTTGTTTGTTACAGACATTACCATTTTCCTCAGTAACTACTGGGGCGATTTCTATACGGTTTTTGTATTTAAATTGTTTCATTTCAGGGCATGTTCTTACACAGGTTTCATAGCGGTAGATTACCAAGGGGCGCTGCAGCAACCATATAATTCAGCACTTGAAAAGTTCTCAAAAACTACTAAACCGATTTCGATGGAGCTTTTTATATTCAAGTATCAGTTCAGACTTCGTTTTAAGAGGAGGTTTTGCAGGACCGCTGCAGATCACCAGGTGGCAGGATGGTTGACGCTGTGACGTTTTTGCTGTGCACAATCCAGTTTGTTTTGTGAGCGTTCACATTGTCTTTCCACTGGCAAACGTGGCTTAATGTCAGATTCGTTCGCTCGATCATGGCCTCACTCATTAAATTCACATTATTCCCGCTGGCTTTTGCATTAGACTGGTATCTCTCCACGACAGTACCGTCGTCTGCATACCCAGCAATTCCTAGTTTAACGGGGTCAGCGATGTAAATAATTATAAACATGTGATATGCGTTTAATTACCACACTTCACTCTAGAAAAGGGAAATTATTACGGATGAGGGATTTCTATATTATATTCATGAATGGTTAGTATAGCCATTCCGAGTATATTTACAAAAAAATGTTTATGCGTCGATATTGATACAAGTTACGACATATAACAATAAGAATCGCAAATAATGAAGACCACAAAGAAGCATAAAATATATTTACCCTTGAGTACTGGACCGTGGCTGTTGATAAGACTGCATGCCCATGTGCGTCGGGAACACTATGGGGTGGTAGACCATGGCTCCCGTAGCGGTTGCAGCTGCGCCTGGTATGTACTGCTGTTGCTGCCTTTATGGAAAAAAATAGGCACATTGTAATTTTTTTACGTTAATTTTTAATGTATGTTTGCCCAGTATAATTTGGTGGAATTCATTGTTATGAACAACTTTAGGTATGAAGCAACTCTGAAGTCTCGAAAAAAACAGCAATTTCATACAACATTGAATTTGAACTCGGCTAAAATGTATACGATATAAGTCCTATGTTTACTCAGAACCTCGATATCCTTGTTAAACAAGGAACTTAACTTTTAATAAGGAACCCTGAATGAAATCACAAAAATTACAGCTGTTTCACACACAATTTACTTCTAATTCGGCTAATATGTGATAAAAGCTAGAGAAAGTGATTTCAGGGTTGGTTTTATACAAAAAGTTGTTCGTAGAGATGAGTTTTACAAAATTAGTTTCGAGTAAATGTAAAATAACGTTGTATATGTAGCTGTAGATATGTTATCAATAGACCTATATTCGCTCATTTCTTTACATTGTTAGGGATCATTACACTAAATTTAAAAATAAAATAAAAGTGCTAGTGAAGTTAGCACCTACCTTTTTTTTACAGCTTTTTTTAGGGAGCAATATTTCAAAACATAGTTGACTTATTAAAAACGTTTGTATAAAAAAAATTACCATTAAATAATATATTTGAATAATAAAATATGTAGAAAAAAAATCTTTAGTGGTCGACTGTGATGTTCCCGATTGTACGTTGGATCTATGACATCCATACTAAAAATACAAGGAGTTTATAGCGCTAGTTTCATTACATTCTGTCAAACTCAAAGTGACAGATTGCTTGTATATAGGTGTAACATATGAAGCGCCTGCTACAAAAACTAAAAATAGATTCAACCATAAAGGATATTTTATCAAAATAAGTTAATGTTAACATTAAATAATCGCTTTAGATCCATTTTAGACGTTTTTATTTAAATAGTTAGACCTAATGAGAAAAAAGTCTCACTAGATTCGTTGTGGATCTGGCTGATGGATCTTTTGAGATTTAAGGTTTGAGTAAGTTGAAGTTAATTATTGAAATAAAACGACTTTTCCGGATATTAATTGCGCTATTTTTCACGAACTAAGATCTAATGGATCTTTCGACCATCACACGTCGAAATGACACATCTGTGGAGCGACTTATAGTGCAGGGAAAGGTCGAAGGCACGAGAGCACGCGGCAGATCACCATTGCGCTCTGGACCGACCAAGTCAAAACTGCGCTCAATGGTCCGCTCCACGAATGCACAAGAAGAGCCACAATACGGGAGGAATGGCGACGGATTGTCAAGCAAGCCACCACCCCTGAAGTGACGACCACGACCACTCTGCCAAGAGTGTGACGATGAAGAAAAAGAAGATCTAATTGATCTAAGATGAAAATTCAAATCAATAATAATTGTTGCCATAGTAAATGTCTAAGCGTATCCGAATAAAAAAATAAATTAACTTTTCGAGGGTAGACTTATAAGTAGCCGCCGCCAGCTGCCGTGCCGAAACGTCGGGAAAATAAAACACCTAAAAATACGGTCAATTAGATCTTATTTCGAAATATAACGCGTTTAATATCCGAAAAGTTGTTTTATTTCAATGAACAGTGCGCGCCAAAACTTAAGATGTACGTATGAAGTTGATTAATTAATTATGGAAACACGAGGAGACTATTTACTATTCTGAGAAAACGACGTAATCGGTCTACCGTGATTGATTATACAACTACTTATTACGGTAACCGTGACGACTACGTGCACAGTAAGGGGGAGACTAATTTCCGCAAAGTCTAGTTAGCCAGGTTACCATAAAATAAATATTTGAAAATATATATTACACTAGACGGCCACGTCCTTTATGAGTGTGCGGGCACGAGATCAGCGACGGCCGGAGCGATAGCGGGAGCGGGGCGGCGAATGACACTCGGTTGCCCCGATCGCCCCGCTCCGCTCTCGCCCGTTTCGTGCTCGTTGCTTATAAATGCTATGCTGTTGTTTACATCGCTGCCACATCGCCGCCGCCCCGTTCCCGCCATCGCTTGGCCGTAGCCGGTCTCGTACCCGCAGACTTAGTCGTACTTCTTAAAGTTACATACAGTTATGTATATTCTACGCTACACTATTATTGTTTTCTAAAAGGTTTCGTACACAAAATGACGGCACTCTCACAACCGCGACATCCATGCATTGTAAAGAGATATCTTTTTATACTCCATACAACTAACTTACGGAAATAAGGTAAACAAACCGCCCTTAATTAACGTTAAAAGTATTTTTTATTATACTTTTTACTTATCAATATGTGCAATTCATTAAGACTTATTTATTATATACTTGTGTTGTCCAAGCTTGGTTTATGGCATTAATTAAAAGCACAACAAACAAACGAACAAAACATGGCGAGCAAGAACATTATAACGGAACATTTGGTTCGTGCGTGTGGGACGTAAATTAGCAAACCAAACACCAACACCTTAGTTTCCACTTGTGTTTTTTTCGAACAGCACAGAGCTACGAAATTGGATGCTGATCACAAACATTTTTGACGAACCAATGTTCGTATTCGCTATGTTTTGTTCGTTCGTACGTACACGGCTTTACCTGTTTTGTGGAATAAATACAAAAAATGTACAAAGGTTTGTTTATAAACATTGTTTCCGTAAGGAGGCTGGAGTATTAATCCAAATTCTAACTAATAATAGAAATGCGAAAGTGTGTTTGTCTTTACTTCACAGTTCACACACTAACTAAGCAACCAATCGACTTGAGTTTTGGCATAGTTAGTTGAAAGGACGGAGAGGACATAGGTTACTTTTATCCCGATATTCCCAAGGGAACGGCATCCCCTGGTGAAACATCTGAGAATATTGATTAAGTCTATTTTTTCGTTTACAATTCCATGTATAAAAATAAGATCAATCAAAGTGATTGTTCGAAAAGATCGAAAGATAGTTAGTGCTACTTTTAAATGCACTATCTCAATGTTTAATTTTAATCCAACTTGGCGCAAGTGAGACTAAATGTAATATTCGGATCCTGGGGACCACGGCACGCGATCGCGACCATGCCGCATCGCTAGCGAATGTATGCCTACCGCGCCGCGACCGGTATCATTCCGATGACGCGACCGCGACCGGCTGCCTTTACGTATCACTTACGTACGTTATCGTTTACGTGTCTTTACATAAAAAGATGATACAGCGTGTTCAGAATGTTTGTGCCCGATTTTGTTTTGACTTCCCTCCTCGTACACACGCGTCTCCCTTTTTAAATAAAGCCTCTATCCTTAATATGGACTCAAGCAGACGGTTGCATCTGGCGATTTTTATGTTTGACCTTATGAAATATAAAAACCCAGAGTATTTGTACGATATGCTGTATTTTCGCAAATTTCACACACAGTATGGTGCGTTGGCAGGTCAATTCGCCCTCTATTGGCATCTCACGTGCAAAGGACTGTGGCTTTTACAGGTAATTTCCGCCAGACGACTAAGTGCTGGAACAATATTCCGCCCCCAATAAGGCAATTAACATCAAAATATACATTCAAAAACAATATTAAAATAGCACTATTGGAAATACAAAATTTATATACGCAAAAATAGTCGTCTGGTTGCGGGCTCTGCTGATGATGGAATTTTAGTTTAATTTTAATTAGATTGAATTTTTTGCATATTATTAATTTAATAGAATTTATTAACTTTGAACTGATATTAATTTTATGATTTATTAGATTTTAGACTCACCTTCAATTAATTTTTTCAAGGCATGATAATATATTTTATTTATATTATACTAATGGCTCATCATTATTTGTTTAAAAAATTATTTGATTATTTGTTGTATCTATTTTATTTGAAACGCAAAATTAAAATGTTAGAATCTTTTTTTAAATTAATAACAGGGCGTCCGATTTTGTTTAATGCGTCTCTCGCGTTTTTCTACGGGTGAAAGCTGAAGACCAGTGTTTTGCTCCTTCGGGTCAAAAATATACGCTGAGCTTTTGCCTCTTTGCATCGATATGACACACATGCACAGATATAGGTACTTATGAAATTAAACAATAGTTTGATTTCATGGGTAGGTCTCTGTACGAACCTATGTGCCCGCTTATTTTTATTAGTCCGTAAGTAGTTTGTTTATTTTTCTTTTCTTTTCTTTTGTTTATGTGCATGTATGTTTGTGATGCAAATAAATGATTTTATCTATTTATCTAACACAAATATCAGAGGCTTGCACTCAAATCTCGTTCCGGTCCATAACCATCTTGAGACTGAGAAACCTCAACTGCTGTTGCTCACCGAGACGCAAATCAAATGTCCAGCCGACGCGCTCGCCTCGCTACCCCGGATATTAATTAATTTAATTAAATTGACCATCTTAGTCAGTCGGCTGGTATACTTCTGGCTCGTTATCCCTCAGCCCAGTTGATCATTCTGTGGGACTTTAATGGCCATCATAAGGAATGGCTGTTCCCATACCGGGTGGCCGACCATGCTGGGAGAGAGGCGCGAAGACTAGCTTTTTCGCACGACCTCTTTCAGCTTGTTAACACCCCGAATTGCCTAGACCTTCTTCTGACGACTGATCCAGACAGGCATTCTCTACGGTATTATCTGCACCTTCGGGTCATCCGATCAGTGTGTAGTGAAGTCTGTATCCGTCTACTCCCCACCCGATCTGGGCCCTAGTGGTATGAGACGGGTGTGGCGACACAAGTCAGCAGACTGGGATGAGATGCGTCACTTCTATGCATCTTTCCCGTGGCGGCAATGCTGCTTTTCTTTAAAGGATCAGTCGAAGTGAACTGATGCTGTTGCCGAGACCATACTCCGGGGTATGGAATATTACGTTCCTTACTCCGATGTTCCGTCGGGCAGTAAAGCTCGGCCCTGGTTCAATGCCGACTGTCAAAGCGCCGAAGCGCAGAAACAGTCAGCTTTTTTAGCCTGGGCTGATACACGGGCGCGCAAATCTCCGGACACCCAAACCCTGAAGAAAGCCTTTTAAACGAGCCGCCAAGTTTAGCAAGCGGATGTTGCGCAGGGCACGGTTCGACCACATCAGCCGCATTGGAGCCAAACTTGCTTCCCACCCATCCGGAAGCAAAGAGTTTTGGTCGCTTGCCAAAGCAGCCGAACAAAATTTCTGTCGCCCTACACATCCACCACTGCTGAAGCCTGACGGATCGCTTGCTCATATTGCGACTGAGAAAGCAAACTTGTTTGCCTCTCTTTTTGCGGAGAGTTCACGTCGAGATGTCGGTAGCAAAGTGCCCCCTAAGTTACCTCGTGACTCCTTTGTGAGTGACTGTCAGATTCACAACAAAGAGGTTCTAAAAGCTCTCCATAATCTAGACGTAAACAAAGCTAGTGGTCCTGACGGAATCCCAACAATTGTCCTGCGCAACTGTGCACCTGAACTGTCTCCTGTGTTAACTCGCCTGTACCGCCTCTCACTTAAGACGGACAAGTACCTCAGTCGTGGAAGCTTGCAAATGTGCAGCCTGTGCCTAAAAAGGGCAGCCGTTAAAATCACCCTTCCAACTACAGGCCAATTTCAGTCACGTCACGGTGTTAAGATTCCATAGTTTTACGGAGTACCGTAAAACTATGGAATCTTAACACCCGTCTTTTGGCATACCTTGAAGACAACGACCTCCTCAGCGATCACCAGTTTGGTTTTCGCCAAGGTCGTTCGACTGGAGTTCTCTCGTGTATGCCACCTATCTTTTTAGGGTCCTTACCCTATCAAACCTTTGATAAGGTCTGGTATGACAGCCTAATTGCTAAGCTTCTCTCATACGGTATCTCTGGTGGCCTTTGCACTTGGATTGCTGACTTCCTTCGCAATCGCTCCATCCGAGTTGTAGTAGATGGTCAATCATCCGACCTAAAAGAAATAGATGCAGGTGTTCCCCAAGGATCTGTCCTTTGTGCGACACTGTTTCTTCTGCACATTAACGACCTGCTGGTGTCTGATACCATTGGGTTTGCAGATGATACCACCTTTCCAGCAGATATCTCTCAACTGCAAAGACTTCCAGTGATGAAATCCAGTCTTGTCGAGTATATGAAACTGGCACTTCAGGCCGTCCCAGATTGGGGCAACACCAATCTTGTCAGTTTTAATGCCACTAAACACAGGCTTGTTTATTCACCACAAAACGGAGTCCCTTCCAACTGACTTCGTCTTTCCAGGGTGTACCCTTACCCTAAACCTAAAATCTGCAACTTCTTGGCCTAAACCTGTCTTCCAACCTGAACTTTAGCGAGAACATCGACTCCATTGCTAAGTGTGCTGCAAAGAAACTGGGCTTCTCTAAGGCTAGGCGGTACTTATCTCCGAATCAGCTGCTTCTTTTATACAAAGCGCAAATTCGGCCGTGCATGGAGTACTGCTGTCACCTGTGGGATGGTTCTGCTAAGTATCAGCTAGAGCTTCTGGAATCGATTGAAAACCGTGCCAGGAAGCTCATTGGAAACTCAGAATTGGCCAAGGCGGAACTTCAGAGCCTCAGTCACCGCCGCAAATCGGTCTGTTATAGGATACAATTTGGAGAGGGTGCGAGAGAACTGCACGACCTTGTTCCTCTAGCCCCTTTCCACCGTCGGGGTACCAGACGCAGGTTAGCTTATCACCCGTTCGTCGTTGACATGTCAGCGATCTGTACCAAGCGCTTGCTAACACATTTCTAATGCGAACCGCTACAGAATGGAATACGCTGCCTGCTCATGTGTTCCCCTATTCCTACAACCTTGGTCTCTTCAAGGCGAGAGTGAATAGGCATTTCCTGGGCAAGCACACCTTAGACCACATCCTGTTTACTAGATGGTGGTCAAATGCCTGCCCAATTACTTATAAAAAACAATCTGACCGGGCCGAACGTTGCCTAACAAACATGATCGAATACGATCAGTCTGTCAAGCGCGGCCATGAACGCTTAAAATTAGATAGGACTTGTACTATCCTATTATTGCAGATAATAAATGAATTGGGACGCGTTTCTAAGACAACATTATAACGACTACAAAAAGTATTTTTAAGCGATTAATGAAAGTAAAGACTGGCATATTAATAAAAGCAATACATTAATAGTTGTCGACTTGAAAACGAGCGTGTGAATAGCTCGTATTTTTCGTCGAATTTGACGGTTTAACTTAATAAGACGTAAAAATTATTTAATTACCTAGGATGTGTGTTTGGTCTTGAACCATGTTGCGTCGCTCTATAATTGAAATTTGGGTATTGCGGCCGCGCTTGTGGATTCTGATTTTGTGGCGCCACGTATGTATGGCCAGCCTGAAAATAAAACAAACAAATAATGTAATAATCAACCTACCAGTTGTCTTTAAGGATAGTAGTATGGTCAGACAATCGGAAGGCGCTCGTGGCACACATTCAATACTCATCCGATCCGATAGTCGGATCGGACGTCTGAGTCGGAAACAACGCTACGCGTTTACGATTTTATTTCCGGATCCGATTGTCTGAAGGCACTCTGTTTGAATAATTCTGTACAGAGACGAAATAGACGTCCGATTCAATTTGCCAGTTGACTCTCTAGCGCATATAATTTTTCACCTCACACGCTCTGAAACGGAGGTTTTGTCAATCAGTTTAGGCGCTTTTTGCGGCCTAGCGCGGCAAAGTACTTTTTTAATTTAATACCTAAAAATTTGTCATAATGCGTTCCAATTCGCACTATTGACTTTTTTGTTATATTTGATTCTTATTTTAAATAGCTTTAAATTAATTATAATACTCGGTTTTGGTTTTATTATATTATTTTAGTTCATTGAATCATAAAAACAATAAAATTTAACTATTTGTTATAAGACTTTTATATTAGGCTGCGTGACATTTCACAACCTATAATTGGATTTCGGACTGTGACATAAATCTTTATTTTTAAATTGTCTTTGACTTGTACCTCATGTCAGTGTCAACATTTACGGAATCGTTTTTATTCTTATTAATAAGTAACAATATAATCCTATTTTAAATAACTTTGAATTAACTATAATACTTATATTTGATTCTTACTTCAAATAGCTTTAAATTAATTATAATACTCGGTTTTGGTTTTATTATATTATTTTAGTTCATCGAATCATAAAAACAATAACAATAAGATTTAACTATTTGTTATAACAATTTTATATTAGGCTGCGTGACATTTCACAACCTATAATTGGATTTCGGACTGTGACATAAATCTTTATTTTTAAATTGTCTTTGACTTGTACCTCATGTCAGTGTCAACATTTACGGAATCGTTTTTATTCTTATTAATAAGTAACAATATATTCCTATTTTAAATAACTTTGAATTAACTATAATACTCCCTTTTTTATTATTTTAGTTTTTTATTTCATTAAAACAACGAGAATAAGGTACATTTAGATTAAACTTTATGTTTAAAGATTTTTTTTACCGGAAGTTGACCGCGGAAACAACCTTAAAATGTTCCTCGCTGTTGTGAGGTGAAAAATTGTGTGTTGCGCTCGGCAGAAAAGTTTTTAGCGTCTTGTACCTTTGAAATCCTTGCTTCGCTCAGGATTCAATCCTAGAATCCTTCACTTGCTCTGATTTCAATAGAGGTAACTCGCCGCTAAATAACCAACTTTCCAGCCTTACATAACAAATAACTATTACTCTTTGGACCGAGTTTAGAAAAAGAATGACACAAAAAACGGACGTGTATCTGTCTGATTAGACAATCGGAAGCAAATCTGACGTCTATTGCCAGCCACTGGTCAATTTGTAAAACGGCTTACAAATTGACCAGTTATATTACCGGATGTTCTGTTCAATAAATACAATATGGTGAAAAAATTGTGTGTGTTGAATCATTGGCGATGATATAAGAATACAAGGATGATCAAATAGTTTTACCATGGTGTTCTTCGACAAGTCCTGCTGAGGTGCCGGCGGCGCCGAGGGCTGCGCTGGCTGTTGGACCCTTAGCGAGGCCTGCCCGGAGGACTGCGCGCCGCCGGCCGCGCTCGGCATGTAGGCGGCTCCAGATGCTGCCGTGGGATGGTAACACTCCACTGGCCCTGCGAAGTACAAATCTGAATAAGACATGTTGCCGGCAATGCTACCTTTGACGCAGGTATACCGCTCCAACTCACTGTGTGGTGTTGATGCCCGTGGATAACTGTGTTGCGCTAAGGAAATTAGTAGGTTGATTAAACGTTTTAAAAAATTGCCAGTCTTATTTATTTAGCAATATTTATGTAGCTCCAGAGTTTTCTTTCAGTAATAATAATATTAATTACGTTGCATTGCATGGATTCTAAACAATAGCAAATAAGATGATACAAATAATGATGCGTTATGTAGGCGACGGTATGTATACGATTCAGTACCGATGGTGATGATAACAACTTACTGGCTTGCGTTAGAAGTCTATAATGATGCGAAGGCAGCATAGAGTTAGAGTATCGAGTCGCTGATTGCTCATGCTTAAGGGAGCTAGGGTTATTTTGCTGCACTATGTATTGCAAGGAGACATTGTTAAGAGGTTGTAAATTGATTTGACTCGCATTCATGTGCTGTGTCACTGTAGACTGAGAGATATTCAAAGATGTTTGTAAACTTTGCGCCACATCAATCGCACTATGTTGTGACTGATTGCCATGGTTGACACAAGCGTGCGATAAAGAATTTACTGAACTATTAGTTCCTCTTAGAGCCACCATTTTAATTTCATGATACAAATCTTTTAAAAATTGTACAAGCCAAATGTTGAACCATTCCCAAAATAGTGGATTCACGATCATATGCATAAGGGGTCGATTATTCTATCATCTCATAAGGCTTAACGTCGCTTATTTAACCCCGTATAGAACAGACTGTATTAGCGTGTCTCAAGATATGTACTAGGATAACTGACGTAAAATTATTAAGTCGAGCACCGGGATTTGTTAGTCACTACACACATATTCGAGGTTCGATTGCGAAACAAATTCACGTAACGCATATTGCTGAAATATTTGCAGTCCGCATTCACAATTTAAACAGTAATTTAATGCAGCATAGAAAAAATCGATAAGGAAACGGCGCGCTACATCGCTCTATGCTCACTCAGAAATTAATACCACCGCGACACTTTTACATGCTTGATCGTAAACATCGCGAGAATAACTTTGTATTATACGGAAACTTTCTTATGACCAATATTTTGTAATCATTTTTAAAAGTAAACTCGGAAAAACGTCTTATGCAAGATTGTTGTGCAGAGCATTTCGCTTCGTGTGAGTGAATGGGGCAAAATGATAGAAAGAGACAAAAATACGTCGTAGAGTTCGGCGGCGGACGCCTCGATTTTGGGGCGTTCCCCAGTGCCCCCTAGTAACCCCTAGCTTCTTTACGATTGAAATACTTGTACAGTATACATTGCCGCGCGAAACATCTCATACAGCAAAGTCGTCACATACACAAAAGGCAATGGTTTAGATCTAATTTATTAAAACGTTTTGTCGACACAGTTCCGAAAGGAAGGAAGGCGAGTTTAGCGCAGAGGGTTGTAGTTTTTTTTACCCATAGCGGAGGCGATGCGATTATTTTTCTGCACCAACTAGAAAAAATAGGCTAAATACTTATGTATTGTGTTCCATCGCGTTCTACCCAGCTTGACTGATAAAGCAATAAGGCTACAGTAGGTTATTTCTTTATTCTTTATGCATTAATTGTACAGAGGCGGACTTAGTAATAGTTAATTAATGTATCTATTTTTGCACTTGTTTCTTTTTTATGTTGGTCAAGCATAATGTTGGTAATTTAAATAAAATAATGTTATTAATCGACTTTTCAATATCGCGTCGTTAAGGATGTCCAAGAGATTTCGCATCCTAGTCTACTAATTCAGGCAGCTTACCAAGATGTAACTTGAAAATATTAATTATTTCGCGCACTTAAGACCTATCCGTTTATGGCATAGGTCCTAAGGAAAGGTCTTAAAATATATTCTAAGGACCAGGTGGACATATACGACTGATTTTAGTGATAAGCGCGCCATAAATAACCGTTCATTCAGAGTGATTATAAAAAAGGGAAGTCATCTTAAACTTTCGCAGAACAGAATAAAAATACTTTTTACGTGTGCAGTTTTTAGTTTGGATTTATGAATGTCCCGATGTTTCAGTTTCATGAATAGTATGTATTTAGTTCTTTTAGTTTATCTTCTTTTTACATAAATGAGATGCCTGTAGACTTTAGTGTGACCCTGTAGCACAAAGGACTGGCCCGATGGCAAAGTGGCACTAATCCTACCTACTGCGCCAGGGTTCGATATACTCAAACAAAATTTTGCACTTAAAGCTTAATATTCCGAAAACAAATTCCTGAATCCTAGTGGTTTTAAAAAAAACCTATCCAATAACACCCCACACTACGAGATCAATGAGATTATTTTTTTCATCACGTAAATGTAGGGGAGGTAAAATAAAAATAAAAAAAACAAGATTTTTCGGCATGGTAAATATACATATTCATGCTAAATTACAGCTTTCTAGAAGTAAGGGCCTTTGAGGCACTCTGAGCTAAGCCAAGATGGACATGGCTGGCGACACTATAATGGTTCCTTGTTGACTTTACTACGAAACCCTAAAAACTAAATTCTATAAAAATAATAATTACTTGGTATCCAGAGGCGATATTTCCGAAATAAAACTGGAAAACATGCGCCCTAAGATGCTATAGACAGTTACGTTTCCAGAATTTATTTTGTTTTTAAGTGAAAAGGTCACGTAAAGTTTTTTATAAAATCAAGTATTTGATTGGTATATAGACGACGACGTTCTACTAGTGCATTCAAAATGCATTCCTTGATCGATAAATACAACAAACAGCAGAGGGATATTTTTCAGATCGAATCAAACGCTGTGAAACGTCATGCTGTTGACTGTACCCAATATTACAATAATTAATTAGACCTGACCGCGGACGGTAAAAGCAATAACTTAAATAAAAAATAATAAATGTCGTATCCCAGTGAAGTCACGTGTCGGTATAAAGTACTGTCGCAGTAGCGTAGTGTCGCAGAAGCGTAGTGTTACAGTAGCGTAGTGTTGCAGTGAAGTCATGTCGGTATAATTTATAGTCGGAGTAGGGTAGTGTCGCAGTACAGCCTGTCGCTGTTCAGTTTTCCAGTCGCAGTACATCTTACCTAATAAGTAATCTCCTAATTAATAAACTCACAATTTTTCACTTACTAGTTTTTGTACTCAAATTTTTTCTGTTTCTTAATAAGTATTTTAACGCTCAAAACATGATGAGACATAAGCTGCTAAAGACCTTAAAACTGGTCAAAGCACCATGTTGCTGCAGTGTGTTTGCCTAGAAAGAGGCTGCTTTCGACATCCCATTGAGTCTTATTTAAAAAAAAAAAAACATTATGCTTAAATTATGCTAGTCATGTCGGCATAATGGATTGTTGCAGTAGCGTAGTGTCGCAGAAGTCGTCACGGCATAACGTATTGTCGTGTCACAGTAAAGTAACGTTAGTCGCAGAATATGTTTATACTCGTCAATAGATCTCCCATGTTGCTGGTATACATATATCATGACTAAACAGGAACATGGATATGACAAAGTCAGAACATAACCAAGGCTAGAACATGTTAAAGCAGAACATGTTTCCAACCTAACCACCCATGCTGTTGACTGTACACTTGCACAGCATACACAAAACAATAAATGTCATACCTTACCTATACCAGGCCTGTTTCACTCCCCGTGTAGGCTCGGAAATGTACCTACGCGCGGCGGCAACTCCGGAGTTGCTAATCTAGTAGGGACTCACGCAGTGTTGCCACTCTAGCCAATTTTTTGCTAGATCTAGCCACATTTAAGAAATAGTAAGCTACAAAAAATAATAATTTTGTGACCAAATTTTTTAGCCACACTTTATAGCTACTTTCAACACTGTTGCGCTACCTACGCAATTTCTGAGAATATCCTTCAAGACATAGAAAAACAAAAAAAAAGGAAAAAAATGAAGAAATCGCAAGATAACATCGATTTTGACGTCATTTTTCAGTAAATAATAAAAATTAAAGACTTAAATATATTTTTTTTGTTTAGCCACTTTTGGCAACTTTTACCAGAGTATTTTGTTTCGAAACTAGCTACTTCGTACCATAAGTTTAGCAACTTTTTCTTTGGGCAAGGTGGCAACACTGACTCACGAGCGAGCAGTAACACACGCGCAAGTTTTGTTCGTCACCTACTTTCCGTAGCTAACTAACTTAAAATCCGTAAAATTTAAAATGGAAACACATAGAAATAGCTAGAAAATATTGTGCAGTGTTTAATTGCTTAAACACGGATCACGATCTAGTTGAAAAAGAAAAAAAAACTAACTTCAAAAGCTAAAAAGCATAAAATAAGCCTTAATTTTCGAGTCGGTGCCAGCCAAGGCAACAAATATAAAAGAATAGGACCTTAAAGTAGAATGCCTTGGCTGGCACTGCCTTCTAAATCAAGGCTTATTTTTTTGCTTTTTAGTTTTTGAACAGTTTTTTGTTTTTTTACTTTTTATGTCAGGACAGAAGGTTTTTTCTAGATTAGATTAGGTTACATGTACATTTACAAAAGTTTAGTGTAAAAATCGGTTATGATGGCATCGTCCAAGTTAACAAATATGAAACATTATGCTCATAAATGCTCATAACAAAAAAACTACTGGGCTAAGCTGAACCAAAATTTTATGGGACCAAAAGGCAACTATTCCGCATCCACCAAAAAATATTATCACATAAATCAGTTCAGAAATCTCAGGGTAATCCATGTAAATGCATTAGTAAAACAACCGAATTGAGAACCTCCTCCCTTTTTGTAAGTCGGTTAAAAATAGATATTACTTATAGATAACAAGAATAAAGTACTTAACATAAAAACACAAACTATGTTGCCACAACAGTTTTCCATTCCAACTTCATTATTATCATATTACTTACATACCTTAACATAATAATTACAGGATTGTGATGACTGTTTCTAATCACCCTAGTTGGCTGTAAACTGACTGATAAATTTTATCCACATAATGAACCACTTAGTAAAGAACAATACATACAATACATAACATTTGAGATACATACACAATAATAATAATCAACAACAAGAAACACAAGAAAAATTAACAATATTTTGAAGATATCATTCATATTATGGCACACATTACAATAACATCTTGAATAGCTGGTAAAATAATGAAGGTTGTTCAAGCACAGAAAATGACTATTAAGTTGAAAATCAAGAAGAACAAAAAATAAATATCATAAGAATAACATGTACAGTTAAAAACATGCATTCATTAAGTTGGTAGGTACTACATAAAACAGTAGGTGATCTCAAAAACCATGTGATGTTAATAAATTTGGCAGCTGTAACAAAAAGTTAACTAAGGAGATTGAAAGTATTTAAAAGTATAGTTGAATATAAAAAAAAATAACTTTGATACTGAGTTTATTCAGTAAAAAAAATATTTTGATAAAAGCAAAAGACTGGCATCTATAATGTTGTTTAACTTAAAGAAAAATTAGCTTCGCAAGCACAATATAATGTCTATACAGTTATAATTATGCTTTATTTAATTGGTAAAATGTGAAGTATAATAAGTAATTAATAAAAAAATATAGTATAAAACCAAAGAGAATGGTAACTCTGGCTACACTTTCTGATAAATATTGAGCAAATTCATGGAATTAGAACCGAGCTGCAAAGCATAGATTTATAGTGATAATAACTTTGGTGGGTAGAAACACCAAATTAACTATCAATATAGGTAATTATCAGGTTTAATGACAATCCTCAAATAATTATAATGTTTTAATTAGACTGTTTGGTCAGTTTTTATTACAACTAGCGAGTGTATTGGTATGTTGCTTTTGTCTGCACTGACCAAATTTTATAAAAATATTCACGGTAAACATACTTTTTATTAATTTTTAATAACCTAATAGTAGTACATGAATGCTAGAGTATTTATGAAAGTAATTTAACAAATCTGTGAACCTATGGAGTTTATGTCCAAAGCCATTATTTCAGATTTCTAAACTGACACATTAGTGGTAACTTATCATGAAGCCGCGTGATTACGAGGACTATTGAAACAAGTTTAACGCAATCTTCAACAAGCACACAGCATGATTTAGATTGTATGTGTAATAATAATCAAAACATATGAGTTCATTGGTATTTGTTACAGTTCGTATTACACAAAAAATAAGAACACATCGTTGGTAAAAACACAACACACACGGCTATTCGCAAATGCGGCTCAACCAGGTGCTGAAGTGGCAAAATATTACGTAAATTTAATGATAAAATAGTAAACATGTTGGTAAAAAGGATACGGTCCGGGCCCGCGCTGATTCGGCGCCAACGGCACCTGATTCCCGTTGCCACTCATATTCTAGGCAGCATAGGTATCGGGACACGTACACCACTCAAGGTGGCACGTAAAATCGCCCTAACCGATTGTAGGACACATCCGGCACATAGGTAGATGATTATACCGACGTCAGGTTGACAAGTCACACGTTTTAATTTATTCCCTTCGAAAACAACGTTTCTAGCAAAAACATTGTACACCACTTGCAAAGTCACAATATATATTTCCAGGAAAATTATATAGCATCACTAGGAAAGGGATCCAGTCACTAAACAAACGACAATACAAAATGGCGGATGTTAACCAATAAACAAACGTGACTATCACTGATAAAATCCCAAATCCTTCAAATCACTTATTTTTAAGTTCACACGACTATTTTATTTAGTTTAAAATATCAATAAAAAATGTAAAAATATTTGTTTTGCACTAACAATATCAGTACATAATATTTTAAAATCTGTCATTCGATCGTTCACGTCTACTCACGTCACGCATGCAATGCTTTTTCCATTTGTAAAAGGTTTTAACGGCCCTGACTTCTATGGTCTAATGTACTAGCTTCTATAAAATTTGTGGTCTAATGCTTTTACCATCACCGGATTCGCCATAGATAACACAGAACAACATACACATATTTAATTTTTCAGTTTAGCAATAAATAATGCACAGTCATGAAGGTTTAGATCTAAGTGGAGCTAACATTCCGAACACCAACTTGACAGCAAAATTCGTCATCAAGTCATCTTACTCTCTAGAGAATTTTCTGTTTTTCTAATTAATTTTGTTTTCCTTTTACACTATTAGTGAAAGAAAAAGATAGCATATTGGTTTCTACTCACTCCACCTTTATGCTAAATCAATACAAATGGTGCAAATATGCTCTACGTGGTGGTGGAATTAATAAAATTGAAATCCAAGCTGCTAACGTATCCTTTAACTAATAGTGTTAAAAAAAGTGAAACAAAATTAATAACAAAGAATGAGAGTTCTCTAGAGAGTGAGATAAAGCTTCATATAGAATTTTGCTTTAAGGAGGTGTTCGGAATGTTAGCTCCTCTTACACCTATAACTTCATGAGCATAGTCACAGAATACTTACTTGTGGCATAGTATAAAAAAGAAGGAGGTAGAACAAAACACTAAACAGTGTAATCGTGAAATCATGAAACATAATTTTGATTATGATGTTGCATGCATGGTGAAGGATATTCCTTTGCAAGCTAAGAAGTAAAACAAGTATTGTATTGTATAGTACATTACAGTGTGACAGAAAAGGGTTAGAAAGCGGATTTTTGAGGTACTAACCAACACCAGGGCTTGTTTATCCGGTTAATTTTCAAAACGGTACGGCCGCGAGTACATTGAATTTTTGAAAATTGCCACGAGAGAGCAAAATTATAAGGGTTTTAAATCAATTAATTTTTTAGGGTTTTAAATCAATTAATTTTTTAGGGTTTTAAATCAATTAATTTATACCGGATTTTTCTGACCTTTATAAGTAGCTGAACAATGGGAAAGCGAATTGCATGCTTATTTCTACGTCCGGAAAGTCGCTTTTGGTCTGATTGCCTCAACACTCATAGGTAATTAATTATTTTTTGGTGGAAATAACGCGTGCAATTAATGTTTAGTGATTTTAGCCGACTTTAAAAAAGGAGGTGGTTTTTATCTATGTACGTCTGTAAGTTTTGTTTTTGTGTATGATTACCGATTACTCGAAGACGGCTGGACCGATTGAAATGATTCAAACGTTATTTCACCAGTAGGCCTAGCACGAATAACTTTCCAGTAAGTATGGAGGAAGTAAAGTAAAAAATAATAATGAGATATAGAGTAGCGTTCCTACCGGACGTAAACGGAACTAAATTTATTATAAATTTTAAAAAGAAAGATATTGGATTAAATCAACTCGGCCACAAGTGAATTCCCAGGTGGGACTCGAACCCACGACCTTTGAAAATCCGGTCAGGCTCAGGATCTCAGAAAAGATTAAAAGTTAAGAAAATCTGCAAACACTGTAACAAGAAAAGGAAACGAAATCTCAGGAGGGAAACAATAATCGCGATTGTCAATGTCACGATTTAACCATGATTTAACTATAAAGAAATGCTAAGACAATGTATAAAAACCTGACATTTCTACTTACTCAAGTACAAAATATGACAGTTATAAGAATAATGGTGATTCCAACTCAGTTCCAATTCCCACACAGGCAGCTGAATTTGACCGTAAGCAATACGTTTCCACAGATTTATCTCCTAATTTAATCCATGTCCAGAGAACTGAGACTTCTCCAAATGATGGGACTTATATGCACCCTAAAACTTTTGGCAATTTCCATAGAAAAAATAGCTTCAAAAATATTATTCTGAAGTGTTAAACGGTTAATTCGTCCAAGATTGGGAGAAATAGATGCACTGTGTCTTTTCCTACCATTCAAGATGCCTATGATTTTGTTAATAATAATAATAAGTTGAAGCTTTCATTCCCACATTTAATGTTACCAGATTAGGCCTAGTTTGAGGGGTTCCAGTTGAATGGACTCCTGAAGAAATAATAGAAAAAAATACAGTTCCAATTGGATGTTTCAGTAAAATTAAACTTCCGGCGCCAATTACAATCCTCGCCTCAAACATAGATTAATTCCATCTGAAAGACTGGGTAAAATTTAAAAATATATTCCACAACAAAACTAAAGACTTTCCTAACATGAGTCAGTCAGGAGTAACAACCTATTCTAAAGCATTAGCCAATTGTCTTTTAGAAGCAGCAGGTGAATCATTCCCTAGAAAAAGGGCATCCTCAGGATTAATTCCTTCTCCTCCTTGGTGGGTGGTGGGGCCATGAGTTTACTGCGGTTAGCAAAACACGAAAAGAAGCTGATGAAATTTATATACAGGGGGCTAAGTGTCTAATTTTAAAATCTATCGCAATCCCTTTCAATTCGTCATTGTAAAGATATTTACATAATTCAGGCCGTCACTATTTGACATTTGATAAGGATTGTGATCGGGACGCGTTTTGAAAGGTATTGAATGAACACAATGAACTGTCTAAGCAAAGTGACACACGGAAATATCTTTCAAATGTATGGAGAAGTGTCAAATGAAAAGTCATTTAAAACATCATTCGTTTCGAAAGTGATTACGACAATAAGTTACACAACTCCATAAATCACTATCACAATCACAATACCTATGAAAAGGATTGTGCTAGATTTTGAAATAAGACAATTAGGGGGCAGGTAGTAATATGTCTAATGATAAATGACCAACTTTGTAAGGTAATTGATAGTACCAAAAAATTTCATAGAAGAAAAGAAAAAGAAATGGGTGGATATCTTTATAAACATCACTCTCACCTACTACATACCACCTACATTACATGCCCGTCTGAAGTGTGGCGTAATATCAAACGCTTCAGAGGGCGTAGTGTGAGTTTGCAAATGTCCAAACGTTACCATCGAGTGAGAGTAAATTTTGACAGATAGCCTTAATGCAATGGGAATAAGGTTGAGAATTAAACTCTATTCGCAAACTTCGGCGTGAGCGAATAAGGTGAGAAAACTTACACTAAGCACTCTGATCATTTCAAAATCTATCACAATCCCTTTCAAAGGAATTGTGATTGTGATAGTGAACTATGGAGTTGTGTAATTTCTAGTCGCGATCCCTTTCAGAACAGATATTTTAAATGACACTTCATTTGACACTTCTCCATACATATGAAAGATATTTTCGAGTGTCACTTTGCTTAGAAGTTCAATTTCGTTCATTCAATACCTTTCAATTCTGTGCCGATCACAATCCCTATCAAATGTCAAATAAAGACAGCCTGAAGTATACAAATATCTTTCAAATGACGAAATGAAAAGGATTGCGATTTATTTTCAAATTAGCCCCCAGCTTATAGCTCCTTATCATTCGTAGCTCTAGCTAGATCCTTCTATAGCAAATTCTTTTATGGATCAATTAGCACCACCAACTGTAGCAGAATCTTACGATTATATTTAATTTAACTCACCCTTATCAGAATCTTCCCTTAATGATCCATACCACAGAACAAGGAAAAATAGGTCATACTCTCTTGCCGAATTAAAATGAGTCATAAATAGTTTAAAAAATAGCTCACCCGGTCTGCCGTCCTATGTCTAAAAAGCGGCTAACCCCGAACAGTTGATTTAGCACAAATGTCAAAAAACGTGGGAAACGATTTCTCTAGAAAAGTATACAACTTAAAGAAAAACATTATATACACTTTATGTAGCGGTTTTAAATGGCCGACTAATTTGACATTTCGGGTCCACAAAAGTCTTTCAGGTATTTTGTAATTTCAGTTTTTCCGGTGTAGTTAAGTAATTTTAATTATTTTTACCATAAAATACTTGTTAAAAGGCGGCTAACCACACCTTAACTGCTGTTTAGCTAAGTAATTCTCAATAACTGCTACATTTTGTAATTGTTGTAGAAGTTATTCTAATTATGCTAAAGTAAAAAGCAGTGAAAGTACTTAACTTCCTTATAGCTAAGATTAAGGTTTATATATTAGAATATTATTTTCTTTTGCTAAGTATTGTATGCATAATGCGATAGTTTTGATATAATTACTAACCTAAAAGGCGGTTAAGCATTTCTCGCTCGCGTTTAACCGCTTTCTAAGTTAGGATAAACTAGCAAAAAGTGGAGCAAATAAAAGATCTTATAGAAATAATAATTTTTTTATTAAAATTTATATAAATAAAAAGAGCATTTCGAATGCTTAATAAAAAAAAACTTCTTAGAAAATAATGAGATCAAAACTTAGGGAATCATTAAAAACAATGACATTAACAGTTTTTATGACATATCTTTAAATAAAATATTATAGGTAAGTACTTATGTATTCATACCACTTATTAAAAGGCACAATATCAGTCTTTCGTAGGTAGTGCGTTAATAATTTCTAAGATAACTACTATTACAATACGCGGCATAATAAGTTGAACCCAACCATAGACAATAAAATCTGCGCAGTTGCAATATTCAGTACAAAATTTTCTTCTGCGCAGATTTTATTGTCTATGGTTGGGTTCAACTTATATGCCGCGTATTGTACATGGCTCACGCCTCCCAAGTAAAAAAGAGAGTCCATTTTTTTTAACTTCAGTTACATAATTTTTACTTTTATTAGTAATAATTTACCAGATCCACATGGTTCATAATAAAATATGTTAGTTTAGAAATGACTTGGCTAGTGGACGCTGTGTCTGAAACTACTGGTCTGGAGCTACATGGAAAATTCCGTTTCAATGCTGTCGTCTCCGTTCCAACTCTTGGTATCAAGCTCATAATATTTTTAATTTTCACAGAAATGTTGCAGCGTCTGCAAGAAAGCCTATGTACTTATTAGTTAGTAATCCTTCTTTTTTATTATAAATAAATAGTAAAGTAGCTCACTATTTATTTATAATAAAAAAACCGGCACAGCCTGGTGACAGACAGACATACAGACAGACAGACGGACAGTGAAGTCTCAGTAATAGGGTCCCGTTTTTACCCTTTGGGTACGGAACCCTAAAAATAAAAATTTCTTGATAAAAACATTTTAAAATATCATATCTAGTTTGATACTTTGAATCTAAATTACTAATAATATAAACAACTTACTTTGGTGTATCCTGCGACATTTCGCTGTTATGATGTGTCTATGAAGCACGGACGTTAACCTGCTCAGCTTGCACGTACGCTCTGCTCGAGAGCCCGAGGGAGAAAGAGCCATGACGCATCCCGATCTTGTCCAAGATCCCGATCAAATCCGAGTCGTGTGCGGATAACCCACAGACATAGATCGTCTGTGGGATAACCACTTTATAGCTTAGTACCTTGGACGAATTAAATTCGTCCAAGCTTAGTACTGAGGCTTAACCGCTTTATAACTGAGTATCGTTCGCATTATTTTTTATTTTTTTAAGTAAAAAAGCAGTGATTGAACTTTTAGTCAAGTTTTGATTAAACATCCTCTAAATTGATGCTTAGCTTTATCGCGGTTAATTTCGCATAGCTGCTTTTTAGTCTAAATATTTCTAATAACCGCTTTATAATTAAGTTAGATTGCATAATTACTCTAAATCATAAAAGGCTTTAAGGCGGTTAAATTGACGAAACTGCTTTGTAGATAAGTGTGACAGGATAACGTCTTTCTAGACAAGTAATGTTCTGTAAAACAAATACATTATTGGGCAGTTACGGCGCCTAAACTGCTTTGAAGTATAGTATTGTTGAGTTGCCGCTTTTTAGCAAAGCATTAGTAACAAAAACCGCCAGTTAGCGGCTTACATACTTTTCGTATCTTCAAAAGTATTAATGCTAGAAATATGGTTCTTATACTTACTCAAAGAAAGAGAATTCAAAATAACTCCGTATGTATGATAAAAGTGAAAAACGGCCACATGTGGGTTAGCCGCTTTTAGACATAGGACGGCAGCGGTGAAGATGGGATTACCTATTCGTTTTTTGTCAATTTAAATGATGAATCTCTGTCATATTATTTAAAAATAAGCTGTGCCCGCAACTTCGTTCGCGTGAGAACCGGAACATCCTTTGCAATCCTTCCCGACAAAATTGTTTGCGGTCTTTTTAACCAACTTCAAAAAAGGAAGAGGCTATTGAGTCGCCCATATTCTTTACTTTTTGAACAGAATACTTAAAACACATTGATACCATTTAATTACATTCTTATCATCTTATCGCCTTTAATAGAGAAGCTGTCAATTCTTCAGTACCTACGTACTTCCCTATATTTTATAATATAACTATAAGTACCTATTAAAATGCAAAGTAGCATCTCTTTAAGTCTTTTTTTTTGTTGTGATGATAATAATTAGATAGCATATGGCTGTGATTTAGTTTTATCAGTCATATTTCAATGTGGCTTTTTAACACACCTTCGAAATTAACAGAGTAGCTCAAGACTGTTATTTTTGGTCACCCACCCCGTTACGGGAACAAGCTTTTTTTTTTAACAAAATAACCTTTTTCAACTTCAGCTTCAATCTTCAGCTGAATTTTTTGAGCTTTGTCAGCTACTTTGTTATCCTACAAATCTACTCATTTCCGATTCGATTCGACGCAGGGAAACACCGAGCATAGCTCTCTCTTTATTGCACGCTGGTCGATCTTGAACCTTTTTATAAGAAGAAGATTCCAACCCAACAAAGAAGAGACCAACAGTTAGCGACCACGTTTCACTGCCATAAGTCGTCACTGGCAACACACATTGGTAAGAAGAAGACACTGAGGTAAGTTAGACGCGAAGACTTTACGAAGCTTTCCGAACGCTGCCCATCCGAGTTGTATTTGGATAAGAGATCTTTCTCGAAGTTGGATTGGCTAACTGGACGATCTGTCATAGATAAACGTAAAGGTCAACAACTTCAAGTGTAGTGTTCCCAACATGAACTGGAGTGGCTACAACATGACATGATTTTCGTCTTATGTCTGAGGTTCATCCTGAGACCTACTTTGGGAGATACTACGGAGATCTTCGAGCATTCTGGTTTAAGGTCCTCCAAGGTGTCAGCTATAAGAAATATATCATCGACAAAACGAAGGTGTGTTAAGTACTGGCCATCAATGCTAATGCGAAGTCCTTTCTAGTTTAATAGTTTGAAGATGTCTTCCAACGCAGCTATGAACAGTTTAAGATCTATGACGTCTACCTGCCTCACACCTCGCTGCAGTTAGATGGGATTTGTGTACTAGTTTTGTAATTACCTTAACGAACTTGGTCATTGAGCCGTTGGTCAGTGCATTGGGCCGGATTCCCAAGAATGCGGGTTCGAATCCCGTCAGGGCGACATGAGACAAGTTGATTTTTTCTTGTATATTTTCTTGTTTAACAGTTATGACTGGTTTTCTTAGAATTTTCGACAATTTATAGAGTATGCATAACTGGCCTACTACAACATACGCAGGCCTAAGTACTAACTGTCTCTATTTGAATAAGCAACGAGGATCTAATCTAAACAACCTAGTAAAAAAATAGGTGCACGGTCATTAGAAGTTTTTCGAACCAATGATATGGAAATTAGACGCTTACGTGCTTCGTGGCCTGACAACGACACACCTGCAGCTTAAGCTGAGGGCTCGCGATGCATTCAGTAGTGATTTGACAAAGACTGTTATGTATGGATGAGCACGCACGAACGACGTCACGGTAATTTATAACTTTAGATCTGCATGTCCATGCAGACACTTTATGATAATTGTATACATATTGGTTCTATTAAGTGGATATTCTGTTATGAGATACACATTGCATAATACTATTTAAAAGTTTTAAATAAACAATTCAAATCCGTACCTTGTAAAAATTACAGGCAAGTTTCTACATTCGGTTGGTGAGCGGACATGTCACAGTGATTAGAGAACAGGGGTTCAAAAATTATTTTAAATATACCATAGCTTTACTGAGGCTTAAGTTTTTGTGTACACAGCATGAGAATGCGTACTAAATTTAAAAAATGCACTTATTGAACTAGACAATATTTACCGATATACAAGCTAGTACACGTAAAAACTAGCTAATCGGAGAATGGCCAATTACTGTAAAGTTTCAGCTTAATCCGTTCAGTTCAGTAGATACATTATACTACTCTTTGTTCAGTAGTTTTTGCGTGAAAGAGTACCAAACGACCGGCAAAGCGCCAGCCAGAGACTATAAGTAAATATATTTTTAAACAATAATTATTTCCTATTTAGTGTAGCTGATCATCATTTAATTCCTGATACGCGTGAAACATAGTTATTAAGAATCATATATATTTTTTTGTTTTGCATAGATTTAATGGTCTTCTCCAATTACCGATATAAAAAGTTATACTTACAGTTATCTAATTACCGTACTCATAAAAATATATGTTTATCTTCATCTCAAGAAGCGTTCATATTTGTGTAATGCCATTTTTATTGCTAAATTATTGGTATCTAAATTTCAAATTCATATTTTAGTGTTTTCAAGCGAAAAACCTAAAACGCTACGGTAATCAGGCGGAGACTGCGTAATGCGGGGAATAGCCGTAATATAGCTCAGAATAGGGAACTCATTTCCATTGCATTTCACTTAACTTCTTCTTCCACACTCAACGAATTGTCAATTTTCTGACTACTTGGCATATAAATCATTTGCGTGCATGTTGTAGTAATTATCAAGATTTTTGCAAAATAACTATCTGAATTGAGAGATCCTCATATCGGCCTCTAATTTCATTCTCTTATGAGTGACAAATTTTTTGATTTGTGTAATGAATTCTGACTATGTTTGACTCAATGTTGATGCTTTAAACCAAAAATAGAAAAGGATCCCTCAATCCCGATACACATCTCAGCGTTTATCGATCGGTAGGTACCTTTCCTTTTAAAATAACCTAGTAGGTAGGTAAGGACAATTTTTAAGTCTTAAAATAAATTTAATGAAACATAAGTAAGTACAGATTTATTTACATTAAATTCTTTTTTACTAGGGTAATATAATTTTTAGGTTTGTACACTTAAATAGCATCTTGGGCAGTTATTTATTAATTCATTAATCACGGATTTGTATCATAGCACAGAATACTTAATAGTACAAGTAATCATACTTACTTATAAGTGAATACCACCTACTTACATAATATTTTCCGAGATAGAAGGCTAAGCATACATTAGGTATGATGATTAAGATTGTCAAGCATATTCAACGACGATTTCTGTAAAGTAGCTGTACAGTCGGGGAAATTCCCGGTTGACCAGTAGAGTTAATTTGATAAAAGTTTTCTCGAAAAATAGTAAGTTGAAAGAAATAATGTATTAAGTACCTATTCAAATGACAAACTTGTTAATTTTCTATTATTTGTGATATTTTTTTTTATTTAAGTACCTACTTATCTAATACTTTTCTAAATAAAGCTCCCTAACAAAATTATATTGGTCAACCGTGACGTTTCCCGACTGTTATAAGTAAAATATTAATACTAAAACTTACCTACAACTAGAAGAAATTATTACAAGACATTACTTTTAACAAATCTGAAATCTATCGGCCATTTTGAAATACCTACTTAGGTAGGTACAATCCGGGAACTTCCCGATTTTACCAGTAGTTTATTTGGGAAACGCTTTCTCTGAAAGTACTAAGGTTAAAGAAATAAGTTAGTATACAAATGAAATACCTGTTAATATTCTATTAGTTGTGATGTGATATAAAAGTTTTCTATGTAGGTATTATTACATTTTTAAAAAAGCTCCCTAAAAAAACTCTACTGGTCAACCGGGAAGTTCCCCTATTGTACAATTACTTACAAGAAATTGATATAACTGTAAGCTCCTTCGTCGTTGTAAGTTCAATATTAGGTTACTTATATTTTAAAGTGAATAACTAAATCACAAAGTAATGATTTATTAATGAGGAAAATAACCATAATAATTTTCTCTTTTCCATCTAATTTCTTAACTTTGGTAGGTAAGGTACCTACTTAGCATATCACAAAATATGTCAATGACAATAACCAATACAATTTATCATTAACCCGTGACGATAGAGTTATAAATAAGTATGTAGGTACCTAACTAAATAATTTCAAAGGTTTATAAAGTAATACCTAACTTCTTTCATACCTATTATTATCTCATCAGAATATTGCACTTGTAAATAAAATTACGCCCTGGTAATCTTATTTACCATTCAAGTCTATCTTCGATCATTATTCCTTTTCACTTACCTAGGTACCTATTTGGGCGAGTTAGTACTGCATAGTATGTTCGAAAGTGGCGCCGCGTTGAATTTTATTTAATATCGTAATTCTAATACACAATTTTAATAAAACTTTAAGGGGAATTTTTAGAGCCCATTGTCTTGTCAGGGTACCGCCTTAAACAAGAAAATATACAGGAAAAATGCAACTTGTCTATGTCGCCTTGGCGGGAATCGAACCCGTATCCTTGGGAATCCGGACCTATGCACTAACCAAATATGCTACAGAGACCTACGAGGACACGTCGATTTTTTTTGTATATTCACCTTTCTACCGTCGTTTCATCAATGAGAAAAATAATTGGTTAGTGCATTAGGCCGGATTCCCAAGGATGCGGGTACGAATCCCGTCAGGGCGACATGAGACTAGTTGCTTTTTGCTAGTTTAGTTTCTTGTTTAATATTTATCACATAAAAATTGCATTGTAAAATGCAAAATTAAAAAGTTTAATCTGGTATGTTTGCAAAAGTTAGCTAGAAACTTTGGTTGTGTAGATAGATGTAAGCAAATACTATAGAAAATTGATTGCACAGCTCTTGACGTTTGTCATTCATTTTACTTGGTATCCTTATATTCAGCGCCCTCAGCTGAGGCTGTATGTTTAGTCTAGTCCTCCTGCTATTGTATACTTCATGCCGCTAGGTGCGGTGTTCGCTTAGGCGCCATACACCCGAGCAGCAATTTTGCTGTCAACAAGTCAAATGCTGGCTGTTGTTGTTTACTTGGGCGGCGTCGTCGACGTGTCGAATATCACTGTAGTTAGCTCTTTCACCACTGCGACTAATATCGACAGCTGCAGGTAGTGCTGCATGTCGACAGCTGTAGTTGGCTGTGTCGACAGCAAAGTGCTGCTCGCCTGTATGAGCTCGTAGCCCGAATTCTTCCAAGACTGTACTTACGTATCAACTCGTTAGAGTTTCTTTAGTATTTGGTGTAAGCAACAGAGTTACATCAGCCTACCTACATGAAGCCACGGGTGACGCTTGACGCCGGTCGCCGCTGCTGTCAAATATCGAAAATAGATAAACGATTCTAATCATAAACACCAAAGATATACAATATCTTTGATAAACACAATGATAAAAATACTGTCTGGTGTTTATTAAGTTTCACTATACATCAATTAGGTACTTTGGTCAGTGTATTATGATTCATAGTCCGGTAACAAGCACCACTGCAGTTTATCATTTATCATCTTCGAAAGTGGGGTTAGTTGAACCTTTTAACTCATGCATTCTTGAAATTTCCGTTTTAATTTTCTGAAATATAAGCAGAATATAGTACTTAAATGATTTAAATTCTAAGAATCCCTAGCAATATTAATAACATTATAAGTAAGTTTATTTTAAAGACTTGAGGAAAAAAATATATTTTAGAAATAACACTAAAAACGACATAGGTTTCCTTATTATAACAGATAATATTGTAGAGATTGGTGATTAATTTAGACAATTTATCTTGTCATCATAATACAAATTGAACAATTGCATTTACGCAGTATTTTTGCATTATAGGCATTTCTATGAGTTTTATTTGGTTTCCATAGAAAAAAATTTAAATAGCTGTAATTCTGGTTCTAAAAACATCTGGACTTCGTGAGTTCTACTCTTACGATTAAAATAGCTTTAAGTATCCATGAAGCAAATAAAAAGAACATAGCCGTTTTTTAAGGTACTTTTTCACGTAGGTTATTAGGGGCCAGTTATTTGTATAAGTCGTAGGCCGATCGTTAAATTGGGCCGATCGAGATCTGCCTGGGCACATCACGATATACCGGTATTTCTTGATGTGCCTGTCTTAAACCCGCCATATCGTTCTAAGTTCAAAGCATAACGTTTGACGTTTCGCCCAGCCACAAATGAACGGCCACATTATAATGCAAATAAAGAAGGTAATTGGCTCACTACTAAATAAGTATAGGATTCTTTTAAAAATCCTAAATCTAAGACGGTACTTACGCAAATGTGTAATAAAACCCTAAATAAAGTTTTAGTATCATTAAAATAAAACCGCTGTTGTGACGCCGCCATCTTTGTTACACGTAAGTACATATTTTAACTGACAGTGCGCACGTAGCACCAGAAGTGTCGTGTATTGGAACTACATTACGATCCGCCCAGCCATATCACGATGTGCCCAGCCAAGGCCCAGGCATATCTCGATGTGGCCAAGAAGTGACTTGTATGGCATATCGAGAAATAGGTTGCTCTCATCGATCTGCCCAACTTTTAATTGGGCACATCATGAAATAATTGGCCAAATCACGATATGCCGGCACATCGTGATGTGCCCAGGCAGATCTCGATCGGCCCAATTCAACGATTGGTCCACGACATAAATACACTAATTCTTATTCATATTAATACCTTGGATCTGTAAACTTCATTTGTTAGTTTTCTGACACCAGCAAAGTGATTTTCGATATCATTCAGCGTTTTGCCCTCTGTTTCGGGTAGAATAAAATAAAATGCTATGCAGCCCGTGGCACTGAAAGAAGGGAAAAAGTTACTTCGCGCCACGAAAGAAGTCTCGTGGAATATTAAGGAACTAAAATTATGGCCATAATAATAGAGCTCATTTTCGAATATTGAACGGGTCAGGCCGTAAACTGCAGCGCCTCTCCCAAAGGGACTTCTTTCGCGGCGTGAACTCCGATTTCTATTAGATTTTTTTATCAGTTATGCGCACTAGGTTTTTCAATCCTCGTTAACAAAAGTTATCAGCACAAACACTTTCAAAATAGTATTCGAATTGCTTAGTTTTCAGGAAATCTTGAAAAACCTGTCGGTTTCTTTACCAAGATGACATACCTAATTACTTAACAGCCCAATTTTTTGTGTAGACAAGTACGAGGTTTAATGGAACTTTAACCATTGTGAAATAAAAGACTTTTCATGAAAAACAATAAAAACCGACTTCAAAAAGTAAGAAACAAGTCTTTTGGATTCGGGGCCAGGCCAGGCAAGGCATTGATGGTGTATTCTTAAAATTTTAAATTTGTACTTCTATTGGTACTTTTATTTTTCTTGCCTTGGTTGGCATCGAATCCAATCCAAAAGGCTGAAGTATTTCTTACTTTTTGAAATCAGTTTTAAGTATAATAAAAAAAAAGCTTTTAATGATTTTTTATAAAAGCTTTGAGCCGTGAATATTTCGAAAGTTTTACATGCTAGCCCTACAGTTATTTTAATTCATAATCAAAACAAAAAAATATCACAACCACAAATTAAGTGACTATTCATTTTCAATTTGGCCGTATAATACGATATCAGAGGATAATTTGTTATCTGAGGATTGATCAATCGGCCTTTATTATATTGAAATGCTACTTACCACACGAGGCAGTAAAAGCCATAGGTGCCCCAAATCGACAGGGTATCCACCATGCTAATGTAAATCTTATTGGTCAGGAAACCAAACACGTAGCCCACGGCACTGGCCAACCCGGCGCTGCCAGAACGAGTTTTAGCACTGAACACCTGAGGAAGAAAAGACGTAGAGAGTTCATAACGAAGAGACCGGCTTATGATATATTTTAATGGAAAAATACCTATAGGTAACTAAATAAAAAATACAAAAATACTATCTCGAGCTTCGCCGTGCTTCCGAAGGCACGTTAAGCCGTTGGTCCCGGCTGCATTTGCAGTCGTTATAACCCACTAACCCGCATAAGGCCGGCGTGGTGGGTCAAGGCCCATTCTCCTTATCCATCCATAAGGAACGACAGTGCCCCAGCAGTGAGATGACGAACTAAATAGAATAGATAGCATTGAAAGCGCAAAAAAATAAAAATCATAGACCGGCTTAATTAAAATTATCCGTATTACAGAACGTATCTTTTTAAAATAGATCATCAAACTTGAGCTCGTCAATCCAGTCCAGTCCACTGAGGCAGAGACTGAGGCGCTGTCATTTGAAACATTCCACGAGTTAGCATTGCATTGATTGTCACAAGGTTGAGAAATGGGGTTGTGACAACAGTAGAAAGGTGAATATACTGGAAAAATTTTCAAGTAACGTTACAAATATAACGTTAACGTAACGTTATACCCAATTTTTTTTTAGATATTTTAAATCTTTTACTACCAACCTCGCCAATCAGAATCCATGGCAGCAATCTTATTCCAGTATGCGTAATCAGAGCCAAAAGCATGAGAAATGTCGTCGGCATCCAGGCGTACGGGTTATCCTGAAACTTGATTTTTGAGACATAAAATTAAAGTCAGTCATTACGGTAGTAAATTCTGAAGATAAATAACTTATTTTATTACGAAAATTATGTAATTGTAAAAATGGATAAACAATTTTTCCTTTTTTTTTTATTTAAATACCTACTAAATGCAAACTTTATACATATTTTTTTTATGAATGACGGGGAGACTCTTAGCCTTCACCATACTTGATGTTAAGTATTGATAAGGCTGAAGATGGAAGTGAGCATCTCCCGGAATCCTCAGCTACTGAGGAACTGGCTATCTTATCTCGAACTGCCAGAACACAACAATGCTGAAAACATTGTTGTTATGGCGTCAGACTTAGATAAGATGGTGGTAGCTAGCCAGGCGGACTTACAACAAGTCCTACCACCAACCAAACCGAATACAATATGTACGCCCGCTGGGAATCGAACCCGTGACCCCTGGGTCTGATACCGGTGGTTGTACCACTAGACCACAGAGGCGGTTAGATATATGATATACGAGTATTTTAGTAGGTAAATCTCGATTTTCAGGTATGTTGTTTTGTACCATTCGGTATTTCATAACTATCCATTTCCTTTTATGACTTTGATTCTCAAGGATGTTGCAATAATTGAAGATGACATTGATGACAATGATCTTGTCTAAATGCTAATTGCTGTGGTGATCTATAGTGAAATGGGCATTTATCATTTGAGTTAATTCTCAGCGCTAATTTGCTGCTAATCTCTTTATTAATTATTCGATTTAATTAGTCGTACCTAAATAATAACAACCTCCATATTTCTCTTTACAAACAGTCATAATTTGTCTGTATTCTATATTTAGGGCCCGTGTTATCCATTCTAATGTTCCCTCCAGCGAGCGTCATGAGTATAACATCTACAGCCTTCACTAATAGCTTCAAAAATCACAAAAAAATTTAGACTGCCGAAAAAATATAATTATTTTTTTAAATTGTCCTTATCAAGGTCAAAGATCAGAAAAACTTTTTTCTCAAGCGACCCCAGTGACATACTGCGCCTAGCTACAACTACCGCTCACATATAGGTCAAACATAAGCACTTATCGACGGATTGCACACGTGCGTAGCACGCGCTTAAGGCTAGTTTACTATACCACACTGGTACAAATACCTTTACTGTGTCAGTTGCACCCTCAGTAGTCGTAATATTAGCATCTTTCATTATCTCATGTGGGCCATACTGAAATTAAAAATAAAACATTTTCAATACGGGTAAATTTTCATAAAACTCTGTTGACATAGTTCTACTAAGTATCTTTAAATTATTGACTAAAAAAAAAATTGGTGCTTGTAGACAACAATATAAAAAATGTGTTATACTATAGACTTCAAGTCGTGAATTGAAAATAGATCTTACTTATTCGTTATACTTATTAATTAGTCTTATTCGGTATACTTAGTAATTATAATGGAAATAATTGAATAAGTACTTTAATTAAGATGATTGGATCTTACTCACTACTTTTGTATATCCATCGTAGCCAGCTACGAGGAGACAGCACACCGCGGCTCCAGCCGTGGAGAAGAACGTGAGCGGTCGCTTGCCCGTGTAGTGGACCAGTAGAACGCAAATGCCTGTGCCCAGCATCTGCAGGATCCCAAGGATGAGAGTGGCGTAGTACTTGTCGATGGGGGCCTCCAGCATTTGGAATATAGGCACGGCATACGTCTAAAAATTACAGCTTCGTAAATGGCGGAATTCTTATGACATGTCTGTATAATTATTAATATGAGTTCGAAGATGGAGCGAACTTGCCTAGAACGCTTTACAACGAGAGAGAGATTAAGCTCGCTCCATCATTCAGACGCTGGCTTGCATATAGGTAAAAGATGTTGAAATAAAAAAGATGAAAGTCGGTAAATATATTTTTAGCAGAGCACTAGATGAACTAGTTGGTTTTCAAAAGTAATATTGTTTTTTTTGTATTCTCAAACGTAAATAAGTAAATAGTTTATTTACTTGTTACAAATGAGGCCAAGAGTTTTGCGCAAATTGATGGATTTTTACCTGCAGGGTCGTCATTCCGCTGAAATGCCCAACAAAGAAACTGTAGCAGACCAAGACAAACGGTACCAGGAAGGTTCTCGACATGTAATTGGCAAGTTTTTCTGAAAAGGTCTCGTCCACATCGTCTCCTTCTGCTAAAAATATTGAAAAATGTCATAAAACTAAACTTGCAAAAAAATTGCTTTGCACTAACCATAATTATGATGTTCTTAAAATCCACTAAGGCTCTTAAACTTACGCGCCCCATATCGAGCGCCTAAAGCTAAGGCTTTATAAGCAGCTATTCTTAATATTATTGTTTTAAAATAGATAAGAATAGCTTTAGGCGATTCTTAAGTTTAGTGCAAAGGACTGTTAGTTCACCATGTTACTTTTTCTACTGGTACGACAAATTTTCAGATACTGATACGATAATTCATCTGCACCCGTCTGGCATCTTATGGCGTCGCATTATGGCATTTATGGCGCAGTTTAATATAATATGGCATTTGTACGCTTTTAATACAGTAATTACCTTTTATTACTGTGTGTATAGTTCGTATACAAAGGCAAGAAAGACAAAAGGATGATGGATAACAATGCAAATTGCAATGATAGCTATTTATATGAATACCTACCTACCTATCGGGATCTATTATAATTGACAACATTTGATAAAATTTGTCTTAAGTTTTTATTTTTTAATAACATATAAAAATAGGAGACACATATTTTTTCCTGCTGCATTTTTTTTATATAAAGTCATCATAAAATTAATTTGAAAAATTACTTATTCTAAAAGAGCTTTAGTCCAGTACGAAGGATTTCTGGCGGACATACCTGGGCAAATTAATTTAAAAAATACACTGTGACGTTGTCAAGTCAACATGACACTTTAATGAAATTTGTTTGTTTTGTTTACATTTGTATTTCTAGTATGGTTTTCGCCTGCAAGATTGTTTTGTTGTTGTTTCATTTTAGTCTCGCTATTTTTACTTGATTATAAAGGGAGGAAAAATGTACAAAATGTACAGCCTTACAGGTAACTAAATAGGTCAGATTATCTAAGATACTAAATATGCACGCAATTTATGCCTAATTACTGAAACATAAAAAAGCTGAATTATTTATGAGAAATCATTGAAAAATGCATATATTTTTATGTAAATAACGCCAGTTATAGTTCGGTGCCGATGTACTTACAATATATATATTTCATCGATATTTTCGGCGATTGATTTCTACGCTATGGTGTTTATAGTACTGTTTCTGTTGTTGCAGCCTTTGAAGGGACTGAAATTCGAGGCAAACTAAAATAGAGCAGTTTCGACAGCAACGTATTTTTATTAAAATAGATTTATTTGAACTGGCTGCTTAGTAAATAACTTGATTCTTGTCCTTTTTTATCCATAAAAGTAAGCGATAATTTGTTCACAGCGTCATCATCAGGAGAAAAAAATCTAGATTATTTTTAGACAATATGTTTATCATTTAATGTTAACAATTATTTCGAATAAATTTGTTTTTGCTAGCGTGTTATGTTGGGATTTATCGCCTGATTTTAGTTCCAAAGTATAAAATATTTGAGATTAATGAGTGATTAATCATCATGATGATGATGATGAATGTCAAATATAACATATTTTTTTTTTATTAATATCATGTTCAAGTTGGTAATCTGATACTGCACTATTCTTTTGATTTTTCAGTTTATGTTGGTAGTACGATTTTATTTTTAGGGTGGTAGAATCTTACTTACTCTTTGGAATGTTTAATATGGATGGGTAAATTTCAAGAAAAAAATAATTTAGTGAAATATTTAGAATTTCAATTTTGGACTATATTATATGTATATTATGAAATATATTACTTTGGAGTGAAATTTATTTTTGCAGTTTCACTTGGCTTTGAACTCTATCAAGGCTTATTTTCGCAGCAAAATGTATGACTATACATAAATATTAAACAAGAATATATACATAACATAACTAGTCCGATTCTATTCTATCTCTATCCTATAATTTGTGAGTGTTTGTTACACAATCACGCAAAAACTGTTGAACGAATTGATTTGGATAAAATTTCTGACTCAAGATTGTAATATTTCAACCCATTTTGAAACATTTTATAGTTAATTTTTTCTTTTCATTTCATTGAAATTCACTGTCACATACTCTTTGACTATATTGACAGCGAATTTTTTTTATTGATTTTTAATAAGAGAACTTATCTTAGTATGATATCGTGACTATTACCTATTTTCTTTTTGTAGAGAGCTTGAATGTCTTTTAGTTCTGATTCGACTGTATGTGGTTCTGTCCAACCTCTCAACCATTGCAGGCTCTGTAAAAGAAACAATAACTTAAAATTAATTGGTATTTATTTTAAAAAAATTTGGTAGTAATTTAACAACAAAGTGAGTACCAAAGACCGTGCGTTATGTTGTCGATCTTGTTGTACCTCTGATAATTATTATAAACAATTTGTCAGCACTGCATTATCAATGTATTCTTACTAAATTATATATTTTTTGACATCAAATATAAAATATTTAGTATAAAAGGTTTTATTAAGTATGCGGTTATCGAAATACTTAAGTATGTAAATACTTATATATATAAAGTCGCAGGCGTACGTTAGGTACCTATAAAAGTTACTATCAAAAGATTAAAAATGTTTACGATAACTGACCTTTCTAGCATCATCGTGACGCTTCCTTGATACTAACCAATGTGGAGATTCTGGCACAAAGAACAGTGCAACCACAGCCAATATCTAAAAAGAAAACTAAATATGACTAGTAAATACGTAAGTATACACAGTTGGCAAAGAAATCGAGACACTGTGTTATGTGTGACCAATCAGACTTCATTATTTAAAAGTTTCAACATTCGTCTCATTGTGAAGATATATATAATGAGACGAATATTTGAGCAGCTCTAGTGACGAATAAAAATGTCACGATTGTACTGATGTTGTGCTTGCGGAACAAACTATTGAAAATTTTATGTACATTTATGTATCATTTTACATTTTAACACTTTAAAGTAGGTACCTATCACAATACTGTAGTATATACAGTGGGAATGGGAATAGGGACTTAAATCCTTACTCTTATATTAGTTAGGTACTTGAAGTGAGCGTTTACACAAAAGTAGCTTGACCGGAATTATAAACTATTCAGCACTTGTTGAAAAACAAACTACGTGCAGATAACAGGTTGGGGCTAGCACAAATAAACTTAATAAATAAATTGAGCAGGGGCCTTACCATCAACTGTAATGCAATTCATTGTAAGGTGGGTGGACCATGGAAGGCCATGCTCCTTCGAAGGCAAATTATTAAAATTTCATAGTTATTGCCATGTAATGACAAATTCCTTCTATTTACGCAAACACCCATCGAACTGGAAATCACAGACGCGGCGGCGAATCGCTTGCGCTACTATTTTGTCAGTTCGATCCCTCGCTTTATTGATATTGGGAATCGACGACGTTAAAATAAGGTGGTGTACCATGGAAGGCCACTCTAACAAATAATCAGTTATTATTCGTTTATTTACTGGATAAATGAAACTAACAAATATTTAAGTAATACTTTGTGTTATTACGTAACATATAAACCATTTCTTTTTATCATAAATTTAATCGCTATTTATGAACTTTTAGTGTTAAATGACTGATTGATTATAATGGCCTTCTAAGGAGCCTTGTTCCTAGCAAGGCCATTTGGAAGAGTTCAATGAAACTTAAGTTCAATCAATATTGATTAAATCTGCAATTTAAAAAAGTGGTTTATATGTTACGTAATAAAACAAAGTATTACTTAAATATTTGTTAGTTTCATTTATCCAGAAACGAATAATAACTGTTTATTTGTTAGAGTGGCCTTCCATGGTAAACCCACCTTAGGTTGTGAGAGTAGGATGCTGTCATTGGCGCGTCTAGCGGGGCGTCCCGCTCTTAATACCTGAAGGTAACCTAAAATGAATCGCATTACAGTTGCTGGTAGGCCCCCTGGACTCTACCAAGCAGCTTTCCCAGTAAATTTTGTTGACGTGACGATACGAATAATTTATATCGCAAGTTTTTCATGCCTTCCCCAACTGTAAAGTTTATGGGCATAACTACAGAACAGAAAAACTTGGAACCGACCGACCCCGGTTATGTATCAGCGATAAGGCGCATCACTAATTGAGTGGCGACCAAGTACGACGAAAAGCATGCTTTCAGTACTTTGGATAATGCTTAGAAACTTCTAGAAACGGTAAACTGTACATTGAAATATACACCTTAAGTACGTAGACAGAAGATTGGATTCAGATTGTTTATTATTAAAAATATTACAATTTAACTTTATTGTGAAAATAACAGAAAATATGACTTATCGAAGATATGTTATGTCTCCTTTAGACTAATGAGTCTCTCGGCTATTATTTTTTCACATCAAAACTGCACAATATGGCATTTTTCAAATTTTTCTCTATAGTATTCCGCGTGGAGGTCACGATCGCGACTGAGTAAGCAAAACGACGATGTACTTGAACATAGGCAAACTTTTGCGCATATGGGGCTACGCGGGTACCGCCCACTTGCGACTTCTACTGTTTTTTTCTGTTCTGTGGGCATAACATTATCCATCCATTACTAAATCATTGGGTAGTTACATTTCGCCCTTTTCAAATCAACGCATTCATTGTTTTGTCATTTTAGGCTAGTCACAGTTCTATGCTAACTTTTTTTACCAATTGACCTTTATCCACAGTTTTATACTGTTTAGTTTATTTTTAGTAAGGTAAATCTAGGTTGAAAATGTGACTAGATATTAATCGAAATATGAAATCAAACTCGGCCCAAGACTAGGATTATTTAATTTTTGCACTTCACTATCCTATTTTTATGTGATAATAAATTAGAACAAATCTTCTTGTCTCTTGTCTGCATAATGGAAGTCTGGCCCAATGCTCTAATCTGACCATTGACTAGCTACCGAGTTAGTTAGAACATTGGAGTTTGAGCATTGCAAAGGTTGCAGTTTCCAGTTCCGTCTGAGCGATATGGACACAACAAGATGACTTGTTCTAACTAGGTAGTAAATTTTCCAATTTAAACTGGACTCAAACAAAACTTATACATCTCATATAATTGGAGAGGCATTAACCCTGTTGCGACCTATACGCTGACCTAAGTGCTGAAGAAGAAGAAGACCTTTTACCGTAATGGTGATGTTTACTAAGGCGACCGTCCTCCAGTACATGAGCGTGCCAAAGAGGAACTGCGTGAGCACCCCGAAGATGATGGACATAGTGCTGGTGGCGGTGAGCGCGCCTCGCAGGTGCGGCTGCGTGATCTCCGCCACGTACGTCAGCACCTGGAACGATCATCATGTCACGTAAGGCGGTTGCTGTGGTTGCTACCCTGTTCCCCTGTCACCGCCATGACGGCCAGAAGGGCAAGTACTAACAGTTTTAGTTAGTAGTACCCGCCCACCTACCGTCCACCCATCAAGCCAAATTGTGGCTAACAGAGTGCTTAGTGTGATTTTTATCTACCTACGGTCGATCGTAAACGCGTCGATTTTTGTATGAAATCAGCGGCCCGCTCCCTGCATTAAATAGGCCAGTCAAATGTTTCTTTTGAAATTGCAATATAATTGCGATAAACTTGCTTTTTAACCGACTTCGAAAAAGGAGGAGGTTCTCAATTCGGTTACTATTTTTTTTATGTATGTACACCGATTACGCCGAGATTTTTCTGATTCGATTTACGTGCCATAAAAATTTGATTCAGTTTGGCCCAGTAGTTTTAATTTTATGAGCATTTTTGCTAACTTGGACGATGTAATTTTCACGATAGGTACCTACTTATTTTATAATGTACATGAAACCTAATCTAATGTAAAAAAATACTATTGTAGTTTACAAAACAACTGAAGTCGGCCTTTTTAACGTAGGTTTTTTTTGTATTATTTTTTTTGGGCCCGCGCACCACGGAAGTGGTCGATAGCGTTATAATTGATAATTTATGAATTAATTGCAATCCTAAATACTGTAAGAGTACCTAAGTATATTGTATAAGCACCAACAATATTACAAACGAAGACAAAGCTTTGTAATTTTATTTATTCTTTTTTGATTCTGTTCTGACTAAGGTACTCCATAACTGATGTTTTATATTTATAATATTATTTACACCCTTTACTCGTACATAATTTATCCCGATTGTGGATCTTGTTCGCGAAATGTGATGATGAGTGATTTTATTTTATTATCCTGTAATATTGCAAAGTTTTAATTGGATAAGGGATTTAGGGCGCCACTATCAATTTTGTTTACCTACTTTAAAAGAGTAATGGTGACCCATGAAGGTATAGGTATAAGTGGAGCTAACACGCCGCACACTTATTAATTTTGTTTTCCCTTTTTAACACTATTACTAAAAGGGTTAGTTAGCATCTGTAGTGCTCATGTAGTGACCTTTTTCGTCAGAGCCTTCCTATGTCATTTTCTTTGCAGAATACTAAAAACATACAAGCATGCATACAAGGCATACAAGGTATTATAAAAGGAATTGTAATCCTAATTGCATTTTTTTTTTAATAAGTTACCTATATTTAGGAAAAAACTGCAAATATGGTTAACAGGGAAATGTTTTTATACAATTGAGGAGTATTTTAATTTATTAATGGACATAAAATAATTATAATTAATGACATTAATGCCATACAATTTTATTTTATTTGCAATTATTTACCTATTAATCATTTCCTTTTTAGGGTTTCGTAGCCTAATGGCAAAAACGAAACCCTTATAGATTCGTCATGTCCGATGTATGTCACAGAAACTTTATTCCAAAACTATGAGGATAACACAGTTGAAACTTGGTAGGTAGATGTATTCTGTAAACTGCTTTACGGTTTTTACACAAAAATAAAAATATATATATATTAAAGGGGGGCTACCCATACATGGAACTGAAGCTGATTATTTTTTTCATCAAACCTATACGTGCGGGGTATCCATAGATAGATCTTTAAAAATTACATTGAGGTTTCTAAAACTTTTTTTTTTTCAAAGTGGCAAAAAATGTGTGTCCCCCTCTAACTTTTGAAATAAGAGAGTGAAAAAAGAAGAAAAAATATATACTGAAGATCTTAATAAAAACTTTCAACGAAAATTAGTTTGAACGAAATATGTAGTTGGCAGTTTTAGAAATATAGCAGAAATTAAAAATATTTTTTTTTTTCATTAAACCTATACGTGTGGTATCTTTAGATAGGTCTTTAAAAATTCACATTGAGGTTCCTAAAACCGTTTTTTCTCAAAGTCAACCGTTGAATGATATACCCCCCTCTAACTTTTAAAATAAGAAAGTGAAAAATCTAAAAAAAAAACATGTTGTAGACCTTTATAAAAAATTTCAAAGAAAATTAGTTTGAACGAAATATATATATATATTTAGCAGTTTCAGAGCTATAGCACATTTTTCAAAACCGCAAATATAACTTTGTCATAAAAAAAAAAATTTTTTTTTCATCAAACCTATACTTGTGGTATGTATAGGTTTGATGAGAAAAAACATTTCAGTTTCAGTTCCATGTATGGGTAGCCCCCCCTTAGTAAATATTTTTTTTATTTTTGTGTAAGAACCGTAAAGACTATCGTACTAACCGTAAAACCGTACAGAATACATCTACCTACCAAGTTTCATCTGTGTAATTCTCATAGTTTTGGAATAAAGTGGCTGTGACATACGGACGGACAGACAGACATGACGAATCTATAGCATTCCGTTTTTCGCCATTAGGCTACGGAACCCTAAAAAGCAAGTTAACCGTAGTGGTTTTTGCATATACTATATGACTGGCCTATATCATATAGCCATGAAACTGATAAATCTTACATTCATGATAGCGATACTAAAAAAAACCTTAATTTGATTAGATATTATAAGGTTTGTACCTACTGCTTATTTGTTTTTTTACTGTACAATATAAGTTAATTTTGTTCAAAAACGTCCTTTTTTAGGGTTTCGTAGCCTAAAGGCAAAAAACGAAACCCTTATAGATTCGGCCAAACCGATGTACGTCACACCCTTTTTTAATTTTAGAAAAATCTGTTGGAAGGAACATTGTAAATGGGATTGAAGTTTGAAATTGTAGTTAATATTTGCCAGTACTGAAAAGTCTCCATTGAGCCGCAACATAAATACAGTTAGACAATAGTCAATTGATCAAAACAAAAAAAATAGGAACTGAATCAAGGTCTGCTGCTGTGCCTAACCGGAGTCAGACCTACGGATCTCAGTACATACTACGGAAATTACCACGAGGAAGAAATTGTATGTCGCCCTTATCTCTTTATAAGGTTAAGGGAAATGACTGACATCGTGAGCTGTCCTCGATACATTTATGCAGCTTTTATTTATTAACTACTTAATAAATAAATTCTGCATAAATTAGCATGGACAATCACGTTCATTAACATCACATTCAGCTTGAAAATTATTGCACAACAAACCCGCTGGGCTATTAACTATCTTTGCAGCAACGCAAAAACCACGCGTACACCACCATACACGGTGCATGCTGATACGTGCGGTTGCTATAGTGTTACGTGACGTAAAGCAGTTATCTCGTAATTTTTGCTGTCGCATTGCTGTTGCAAAGATAGGTAATAACCCCGCGGCTTTATGTGCGCGATCAAGATCAACATGGCTAAGCACCATGTTACTGTGTCACCATCTGAAGATTCATAAGAAGAAGACTGTGTCACCATCACAATCATGTTTTTACCTCGCACGCTCGGAAAAGGAAGTTTTGTTATTCAATTTATGCGTGGGAAAAGCATTTTATTTCAAGCATTTTAATTTTTAATTATTAAGATCAAATTGTCGAAACTCAGGTCCGATGCCCAAAATCAAGTCAAAGTCACTAATTCTAAGGCTATACCCTCATCAACATATTAATCCGCTGCAACGAGCCTCAACACGATGTCTTCTGTAAATCAACGATGAGTTGGGTACTCTGCAGACCGTGCTGGTTGTTTCATCAGGTAAGCCTACCATACCCTACGCCTATTAAGTACTATACTACTACCATAAGGCTACCATATTTTACACCGGATTTGCTTACAGTTTTCAAATTTCACTTGATCAGTCAAATGGAAGTAATGTCCATGTCCCCTGAAAGTTGATAAATCTGTGACTGTTTGAGGCAACGTAGCTCCTAAAAGGATGGACAAATTTTGATGCCTATTTAATTTATGAAGATCTGCTAAGCCGTTTGAATGCCATCAGTTCATTTAGGTAATTAAAAAGAAAATTAAATTAAGAAATGAGCTGATGACCTTCAATCGGTTGAACAGATTTTGCCAAACTATTAAGAACCATCTCGAGCACGCCAGCTTTCAAATAAAAAAAAACAGCATCTAAATCGGTCCAGTCATTTAGGAGCTACGTTGCCCTAGGCATACAGACAGATATGCACACACGTCAAACTTATAACACCCTTTTTTTTGCATTTGGGGTTAAAAATTAATCGCTGAAATGTATGTAAGCGCATAACTTCAGAATGGCTGCACTAAATTAGATAATTCGTTTTTTGTTGTAATGAGAATGACTCGCCACTATTCGCAATTAGGAATCTTACAATGGGCGCTTCCTCGTGGCCAAACTAATTTGGCCACAACGAAACTTAATTCTTCGTAGCCAAATCGTAGTCATAGTTTGAAATGACACACACAAAAAAAAATACCGTGTGAGTTTAGTTACCAAAGTGAACGAAGGGACATCAGTATATAAACGTGTCACGTTAATAATATAGTTATTATGTAGGTAGAGTGTGTTCTTTAAAACAATGACTACGGTTTGGCTCCGAGGAATTAAGTTTCCTTGTAGCCAAATTAGTTTGCCCTTATAGTTTGGCCACGACACGAAGAAAACATTGGTTTCTCACATTCTGTGACGATATTAAGAAAACACTATGCTTTGATAATAATAAATAAACTCACAGGAGCCTCCAACAGCCCGCCTGCGAGCCCCGTGAGGAACAGGGCACCGTACAGGTGTGACGTCGCCGTGGAGAAGTGGAAAATCAGCCACGCAATGAAGAAGGGCACGTTCACGATCTGCATGGCCAGCCGCCGCCCCAGTGGAGCGGTCACCACTCCCGATAATGCACAGCCGATTGGAACCACCACCAAATTTATCGAACCTGTTAATAAAAAATAGGTTGAATTGAAACTGCCAGCTCACTTTGGGAAATTATTGAAGTCATTTAACTAATGTTTTGAGAGTACCTACTAGTCGCTGACTAGTCGGGAAAGCCGACTATCCGGCCACATTTCTAGTCGTCGACTGGTCCCCGACTATTCGGCTAAAAGCACAATCGGTGCTTTTAGCCTAAAGTATAAAAATAGCATTGAAAAATGCAAAAATTACAAAATCATAAATTATTGGCAGTTGCATCTTAATCGATCGTTAAACACCTGAAAAGAGGTTTCTTTCGAATGCAAGGATATTCCTAGCATTGATGTAACAACGCTGGCCTACAGCGTATTCTAAATATAAAAGCATTGGAGAATTTCGACGGTGGTTCGCAAGTCTCGGTAGCTCAGCGGTTAGAGCATTGGACCGGATTTCCAAAGGTCACGGGTTCGATTCCCGTCTGGGAATTCACTTGTGGCCGCTGCATAGATAGGATAAGTACGTATGGCTCTCAGCTGACTGGTTGGGTCAAAGTCGACGGCCCCGGAGCGGGTGCGCGCCCGCCCCATGCGTGCGTAATAATATCAGCTATTTCCATTTTTAATTTTTTTTTATTTTTTTATTATAATTTAAGGTATAAGCTTGGTAATTGATTAAGTCGTCGTCGTCGTCGTCTCAGCCACATGACACCCACTGCTGGGTATAGGCCTCCCCCAAGGATCTCCACAACGATCGGTCCTGCGCAGTCCGCATCCAGCGGCTTCCCGCGACCTTCACCAGATCGTCGGTCCACCTTGTCGGAGGCCTACCCACGGAGCGTCGTCCTGTGCGCGGTCGCCATTCCAGAACCTTTCCGCCCCAACGGCCATCGGTTCTTCTCGCTATGTGTCCCGCCCACTGCCACTTCAGCTAAGCAATCCTTCGAGCGATGTCAGTTACTTTAGTTCTCCTACGGATCTCCTCATTTCTGATTCGATCACGTAGGGAAACGCCGAGCATAGCCCTCTCCATTGCACGCTGGGTGACCTTGAGTTTTCTTATCAGACCCATATTAAGTATACTTGAAAAAAATACTAGTAAAATACGAACTCATTAAATTATTTAAGAAAAAATATTTTTTTTAAATATTTATCTTAGGTTGTAAACACCTCCTAAATTTTTTTCATTATAATCGAATTCACCTTTTAGATGATAAGTGAAATCATGAATAATTTATTACGTACATACCAACAACATTATTAAAAAAATATGTATGTTGTGAAATCAGTAAGTGTCTAGCGTAGTTATAAGTTCAGGTATAGTTTATTAAAAAGTGATGACCAAACATCATTAGTTCAATGATATTGTGTAAAATAATATTTTTTTAATTAGGGGCAAGCTATTGTGTTAGAAGGCTAAAGTCTCTGCCCTGTTTAACAACAGTCGGCTTAGCCGATTAGTCGGCCTTTTTGCAACCGACTAGTCGGCCAAAGTCATAGTCGGCCCATCTCTACTAATGTTATATGAGTTATTTGATTTTAATTTAAGTACGTCGTCGATTTCTAAGTTTGATATGCTATTCGTAAATATGTCCATTCAATTTATTCTCGCTTGCATAAAATCGCTGCGCTAGGAAGAAATCGCTGTAAGTAAAAACATTAAAGGACGAGCGGACTCTGTATGTCAGTTAAGTTACCTCAGATAAATATTATTAATGCAGACAAGCGAGTAATACACAGAACCACAGAATACTTAATAGTAGAGAACTACAAAAACGGGTTCTTCTTTTATACCAGCAGCCTCTGCCAAAAGATAATAAATTATTGTTTTCGTAGAAATGCTACGACAACACGCGCTTTAATAGAAGCAGCACACGATGGGATTAAGGTTAACATTGATCCCGAACTGAATATTTCGTAGGGCTTTGACATGCAATCCCTACCCGACTCTAACGAAGCCTCAAAAGTACGTGTCAGGCAGCGAGCGACACGCAATTTAAGCAATCCAAATTCATTAGATCACCCCAGGTGAAAAAGTTTATTTGTAGGCTCATACCTCCAAAAAAATTAAAAAAAAAATACCCACGTCGTATAAAACGTTATTGAAAAAGATTAAGATAATTTAAAATCGCTTGACTTAATTATCCGTCGGGGGCTGCCGTTAAATGAACCAGTTTTGTAGTTTTATAGTAACGTGAATAATTGGAGTATTTTATTGCTATATATAGGTACTTATTGATATTTATGTTGAAATTTAAGGTAGTGATGGCAGCCCCTGACGGATAATTAAGTCGGGTGTTTTTAAAATATTTTATCCTATTTCTTTTAATTTAGTTTAATTTTGCTTTTTATTCCAAACTTTTTAGAGAGCGTAGATATTATGTTCTTTTTGCAACCGACTAGTCGGCCAAAGTCATAGTCGGCCCATCTCTACTAATGTTATATGAGTTATTTGATTTTAATTTAAGTACGTCGTCGATTTCTAAGTTTGATATGCTATTCGTAAATATGTCCATTCAATTTATTCTCGCTTGCATAAAATCGCTGCGCTAGGAAGAAATCGCTGTAAGTAAAAACATTAAAGGACGAGCGGACTCTGTATGTCAGTTAAGTTACCTCAGATAAATATTATTAATGCAGACAAGCGAGTAATACACAGAACCACAGAATACTTAATAGTAGAGAACTACAAAAACGGGTTCTTCTTTTATACCAGCAGCCTCTGCCAAAAGATAATAAATTATTGTTTTCGTAGAAATGCTACGACAACACGCGCTTTAATAGAAGCAGCACACGATGGGATTAAGGTTAACATTGATCCCGAACTGAATATTTCGTAGGGCTTTGACATGCAATCCCTACCCGACTCTAACGAAGCCTCAAAAGTACGTGTCAGGCAGCGAGCGACACGCAATTTAAGCAATCCAAATTCATTAGATCACCCCAGGTGAAAAAGTTTATTTGTAGGCTCATACCTCCAAAAAAATTAAAAAAAAAATACCCACGTCGTATAAAACGTTATTGAAAAAGATTAAGATAATTTAAAATCGCTTGACTTAATTATCCGTCGGGGGCTGCCGTTAAATGAACCAGTTTTGTAGTTTTATAGTAACGTGAATAATTGGAGTATTTTATTGCTATATATAGGTACTTATTGATATTTATGTTGAAATTTAAGGTAGTGATGGCAGCCCCTGACGGATAATTAAGTCGGGTGTTTTTAAAATATTTTATCCTATTTCTTTTAATTTAGTTTAATTTTGCTTTTTATTCCAAACTTTTTAGAGAGCGTAGATATTATGTTCATTGTACTACATTAAACCCATTACTGAAAACCGCATCAAAATCGGACCACTAATTTTGGTTTACTGCAGCGCCCCCACCTTAGAAAGGAATTACCACCACAACACCTATATATAAGAACATGCACGAATCAAACCCGAACCTATCACTGAAAACCGCATCAAAATTGGTCTAGTCATTTTGGAGATATATGACAACATTGGTGCAAAAACAAATGTTTACTTCAGCGCCCCATGGTGAGTTGTCACCGTAACACATAACTAAGAACATGCACCAATCAAACCCGACCCATAACTGAAAACGACATCAAAATCAAACTAAATAGTAGTTTTGAAGATTAATGGTAACATTATTGGTTATACACATATACCGTCTTCGTACCGTTGCGGGTAAAAATCACCACTTAACATTACCTCCTACTTTGAGATATATGTGATGATAAATGTGTTGCGTATAAAGTCTGTCTTTAATAGATACCGAATCGACAAATTTTTTGGTAGATTGTTTGGTTCTTCCTCTGCTATAATTACTACTTCGAAGTCAGAGTCATCTCAAAATCAAATAAGCTCTAGCTAGTTAAAGCAAATATGTCACCTAAGCACATCTTAAGTTTCTTCGCGCACTCATAAATATAAAACCACTTTTGCGGAGTACCTATATAGTGCGATTTATTTACCTAAAATATATAGGTATTTGGTACTGTAATTTTTCGGATTTTCGGTATTTATCGATATTCGGTATTTGAGGATTTTTGGTTTTCTCGACGTTTCGGCACCTTTTCAATGCCGTGTTCACGGGTTGACTTGTTACTTATAAGTCTACCTTCACAATGTTGATTTATTATTGCGTTCGGAAACGGCTAGATAATTACTAATTAAAAGCTAATCATTTTTACTATGGCAACAATAACTGAGTTTAATATTTTGATTTGTTTGCTATTTAAGTTATTTATTATTAACAAAAGAAAGAAAAACTAATGATTCTACTGGCAGTTCACAAACTGGGAGGTCTTTCGAAGAAAGAACTGCCAAGAAAACTTCGAAAGTGTGCCGACCTTCATATTTATGTTTGTTATTTATCGACAAAATGAGCTAACCGTATCTTTAGGTCTTGCAGTGTGTGATTTGGGTTGAGACTATAATAGGGTGGCTGGTGGTATCTTCCAACCATCATCTCTATTGAAATTTTGATATTTGGTGATTTCAATAGCTTCGCATAGCATTCTGGGGACGAATTTTTGTTCCTTGGCGAGGATCTGTGGCATATCAAACCTGATGTAGTGGTTGGGTCCCTCAAAAGCATGTTCACACACTACAAACATGTTTTCGCGCCTATTTTTCACGTCAGCTACTGTCCTCTAACGCGGGTCCCTATGCTTCTCTTTGTTTGCCCGATGTATGAGAGTCCACAGTCACAATCATGCATTTTTAAATGAGATTATATAATATAATTATTTTAACAATATTTATACCTACCCAAAGTTTTATATAAAAAGTTGTTATAAAATTTCATTACTAACCTAACGAAATTATTCCAAATGAAATTCTGACATCTTCGTAGTATGTACCTTTGCCAATGCCAAGTGAAATTATACCAAATAATCGTGGTAATTAATAAAAGGTACACCTATGCGAAACAAAATGATGCCAAATGAAATTCTGCCATCTTAACAGTATGTCATTGTAAATTCGGACATATTAACATTCTGCCAATCAACAAATGCTAAATATCTTTAATCCCTAAAAAATATTCGTTTAAGAAAGATTCTGCCAAGTGTGTTATACCAAGCAAGTAGTCCGATTTTGATGCGGTTATCAGTGATGGGTTTGGATTTGAGTGGTGCATGTTTTTAGATAGGTGTTACGGTGGCAACTCACAAGTGGGCGCTGCAGTAAACAATTGTTTTGTAAACCAATGTTACCTTTTATCTCCAAAACTACTAGCCCGATTTTGATGCGGTTTTCAGTAATGGGTTTAGGTTTAATAGGTGATGTTCTTAGATAAGTGTTACGGTGACAACTCACCAGCAGGCGCTGTAGTAAACATTTGTTTGAGTAAAACCAAAACTACTAGTCCGATTTTGATGCAGTGATTTCAGTAATGAGTTTTAGTTACAAATGCACCTAATATTAATGCCTGATCTATGAAAAAGTTTGAAATAAAAAGCAAAATTTAAAAACCCACGACGGTCAAAACGTAATTTAAAAAGGATAAAATAATTTGAAACCCCCGACTTATTATCCGTTGGGGGCTGCCATCACATTATAATAACCTAAATAAATCCAATTATTCACGTTACTATAAAACTATACCTAGTTCATTTAATGGCAGTCCCCGACGGAAAGAAATCGACAATGTCAAAAGACGGATTTTATGAATATTAAGTAGTTTACTTTTTAAAGTAACAAATATTGACATTACCATGCTATCCCTCGTTTCTACGTTTATAATAAAGGTGCTTACTTATCCATGATACTTCGGACTTCTGCAGATGTAGCACTTCGCCGTCAGTCGGGTTTTGTACCGCAGGTATTAAAATTGTTGGGAATCCTAGGGTCATTCCGTATCCTGAAACCAATACAGTGTGAGAAATATACTTAGGTTCTCGTGTAGATATGTATAGCGTAATAGGACTGATTTTAATCAGATAGCCTGATTAGAAACTATAATTTAAAATTATATGCGCCTTCATGGCCCTGACCACAGTGGTGGACGACATAATAACGTAGGTAATTAAGAAGCAAGCGAAAATGTCTTTCAAGCGAAAGAGTCATTGATGTCTTGCCATTTAAACACAGTCATCAATTGTAATGTAAAATAGTCACTTAGTTGCATTCAACAACAATAGGTTATTTACTGTAAGTACAAATCGTTAAGAGAAAAGATAAACATCAGCATGAAAGATGTCCTACAGTTGCGCTGCTGGTAGTAAAGATATTTAATTTATCTTTAACGTAGCTGGCAAAATAAAACTATTTTACAAAAAAATATGGAAATTTTATAGAAAAATAGAAAGTAAGTAAGTAAATAAAGTCAAGAACGAGCAGAACGCTAGTGCATTCTATAACATCAAGAGTACAGTCTATCATGCTCAAATTTTAAATGATTTTGGGATCTGGGGACACGGTAGTGTGAGCCAATGCGAGCCAAGCGAAGCGCAAGGGCACTACCTATCTTTTCTCGAAGTGCTTCGTGGTTTTTTGAAGCCTCATAATTTGCGTTTGTATTTAACTTATAGATAAAGACTTAATGTCTATACATAGTGGTCTCATTAATCATATAAAATTTCAATTACATAGCTCTTATTCGTTAGATTTTATTCATATCTAAAAAATACCGATTTCGTCACTGACTCACTGACTACTTCCTGAAGTCCTAGTCATAGATAGTACAAACATAAAAAAAAATATAAAACTTGGAACTTTTACATCCAAACCCTTAAAAAATTTGGGATGGTAGTTTGTATTAAACATTAATCAATTTTGATGGTGTAGAGGTCTGAAAATTGACATAGGGTTTTCTTGTAATAAATAATTAAATACTTATTTCAGTATTTTTAGTAAATCCTTACAAAAAAAACTGATATCTCAACAAAAACATGTTCATGTAAAGTGTTGCCAATACGAGACCATATGGTTCTCACTGTCAGAAAGGTATCAGATCTCATTTAGAGCCAAGCTTCTAACTCTACATGCCCTAACTTCATAAATTCTACAACTCAGTCAAAAAATGTGGATTGGCCGTTTCGTAACTACAAGAACTAATTTGTATCAGAAAAGTAATGAACAGTAAAGAATTCACCTTACGCCCATGTGACGGTAGCGAAACGGCCAAGCCACATATTTTGACTAAGGTCAATGTAGGGTTTATGAAGTTAGGACTTGTAGAGTAAGAAGCTTGGCTCTAGATGAGATCTGATAGGTACCCTTTTTGACAGTATTCTTTGAGTTTTATATTTACTTTTCCACATATTTTTGGCATTTTATTTTTAAGAACATACCTATCAGTTAAACACTTTACCTGATAGGTATTTTTTTTTAAATAAGATATTTTTAATAAAAAAATAATATATATTTTTTATATTTTGATTACTCTAAAAAATAAGTATTCTCAACATTTTTTTCCCTAATAGACTTGATAGACCGCTTGGTTAACTACTTGGACGGTGGTTAATTCGTCCAAGGTTAACTATCTTTAAAAAATATAGGTATATCGACCAAGCTTGGTATAATGGTAGTAATGGTTACGTAGTAACTATTTAGTCATCTGTGGTAATGGTACTTATAGAATGATTCGTGATTTCAGTTACCGAGAAGTAACAAGTTCTTGACGCTCACAGCTATAAACTGCGGCAGCGCTGTGCGGAAATCTTTTTTGTAGCCTTGCTGGAGGCCACCATGTTCGTCTTCCATTCCATCTTTACACGTAGCCATCTGCAAAAAAAAAATGATAACTAGTTACTTATAACTAGTAACTAGAAATTACATAAAATTACAAAATTTCAACTCTATCTGTAACCTTTTTATATCTCAAATACTATTATTATTATTTAGAGAGTTTTCCTCATGGCTGTATTATTATCTTTTGTCGAAACCAAAAAACACAAACAAAACTTTAGTTGTTCTTCTCAAAAAAAACTATTTTCCTTTCAAAAGTCAGTCGTAGTGTCAATGAAATTAAAACGTTATTGTATTATTTATTTTACAGAATCAGCAGCGGTGCGTGCGCTAGTCACAATAATGCTTCCCGGTCTTATGTTTTATAAGCAAAGGCAAAGTTGAGAGAAAATTATTTCATTTCGTAAGTATTCCTTTTTAAAGTTAAAATTAACTTAAAAATAAGCACATAAAAAATTATACATTTTTAATTTTGCATTTTACAATGCTATTTTTGTGTGATAAATATTAAACAAGAAAATATACAAGAAAAAAGCAACTAGTCTCATGTCGCCTAGTCTCATATTTATCACATCAAAAATTGTATAAGCTAAAGATTGTAACTGTGCCGACAGGCCTTTTACTGGAGCTATCATTTGATGCTTGGGCAGATATCGTAACTATACTACTCAATAATAGCAATAGTTATTTGTTATGCAAGTCGGGAAAGTTGGTTATTAGCGGCGAGTTACCTCTATTGAAATCTGAGCAAGCGAAGCATTCTAGGATTAAACCACGACCATATCGAGTGGTTCATAGATTGAATCCTGAGCGAAGTGAGGATTTCGAAGATTGAATCCTGAGCGAAGTGAGGATTTCAAAGGTACAAGACGCTAAACTTTTCTGCCGAGCGAAACACACAATTTTTCACCTCACAACAGCGAGGAACGAGGAAAGTGGAATATATTGTTACTTATAAATAACAATAAAACGATTCGGTAAATGTTGGCATTGACATGAGGTACAAGCTTGGACGAATCGTCCAAGGGTACAAGACAAAGACAATTTAAAAATAAAGGTTTACGCCACGTTCCGAAATCCAATTATAGGTTGTAGAATCTCACCCAGCCTAATATAAAATTATTATAACAAACAGTTTAATCTTATTGTTATTGTTTTTATGATTCAATGAACTAATATAATATAGTAAAACCAAAACGGAGTATTATAGCTAATTCAAAGCTATTTAAAATAAGTGTAAATGTAGCAAAAAAGTCAATAGTGCGATTCGGAACGCATTGTGACATATTTTTAGGTATTAAATTATAAAAGTACTTTGTCGCGCCAGGCCGCAAAAAGCTATTTTCTACGCCTAACTGATTGACAAAACCTCCTTTTCAGAGCGTGTGAGGTTGTAACGATGCCATTTCGTTCTAGCCTTATAGATGGATGAAACCTCTATAATGGCTAGAAACTCCGTAGTCTCATTTTATGGTAATCAAATTATATTTTTATCAGTTCTGTCTAAATTCAAATTTTCTCCGTTCCACCATTCCTTTTCGGCTCATTTTGACGTATTCATACAAAAACCATCTACCTAAACGGTACTGTTTTAAAATTGGTGTAAATAATTATTTTTCTCTAAATACATCAGGAACCCGATACACGGGTTCCTTATTTCCATTACATACAAATTAAACAAGTCTTAGAAGAACCATTATTTTATTTTGTTCCAATATTTATTAAACGAGTGCGGCGGTTCCGACGTTCCGGCGACTCGAGTGCTGCCGGACTAGGAGCCCCGTCACACTGGCTCTCCGGCGAAACTACACTACACTACCACTTCTCTGCAGCTCGGACTGAGTGAAGACTACCATATCCTTTTTAATACCTGCAAAATTAATGTTTGTTATTTGTGTTTTGTGTGTTTTTCTATACTAAGTCTTTTAAATTCTAAAATATTACCCGGCACAATTTGCCTGTTTCGACCCCAAAACCTTTCGGCCCAGTTAACAATTTTTACTTGCGTTTACTTATAATTATTGTATTTGTTTTCAACCATTCTCATTTCAACACACTATACACTATCCAAATATTTACTTATTTATAACAAATATCTACACTACATACACTTTACACACACCAAACAGACAGATACACGATCGACGCTACTATGGCTGGTTACAAATGTAATCGGTTCCCGATGCCATAGTAGCGGAGGCATTTCAAACACACACTAATTACTTACACACCCTTGGCTTTGGAGAGTATCTTTTGCCAAGATCCACTACACAATTTTCTCATATTTATCATCAAATTGTTATTTAATTCTTTTATTGGTTTATTATAAGTCGTAATATTTATTTGTACGTTTTATGTCAATTGACATTGTCGGACGTTGTCATATTATTTTATTTTGAAATCGAACATTTTTTCGATTTTACGAAACACGGAAAAGGTTTTATACCTTCTTTTTATAACAGTGATTAAATACTTTTTAATTACATTTTCCCTACTACAATACCAAATATAAATATGGATATTTCACAATTAAATAAATCTGAAATCATTTACGAACTTAAATTACGTAATGCGGATTTTCAACCGACTCAAACTGCCATAGAATTACGTGAACTTTTAACTACTATTTTATCGGAACCGAATTTATACCCAACATCTTCATCAAGCCCGTATACTTTTATTTTAGATACGGAGGAAGTAACAAAATGTTTAGATATAATTGATGTAACCATATCTTCCTATCCTAATAGGAAAGCGAAAATATTACCTTATATTACCCACGTTCGTAATAGATTGTCTATAATAGAAATTGACACCGAAAATTCACCCCAGGACATTCAAGTTTATAAATCTCTTTGGGATCGACTTAAAACACTTGAACAACATTTCCGATCTCTCGAACCATCTCCATCAACAACTACCTATCATTCAACTGAATCTTTTCAAGAAAATGTTATTCCTAATTCATTTTTTGATACTTTAACACAAACTTTATCAAATATTGCAAATACTCGACCAAACACTGAGATTAAAAAATTCTCCTTCTCTGGCGAAGGTTGTCCTAGACAGTTTATCCTAAAAGTGGAAGAATTTGCTACTGCAAGGAATATTAGCCCTAGTACCTTATTTGCCCACATTTACGATATACTTTCGGGAATAGCTTTAGATTGGTTTAGAGCCAACAAAGATTTTATAAGGGATTGGGAAACTTTTAAAACCTCCTTCTATAAATATTTTGAGATTACGGATTATGATTACAAGCTCAAAAAATTTATAGATTCACGTAAACAGAAACATAATGAAAGAGTTATTATTTATTTTACCACAATGGAATCTTTATTCCATAAACTTCATGAACCATTGACAGAAAAACAAAAAATTGAAATTTTAAGACGGAATTTGAGACCAGAGTTCGGTCACAGATTACTACCTAATGATTTATCTTCATTAAATACATTACTTGACTCTTGTAAATGGTTTGAAAACTGTTTAGAAGTTTCAAATTCTGACTCTAATGATTTTTCCAATATTTTACCTACTTCATCGAAACAAAAATATTTTCCAACGTCTCACAACTTTGATAATAGTAAACATTCACGTACCTACACGCCATCAACACCTATTCATGCAGTTTCTACTACTCAACAACGGAAAATATTTTCTTGTCCTCGTTGCCGAACAGATGACCACATCTTGATAGATTGCACTAGTACCAATAAAGTTTGTTTTCGTTGCGGAAAACAAAACGTTATTTTTACTAATTGTCCGAAATGTAATATTTCTCCAAAACTAATAAGTGAGAATCGTAGTAAGTCGTATTTCGACAAGTCAGATTGGGACAACTGGCTAAATACTATTAAAATATTTTTTAAATCTTATAAAATTACTACGTTTCTCTTTACAAATACTACTGATACCGAACGTCCCTACATTAATATTAACGTCAACGGTTTATCATTATCCGGTTTATTGGATAGTGGTAGTGCAATCACTATTTTAGGCAATAACTCACATAAATTATTGCTTGAACATGGTTTTGACATTAAACACAATAACATCATACACGGTACGGTTGCAAATGGTCAACCCATACGTTCCATTAAATATATTAACTTACCTACTATGTATAATAATCAGTTCTTTAATATTACAGCGCACATTATACCTAGCATCTCTGAATCATTTATACTTGGCATTGATTTTTGGAAAGCTTTTAACATAGCTCCCCAGATTCTTTCCAAAATTACTGTCCATAAATCTTCAAACGCTCCAACTTTCTTAATCAATACTACTGATAATAAATTGAGTAATTATAACAATCTTTCTGAAACTCAGCGTGCTATAGCTGATACTATCATTCATAATTTTAAGAACATTTCTACTGAAACTTTACCACTTGGTAAGACACATTTAGCTGAACATCACATTGACACCGGTGACCATCCTCCTTTACGTCAACGATGCTATCGTTTATCACCTGAGAAACAAAAAGCTCTTCGCGAAGAAGTAGACAAAATGCTAGAACTAGATGTGATTGAACCTTGTGAAAGCCCTTGGCTTAACCCTGTTATTATTACCCCTAAAAAAGATGGTACTTGGCGTTTCTGTGTAGACAGTCGTAAACTAAACGATGTTACCAGAAAAGACGCATATAAATTACCTTTTATTGCCGACATTTTAGATAATCTTAAAGATGCTAAATACCTGTCATCTATTGACATTGCAAAAGCTTTTTGGGAGATTCCCCTTCGTGTTGAAGACCGTCCCAAGACTTCGTTTCACGTCCCTAGTCGCGGAACATATCAATTTAAGGTTATGCCTTTTGGTCTCACTAATGCACCCGCAACTCAACAAAGGTTTATAGATAATCTTCTTTATAACGTTGACAGCTCCGTATTCTGTTATTTAGATGACATAATTATTGTCAGCAAAACATTTGACGATCATATTACCCTACTAAATAAAGTTTACAATAAATTAAAATCGGCTAACATCACTATCAACTTTCCGAAGTGCGCCTTCTTTCGAAGCGAACTTAAATACTTAGGCTATATAATTAACGAAAAAGGCTTACATACCGACCCTGACAAAATCAAGGCTATTCTAGAAATACAACCGCCTAAATCTGCTAAAGAAGTCAAAAAATTTCTTGGTACAGCGAGCTGGTACCGTCGTTTTATACCGAATCTCAGCACTTTGGCAGCTCCTCTCACAAAATTAACTTCAACCAGCAAAAAAGCACCTCCTTTTAAATGGACTTCTGCAGCAAATGATGCATTCAATTTAATAAAGCAAGCTTTAGTTTCTACTCCAATTTTAACTTGTCCTGACTTTACGAAACCATTTGCTGTTCACTGTGATGCGTCAGCATACGGGTTGGGAGCAATGCTTACACAGGAATTTGAGGGCATAGAAAAACCTATTGCTTACATGAGTAAATCCCTTACTCAACCTCAAAGGAATTACTCGATTACCGAACGGGAATTATTAAGTGTCATAACTGCTCTAGAACATTGGCGTTGTTATTTAGACAACGGCCAGAAATTTACTATCTATACAGACCATTCTGCCCTCCAATGGTTCTTACATCTCGATAATCCCACAGGTCGACTAGCCAGATGGAGTATTCGTTTATCCATGTTCAATTTTGATATGAAACATAAAAAAGGTAAAGAACATTTAGTACCAGATACCCTATCCCGTATTAAATCCATTAACGCCATTAATATTAATATGTCTAATTCCAATGATGATTGGTATAATACAATCTCATCTAAATGTAAATCGAATCCATCTTCAACCCCTGATTATTCTATTAAAAACAATAATTTATATAAGTATACACGATCTAACACTCCATATCATTCTGAGTTTTCTTGGAAATTAGTTGTTCCTTTGGAACTACGTGATTCCATTATTGCCGAAAACCATTCTACACCTACAACGGCTCATTTCGGTGCTTTTAAAACGTATCACCGCATCAAAAATAGCTACTTTTGGCCTGGCATGTATAAAGACATCGCAACATATATATCCAAATGTGAAACTTGTCTTGCCTACAAACATCAAAATCAACATACAATTGGTTTGATGGGTAAACCAAAACATTGTTCACGTCCTTTTCAATGTTTATCAATTGATTTAATTGGACCATTACCATTATCTCGCAAACTTAACAGATTTATTCTGGTAGCAACTTGTTGTTTTTCTAAATATTGTCTATTGTATCCTGTTAAACGTGCTACATCTTCAGTCATAAAGCATATTCTGGAAAATCTGGTTTTTATGACATATGGTATTCCTGAAACAATTATTTTGGACAATGGCCCACAAATGATAAGCAATGAACTCACAGACTTATTTAAATTCTACAATATACCTAAAGTACACTACACTCCTCGCTATTGCCCACAGGTGAATACAGTAGAACGCTACAATAAAACCATAATTACGGCAATCGCTTCATTTGTCGATGACGATCATAGATCATGGGATATTCATCTTAATAAAATTCAGTTTGCAATTAATTCTGCTGTAAACGAAACAACTCAATTCACTCCATCGTATCTAGTTTTCGGTCGTGAACTTGTCACATGCGGTTCCATTTACAAAACCGACACAACAGAAGATTCCATTTTAGCTCCGAAAGATAAATATTCTGAGAACATTGGTTTACTTAGCCCAATATTTTCAGAAGTTCTCTATAAATGTCACCAAACTAATGCTCATTATTATAATAAGCAACACCAGCAATTAGAATTTAACGAAGGTGATATTATCTGGAAACGAAATTACCCTATTAGTTCAGCTGATAAATATTTTTCGGCAAAATTAGCACCCAAATTTATTAAATGTAAGATTTCAAACAAAGTTTCACCGCTTATTTACGATTTATCGGACATGTCCAATAAACCATTAGGTCGTTGGCATGTCAAAGACATAAAACCATTTCCGAAATTAAGGTAATTTATTTATCTCCTTACACATTAGTTTAGCATATTTTCTTTATTTTACTTATTAATTTATTTATTATTACATATTTTCATTATTATTACATACCTACTTTAAGCGTGATGCATGTCACATAATCTTATGATTTGTATAATTGTTCTGTTTTTATATACACCTCCATCCTTTTGGCTAACCATCAACTACTTTATTAATGCATAATTCTGTACATATAAGATGATTACATTCTATTTTTAACTTAATTTGTCGTATTTACGACTATCGTAATAAGTTGCATACTTACCAACTTACTTATTATCTTATAGTATTACCTTATTATTCTAGGTACTTACTTTTATTCTCTAACGAGATTTAACATTATTTTCCTGACCATTTACTATGGTTAGTAAACTTGTAAATTTTAAGACACTATACATAAACACTTGTACATGACATTCATCACACACATATACACTGAACATGATCACCAAAAGCCAGCGGGTGGTGACTGGCATATTTAAATAAGCCTGCACTATCTGGGTTGGTTTCATGAGAAATATCTTCTTTTATATAAGATTTCTCTACTTGTCTGTTGCCTTAATTCAAATTTTGTTGAATTAAGACTTTGATAGATATGACGGATGTTAGTATTTATATGGAACCGGAACCAACCTAGTGTAAATTTCTCACTGTAAAAACCATTCACATACTCAAAATTTTATCATGCACATCCATTAAATTAGTTAATATTTTATTACTTATATTGTATTTTTTATAAAAGAGACTTGTTTGTTACTACCTATTTATTTTCCAAATTAAGTTAAGTGCAGAAACGACATCGTTTACATTGCCATATTGTTTCTTTTACAAAAAAATCCTTAAAGATTTTTTTGCGCCGGCCGCCCCGGTATTGTAACGATGCCATTTCGTTCTAGCCTTATAGATGGATGAAACCTCTATAATGGCTAGAAACTCCGTAGTCTCATTTTATGGTAATCAAATTATATTTTTATCAGTTCTGTCTAAATTCAAATTTTCTCCGTTCCACCATTCCTTTTCGGCTCATTTTGACGTATTCATACAAAAACCATCTACCTAAACGGTACTGTTTTAAAATTGGTGTAAATAATTATTTTTCTCTAAATACATCAGGAACCCGATACACGGGTTCCTTATTTCCATTACATACAAATTAAACAAGTCTTAGAAGAACCATTATTTTATTTTGTTCCAATATTTATTAAACGAGTGCGGCGGTTCCGACGTTCCGGCGACTCGAGTGCTGCCGGACTAGGAGCCCCGTCACAAGGTGAAAAGAATATTGCTAATAGTTACTTTGGAAATGCTAAATTACATTCGAATTTCGAATTTCTTATGACTGACATTTCAAGTGCGAATTCGAAACTGATGTTGCAAAAGTCTACTACAGCTGATACCATATTCATTTAGGGCTGCCATCTAAAAACATTATTTTAAAGACGCGGCTGATTTTACAATATGGATGCAACCGTGAGAAATTATTCGTTATCAGTTGTAAGTACAGTAGGTACCTAGTGTTTAAATCAGATTCGGTACAGTTTTTTTTTGCTACATTGAAAATGTTCACACTTCACATCGATTAATTTATATTATCTACACCCATTTCCAGATGAAAAGTCACAGCCGTATAGATTTAAATACGAGTACTAAATGAAATCATAATGAAAGCATTTCAGTTAATTGTGTTGTTTCACTCGTTATTGGTGTTGTTTGTAGTTCCTTTAGTGAACAGCCGAGGGCTTTTGCTGCTGTACCGACCCAAAGACGTGAGCAATGATTGCGTGCTCTCGCACAAACTGCGATACGACATATCATTTGGTATGGGGATGTCGGACACAATTACTTTGGTACGTATATTTTACAAAATAATGACACAAGTAACCTTTAGATAGTTAAGCTAAGCGTTTTAACTATTGTTTATTTATTTATTATTTATTAAGTAAATCTTTATTGCACATATACAGCAAATGGCGGACTTAATGCCCTTAGATATTCTCTACCAGTCAACGGAAAGGATGTCAAAGAGAGATCACGGTGGCAATAGAAAAAGAAAGTATAAAAAAAGGCAGTGATTATCATAGCTAACAACATAATAGATAAATATGCACACGAATAGTGTGCATAGATACATGAATGCATTTATACCTACATAAACGAATAATACATAAATATTAATAAATATATAAATATTATATACAACTATACATAAGTACATGTAACTCATAAAAATACGACGACGAGGTTAGGGTAAAGAACTTAAGTAATGCTCTCGGACCAATTTTTAAAAGACAAACTTACTAATATTCCGGACGAACAGTTTGTAAATGTTCGCCGAATAGAACGGATAATCTGTGAGTTGACCACTTCTGCCTTGGACGAATTAACCAAACCAGTGGTTAATTCGTACAAGACTTCTGCGCAAAACAACACAAACGTCGAGTGTTTTGATTTAATCGTAGGGCACAAGATGGAAGATAAAAGAGTGAGGTTTCTTTGCCATTGTTTATAGATACTTTGGATGTACCCAACGTGCAAACTACAGAATTTGATCTAGGTAATAAAGTTCAGTGACGTAGGACGCTTAAATAATTGTTTAAACGCCGCGCGCACATAACGCGGCAAAAGGTTATAAGTCGGATTTATTATTGAGTAGAGTAATTTGACAACTGCCAAATGTCATTTTGTAAAATGCTGCCTTAAAATGTACCGATTTATAATGTTAATATTGAATTTGTGTAGGTACGTAAATGAAATCAACACTTACTAAACTTGAACTGGATCTGAGTAAATCATTACGACAAACAGTTCAAAGCATAATTATTTTTACAAAGTTACATGCCACCTGTCAAATTATTCTACTGAATTAAAAATCGGAAACGAGAAACGAGTGAGCGAGACGGAAATAGTGGGTCGCTCTCGGCCGCTCGTGGATCGTCGGGAACACAGAACAAGAAATTAATGTTCTGTGGTCGGGAAAGTTAGAGCGCACGCGCGAACTTTAGCTATGCGATTCTCGACATTCTGCGGGCGGTATAAAAGCGACACGCAGCGCGGCATATAGTATAGTGATTTGAAGAGCAATACGAATAGTGTTTTGAAAAGTAAAGTCGGAAGTGTCTTGAAAATAAGAAGCGCCCAAGAAGTGTGAAGTGTTTTATGTGCCAAAAAGTGTCTAGCGGTAAATGTTTTAAGAAATATTAAATTTTAAACTTATTTAAAGTGGATACTAATTTGTGGTCGCGAATTTAGCCAGTTTATAATTTTATAATTTAAGTGACTAGTGTTGTTTTGTTAATTTTGTTAAAGTGCTGCTATTTTGTTTATTCAATAAACGTCGTAGAATAATAATTAATCATTTATTTGGACTGATCCTCAGCGTATCATTGGGCGTAGTGGCATTTTTCCAGCCAGCATTTACTAAGTGCTTAGAATAAATTATTTTAAGACTAACACTCATATTCTAAGTCGATCCTCCAAAACTTACTCGTCCTCGACTTAACGAAACCTCACTGAAAACCTCTTCGAAATACTCCACGAAATCGGTATTCTAAGTCGTAACTCTGTAATTATTACACTCAAGTGAGGAATAATTTGATGGAGGAGATTTTTTGCAACTATGAATACCAAATTTGTCGAATGAGTTTGAGTGGAGTGTAAAATATTTTGGAGGAACGACTTAGAATATGGGGGTAAGTGTCAGTTGTGCGACTAAGTGCTCGTCCACAAGCAGGCAGGCAGTTTTCAAAAGTTCATGAAGATATTTGAAGATTAGTATGCCTAGATCTAGCAAAAGGGCAAACGCGGTGATAGCATAGATTTTTATTTGCTACTTGAGTTTTTTTTGTGATAATACAGAATTAGTTAAAATCTATAGTTCTATGTTATAAATACAAAACTAAAAGAAAACATCTCTATCGTCTGTTGTAATTTCACGCCTGAACCAGGTTTTCAATAAACAACGTAGTAACTGTAAAACAGACTATGGAAAAGCATACAGGCACTTTTCAAAACCAATCTCGAAAAGATAGCTTAATAAAAGAAAATGTGGAAAATTGAAAAATACTTTCGCGTTGAAAAATATGTCGCAGGATAATTAGATAAATCGATTTTCAATTTTCCACAAGGTTCGATCGAAAACAAGGAAAATTAGACAATGATGTTGTCATTTCTTAATCAAACTACGACATATACAAGTAAATAAAAACCGGTCAAGAGCGAGTTGGGCTCGCACACCGAGGGTTACGTTACGTACCTTCATAATATATTATCCCCATACATCGACATACTAAACCAAAAGCAAATAAGTATAAAATCACTTTTTTTAAGATTTCTAAAAAAGTATGCAATTTAGAGATATTGTTTTATTTTTCCTGTAATCTTTACATAAACTTCTATAACATGGAATGACTTCAGATTTTTCTCTATGTCAATTCCGGAGATAAGAGGGGGGAGAGACGGTTATATATTTTTTTTTAACAAAACAAAAGGAAAAAGTTTGAGAAAGTGCAAGCAGCGTTCTTTCATCTGATACCCCACATGCCCTAGTAGCCACACTTTGAATTTTTAGGACCCTCTGTTAGTCCCTGTTATAAAAAAATAAATGTATTATTTTTTATTTCTCTCTTAATTGTAAAATTGTCAAGCAAACGTTTTCTAAAACTATTCCAAATTTCAAGTTTATATAGCATTAGTAGTTCTTGAGATACCTATTCAGCTGCGACAGACAGACAGACTTTTCCTTTTTACTTTTTTGGTACGGACCCTAAAAATAAGTTACTGTATAACTTTCCATCGACTGCACCAAATTAGATACTTTTTTTTTGGTGTGGGAACCACGCGAGTGGAACCGTGGGCGGCCGCTAGTTATAAATTAAAACAAACGTGATTAAAACGCGACATTGTGTTATGCAGTCCTAATATGTAGGTACATACATACTTACAGCAGTCTGCTTGTGACCACGGCTATAGCAACATAGCGGAAACTTCAAGCTGTAAACAAGTTTCCTATTTGTTTTTAATTGGGTACATATTTTTGTAATACAATTTGGTGTTGATATAAGTATATTTTATATATTTTAACAGGTGTTCCGAAACATGAAGGAGATAGACTATCAATGTGTCGTCGAGATAGTCACAGACTCTGACAACATTTACCTCCTCGTTGTCATTCATTTTCCAAATTCTATCGAGACGAATTGCGCAACAAATAGGAATGCATTCACCGTTCTCAAGAAAAACAAATGTCTTGGAATATGCAACTTAATGGACGACGTAGACGCAGATTCACAATATTTCATAATTTCCGTCAAATCGAGAATCAGATTTAGATTTTTAAGTAACAGCAGCATTAATTCTGATATGGACGTAAGTATTTTGATTACCTATAAACCTACCTACATTTAATTCATAGGTAGTTTCACGGACCTGAAAAAAATCATTCATTAATTCATCTCGGGTCGTCTTGACTACTGCATTTAAATTATTTCATGTTATTTGAGGTATTCGTCGAAGCGCACCTATCCCTTTCAGGCATGAGATTTTTTCCGAAATTGCAAAAAAAAAAAAAGTTCTCCCCCTCTACGCTTAGGGAGGATAGGGAGGGGGATGTCACGATCGTGAGCTTCCGTTTTAATATTGAAGTAATGGTAAGTAAGTAAGTAAGCTAAACATTTTGAAAGATTTGGAAAAATAAAGAACATATTTTTTTGGTATTATTGTTTATTAGTACGCAGTCTTATTTATTGATTAGATGGAGACCTGGGGGGTGCTGCAGCCGGTTCAATCACAGAATTATTACGCATCGCTTCCTTTAATCAGTTACCTCAAAATCGCATTAAATAAGGAGTAATGAGAAAATACTAATACCAAGTTAAGTGACGTAATAAATTTATAGAAATACCACCTATCTACAAAGAACGCGCCCTTACTCGCCCATTGCGAGGTGCAAAGTGAACCGTTTGGCGTTAGCATAAAGTTAATTTAGTATATTAACTATAGTGCAACGCTTTCAGAAAGAGAGGGGTTGTGAATCGTCGCGAGCGGCAGTGATGCTGCCGGTGGCGGGCGGTTTGATGCCATTTCTAATAATTAGCTCAATGCAGGTGCTGACTTGCGTTAAGAGCTAGCGCAGACGACGGATAACGGAGGACTTTTTGTCCGCGACAAGTCTTTATTGTTAACCAAATAAGATTCAACTTAGACCGCGTATATCCGCGAAAAGTACGCGATAGTTCTCGTTATTTATTCGCGGACAAAAAGTCCTTCAATGTCCGTCGTCTGCACAGGCCATAAATGTGATGTTTTTAGGGTTTCTTATAGATTCGGCAAAACCGATGTATGTCACACCCTTTTTATTCCAAAACTATGAGGATTACACAGTTGAAACTTGGTAGGTAGATGTATTCTGTAAACCGCTTTACGGTTTTTACACAAAAATAAAAAAATATATGAATTTAGGAGGGGCTCCCCATACATGGAACTGACACGGATTTTTTTTTTTCATCAAACCTATACGTTTGGTGTATCTATAGAAAGGTCTTTAAAAATTGCATTGAGGTTTCTAAAACGATTTTTTCTCAAAGTCAGTTTGAAATATGTACACTTCCAAAGTGGTAAAATGTGGGGACACATTTTCCTTCTCTAACTTTTAAAATAAGAAAGTGAAAAATCAAAAAAATAAATATATGCTGTAGATCTTAATAAAAACTTTCAACGAAAATTGGTTTGAACGAAATTTATTTAGTAGTTTCAGAGCTATATCAAATATAACTTTGTCATTCATACAAACACTATGAAAAACAAACTTATTTTTGCAGACGAACAATTATAATGGCATATTGGCAATAATAATAATAGAAACTTTATTGCACACGATACAAAAACAAACACATACAGACAAAATGTCAAAAAAGAGGAACACACAATAGGCCTTATAGCTACGTAGCAGTCTCTTCCAGGCAACCTTGGGTGAGAGACAAAACCCTTCATGTGCGAGTTCGACTCGCACTTGGCCGATTTTTTTTATTATGTGACGGTGTAATTAGTAGCTAATTAGGAGAAGTTTGAAGAAAAATGGCCGTTAAAAGTAAGACACACCATTATTTATCTTTATTACTCTTTATTCTCCACTCCAGAACTCGTTTGTCCCAAGCAACGGCTGTCTGTTCTTCGTACGATGTGACCAGCCCATTGCCTGCTTATCCTTTGAGCTATGTTCATCGGTTCTCTGTCGAATAACTTAATTTCTGATTTTAATTTTCAGAGGAACTCCGAGCATTGCCCTCTCCATAGCTCGCTGAGCGACATTAAATTTGTGGACTAGTCCCGCCGCGAGTGTACAATGACTCGGCTCCGTACGTCATTATGTGAAGGATGCACTGGTTAAATTTCGTCTTTAGGCTTAGTGGATTCGACGATGAGAAGACATGACGAAGTTTTCCCGATGCTGCCCATCCCAGCTGAATTCTTCCGTTTGTTTCCTTCTAAAAGTTGTTTTTACCCATCTGCAAAGTTTCACGCATTCGTTGTACGTCTATATCATCAGCAAATGGTAGGTGTCAGATGTACTCGCCGTTGATAATTATTATTTAACTACTACTAGCAAAGAATAATAATTAATAATTATTATTCCTTGCTAGTAGACTTAGAAAACTCATCTTCATCTTTAGAACTCTTCGACATATGTTGCTAACTTTAATGTTATTAGGTCTATATCTAGCCTTATGCCAGTCGGTCTTGAGTTACTGTATCTCGTCCTGGGGTGAAGCTGCTAAGACTCATCTAATTACTCTAGAGAGAGCTCAGAGGGTGGTCTTGAAAGTGGGGGCCTCTCTCCCGTTCCTTTGCCCAAGAACTGAAGTTTACAAATTGTGGCAGGTGCTTACTGCTCGCCAACTTTTTATTCTATTTACCGTACTTCGCCAACATTCACAGCTCAAATACGAGCCTTTGCTTTATAGTGGTAAGCGACGTAAGGGTTCTGTGTGTCCCTTACGACAATTTAAGTCCAAGCTCTCCGGAAGATTCTTCTGTTTTATTGGAGGATACTTGTATAATAAAATAAAAAAAGCTTTGTCCCTCTATTCTCTTACAAGAAAGGCTTGCAAAAAGAAACTTACTAGGTGGCTCTTGAACTTGACCTACGACGAAACAGAAAACCTCTTACAAATTACCTGCTCAGTGAGGTACCTACATGCACTAACTACAACTGCACCACACACATGCATAAAATAACAGCTGTAAGTCACTGTAGGTCTCACTATTATTCGAACATATACATACACACACGTACGCACACACACACTCACACAACACACACACACACACACACACACGCACAAACACGTATTTAGATGCACTCTTGCATCATCTACATTGTTAATTTTTCTTATTATTTTTCTTTTTCTTTATATTTTTAATGTTTAGCCATTAATCTTCTCATGTTCTCTCAGCGACATCTATTAGATAACGTTTTTATCAGTGATTATGTGGTTCGAGGTGGTGGGAGCCTGGTGACCTGTAACACAGATATTTTGTACCTAGCTCAGGCATCAGCCTCTCACAAACTTAGATTCCTTATTCCTGTTTTGTAAATATATTTATTTCAATGCTAAGTTTGTGATGAGAAAATAAAATTTATTTTTATTTATTTATTTAATTGTAACTATTTGTTTCCAGTCCAGCGTCTTAAACATAATTATCTTCTCCAAGGTGTTAGGAAACAGTTTCGAGGATATTACATCCCCTGTTTCACTCCTCTACGTAGTGGGAATAGGTTTAGTCTGCTGATTCTGTACATAGACACTCATAAACGCGGCGTCATACAGACATCTCATCCCCTCGATATATAGTCAGTCAACTTGGCATCGCTGCAGAGACTTCAAAACAGCCCAGGTTTCTACAGAGTCAAAAGCCTTCTCATAGTCCACGAAGGTGATGTACAGTGGCTGGTTGTACTCTTCGGACTTCTATATAACCTATCGCACTGTGTGTATGTGGTCTATGGTGTTAAATCGTTCTCGAAACCTGACCTGTTTCGGAGGTTGGAATTCCTCAAGTCTTCTTGCGATTCAAGATGACCTTCGAGTACAACTTATATATGTGGCTCAGAAGTGAGATTGGTTCTTTAGAAGAGAAGAGTCTTGTCGCCCTTCTTTAAGAACAAGACCACCACACTTCTGTTCCACGCTTCTGGAGTTCTTTCACTGAACAAAGCGGTGTTAAATAGTTTCTGGAGCTCGCAGAGTACAGGTCTGGTACCGCGGGCTTTTCCACTTTTGAGTTGTTTGAGTACCATCTCGCTTTTATCTAGGCTTATCTCCGGCAGATCTTCAGTAAATGGCACATGCATCGCCGGGCCTTGTGTTTTGGAGACTTACTTGCATAATAATATTTGGGAATAATATTTTGGGAAAAAAGGTGAATTAAATTAAAATTCCTGCGTGCGCTATGTGAGAGCACTGCGCTGCGCTCTCGCTAACCGCGCGTAACTATATAAAGCTAGCTAGTAGTAAGTAGGCGTATATTCCAAGTTAGAATTCGGCGGTCAGAACTCTAAATCAGGCCCTGCATGCGCTTGTAACTAAACTGAAAGTTATGATGAACATGCTATTAATCCTCCTACCAATTTTGTCAACAAAATACAACCGTCTTCACCTATTAAAAGATGTTCTACCAAAGGATTGTCATCCGTTTTATGATGCGTTTTGCGATTTAATTTTGCCTAATTGATAAAAATGATTCTATGGTTTAAATTTTATAATTATAAGTTTGTTGCTTCTTATCTCCGGCAGATCTTCAGTAAAATGGCGAGTTAGCATGGCACAACCATAATAATTATTTTATGTTTAAAATCTTTATAAAACTAATAGTTTCGTGTTTAGTTAAGTCTTAAATACCTTATTTTATATTTTGTTTCATCTGCCAATACCACCTATCTTAGCAAGCTGCACAAACATACGCAAATATTTTAACTAATACCAGCTATCTACAGTAATTTTAAAACTAATGAGGCTGTCTTGAAATACATGTAAACACCTTATTTCCCATGCCAATCAAGTAAATGTTCAGATATAAAAATTAGAAATAGATTGAAGAGTTAAAAATAACTTTGTTTCGACTCCTGTAAAGTCGACTTTTTGTAGATAGATGGTCTTGGTTCTAAAGCGTCGACGTGATTCCTGCGAAACTGTTCACAGCTGTGTTTAAGGGCAACTTCTGTTGGACTGGAAAGGACTCGGCATTTACATTAATGGCCAGTACCTAACAAACCTTCGTTTTGCTTATGGCTAAGCCCTTGGAGGACCTGATCGCAATGCTCGAAGATCTCCATAGTGGGTTTCAGGATGAACATGGGTAAGACAAAAACTATGTCGAATTGCCATCCACCCTCCAGTTCATGTTGGGAACACTACACTCGAAGTTGTTGACCTTATTATTACTTAGGATAGACTGTCCCGTTAGGTTAGAAGAACCGATATGGCCATTTGGGGCAGAAAGTACGACGCTCCGTGGGCAGGCCCCCGACAAGGCTGGCCAACGATCCGGTGACGGTCGCGGGATGCCGCTGGATGCAGATGGCGCAGAAAGGAATGCATGGTCTGGCATATATGCTTCTGTGCTTACGGGGGATGCCTGGGGATAACCTATAAAATCTTGTTGAGCAATAGTGACTGCTGGAGACAAGCTGCGAACCTGGACGACGCTATTCTCGCCGTCAACTGCTCTTCATCATTTTTTTTTTCTTTTTTCATTTCCATCTTCTTTGAATGCAAGGAGTAGTTAATTCAACATCTTGAACAATTAAAAACTTATAAAGCAATTGCAGGTAAAAATTAAACAAAATCATGACTGGTAACTGAAATCAAGAATGCCAGTTGAAGCCGAAATCGCACTTTCGTGCGTTCAAATGATACCGAAATTATCACTTTTAAACTTGGACGAATTACTTTTAAACTGTTTTATTTCGTTAAATTATTATTTGCATATGAAATACACTCCATTATTATTAAGAGAAACAACAATCCTAACACAAATATGCACTGGAAATAATTTTAGTGAATACTTGCGTCGACCGCGACGATCAAGAAGGTGCGTCGCCATGTTTGCAAACGAATTGATAAGAAACTACTTTACGTAGGATCGCGAATGGCGCCAACTTTAAAAAAAGAGGAAACGCACGATGATTGTGACGCCGACCGTCTCCGTTCAATAAACATTATTTATTTATTTTTAGCACACACAGAAAAACACTAAATATTTTATAAAAAACCACTATGTAAACCACTTAGGTTTGTGAATAATACCTATTAGATTCATACACGTATACAATAAGAAGTTATGTGTTATTTTATACATTTATTCTAATCGCAAATCAACCTTAAATGTTAAAGGTCCGACAGTGATTTGTCATTTTATTATAATATAGACAAAAATACTCTTTTAGTTTAAACTTAATGTTATATTTCTTGTAATAGCATTACGCGTGGATGTAGGCAAAGAATTGATCAGCCGTGGAATTTGGAATGCGCTCGTCCGTTCGCCGCGCCGTAGTACAGTTGTAGTTGTGTGCCGAGACAGTTTCTGCTGTGCAACTCGACGTGTGCATGTGGAATTTATTTTAATTTGTAACTGTTCTCTGAAAAAATGCTCCTTCAAAAGGTGAACGTAACCTTATCATACACTGGTAAGGTTTTGCAGTATTTGATAAAATCGTATTCATTTTTAAAAGATGATTTCACATTTGGCGAGATTATTAACTTAAGTAAGCATCCTGAGTTGCAATCTATATTTTGGGTCAAGATAAGTCTTGAAGGTACGGCCGTAGCTGGAGATGCCTTATGATACGATTGAATCAAAGAGCGCATTGTATAGTATAACTCTAGCTAGTGTTAATTGATAAGCGGTTGTTTATAATATAAAATTTTGCCAATATTGCAATTTATTATCAATGAGCAGTCCATCGTATCGATCGTATCGACCTGTTCAATAGACGGACATTTAAACGCAATTGTTTGGTGGATTATTGTGTAGGCATGTGTGAGTGTGGGCTAATAATTTAGATACTTGGGTATTGCATTTCAGATAAGGTGATTGAATGTGCATTAATTTTGTTTTTTGGGCGTTTAGCACCAGACCCATATCGTGACACTACATATTTAACTTATCTTATCAAAGTCCTTTTGAAACAAAGAGCTGATTTCGTTTAAACCTTTGCCCGCAATCAGCAAACTGGAAAGACTTACGGCTACGGAGTATCGAGTCCATATTATTTACGTATGCGAGAAAATGCAACGGGCCACAAACAGAACCTTGGGCTGTGCTATGGGTTACAGACACTGGGTCACTGAGACTGTTAGAGATTTGTACTCGGTATTTTCTATTCCTCAGGTAGTCAGTACACCAGTTGTGGACAGGTCCCTTCAGGCCTGATCATCTAGTTTTTTCAATAGGGTATGATTGGACCATGAACACATTGGATCATGTGTCAAAAGCACGCGAGAAGTCGATGTATAGGGCAAGAACATGGTTTTGATCATTAAGTGCATTATTTATGTAGTCTGTAAACTTACAAAGTAATGATGTTGTACTTTTGTTCGGCTGGAAACCAAACTGTGACTCACTACTATATGAGTTTTTACCATAAAAAACATTTTATAAAAAAAAAATCAAACCGACTTCAAAAAGTAAAAAATAAAACTTTTGGAGTCGGTGCCAGCCAAAGCATTCTACATTGCACTTCTATTAACTATATTTTTTTTGGCCTTTGCTAACTAGCACCGACTCCAAAAGTTTAATTTTTTACTTTTTGAAGTCGGTTTGATTTTTTTTTATAAAATGTTTTTATTTCAGATTTTTTTGTTACATTATGTGCCGTTACTTACACTAAAAATCAGCCTATACACAACAATGATGTCATCTAGGTATACGACTACTTGCCAAAAGGTGATTGATATTTTTCAGGATTATGAAAAAACTACTAGCCAGATCTTCGTAAAAATTATATGGGACCACACATAAACCATTTTCTTCCAGATAAAAAAAGAATTTTAAAAATCTGTTAACAACTGGCGAAGTTATGGTGGAACATACATAAAAAAAAATTAAAAAATAAAAATACAGTCGACTTGATAACCTCCTCCTTTTTTTGAAGTCGGTTAAAAATCACAGATTTGATTGTAAACGAACTTTTCAACGATTTTGTCTATTGACGGTTACGTACTTTTTTTAATTTGAACTCACGATCGTATCAGCCGGTCACGAAAGGGCTATTTCCAAGCGCACCTAACGAAGCGCACCTAAATCATTCCTCGAAGCGCACCCATAGGGAAGAACATATTATAGGAAACGAATTATTATTATCATATCGACAGGACAACCACTAAGTGCTATTTAATGGGGTGTTACGTTTTTACGAATATTTATTAAATTAAAATATTTTTTGTTTAAGAACCAGGGTCGCACAAGTAACCAGGAGTTATTTTAGATGTTTTGAGAAGTACTGATTTTATAATTAGGCATTTTTATTTAATTATAGGCAGCAGCTTTTCACATAAGTATAATAACTCCTGGTTGGTTATGCTGCTCTGGTACTTTATGATTAATATTTTGGGCGCTGTATTCCATCCCCTAAACTCTTCTCTCTAAATCAATTTGTTTATATCATCACTGAAAATTTCTCAGAACATGTCGGCAGAATTTGTAGGAATGTTTTATTTTATATATATTATATAACTTGGTAACTATGGTAATGTTCACGTAATGTTTAATAGTAACAATTTCCCTAAAAAGTTATATTAAAAACGAGCTGAGCCGAGTCGAGGCCATTGTTGACACGACACACGACCCACCCACGGCATTACGAAAGGTGAATCCAACTGTATCTTGCATATCGTAAAGTTGTGTTTTTGTGACGCGCAGACTGCAGACTTGGCGAAAAGCCCTTTTTTAATTTTTTTGCCGCATACTGTCATGTCACGCTCCCCAGCATTTCGTTAGATTTTTTTAAGCGGGTTAAATCTATTTCTATATTTATCTTATATTGTGAAGAGAAAAGATTTGATTGTTTGTTTGTTTGTTACGAATATACTCAAAAACTACTGAAGGGATTTGGATGAAATTTGGTACATAAATGGTAGACAACCTGGCCTGTTTATGAGCATAGGATACTTTTTATCTCGATATTCCCACGGGAACGGGAACCAGGTGGGTAAAACGCGAGCGGCCTCTAATATTATATTAGGTTGGGGAAAAATAGTCTATTCACATATACACACACCGGCACAATTAGGGGAACACTAATATAAGGTCGATTTTTTCAATTAATATAGTTTCTATAAATTTTTGTAGCTATTTAAAACAAATACATAGTCTTAAAATATCTCAAATTAAACCAAAAGAAGCTACGCATTAGCAAGTTTTTAGAAAATACACTTGAATTGCGAAAATTTGCAAAATAAAACAATTTTACTGTGAGATTTAAAATTTATTTTTTGCTTTTTAATTACACAATAATGATTAAATTAATAACGAGTGTTGCCTCCGCGGGCTCTGAACAGAGCTTGTATGCGATTTCCCATGCTCTGAATAAGGCTGTCGATTATTTCTTGGGGTAAATTGTCCCACTCTTCCACCAAAGCCAGTTTCAGTTCTTCGACATTCCTGGATTTCGCTGTCGAACTCTTCTTCCCCAGAATGTCCCAAGCGTGATCTATTGGGTTCATGTCCGGTGATCGTGCTGGTTAGTCCATTTGATTGATACCAACCTCCTGGAGGTAGCTACTCACTATTCTTGCAGTGTGAGGGTGTGCATTATCATGCATAAAAATGAAACTTTGGCCTATAAATGGGGCAAAAGGTATGACATGTGGTTCTAAGACCTCTGTTACGTATCGGTGCGCTGTGAGAGATCCATTTTCAATGAGGACTAACTCTGTGCGGGCTCCTAAACATATGCCATCCCATACCATTACTGACCCTCCGCCATATGACCCGTTTCCGTGAAGTTAGTCTGGTTGTAGCCTTCACCTCGATACCTCCACATCCTTTCCCTCCCATCCACAAAATTTACACAAAAGCGGCTCTCATAGGTGAATAAAACACCCGAAGGTGATACCCGAAAATTTGGAAAAAAATCGAACTTTTTTTGTGATCCCCTAATTGTGTATCCCGTAAATGTTGACTTGACACTGACATGAGGTAGAAGACATAGACAATTTAGAAATAAAGATTTATGTCACGTTCCGAAATCCAATCATAGGTTGTGTAATCTCACTCAGCCTAACATATATTTTTTTTATAACAAACAGTTTAATCTTATTGTTATTGTTTTTATGATTCAATGAACTAAAATAATATAATAAAACCAAAACGGAATATTATAATAAATTTTAAGCTATTTTAAATAAGAATAAAATGTAACAAAAATGTCAATACTGCGATTCGGAACGCACTATGACATATTTTTAGGTATTAAACTAAAAAAAGTACTTGGCCGCGCTAGGCCGCAAAAAGCGATTTTCTACGCCTAAACTGATTGACAAAACCTCCTTTTCAGAGCGTGTGAGGTGAAAAATCTCTTTGGCTATACTATTTGTTTCTGGCTGGTTTTGGTATCATTTTTAATTTAAATTTCAGAGAAGAAAATACCAAAATCGTATTAGGAAAATGTGTGATTTTCATTTGTTTTTCTTACTCTCAAGATGAGTGAATCTAATGAAGAAATTCGATACATTTCAAAATTTTACTACAAAAAAGGTAAAAATGCAACGCAAGCCGCGAAAAAAATTTGCGATGTTTATGGACCTAGTGCAGTGTCTGTGAGAGTAGCACAAATTTGGTTTGAGCGTTTTCAATTCGCAAATTTTGATGTCAAATATGCACGTCTCGCTCTGGTCGCTCTATTACGGATAAAATGGATGCCATTTTTGAAAAAGGAGAGCAAGATCGTAATATCATTAGTTACGACGTAGCTGAAGAACTGGGAATTGACTACAAAACAGTTGTGGCGCCTTTGAAATAAACTGGGTACACAAAAAATCTCGATATTGTACCCAAATATCGAGATTTTTGTGTACCCCGTTTTTTCACTCACGAGCTCACTACAAGAAACCTAATGAACCGTGTGCATTTGTGATTTTTTATTACGACGTAATGAAACCGAAAATTTTTGAAGAAGAGATAACTGGTGATGAAATAATTTTCTGGTCGTACGTGATCAGACGACAAAAACGTGCTAAAAAGGCGTGGTCAAAGGCCGGTCAGGCTTCACAGACTGTGTCGAAACCCGGGTTAACTCGGAACAAGGTGATGCTGTGTGTGTGGTGGGATTGGAAGGGCATTATGCATTATGGGCTGTTACCACCAGGCAAGACCATCGATTCTGAACACTACTGCGAACAACTGATGAGATTAAAGCAAGAAGTTGAGACGAAGCGGCCGGAATTAATCAACAGAAGGGGGTGTGGTTTTTCATCATGATAACGCTAGACCTCACACATTTTTAGTCACTCAGCAAAAATTAAGATAGTTTGGCCCCAGCCAAGGTGTTAATGCATCCGCCGTATAGTCCTGACCTTGCACCTTCAGATTTCCACCTGTTTCGATCTCTTCAGAATTCTTTTGGCAGTGTCAGGCACATCACGAGCGGACTGCTAAAACCACTTGCCGCGGTATTTTGATCAGAAGCCCCAAAACTTCTATAGTAATGGGATCATGTTCCTATCTACAAGATGGCAAAAAGTTATCGAACAAAATGGCACCTACATACTTTAGTTAAATAAACTATATTAAAATATAGTTGAAAAAATTGTACTGTTGTTTTAACATTGAATGTGCTGGTTGTGACTTTTTAAATTAAGCTTAAAAATTGATTTAAGTTTTCGGAGCAATAGTTACTAAGATATTAGAGTAGGTTAGATACTTACTACGAGATTATGCATAAATTCTGTACTCATAGCCGCCTTATGAACTTAGAAATAGGAATACGGTAGCTGGGGTAGCTATAGGTAGGTACGTCAACTGTTAATAATTATTGTTCGTTAATTATTATCCATCGGTACGCTCGTATCGTGAAATAAAGTCTGTAGTTCGTATATCATTATAAACATAGGTAGAAGAATATGTTAATTATTGTTAAAGAGGGCCCCTTTAACAATAACTCCTAAAAAGGCAAAAAACAACTCGTAACGACTTTTTTTTTCTTTGTCAGGACAATAATTTTCAGATTTACATATTATTTAAAAAAAATTCGAAACAGGCCCAATGATAAAACTATAATTCCACAGGCCAATGTTTATCAAGTGACAGCTACGGCAGCCCGAAAGCAGCCAGCAAAGGGATGCTTTGACAAGAATGAAACAGCGTGTTTTATTCATCATGATGAATATTGCTTCACCAACGGCGTAGTGTGCGACGGCATCAAGAATTGTGGCGTAACAGATTGGTAAACTTCTTGCCCTAATACGATTCACATCAAAGAGTATACAATCCGTTCACCGTAAGATGTTCCCTGCCGTGATGTTATTATTTAAACTTTATTAATTATATTATTTAAAAATATGCAAATAAAACATATTAATCTGTGGTTGGTACATACCAGTTTAGATAATGGGGGTGAAACGGTATATTATATTGTTGGCAAACACCGTAGGCAATGCTGTCACTTTTCAAGGCAGGGGACATCTTAAGGTGAGACCACAGACATTGATCTATGTCTGTGGGTGAGACTGTATGAGTGTATGTGTCATCATAACATAACATGCGTATTTGCGTCATAGACACGTGCATGTTGTTTTTTTTTATTTATTTTTTATTGCAATATTAATATTGTTAGTATACCTACTTACCAACTTATATTTCTTAATAAATTAAACAGGCTTACTGGCCTTATTCTGAATCGTTAGATTAAAAAAGCCCTGAGATGGAGCGAGCTTGCCTAGACAAAGCCTATTCTCTCAAGTTTTTTAGGGAAACGTTTATTGGAAAGTAGAAATGTTATAAAAATAATTTATTATACAAATAAAATACCTCATAATGTTCTATTATTTATGATATAAACGTTTTCTATATATCTATTACTTTTTTAAATAAAGCTCCCTAAAAAAACTCTACTGGTCAACCGGGAAGTTCCCCGACACGGTATCAGTAGGCTGAGCATGAGCGGCTTTTATCGACTCGATAACTCGATAACGTGTCGCTGTCCCGCTCACATCTTAGCAGAGTAAGCAAGACAGCATGATGCGCTATTCATATCGCGTGATATAGCGGTGTTCATTCTAGGGGGGCAGGATTGTACGTACAGTCGGGGAACTTCCCGGTTGACCAGTAGAGCTTTTTTTGGCAGCTTTATTTAAAAAAGTAATAGATATATAGAAAACGTTTATATCAAAAATAATAGAACATTAAGAGGTATTTCATTTGAATAATAAATTATTTCTATACCATTTCTACTTTCCACGAAAACGTTTCCCAAAAAACCCGAGTGAATAGGCTTTGTCATTTGATTAATAAATAATTTCTTTAACCTTAGTACTTTCCGAAAAAACTTTTCTCAAAAAAACTGAGTCAACCGGGAAGTTCCCCGATTGTACACGGGAATACAGACAGACGATACTTTAGGAGTCATAATAGGTAATTAGCATATTATTATGTATTGAATTCTTTAAACTACTCAATGGCATAGGTAAATTATCTGTTTCTCTGTTTTGTTATTTATACAACTGCAAGAAAATATTATGGCCGACTAACTGTATACTGAGGCATGGAAAGCAATCAATATAAAAATAAAATAAAGCTGTCTAGCTTTATTTTTTAGAAGTTTACTGGCAACTCACTTGAAGATATTTAGCTAATAATAATAGGAAAACAAAGTAAGTAGGTAGCTAACGGCAGTTATAGTACCTAACTGCGGGTATCTCATTATTTAATCATTGTCAAGGAAATGAAAGCAATATTTAAGCGGTGGTTGCGCAGTGGTTCACGCGCTCGGCCTACGATTGTCGAGGTTAAGCAACTTTCGCATGGTCGGTCACGGGCACGGGATGCGGGACCAAAAATTTTAATAGGTAAATAAAGGAACGTGTTGCGTGCCAATTTTCGTCAGATCGGTTGGAAAATGACACCTGTGGGCGAAAATAGACTGACGGACAGACAAATGCACTTTTGGCCAATCTCAAAACTTAGACGCTTTGCTCGCCCGGTCAAACAAACACACCGAACCATAGCCTAAAAAATATTTCTTTATAGAAACTAAGGGCACGCTCAGGGCACGTTCGCCGTTAGATTTATTATTAGATACGAGTAGCATGTTGCCGAGTGTTTGCCCTATAGATGTTAGTTGTTAAATAGGTACTCGAACCTATACCACAGAGGTAATATTATTAAAATAACTCACTTGATTTTGCATAAACTATCTTGTGGGACACTGTTGTACCTACATTTTATGTTTAAATGGAATGGTTATAGTTTGGTACGAATAGGTATATTATAACCTCGATCCCAATATATCCTGGATTAAACAAATTATAGTATTCCGATAAGACAGGTTTCCCGAGATCAACTCAGATGCCTAAATTGCACGACAATAGCACAGAGTATATAATAGTACTAGACGTACAATAGGTAGGTACCTACACCACTTTATATCGTTACTAGATTTAGCTAATAAAATTGTAGAAGAGGCCACCTATCTACATACCTACATCCTCACCCGAACAAAGTATTTTTATACATTTCCAAAAAAGAAAGTGTTAAGCTAGTTATTCGCAGTTAAGCCGGGTTTTCATTGATCCAGTAGCTGGCGCCAGTTACTGGCACGAAAATTAGGCATACAATTATGCTCTTTTCTATTCCATGCTAGCGCTGGATTGTCACGAAAAACCCGTTTTCACCTTCACGCTCGGCAAATTTATCAAAGTTATTCAATCATTTGTTATGCAAGGTGGAATGTTGGTTTTCGCGGCGAGTTACCTTTATTGAAACCTGAGCCAGTGAAGGATTCTAGAATTGAATTGTAGCGTAGAGACTGGTTCAAACATTGAATCCTGAGCGTAGCGTAGCGAGGCAAAGGTACGAGACGCTAAAAACTTTTCTGCCGAGCGCAACACACATTTTTTACCTCACAACAGCGAGGAAAATTTCAGACTGATGTTGTTGTCGGCAGCAAAATTTTTAGCGTCTCGTACCTTTGAAACGTTTGCTACGCTCAGGATTTAATCTTTGAACATTATCAATATCAATAATATATCAATCCTAGAATCCTTCGCTTGCTCAGGTTTCAATAGCGATAACTCGCCGCCAAATCCAACTTTCCAGCCTTGCATAAATTCTTAACAAAATAGTTAATCCGATTAACGATTAAAAATTAACGATTAATAGCTAATCGCGATTATTGATTAAAGATTAATATTTTTAATCGTCAACGCGATTACGATTAGTTAATCCTAATCGTCAATCATTAATCCAGATTACATTAAGTTAGTTCTTATCCAGATCCTGTTCTCACCTATTTCTTGTTACCAAAAAAGGAAAGCCTTTCTGTGATACTGATTCTGTATGTCCATCCTAGTGATAAGCGTTAAGAAGACAGGCATAATGTTATTTTACAAGCCTTTTATTGAATCAATAATTGTACATATTTTAGAGGTTTTAGATAAAAAAAATAAAAAACATTCGAACCTCACATATCATTTTTTCAAATGTAATTTAAATTACTTTTCATTATAACTTTTGGAAAAATGTAAAAGTCTACATTCAAAGATTTTTCTAAAATTCCACAAAAAGCCGCAATGGCTCTGTGACAACAATTGGTAACGTGGCCCCATTTGGGTCAGTGGCTACAATTGGGTCTATGAAAACATGGCCACGCTTGGGCCAGTGGCCACATTTGGGTCTATGACGACTTTTAATACCGTGGCCACATTTGGTCCAGTGGCCACAATTGAGTCTAGCAACAATAATCCTCCGTGGCCACAATAGGAGGGAGGTCTCAATTGGGTCAGTAGTTTTAATTGAGTAAGTGACAAGTTAGCAACATTCATTGGTGTCAGTGGCTCTATTGAACGCGGTTTTGTATAAAGGTTTAGCCTGCACATGTATAACTGTCATGAATAAACTCTTCGTGTGTGTCCTCTTTTGTACTCGGTTTTGCATGAAGGTTTTGCCTGCACAGACATGCCCTTCATGCATTGCATAACCTTATTAGTGTTAAGGGTTGATATTTTTTCGGATTTCGGCCAATTCGATTCCTGGGAATAGCAAGCGTATTTTCAAAAATCTTTTAATGAGGTTTAGATTCTTCTCAAAAATAAAGGAATGTTCAAATAAGCGTAAGCGCTGTCTTCGGTATTTAGAGTAAGTGCTTCAAAATTCAAAATCAAAATTTTAATCGTTTGCTTAATTGATTAAAGAAATTAGTCGATTAATGCTAACACTGCTTGCATAACAAATAACTATTACACGGTCGCTCAACGTTGTTATCTAATAGCAAAGATTTTGATTGAAGGTATGACGAGAGGAAATCAGAGTGCTTGTCTCAGTCGGATTTCATCGGGTACGCGCCGGTGGCCGCCGTGGTGGCGGTGATCCTGTGCTTTCTCCTCGTCGCCGGCCACTTCATGCTGCGCTACCTGCCGTTGACGGCCAACTCCTTCTTCATATTCAATGCGAACGAAGACAACAGACTTTGCATCGACCCCGTGTTCAAGGCCCCCGACCTCACACGAACTGAGATTGAAAAACCCAAAAGGATTTCGCTTATTCCTGTAAGTCTCCTTATAATTTGTAACTACCTTCTATGACACGTTTTTTTTATGCGTTGTATTGTACATAATACCACTTAAAATTTAAAGAAATACGTATTATAATATTTTTGGACCCTCCCCTACCAAAGTTTTATCACAATCTGGAGTCGTATTTTTTAATCATTCGAACTACATGCGAATGCGGGGTTATATTAAGGAATTTGCATGCGCATCTAGCGATTCCGTTTGCGAATGTAATTCGAGTGATTCAAAAATACGACTCATCACTGTATTCGGAACGCATGTAGAGGACCAACATTGTTTTTTTTTATATGATATGGATTTATGTTTCACGTACATATACGTGTAGGTACGTGTTTTGGCATCACTTATTTGTTGTCTGATATTAAAATGAGTATTATTAAATAAGGTATCGAGTTCATCATCCGATGAGTCTCACCAAGTAGAACGTGTTACGAAAATCGACGAACCCGATGTTAAGACGAAAAACGTAGACATGCCGATTTCTTTTCAAGTAAGTAAAATCTCATCGGGCTTAATTTTTTATAGAAAAATATTGGAAATTATCGACTCGACCACAAGCTATTCTCAGAATCCTGAAGAATCTGTCTTGAGAATAACTTGTGGCCGAGTCGAATTTTTCCAATAACTTTCTATAAAAATGTATCATAAGTAGCATCGAAAATGCAAAAAAAACTTAAAAGTCATAATAATCATATTATTATATTGAGGTAGGTATTGTTTCCGGAGAACATCTTAGGCCCGTATTTCAGAACGTGACTCAAGCCGTGATCTATTAAGAACAGTTAGAAAGGGACGCGCTTATTCATCGCATGTAGCGATGTCCCTTTTTAACTATAACTCAACTGCTTGAGTCACGTTCTGGAATACGGGCCTTAGACCCACCCAACCAATATCAAAGTGGCGACTCGTTGAGCTGGCTAAGAGGATGATGATTATACATTACGCTCTCAACCTAACCTGCACCTTTGATACTCTACCGACCCCGCTAGACATTCATAGCATTACGGTATTATATATGTATGATTCACCAAAATCATCTAGCTACCAGTTTCGGTGCTGTCATTACTGTAACATTTTCATGCTGTATGGCGTCGAAACTGAAACTGTACCGATTTTTTGTTACATTTGAGCCCTCAGCATCTTCGTTGCTTCAAAGATGAGCAATTAAAAAAAATTGTAGCTGTCTTTTCTAATTACTTATAACATTGCTAATCAGAAGCTAAAAATATTGCTATTGTGAATATTCATAAAATGTGTCCTATTCATACAATTGCAGAACCCACAAGATCAGAACGTTCCAAAAGAAGGGAAACCCATCAGAAGAAAGACAACGATGAGAGCTATGACAGAAATGCTTCACCAACGCCTGCGATCCGTCACCAGTCGAGGCCGCAACGTACAACCTATCACGGAGGACTATGTCTGAAACGACTATTTATGCCACCTGTCAGAACCATTCTTACTTCTTAATATTTTGATCAAGAGTCACGAGCAGATATTACTTATACTACAAACGCAGTGCCCTAACTAGGGCTTAGACAGAAAAGAAATACGCTTAAATGTTCATTGTAATGTGTAGAATGTAGAATCTATGTTTATAGTTGGTTTATTTAATTTCAATGGCTAACATGGAAATATTTAAACAAAATCATGCGAAAATATGCATTTTTTTATGTAAATGTATATTTAATCTGTAATAAAATTGCCAAGCTCTGGCGCAAAAAAATGTATGCGATATGCTTCATAACAATGTGGCGTATAAATTATATAGTTTGTTCATTTAATTTCAATCGCTATCATCCAAAATATTTCAATCGCTATCATCCAAATTTTTTAAAACATATTCGTAAAATAGGTGATTTTTTTCTAAGTGTCGTAATGGCCATATTAGCAAGTAACTATTTATTAATATGTGGTATAAGTCCCTTTAAATAGTATGAACAGTAAATAAAACAAAGAAGAAATAAATATTAAAATTAGTTTTCAAAGAAAAAATTTTTTTTTTTGGTGGACTATATTATTAGGTATAAGTCGTAACAATAAAATATTGATTTAAGTATTAAAGTTAGATATTGTTTTATGTCTAATATTTTTACGTCTTGGTAACTTAAAAAATGAATTCATATATAAGTAAATATCTGCTTTATACACAGAATATATATTAGTAGATTAGTACCTACCTTACGGTATTTAAATTAAATTCGTATCTTTGGAAAGTAATTTTATTATGTTAGTCACGATTTTGGAGAATGACGATAACAATAATTTATTTGCCTATTAAATACAAAATTTTTACTACTTTCGTGTGCGCTGTACGGTAATTTTGTATAGGCCGTGACGAGTCTCCTTTGGCCAAATCTTTCATCTCATCAGAAATGTTAATTAACACTAGAGCGCTAACGCGGGCTACATATTGTAGCCCACAGTGAAAGATTATTAAATAACTTTTGAACGAAACGCGCCTCGGAGCTGTCCTTTCAGGTATTCCTCTAGTACATATCGTCACAACTTTAGTAGTGTGCCAACTTCCTAGGCGCAGTGCATTTTTATAGTAGGGCGGGACCGGCTTTGGGACAGTTCAAAAAATTAAATAAGCTAGACTGTGACGAAAGCACTCTTGCATAAGAACAACTCTTTAGTATACATCATAATAAAATGATTCACTTAACAAGTTAAAAGAGTTGAACGAAAAAACAATTATTGATCTGAATAGGTCCGGAATATGTAATTTTTATTATTGTTTCTAGAAGTTCATCTTTAGTTCATAAATCAAAAAACGTAAGCAATTGTTGATTTTTGATAATGTATTTAGTAAGACATAAAGTGAAGTCGTCACATTATAACTTCTTTACTTTCTAGATTAAACTATTTGTTAAAAGATTATTTACCGGAAGTTGACAGCGGAAACAACTTAAAAAATTTCGCCGCTGTTGTGAGGTGAAATATTGTGTTTCGCTCGGCACCAATTTTTTTTGCGTCTCGTGCCTTTTTTACCCTCGCTACGCTCAGGATTTACCCCCATATTCTAAGTCGTTCCTCCAAAACTTTTTACACTCCACTCATCCTCGTCGTGGGTAAAAATGGTAATGTGCGCTAGGCCTAACACGGAGTGGCTACGTGCTCTTTGGCTCCTCCAGGTCCTTACGGAGTTATGACTTAGCCCCATATTCTAAGTCGTTCCTCCAAAACTTTTTACACTCCACTCTACCTCGACGTGGGTAAAAATGGTAGTGTGCGCTAGGCCTAACACGGAGTGGCTACGTACTCTTTTGCTCCTCCAGGTCCTTACGGAGTTATGACTTAGAATACCGATTTCGAGAAGTATTTCGAAGAGGTTTTCAATGAGGTTTTGTTAAGTCGAGGACGAGTAAGTTTTGGTGGAACGACTTAGAATATGGGTGTTAGAATACCGATTTCGAGGAGTATTTCGAAGAGGTTTTCAATGAGGTTTCATTAATCGAGGACGAATAAGTTTTGGAGGAACGACTTAGAATATGGGTGTTAGAATACCGACTTCGAGGAGTATTTCGAAGAGGTTTTCAATGAGGTTTCATTAAGTCGAGGACGAATAAGTTTTGGAGGAACGACTTAGAATATGGGTGTTAGTCTTTGAACCAATTAACAATATTTTTTTTTCAATATAAATGTCAAAGTCATACAATTTGTTTTTTGCTACGTAAGTAATTTAATTTTCGGGTCTTTTTCAGTTTTATTATTTCTTGTCAGGTTGTTGGTACAACACAATTTATCGGAAGGAAAGTCCTAAATGCTAGGTAAGGTAGTTTATGATTACATTCCTAGGTAGCAGATTTCGCATCATACAAAATGGAAAATAAATCTCGGTTGCTAATGAATTGTCAGTGCAATCTTCGTGGCAAGACCTATTGATATGATAATTTATATTATTAAATGGACAGTTGAGTGAGTTATCTGAGTAGGTAGGTACTTTAGGTGTATAGAATGTACTAATTCAAAGCATTATGCAGACAGTGATAATATTAAAAAGACATACAAAAAAGAAAAATTTAGGTTTTTCCCTTTGTTGTTTGACGCACGATAACACTTCTCTGTTTTCGTCGGATTTAATCACTAGCGGTTATCCTCGGTTTCGTCGGAGTCGAAATTCTGTTATTTATATTTTTGAGGAGGAAAAAATAGCAAGACAAATACCTATTTGTGTGCATATGAAAGAACATTGTTTTGGTTTGGGTGCATGTGTACCTAACTAATATTTACTAATCTGGAGCTCTATTTTTGATTCACTCGTCTCGAGGATTCTACTGATTTTCGTGCGACGTTTGAGTTTCCGTATTCCATAAAAGCGACGTTGCATGTATATACACTTAACTTAAAAAAAAAAAAAAAAAAAAAAAACTTACGGTACGTATCGTAGTATATTAAAACAAAAACAGGATTTTAGAGATTTATCTGACTAAGACTGACTATTCTAGGAACATAAATAATTTGTACCTATTTTTTTTACAAAGTGATACTTATAAGAATTTACGGACGACAGTCAACTACCTACACCCTATCTAAAGATTCTAATCTAAACTTCAATAGGTACTCATGCGTTCGTTTGCATTGACTAAGATTAAATCTATAAAACATATAATCAAGATAACAATGACTTTGAAATGGAAGATGATTATGTCAATGCCCATAAAGGTAGGTGTAGACCGGATGCTATTTTTAAAATTCCCCATTTAAAATTTTTTGGAGATCAAAAAGCACAATAAACTAATTTATTTTTAAAAAGAACCCAAACTGCTAGCAAATATTTTTGAAAATACGCTTTCTACACCCAGGCGTCCAACCGGCGAAGATCCGAAAAAATAACAACCCGTAGGTAGGTACTCGTAATTCGTAATGGCACCGATCAGTAGGTTCAATCTTATGGATCAAATATCTCTCTTACAGTAGAGTTAGCACTTAAAACAATCGAAATAGTATCGAGTAAGTATTGAGCACGTAATGCAAAAAAGGTAGGAAAATGTAGTTCCGTAATTTAATATCTCATACATTTTTTACTTCACTTGCTCGATACCTACTCGAAAGTTATTCGTGCTAAGCCTACAGGAGTAAATGAAAAATCATATTACACCTATTTTATTCTAAACATCTATGAATTTAAGTACCTAACGAAAAATACTAGTAAGTATAGTCGGCCCCGTCTGAGCGACATTAGTGTTTTTTAGGGTTTCGTAGCCTAATGGCAAAAAACGAAACCCTTTAGATTCGTCATGTCCGATGTATGTCACACCCACTTTATTCCAAAACTATGAGGATTCGTCGTCGTCGTCTCAGCCACATGACACCCACTACCGGGTATAGGCCTCTCCCAAGGATCTCCACAACGATCGGTCCTGCGCAGTCCGCATCCAGCGGCTTCCCGCGACCTTCACCAGATCGTCGGGCCACCTTGTCGGAGGCCTACCCACGGAGCGTCGTCCTGTGCGCGGTCGCCATTCCAGAACCTTTCCGCCCCAACGGCCATCGGTTCTTCTCGCTATGTGTCCCGCCCACTGCCACTTCAGCTGAGCAATCCTTCGAGCGATGTCAGTTACTTTAGTTCTCCTACGGATCTCCTCATTTCTGATTCGATCACGTAGGGAAACGCCGAGCTATGAGGATTACACAGTTGAAACTTGGTAGGTAGATGTATTCTGTAGATAGGTCATTCAAAATTACATTGAGGTTTCTAAAACTATTTTTTTTCAAAGTCAACCGTTTGAAAGATGTACACTTCCAAAGTGGCAAAATGTGTCCCCCCCCCCCCTTCTAGCTTTTGAAATGAACGAAAATTGGTTTGAATGAAATATAGTTGTCAGTTTTAGAAATATAGCACATTTCCCAAAGTAAAATGAAAAAAATATTTTATTTTTTCATCAAACCTAATACGTGTGGGGTATCAATAGATAGGTCTTTAAAAATTACAGTGAGGTTTCTAAAACATTTTTGTCTCAAAATCAACCGTTTGAATGATATACACTTTCAAAGTGTAACGACCTGTTTGGCGCAGAGGTACTAACCCCGCCTTCTGCGCCAGAGGTCCCGGGTTCGATCCCCGGACAAGACAAATATTTGTGTGCATGAACATGTCTATTTGTCTTGGTCTGGGTGTTTAATATGTATATTAAGTATGTATTTACAAAAAAAAGTATATATGTATGTTTATCCGTTATCTAGTATCCATAACACAAGTTCTTCATGAAACTTAACGTGGGACTAGATAATTGGTGTGATTGTATGCGAATATTTATTTATTTATTATTTATTTAAAGTGAAAAAATGTGTGTGTTTTAAAACTTAGAGGGAGGAAGTTAGTTATTATTGTTCTCTAACTTTTAAAATAAGAAAGTGAAGAATCTAAAAAAAAAAATATGCTGTAGACCTTTATAAAAACTTTTAACGAAAATTTGTTTGAACGAAACATATTATGCAGTTTTAGAGCTATAGCAGGTAGACACTATTAAAAACAAAGTTATTTTTGCAGGCAAAAAATTGTACTGGGTAGGTGTATTTAATATTAGGGGTGATTACCACCACGGACCCCCGCTCAACCAGACCAATCGGCAGCTAGAGGGCAAGTAGTGAGGGGTTTAGCTGGTAGTACCCCCCCCCCCCCCCTCCCGGCCTCCCATTGTGCCTTTCTAGCCTTTTTGAGGGACGGGAGGCGGGGTTCCTCCTTTCTCCCGTCCTCCTGCCGAGCTTTCGAGCTCGGCGGGGGGATGGGGGTTGGTTCGATCCTACCCCGAACCGAGCCGAGCCTAGTAGGCTCGGCGGGGCGAGGCAAGGGATAGAGTGCCGGATTCTAGGTGAATGCATTTCCCTCACTCAAATAAAAAAATAAAAATAAAAAAGGTGTATTTAATATAATAATAGAAACTTTGTTGCACACGCTACAAAAACAATGGCATACAGAGAAAATGACAAAAAAGAGGAACACACAATAGGCGGTCTTTTTGCTACACAGCAATCTCTTCCAGGCAACCTTGGGTGAGAGACGAAACCCTTCATGTGCGAGTTCGACTTGCACTTGGCCGATTTTTTTAAAGTATATTTTCTTTTTATATTTATCACATAAAAACATAACTGTAAAATGCAAATAGGTACAAATAATAATATCTAATTTAGCTCCATTTAGTTAGATACACTTTCTTCAGCTAGTTAAATTTCCAGATGTATCAAGCGCATTTACTAAAATCGTTAAATGCAGTTTCGTTTCTTTATAAAATAAACATACCTGTGTCCACTCCAGGTATTTTATTTAGGGATGTACTTTCTTTCCCTACAGTCTACACACAAGTTAATGCTTATGTAGATGAGCTTAAAAATCCGTCTTGTATAAGTATTTTAATAATCATAAGTGTCATAACAGTCATGGCGTATATTATTAAACTGCCTAAAGTTTAATATTTTATACATATACTATATTTGCCAAAAAAAACGAATATATTTTATAACTTTAATAATTTTCAACTCTAATCTAACCTTTAAACCTTTAAATTTGTACCTTTAAATTTAAAAAAGTTCGAAGAAAAATATTTATTTGAACTTGGTTTTAATATTAATTAAGTAAGTAATTAAGTACCTACTAAATAAGGTACTTACATATTATGGCTAACAAATTTTTATTAGTTGACTTGGTTATTCTTATCAGAAATTACGCTAAACAATAGTAAATAAATGTATGTAAGTATGTAAAACATCGTAGTGTCTTTAGTCGTAGTCGTTTTTTACAGTTTGCCATTATTTTTCCGCAACCCTAATATTAATCGAAGGCTGCCAATAGTGTTATGAAAAGTTTTTTTAAAGATATATTTGAGTTTTATCAGATTAACATAAAAATCATACGCAAATATTGTTTATGACACATAAGTACTCGACATATTTATGAATTAAATAAAGCTACAATACCTTCATTAACACATCATGCATAGCATGACAAACGTGATGGGAGAAAATTCAAATTGCACGTAAGAAAACAAACAAAAATTTCCCGGTAAAGGTGGGTAAGATATATTTTTTTTTAACTTAACTTATTAATTAATGATGATAATAATTATAAATGTAGGTCGTGTCAGTTGTGTTTTATTAATAAAAACAAACACTTACCAATAGTTTCCCTTGACGGTTTCGGCAGCGATATACGATAGCGACCTCACAAAATGTTATTGAAAACAAACCATTAACTTTGAAGAAAGTTAAACCTGTTTTACTTCGTAATTCAAATGATTACAAAACTATTAGTTATAACTTTTAAACTTTACTAACAAACGATAGCGGGCGGGTAGGTACTCACTTTTCAAGGTTTGCTATTTTATAAAGTTTACTGAGTCCTCGACAGGTATATATCTAAGTGAAGGGTAGCGAGCGACTGACAGGTCGTGTACCAACTAAGTACCAAGAGATTGTCTGTGAAAGAATCCACCGACCACAGTTAACTGTGTGATTGCCGTGAATCTCAAGGCACTACTGGCTTGCCGACTTGCCAAGCGTGCGAGTGAAATACCTACTTACATGCATACTGACAACAACAGCTCAGTAAGCGCGTATTGTACATTTCATTGCATGGTGACAATGGAGGCTATGGAAAACAAAATATAATTATGATCTATGTTACTATATGAAATTGCTCAGCATGTCGGTCTACCTACAGGGCGTCCCATGCACGACTATCCACTTCCACATGGATGAAAAGTATCTAAATACTGAAGATAGAAAATGTTACTGTACGAAATCTTTATTTTTGATTATGAAAACATTGCAACTGTATTCATCAAGTAATCGCATGTAATACGGGAGCCCAGGGTCTTGGACCTAATCGAGCGGACATACTCCTAGAATGCATTTAAAAAACCGGACAAGTGTGAGTGGGACTCGCCCACCAAGGGTTCCGCACAAAGGGCAATGCCTTGTTTTGAATTGGCTTTCAGTGTTTCTTATTTATGTCAGTTTAACACTTGTTACTCTGAGGTTATGTGTTATATATAAGAGATTTAAGGTAACCGGCTATACAGATGCGGATTGGGACAATGACGTTGATTGTAAATCTTATACAGGATAAGTTTTTAAAATAAATGATAAAACTGTATCCTAGAGTTAAAAACAATCGTCAAAAACAAACATGTGTTGTGCATTGTCTTCTACGAAAGCAGAGTACCTACGTTTCTTTGAGTGAAGTTGCAAAAGAAGCTATTATAATAAAACAATTTTTGAGTGAACAATTTATGGCAAGGTTGATTTACATGACTGTGATAAAGATATAGATCTTTTTAACGACAACCAGTCTGCTCAAAACTTGGCTTATAATATACCTAGTGATCGGAATAGGTAGATTGATTCAGGTTCTCACACTGAAACATATAAGTAGGCTGTTCCAAAAATAGTGAAATGAAAAACAGTAATAATATAAAAAAAAGTTTATTTACAGATTTTCAAAATACCCCCCTCTTATTCTAATTCGGGTGAACCAGCTTTCAAAACATTTAAAAAACGTGAGGTCGAAAAATAACCGCCCCAATTCTTCGACGGCCTCGTTTGCGTGTTAAATTGTTAAATTTTCGCCCATGAAGCATTTTTAATACCGTGAGATATAAAAAAAAATCGCATGGTGCTAAATCTGGGCTGTACGGTGGAAGGGGTAACATTTGTATCCCCGAAGTTGCCATGGGTCTAGTAGCTGTGTGAGCCGGCGCGTTATCTTGGTGAAAAAGAATGCCACGGACGCCGCTTCTTGTTCTTCCCCGAAAGCTTAAGGCAGACAAACTTCGCTTTACCATTTACTAGTAACTGTTCTACGGTCTTCTAGCGGAATTACTGCTACTGGTCCCATCATCATTGGCCACGACATCTTGACAGATGATTGTTGCAGTGTCATCATTTCCAACGGTCTAAGTAGCGCGACAACGTCTTTGGTGGCTCAGTAGTCCGATTGCAGCACGACATTTTTTGCCATATCTGCTACAGGTAACACGCGAATCCGGAGGAGAAGCAGCATTGCGTCGAAGCCTTTTCTGCTTTAGGTTGTCAAGCCAGGCTTTGTCATGTTCTGACACTCCTTCGGATATATCACGTCGCGATTCTGGTCTCATTTCGGCGCGTGCTTCCCAGCAGCTTGTGTCCATACGGAATGCCTCCATGTCTCGCTTACAAGAATCTTTAAATCTCAGCATAGGACGTCCTACAGGTCTTTTGGCGTCAGCAATTTGCCCAAGCATGACTTCACGCGGCAAACTCTCGGGGCCCATAACGGTAGCATGGCCCATGGCCCAGCCAGCGCAGTCGTCTTTGTTTAAGAATGTCTGCAATGCTGCTGCAGTTGGTCTTTGAAAGAACGTCTTCGTTAGTCATTCTGTCTTTCCACGTGACTCCCAGGATAGATCTTAAGCACCGCATAAGAAGACGACGTTCTTGTTTGGCGTATGTTGACAACGTTTCGGAGGCGTACAAGAGGATGCTTAGGACGCATGTTTGGTATACGAGGACTTTGGTGGCGATGGTCAGTTTATTGTTATTCCAAACACGTGCGGTAAGTTTGCCGAATGTCGTCGCCGCTCTGCCTATACGAGTATATAGCTCCTTGCTATTGGACAGGTTAGATTCTGTGGTGGAGCCCAGGTAACAAAAGTGGTTTACAACCTGAAGCGCCGCCAATAACAATGTTTGGCTCTATGCTTGTACCCTGTAGGTACCATGATTACGGTTTTCTTGATGTTAATATTATAGTCATCGAAAATTGGTGGCATGTGACTAAATCGAGTAATTAACTCCTGCAGTTCCTCTTCTGAGTTGGCAACAAGTGCAGCATCATCCGCATATAGAAGCTCAAGTGCGATAACGTCGTGCCGTTTTCTTATCGACTTTAAGAGGCTGATATTGTAAATTCTTCCACCCTTTCTTGTGTGCAGATGCACTCCGACGTCGCAATCTTTAAAGGATTACTATCAGTAAGACAGAAAAGAAAATTCCGAAAAGTGTTGGCGCCAACACACAGCCCTGTCTCACACCGCGATTTATTCTGAAAGGCGCAGACGCATTACCATCAAAAATTACAGAGCCCTGCATATTGTCATGGAAGGCATTTATCAAGGAAAGTAATCGGACGGAAGTAGGCGGACATCCTAGCTGAAGCAGTATATTAAAGAGGCCCTCTCTGCTGACGGTGTCGAAGGCTTTGTTAAGATCGACAAAAGCCATATACAGCGGTACTCGGTGCTCGCGACATTTTACTTGGAGCTGTCTAAGAGTAAATATCATGTCAGTTGTGGATCTGCCGGCCCGAAATCCGCACTGTGACTCGGGGTAAATTTGAGTTGCCAAAGATTCCAGCCTTCTCAGTATTACCTTCGCGAATGCTTTGCCAGCTACGCTTAAGAGTGATATTCCCCTTTAGTTATTGCAGTCTCCCCTATCGCCTTTTCCCTTGTAGAGTGTAACTATATCCGCATCTCTCATATCCTGAGGTATAGTACCCTCTTCCCAGCAGCGCAGAAGGATTTGGTATAATGCAGGTGATACACAACCAAGTTTAATAATTTCAGGAGGCAAATTCTCTCGACCCGGACTCTTACCCAGTTTCAGTTCGTTTAGTGCGAGTTGCAGCTCATCCCGAGTAGGAGGGTGATCAAGTTCTGACATGACGGGGAAGGTTGGCAGGTCATCTAGTGTTTCTGGTCCGATTTTGACCTCCTCAGTGTATAGGTTGGTGTAATATTGTGCCCATCTATCAAGGTGGTGGTGCTTATCAGTGATAGGGTCGCCATTAAGGTCTTTAATAGCTGCGCGTTTCCTAGATGTTGGTCCGGTAGCAGTTCTGATGCCTTGATACATGCCGCGATAGTCCCCAGTGTCTCGACAGTGCTGAATAGTTTGGCAAAGACTAGTCCAGTATCTGTTTGCGCACATGCGAGTTACACGTTGTAGATCTGCTTTAGCGGCATTGTGTTCAGACTTAACTCGTTCGTCGTTAGGGTTATTCATGACCTGTATTCGAGTACTACGTTTGACTTCTATATATGGGCGCAGTTCATCTTCGCTGTCAGCAAACCAATCCTTCTGAGACCTGTCTTGTCTCCCAAAGTTTGAAAAGATGTTTGCATCAGAACATCCTTGGCTAGACGCCACATATCTTCCGCGCTCTGTGCTTCATTGAGATGTTCGTGGGAAAGTTTACTCTCGAGATCACTCCTGAACTGTTTGTACAGTGCATCATCGAGGATCGCCTTGGTGTTTAATTTGGCTTTTCGTCGAACATTTTTGTTAGAGTGGATCTTCTTAGGTATAAGGCAAGACTTGGCTAGAACCAAAGAATGATCCGTATCGCAGTCAGCACTATGGTATGTTCGAGCATTAAGAGTGTCGCGTAAGTCTCGCCTTCGTGTTATTATGAAATCTATTTGGTGCCAGTGGCCAGAGCGCGGGTGTTTCCACGATACTTTATGTGCGAGCTTATTCTTGAAATAGGTGTTAGCGACGCAAAGAGAGTGAGAGCTGCAGAATTCGAGAAGACGCTGACCGTTTTCGTTCATCTTGCCGATACCATGCGAGCCCGTGCAATCTGGCCAGTTGCTGGAGTTGTTCCCAATCCTTGCATTGAAGTTACCCAACAGCATTACTTTGTCGGAATGGTTAACCCTAGATATTAATTGGCTCAGGTCCTCATAGAAGCCGTCTTTAACTTCTGGCGATGCTTTCAATGTGGGTGCGTAAGCTGATATGATTGTGGTAGAGCCAGAACGGGTCATTAGTCTAATTGACAGCATTCGCTCGAACACAGTTACTGGGTGCTCACAGCAACTGACCAAACTGTTGCGCACAGCAATGCAAACGCCATGTTCGCGACGATCACCAGCTTCTTTTCCTTTCCAGAAGAAGGAGTAGTTGTCTTCACGCAAGGTACCCTTTTTTATATACTAGGAGAAATGCTTTTACGCATCCCTCGCCCCCAGGAGCAGGGGCGATTCGAAATGTTGGACTCACCTGGGCGGGTACTACCAACTAAAACTCCTAGTACTTGCCCTCCAGGCCGCCATTGGTCACGGGGGGTAGGGTTCGCAATCACCCCTAAAGACCAGGCGGCCGTGACCCGGGTAACCGGGCCCCCTCACGGCTGGAAGATGGCCGAGCAAGTTTAGCCATCTTCCCAGACGGTGGAAACCATGCAAGGCCGGCGATGGCACACCCACCAACACAAGCTTGGTTTCTTTATAAGGGAATGAGGCGATCATAGCTCCAGATCCAGCTCCGCGTCGCACTCGTGGCACTTTGGAGACTAATCTTGCTGAATCCGGTGCAGGAACCTACCCAAACAACCATGTCCAGTAAGAACCTGCACCAGACGGAAGGTGAGCACTCCATGCTTTCTGTGCCTCCATTCACTTAGCAGCGGGCGTACGTCTTCCACCGTCCTAGCACCCGCGACAGGAGTCTCCAGCTGGCTTTCCCAGCCCGCCATAACCTCTTCCTTCACCCTCCTCCTCACATTTCAAGTTCTTCAGGGGCCAACCGATCTCCTCTTTGTCCAGCCTCTCTCTTGGCCAGGTACACCCTTCTGAGGACCTGTGCCTCAAGCTCCCATGGAGGTGTACCCGCCAGAATACACGCCGTCGTGCCGGAGACCGTCTTGTAGCCCCGTTTCATGCGGGTTGCTATGACTCTCTGCGGTCTTCTGAGGAGGCGGCAGTTCTCCGCATTGAGGGAGTCCGCCCAAACCGGCGCCCCGTAAAGGGCCATACTGCAGACTACGCCCGCGAATAATAACCGGCAGCTGGAATCCGGGCCGCCAATGTTGGGGAGGAGGCGTCCCAAGGCCGCGGCAGCCTTTTCCAACCTAGGCGCCAGCTGACGGAAATGTTCCGTAAAACGCCAGCGCCCGTCCAGGATGAGTCCCAAGTATTTGATGTGGTGTTTTAAGGGGATCAAAACCTCGCCCACATCAATATTTGCCCCAGCTGGAGGCCCTCTTCTGGGACCATGAAAAATGAGGGCCTCGGTCTTTTTAACTGCGACCTCGAGCCCCAGCAGCTCTATACGCTCTTTGACCATCTGGGTCCCCACACCAGCTAATCGCCTCGCATCCCAATAGTCCTTCCCCCTCGCGGTGACCAGTGTGTCATCCGCGTAACAAATGATGTTCATCTTTGGGAGGAGGACTCCTCGAAGCAACCAATCGAAACCGAGGTTCCACATGAGCGGCCCTAAGACTGATCCCTGTAGGACCCCGCGCGCCATCGTTCGGGACACCATTTGACCTTCTGCATTTACATATAGGACCTCACGGTCCTCTAAATAGGATTCTAGGATCCTCCTCAGGTACAATGGGATGCGGTGGTACCTGAGGGCATCCTTTATCACCGAGTAGGGAATGGTGTTGAAGGCGTTTCGGATGTCAAGCGAAACCGCCACCACCTGCTCCCCTCTCGCAATCGCTCTCTCCGTGAGGTCCTTCAGGGCCATCAGTGCATCCAGGGTTGACTTCTGCCTGCGGAACCCGAACTGGTTATCCGACAGGTTCGGCCCAAACTCCTCCAGATGCTTTATGACTCGCTCTGCCAGTAACCTCTCCAGGATTTTACCGAGCTCATCCAGGAGGACGACCGGTCTGTGGGCCTCAGGTGAATCCGCAGGCCTTCCCTCCTTCCTGAGCAGACAAAAGTCACGCAAGGTACCCTCACCCGGAATACGCGTCTCTTGCTGTGCGGCCACATCTATACGAAGACGAAGCAGTTCTCTGTCAATTATGGCAGTCTTTCTAGTTAAAGGCATGCCGTCTGCTGGTGTATCATATCCAGATAACATAGTTCTCACGTTTCAGGTGCAAATCGTGTTATTGGGATTTTATTGGCTCTATTCATGTTATTTTTATTATTTGTGCTAGGTGCCTCATTTGCCCATTTTGATTCAAACATTGTGACATGCTTGCTGCTCCGCACACCTATAGAAGCGCAAGATGGGGGACGGACTAGTACCTTACTGGCGGGGGCTGCCCAGCTTGAGGCGGGCGTTAACTAGTCACTTAGTCGCGATGGACTATCCCACCGTCGGGAGTCACCCCTGGCGCCCACGTCCATTAGCGCGTGACTTATAACAGGTAACTGCGACTCTCCGTGTTGTTATTCGCACCTTTGCGGGCACGAGCAGAGTGCTCTCTCCGCAGACACTGCATCGCCTGGGACGCATTTATAAAACCACAGACTTGCCCAGCATCTATGGCTCTCTCTCGGCCTTATCAATTTTATTCGCAGGAGCGACGGGTCGCTACGTGCGAAGTCAATTCGGCTGCAGGAGTTGCCGTCTCTTTCAGGTTGTACCTTACTGTCGCCTATGGTACTCCGGATCCGTGCCCCATCCGCCAAACATACGCTGTTCCGAAGCCTGCCTTCTCCGCCGTACTTGCCGTTAGGGTCTTCACCCGTATCCCAGGGTAAGGGCTCCGCGTTATACCCCGCAGAACTGGGTCCCTCTGAACTTAGCCACCCTGTCACCTTGTTCTACTAAGGTGAAGGGTGCCCATCCCCGCGACTTGGACGCGCCAAGCAGGAATTACCCCAGTGGAGGACAGGAAAGTTGACCCTGTCCCCCCCTGGCGCCGGGTTAATGCCCCCGTATGGGTCCGGGAGCAAAGGCACTGGTCCACTGCGTCGAAAAAAACCGCTTTTTTTTTATTAACGCTCCGACCTCTCCTCTCTTTCTAAATAGGGTGTCCATACAACTACAAAGTAAAGGAGACCAGTTTAAAGATTAGAACTAGTAATATAGGTACAAACGTATAAATATCTGTGTATGCATGGCATGTGTACAGTTTACACATGATAATAATACCTAGATATATCTCGTCTCTTTGTCTAAATATGAAATTGTCATTATGTTTCAGAATTATCAGTTCAAATTAATGTCTATATACCCAGTTTATGGGTAGAAGTATCGGTAGAATAAACGAAAGGTATTTAACGGAATTAGGTATTAAGGGAAAAATCGTTGTTGCTAAATGTGAATTTATTTTGCTTTTTTTTTTATTAAATTTATTAGGTTCTTAACATTAAATTAAGAACCTAATTTAATTAATTTTGCTTAATGCCATAAAAAAAAAGTACATACAAGCCAATTTCAAATCATTCAAAAACTTGGTACTTAGTATGAAAATTCGAATTTGCCTAAAATTCTTCATACAAAACGGCAATTTCATACTTAAAGATCTAATATTTTTTAGCGGTTGCAAAGTAGTCTCTTTGTTTAAGTTTTTCATATTGGCTTCGAGGTCTAATGATATTAGTGACGTCAAAGAGTTCATATCATTTATCAGTGATGACAAAAAGTTTGTAAACAGAAAAATGCTTACTAATATTATTATTATTATGAATCTAATAATATTAGCAATTAATATCATTAACTTTTATGAAACAGGCTCGGGGCAAATTTTAATTTATGAGATAGCCACACTGGAGTCCAACAAAAGGTCAATTGAGGTTATACCTACTTGGCTTCAACTTTAAGTACTGAGTTTGGCCTCCAGTATTCTTTAAAGGTTCATGGTTCCAACATTATTTCAACGGTATTAACAGTGATAATCGGATGCATATTTACCTTAAGTTGAGATAACCAGGCAACGCATCGCCTTGCTTCTGTCGTTGAAAATTCTTCAATTAAGCATTTCGAGTGTAATAACGTAGTATCTCCGACTCCGAGTAAAGCAAGGTTCGTGGAAACGGACAGCTTAGGCGGATCGCAAAGATACTGGAAATTTTGTCGCTGTAGGTTACGTTACCCCCGCAAAATGTTGTGCTTTTGAGAGATGACACAATAACAGATAATTAGTGTGTCATCATGACGAGTAATTTGTTTTCTAATAGCAAAATTTGTGTGAATTAACAGTCCATATTATACATTTTATGAATATCATGGAGAATTAACAACTTTTTAGAAAACTTAAATAAACCGAGAGCAAACTCACGGCTGTACACAACAATCTGCCATACTTTATATATAACGCGACGTGATTGGTTGCGATGGACTTTGCTGAATTTGATACAAACAGAAACCGACAATGCTGTTTCTGTAGCAAATTAATAAGTTTCACAGCTGATTTCTATTGGACAAAGCGCGGAATTAACTTCATAGGTACGACTAATATAAAAATGCTTTATTCTGGAGATTTTTTTAGCATAGCAAACTCATTTTTACTTTTTCATGGACATTGCTGTTTTTGAAATCAATATGGCTAGCGCAGACGATGGATAACGGAGGACTTTTTGTCCGCGACACGTCTTTATTGTTAACCAAATAAGATTTGAACTTAGATCGCGTATATCCATAAAAAGTACGCGATAGTCTTCGTTATACATTCAATTTTATGATCTTAGTAATAAGGTCCTGTCGCGGACAAAACGAAAAAACGTTTAGGCGCAGAATGTCCAATTCGCAAAATGTCCAGTGGTTTCAAAACGTCCAATTCGCAAAATGTCCAGTTCGCAAAAATGTCCAATATTCCTGACTCGTTCTTAGGAATTAGGATTATAATTATTGTGGTGAATTCAGTGTATTTTGTTTAAGTATTAATTGCAGTGAATCAGTGAATTTATTTATAATTCGTAATATCCTTTTAAGTTTTTTTATGTTGATTTTATTATTTTTGATTAAAGTTACTTAAATTACCTTGTTAACACTGATATACAATATTTTTGTCCTGGAGTTAGGTTAAAATTTTTCATTGTTAATTAAAATTACAATCATCTGACTGCAATATACCTTTTAAGTTTTTGTATGTTGATTTTATAATTTTTCATTTATGTTACTTAAATAACCTTGTTAACACTGATTTACATTGTTTTTTTTTTATCCTGGAGTAAGAATAAAACTATCCATCATTGTTAATAAAAATTACAATCATCTCACTGCAATTTGGTTTTTAAGTTTTTTTTATGTTGATTTTATTATTTTTGTTTAATGTTGCTCAAATTAGAATTGACAAAAATAAAACTGATTTTAACTTATCACTTAACTGATCATTTTAACCCAACACTATTTAGTGATCGATGGTGTGTAATTATCCATAGTATAGGAAACTTTTGTTTCTTTTGTTTGTAAGTATTAGGTTCAATAACTACAGAACCGACCATCAAAATTCTTTCACCCGTCAAGGCTACATTATCAGCGAGTAACGTTGGACAGTTTTTATCCCGATATTCCCACGGGAACACGTGCAAAGTCGGGCGGGTGAAATGAAGAATATTGGACATTTTCGCGAACTGGACGTTCTGTGAACTGGACATTTTGCGAATTGGACATTGTGTGAATTGAACATTTTGCGAATTGGTCGTTTTGCGAATTGGTCGTTTTGCGAATTGGACGTTTTGCGACCGCTGGACATTTTGCTAATTGGACATTCTGCGCCTAAACGAAAAAGTCCTCCAATGTCCGTCGTCTGCGCAGGCCCATAGACTCAGTTAGGCCACTGGCGGCGTAACGCATGCGATGGACACAGGCATGTTAAATAAAATAAAAATATTTCACACAGGTAAAAAGAAATTTAATTATATTGAGTTTTAAAATTACAGTGCTACACAGGTAATAAGAAACTTATTTAAAAATCAGAGCTTTCAATGTTACAGTACTAACAATTTCATATTATGCAAAAAAAATAAACTTTTGGTTATATCACGCGACTGTACAATTTTTATAAAAAAAAAACAATCGACAGTGTAAAAAACACATGATTCTCTTGGGGCATTGGAACCTGCGTATCATTTCTCAATTTATAGTCCATTTCAATCAAGAATGGTCAAGGTAAACAATCCTTTCTTGTAATTTGATCTTTTTATCGCTAAAAATATAGATTCCAGTGAAAACTATTAATTTAATTTTAATGAATGGTGTTTGAAATTTTTCATATAGACAAAACCAAGATTGTTTACATTTCTTCACTTTTGGCGGAAATAGCCTACATATCATTGGTAAATAGTAATTGCACAATAATATCATGTTTGCCATACGCGGTATAATTTTGATTCTATTATTGTATACCAAACTTTTTTTGATAAATTTTATCTGTTTTAAAACCTAGTTCACAATCTAATGGTATACAACCAAAATACTGCAAGTACAAATATTAAATAATATAATATATATTAATTTAATAATAATTAAATATATCACATCTTTGATCCATGATACCTCTGCAGTTCCATTTAAAACTCCCCCACGAAACATTTTGACTGAGACAAAATAATTGATGTTATTTAATTACAAAGATCTTCAATATCAGTGTCTGCAACATGGAAACAAAACACATCAGTTGAACAGACACACAGTAAGTTACGATGGACGTGTGGCACAGCTAGATTCATTATGCACTACGAAGGGCGTGCCACACTGTGCAGCTGCAGGTTTAGGCCTGGCTCTCATTGGTAGTAGTTTCAATGGTGGTGCCAGAAGGTTTGTTGTTGGTTTTGGGCTTGGCCTGCTGCGGTGGCTGTGGTGAAGATGCAGCGGCAGGGGCGTCACCTTCTTGGCCATTCTGGCGCTGGCCCTGGTTTTGGCCTGGGCCGGCTGGTGGGCCCTGGCCGCGCGGGCGCATGCGGTAGCCGCCGCGGCTCATTGGCCCTGGGGCCCCGCCACGACCACGCCCTCCGCGGAAATTACGGCGGAAGTAGCTGCAATAAGGCTTGTTATTAGCAAACAAGTAAACAAGCTTTTTATTTGTTATAGTTCGATGTAGAGTTTATGAATTCCAGGACTTTTTCATTCCCAGGAGCGCAAGTTTTTCATTTCACAGAGATCCAATACAAAGATTTATGAATTTCAAAATAAACAACCATGACTTTTCTTCTACAGCTGCATTTTTTTATATTATATTGCTTAGAACTCTGGAACTCGTTGGCTATGGATTCTGTGTGACAATTGCCTCGTCTGGAGACCCCGTCTAGTCTATGCAGGCTGATATAAAAAGGATAAGCACTAGATAACTATAAGCAACACTAGACTTAAATTAGTTAACAACTGAAACATTTAAGTGCTTGAACTGTTAGACTGTCCGCAACTTTTTGGCTGACCTGCGCTGCGGTGGTTGTCCGCCTCCCTCCTGACCTTCATCACCCTGTGCGCCCCCCTGGTTGGGCGGGGGCCCGCGACGACCCAAGCGTCCCCTACGTGGAGCTCCTTCAGCCCCACGTCCGCCGCCTTGACGGGGATAGTATCTGCAAGAACCCAGACCACATTATTTAGTACACATCAAATCTCACATGTTGTATCAATGCAACTGTTTCAACTGTCATCAATCCCAAATATTGTAATGATAAATGTCAATATCCTATTGATTCAAAATGAGACTGAAGAATATTTACATTTATACATATACATTTTATATTTTTACAATACATAAAGATTATTTTGGAATATAAGTGTTAACACTTAAGTGAAATAGTTTATTCAAAAAGTGTTACTAAAACTCACTGGCGTTGGAAGCCGCGGCGTTTGTCCGCTGCATAAGGCGAGCCTTTTACCGGCTCACCACCGGGGCCAGTAACTCCAGCTGCTTCATGGCCTTTCTCCCCGGCGACCACGGCAAACTCCACCGCCTCTCCGTCGCCGACCGAGCGCACAGCCTTGCGTGGGTTATTACGGGCGATCGCAGTTTGGTGAACAAACACATCCTCCTTCGTGTCATTCCTATCAATAAAACCATAAATGTAAAATATTCTTCCAACATCTAGTATTTTTGAATTAAAATTTAATATAATTAAATAATTGGCAGATATACCTACCTATTGATGAAACCATATCCACTTTTAACGTTGAACCATTTTACAGTGCCCGACACCTTTTCAGCTGAAACAACAAACACTATTTAAACTACACAGTTCTCTGTTAAAACATTCAATGTGAAATTATAATTTATTGTTTGTTGGTTGAGTTTGTACTTTAGTTTCAAATTGTCAGTATATAATGTACTTAGTTTGAAGCTTACTTTGGGAATCCATTCTATTTACATACTATTATGTTACATATATATTAAATTAGATGTCTTGAAGATTGTACTGATTGGTTTTTAACATTTCAAGCCCTGGATTATGAGACACAATAGATATTTCATTGTTCTCTGGACACCGGTGTCCGATTCGGGTCTGATGAATCAATCGTGATTTTAAATTAAATACATGCTGGTACACATGTTTACACAGAATTGAATTGCATGTTGACCCAGGCTACATTTCTGTGTATTATTACCTCTTATGAATGAGATTTTCTTCTAAATCACATTTTTTTATTATATTTAGAAAGCAGTTATATGTATGTAATGTAAACAACTTACATTATGACATAGTGTTACTCAATTAATAGTCCATACTACAATCATATTTTATAGTTATCAAACTGTAAAATAAAATGCCATCTCGCTAATGCCAGAAGTTTTACACAATGGTCATTTAGTATTTATTTGCCACAAGATTAGCTATTTCATTCTCAGTGAATTGTACAAGTATAGTAAGGAAGGATTGGTGGGTATTATAATTTCCATACCTACTCACCTATATTTACAGGCAAAATAAAAGAAAAATAAATTATAAACAATTCCAAGTACCTAATAAAAGGATAATTTGCATACACATGTTCAAAAAGAACACATAAATAAAACAAATCATGAATTATCTTGAATGTTTAACTAATATCACTCAGGTTGATTAGAATAATCCCCAAAGTGTGCCATAGGGTCAGAGTGTCTTCATAAGATCAAACAACAACTAATAAACAAATCTCAGTCAGTACTGGAATCGAACGAGTGACAGTCATGATTTCTTTATGTTATTTTTAACTGATTTGGGCCTTTTTAAGCCGGATGTGTTATAATTATTAAAATTAGGTATCTTGGTACCTGTTACAGTAAAATTGGTATTTTATTACAAGGAGAGAGCCTAATTCGCCAGCAAAAAAAAGTGCTTCGCCAAAATAAAAATGAACAGCATTTAATAATTACTGCAACATCTTGTTAAGTATAATTTTATATAAATTCTGCTTTGCAGTACCACGGTGATAACAGAAATAAATACCTACATATAGCTAACGCGCAAGTGCAGTCTTATTAATCCATAACGTATAAATTCAGATGGCGTGGGTGCAACACGCATCTCGGATATTGATTTACACACGGTACATGATGCGAAACACCTATATAATAGGTAGCTGCCGGGGTCAACACACGATCAATACCAGCGTAACTAGGTCATCGATACGTATTCCAATTAAAAAAAACCACAAAATATTATATTTCACTATAGAATTAGAAAACAAGCACAAAAATTATGATAAAAACGTGATCTCAAAATTTGAACGCCATGTGCTTTTGTTAACATAATGCCGGGGAACGCAAAACTAAAATGGCGTAGCATACTTACCGATGACCTGCTTTTGTTTAGCCGCTTTAGGTTGTTGCGGCTGCGATTGATCTTGTTGCTGCTGCTGCTGCTGTTGGGGCTGCGGCTGCGGCGCCTTTTCGGTATCAGCCATGGTGTAATTGGCGAACGGCGATGGTGGCTAGATGGTAAAATGCTCCACGACCTCTCCGCGATGTTCAACCTCTCTTCGCGATCGTTACAAAGTGACAGTTATGCTATGGCATTGGTTGGCTTGGCAATGTTGGCATTACTAGGTAGTGATGTATCCTAACTAGTCGTCTCCACTATATATCAATATATTTATCGATATTCGATTGCAGTGTTAAAATAAAAAAAGTAGGAATTTGAGAAAGTCATGGCATGAATGGCGTGGCGACTCCATTATGCTACGAACGAAGCGTTATCAGACTCTAGAGGATGCTCTCTCTTTCTAAGTAATTTTGTTTTCCTGTTTTTAACACTAAAGTGAGACATAAGCTTAAAATATATCATGGATCGCCAGGCATTTAAAAACTCGGTTTTCCGTGCGACCACCTATTGGCCACACAAGTGGACCTGGACGTGGCGTGCCGCGGCGTTAAACTGTGTTTTCTCGAGTAACTTGTATGGAGACTTGTATGATGATATTTTAGAAACTATACGTTATTATTTTTGTATAGTCAGGCCTTCGTCACTCGACTAAACCTACAGCGCGCTACAACTCGGAGTTGTATTGTAAATCAGTCAGGGCCGCACAGGGCGGGGTCAACTTTGTATGGGCAGTTGGCGACATACCTACTGGGGATTGGGCCAGTGTCGCTAGTTACAAATGAAATCCCTATAGTAGTGATACATATAGTAGTAAAAATAATATAATATAGTATCATTTAGACCTCATTATTAGACTTAACAATAAAACGTATTGTTTTAATTCAATAACAAAAATATTTCGGTTGTAATTTGTATTATTTAATTTAAATATAGTTTATACCTACTGTAGTAGTAGTGTTATTTGCTTGTACGTTGGCAATACACTGTTAAATAAAATGGCGCTCAAGAAAAAAATCAATTTTGTATTTTGTTTTTTGTTGTTGTTTTAGTTGAACCTTTTGTGAGAAATTGACTCTTTTTGTTGAATTGTTGTGGTCTTTTCATTTTGATATTATGACAGATAATTAAGACGAAAATGCGGCCGATCCGATCACCAATAGAAGACCCTGATGATAAGGTACGTGTTCCCCTTAGAATAATGTTTCGCAATCCCGGACCAACAAATACAATGCAGTAAGTTTAACTTACGATGTCACTCAGTTAGGTAACCATATCTTCAGAATCTAAAAGACCACAGTATTTGGAAAGGTGCCGTAACGTACCAAAACCATTATAACCTCTAATGTTTAGCCATCATCTTCATTGCATTTTAATTATAATCAGCCCCCCTAGCATGAACACTGCTATATCACGAGATATGATATAGCGCATCATGCTGTCTTGCTTACTCCGCTAAGATGTGAGCGGGACAGCGGCACGATATCGAGTTATCGAGTCGATAAAAGCCGCTCATGCTAGGCCTACTGATTTAAACGTAAAACGTCACTCGTTACTGACGTAAAACGTCACCCTCCGCAATTTCTCTAAACTGAGCTACTGCAAAAAATTTGGCAAAAGTAACTTCCACAGTCTTTCCATCGTGATGTTCTTGTACGGCAGGCCATTTCTGATCCACTTCTAGCTGCGGGTGGTTAATTCCGTTCGCAAATCGATCACGCAGTAGACGTTCGAATAAGTCGTCCTTGTAGCCACAGTCGGTGGCGAGTTTCTTGAGCCTCTTAGCGTAGTGTTCCATAGTCTCATTGCAGTGTCTTACGCAATTCCAAAACTCAGTTAAAGCTTTGAATTTTGTTGTTTTAGGTTGATTTAAGTCAATTACTTTAATAACTTTACCTCTTTGTAACGACTGTTGTCAAAATCGGGTATGAGTGCTACTTTCAGGTCGTGAAAGACTTCCGGAGTTAAGCAAGAGAATAAGAGTTCTTTCCTGATGTCGTATCCGCTTACGTCACAGATATCGCATTTCTTTTCAAAAAAATCTAAAAAAATATTCTACCTATGTAGTAGCAAGGTTAAACGTATCGCACTTGAAATTTTATATAATTGTGCGTTTGTTACTGTTGTTGGTATTCGCCGAGATGGTAGACTCCGTACCAGGTGTTGCTGGTGTGGGGGCCGTCGCTGTCGGTCGCAGTTGGTGTAGAACGAGTTGTTGCAAAACGTTTGATATTTGCTGTTGTTGCTCCCGTTGTACTTGCCTAAATTATTTAAACTGTTCCGCGTTCATTTTGATTACTTATTCCTCGTCACCAATGAAATAAATTAATATCATATTAATAGAATGTATTTATTGACATAGAACAAGTAACAAAGACATTATCACAACCATAGAGGGATGTCGTCCAGCCAGATATAATATATAACAAAAACGATTTTGAATCGATTTCGATTTTTTTCTTTTCTTCATACGCAGCGGGACAATGCGCACAATTAATTTACACGAGTTTAGATCAAGCATTTCGTGTGTTTTAAGGTTTTTGTTTTCCCGACCTTTCGGCATCTTTTTAGAGGCCGTGGTCACGGGATGACTACTTCTAAGTCTACCATCAAAAAGTTTATTTTATTTTTGCATTCGGATACGGTTACATTTACTAATTAAAAGTTAATAGTTGTTTACTTCGGCAACAATTATTAATTTAATATTTTGATTCGTTTTTTCTTTGGATTATTTATTACTAGCAAAAGAAAAACAATTACTCAACTGGCAATTCTCAAATTGGGAGGACTTTCGGAAAAAAAGATTACCAAGAAAACTTTTTTACTTTTGATATTTATCTACGAAAAGAGCTAACCGTTTCTTTACTCGTGTAAATAAACAGTGCGCGTCAAAACTTAATATGTATTTACGTCAATAAATGTCAGTTTGGGATTATAATCTTATAAAAATCAGATTACAGGGGAAAATTTAACAAAGCAACAAAATGTACCAACGATTATAGCGTAATTCGTACAATCAATGGCGTGATAAGGACAAATGACACTTAATCCTCGACAAGGGCCATCTTGCGCGTCATCCGTGTAATCTATGGTTTCTTAGCACGTTATTTTATTTAAAACTTCTTTTTATCACGCAAGTTTGCGAAATATACGTACTTACTTTAAATAATTTTGATTAAACACTTCTTAACAATCATTTTGATGACACAGTAATTCAATTTAATCGGTAAAATCACTCACGACACAGCACTTCGCTCTTGAGTTGGCAACATTAAAAAAAATAAAGTGCGCCGGCAGCTGTCACTTTAGTCCATCTAATTAGAAATCAGATTATAATTAAAATTCAATGAACATGATGGCTACACATTACAGGTTATAATGGTTTTGGTACGTTACGGCACCTTTCCAAATACGGTGGTATTTTCTATTAATATGATATTAATTTATTTCAGTTTTCATTTTGCTCTTTCTTGGAACCGGTATTTCTAAGGTTAAGGTACAGCCAAACTTTGATAAAACGCTATGTAGCTCATTAGGTTTGAAAATCAACCGGTTTTACTAGCCCTGCTTATAGATAAGCACTTTCAAATCGTCAATTCCTTTCCCCCTACCAGCCATTCAGGTTATCTTTTTACTATCAAGAAGAACGGCTACAAGAAACTTATCAGCTTTAACAGAAGCAACAACATTTACAAAGGAACTTGTATTGCCAAACACAAATCTACAATCGAAAAAATTATAAGAGGAAAATATTAGCCTGATCGCCTCGCCAATAGTAGGTGCATACTTATCGCAAATTTGGATTAAACGGGTTTATTTAGGTTTTTAAAGCGCTCTCATTACAAATACGCTGGAAGCGGTGTTTCTTAAAAACTTTAATCAAAATTTCTATTAACCGGTACCTATGGTCACTGCATCATTCGATCGATTTTCATTACAATTTTGGCACAAATTTTATCAAATAAAACCGTAAAAAACAAAATTAAATTAATTTGAACCAATTCAGATTTTGAATATCATTGTTCTGAAATAAATAGTTAAAAGATAACCGGTTTATATTTATTTTTCTTAATTAAGTAGCTTCTTATCAAGCTAACACAATTGCATGCATTTTCGAATGTTCGAAATTGAACATATAATTGAACTTCAATTGGGTAAGGGTACAACACTATTTTTTGTTTTCCGTAAAGTGGTATCATTACTAATGTCACTATAATCCATCTAATGTGGCTTCCACACGATACAATTTTACGTCCAATTTGATTAGATTGAAAATCGATTTGTTTCGTCGTGTGGAAGATAATATGAAATTCAAGGTCATTGTGTGGTCGGTATCGCCCGATTCGGCATTGCCCAATCAAAAGGTGGTGTGGACGCTAATTGGCCAATATTTTGACGTAGTCACCGTTCAAGCGGCGTGCAGAGCGGGTGTGTGCGTTGACGTTGACTCTGCTTGTATTTTGTTTGTTGTGATTTCAAGAATCGAGATTCGAGATGGAGGAATATGACAACGACAAATGTATATTCGATCAGAACGGGAAATAATAGTGGAGATTTTGGATATAAGGACTTGCCGTGCCTTTGAGATGTGTCTAACCACTTGTTTGTATAAAAATAAACAAGCAAGGCATAATTACTTAAAGATTTTGCTTTTCCTTTTATCCTTAGAGATTTGCCCTTCCTGATGCTTAATACTTAAGTGTAACTATTAAACGCTCCTCGGAAGTTACAGCTTCTCGCATTATAGTGTTTTGCTAAGTGATATACGGACTGTCATTAATTCATGAAAGGTGTCATGTCATGATCCATCCTCATTAAATTTCTAAATTCGTCATTTACGTGACTCAGTTGCTTTCTTTTTATTTTAACAACCATTGTTATGTCCTTATTCTTCTTTTTCTTTTATTCTCATCTACATTTGTAGTTGCTTCTTGTTATGACGCATCTTGATATAAACAAGTCCGTTCAGTAGAGGCAACAAAAGAAAACTGTAATTGGCGATCTTGTTGTGTACGTGTGGACGGACGATCAGCCCCCTAATTGTCTTATTTCAAAATGTATCACAATCCCTTTCAGAGGTATTGTGATTGTGATAATGATTTATGGAATTGTGTAACTTATAGTCGCAATCCCTTTCGGAACGAATTATGTTTTAAATGACACTCCATTCGACACTTATCCATACATTTGAAAGATATTTCCGTCTGTCACTTTGCTTAGACAGTTCAATTTCGTTCATTCAATACCTTTCTAAACGCGTTCCGATCACAATCCCTATCAAATGTCAAATAGTGTCAATAGTAGTCAGCCTGAAGTAGTAAATATCTTTCTTTCGTATGTAAAATGACGAATTGAAAGGGATTGCGATAGATTTTAAAAATAGACAATTAGCCCAATGATTGAACCCAATTCAATCGGCAATCAAATTGTATCGTGTGGAAGCCACTTAATTCAGCCGGTGTCAACTTTATAAGGAAGCCGGAAGCCTTGAGAATAAGTACCTACAAGGGCTGAATTTTTGATGTTGCTATATAAATAAATATTCCAATTTATCAGTTATGGCAATACTGCTATACCACGTGACCGTGATCCTAAAATAAAATAAAACAAAACCAACAACAATTATGGCGTTTGCGTTCTAGTTTGCATCTTTGCAGAATTCCTAATTTAATTGATTATTTGTAATTTACCACTAAAACGTTGAGTCGAGCTCTGCTGCTGGTCAGTTCTCAGGTCAGGCCTTACCATCAATTGTTGTTGGTTCTTCAGGACAGGGGCACGGACCTGTCAGGGGGTCTAAAATGGTAACATTTAATGAAACGTTTCTAATGTTTCATTCATTTAATTTTAGGAGAAATACTTTTGACACCTTAAAATTGTAATAATATTAGAAGGATTAAGTAGGATGATGACCTTTAGGTTAGTCTCATAATCATGACGTACTGCAGATTTTTTTATCATCATAAAATCTACTAACAATTATAGTACCTACCTACATCTAACTATTTACCTACTTGTCTTTTCAAGAGTATCAATATGATTCGGCTTGAAACATAGCACCATGATATAAAAGTTTTTTTTTTGTTTTGTTGTTATAGGTAGAAGAAGATCTAACCTAAACCATACCTTAAATATAGATAGATAGATAGATACCTGAACAAAGAAGTAGTTAAAAATTGAAATAAATGCATATCAAATCAAAGTGTACTTTATTAAACAGACAAAAAAACTAAGTATTTTAAATTTAACAAAGAAATACTGTGTATTCGACATTTTCTATACTTAATTTCAGTCAGTGTAATTTAGATTACTATAAAAATCTTTTAGTTTCGATGATCTCTGACAATCCCATAATGTCGAAGATTGCTTTCAGTGAATATTTGATTTAGACTTAAGAAATCTGCTTTTGTCAGAACACATTACATCAGTTTGTATGTATTTTAAGGCCAAAAGGATTGCATAATGTACAAGACACAAGTACAACAGTACAACGAATAAGGAGGAAAAGCGAACGAAAAATATTTCAATGATGATGACATTGACTGACATCTATCCCTTAAAATTACTATATTCCATGTATCGAACATAGACACACACCAGCCTAGCGATGGGCGATTGTTATTAAAAAAATCGAATTATTCGATTGTCAAAACAATCGAAATTATTCGAATGAAAATCATAACTAGTCGATTATTAGTAATTCCGCAATTGTTATAAAAACAATCGACAGTCGATTGTGTTCGAATGAAAATCGTTACTATGCAATAGATGATCGATTGTTAGTAACTACGCGATTGTTACTAGAACAATCGAAAGCATTCGAATGTAGTCGATTTATTAGTAATTTCGCAATTGTTAAAAACGATCGACAGCCGAACGATCGACAGCCGATTGTGTTTGAATGAAAATCGTTATCACTCAATATTGTTAGTAGGATGCAAACGAAAGCATTCATCCGAATTATTAATTACTAGCTAGTACATATACCCAGTAATCTGTTGATCGATTAATTTAGTAACTTCGCGATTGTTTCTAAAACAACCGATTGAATCAAGAGCATTAATTTTAATTACTACGAATGAAAATCATTGTTGATTTGACCAATTTTCGAAAACTGATTTATCGGTGTCATAGAAACAACCAGACGGCCGGCGGCGGTTCACCACGAATAAATCAAACCTACGTACTCTACGTACTGTAGGTACTGTACAGTACCGTACCGTACCGTACCGTACTACACTGTACCTACAGTCAGCTACACATCAAGATATACATAATCATTGATTTTTAGTTATTGTACCTACTGAAGATCAAAGAAAGTACCTACCTAGATGGCTAAGTATTAGGTAGGTAGCTATCCGTGGTGGTGGTGCAAGTGACATCAACCTATCCAAAACTGTCATATTTCTCTAACCACTTATCAGTCCGAGACTTTTTTTGACACCCGCCAGGGCAGTCCAAGCTTTTATTTTATTTTTTATTTTTGAAAAAAAAAATGTCGGCCGTCGGAATCTTAGCTAAAAATGCTATTTTCTCGCTAATTAATGAAGCTAGGATCAAACAAAAAATCAAGCATCAAGCTGATTAAATAAAGAATCCACCACAGAATATTTGGGTTAATAATAATAAAAATCGATTAAATAGAGCGGATTAAACTGAACGAAAAGCCAAATTTTACTTATCTTTTAAAATTATACGCTTCTTTCACAATGATAATTTGGAAAATGTGAAATGTAGTTTACTTTAGCTACCAGCGGACTGTTCAGTGGCTAATCAATATCGATACCCAAGCATTAAGGTTAATAATCGTTCGTCAATTTTTCTTAGAACATTTTTCAGTAAGGACGGATGAATCGACAATCGAACACATGATAGATACTAGATACTATACAATTTTGTCGATTCATTCGATTATTTTTTAGTAACAATTGATCATCAATTTTTATTCGATTGTTTTCAGGTAAGAACGAATGAATCGACAATCGAACACAATGATAGATAATAGTACAATTTTGTCGATTCATTCGATTATTTTTTAGTAACAAGCGATCATCAATTTTATTCGATGGATTCTAGGTAAGAACGAATGAATCGACAATCGAATACATACTAGTGCAATTGTCGATTCATTCGATTGTTTTTTTAGTAACATTCGCCCATCTCTACACCAGCCATCTTGACAGCGAATTTTTTTTTAATAAGTTTTTTCTTACGCAAAGGAATATCTTTATTAATCCTTTCAACGATAAACGATAAAACGATAAAACGGGATTTTTTTCCAAATAACTCGTTAAATTAATGATAAAAAAATCCAAAAAAATATGTACGGTGTTAGAAGTTGAAAAAACTCGAAATGTTTTCGATTTGAGGTACCTTGATAAAAATGAAAACATGTCAATTTCTCTATGCCTTAAGAGGAGGCTGTAGACACACACCTTAGTTTCTCTCTGCCACATCCAAACAAAGCCGCGTTTAAGAAAAAAGTTGACATTGACATTTGTTTGTCATATGAATTCGTATTACAGTCACCCCGTGTGTACCTTTCACCTTGTGTGCTATAAAAACCTTTAGTGCCGGATAAATAATGTCTTAGTTCGGTATGCAAAACATTCGTAGCGCAAGCGTTTAAGAATTATTGGCATTTAAAGAGGGGTCTCACGGAATGACGCCTAAGATTATGCATGCTGGAAATAACAAAAACTAGCGAACGAAAGTCCAGTTTCAGTCCCTAGATGATTTCAGTGACGCAAAAATAAATAAGATTTAACACTCGAGCATCGTACAAAATAGAACAGACCTCATAAAATCGACGTTTAAACATGGTACATACCGAGCCGTGTGGACGGATTTTCATTTGCCAAACAAAATATTAATAATCATACCGTTTGGAGCCAACCGAAGCATTCTACCAGCGTTACGTTTGATATGTGACACTATTTAACACTAGAAACCCGTTTAAATAACAAGGCATGAATATGAAAAAGCGAAAACTATATTTCGTACCGTCACACTGTGTGGCCCTTTGAAACCGTTACGTTACGTGAATTTTGCGTTACGAATGTTGAAAAGCAATTCACAGTAAAGAGAATTTCCGTCACTGAGCTTCTACTATCTAGCTTTACCTGGAACTAATCAGTGCAGTACTCACGATACAATTCAAGATTGAAATTTGTATGAAAATCACAAATTATGGTGACAACCATTTACGTACGTTGATGGACAAAAAGGCTAAACTAACCTGATAATTAGCTAGTTTTACGGCTTTGATTCTAGCAACATAAGTGAGATGTAATGTACCTAATTCATTTATAACTTTTTAATTTTGCATTTTACAATGCTATTTTTGTAGTATATTTACTTGATTAAAAATTATCACATTAAAATAGCATTGTAAAATGCAAAATTAAAAAGTTAAAAGTAGATGGCAGTTTCATCTTAATCGATAGTCAAACAGCTGTAAAGATGTTTCTTTCGAATGCGAGGATATTTCTCTCATTGATGAAACGACGGTGGCCAACACCGTAGAAAAAGGTGAATATACTAGAGAATTTCAACGTGTTCTCGTAGGTCTCTGTAGCATAATTGGTCAGTGCATTGGGCCGGATTCCCAAGGATGCGGGTTCGAGTCCCGTCAGGGCGACATGAGACAAGTTGCTTTTTTCTAGTATATTTACTTGATTAAAAATTATCACATAAAAATAGCATTGTAAAATGCAAAATTAAAAAGTTATAAGTAGATGGCAGTTTCATCTTAATCGATAGTCAAACAGCTGTAAAGATGTTTCTTTCGAATGCGAGGATATTTCTCTCATTGATGAAACGACGGTGGCCAACACCGTAGAAAAAGGTGAATATACTAGAGAATTTCAACGTGTTCTCGTAGGTCTCTGTAGCATAATTGGTCAGTGCATTGGGCCGGATTCCCAAGGATGCGGGTTCGAGTCCCGTCAGGGCGACATGAGACAAGTTGCTTTTTTCTAGTATATTTACTTGATTAAAAATTATCACATAAAAATAGCATTGTAAAATGCCAAATTAAAAAGTTATAAGTAGATGGCAGTTTCATCTTAATCGATAGTCAAACAGCTGTAAAGATGTTTCTTTCGAATGCGAGGATATTTCTCTCATTGATGAAACGACGGTGGCCAACACCGTAGAAAAAGGTGAATATACTAGAGAATTTCAACGTGTTCTCGTAGGTCTCTGTAGCATAATTGGTCAGTGCATTGGGCCGGATTCCCAAGGATGCGGGTTCGAGTCCCGTCAGGGCGACATGAGACAAGTTGCTTTTTTCTAGTATATTTACTTGATTAAAAATTATCACATAAAAATAGCATTGTAAAATGCAAAATTAAAAAGTTATAAGTAGATGGCAGTTTCATCTTAATCGATAGTCAAACAGCTGTAAAGATGTTTCTTTCGAATGCGAGGATATTTCTCTCATTGATGAAACGACGGTGGCCAACACCGTAGAAAAATGTGATTATACTAGAGAATTTCAAAGTGTTCTCGTAGGTCTCTGTAGCATAATTGGTCAGTGCATTGGGCCGGATTCCCAAGGATGCGGGTTCGAGTCCCGTCAGGGCGACATGAGACAAGTTGCTTTTTTCTAGTATATTTACTTGATTAAAAATTACCTAATTCATGTTAAATAAATAAAAAAAAGGTTAATTAAAAATAAAAATCTTTGACTTTGACTTCATTGTTCCTATTTTTGTTATTGGAGGTCGGCCTGGTTTGGGGTCATCGTTTAAGTTCTCTCGTCCACGTTTAAATTCACGAAACTAATACGTTATTGTTGCTAACGCAGGAGCAGACTCCTCAAAAGCAGCTTGTAAGTCACGTTTTTTTTGGTGCAATAGAGTTTGACTATTTTGCCAATGTCAAGTAGAAAGGTAGGGAAACAAGGAATATGAAAAAAGTATACGGAATTTGGAAAAAAATGATCAGGAGAGTTGGTAGGAATTTGGAATGATATTAAAATACAGGTAATAAATATAATTATAAATAGTTATTACATTTAAAAATAAAATTTTGATATTATTGACATTAATAAAAGATGCTAAAACATTATAATATTTACATGGATCCATTATTAGGCAGGACATGCGGGTAGGAAATGGAACATTAAGTGCTGCCAAAGAGTTCAGGAAAAGGGAATGATCATAGCGATGGCAAGAAAAGAATTTGTGATCGAGGTCACCAACATCAGTTCCACAATCACACAGGTCACTGGGCACAATGTGCAATTTAGCCAGATGAGCAGGGGTGCATACATGGCTAAGGCGCATTCGTGTAATGATGCTGACAGTGGTTTTGTTACATTCAAATTGGTGAAACCAGGGTTTTTTAGGTATGTCAGGTTGAATACTAAAATATATTTTGCCTTTAGCCAGAGCAGTTTTAGCTACGAGAAGACGCCAGGAATCAAATAAATAGGATTTAGGTAAGCAAGACAAATCATGACAGTAGTTAATAAAGGGGTGTAAGTCCCCACACTCAATCGCTTCTTTGGCCTGATCTGCTCTTTCGTTCCCACTAATGCCTTGATGACTTGGAATCCATGCCAAAGTAACAGAATAATTATTTTTTTTACATTTCCAATGTTTTTCCCTTATATCGCATATAATTGGATAGCATGGTTTTATTTTGAAGGGAAATTTTTCTATAGCCTGTAAAGCACTTTTAGAGTCAGTAAATATCACTGTTGCAATGATGACGGTTCGGGAATAGTAAATGATAGATCTGACTGCGATTATAAAAAAGATTTATTAAGGCTTGCGCCAATCTTATATACTAGGGAGAGACGAGTGTGTGTAAGTAAATAGGTTTTAGTAGGTACACACACTACACTTCCCCCCTAAAAAGAAAAAAAAAGATTACATTAGTAAGTACATTTTCCTTTTTTTTACCATTAAGTAGTACATAATAAAATTTTAAAAATATATATTGTAAGTTTAGTTGTTTCAAAGGTACTAACTGATGATACTATATTTCTTATATTTTTATATAAAATACATTTTTATGGATTCAAACTAAATACTTACTTATAAATCTACAATACAAAGTAGTAGTAAAGGAATTTGCAAACAAAATAAAAAAATATAATTAATTTTAGTTATTATTCAATGAAGAAAATAAACTGTTTTGTACAAATTATGATACTAGCACAACTCATAAATAATTCATGTTTGTTTTGTATAAATTTTTATATACCTACTTAACTTCGTAATTTTTATTCAAAACAAAAACATATAAGTACTTGGGTACCTTATAGTTAAATTAATCAAAAAAAGGTTTAAACTAACAAAAATAATTTGGAAAACACGCCAAAATTTTTAATAAATTGTTAAAAAAAAAAACGTAAACAAAGTCGGAGAATTTGGGTGTATAAAAACATATATTATGTAAGTAGAATACTATAAAATAGTTTCATGCATTAAATCAAATCACAAAAGATCATTAACTAATGGTTAATATTTAGATTTAATAAGGTAATAAGGTTCGTAGTATGTAAAACATGAGTATAAAATTACAATATCAAAACAATATATTACTAACGAAGCTGTTAGCAACAACGTAACATTTTCTTTTGCATAAGTAGTCATTATCACTACCTATTTAAACCACATTTTATATCAAAAGTATTAGTTTATTAGACAATAATAAAAATTACACGAATACGCTGTTCCTATATTTCTGATTTATATATACCGTGCAATTTTTTTATTGACCCAAGCTTAAGGGGAAGGTCATGTTAAGTGTTAAGAATAAAATGAATAAGGAATTTTATTTTTTAAAAATACTTTTATTTTTTAATAATTTTTGTTTTTATAACTAATCGTCAATCATTCGGATATAAAACCCAAACAAAGGCAAAAATAAAAAAATAAAAGCTAAAATAAATTAAATAAGTAAAAATACTAAAACAGCTGATCGCCGACGCGGTAAGTGCGCGCGCGGTCATTAGCTCACGGCGCGACCTGTGTTGACCCCGCACAACCACACGCTCTCCTATGCCCTCTGATTACCGATCCATTTCTACAACTGAGACGAGACAAGCAAAATGAAAGAATTTTTCAAACGAGTTAATGAATAAATAAACGTCCGTTGATAAAACCAACTTACGATTACGGTCACATCACAGTACCAACCGTACTACCTACTGTTATTTTCTCGGAAAGTTATGACCAATTTTTTATTTTGTCAAAACAATGTAATCGTTGATTTTTCGGATACTTATTAAAACGTCACCCAAATAGTCAAACAAAACCACTGTTTGCAACTTCTAACTTAACGATCTCACTGCCTACCTACTGTTACTTACGCGGGAAAGTTGCGTTTTATCTTAAACCAACATCAGCAAAAAAATTAATAATTACAAACGACTTTCGAGATAAAATAGAAATACCAATTTAAAATCTAAACTGTGTAGGTTCAGTTTAAATACTTACATACTTAATGTCGAACGAGTCTCCTTCAACACTTTCATTAATAACACTAGAAAGGTGATAACTTTCCATCACACTTAACAGGCTTTGGAATGACGAACTAATGCAATAATAACTAAATCATGACTTTTTTTCCCTGAATAACGTTATCATTTTAGAATTCTTAGGTTATCTTGAAATAAGTAGTTAAAACACGAAATAATGAAACAGCTCTCAAAATTGTGCGATGCTCGACTCGTACACCAAACCAAACCTTTCATGATAGAGGTGCACCGCAGCTCTAAGCACTTCATTGCTTTCCCGATAACAAATGACCATCTCCAGGTACTCCTGGTTGGTATACCGACGAGGCATGTTTATGTTTGCAAACGCGCGCGACAAGCAAGAGTAACATGCAAATGCAAACTGAATAAATAAAATCAGAGCGCGATATAATTATTTTTATTCTGTGCTTTAGGCCTAGTTCACACTAAGTACATCTTAAGTTTTGGCCCGCACTGTTCATTCAACTCATATCGAATTGAATAAATATCAAATCAACAAAGTAGTTATTTTTTTTATCAGTAAAAAATTAATTGCTTACTACGAATAGAAATTAACTTTTAGGGGCAGAGTTTTAGTTCTTCTACTAGTATCGTATTCTTCTTTAACTATGATTCTCTAGGGCGGATAGCCGGATAGTGATAAGTAAAATAGGTACCTAAGAAAAGTAAAAAAAAACAACTATCAAAAATTGACTAAATGCAGATAGCAATGCGATATACTCACATGTTTTTTTAAACGAAAATTATTATTATTAGATATTTCATCCAGTGGCTGTGTCCACGTGGTTCTGTTTCAATGGGGGAAAGTATTCTTTGTCCCTAGTCCGACTTTGGATAATGGTCTGCAAATTGCAAATTGAGATTGAGATTGCATTACTTTTGCTTAAATCATACTAATATTATAAATGCAAAAGTATGTCAGTTTGTTGGTTTGTTACTCTTTCAAGCTAAGATTTATTTTAGCCTGAAAGAGTAACAAAAGTAAAATTTGGCACAGAGATAGTAGAACATAGGATACTTTTTATCCCGATATTTGCACGGGAACGAAAATGACGCAGATGAAACCGCAGGCGGCCGCTTGTGTCTAATAATGTCTATCAATAAATTATTTTATTTTCGAGATTGAACTTTAGTAAGTAAAGTTGAATTACAGAATTTACACAGTTCATCGGAAAGTATGTATGCACCCTTATTAGAACGGTCATTTTTGATCACTGTGGTACTTTGACACAAAGTCATGCCGCCGCCCCGTGCCGCCTTTCGGCAGGCGCACCGGCAAAACGCAAAGAATCAGTACACCTACACTGCATTATGATTAACGATTGAAAGTTTTAACTTCGCTATGACTTTTAGAAGAGAACATGAATGCATCTTACTTATAATTTTTTTTGTGCGTAACATTATTGAAATAAAACATTATTTAAGTAATTAATCGCGTTTTGTTTAAAAAAAAACAGTGTGTTTAAATGCTGTACCTATTTTTGTTGATGAATTCAAATTAAATGAAACTTATTTAAATTATTCCTTGGAAGGATGGTGCCAATTCTGGACCCACCCTTTTTTATTTAATAGGATGAAGCTAGTTTTGGACCCACCCTCAAACAGCTACGTGGGTAACATACGGGCTCTGGGCTTTCATAACAAATAATTTTGTTATGAAAGTTACTTGCTGCTAAGTTCCAAATCTTAGTCCGTTCAAATTTATTATTTATTAAGCACGTCTGTTTATTGGAATTTTGTACACACAAGCGCAAGTCTCAATCACACTCATCAGGTATTTGTGGACCGTCAATTTAGACGACAATTCTGGCGGCAGGATTTATGCGCGGGAGCGCTAGCACTGGGTATGCTAGATTATTCGTTTTGTATGTCTTTGGTTTTATTTAAATCTTACTTTTAAACTACTACTAAAGAATCCAGGTTTTTGTTATTTTATGAAATAACAATAAGCGTAGTATAGTAATGTTTAATACACTCAAAAAGAAGTCTCTGACGACGTGTCACATACCTATTGAAGGGTAGGCTCAGCGTTTATGCAAATCGTTGAATAGTATTTTATTATTACTTTGATTAAAAACATGTATCCAAACTCTAAAACACCAATTTGCTATTTAAATGTATTATAAACTTGTGAGCATTTTAATCCGTAACAGTAATTTTATTTCAGTATCGCAGCTACCTGCCTAGGTACTATTAGTTTATAGTAAAAAGGGCGAAATGTATTTATTAAATGTAACAATAGTCTGTAGGTGTACCATTTGAGCGGAAGAATTGCTAAGAAACGGAGCGGCACGATACGATTTATGTACCTACTCGCGTCCGTCGCTGGCGCTTGCTTGTATGCATCCCAGATTCCTGTGCGTAACTTCTAAGCACATCAAGAGTAAATAAAATAAAAAAATAGGATTTTGAGAATAATGCCGAAATTGATGGACAGTTTACATACACTGTTTATTTACCTTAAACACCAGGTTAGCTGCTTGTAAGTACTTACATTCAGGTTTTTTTTTATAAAATTTATTTTATAAACAAACGTTTGAACTTTTACGGGGTTCGTCTCAGTTGTAGAAATGGATAGGTAGTCAGAAGGCACATGCGAGCGTGTGGTTGTGCGGGGTCGAAACAGGTCGCGTCGCGGGCTAGTGACCGCGCGAGCACCTACCGCGCCGGCGATCAGCTGTTTTAGTATTTTTACTTATTTAATTTGTTTTTTGCTTTTATTTTTTCATTTTTGGTGTTGTTTGGGTATTATATCCGAATGATTGTCGATAAAATATAAAAAAAAAATTATTAAAATATTTAAAAAAAAATAAATTCCTTATTCATTTTATTCTAAACACTTAACATGACCTTCCCCTTAAGCTTGGGTCAATAAAAAAATTGCACGATATATTTAAACTCGGAGATTGCACAGACTCATATTTTGAAATAATTAAACTTCATTGTATCAAAGTTGAAAAAGGTACTTTTGTGTTTTAGATAAACAAAATAATACAGTTAATACTTCTGATTAAAAAGCTTTAAACTTATTTATTTTCACACATGAAACTTCTATTTCAAACCATTTAATTTCGGTAACATAGCTCCTACTTAGGTAAAAACTTTAGCTAAAAAAATCTTCTTTTCATATTAAAAACAAAACTTTTCATCTTTCTTATCATCTCTTTCGGGTTAAAAAAAATCCTGCTTTCTTATCTAATTAAAATCGTAATCTTCCATCAATCTTTAACTGATTTCTCATACATTTCCTATTACTTATTATCATACTTATAACCTCCTATGTTTAATTGTCATATCTCTAAATATTCTTATCTATTTTACACCGTGTCAATATTTCCATAATATGACTACACTTTATATCCTTCTCTTGCTCGTTTTAAACTTCAAAATATATATAACAATATCGATACACTTATGTACACCTCAAAAAACGAGGTACCTCGTATTATAATCGCCCGGCGCCGGCGTACTTCGTAATTATTGGTACATACTTTATCATATTTATTTATAGCCGACTTAACTTTATAATAATAATAATATATCTTAAAATAGACAACATAGTGCCATTTGGGTTGTGGCCACAACCTAATTATTTATGGGGGTCATGGTTTAAGTCTCCTTGGACTCCAACTTATCTCACAGAGGAATCTCGTTCGCACCATGATTGAATGGAAGGATCTGACCCTCCACGTATGTACCATCATTAATAGGGTCATGAATTAAGACATACTATTTTGGTCTCCAACAGGATTCAAAAGGAAAAACTCGTTCACACCTTAACGCAACTGAAGGACCTGAACCCTATATGTACTTCTTTTTATGTGTACCGCATAATCGAGCTTTTTATCTTTACTTTTCTTCCCAATACCATAAAAAACTAACAACCCTAAATTGAATATAAGGCAAATAAGAGGTTTACGCTTTTGGGTGATCAGTCCAATCGCATATGAAACTTTATAAACCGTATATTCCTTAACTTCTATAAATAAAATTCTTATCGACATCCCAAATCCTACAAAATAAAAACATCACATTACCTATATCCTTAACCATGCCGTATCTAATTGCAAACTAAACAGTAACAAAAAGATTTTTAATACAGCTACAATAAGCATACCTATGCCTTCATCTCATGACTAATCCTTGATTAACCTTTCAAACTTTTACTTTCACTGCTTTAAACCACAACTACCAATTCCCCAAAAAATATAATTTTCAGTCATAAACCACATTTCAAATCTAAGTTTTCTTTCCCACCAAGTTAATACACGTTATCTTTTTCCAATGAAACAACAATGTTTTATATTACAGCTTAACTAGCAGACCCGTGTGATATTTAACGACAAGATTAATATTACTTCTTAAGGCGATTATTTGGCCGAACGACCTTGAGCAATCGGACGGGGCCACGCGCCTAACGCCGCGCGCCCGCGCAACTTTCCGATACCAAAGAGCGGTCTGAATACAGCGCCGTATCTGTATTTTGTCTCATCTGCCTACACGAACTTTGCCTCGACCGACATACTTGACTGAATTAACGCAAATCGATAAAAATTACGATGCTTGTTTTGTAAGTGGCAACCGACTTCAAAAAAGTGGGTTGTCTTTATGAATTCGATCCGTTTGTATGCAATATTGTTGGAATTGCACAATATTCCAGTTAGTATTAGTGGGCTTCTAAGCAGTTTTATAAGTGTATGTATATAAATTCGTCCAAGATATAAATGTATGTCTGTGAACTTATTTCTTAGTAACTGCCTCCGTGGTGCAGTTGGTATATAGCGGGTCGCACTTCGACGGCAACGCGGAAGTTCTGGGTTCAAATCCCGGGTCAGATCAAAAAATGTATCCTGAGTTTTTCTGCTTAGAATTTCTCAGTGATAGTCCAGACTCCAGAGTCTGGATGTTGGTATCAGAGCCTCTGGTAAATGTGAATAGAGGTATGTAGGTAGATTTTAATTTAAGATTAATAGTAACAAGTTCGTGTAGTTGAAAATTAATGATTTCATACTTTAAGTCAATTTAAACGTTGGTTTAATTTCCTTAACTATTATTTTATTCTTGTGAACTTGCTTTGTTAAGAATAAGAAAGTACAGAAAGTCACTTTTTTTTCAGAATCGAAATGAAGACACCTTTCTTTTGTTGTTCCTCGAGACAATTAAAAAAATATGAATAAAACATAATATTTATTACAGGTTTCGGGTTATAAAAAAAAAAACAATAAAGTTGCAAAAAACAATTAATCAAAATGCGTTACATTAGGTTTCCAAATTTTTTGTACAGTCAACGGCATAACAATGGACCACATTTATGCCTTCCTCATAACATGGTTATTCTAATATTGATAATTTTTTACTAAAAAAAATATGCTTGATGTTCCGTTCCGTGGACCATACATTGACATCAAGCGTTTTCCGGCGTGGCAACTTGTGTTACACTTAGGTACATATTCAATTGTTCTCAAAACGTTTATAATAGCTAATACCTACCTATTTACAATTACTAATTTACAATTCACTAATTCAGCGTTTACTCGCAAACAAAACTATCACTAAATATTTACAAAGTACCAACTTGTATGTAGGTAGGTGTACAAAATATTTACAACACTTATCTATCGCTAATATCAACGTCCAAGCGCAAACTTTCAACAGCCGAACTGCGAACTATACGTACTGTACCGAGTGTACCATCTGCGCGATATTTTTTTTGACGAAAAGCAAAGTCAAAGCAAAGGAACGGAGCGGGCCGAAATGCGACACAGCCTCCCCGTGCGAACGCTAGGGAGAGACTGACCACCCGTCTCCACGCGGGCCGCGCGTGGAAATTGCAGGGTATGATTGATTTAATAAAACGTCAATCATTATTTTGAAAAAAACAAACTTGCATTTTATAAATCATTAAATGTTCTATCATTTGGTGAAAGAATCATTAAAATCGCTTTAGGCATTTAGAAGCAGTAAGAAATTTTATGGGTAAAATTATAGAAAAGTTAAGATTTTTTTTTGTTAAAACTAACAGTAATTATAAAAAAAAAATAACTTGCATTTTATTGTTCAATATATTATATTTGTGATATATATTTTTTATAATATTTGGATCATCCGTTTAGGAGAAGAAGGCCTTCAAAGAGAGGTCTATTTTGCAGTATGGCCCTACCTATCGCCTTAACCTGAATAACAACATGACCTAATGCAGCTGCGCTTCTATCTTTGTAATACCGATACCGAAATACGACACTTACATACAAAGCTAGAAGAAATAAGGATTTCCCCCGCGCGTCCCGCACCCTATGCCGCTGTCGACTAGCTCCGCGCGTGTCGTTATCGCAGGCCGAGAACAAAGTTCGCTTGAGTTTACGTGCACAGTGTAATGAAGAAAACAGAGACAAGTGTCGCATGTACATACACATACTTAATGCATTCAAATAGATATTCCTGGTGAGTACTGTTTATTATTTATTTTATAAATTACGTGTTTTAATAATATTAATAATGTTTTTTCTGTTTCAGATTGGCAACAGTGTAGCGCGAATAAAAACAGGAGATGAGTACTTTTTATTATGGTAATCCTTAGGTAACCTGAGTATTAATAATAAACATACAAGTAATAAATATATAAAAAATGTGCGACATTACATTTTGTATTGTAATGTGGTTTGGTGAACCTCCCGCATTATTATTCGTTTTACTTATGTTAATAACCATCTTGGGATCCATTGATCTGTATGCCTAGTGTGAGTTTTGTTTATATGAAAAAAAAACACAATTTACACGTTCTGACAGGGGTTCAGTACGTCTCTCAATAATAATTAATTACTATACTAATTAATACGCTCAACATAAAGATCATAAACTATTTGTACCTTTTCTTATTAATTCTTGATTTTAATATTGAAATGCAAAAAAAATATTATAATATACCCAAAACCCATGTAAGAAGGAGGCGTGAAAAATAATAAACTATTCAACAAGCAACCAATTTTTTATTTACATTTTCTTACGTTTAGCTTCAATACTAATTGATATTGCTCCTTTTCGTTTATTTTTGCTTACATTTACTAGCGGACTGCTTAAGGTAGTACGACTTCCATACTAACAAACATTGCACATTCATTGGTTCATCTCATCATACATTAATAATTCATAAATGCATGTGCAACTAACTCGTTTTAGTTATTTGTTAGCTCGAAATTATTAAATAAATGTACTTTCATACATGAGGTATATAAATGCGATGAGTCACACACATATACATAGAGTTATTGAAATTATAAGATGTTAGGTTTTTCGTGATTTATGTATGAAAGTACATTTTTTTTTGTTATTTCACGCAAACAAATAACTGAAACGAGTTAGTTGCGCATGTATTTATGAATTATTAAGGTATGATGAACCAATAAATGTGCAATGTGCGTTGTATGGAAGTCCTTAAGTCCTACCACCTTAAATCGAAATATGCCCATTTCGAGTCTGACGAGGATCCACTAATTCTGACAAAACATGTTGCATATAAAAGTCTTTTAGTTTCTGTAGCATAAAGGTCTCCCAAAGTTAGTCGTCTCTTTCAATTTTTTCAATTTGCATACACACACAGTACAAAACTATAAGGGTATTTTAAAAACGTTTTGGGACGACAACATTCGCCATCCGTATTTTTTTCTTGCAACGTCAGATCAAAATTGGACAATGAACTACTTCAAATAAAATCAAATCATCTTTATTCACATAAAACAGAGTAGTAGAGAGTACTTTACAGATGGTCGTTTACAATGTTGATCTTCCGTTTTGCCAAACATAGGGCTTGTGAAATGTCGCTATAAAATAAAAGGAAATGATTATTACGGTAAATAATTGCAAATAAAATAAAATTGTATAGCATTAATGTCATTAATAATAATAATAATTCATTTTATGTCATTTTTTTAATTAAAATACTCCTCAATTGAATAAAAACATTTCCTTGTTAACCATATTTGCAGTTTTTTCCTAAATATAGGTAAACTAAGCTCCGTTATTGATTTTGTAAATTTATTAAAAAAAAAATGCAATTAGGATAACAATTCCTTTTATAATACCTTGTATGCATTTTGGGTAACATCAACTTACCATGGTGTCTCGCTAATCTACAGTATCTGTATTTTATAAATTAAAAATATGGGACTGTTTCTTACCAAAAATGCAACACTCCAATATGTACCTATATAGAGGGGAGGGTAAGCAAATTTAGTTGTGGAAATAATTGTCTACAGGACGTCATCGGAGGAACGTCACATATAGCCCGGATACATTGTTTCTGCGATATGAATGTGTAATATTAGGTAGATCATTGATATATATATAATGAATAGCAGTGGTCCTAGTATCGTGCCTTGAGGGACACCTACATTATTTACCGCAGGTGTCGAGCAAAAAGATACTTCTTCATTATTTTTATTTATATTTTTAATTTCTACATATTGACGCCGATTATTCAGATACGATTTTAACCAGTCTAATGCTACCCATCTCAAACCATATCTTTCGCATTTGTACAATACTGACCCGCTATCAATCAACACATCAGTGGGAATACCACTTATTACAGCTGTTACAATGTCGGTTTTATTCTGATGGTATGCTGTTTCGCGGCAAAAGTTTACATTTGCTTTATTTCTCGTTTCCGATCGTTCCTTGGCAAAACATCTGTCCTCGCTATGGCCTATCTTTTTACAAAATGAGCACACGAGTTTTACTGAAAACTTATTCATAGGCTCCGGGTTAATAATCGATTTGCCTTTATTCGTGTCAACTTCGATTTTAACTCGTTTGAGACAGTGTTTCATTTTATGTCCCGATTTTTTGCAATTATAACAACGTACAAGTGTACCTGTATTTTGGGCTGGACGCTTATGTCTGTTAGAGGATAAATCATAGACATGGCGGTCAGTACGTGCGCCTATGTTATTGTTATTAGGTACACTCGCATTCGTACGACAAGGTTTCGCATAGCTCGACAAGAACTCCACAATTGTTTCGTGTGTCAATTTCGCGTTTGTAGCAGCCGCTCGTATTTGAGGGTCTTTTATGCCGCGTACAATTATATCACACAATAAATCGGTACTTAATCCTTTTACAATGCGTAGCCGTAACAAAGATTTTCGCGCGTATTCTGCATATGTGGAGTACTTATCAGAATCTTTGCTCATCACATCATAAAGTATATTTGCAACGTCAATGCGGCGTGGACAAAGTGATCTAAGTTCCAATTTAAAATTAGACCAGTTACGATCGTTACTGGTCCACTCGCGCAACCATGAGCGTGCCTCACCTTTTAACGATAATCCCACACGAGCAAGGCACTCTTTATCATCCCATTGGTTTTGCGAGCGAGCAACATCCACTTCGTCACACCACACATCGACGTCATGAATACTGGGATCGAAATCGGACACATAATAATGGTTTGATCTCACCGGATTTATGGTTCTCAATGCGTCGATGAGACGCTCCGTGATGTCCGCTGACGTCGCCTGCCTGTCAGCGACGCTCAGGGTGCTGCTGTTTGGTCCGGCGGGCACAGGAAGGGGTGGAGTGGCTCCACCGTCCTGGTCTGCGCTGGAGGCGCTGATCAGGTCTGCACTGTAGGCACCGGTCGGAGCTGATGCCACACTGCCGGGGGTGCCAGCGCGCTGCTCCAGTGTTGCGAGGCGGTTCAGGATCGCTTCCATCGTCGCTTCCAGTCTACCTATATTAGGGACAGAAGCTGGCGAAGACGTGCGCTCTCGCGATTTTTTACGGTTTTTACTAGACATGACCGGAAAATAAATTTAAAATGGCTGGAATATGCGGCCTTTTTGGCGTTATATCCCACTTCTGATTTTAGGACTTTTAATGGAAAAACTAATCTGGAATCTATTTAAATAAAAATCAGAAGCTAAAGTACTAATTACATGTTGGTACAGATCGAATGTACCTGTCTGCTTTGTCTGGGTTTTAAATAATGCGACGTTTATGATAAAATACTGTGCTTTATGTAGATAAAAAATTACAAGTACAATAATTTTTATCGTATAAAAAATATGGAAGAAAAATTAGGAGTTGATAAGAAGTGGCGGTCGTCTGCGCCTGCGGCGCCTTATATCTGCAAAATCAGCGCCGTCTGGTGTTGGTTTGATGATTTATTATGCAGGCCATGTTATAATGTATGCTGCTTCGTCGGTCGTTGTTGAACCACCGCGGTGATGGCGGCGCTCCTCACATAACCGCTAGATGGCGCGTGAACATCCCGGCGGACCTTGAGAGATCACTCTTAAACAGGCTGTGTCGTGTCGGGCATCGAACCTGGTTCCTCAGTGACTGGTAGTGGACATATTTTGGAAAATGCCCTGTGAATGTCGCCAGTTGCTGTACGAATGATCGCAACCCTGGGTATTCCGTCCTTGCCTGGAATCAGAGATAAAATGCGTCCCAAACGCCACTTGAGCGGCGGTAGGTTATCTTCTTTAATGACAACCAAAGTTCCTGCTTCTAAGTTGTCATTCTTCGTTTGCCATTTAGTGCGCCTTTGTAGTTCCGAAATGTACTCGGTGGACCATCGCTTCCAGAATGATTGTCGTAATTGTTCGACTCGTTGATAGCGGGATAATGAGTGCGTGGGCGTAGTGGTCACGTCTTCCTCTGCTGGAGCGGTCAGCGGCCGGCCAATCATAAAGTGGGCAGGAGTAAGTGGAGTAAAGTCACTGGGATCTGAAGATAAAGGATACATGGGGCGGGAATTCAGGACAGCTTCAATCTGTACTAAAACTGTGCTGAACTCCTCATAAGTCATATGTGCATTTCCTACTACTCGAGTAATATGGTGTTTGCAGGATTTGACCCCAGCCTCCCATAATCCGCCAAAATGAGGTGCGTATGGAGGTATAAACGTGAACTGAATGTGATGATCTGACGCATAATCAATGATAGACTCTGAATATTTTTTTAAAAAGTCTGAAAATTCACGAGCTGTTCCCACAAAGTTTCTACCATGATCGGAAAATATTTGAGAGGGTTTTCCTCTCCGAGAAATAAATCTTTTTAAAGCTGAAATATAACTTTCTGATGACAAACTAGTAACAAGTTCCAAGTGTATGGCACGCGTGGAAAAACATACAAATAGACATATGTAACATTTTTCAAGTTTGGAACCCCTACCTTTTTTATTTAAAATATATAAGGGTCCTGCGTAATCTACCCCACAAGTCTTGAATGGAAAGCTTGCAGTTACGCGCTCGACAGGTAAGTTACCCATTATAGGTTTTAAAATGTTACCCTTCATACGACTACATTTAACGCATTGGTTTACAATTTTTCTTGCTAAATTTCTACCACATAATGGCCACCATTTATCTCTGATATGCGATAAAAGTAGTTGTGGGCCAGCATGTAATAAGTTAAAATGTTCACTTTGAAATAAAATATGGGTAAAAACATGTTTACTACATAATAAAATGGGATGTCGTTTATCATATGCAAAATTTGAATTAACTAGTCTGCCTCCAACTCTTATTATATTATTTTTATCTAAAAATACATTTAAGCTAGATATGTTACGATTAGATTTTAAATTATGATTATTAACTAACGCATTGTATTCATAATAAAATGATTGCATTTGAGCTTGCTTTATTAATAATTCTAAAGACTTATCTAGTTCGTCTACACTTAACGGCCCCCTTAATCTCTTTTCATTGTTTCTAACCCGTGTGTTATGTATAAACCGCAACATATATGCACACGCTCGCTGTAATCTAGAAAATTTCGAAAATCTATTAAAATTAATTATCTCGACATTTTCAAAATTATTACACAACATATTTGCAGTAGATTGTTTTAATTCAGGTAAATTATTATTTTCTAATGTATCAAACTGGTTTTGTAACCAATCTGCCCCATTTTCACGCAACAAAGTGGGTCCGTTCCACCATAACTCGGATGAATTTAATTCGTTTAAAAATACACCGCGCGAAACTAAATCAGCTGGATTCTGAGATGAGCTAACATGAAGCCAAGTCGAATCGCTTGTTAACTCATTTATCTCAACAACACGATTCTGGACGAAAGTCTTTAACTTGTGTGGAGACATTCGTAACCAGCCGAGAACAATAGTTGAATCTGTCCAATAGACAATCTTATCAAAAGTTAACCGCAATGTTTTTAATATTTTATCACCTAACTTAGCGCCTAACAATGCACCGCATAACTCAAGCCGAGGAATGCTAACCGGTTTCACTGGCGCGACGCGGCTCTTCGAACACAACAACCTAGCTGTGACGTCACCATTGCTACTTTTTGTCCGTATGTAAGCACACGCGCCGTACGCAGTCTCGCTTGCATCCGTAAATACATGAAGTTCAATTTTAAAATAATCACATCCTATGACATGACGAGGTACACGAATATTTTGTAAACATTCTAACGATTTTATAAACTTTTCCCAAAGAATTGATAATTCATCAGGCACTATGTCATCCCAATCTAGTTTACACAACCATAACTTCTGTAATAACGATTTTCCTATAATAATAAACGGACTTAATAAACCGAGTGGGTCGTAAACCTGAGAAACGATTGATAATATTTGACGTTTAGTGATTTTACTATTATTTTCTAAGTTTATCCTAGTTGTGAAATGCAATTCATCACTTTTATTATACCAACCCATACCGAGGGTCTTATTAGAACAGTTTTCATCAAATAATAAACTTTTAGTCTGGTTACTATCTACATTGGAATTAAAAGTAATGTCGGATGTATTAAAAACCCATTTTCTTAATGAAAAACAACCCGATAAACAAGTATCCGATACTCCCCTACATAACTGTGACAACTTAGGAACCGAGTCCGCACCTATACATACATCGTCTATATACATATTTTCTAGAATAGTGCGTGATACGTCCTCGTCCGAACATTCTAATCCTAATTGTTTAATGCAGCGATTACTAAGATACGGCGCGGACGCAGTGCCGTACGTGACCGTATTAAGGCGGTACACACTGATGGGATCGGATGAATTTTGTCGCCATAAAATTAAATGTAAGTTTCTTTGATCTTCGTGAATCAATATTTGTCTAAACATTTTTTCTATATCGGCACATGCTACAAATTTGTACTGACGAAAACGTAAAATAATAGAAAATAATTCATTTTGTAGTGCCGGACCTATCATCTGAACGTCGTTTAATGACTTACCGGTTGTTGTTTTTTGACTTGCGTTAAAAACTACTCGTAATTTTGTAGTAGTGCTCTGTTCCCTCAGTACACCATGATGCGGTAAAAAATAATAAGGAGACGTATAATTTTCGATTCGCGTCATGTGTCCTAAGCTTAAATATTCTTGCATGAAATCACAATACATTTTTTTATATTCTGGTGATTTTTCTAATCTCCGTTCTAACGACAGAAATCGATTCTCAGCTATCTTGTAGCTATCGCCTAACTCATAAAGCGAATCTTTTACTGGAACCCTAACCGAAAAACGACCGCCGTCTACCCGCTTTGTCGTTTCGGAAAATAATTGTTCACAATAGCGTTCTTCGTCTGTCTGGTATTGTTTAGGAGATGTTATTTCTTCTAATTCCCAAAATTTACTTAACTGTTTATTCAATTGAACTGTTTGAATATGATGACATTTTATTTGCTTATTATGTGATTTTAAATGATTATCATAAACGATACCAGATATGACCCAACCTAGCGTAGTATTCTGTAAGTATGGACCCGTATTTAACCGAATTTTACCGTCTATCAATAAGTCCCAAAACACATCTGCACCGATCAATAAATCGATTTGTGACGATTTATAAAATAAGGAATCGGCGAGTTGAATATTATTTGGAATTTCTAACGTATTATAATTTAAGCTGACTGACGGTAGTGCAGTAGTTATATTATTCAAAACTATGCAATTAAAGCGTGTATGAAATTCACCGTTTAATGATTTTAGTTTAACTTCACACGACTCCGTTGAGTGAGTGTGCGCCTGCCCTATACCCGTGATATGAAAAGCGGACTGTATCGATTTAACGTTTAGCTTTTTACTTAAGTTATCTGTAATTAAACAATGTTGGCTACCGCTGTCTAGTAAGGCACGGGCCTTAACGTAGACATTATCGTTGCCTGCTACTTCCACTAAAGCTGTGGATAATAAAACCGTTTCCGATGCGCTTACGATATTACTCACGGTTTCCTTACAACCAATATTAATGCGTGGCTGTTGGGATTCCGTGCAACCAATATTGATGCGTGGCTGCTGAATCATATGTAACACGGATGACGCGTGGGGTTCGGGGTTCGATTCCGATCGACCTTCCACGACTGACAATAATGCGTTATCGACATTTTGGTGTAATAAGCTGTTGTGCTTTTTATTGCACTGTTTACACGCACTGAAATAACAATCTGAAGAAGAATGTCCTACACGTAAACAGTTAATACACAATTTCTTATTATTTACGAATTCTAATCTTTTCTGGATTGTAAAGTCTAAGAATAGTGAACACGTATAAAGCGCGTGATTTCCGCTGCACAACGGACATGTGCGGGTAGTATTCTTTGAATTATTTTTTGTTGAAGTGAAACTATGTACCTTTTGTTGAAGAGGTCGTTTAGTAGTTTCTGGAATGATTTTAGTATTAGAAAATGAAATAGAATTATGCGCTTTAATCATTTCTAAAGTATCTGCTTTATTTCTTAAGAACAAAATAAGATCGTCTAGCTTAAAGTTTTTATTACCATGGGTAATTAAATTATTTTTGTATTGTTCCCATTCTTTCTCAACTACTGAATCTAATTTTGACGTAATTATGTAAATAATGAGCGTGTCCCAATATTCAGTGGGTTCGCCAAGAATCTTTAATGCGCGTATATTTTTTAAAATGATATCTATTAATTTTCTAATATGGAAAGAAGACTCCTTATTCAAACCTTGCATAGAAAATATTGCTTTTACGTGATTGTGTATTAACAGTTTCGTGTTATTATATCTCTCAAAAAGCAAATCCCAAGCTATTACGTAGTTTTCTGACGTAAATTGAATTGACTTGATTACTTGAGCAGCATTTCCTATTAGTGAGGAACGTAAATAATGAAATTTCTGTATTTGCTCAAGTTGAGTAGAATTATGAATCATAGAAAGGTAGGTGTCCCTGAACTCTAACCAATTATCGTACGATCCGTCAAAAGAGGGTAGTGAGATCGTAGGAAGCTTTACTAACGATTTTGCGCCACACTTAGACTCGCAAGTAGTTAGATCAGAATTACTAAAACGTTTTATCAAAGTATCTACTTCCGCCATGGTATCATAAAAAACATTTTCGAACGATTCTCGCATTTCTAACTGAACTGCAATGTCATCTTCGGACGCCATTGACATTTCAATTGAACTTTGAATATTGTTGAATTCACTGAATAACAATTTTGATAATTCACTACGTAATTTCAATTCCGTTACTTGCTTATCGTTTAAATCGATATTACGGAGCGAGCTCACAAATTTTACGAATAAAGTTAGTCTACCTTTGATCGAACCGCGTTTTTTATTCAATTCTTTGATACTTTCATCTGATTCTACACGTAAATTAGCACTTGGAACAGGAGATTTACTGCGAAAAGTCACGTTTTCAACACTCATTTTGACGAATTATAAAAAGTAGGGTACTCACCAAATTTCTGCCTGTTGAAGAGGCGTACACCAGAATCTAATGATAAAAAGCACAGTTTTAGTACAAATTGAAATGGGATACGACGGTATAGGGAGGAAAAAAGGAACGAATTGGCCAGACCCTTCGTGGTTCCCTCGATGATGCGGCTCGGAGGTCCAATGGTACAGATCGAATGTACCTGTCTGCTTTGTCTGGGTTTTAAATAATGCGACGTTTATGATAAAATACTGTGCTTTATGTAGATAAAAAATTACAAGTACAATAATTTTTATCGTATAAAAAATATGGAAGAAAAATTAGGAGTTGAGAAGAAGTGGCGGTCGTCTGCGCCTGCGGCGCCTTATATCTGCAAAATCAGCGCCGTCTGGTGTTGGTTTGATGATTTATTATGCAGGCCATGTTATAATGTATGCTGCTTCGTCGGTCGTTGTTGAACCACCGCGGTGATGGCGGCGCTCCTCACATAACCGCTAGATGGCGCGTGAACACATGTAATGAAAACAATTGACAAAAATTAAGAACAAATGATAATTTATATGAAAACAAGGTTCGGTGTTGTCTAGCGCACGTCTCTTGGCCAAATAGGCTGTAGACCGGTCCTTGTCGTCTGAGGAAGGGAGGCGAGGGGGTCCCATGGCTGGTGACATCATGCCTGGCTTCAGTATCAGCAGTTTGTTGCTAACAGGAGAATGTCATGCGAGACAAAGTCGAATGCTTTGCTCATATCAAAGAAAATCGCTATTGTGTCTATGTTCTGGTCTATATTCTCTGTTACAGTTTTTACTAAATTAAATGCTGCAAGTGTCGTGGATTTTCCTTTGCGTAAGCCATTTTGTTCGTGGTTGAGAATGTTGTGTTTCTCTAGAAACTCGAAAATTCTTCCGTGCATTGCTTTTTCATACACTTTAGCAAGTACTGGAGTCAGTGCTATTGGTCTATAATTATCCAGTGCCTCTGAGTCATCTTTGTTATGACAGAAACCTTCAATGTTTCTGGAAATTTGCCTTCAGTGAATGAAAGGTTGATAAGATAAGACAAGACATCGGAGAGAATTAATGCACAATATTTTAACACTTTTGTAGGCAATTCATCGAAACCAGTTGATGTTGTGTTGTTTAGGGATTTTATAATTTTGAATATTTCTTTTTGCGTAGTCGGATATAAGAATATAGTTTTATCTACAGATTTAATGTTATGATTAGATGTCTTATTAGATTGATTACTATTATTAAATGTCAAATTTTGATTAGATGTCAGGTTATTATTATATGTCAAATTACTATTCGTTTGTTTATTTATTATGTCAATATAATAATAACAAATAGATTACAAATGTCAGGTGGATTTTTAATTAAATTGCCATCATTATTTTTCATTTTGTTTCTTCTATGCTCAGATCTGAAAAAGAGACAATAACATGTATTTGTGTCTAACATTAAAAACATGTAGGGTTGTATAATGTCTTCGACAATATAAGTATTATTAATTTTATTATTAATCTTTTAAATTTCCATGGTTATTGAAGTTACTAGAATAAAATAGGACTGGACTTACACCATGTACCTGTTTATATTTGAGACTCCGATATTTCGGCGCAGTTGCATGCGCCATGGTCACGGAAGAACTGTTGATTGTTGCGGGTTGATGTTATTGGCACACGATTAGATCTACCTTCTGTCTAAGTCTAAGTGTTTTATTACTTTCGATACTGGTACCACTGTCTGCAAACTTACTTACATTTTAGCCCTCACATTGTCATTATCTAAATGTTGTTGCTGCTCATCATTAATGAAAGTAGAAGTAACATCAGGAATTATGTTTGTAAGATCTGCCAATACGATTCTAAAAAGGCACCAAAGCACTTTTAAGGTATTGAGTATTTTAAAATACCTTTGGGACTAATACATTCGCCATTCGTAGCTTCCTGCACCGTCATATCAGAATTGAACATTGAGCTACCTGTTACAATGCTGTTACTACTAGACTCGGCTCTGAAATAAAAACCGGAAAAAGGTTCAGCCCGAGGAAATAAAGAAAAGAAATTCTGATCATTCAGGTGGTCATCAGTCATATGGTTCAGGGAGGAGGCAATCTTAGCTTATTTCATAATTGCAAACATTTTGCACGTAAAACTGTGTGCCGGGGGGGAGGGGGTCAATGGCAATTGTCCCCCCCGCCTTTTGTTTGTGCCTGAAACTAAAAAAAGTATACTATGTATTTACTTATAATAAATTACTACTTTTACCTAAAAAGTACAGTCAAATAATATCTTTAATCACTGGCACTGATTTCTGACAGATATTTGACAGTTTTGTATCTTAATATGCTGCTCGTCGAATACTTGTCTACTTTCTACAAAAGCTTATTTTTTATCTCTGTTTGCTATAATTACCTATACCTAGGTTATGATTAATTAAATATTAACATTATTATTAATAAAATTATACATACCTTCGAGCAAACTCCATAATCGGCGCACGTAATTTTCTCTGAATGCATTTTTTTCTTTTAATATTACTTTTATTTCCCATATTTACACAAATAGACTTTTTAAATAATCTACGCGCGAAATCGTCGCGGAGCGTAAGGCAAGCGCAGTCCACACGTCTCAATGGAGCACTCACGACTGAAGAGTAGTGAAGAGCGAGGAGCGAATCAGACAGAAATACGGTGAAATAACGCATGCGACAGAGATGCAAACACCGGTGTTTTAAAAACATCGACGTAAGCGACATTATCGTTTTTAATTTATTATTAATGAACTACTTAAACTTTTTTACTTTTTTAATAATAGTTTTAAGACTAAAGGTTTAATAGCGGTTGACACAGCATTGAAAAACTACAAAATTGGAAGTAACTTTACGATTTTTTCTATCGAGAAAAGTTTTAGCAATCATGATTCTGTCAATCACATAACTGAGTACTATAGTCTACTTTCTACAGTATTTTTTTGGGGCCGATAAATCTAGTAATACTATGTGAAATCCTTGATCAAAAATGTGTATTTGGCTTTGTACGGCCCCTTAACATACCGTGCCTTCTTCGTTAAGTTATTCAAAACAATATGATTGCATCGCTACGCTTCTAATTAGAAATTTTGTATAATGATTGATAACTAAATAAGTATCGATGTATATTATAGATACTTCGGTTGATGTTTTACAAAAAACTAGAACGAATTAATTATAAATGGATTACTTATGATTTCTATTCAGGACTAAATCGAATAATAATTTTAATTTATATCAATTTGTATGATAAAAATAACTTTAAGATTATGAAAAGAAGCATGATTTAACGCAAAAATAAAATAAATTCTAACTACATATGTTTTGCAAATGCCCTACTTAACAAAAACATAATAGTCAATAGAAAAAATAAACAGTTTTGGATACGATCGATGAAGAAACTAGTTACGAGTACGAAAATAAAATGATTTTTTAAACTAGACCATCTAACTTCTCTATTCAAACAATTAGTTATTTCAGATAAGAAACAGATTTATTAAATTTTCTTTTATTAAAATATTTTTCATTTTTAATTTATTAAAATAGTTTTTAAATAATTTATGTATAAAACTTTGAAATATTTCGAATTTAAAGTGATATGAATATTATCTTCAACCTTATTAATAAAATTATGTTAAAGAAGTATAAATATTACGTGACTATGACTCTTGAATTATGACATTATTTTTGTATCAAGTAGGTATGTAAGTAACATAGAATAAAATTTTGAGAAAACTATCAAATAAGTACTATCAACATAATATGAAATAAATAAGAAGAGAGAAGAAAAAACATTTTTTTTTAAACGATAAATATTACTATAATAAACATTAATGTGTGCGAAAAAAAAAACAACTTCTAATATTCATGCCGCTAATGATAATGACTGAAATTTCTTTAAATAAACATTTATATATTAAGTAATTTATGACGAAATGAAACTACTCAAGTTATTCTATGAATTTATGCATTTTTCACTTGTGGCCCAGTTGATATTTTTCAATATATTTCTATTTGAAAATTTATCATAAGTAAACCTTAACTTAAAAAATACTCTGGTTACAAAATTAATCTTTAGGAACCAAAAAATAATAATAATTCACTCTCATATATTTCAAGTTAAAATAACCAAAACTTCATTAGCGCAAAATAAAAGTTACCTTTATCAACGTTCGATCTCTGGAAAAACTCTTTTGTAAAAAACAAGTAAAACTAGAAATACCAAAACCACAAGAATTATTGACCAACCTCTTGTTACTGTCTCTGTGCAATCTGTCGTTGTAAATCAGAAACTTTTTAGAAGAAACACACATAAAATATTACTCATACCTATATTAATGTTCTTTTTGCTTCCTTAGTGGAATACAAACAATGAGAGATAGAGATTACTATTTTAATTTACACCAAAAATCCATAAAGCATAATTCATAATAAGGAGTAGTTAGCACTAAATAAAATCTATATTCTAAAGTAATTTAAAATAGATTCTTCAGAATGTAATTTTGTTTTAACTCTCGTTTTTTTTCTTATAACACAAATACTTACATTCGGCAGTAAAACATTTTATTAAAACTAATTTAGGGACCTAAAATTTCTGGAAATTATTTATTAACTTTATTTTATTGACGTTTTCGAAACGGGTAAAGAAAATAAAAACAAACAATATTAAAATCAAAACAAAAAAAGAGGTCCTTGAAGTTATTGGGTCAATTTCGAAGTTCTGTTGCGTAACTGCTTGGCCACTCTCTGTAGGTATATCCAGCTCCTTCCTCTACTAAGGACACCATCACCCGCCAGCAGCTCCACATCTGACACCATCATCTCCCGGCTCCGTACTTTTCACTTCCATCATCGGCATCACATCAGCAGTAACACAACATAACACGCGACAACGAACACTATATTGTTGATAATTATTTATTTCCAATACTTTACATAATTGAAGAATTTATTTTTATTATATATATTTCTAATTCACCTTCTGCTCCTTAACTTTCAAATTTTTAAGATCATTAAAAAAATGTCTATTCAAAGTCTATAAACTAGACAAGATTTAGTCCTTTATTTTAGCACCACAAAATAAATTTCATCACAAAATTTTGTCCATTCTATTTTATTTTATTTAGTCCATTTAATTAATTTTATTTAAATTCTTTAAACTAACCAGCTGCACAGCGCCGCCGACGCAGGCGGCGCTGGCAGGGTCGCCATGCAATGATGACGGTTCGGGAATAGTAAATGATAGATCTGACTGCGATTATAAAAAAGATTTATTAAGGCTTGCGCCAATCTTATATACTAGGGAGAGACGATTGTGTGTAAGTAAATAGGTTTTAGTAGGTACACACACTACACTGTACCTACTATTAATTTTCGGATGTACTCAACGAACAAGATGTAGATAAATTATTTGACTGTTTTCACGAACACATAGTTCTATTTTTTAACTTATGCTTCCCCATCTTATAAGTAAAAAATTTGTAAGCCAATAAAAAATAAATGGCTAAGCAAAGATATTAAGAAATGTTCCGTATGTAAGCGAAAGCTCTATCTTAAATACATATTAACTACTACAGCTGGTAAACATTTTATAAAAGACAAAATGTCAAAATTACATTAGAGTATTTAAAAAATGTATATTACAAGCCCAAAAGATAACCAACACACATTACATTTCGAAATCAAAAAATGTATGTAAATCATCGTGGGATGTCATAAAAAGTCATGTAGATACAAAAAACGACAAAAGAAATACATTTAGATAATAAAATCATTAGGTACTAATCCTAATAAAATATGTAATGCATTTAATGACTATTTTATAAACTTGACGAATAATTCTAATTTAACTAAAGAACGTATTAATTGACATAAACTCACATGCAAGTAGTAATTATCTAACACCTATGAATCAGGATGACATAATTAAAATAATTAGAGGACTTAAAATACTAACTCTACTGGTTTTGACAATATTACTACTGACATCATTAAAAAATTGCTACTTATATAAGTTATAAGTTAAAATACTAATATTGTCTATTGTGCTGTTTCCTTTTCGAAAGCCAAACTGACTGTTGGATAGTAATTGATTACTCTCAATAAACCACTCCAATCTATTTTTAACTTAGTGCTCTGCTAATTTGCATAAAATAGGACTCAAAGCTATCGGACGAAATGATTTAGGGTCACAGGACGGCTTGGTCGGTTTTAATATTAGAATCACAACTTGTGTTCTCCAGGAAAGAGGAACCTCCCATGTAGCAATTGCCTCATTTACTAATTTTAAATAATAAGGCAGGGATTCATCATTTTAATTCACAAAAAACGAATAGGTGTATAATATCCCATCTTCACCGGGTGAGCTATCTTTTACACTATATAAGACTCACTTTAATTCAGCAAGAGAGAATAAATCATTGAGAGAAGATTCTGATTAGGGAGAGTTAAATGAAATATAATCGTAAGATTCTGCTACAGTTGGTGGTGCTAATTGATCCATAAAAGAATTTGCCAAAGAAGGATCAAGAGTTACGAATGATGAGGAGCTATAAGCTGATCTGAAGCGTTTGATATTATGCCAGACTTCAGACGGGCATGCAGTAGGTGTAAGTGTTGTACAAAAAGATCCACCCATTTCTTTTTCTGTTTTAGATTTTTTTTGGTACTATCAATAACTTTACAAAGTTGATCATAATTATCATTTGACATATCCTGTTTATAAATTTCCTGAGCCTCTTTTCGGGTTTTGATAACCGCAGTACACTCATGGTCCCATTAAGGGAAAGAAGAAATTAATTCTTTGGAAGACCTTTTTCTAGGAAATGTTTTATCTGCTGCTTCTATGAGACACTTGGCTAATGCTTCAGAACAGGTTGTTACTGACTGACTAATGTTGGGAAAATCTTTAGTTTTGTTATGGACTATATTTGGAAATTTCACCCAATCTGTTTCGGAGTAAGTTAATCTATGTTTGAGGCGAGGATTGTAATTGGCGCCGGGAGTTTTCATAGGGGTACACATAATAAGAGGGAAATGATCACTACCAAAAGTTGAATTAAGACGAAACCAAGTAATTGCTGAAGCTAATCCAAGATTACAAATAGATTAGTCTACCGCACTCGTCTTTTCGCCAGGTTTAGTGCGGCGAGTCGGTATGCCAGTATTTAAAATACACAAATTATGCTGATCAATAATGTCTAAAAAATTATCACCATTATTATCGGTAATACCACAACAGCCCCAGGAACGGTGGCGAGAGTTAAAATCACCAAGAAGTAGGAAAGGACTTATTATGGCTGTGATCCGCGGAAAAATTTCATTTTAAAAAACGGCAGAAGATGGATGAGGAATATAAGTAAAAATAATAGAAATACCGCTTGATAATTTAATACCTAAAACATTAATATTATCTAAGTTATGTGAAGGAAGTGTCAATATTTGAAAAGAAATTGTATTTTTTACAAGAATTGCAACTCCTGCATAATTATCTGTTCGGTCTTCTCTAAGGCATGTGAAGCCAGGAATCCCAAACAGGAAACCAAACTTCAGCCATGTTTTAGAGAGTGCTACTATGCTTATTTTATGTTTATTAATAATATAAATTAAATCACTCTTTTTAGGCACTACACTCCTGCAATTCCATTGTAGGACCTTTGGATCCATTATTATTATTATTTATTAAATTCGTGATCATTTCAACAATTATGGCAACGTTGGTCGGTTTCAGTGTATGATTGGTTAATAGGGAATTAAGAAAATAAATTATTAAATTAACAACTGTAGTATTTTGTGAATTATCATCTTTATTTTGTTTAAAAGCAGTATCCTTTGTGGATGAATGAGGCATATTGTAATCGTTAATTAACTTGTTATGAGCTATTTGATAACCCATAGTAATATTAGATTAAGGTGGACGGGGTTTGATATAAACAGTTTTTTTATAATAACTCTGTAGGTATGGTGTGTCCAGACTATTATTAATGTTATTTTCTCCAAAATCCTGCTTTGTACTAAGAACTTCAGCATAAGATTTGGATATAGCTGAGTGGAGTTTACTTGCCTCGTTATAAGATATGCAGCTATGGGACATACTAAGTTTAATTTCCCTTTGTCTGTTAATCAATTACTGGACATATTATATTAGTGGCATAATGATGCCCTGAGCACATTAAACATACAGCACAACTTTCATCTATATTACATGTTTCACCTGTATGTTCCTGAGAACATTTAAAACATCTACGACGGAACCGACAATTTAACTTGGTATGTCCATAGCGGCAACAATTATACCATTGAATTGTTCGATATGTGAACAGTTCAACTGGTAATGCATATCATATAAATTCTTTTAGGGAAAACTTGCCCATCGAATGTAAAGACAACTGACTGGGATGGTTTCCAAATCACTGATCCATCAATATATACCTTATAATTAAGACGTCTAATTTTAATGATCTGGCCACATCCAATTGGAACTGTAACATTGTCTGTAATTTCTTCAGGAGTCCATTCAGATGGAACCCCTCGAACTATGCCTAATCTGGTAACATTAAACGTGGGAATGAAAGCTCGCATTTTAAAATCTTTTAACTTATTATTATTAACAAAATCATTGGCATCTTGAATGGTAGAAAAAGACATAGTGCATCTATTTCTGCCAATAAGTTAACACTTCCCGGAATTATATTTTTGAAGCTATTTTTTTAAGGAAATTGCCAAAAGTTATAGGGTGCAGATAAGTCCCATCATTTGGAGAAGTCGCAGTTCTCTGGACATGGATTAAATATGGAGATAAATCTGTAGAAATGTATTGCCTACGGCCTAATTCAGCTGCCTGTGTGGAAAGTGAACTGGGTTGGTGTCACCATTATTCTTTAAACTGACATTTGTACTTGCATAAGTAGAAATGTCAGGTTTTTCAAATACATTGTCAGAGCCTTTCTTCAAAGTTAAATCGTGACCACAACATTGACAATCAAGATCATTGTTTTCCTCATGAGAATTTCGTTTCCTTTTCTTGTTACAATGTTTGCAGATTTTCTTAACTTCTAATCTTTTCCGAGATCCTGAGCCTACACTGCTGCCCACTGATGCATCAGTGTCCATTTCATCTCCTTTATCGGATACAATAACATTAAAGCCCACCGGGGGACTCCGGTCGATGTCCAAGTCCCCCGACGCAACATCCGTCATGTAACATCCATATATAAAAAACTATAATAAAAACTTACCAGGGATAGAAGAATATACACTAATATAATACAAAAACAAACTAATTAAATATTTACACCTCACAACCACACAACTGATCAGGATTAATAACAATTAAGTATTAAAATTAAAAGTCAGTAATAAAAAGAAGGGCCCTGTTAAGAGTTTCCCGCGCTTTTTTCATCCCTCGTTTATAATCATAGAAAATCATAGCACGAAAAGCTTCCCGCAAATCGTCCATTGTTGCAAACAAAAGAAGAGTGACAGATAATCTTTACACATAAAAATAACAAAAACCAGCTTGGACGAATTTTCACAAAGGAGGTTAGTGTTGAAATTAGCCATCAATTCAAAATAGTTTAAAGGTTGTATTTTTTCTGTAGCTATCAAATTTCGGGCCTAGGCATAGAGCAACGCGGCTTCCTAGTCGGAACTCTAGTCGAAAGGAGTAGCCATACGAAGCGTTCCCCTCTGCCAAAGGGGTAGGTTCTTTGGGAATACCGGTTTATAAAAACATGTTGCGCTTGGATTTCTTCGGCAGACCGAGTCATTAATATTACTTGCTCAGCTCAGTGGACCGAGTCCAGTCGCACAAGCGAACGCTTCTTGCTGATGGGCAACTTAGTGATGTTCCCTTTCTTATTGTTTTTCGATAAATTTGGGTGGGGCGCCTGGCAATATTATTAATCACATGTAGAGAATTATTCATATTAAAAAATATATTTTTAAATGAGCAATATTTTAATATCTATTTATTTCCGTAGTATTCGCTTCCACCTCTTTTTGATACAAAATAAAATAATATTAGACCCGCCCAATCGATAACGACTGCGGTGGCCAATTTGATTGATGAATTATGAAAATATTTTGTTTTCATTTAACAAACACGGCAGAAACATTGACACCTAGGTATTCTCTAATTCATCGTTAATCCGAGTCTTCGGTGACTCGAAAGTGGACCCAGTTGAAGGAGGAAAAATATTAAAGTAAATATAAAGCCAAGTCCAGCCTTTATAGATTCTCTATTCATAATAATTCATATGACACAAATGTTTGCTGTTTTGTTTCATTTTTATCAGTTAGTGTCGTCTTCAGTTTTGTTTAGTATTTAAATATACAGAACTGCAATTGTGTGCTCATTTTCTGTAAATGTGTGCTCATCAAAAACGCCAGAACTATTTTGTATAGAGAATTAGTATCTAAGGCTACTCCTCCCGCTACGGAAACCGCGTAGCTCTATGAACCTATACTTTGTGGTAGCACGCGCGTGCGTCAGCGTAAAGATAGATAGATAGCTACCGACGTGAAAAGTCGCGGTCATTCTAGTGATCTCTCGATACGTTATTCTGTCTGGCATTTGTTCGAGAAAAGTCGCGATTATTAATACTGACAAAGTGATTTGGTAAATGTGATTAAAACTATGAAATTTACCACTTTACGAAAGGTACCACAAGGTTTTTTTTAAAGTTTGAAGTATTATACGCTTCCTCAGAAGGTAGTTGGTGCTAATGTGTTACAACCTGCGAACATATTATATGTTCGCAGAGTACAACATGTCATACCTTCTGCGGGCCGACTGCCTAACGGTATAGCGTGTGGTATTGCTATAGCTATCAAACTTCAAACTCTCATAAAGCCCTTCAATGATAGGGGTTTTGGCTAATTCCTACATATTTCTATTAATCTATTGGATTTACTATTGCATATTTACTATGAAAGTGATGATGTCAGCGAGAGCCCTTGTAGGGGGTTTCAAAAATCAATAGCTATAGCAATAGTACAAGCTATACCGTTAGGCGGTCGGGGTGCTGCTGTTGCGAGTAGTTGCGTTGTTTATTGAATTTTGTTAATTTGCAGAGAAATGAATTTAGTTGGAATATAATATTTTAATTTATTTTTGTATCATTTCTGACGGAGATTTTTATTCAGTGCGAAGCGGCTATGTACCTACTTATAGAAAACTAAATTCCTTTTATGAAAAATATAACATCTTTGACAACAGTCAAAACAGTTTTCGTAAAAACCATTCAACTGTACTTGCCATATATAAATACTCTCTCTATAAATATAAAAACTCTACGGAAATCAAAATATAGATAAATAATAAAACATCAACAATGATAAAAATTAAAATATTTTACTTTATCTATGTAATTTCTTATCTGATAACTTTATAAAATGAATCGCCACAAGTATTGGTCTTAAGACATTTACACAAAATAGAAATTATAATAGAATCATTTAAACCATGGTCTAATATTTTATCGCATAGAGTGTCACCATCAACTCCTATTTTAATTTTTCCGTTGCCGTTCTGAAGCAAACGAATTGGTATAGAAAATCCTCGAAAGATAAAGTTGAGCTCCCCGTCAATTGTTTGTTTCGCCGAGTCCAATTCAATTGTACGCGTAGTGCTTTTAGTTTCAAACGTTTTTGATTCGATAATCTGATTATTATCATATAAAATTGTTGGTTCTATTGGTTCTAATTCGGTACTAAGCATGGTTGTGAATGAACCTTTAATACTATCCTTATTACCATGAGTTTTTTTTTCACCATTCATTTTATTTGACAAAAACTGATCTTTATTATTTATTATAGCAAAATCTACTTCTTCAACCTTTAAAATTTCCGTATTTAGGATAGAATGTGTGGTGAGTTTGTCGTCTCGATTTTCATGATTTGCTTCTGTACTCCGTGCCATTTTTAATTTTTCTATTTTTGCAGTTGTACATCTCGTTACATCGCGAGGAAGAAATGATATGAGATTACCCTTATCTGTATTAAGTTCATTGTTTGATTTCGTAGACGTTGCAAGTATTTTCTCAATGCCTTTGTTACTTGTACTGTTATGCCTTGTCATTTTTATATTTTCTAAATTTTGAGTTTTTAAGGTCGCCATTGTGTTAACTAATTTTATGCGATTGTGCTCAGAGATGAAAGTATTCTGTTGAAAGTTTTCTGAATATTCTTCTGGTACTGTAGTAGGAATTCCTGTATTTATGAGAGTATCTGATACACTTAAAGTAGGTGGGGAATTAAAATCCATCCACAATCCAGTATTTCTCTTTATTAATATACTATCTATATATCGTTCCGTATATATATCTTTATCTATATATCGTTCCGTATTGTATAGAGTAATTGGTATTTCTGTTTGAGCGTTTGACGGAAGATCAATTGTTGATGTTTCTGAAGAACTAGTTATATAATTATTGTTATCAGTTGAAGTATAATGTTTGATTTCGAATGTATCATTTATGAGTTCATGGTCAAAGGTTGATTCTTTTTCTCGGGTTGACACTAAATTACTTCCCAAAGAACTTTCTGTAATAGCTTCATTGATTAAATAAGGTAACGCTAAAGGAGTCATATTTTTTATACTAGTTTGGTAAGATTTAGTCACAGTGAAGTTATTGACATCGCTAACTGTTGATAGTGTAGATAACGCAACAGTGTCGTTATTCTTTACATCGGTGTTTGTATGGTTATCCATGTTCGTTGCTTGATTTGGAAACGTTTTGGTTAGATCTTCTCGTATTGTACTTGGAATAAAGGTGTTATGAATTTGACTAAGTGTCGTCAGAGGTATGTATGATGTATTTGGTGTAATGTTTATTGGGGTGGATGATTCGAATTCATATTTGCCTGCAGTTTCTGTAGCTGCAGCATTGTGACTCAAATGATTTTTTCTTCTATTTTCGTGGATATCTGATATATCTTTACGGTTTGATTTGGTTTTCTGTTCATTATGAAAAAGTTTATCAAACGAGTTTCTTGGCGCCTTCAATCTGATTTCTTTTAAACTAGTTTTGATTATTTGGACACACTTATTTTCATATGCAGTCTTCAATCGAGAATCCGATAAATCTAAATATTTAGCTAATACTCGGTTACCCCATAAGAAATGAGAATTCACATGCCTTTCATGAGTATCTACAAGTATTAATAAAATCATACAATCAATGAAGTTTTCTTCCAGTGTTTTTAAATTATTAATTGACTTTAGTTCTACATCAGCAAATCTATAATCTAAAATAGTTTCATCTAATTCTTTATTTAGGAAGAAAGGTATGTTTTTCAAATTGAAAGAAAGAAATAAAATAAGACGTCTTTTTGAATTTTCAAATATATGCTTGATTTCGTTTCGCCCTTGTTTGTTTTCGTTTCGACTTCGATAAGGCAAATTATGGAAATATAAAGGTTGCCATAAAATTGTATTTATATAAGGATACTCTTTAACCGGTGCATTAAATCGGAATCTATCGTCTAATTGCTCGTACTCATTTTTGTCCTCAGTGATGCAAAGACATTCGGGAGTCCCTTCAATAAGTTTGTAACCGTGCAATCTGAAATTAAAAAAAAAGAAATTTGTTCCTTGGTATATAACATGAAATTATAACAGACCTAGGTATTTGATAGTAGTAAAACGATAATCCAAAACCGTTAATCCATTTTAACATCCATATTTAGTATAACTATCTGTGGGTTGTTTCATCCAAATCCATTCATAAAATCAAAATAATAATATAATAATAAAATTCATTTATTTCCACATCGCAAAATAAGTTACTTATGTCTAATATACAACAAAACACTTGAGTAAGATTATAACCTGAAGTGTGAGAAGCTGGTGCCTGTAATAGGTATAAGCTCCTATTACACCACACGGTATACCGGGCCGTTCTCTGAATTCAGTGTGGTCCAATTACACTCTTTAGACTATCGATATTGTTTTATTATACAGCGTGGGGCCTAGAACCGGGGAAAAAAATGAAAATAAAGACTCTCTAGAGCATTAGTATTTATTCTGAAAAGATTCCTGTTAATCAAAACCCATGCATTACTCACAATAAGAATTTAAAGTTACGATTCATAACCAGTGTAGTATTGCAAAACGATATTATCGCTAACGTTGCGAACTAATCGTGGTACAGGCAACAACAAAAAAATTACTGCAAAGCATCATGATATGATATCACTATCCATTAGAAACATTTCTGTTAAAATCTCTGTTTCAAATTAATTAAAATTTGTTTATTATTAAATATCGCAATGACAGTCATCTGTTTACAATTTTATCCATCATGTATGACATGTCATGTCAATCAATACCAAGTAACTCTTTGTACCAGGTAGATTTAGCCATGGAATTATTAAGTACTAGTACGTAGTTCCTATTAATTACATGGATTCTACGCTTTTTACATTATGATATTTTTATAAAGAAGATGATAGTGTTAAAAGAATTTAAATTCGAAAGAATAATTTTGATTAATTTTGATACTTGAATATTGTCATCGGAATTTCTTTGGTTTCACTTTAAATTAATTTCAATTTAAGTAATTGAGTTGGATTCATTTACACAGTTTGTAATTAAATGTGGAAATGGCTTTGAGTGCAAAAAACACTCCAGAAATAAAAAAATACCTACGTGGATTCATAAAGTACGATAGTACAAGTAAGACAGTATTATTTTTCTATCAGTCGACACATAAATTGTCAAAAAGACGTTCCGAGTAGCTTCGAAAAAGTTGCGAGATGCATTATATTAAATTTACGATTAAGTTTGTTAAAAAAAATCAAAATGTAAAGATTTGGTTTTAATAAGTTGGGACCATAATGATTCAATCACTAGTGACCTATAGAGCCTCAGTTTTTAATATTATCCCCGGTTCTAGGCCCCAGACGGTATAATGCAGAAATTTGCAGTTATGTACGCTGTGTAAGTACTATTGTGTCTAAAATAGGCGTTTAACTACATCATCTACGAAATTGCCGATGGTTTTTCTCAAATGTATACTTGCAGAACTTATTATCTACTCATAATATCTAATTTTCAAATCTATCGCAATCCCTTTCAATTCGTCATTTGAAAGATATTTATATACTTCAGGCCGCCACTATTTGGTTTTTGATAGGGATTATGATCGGGACGCGTTTAAAAAGGTATTTAATGAACGAAATTGAACTGTCTAAGCAAAGTGACACACGAAAATATCTTTCAAATGTATGGAGAAGTGTCAAATGAAGTGTCATTTTAAAACATCCATCCGTTACACAATTCCATAAATCACTATCACAATCACAATACCTTTGAAAGGATTGTGATAGATTTTGAAATTCGACAATAAGGGGGCCTGTTTTAGTCATAATACAATATAAATGAATGAGATCACACGTGCATCAGATTTTAAGATCCGACAATTCATAAACTTCGGATTAGGTAGGTAAACTAAAATCGGATCCGACATGGCCAAACTATAAGGGTTCCTTGTTTGACTTTACTACGGAACCTTATAATTGGGTATCAGATTGAAGGCTTGTTGAGCACTACTGGCACGTTCCAAAATTAAGGCGATACTTGAAAAAAATATCCTGAAGCGAGATAGCAATGAGAAAACGACGCGCACGGGAGCGAGACCAATTTTGCAGATTAGGCAAAACAAACACAAAATCACCGTATTAAAAACTACAGCGATTTTAAAAAATTGCTTCTATACGATCCTAAATATTATTGGTGTCCATTTATTAAACCAATTAGTATAAGTAGAATATTCTTGAATTTTCGTATTTTTTAGAGGTCTTTTCAAAAAGAAAAAGTGTCGAGGCAAAATCTTAAAATCGTGTTTTTTAAACTATACGAACCTAGATAAAGGTATGAAGAAATATATATGTTATTACCAAATTTGTAACAACTGTAACCGTGCTATAGTTTTATATCAAAAAGTTCATACTTTTTCCGAGTAGCGCCTTTATAGTGAACGTGAAGGTTGTCAGACGACTTAATCAATTTGATTAGAACTTATGTACCTACAAAGTGTTTACCCTAAAACTTTATTTTTAATATGGTCAGGCTAGCAAATATCTAAGATTAAAAGTCAAATAAAACTCTTTTTAATTAATAAATCAACTTTTATTCTTAGGTAGTTAAGATAAACCTATGAAAACTCATCGGTCTTCCACATAATCCACATACCCTACAACTTATAACCTTTTTTCTCATGTTGTCACTTTGGTAACAAAATTAAATTTCTAAAAGATAATAATAATAAAAATTGATTAATTTTCATAAATCTCACTCCAAGTCAGCACATTCTAAGCAAGTAGTTTTTGAGCACCCACGGCATAGTTAAGATTAGTGCAATGCTTCAGTCTTAATCTATCGATCAAGACTGTAGCAACTACGACTAGCTACTGTAGATACTATCGTATTGAAAAGATTTTTGACATTTTCTACGAGGACTGATGTAGTAGTCGCAGGTTCCGGTGGCAAATCCTTGCCAAGTATGAGTTTATATTCATACTAAGTTATCTTGATAGATGCTCGTTATAAAATCGTTTAGCTAGCGTCTAGCAATTCTTCTACTTCTTTATCGCTATTAGAAACACTTTTCTTCTTTTTGGCTTAGTTCTGGATGCACAAAACTAAAATATAACATAAATACTGAGGTGACGTCTTTGAGATTCTATGGAGAAATCGCATAAGTAACAGCTACGTTAATACTGACCTGACGTCAGAGGGACACTCGAAGGTTCCACAGGACACACTGATGTATCAACGGTGATGCCCGCTCAGCTGAAGCACCACGAGACCAAACCCCGAACGTACCGCGGCGGGCGGGGGATTGACACTTATTTTTGTACTCACACCGTCTGTGAGACACCCACGTCAGAACTTAATATAAAAGTTTTCAATAACTCTATTACTTTGTGAAATTAAAAAAAAAAAAACTTAATGGCGTACGGGGCGCGGGGAAGTTGCCCAAATGTACAAACATGTCCTTAATAAAACACATAAAAATATTTTATAAATTAAGAAATAAAAATAACAACGCTTGCTCATTGCAATGGGAGTATGATTAAATAATATAGGTAACTTCTTTGTTACTTTTTAGATTGTTTTTTGCAGATCGGTCGACATTTTCAATGTTTTTAATTATTTATTAGTTACGTTTAAAATTTTACATTTAAGATTACTAAAGTAAGTATACTAACTGGCATATATCCGAACAGCTTAGAAAAGCTTCTGTGAGAGTCACAAGGGTTATTGCGATGATCGTACGCATTGCGGTGCGCGTTCCACTGGACTTGCTCCCAATAAGCGATTGCTGAACTCATTTAGGTAAGTATTAACCATTCGATACGGTTGCCGATCCGTCACATCACAACGTTAGCAAACGATTAGTGGAACTTTTTAATTTTGTTCAAACCACAGTCATGTCAGCAGCTACTGGACTGCATTCGAATTTCGTAACATGCAAATTTATGAACTTAACAATGGGATATGCAGTGAGAGACGATTTAAAATAAATCGGTGGTGTTGATTACGAAATTTTTATTGAACAAGTCTTATAAAAGTAAGCAAAACATGCAAAAATATAGTTTTTTTTTGTAACTATTGGCTGTCACGCACGTCACGCCCACACCCAGACCCAGCCCACGCGTCGCCCGTCCCGTTACTTTCACTTGCTCTATCTTCTGTGTGAAACACTGAAACAGTATTTTCTGTACTGACTTTACGAGTACTTTGCAATAATTGCTCCGCTTAATCATGATTCGATGATAGATGTACATAGTGCATTGTGAGTTTTTTCACCTTACTCGCTTGCGCCGCATTTTAAGTTGTTTTTAACAATGTGTTGTGTGTGGTAGTGATTAGAGTGGCCTTACGATTTCGAAGTAATTTTTCTTAAAAACAACTTTACGAACATGACAGGATTGGAAAAAGCAACCCCTCATGGGGAGTTTCTTGCCGTTACCTTATATTATAAAGGTATCAAATACATATCCTGATAGGTTATTCTCTAAGCAAACATCATTCATACTCCACCACGCCATTTTCAATACTATTTGACAGCTGATGTGACGTTCAGTCATGACAACGGCGTCGAAATAACCCCTTTTACTTACGTAATCTAGCCTATAATATATTTCCCCTATTTGTTTGTTTAGTATGGACATGGGCATGCCCCCGGTTCTATCGGTTCCGTAAAGACCCGGGTTTACCCGGTTCTTTTCGGAAAGTTTATGATGTTTGATATGGGTGGTAGGACAGGTAGGTAAGCTAGCCTGCGTGTTGTACTCTGGAAGCAGTTGAATTGCGGATACGACAAGACTAGGTGGTACTTAAATACTTTATTATTCCATAAGTATACAAAACACCTTTTTAAATTCTTATAAATTACTTACTTTATTCATAAAAATTGAAAATATATTTTTTTTTGTTTTTCAAATAATTATTTTTCTCATTTATTGAAGGGAATGGAGGAAATGAAAGGGAGCCTGGCCTATTAACCCTAATGTCCGCCTAAACCGGCAGTTCTGTCCGGCTATTCGGTCTTATGATATGACCTGCACGTCTTCAATACAGGGCAAGTTTCAGATTGGTGATGAATAGGTACCAGCTGTAATGACTCATTTTAAATTAGTTATTTTCTGTGTTGAAAACTAACAACACTAGGCAACCCCCTTCATCGTTTTCTATCGATAGGTGGAGTAAGGTAGTGGGTGTAAGCAGGGGCGTGCATTCGATATAGGCAATTAGGCAGTGCCTACCTCATTCAAAACCTTAATAAATATACAATAAGTGTTAAAGTTATTTTATTTTAGTTTAAACTTCTATTCAACACTCACCCACTAAGATTTTCCTTACGCTAAATACTGAATACCTATATAGGCAGTCTCGAAATTGCCTACTCGAAACAAGCAGCGTTTCTTACAAGAATACAACTTATTTAGAAAAAGTATTGCTCAAGTATTAACCGCCCACGGCAAGAAAGGCGCTATTTGTACGTGTAACGTTCTATCTTAAACTTCCGGAATATATCAGCATAAAGTAAGCAAGCCTACCTGACGAATGAATTTGGTTGCGAATTATTTTGTTGAGGAGTTATTTTAAAACTATGATATTTCCTAAGATATTCATTAAAATCAAATGATGTAAAGGACAATTTTGTTCAAAATTAAATAATTGTGATTATTATCGTATTTATTTAGATAAGGATTAATATTATGTTTATGAAAACAACTTCTCAAATAATACATTAGTTAAGAACAAATTTTATTATCTTAAAAATGGTTATAGTGAGTTAACCATAAAACATAGACATATGCTATCGCGGACTTTTTTTTAGAACTTTTGATGGGGAACAATTTCGTTATACATGATTTTTCGTAACTTTAACCGTTTACACACCGTCCGCAACGGAAGCTCCCAAAAGTAATATTTTTTCCCCGTTTTTGCAACGTTTTACATGAATGCTCTGCTCTTATTAATCGTTGCGTGATATTAAATATCTTATTACCTTCCGAGATAGATGGACTATCCGGCACAAAAATATTTTTTCAATTCGAACTAGTAGAACTAGTAGTTAACTCAAACAATCAAACTCGTCAGCATTTTAATATTCCTACTAAATATTACGAACCTTATCTTTATGACTAGCGGCCGCTCTTAGTTTCACTCGCCGCGTGGTTGCCGTGGGAATATCAGGATAATTATAAATATTTGCATACAATGTGGTTTTACGATGTAAAAGCTACATTGCTGTAAAGTTTCATCTTAATCAGTTCAGTAGTTTTTGAGTGAAAGAGTAACAAACATTCATCCATCCCAATATCCTCACAAACTTTCAAACGTATAATATTCGGTAGCAGGATAGGAAAAATTGCAAAGTTACTAGTTAGATCTACGCTGGAAAACCAATGGTGTAAGGCCAGCTAGTTTTTGGGACGGAGTTTGGTTTCGGAGGACGGAGCTGTAAATATATCTAAAATAGTTACTGTATCAAGGTGTGCCTTTCGTCAATAAAAGAAAATTGAACCTAGAGTCTGAGATTTAAACAACCAAATCATGATACAAACACAAAATACAAATCTCTTCTATAAAAAATAAGCATTTCAATTAATTGTAAAAGGACAAAGCCGGATTTGTATAGACCAGTGGCGCCTTTTTTTTTCGCTGTTACACTGACCGAATTATTTTTATTAAGTTCATAATAATGAAATAAACAAGTTTTATTATGACAACTCTACCTCTAAACTCAGTCCGAGCCAAGTTATATGTGCCAGAAGTTTGAAATACTATAACTGTTTCTATAGGCTCTCTCCTACTTTCTATCATATAATTCATATACTACTATTACAGAAGAATTATTTTTTACTTATATCTTACTTAAACACATACCTACCTACATCTATACTATCTATATCAAATCCTTATTACGTAAAACGACCATAAAAAAAATGAAAAAAAATTATTAATTAATAATTATTTAATTAATAATTATTTAATTAATAATTATTTAATTAATAATTCTTTAATTATTAATTAATGATTATTAAATTATTATATATATTCTTTTATTAATATAAAAAAACAGTTTGTGTATGTTTTTTCTAACATTTATAACTCCGCTTGGACTGTGTTTAGAAGTATAGTAGTCATATTCAATTTTGTTTGTTACATTATTCTTAACTAAAATAAAAACTATTGGTTGATGTAACAGCGAAAAAAAAGGGAAAAAAGGCGCCAAAATCAGGCATTGGCTTTTGTCAACATTACCTACTCTATTTCATCACTCATATGTTCAGTAGAAAACAGCCAGTTGCTATTATTTAAAAAAAAACAGCAAAAATGAGAGAGTTTTACCGCGTCGTTCGAAGTGCTAATTTTATAGAATAGCATTTGATATATCTGTCGTAAGCTGATCGTTTAACTGGGCCGATTGAGATCTGCCTGGGCACATGACGATTAGGGTATGCACCCGATTCTACCCGGTTAATGCCAGCTAATGCTCTGCAGATCTATCCCAGGGATGGCAGCAGTACCTACTCCATACATGGATGGACTTGCGCGCTTTGTAGAGTAGAATCTAATCCAGCGTTAAGAACTGTTTCACTCTGGACAAGATGTCAAGTATTTTTGCAGCATTTTTTGCTATATCTAATGTGTGTTCGACATAATCACAAACGTTAACATTGGACGTTATATCCAGGCCTAAGAGTTGGAGGTGATAAGTCAATGGGAAGAACACACCCTAAAAGATTGGAGCAAGTTGAAATGAAATCCTTTTAGTTGAATATACGCACTCTTGTTTGGTGTTGGTTGGAGGCATTAAATTTGAGGACATTGGCTTAACCCCTATCGGAAGCAGCTTGAAGTGCTTCAGTGATTCTCTTTACCATGGATTCTCCCCAAAATTTGATCTCATCTCCTCTGGACGCATCTGTCGGTAATTGTGGTATCGTCTGCATAACCAATTGTGCCGGACACAAGCAAATCGTTTATATGTAACAGGAAAAGTGTTGCATACAGGACTGATCCTTGAGGAATACCAGCGTTAATTGTAGGGCAGATGACTGTCCATCATAGAGAACAACATGACTTGACTGCCACTCAAGAAATCAGCAATCCAGTTGCAAAGCCCATCGCACATGTTATGCCAGACCCTGTCAAGGGCTTTATAAACACCGAGCGATTCGACAATGGCTTGACCGTGCCTCTCAAAAGCCTTGTTTCAGAGATGGTTCACATATACGACAAGTTCTTCAGTAGATCGACCGTGACAGAAACCATATTGTCGGTCGCTAAGAAGGTCATTGCTCTCAAGCTATGCCATCAGACGATAATTCAGCACACGTTCCATGATCTTACAAAGTATTGACTTGGCCGAAATCGGCCTATAGTTAGAACGATCAACACGGTTACCTTTGCACGTTTGCAAGCTTCCATGATTTTGGGACTAGTTGAGACCCAAGTGATATCCGGTACAGGCGTTAGTACGGTGGTACGAGGGCAAGTTCAGGGGCCCAATCATGCAGGAAAACTTACGGAGTACCGTCAGCTCCATAAGCCTTGTTCACATCTAGATTTCGTAATGTTTTGAGTACCTCTCTTTGACGGGTATATCTTTCCAAAAATACCGAAAATAACCGGGTATCCGGTTATCCAGAGAAACTGAACCAAAAAACCCGGTTCTTAAAGATGTGATTCTAATCACGATACGCCGGCATTTCTTGATTTGCCTGTCTTAAACCCGCCATATCGTTCAAAGCATAATGTTGACGGTTGGCCCGGCCACAAAAATCCCCGTAGGTGACCAAATTATAAGCAAATGAAAAAAAAACACATACATTACAATTCTTTTAAAAAAATTAAAAATTACTTTGTAAATGTGTAATAAAACTCTAAATAAAATCTTAGTAGCATTAGAATTAGGGAATCAAGAACCGGGCCTATTTTGAGGAACGGGATTTTCGGGACTGTACCTTTAAGGAACCGGGAAATCCCGAGGTTTTTGGCAATTTCAGTACTAAATTGTTTTTTTTTTAGTTTTTTACAGAACATAATTAAGTTTTTATTTCGTTAAGACACTGAGACACGCGTCGAAACCCGTAACATTGATTGGTCCCAGCTACTAAATCGCAACTTGATTAACGGAAAAATAGAACTCTTTATTTAGCGCTCGTCAAGTTGTATGATGTTCTTGGCCCTGTTCGTCCTATTAAGATGCACCGCCCATCGCCATGGTTAATGAAGAAATAAAACTTATTCTGAGTGCAAAAACGTCGCTAAAAGTAGATACAAGCGCCGTCCTACTTCTTCGAATTGGGAAAAGTATGTTAAAAAAACCCGCAATCAATGCAACAAGGTGTGTAGAAATGCACAACGCCATAATATCCACAACTCTGTTGATAATGAAGATCCAGCAAAAGTCTGGTCTAAGGTCTCATTGGGCATTGGAAGGCAACGTCAAACCTTCTCATCTTCTGTAGATATTAATTTGCTGACTAAGCACTCTCCTTTTCCCACGCCTTGGATTTAACAACCAAGGTTGATACTTTAAACTCTCTCTCAGCTCTTCCGTGCCCAGATTATGCGTCCTTTTCTTTCCGTCAATTCGCCGACTGTGATGTTAAGAAAAGCATTATGTCAATTACCTCTGATGCTGTAGGTGACGACTGTATCAGCCGTAAAATGATCCTTCCAATACTTGACGAAATCCTTCCCATCATCTCCCATATCTTGAATTAGTCCATCCATACTGATGTCTTTCCGTCAGCTTGGAAAGATGCTCAAGTCACTCCACTACCCAAAAATTCCAAACCATCATTCTTCTCCGATTGTAAGCCTATTTCTATTTTACCATTCCTTTCTAAAGTCCTGGAGCGCCTAGTCCATACTCAATTGTCCACCTTCCTTCTCAACAACCGGCTCCTCAATCCTTACCAATCCGGGTTCCGTGCGGGGCATAGTACCACCACAGCATTAGTGACAGTCACAGATGACGTCAGGTCAGGGATGGAGAATGACAGGGTAACGATTCTCGCTTTGATAGATTTTAGCAATGCCTTTAGCTCTGTCGATTTTGATATCCTGCTTGGCATACTCCGCTCCATTAACATATCTCCAGAGGTAATTGAGTGGTTTCGTAGTTACCTGTCCGGGCGCCGGCAGCGAATTCGCATTGAGGATACTTTATCTTCTTGGTGTGATATTTCTGCTGGGGTACCGCATTGCTCTTCGCGATTTTCATCAATTCCATCTCCTCTCAATTAGTTTCATCCTACCACCTTTATGCAGACGATTTGCAAATTTATACCCAAGCGCCTATTGACCACCTTCCTGAAGCCATTAATGTCATAAATGGCGATCTAGAGCAGATTTGTGACTGGAGCAGGTCATAAGGCTTAAAAGTAAATCCTTCGAAGACTCAATCATTATTATCGGCAGGTCCGGATATATTAATAGGATCGTCTTGCCTACCTTGCCAGCTGTTTTGTTTGACGGTGTCACATTGACTCCCAGTGATAGAGTAAAAAACCTGGGGGTGTACCTCGACAAGAATCTTATTTAGGGACCTCAATTACAAGAAGTGAGTCGAAGATTATTTGCTACTGCTGGATCCTTGAAAAGGTTACGCAATTTCCTATCCGTTGCCACCAAAACAGCGCTGGCAGAATCTCTTCCCCTATCTATCTTGGACTATGCCGATGTCAGCTATCTAGACCTCAACGAGGAGCAACTGAATAAGCTTGAGCGTCTTCAAAACTTTAGTATCAGATTTATATTTGTCTGCGCAAATATGATCATGTTTCCGAATTTCGTACTAAGCTCAAGTGGTTGGCCGGAATGCGCACATTGTTTCCATACTTTACAATATTTTTTTTAATACTCTCTCACCACTATATCTCAAGGAACGTATCAATTTCCTCCATAACACCTTATACTCACGGGTTTTGAGATCGTCGGAGAACTTGATAGTGGAGTGCCACTAAATTCCTTGATAAGTCTTTTACGGTTTCTGTGGAACGCACTGCCAGATACAATTAAAAATCAGCCAAGTGCGATTCGAACTCGCACATGAAGGGTTTCGTCTCTCACCTAAGGTTGCCTGGAAGAAATTGCTATGTAGCAATAAGGCTGCCTATTGTGAGTTCCACTTTATTGTAATTTTCTCTGTATGTGTTTGTTTTTGTATCGTGTGCAATAAAGTTACTACTATTATTATTATTATTATATACCACCTACCCAAAATGCCCCCTTAATTTTTCGCATACAATGATAACTTGGTTTTTCATAGTATCTGTATGAATGACAAAGTTATATTTGCGTTATAGTTTTGGAAAGTGTGCTATAGCTCTGAAACTACTGAATATATTTTGTTCAAACCAATTTTCGTTGAAAGTTTTTATAAAGGTTTACAGCGTATATATTTATTAGATTTTTTACTTTCTTATTTTAAAAGTTAGAGGGGGAAGTGCCACTTTGGAAGTGTACATCTTTCAAACGGTGGACTTTGAAAAAAAAATCGTTTTGGAAACCTCAATATAATTTTTAAAGACCTATCTATAGATACCCCACACGTATAAATTTGATGTAAAAAAATATTTCAGTTTCTTTTTTATGTATGCGGAGCCCCCCTTAATAGTAAACCGTAAAGCGGTTTACAGAATACATCTACCTACCAAGTTTCAACTGTGTAATCCTCATAGTTTTGGAATAAAGTGGCTGTGACATACATCGGACATGACGAATCTTTTGAAGCTCCTTTTGAAATCATTAGGTCGATGTCAAATATTGGCAGCATTAGCAGTACCGTCAGAATAGAGCAACGAAGCTTCCTAGCTCGGAAGCGTTGCGTTATGACCGTCACCGTCATTTTGATTTTAACTAAACTCGAACTCTGGTGCATACTACTTAGGCTGATGTTTTCGTTTTTTGCCATTAGGTTACGAAACCCTAAAAACGTCCAATCCTTACATAGCTTCAAACTACATGTGAAGGAACACTATCTTTCCTTTAAACCTGAGACAGTATCTTATATAATATGTATTTATAGTATGTATATGTAAGTACGGGTACATATATGTATGTATATATAGGTATATTTGCTGCTGTGTAGTGTCGGCTTAGAATAGCACTACCCCCTCTCATCCCGTGGGTGTCGTAAAAGGCGACTAAGGGACTCAGCCTTCAGGAGATGGGCAGCAGCGTCTCCTACAAACTTGGCCATACTGCGATCGCCAACCCGCCTGCCAAGCGTGGCGATTATGGCAAACCCCCCTTTTGGGGGAGGCCTATACCCAGCAGTGGGTGTTATATGGCTGAGACGACGATGACGATAGGTATATTTATTTTTTTGTATATAAATTATCTTTTAATCCGAAAACACCATGAACTGCCCTTTTCATAGCAATATAATATATATATGTTTTCATTCTTTTCAACACATGGTTGCCTGGAAGTAATTGTTCTTTAGCGATAAGGCCACCATTTGTACCACTCTAATGCTGTCCATTTCAACTAATGTTTGTATAATGTAGTTTTGGGTGAACAATAAAGAATATTTCATTCATTAATTCATAAGCCACTCAAAAGGCGAGACCATCTTTGGGCATTTTTTTTTGGCACACCTGTGTGCCAAATTTCATCCACATCGGTTGAGTAGTTTTTCGTGAAAGAGTAACAAACAAACAAACTGACATACTGTCGCATTTATTTTATTAGTAGGATGTCAAATTACTAAATGCAATTCTGAATTCAACGGCTAAAGTTTTGAGATTCAAAGTCGATTGGAGAAATTTGGTAGTGTTGTAAAGTTGTACCTGCTGTTGACCTATTTGACTTTATTTATTCCACCTTATCTTCTAAATGATTGAACAACCTGAACAGATTGAATGATGTGTGAATGATCTTTAGAATCCTTACATCATCCTGAGTGATACTGGCTAGATTTTGTTTTTTTTTATTATTACAATGATATGGGTATCAAATGTATCTATAAAATACTATGTTACTTAAATGTAAGTATAAAATTATAATGAATTAATAACTAAAAAATATTTTATTAGAACTACGACTACTGCCCTGCCGAAAAACAGCCAAGCCAAGTCTGCCCAAGTGTCATGCAGTCGGGGGACAATTGGATTATAAACTGTAAATAATAAAATATTTGTTGTGTTGTCGGAGGCCCTCCGAGACCCGACTGCAATGACACTTGTTTTATAAACTTTTTGTTAGTTTTAGGCATGTTTTAAATACTCTTAGTCCTTTATTTTTTATCAATATAAATTTCTAATATTAGTTTTTTTTATAAAATTACAGAACATAAAGGATGCAACATTTCTTGAAAAATTTGTAGATTTTTTGGAACTGGCTTCAACTTAGGGTTCTTTTTTACCAAAAAAGGATCAGTGCTTCCTGTATACGCGATTTGCCCGTGATAAGAGTTAATAATAAAAAATAAATAAAACATTTTTTTTCTCATCACTAATTAATTAATTGCAGGCTTGGACGAGGTTAATTCGTCCAAGATTGCAGGATATAGGGGCTAAACAGCTCCAGTTGGAACTGTAGTCACTGCGACCTATAATATCCATTGTAACTCGCCACCTTGTTATAGTATCTCTTTTAGCCTGGCGGCCTCCAGGAAGTCTAAAATCTTCCTAGCTCTGAGAGATTTTAGTTCCTCTGGCCGAATTATATGCCGGCCCAGGTGGCTACTGCGTTTGTGAATTAGGGGTCCGCATCCGCAGTCACATAGGAGATGTTTGGGTGTTTCTCTCTCTAATCGCACTTATGTTTGCTCTGCTGAGTTCTAGGAGTAGCAAATATAAATATTCGATAAGGAATTTGGCGTGTACTAATCCTGGTTGATTTAACCAGTACTTTTTTGACTCGTCAAGTAGGTTGCCCTTAAGAAGTTGCATGGCCTGTTCCTTTGAGATACCACAGAAAGGCTCTGGACCTAGCTGTTGGCCCTGAGCTCCAGACCTTGCAAGTTCATCAGCTTTTTCATTGCCAATGATTCCTGAGTGACCTGGTACCCATTTCAGAATAATTTTATTCCGTTGTCCCATCTCATTCAGCTTATCGACGCAGTCCTTCACCAATTTCGAATGTATGACATTCGAATTGATAGCGTTGAGGGCTGCCTGACTATCTGAGAAGATAAGAATAGTTTGATTTATGTAGTTTCGTTGGCGTCTGGCCTCCGCGCATTCTATGATGGCGTATACCTCTGCTTGGAATATGGTGGCGTGTTTGCCTAGATTCACACTCTTGCTGAATCGAGGGCTGTCGCCGTATATTCCGCATCCTTTATCATCACTAACTTACTTATGTAAATTTACAAAACATTATTGTTGTTGCATATTTAGTTTGTGTGAGACTGATGCATGAGATAGATATACAATAAGTATATGAGGCTCCCACCACCTAGAGACACTAACTACAAGATTGACATGATGAGTAACGGACAATATTGTCATTAACATTTTTTAAAATATATATATGTGATTGATAATGATAACTAAGTACTTCATAACCAAAATATATATAATTTAATAGTGTGTGTGTATGTGTATGTGTTAGTGTGTGTGTGTGTGTGTGTGTGTGTGTGTGTGTGTGTGTGTGTGTGTGAGTGCGTGCGTGCGTATGTAAAAATAAATTGATGAATGGATCAGTGGACAGTTAAGTTTTAATCAGCAAAAAGTCTTCTGTTTCATTACAGTTCAGTTGAGTAACCAGGTGGTAGTTCCTTTTTTCAAGCCTTTCTTGTCAATTTGTATAAGCAGAGATTAGAATTAAATTTATATGAAATGTCGTCGAAATCCCCAACCCCCTTGAAGATTTCGACGACATTAGATTAAGATCGGCATATCTCAAAGTTCAGTGGTTCTAAACCATGTTTTAAGAAGTACTTGTACAATAACATAAAAATAAAACTATGAACTTCATAAAGATAAAATTATGAACTTTATAATTATTTTAATTATAATTTAATTACAAAGGTCTAGTTTTCAGATTTTTTTCCCCTACTTGTAGTAAAAGACGATATTATTTGCCAAATTTCATACCTCTAGGTCAACGGAAAGTACCATGAATATGTGTCGAAGTATACGTTTTTGCAGCATAAATGGCCTTATATTCTCTATCATTAATTTTGAAATTTTATTTTTTCACAGCTTTGAGAGATGATAAACATGAATATATGGTTTTAATTTAAATTCAATACCTGCGGCAGTTTCCAAGTTTTTCCCGAAACTAAAGACTATATTTTTATGATTTAATTACAGATGTATAGTTTTTTTCCTGTATTGTTAGTAAAAGGCGATATTATTTGAAAAATTTCATAGTTTCTAGAGATAAAAGCGTTCTAGAGATAAACGAGGACAGACGGACGGACGGGCAGACGGACAAAGTGATCAGGTATGGGTTCCTTTTTTTTCTTTAGAGGTTCGGAACCCTAAAAACTAAACAATTCATCTGTAGGAAACCGACTTTGTAATTTATAGGTAGGTTCGACGAATGTATTACGTTCGACGAATGTGTAAAAAATGCAAAATCTTGCTTGCCCACGATAATAAGAAAATAATTATAGGTAGGACATACAGCGTTTATTTAGGTACCTACACGATGAATGATCATACTATTGCGTCGTATCATGTGAACTTGTTGTGTCGTGGTCGTGTCGTGTGTCACCTTGTTTGTAAGTACCTACCTATGCTGAAATGCTGTAGGTAGATTTTCATTCATTTTGGTGGTCTTGACTTGACCACTACCATTAGGTTCACTTCATTCATCAAAATCTGCCTATTGTATGGTATGGTATACCTATACCTATGGTAGATATAACTGTTTACTAGTATTATTTAGTTACTACGAATAAAAGGATACTTCAGCTGTGATATTTGGTTTGGTGGGCTCAACTTTGTTAATAGAAATAATTGTTACAAGAAAAACAGATACCTGGGTTAATCAATTTTTAAGGCCCTCCTTTGACAGCGTTTTGAAATAGAAAATCAATGTTTAAGTTTAACGTATTTACAATCAATTAGGTATATAATACCTACTTTGTGGTATTAATCTTATTTTTCGATTTCATAGGTGGCCGTGAACGTAACCCTATAGTTTTTGAGATTTTTGAGAAAAACCAAAAGTCTGGTGTAAGTGTTTCACCTATGTCCTTTTTCAGGACATTGATATCTATACTAATTATAAAGAGGATAGATTTGATTGTTTGTTGACGAATAAACTCAAAAACTACTGAACGGCTTTGGATGAAATTTGGTACACATATAGAAGATAGCCTGGTTATAACCATACAATAATTTTATCTCAATATTCCCACGGGAACGAGAACCACGCGGGCGAGAGCTGCCGCTAGTATTAATAAAACTACGAATTTGAAAAAAGAAACTGGTATACAATTCTGTAACACAATAAAAAAATCAACCATTTTAAATAATCTTACTTTTAATATTGTAATTATCTCATAAGATAGATAAAGAATTATCTTTATTTCCACTGCATTATTATGGCAATAATTAATGTCAAACTTTAAGATAATTTCATGTAACAAATAGTCAGTCATTTGAAACTTATATCTAAGTCAAGCGATTAACTTTGTTATTATAATATAATTTTTATTTTCGATCCCTTATTTTATAGAAGTAATTTCCAAAAATACTATCAAAAATTAAGGGACATGGAGGTAACACCATAGATAAAATAGTAACGCTAGAGAATATGATAGCACCTGTGCATAATCTTATAAACTGGAAATGCAATATAACATTAGCCAGGCAACAAATAAAAATAGGGATCAGATATTACAATAATCACTTTAAAAGAAATAGGTAGCAAAAAATACCAATAATTTCTTCACTTATTCATATATTTGTATTGCATCCTTAATAATAAATCCATAATAGGAATTCAAAATAATTATTATCATGATTTACATAAGAACCAAGATATACTTTTCACCCAAACGAAAAGGTTTGGCGTTTTCATCTACTACCTGCAAAAATATTACCTGTTTTTCTCCGTCGTCCTCAATTTTCCATTATTTTTTTTTGCAGGAATACAAACAACTTAATTAACATAAAGTCATAGTTGCCACGCTGGCATTGGGTATATTATCAGATGAATAGCATTAATCAGATTCAGAAAAAAATTACCATATATAAAGGATGGAAAAAAAGACGTTCATTGGAGGGAAAGTACCCTAAATATTGCCGTAAACAAATTTTATTCACAGGAAACATTACTTCATTTTCAAAAATAAGTTAAACTGCATTTAATGATTTTGAAAATCACTTACTTGCGCTGGTAATCGAACGGGCTTAAATAAAAAAAATAACATCGTTTACTTTTATGGTACCAATCGATAGTATTAATCATAAAGATCAATTTAGTGTAAGTAAAATAGTTTCTAAAATTAAAGAGAACTCTGAAAAACCTGTTCAAAAAACTTATTCATCGATTGATCTCGCGTCCTGTGTCACCGTTTGTTTGGAATTTTGATGAATATTAGCCAAAAAAAGTCAAAAACCTAATAATTAAAATCAGTGTTTATGTGCTGCAAATAATTTTGATTTAAGTTAGTGTAAGTAAGAGTAGGTAGTACAATAAAGTATTGAACTAATAGGTATGTGATCATCTTTCTTCCCTGGCTTTGACTTTAATTTAAGGCACTAAGGGCCGGTATTTTAATGCAAGGGCGGATCCAGCTTTGGCGCCAGGGGGGGTCACATAGTCGTGGTCAAGTCACAAGAAGTTATTATTTAATTTTGATAATAATAGATACGGGTGCCCTCCCTCTGTTTGGCAGAATTTCGTGCTCCGAATTTCATTTGGCATAACAAACTTGGCATAATTTTCTTTAAACGAATATGCTCAAGGCATAAAAATTGTTTAGTATAATTAATTATTATTTGGTCGAATGTTTATAAGTCCGAATTTCCAATGGCATACTTTTAAGGTGGCAGAATTTCACTTGATTTACTACCATGATGGCAGATTTTCATTTGGAATAATTTCATTAGGCATTCTATTTCTAATAAGTTGTATGCCAGCCGCTGATATGCATAATAATATTATGACATAAAAAGGTTCGCGATAAAGGGTAGACTCTTAATTTTGTGCTATAATAGTGACAGAAACGAATCGCTGCAAAACCGACACCACGTAGTCTTGTATGCCCTACCCCTAGAGTGTAATTCAAGCCCGCGCAGGCGCGGAGGGTTGAGGCGGCCCACCTAAGCTGCGGTGGTGAGCGAAAACCATCTGTGACGATAAGCTCGCGTGGGACTGCCAGAGCCCCGCAGCGCCGGAGCCGTGACAGAAACTATGCATGTTGCATGCTTGTTTGTATGCTGCATGCTTGCTTGAATGGTGCATGCTTGCTTGCATGCTGCATGCTGAATGCTTGCTTGCATTCTGCATGCTTGCTTGCATGCTACATGCTTTCTTGTATTATAAATAGTTCTGCCTCTTAATATTATGGATTTCAAAATTATGCCTAAAGACGATTCTGCATGTAAACTTTCTGCGATATGATAGTTCAACCTTTAATTATTATGGATATTGAATATACGCCTTCAGATGATTCTGGCTTCTAAATTTATGGGTTTTGAATGTATGGTTAATGAGATATGCCAAGCGATTTTCTGCGAAATGACGTTTATGCTTTCCGCTGTTATGCATAATAAAATTATAACATAAAAAGTTCTGCAATAAAAGGTAGAACCGTCCTCTTAGCCTCATGCACCCACTGCTGCGCATGGGCTTCCCCCAAAGATCTCCACGACGATCGGTCCTGCGCTGCCCGCATCCAACGGCTTCCCGTAACCTTCACCAGATCGTTGGTTCACCTTGTATGGGGCCTACCTATGGAGTGTCGTCGGGTACGCGATCGCCATTCCAGAACCTTTCCGCCCCAACGGCCATTGGTTCTTCTCGCTTTGTGTCCCGCCCACTGCCACTTCAGCTGAGCAATCCTTCGAGCGATGTCAGTAACTTTAGTTCTCCTGCGGATCTCCTCATTTCTGATTCGATCACGCAGCGAAACGCTGAGCATAGCTCTCTCCATCGCTCGCGGATTTACCTTGAGCCTCCTTATCAGACCCATAGTTCTCGACCACGTTTAACTGCCGTAAGTCATCACTGGCAACACACACTGGTCGTAGACTTTCATCTTGAGACACTGAGGTAAGTTGGACGCGAACATTTTACGGAGCTGTTCGAATGCTTCCCATCCGAGTTGCATTAGACGAGAGATCTCTTTCTCGAAGTTGGACTTACCTAACTGGATTGTCTGTCCAAGGTAAACGTATTGGTCCACAACTACGAGTGTAGTGTTCCCAACGTTTGGGTTGGTTTAAAAAAATACAAAAAGTCTAAAATATTTATATTGTAACTAGAGTTACAATATAATTCCTGGTTTCATAGATTCCTGGAGCCCCCTTTTAGATATAAAAATATCTGTGCCAGGAGGCCCCGCACTTCCATATCGATTTCAGTACTTCTAGTTATGTACAAGACTTACAAACTAAAACGACATTTTACTTTCCATGTGTGTGTACCTATCTGCATTGTATATATTTATATTTATTTATTTATTTATTAACCTTATAACGAAGAATGTTATACAAGGCAAGTCATTTACATAGCTCTTAAAATATTGAAAAAATAATAAAATAATAATATCAGTATTACAGTACATATGAAAACCTGAAAAAAAAAAAAAATCTAAGCTATATAATCTGTTGTCATTATTAGTTTTTATGCTTCAAAACATGTCATGGACTTATAGTATATGGCATAAAATTGCCCTTAGGTTGTCATAATACTTAGAAATAACAATGATAATCATAGTAATAAATAGATCAAAATCAGAATTAAAATAATTACTTACACTTAAAAGTTTATAAGAATATCAAATAAAATTAGTCATAGACATGCAATATATGTCATAAAAATGCCCATAGGTTGTCATAATAGTTACAAATAATAATATACACAATAATAATATACTAATATATCAAAGAAAAAAAAAGAAAAAAAACAGAATTAAAATAATTACAATAAAAACATTACCATTATCCCTTTGCAAGGATGAAGATTTTTCTAGACGCATTGTCATGAATTCATTTAAGGAGTAAAATGGATGAGAAGTAAAGAAATGGTTGATAGCGCTTTCAAATTCTAGCGTGTCCAACTGTGTTATATTTTCGGGTAATTTATTGTACATTGCTATCTTTTTATATATGCCCTGTTTCTGCACTTTTTTCACTTTTTTCAGTCTTGTCTTTGGCAAACACAGCCTCTCTTTGTTTCTTAAATTCTAAGAATGAACGTACTTTCGCTTTTGAAACAAGTTTTTTGACTGTGGATTTCAATCAAGTTTCTATATATGTACAATGAAACCACCGTCATGATATTATTGATGACAAAAATTTTTTTCACCGACGTACGCTTTCTTAATCCGTTAATGATCCGTAAAGATCTTTTCTGGCATTTCAGCACGCGATTAATGTCAGATGCATTTTCCCATACCGTGATAGCAAAATTTAGGAAGGAGTGAACATAGGAATAATACACCGTTATTAAAGCTCTTTTGTCTGTTACTGGCTTAAGTTTCAATAGTGCATAGTTTGCACTAGCTAACTTTTTACATAACTTATTTATGTGATATGAGTGACTAATAGTATGATCTGTAGTGTATCCCAAAAATGTAGTGTCGGTAACTAACACGTTTCGGTTTAGTCCCACTCTCGATTGATAGTGCATAATCTTACTTTTGTCGTCATTAAGTAGTATACCGTTAGTTTGGAACCAATATTTTAAGTAACTCATGGCTTCCTTAATTTTAAGCTCGAGTCTAGCATCACACTTATCATTGATCCCTACATGAGTATCATCTGCAAATAAACTAACGAATGACCAATCAGGAAGACAATTTACTAGGTCATTGACATAAATGAGAAAAAGAATTGGACCTCATACCGACCCCTGAGGCATTCCAATATCAGTGGTCCCTACATCTGAGATTTTTTCCTTAATAGCCACGGTCTGAGTTCTATTCGATAAATAAAATGTACTACTCTTCTTATCGTCATTTCCGTCGACCTATTTTTTCGGAAACCAAATTGAGTGGTGGTAAAGAGATTGTTTTCTTCAAAGTACTGAACTATTTTGTCTTTGATGATAGTTTCAAAGATTTTAGACAAGGTTGGTAATATGCATATAGGTCTATAGTAACTGACATCGCAAGTTTCTCCCTTTTTATGCTCGGGAATAACTTTGCCGACCTTTAAAGCGTCAGGAAAGACTCCGTTTTCCAAACAACTATTCACCACTATAATCAACAACTCCATCAGGTATTGGTTTTGTAGTATCAGCTCTTTGATAGTTTAAGTATTCATTTCATAAATGTCAACTGTATTTTAAGTTAGAAACAATTTAATGTAATTCTTCAATATTAACTGAGTCAAATTTGATTGAGGTAGTTGATTTAACCACCTTGTACTACTTGAGATACATTAGACATTTATCAATGTTAACGTCTACATTGCTTGTTAAAGAATGCGCTATATTGCGAAAGAAAACATTAAAGATGTTGGCAATCTCTTTAGCTTCTGCAACTTTATCTTGTCTAGTATTCTTTATATATTTGATAGTTGATCTAGGTCGTTGTTTATTTCCGTTTTGTACACATTCTCCTACTATTTTCCACACCTCTTTGATCTTATTTTTTGCAACTTGTATTCTATGAGCATTTTGCATTTTTTCTAAGTTTTTTTTTATATAATTTAATTTTAACTTGTAATTGTTCAGTTGGTTTATGATTATGTAATATTTCTAATTAAATTAAGTTATTTTTCGATGTGTGTATTCCTTTTGTTGTCCACTTCTTAAACGATCTTTGCGCATAATTTTTAGTTTTAGCGAAAGCAATATTGTAATAAAATTTAATAGCGTCAAGTAAAATATTCATTCCAGCGTTTGGATCTTTACCTAATAGAATTTGCGATTTGAAACAATAATAGTCTTTAGAAAATAAATAATGAAAGTTATTAATTTTATTCTCAGTAAATTTTCTCGAAATTATATTATAAACATGTGTGTGTGTGTGTGTGTGTGTGTGTGTTTGGGTGTGTGAGTATAAGAGTGTATGTTAATATATTTAAGCTTAAGAATCTTTATGTACTGTTTTATTCAATTTAGTTTTGACATATTTATTATTTGACAGGTTGTAAAAGATTTTCTACTTTACTGTAGGTTAAACTTTTTAGCCATTTACTTAAAGTAGTAGTTTTAACATTATGAGAAGTTTAAGAATATATGTTAAAGATTTTATTTATTTTATTATACAATTTAATTTATAATTCATAAAACTGGCAACCCGCAAAAGCTGTTTTGGTATTTTTATTGTATGTTACAACGTTCTTTATAATATTTTGCCTTCTTTCATATGGTCAAATTTTAACATTTTATGTCCTTTTAGAATCAGGTGCATTATAAAGAGTTTTCTCACTGAAAGAACTCCACTTATATCATATAGATCTACAGTCGGAAATCTTCTCGATTTAAAATGCATAACCTTTAATAGAGATATTTGCGATCTTTCTAGTTCAAAAAATTTAGACTTTGTCGCACCACCCCATATTGGAAGGCAATATATCAAAACAGATTGGACCAGAGCAATATAAATAACAGACAAAGGTTGTTTTTGTTTCCAGTAGAGTGTGCATTATTTTCTATAGGTACAACATGTCTAAGCTTTTTAAAATCCAAGTTAATTTTCTTACTCTATTTGAAATTTGCTCGACTTGCATGTGCCAGGATAATCGTTGATCCACAAGTACACCTAAGTACTTAGTATGGGTAAGTTTATCTATTGTAGGACATGTACACGAGTAATTAGTTTTATCTTTGTCTATTCTATTAACACAATTGTGAATTTTGATTATAAAATCCTTTTTAGGTTGTGTTCGATTTGTAAGGCTGAAACAAATATAATTGTTTTTTTTTTGTATTGAGTGTAAGCAAATTACTATCAAGCCAACATGCTATCTTTTGCATGCCTGTCTCTGTCTTGTTACGTATGTCCTCCCAACAAGATCCTTTCAATACCACTGCAGTGTCATCAGCGTAGAAGATGTGAGCGTCATTTATAGTCATATTGCAAAGGTCATTGATATAAATAAGAAATAATGTAGGTCCCAATACGCTGCACAATACGGTCCCAATACACCATAACTTATATCTCTACAAGCACTCAAATATTCTCCAACTCTGACTTGCTGTTTTCTTTCAGGAAGGTAGTCTTTTAAAAGTGCCAAAGAAACATCTCTAATACCATACTTTTCAAGTTTGGACACAAGAATAGGAATGGAAACCGTGTCAAATGCCTTTTTGAGGTCGATAAATACTGCTAGACCTTTTCTTCGTTCATCAAGAGTGTCAGCAACAAGCGAGCTTAGGGCTAAGACAGCATCTTCAGTCGACCTTCCCTTTCTGAATCCATATTGTGATGAGGATAGCAATTTTTTTTTCAAATTATTTAAACCATATACCTATTCACTGTTTAAATAATTTGTAGCTAGGTAATTAAATAAATAATGAATTTACAGAACCTAGTGTGAGTATTTTATTTACTAATCCTGAAATAATAAATACCTATAAATAAAACTAAAATATCTTTTTGCGAGTCAAAAATATGTTACCAAAGCAACGAATTCCGGATCGGCACTGAAGTCGCTGAATTCCTCCGCTTAAATTTTGGCTAGTTATGATGGACTTTAAATGCCACTTAACTTTAATCGTTTATTGAAATACACATAAGTCGAACATATTTTTCATCCTGGATCAATTCAAGTTAATTCGATATTGAAATACCGGCCCTAAGTTACTTAATCTTTATACTTAATACTTATCAGTATCTGATCTTTATCATGTATAAAGACTAAGTACTAAGACTAAGTATCGATGGTACCATAAAAGAACACGATGTTTTTTTTCTCATTTAAGCCCGTTCGATTCCCAGTCTGCGAACATATACAAATACATATATGTTCGCAGTTCCCAGTGCAAATATGCAATTTCAAGAAATCTTTGAATGTAGTTAAATTTATTTTGGAAAATGAAGGAATATTTGCTTAGTGTAAAATTTTCTTACGTCAATATTTAGGCTACTTTCCCTTTAATGACTGCCTTTTTTTCTACCCTGTATTTTGGCGTATATTAGTTAAAACCGAATCTTAATTCAAAGAATGAGAAACATTACAACCAACATTATCATGACATCAATAGTAAACTTCTGGCAGTCTTTTCATTAGACAGATCGAAGTTCATTCTTATTTGCATTAAAGATGCAATGCAAAGTCATAAAGTTTTGGATTAAAAAGTATGAATCGTCTTCACCGTCACCAAGCACAACCTTTCCATTTATTGGAATATTCGTGAATCTGGAAGAGTTTATTGATAAGAGATGAATATTAAACCTTCTAAAGCTTTCATAAGTCTTTTCCTAAGCTTCCATATCACGTTAGTATTATATCGCGTTCTATTAATTATTTTGATATATATATTTCTCTCTTTGTTTTTGCTTTGATTTTCCTAAAATTTATGATTTATCAAAAAAATTGTGTAAATGCATTATAAACTTCGCGTATATTAACACATATACGGACGATTAACGAGTACAAAAGTTATATACGCGTCGGAATATTTTAAAATATAAAATTTAAATATAATTAACTATTTGTGCCACAATACATACATTATCTGGTGTTACTGACTACTCAAGAGAATATTCCTCAGCGTTGTCGGTAAATTGATACGACTAAAGATAGAACCAAACAGAACATTGGCTTTATTCAACATTAAAATATTACATAGTAAAGATACCGAATTGAAAGAATAATACAGTTGACAATGTCATAATAAACACCATAAACTAAGGTAGACCTAAACAAGGAGATCACATCATTCACCCCCTCTATGGAGTGACGTAGTCTTGAAGGTAGACTGGTGGTCTCCGTTCTCGAACAGAGCGACGAACACTCTCCACTTCTGGATTTGTAGTAATTTCATTGGTAGGAGCTTCTTCCGTTCGTAGTTGCTCCTCGTCATCGGACAGGTCGTCATCATCATCAATGGCCTTTGGTAGCGGTGCTAGAGTTCTATTAGAGAATGTCGATATAAAAAAAGAACAAATACATAAATGCATCAAATTTTAGATGAATGCTGAAAAAAGTATGTTTTAAAGTGAATTTTATTTAATATGATATTTTTAGGAGCCGGGACAAGAAAGGAGTATCTTAAAAGTTGATTCACCCACCTAACCAGTTATGCAATGCAAATCAAAGAAAACACTTATAGGTTGGTACTAAATAATAATAATTCGATTAGTCAGGAGACACAGTACTAGAAATAGGAATGTAATGTAAAGTTTTTTAGTCGTTCGGTTAATTACAACCCCTTTATATATATGTTAGGTAATTAAAAGGTCCCGATATCTTGATATAGAGAACAATGGAATATCTATTGTGTCTCATAATCATAATAAGGCGTCTGAGAGGTTAAGTTTCTTTTCGGAAGTAGTTAAAAGCCACTTTATGGACATTTCTTCAGACCAATAAGCCTTACTTCTTTCCTACTAAAAAGTATGGAAAAGGTCATAGAAGGGTGCATTAGACATGGACCGCTACGGGAACATCCTCTGCATCCCAGACAGCATGCCTACCAAAAAGGAAAATCCACAGAAACTGCTCTGTTAGAACTAACAGATAGGCTAGAAAGGGCTCTAGACGACAGACAGATAGCCCTCTGTGCTTTCCTTGACATTGAAGGAGCATTTGATAACGTTACCATAGAGGCCCTTTCCAAGGGAATGAAGGCTAAAGGGATTGATACAACTACCACCCGATGGATCGAATCAATGCTCCTTAACAGAACGGTCAGTGTTAATTTACATGGAACCACAAAAGGCTTTAGAATAACGAAAGGCTGTCCACAGGGAGGTGTCCTATCGCCGCTACTGTGGCCGCTAGTTATTGACCAGTTGCTGGTTGAAGCCTCAGAAAGAGACTTAGATATACAGGGCTATGCGGACGACGTGGTGGCTTGCGTTATCGGCCCCTGTCAAAGCACTATATCATCTATACTCCAGAAATCTCTAAACTTCATCAATAAATGGTGTATGGAGAACAGTCTATCGGTAAACCCGAGCAAAACCACAATAGTCCCCTTCACTAGAAGGCGCAAGCTAGAGAAACTTGTTACGCCTACTATTAAAGGGACTCCAATCCCATTTTCCAAAGAAGTCAAATACTTAGGCGTTACTTTTGACCAAAAATTGACTTGGAATACACATATTAGTAATGTGATCCAAAAGGCTAAAATAGCCTTAGGAATATGCTGTCGCTTAGCAGGGACGAGATGGGGTCTTAACCCCAAGATCGCCCTGTGGATGTACACCACTATCGTCAGGCCGACAATAACATACGCCTGTGTAGCATGGTGGAAAAAAACATCCCAAGTGACAGTCATCAACAAGCTCAACAGCTTGCAAAGGTTGGCATGCCTCATGGCAACAGGTGCCATGTCTACGACTCCAGGAGCTGCACTGAATGCTCTGCTGAACTTACCACCTCTTCACCTTTTTATTGCAAAAGAGGCGAAAGCCGGCATGTATAGAGCCAGCATCAATGGAAAAGTAAACTGGCACTCTCAAGCACTAAGATCTCTACATGGATCAGTACTTGAACATGATCTTTTGGCAATGACAACGGATGTCATGCTCCCACTGTGTAACTTCACCAGATATTACTCAGTGGAGATACCTCGCAGGGAAGAGTGGTCTGCAAATCACCTTACCTGTAAGGCTGGAAGCTTAGTCTGGTTCACAGACGGCTCCAAAATGAATGAAAATGTAGGATGCGGAATATACGGCGACAACCCTCGATTCAGTAAGAGTGTGAATCTAGGCAAACACGCCACCATATTCCAAGCAGAGGTATACGCCATCATAGAATGCGCGGAGGCCAACCGCCAACGAAACTACATAAATCAAACTATTCTTATCTTCTCAGATAGTCAGGCAGCCCTTAACGCTATCAATTCAAATGTCATACATTCGAGATTGGTGAAGGACTGCGTCGATAAGCTGAATGAGCTGGGACAACGGAATAAAATTATTCTGAAATGGGTACCAGGTCATTCAGGAATCATTGGCAATGAAAAAGCTGATGAACTTGCAAGGTCTGGAGCTCAGGGCCACCAGCTAGGTCCAGAGCCTTTCTGTGGTATCTCAAAGGAACAGGCCATGCAACTTCTCAAGGGCAACCTACTTGGCGAGTCAAAAAAATACTGGTTAAATCAACCAGGATTAGTACACGCCAAATCCCTTATCGAAGGCTATTCGCAAAAGCAAACTGCTGAACTCCTAGAACTCAGCAGAGCAAACATAAGTGCGATAGCAAGAGCCTTAACTGGACACTGCAAACTAAAAAGACACCAATTTCACATGAAATTAAGTGACACTGACGTTTGCCGTTACTGCGGATTAGAGAGAGAAACACCCAAACATCTCCTATGTGACTGCGGACCCCTAATTCACAAACGCAGTATCCACCTGGGCCGGCATATAATTCGGCCAGAGGAACTAAAATCTCTCAAAGCTAGGAAGATTTTAGACTTCCTGGAGGCCGCCAGGCTAAAAGAGATACTATAACAAGGTGGCGAGTTACAATAGATCTTATAGGTCGCAGTGACTACAGTTCCAACTGGAACTGCATAGCCCCTATATCCTACAATTAATAATTTTAAAAATGGACATTTCACAAGATTTAGTTCATAGAAACAACATTTATTATTACAATTTTTTTAGCAATAAGCCTAAGCAATTCTTATCTATTAGGTACGTGGTACGTACCCACGTACCTAATAGATAAGAATTCGAAAAGAAAACAAAAGAATTCGACATCTACGACTATTATCTCTAGGGATTTCGTGAAATTCCTGATATCCTAATTTCTCTGCGACATGAACAGTGTATGATGGGAAACAAAATGCATTTCTCCTTATCAGGAAACGGTTTTTTATCCTAAACTACTATAGGGTGACGGAACCAATAATGAACAAGAACCAATTATGGACGTTCGAAAAAGAAAATGTAAATATTAAGCAGCAGAAGTAATATGCATAAAGTGGCAACACTACACCATAAAGAGTAAACTATTATCTGTCACATAAACCAAAAAAAAAAGTAAGGTCGGCCATTTCCTTCAAGATGGCAGCCTAGAAAGAAGTGTGTTATTAGCTGTTACCGAAAAATCCTTTTTCATTACGGACATCCTTAAGAAAGTGAGTACGTTAGTTCTTGAATATCTTCTTTGCATTGTTCGCTATTGAAATTGTATATTATTTTATGGAAACTGTTTGAGATTAAGAATAAATGTTGGTTGTATGATAAATGGAAATATAACCTATTCTTTTGTTTTTTGCGATGTTCATTACTGGTTTGAGTACGGACCAAATACCCTATGATGGACAAGTGTCGAAACTTATTCTATTTGATGCAGTTTGAGTAATTTGACTGAAATTGTTCCGTTTGTGGTAATAACCATGTGTATTGCTGTAATTTTGGTTTTGCCGTTCTCTTTCCAGTAATGGACAAGTGTCCATAATTGGATATTTTTAACTGTCCATAATTGGATCATCTTGTTTTTTCATAGATGACGCCAAAAAAAGATTACACCCCTGAACAAATGGGGAATGCTATAGATGCGGTTAGAAAAGGTGCGAAAGTTTCGGAGGCTGCAGTAAGATATGGTGTCCCTCGGATGACTCTATTTATTAAAGTTACAATTAAAATTAGGTAATAAGACTATTACAGAAGAAAGAAACATTTATCTAGCTAGACAGCTAGATAGATATTTCTAGATTCCTTATGTGATATTTTTGATTATTCAATCTCAAAGAGATCTCAACTTGTTAGATAGTTTAAGGTGCTATTGCCATTGAATTTGTTAGAAGTTTACTTTTATTTTGGGGTGTTTTTGTGATCTTATAAATTTTTTTTGAAATTCTTATTTTGATGCCAGAGGCTGCAAAATTAAATTTAAATTAGGTAATAGTTTAGCTAGAGATTTTGATGTTTTTATTTCAAACAGATCTCAACTAGATAATTTTAAGGTACCATTGAATTTGTTATTTTTGTAACCTTATATTTTGAATGAATTTCTTAGAAGTTTACTTTTGTTTTGGGGTATTTTTGTGAGCATATATTTTGTTTTTTTTTAATTCTAAGTCTGATGCTAGAGACTGCAACGTTAATCTAAGATTGTGTAATAGTTTAGCTAGAGATTTTGATGTTTTTATCTCAACCAGATCTCAACTAGATAATTTTAAGGTGCTATTGAATTTGTTAGAAGTTTACTTTTGTTTTGATATATTTTTGTGTCTAAATCTTGATACTAAGTCTGATGCCAGAGATTTAAAGTTACTTTAAGAATTAGTTTAAGTATGAGAATGTTGTGACGGGGCTCCTAGTCCGGCAGCGCTATAGTCGCCGGGACGTCGGAACCGCCGCACTCATTCAATAGTTAGGGAAACGAAAATAAAAGTATCGTTCACAGGCGACTTGTTTATTTTGTAGTGTAGATAATGGAAATAAGGAACCCGTGTATCAGGTTCCTGATGTATTTGAAAAATATATTATTTATACAAATTTTGATAAAAATGGTGAACTAGTAGCGTTTAGCTAGCTGGTTTCTGTAAGATTACCATAGAATGAGACTACGGAGTTTCCAGTCATTATAGAGGTTTATCCATCCATTAGGCAAGAACGAAATGGCATCGTTACAATACACGGGTTCCTGATGTTTATGAAAAATATGGTTGGTTTATAAAAGTAAGGTTTAATAGTAGCGTCTAGCCTGCTGGCTTCTGTAAGATTACGTCAAAATGAGCCGAACAGGAATTGTGGAACGGAGAAAATGTGAATTTAGACAGAACAGATAAAAATACAACTTGATTACCATAGAGTGAGACTACGGAGTTTCCAGCCATTATAGAGGTTTCATCCATCCATAAGGCTAGAACGAAATGGCATCGTTACAATGTTAATTAGTTTCCCTATTTTTAATAGAAGTGAATTAACAAAAGTAAATAGTTCTCATTTAGTTATGGAAAGTATAAGTTTTGTTATAAAAAATAAAATAAATAAATAACTAGGAAAACATTCGTTAAAACTATGCTTTAAAACAGTACAAACTAATGTTAAAGACAATAACTGTTGAGAATACTACAGTTAATCTAATTAAGTTTTAATAAACGTTGATTTGTGATATCCAATCCTGTCTTCTCAATTTCGGTGTTGTTCAAAGTTTAAAAATCAGGCTGTTATGTCCATAAATGGGGTTTCATTACTAGGTAGTGGTCCATAACTGGTTGTCCATTACTAGATATCAGCTGTCCATTAATGGTGATTTGGGACATTCAAAAATTTTGACGAAAATAAATTACTCATTGATATTCTATATCAATTTTGATCTGTGTTACCCATTCTGTGTATATTTCCATATGCTTTTATTACATAATAATTTTAGTACACTTAAAATCATAGGATTTTTTTAAAAAGTCCTGAGTAGTCGGTCTTAACATGTCCATAATTGGTTCCATCACCCTATTACAGAATACTTATTGAAAAAAAATAATTAAAAAAACAGCTCTTGACGAGTTTCTTGCCGGTTCTTTTGGTTACAAGATCTCGGAGCCTAAGGATTTGTGAAAAAATGGCTTAGCTTCTTTGTCGTTTATAAGTGTCCCACTGGTTGGGAATCCCTGGCCTAGAGACTGATATATTGAGTTTGATGATTTTCATTGGGTACACTAGTTATTCTTTTATGAACGACGGAGAAGCTCTTAGCCTTCATAAATTACAAGTTACAACATAGATTTACTTCGCATAGTTATTTGATTGTGGAGTGCCGTGTGTGAATGTGTGTCTGGACCGGATATTATTATTTTTAAATGCTGATTTGAGTGACTAAACTATAATATTTAGTATTTATTTATTTTAAAATATCGGCAGCCGGTAGGTCCTCTATTCGACTTCCAATTATTATAATCACACGTTTAATCGCATAAATATATGCGAAAGTCATTCGTACCGAACAAACACATGTCATGACTCACCTTTGAACAGTAAACTGCGCTGCGAACTGCGATCAAGAACAGTGTACCACAAATTATATAGTAATGTACTTTGTTATTATTTAGCTAGGGAGGCATACGTACCAATACCAATCATCAATGCGTCAAGAATCTCAAAGTATTATGCAATAGATTTACCTAGGTAGGTAAATATATTAAAGGTACCTAGTATATACCTAGTAACATAGTAGTATTTACATTTTGCTTATCGAAGAAGCGCCGCTCCACTCCCAGCCGTAGCCGGTGATATCAATAAGAGTGAATTTAGCATAGCAACGTAGATATGGACCTGTATGCTAAGTCCGTCATTGCTGACCTTGACGACTGTTGATTAAAAATGTTTAGGTATTTACCGTATTCACACGCACACTGTGAATATCTTGAAGTGGACCTCTACATACTTCATATTTGCATTTTGTATTTAACTTAAAGTCTTATTAAATTAAGAGATACTTAGCCTTCATCATACCGTTTTAAGTAGGTTATTGAAGATGAAAGCGCACCTCTCCCGAAATCCTCAACCACTGAGGAACTGGTTATGGTGCCGGAACACAATACAGCTGAAAACATTGTTGTTATGGCGCCAGACTTACTTAAATAAGATGATGGTTAGTTACCATTCCAGGTGGATTTACAAGAAGTCCTACGAGCAACTAAACCGAATAGAAAATGTAGATGAGTTAATGGTTTTACTAATTTGATTTCCTGACAATTTCTTTATGAAGAGAATGCGGCTAATGTATTCTATGACACAGCCTCGACCTTGCTACTGTAGGTCTAGCTAGTTGTATTTATAGCTACATTTGTAGCATGTCTATATTGCCGTTTTTTTTGCTGTGCTTCTTTGGGCTTCAGGATGTCAAAGTAAAAAAAAACAAACGTCCGTCGTTCTGGCGCCTCTATTGGTCTACCAGGTAGATCTAGTAACACTGTTCTTTTCTTTTCTTAAGCCTATGTTGCTTTGCTGCCTCTCTAATTTTCAGGACCAAAGCCTGTTTGTGAGGTGTTTAGTTGACTAGGTATGTAAAATTTGAAACCAAAACATAAATAAGAATAACAACCAACTTCAAAAAGTATTTATTTACTACAAATCGGTGACATGCCAGCCAAGACAAGAAAACTATAAGTATTTAAGTACAATATAGAATAATTTTATAATGCACCATCGATGCTTTGGCTGGCACTGACTCCAAAAGTATATAATTTTATTTTTCGATTTATGAAGTCGTTCTGGCGCCTCTATTGGTCTACCAGGTAGATCTAGTAACACTGTTCTTTTCTTTACTTAAGCCTATGTTGCTTTGCTGCCTCTCTAATTTTCAGGACCAAAGCCTTTTTGTGAGGTGTTTAGTTGACTAGGTATGTAAAATTTGAAACCAAAACATAAATAAGAATAACAACCAACTTCAAAAAGTATTTATTTACTACAAGTTGGTGACATGCCAAGAAAACTATAAGTATTAAAGTACAATATAGAATAATTTTATAATGCACCATCGATGCTTTGGCTGGCACTGACTCCAAAAGTATATAATTTTATTTTTCGATTTATGAAATAATGGATTTAACTTCACTTTGACGACCTGTTTGGCGCAGGGGTACTAAACCCGCCTTCTACGCCAGAGGTCCGGGTTCGATCCCCGGACAAGACAAATATTTGTGTGCATGAAATAACTATTTGACTTGGTAAAAAAAAAGTATATAAGTATTTTTATCCGTTGTCTAGTATCCATAACACAAGTTCTTCATGAAACTTAACATGGGGTAGATAATTGGTGTGATTGTATGAAATTTATTTATTTTACTTTGATAGATTGGAACAGCGGTGATTAAACGCTTTTTGTACCACCTTTGCTATAGTGATTATATGATAATAGTGTCGAGTGTCATCTCCTACAAAATCGTATGAAGCTTGTTTTTCCACTACTGCACTACCTGCATTGGTAAGGTAATATTTACCTTTGCACAGACGCAGAAATTGGTTGACGATTTTATATTTTCAAATTGGTAGTACAAAAATAATAGAACATCAACAGGTGTTTCATTAGATAATAAATTATTTTTTTAACTTTAGTACCTTAAAACGTTACTGGTAAGCCGGGAAGTTTCCCGATTGTACCTAGGTATTTTGGTATTGGTGATGGGCTCTTTTCTCCGCATTTAGACTCTCATTTGGTCCGTTATGCGTGAACATAGCATCGGTATGGCTAGTCAAGCCATCCCAGTTCCTTCTAGAAGCGCAGAAGCCTCCTGGGGCGTTCACAGGCTTCTAGGAGCGACCTCACGTCTTTGAGGATTTCTGCCCGTTTTGCGGCCAAACCCACGCACTCCAGGATTACGTGGGCGGCTGTTTCCTCTGCGTCCAGGCATCCCCTACATAGGGGGCTGTCTGTCGCATTCATGATGAATAGTTGTCGGTTTAAAGTTAGGTGACCTGTAAGTGTGCCTACAACTATTCGGAGGTCTGGACGATTAAGGCTGAGCAGTCTACAGGTCAATCGCGGCGAGACTGCAGTCATCGCCAGCTTGGACTGTCTACAGCTTGTTTGATCTACCCAAATCCCCTTCTTGCCAGCTCATCGGCGGCATCGTTCCCGTGTGATCCACTATGCCCTTTAACCCAAATTAGCATTGCATAGTTCGGGTACCTACCCGATGTCCATAAAAATCTTTAATAAGTTGCCAGAGTATCTGAAGGCCGAAACGGATATCGGTGTGTTCATTCGCTCCTTGAAAAAGCTGCTTGTAGGAAAAGCTTACTATTCCATTAATGAATACTTTGAGGAAAAAAGTTTCTAAATGTCTGCCCCTCTCCTGTTCGTTGCAGTGCCTTTCGAGGTGCATGCGATACATTGGTGCTTGCATGTTTTGTTTAGTCACTAAGTCGCATGTAACGCAATTTGTAATAAATAAATAAATAAATCCATTGTAGGATTACACTGTTGTTGTTGGATGCTAAACGATCCAAGACTCGGTGGCATTCGTAGACAATGCTGGAGTTGATCGTGTTGGCCTCCAGTGCTGTTAGGACGGCCATACTGTCGGTCAGTATGCGGATGTTCAGTTCCTTCATACCTCTAGACAGGGCCGTGGTAGCTGCGTTTATTATTGCAACACATTCGCATTGAAATATCGAACTGTGTTGGCCTAGTGCTAGTGATGTTTTGATATTTAGGTCTTGTGAGAATACTCCGGCTCCAGTGCCAATCCCCATCTTGGAACCGTCCGTATAAATTCGGACTTCATGTATGCCAGAGTAGTCTTGGTCACTTTCAAATAACTGTATTTGGTAATTCTTTTCGAAAATGTATTGTTTAGGGATCCTGTCGCATGGGGCAGCGATTAGTGACTCATGTTTCACTAGATTATTCCACAATGTGGAGTGAGGACCCTCTTGGTTGTACCACAGACCCAGGTGTTTAAGCCTTATAGCAGCCATGGAGGCTTCCTGTTGTATAAACAGGTCCAGGGGTGTTAGATCCAGAGCTACTTCAAGGGCGACTGTGGGGGTAGTTCGCATGCAGCCTGTTATCGCAGAGCATGCCAATCTTTGGAATTTCTGCAGCTTGTTGATTACGGTTCTTTGCTCTGTTTTGGTCCACCAGGCAACGGCTCCGTATGTGATTATGGGACGTATAACAGTTTTATACAGCCACATCGTTATTTTCGGTGATAGCCCCCAGCTTTTGCCAAGCAGTCTTTTACATTGGCAAAATATGATGGTGGCTTTGTTTAGTTTACCTTCGAGATGTCTATTCCAGAGGAGTTTGTTGTCTAGTATCACCCCTAGATACTTGACTTCCTTGCTGAGGGACAGACTGGTATTGAAAAGTTTAGGAAGTTTAAGGTTGCCTAGACTCCGTTTGTTTGTGAACAGGATTAGTTCCGTCTTTGTTGGGTTCACTGTTAGATTGTTTTTGATGCACCACTGTTCGACGAGCTTTAATGCGGACCTCATTCGGACACATATCACACTCTCAACTCGTCCGCTGATGAGTATGGTCAGGTCGTCTGCATAGCCTACTGTGAGGAAGTTGCGGTCGTTGAGCCAGCTTATCAGCTCATTGACCACAATGTTCCATAAAAGAGGTGAGAGGACACCTCCTTGGGGACATCCTTTTGCTACTACCCCTCTGGTGGTATCATTCACAGTAAATAGTATTGTACCTAGGTTATTTAAGGTTAATTAAAGGACGGAATTATGGGCTTTATAAAATGTCTTAAAATTTTAAATAGCAGTTATTTAAACATTTGAGACATTTATAAAGCCCATAATCCCGTATTGTAATATGTATTTAAATAACTACATTCAAAATTTCATGTCGAAATAAAACAGCTTTTACGGATATCAAATGCGCTATATTTTACGAACTAACTAATTGTAATTATCCGTATTTTTAGGTTTTTTAGGGTTTTTTGATTTTCCCGACGTTTCGGCACCTTTTTAGCTGCCGTGGTCACGGGATGACTGTCGTTAATTCATATCGCTATCTGTAAGTAAATTTTATCATAACTTTTTAATTTTGCATTTTACAATGCTATTATTATGTGATAAATATCATCAATTAACATATTTTTAATGGGTTATCGCATGGTTCACGGTCAGGACCGTTTTATCGAATAATACCTTCTCCTTATCTAAATATTTTTAATCACATAATAACTTTGTTTTCGACAATTAAGGAGCTATATGACTGAAGCGAGATAGCAATGATAAAACGACGCGTGCGAGAGCGAGACAGATTTAGCAGATTAGGCGAAAAAACCACGAAATCACTTCGTAGTAAATAACTAATAACGATAAAAGAGAAATTAAAATAAGCGATGCTAAATATTATTGGTGTCTACTAATTAAACCAATTTCCAATAGTATATGTAACCCCATTTAAGAATCGTCTTGAATTTTCGTTCTTCGTTCTTTTTCTGTATAGCGTCTTACATTTAAACGATGCATATTTCTGTTTTCACTGATTTTAGTAATTTTGAATTTTAATTTCATGAAACTCTATTCAGTATGGTCGTGGTGATGTTTTTAAATTAGCGACTTTAACCTTGGGCTTGGGTCGCGTTTGTTTGTGACCTCATTTACCATGCCGATTTAATGTATATTGTAATGTTATATGTGAGTATGCTTATTAGTAGTCTGACAGGTGACCTTTTTTTTATTGTAATGAGAAAACTGGTCGAAAGTTTCATTTCACATTAAATTCCTTTTGACGTTTATCAATTGTGTCGAAAGCACTTTTTGAATAAAAATATTTGTCTTTGACTTTGACTTGTTAGCATGCTATTGGAAGTTATTCATTATTAATAAAAAATGCTATTTTAAGTTTTGAACACACTAGCGCACTTAAGGCATAGGAAACGGGTTTAAAAAAAAACGAGAATTCCCGGTTCTGAAGGTCACAAAAAACAGGTGCAAAAATCAACACCCGGCTTCGAAAAATCGATATAATACAATATTGATAGGCAGTATAGCCTAACAATACCATAACTAACCTACACAAGTCTTGCATTGGTACCTATTATGTTAAAAGTAATTATCTGTTGAGAGTTATGTACGTATCTACTTTTGTTGTTTATTTTCAATGCGATCTCAATGTTTGAACTTTAAAATGTTTGGTAAGGTGTTAACTGATAAACTAATCACAAAGTGACGCAAACGCAACACGATGTGTTATTATCAGTTCTGTGATGCCAAGTAACTACTTTATCTACCTACCTTAATTTCATATCACGTTTTTATTAGGTACTTAGATCCCTTCTGCCTACCGTGCCTACCGGAGATAGTAATGATATATTATGTCGTAGGGAAATGAGGATACTAGGGATTTCACGAAAGATGTCGAATATTCATACGTGTTCTTTGGCATTTCACTAAACTTAATAATTGAAATGGGAAAATCTTTCATGACTAGAATAATAAAACGAAATAACAAACTTACTGAAGCATTGCAAAATATTCAATATTTAATCGACTAAACATGTTCATACGATAATGTTATACCTTTTTCACATCTCATCATCATAAATATAAAGAAATAACTAATTAAATGTTAAATACTTATGAAAATTTTTTGACGAATTGATAACCTCCTTCTTTTTTGAAGTCGGTTAAAAGCAAACAAAAGCCCTTTGGAGTCGGTGCCAGCCAAGGCATTCTACTTTGAACTTCTATTAAATAAAACAGGGAGAAAAAACAGCCCTTGACGAGTTTTTTGCCGGTTCTTCTCGTTACAAGGTCTCCCGCCGTAGGGTTTGTGAACCGATGGCATAGCTTCTTTGACGTTATTTTTCTTGCCCTGTTCTTTGTGGTCACTAACCGTAAAATGAAATTTATTTTGTTCGAGAAAATTACATTAATATCTACACTCAAATTGATTTTAATTGTTGTTTATACTTGAGTATGCAATAATATTTTTTAAGTTTTCCCCAAAATGTGAAAGGAGCTTATTTTTTAAAAGCTGTTTATAATTTATAATACTTACTTATATCTTTAAAAAAAATCTACACGATTGAATTTAATGTAATTGAAATTTTATGTAAGGCCTCTTTATAAACAATAAACACGATATCTAATAAGTCACCCCAGTAATAGCAAAGGATTAGTAAAAAAACGTATAAAGTGAAAAGAATAAAAACAACTAAAAATAAACAAAGGTGATTTTATATTATAATGTTACGACTAAGAAACTAGAAATATTCACCGTGGCCACTTCAATAGTTTTTTTATAACATTTTTTGTGTATTTGGAGCAGGGGCAATAATTCTGCAGTCCATTTTTTTTTCAAAATGTTAACTAATGTTTTTATTTATTTTATTTAAGAATATAAAAATGCCTCAATGATAATTGAAGCATTTTATGAATAAAAAAAAGTTAAAGCAATCTTAATTTTGAAACCTCCCAAAATAAATAAGTGATTTTTGGGTCCGAGGTAAAGGATGTTCAAATAAATGAAATCCTACTCAAATCATCTCTCCTGTAGATTTTTATCAGCAGGAGTTTAGGATCTAGAGTTTCGCGTCCGTTTTCTTAATACGCTCAATAGGGGGAGGGGGCAAACTGCAAGGTGGGTTTTAAATAACCGCAAATAATGTTCAGAAAAAAATTACCACTGTAGGAATTAATGTGAATTAATTTTGACTGGACTATAAAGCCATACCTAGCCATACAAGCACCTTTAGATTCTACATTGTGTACGTTCATTTGCATATAAGAAGGTAGGCATTTACGGAATTTGTTTTCTTGACGATGGTATAATAACCGATTTAGTTGAATCAATAAAAACTTATACATTACCACGCCATATTTGGTTTAGTGACTACAGTGGCAAAAAAAAAAGTAAAAATCACGTCCTTGCCAAATATAACTTCAGCCATTTTCAAAGGGCTAGACAAGTAGGTACAATAATAGAAAACTACAATAATTGAAAGTTGAGTCACAAAAACAGGTTGAGTAATGCTATTTCAATCAACGGTCAGCGTAAACGGGCTAGCCTTTTAATGAAATGGCTGATTCAACTAGATGGCTGCGACTGCTACATATTTACGGTCGTCATAATTATTATTTATTTTTTATCTAAGGTCTGGAAATTATAAACCTTTAAGTACGAAATATAAATGCTTTAATTATCAAAGAATTGTTTCGATCAACTTTGTCAACGATAAATTTCGTTAGGAAAGGCGAATGGCAACAAGACATTTTAAGAGCTAGCGCAGACGACGGATAACGGAGGACTTTTTGTCCGCGACACGTCTTTATTGTTAACCAAATAAGATTCAACTTAGACCGCGTATATCCGTGAAAAGTACGCGATAGTGCTCGTTATTTATTCAACTTTATGTTCTTAGTAATAAGGTCGTGTCGCGGACAAAAAGTCCTTCAATGTCCGTCGTCTGCGCAGGCCATAAAAGTGCCCCGTTCAGCTTTAGCTCAGTAGATGCCTATTAAATATTAAGTATTCTAACGTTTCATGTTGATGATAAAATTTTCGATAAAGCTGAATAGCTTGGATTTTCGTTAAAAATCACCAATTTTATTTTACTAAATAGCTTTGATTACGTAATAGGTGCGTAACGTCTGGCTGTGTCATGTGGACAACAGCACCAACCACACTAGCCAATAATATCGAGGTTGATGACTCTTAAACTAGTTAGACAAGTTTGTTTTTGAATGTACCTATGTAGGTGTCCATTTAGTCTAGTGCTTGTGCCCTTATTCCAAGACAGATGAAGTTTGGCACACAAAGATATATTTTTATAAATTATTATACCTAGGTACATTAACACAATCCTTTAAACTTATTGATTGATAACAACTCTTCGTTGATTACTTCGATAAAAACAGTGATTACATATTTAAACAAACCATTAAAATAAACTGATTGTTTGGTATTGCTATTGACGAATTATATAATTCAAATTGTAGACAAATAAGTAGGTAGGTACTAACCTATTTATTATCGCTATTTTATCAGTTTTGTAGCCCCCCCTAATCAAGTTGCTATGAGGGTTCCGACGAATGAGCCCACCTCTTATACCTAAGTAGGTACTTACAATTAGATTGCTTAGTTTAGCTTAGTAGGTATTTATTAACGATTAACGATGAATTAATCACACAGATAGTAAATATTGTATGGGCTTGCTTGACAAACTAAAATCATGTATTTTATTTACGTAATTAGGCACTTAATCAACTTTTATTTTTATTTTATTGCTCTACTCTAACGCGTTCAAATGACCTAGTTCTACTTTGAAGATTTTATTAAAGAGTTCGTGCCAGAATGAATAAAAAAAAATCTGGCACGAACAGTCATTTCAGAGGAATATAAAACGCATTTAATACAAAAAAAAAACAACTCTTTTTTTGGAGATATTATACCTATATTAAATATTATACTTACTTATTTATGCGTTTGACTTTATTACGGAATACAAAAATACAACTAGGTATAGGAACTTTATGTACTAGTTCCAGTGGCGAAGGGTCGATCCATACATACCGATTGCCAACGGCTTTCCTTGTAGAAATCCCACTTCAGCGATCCACCAAACAGATCATTTAATGAAATTATTAGTTGCTATCTAGTAGTTCAATATACGTGGATGCCAGGCGTTGCAAAGTGAGCAAAATGTTTTTGTTTCCATGTTTGTTATTGTTTGACTTGTGGATTTTTTTTAGTCCGGCTTAGGTTCTAAACTTACCTTCGCTGAATTTTGAGCCCTCGCCACTGGTACCTATCGTCAAATGTGATGATATAGGTAAGACGTACAGGATTCCTATTATTTACGATACGCAGATATATTTTAAGATCAAAACAAAATATTGATGACCTGTTTATTTGCAAGTCTACCGTATGACAGCTTAATAATTACACAATATTTTATAATATGGCATCAAAAACGAACTAGGACGAACAACATGTTGATTAGAATATGTATCTATTTAACTATATTTTTTAACGTGGTATCACGAATTGTATTATCACATCCATTAGTATCTACCTACTCGACCACGCCAAGGCCTCTATCTTTTCAACGTAGCGTAAGTATAGAGGTAATGTTTGTATGTTGACAAAATAGAACACACACAAACGCAACACAGTCGTGTATCAACGGAGTGAACTGGAGGAAAAACGATTTTCTCAGGCCAAAGTTTAATTGAGCAGTAAAATTGAAGCATAATTGAACACAATAATGGACGAGGGTCAGTAAACGTATAGATTAGGGGAACCCGTAATAAGTAGCGCTATAGGTCCCTACCTCGTAAAAAGTATCGGTGTGGAGTGTGGAATAGTGTGGATATTGGGTCGATTTGACAGTCAAAGCCTCGTAAAATACGTGTATGTATTTAAAAAAAGTATATAAGTATGATTATCCGTTATCTAGTAAAGTCAGCTTCATAAAGATATGAGGTGACAAGGTGGTCAAATAATAACCAAGGTTCAATTCTAAAGTTACCTAAATATTGTTCACCACCAACCACTCATATATTTCTTCAAATCATAAGTCTCCAATTACATATACGCGATTACAATGATTTCTAATATGTACACTTCGTAACTGTTCATAGGTATCTAAGCGTCCAGACTCTGGACGCTTAGATACCTGTGAACTCTGGACTCCAGAGTACTTACTCATAAATATCTTCACTTATATAGATTATTCAATGTCCAGTACTTACATGAAAAAATTGTTAAAGGGCCTTTACAGACCTGTAAATAAATAACAATCAAATCTTTCCTGTTTATAATATTTGTATAGAAAATGGTTTTATGCATATTTTATATTAAGTTTCAATTTAGTTTTGTAAATTGAGGATTTGCTTAAACGATTTTGAACTGACTATGTTGTAAAAAATTAAAAAAGGTAACAAATAGTAACAAAAGCTTAATTTGTGATAGGCAACGCCCGGATAGCGGAGCGGTAGGCTAGCTAGGCGTAGCTAGGTTTGGATCCCACCCAAGAAGGTACCTAAATTCAAGTTTTATTTACATAAATTAGTAGCAATTCCAATATTTCATCCATCAATTTTCAAATACGTAACAATCACGTCCAATTACGTTAAGTCTGTGCTGTTATACTCATATAATAGGTACTTCGCAAGAAAGAAGTGACTAATGTCAGACTTAAAACAATGGAAAATAATAGTTTTTTTAGTCAAAAATAATTTCGAGTGACCCGAGATGGGGCCCAAACTACTCTGCTCAGCCTGTTCCGCAGATGTCAAATCGATGCGACCGGCAATGTAACCTCGTCATTTGTCTAGCGTTGCCAGATTGGGGGCTTTTTTTTCGCCATTTTGGAGGTAAATTGAATTTTATGACAAAAAAACAATAAATCGTTTTTCATACAATAGTGACATTTTGTGTGTGCGATATAGTGCGATACTGAAATCGCGTTTCGAGAAAAATATACTTTTTTCATAGAAAAGTATATTTTTGGCGCAAAATAAAGTTCAATCTGGAGAAAAATTAAATTTCATATCTGGCAACCTTATTTGTCATCTCTCATCTCATTCATCCCTTCCGTGCTGTCCCCCTGTCCTTTTCCCCGTGTCCTGTCATTCACTGTCAAAGGGAAACCTTTATTTTGTTTTGCATCGAAATTAATTTACGCTAGTTTTTTATTTTATTAGGTACGGTTTTACTTCATGAACTAAAAGTAGGTACTACATAGTTATTAAAGTAAGTGTGATATTAAAACGAAGCGTATAACGTGGATCTTCAAAATTACTTTAATACACATACGTTCTACGTAGTACACACGTACTACAAAAGTTGCGATTGTGACCAAGTTACCGGTTGTGCTTGTTATCCGCGATAGTTGTTTATCGCTTTTACTGTCTATATAAAGAACTCGTAACGCGTCTCTTGCGGTATTTGCGTCCACGGTGCGCGTCCAGTGTGTCGCTCCGTTGGTTAAGTTCGATTAACGAAGACACCATGGCATCCAGGGAACCAGCTTCTGACCAATTAGTGGACTTTAAAAAATCCATCAAGGTATGTAATTGCACTATTAATAATATTGTTACCTATTATTCGGAAATTATTTAAAATCATTCCGATGTACCAAAAACCTGTTGACATGAAGCAACATTACTGTGCTTTTCCATTTATTTACACAGACACCACAGGCATAAAGATTTGTACATTGAACTTAATTTACATATAACTATTTTTTAAGCAATGATTTCTAGATATATATTTCTAGCATTTGGTATGACAATGGGTGACCTATGAACATTGTTATCTTGTTTACCACTTTAAATGAGTACCTACTTAATGTGTTTTCTGCAATTATTGATCTCTATTGTTCTGTTTTAGAGATAATAAATACAAATTTAAATTCATGGTATTTTATTTTTATTATGCTGGCTGAATATTATGTTATTAAGTATTTTTGTTGTAACTTCATGGCATGTCAGACAAATATTGGGAATATTGTAATTTATTTATTTAATAAGGCTTACCAACTAAATACATAAAGGCAAATTATATTAAGTTTACAGCACTTAGCAAAATATGTATCTTATATGCATTTAACTTAAAGGTATGCACAACATTGTTATATGTATAAGACGTTTTCTTTTATGTTTTATTGTTAGACTAATCAATAATAATACTGAGATAGAGAAAAAAATACGATAATGAAAAAATACAATGCAGAAATTAAGAAATTAAAGAAATTAAAATGTAATGTATTGTAATGTTTCACATTCCACTTCATTGTCTCCATGTGACTTTAAAATTATTCTTTACTAGTTGTCATTAACCCACTAGTTACTAACGTCATTTTAAAACAATGCATAAGAACAACACATAATTTATAAACACATTTAAGAAAATGTAGGTATTTTAGATGTTCCTAGTGTTGCTTGTAAACAACACAAATATTCCGAATTTCCACTAGGAAAATATTTTAAAATATTTTTTCCCACATCATTAATATTTATTAAGCTGCATACATAAAAAATTAAATTCAAATGCAATATTTTACGTCTGTAGCATCTGGGTTAATAAAATGAAAGTTTGGCAATTTGTAGGTACAGTTGGGGAACTTCCCGGTAGTCCAGTAGATATTTTATTAGGAAGCTTTATTTTATAAAGTAATAGATTTGTAGAAAACATTTATGCACAAATAATAGATCATTAATAAGTCTTTCATTTTAATAATAAACTACTGATCAACTGGGTAGTTCCTCAATTGTACTTAAATGCATAATTAACACTTTGCTGGCGTTGAATAAGACAAAGAGTTTTTTTTATGACATGTATAAACATTTACTAGCAGTGAAGGTTTAATATGCAGAACTTAATTTGGAATTGCAATGGCAAAGTGCCTATTTGATATTAAGAATACCCTTAAAAGCTATAACAGATCACGGACTCAAAAACATAGTTGTGCATTTTTCATGTGATCACAGTGCCCAAAGTATAATGTGAATGTTTGTAAAATAATGTTTTTCTTCTAAGCGAATTCTAAGCGAATTGACTTATCTTTTTTTATGAATAATGAGGAAACTCAGATAAATGTAGCCTTTATTAATATATTTTACTTTTCACTGTTTCAGGATTCACCAGGATTCATCACCACTAAGTCTGGTTCACCCGTGGGTGTTAAAACTGCCATCCAAACTGTTGGAAAGAATGGGCCAGCACTTTTGCAAGATGTTAATTTCTTGGATGAAATGTCATCATTTGACAGAGAACGTATTCCAGAACGTGTTGTCCATGCCAAGGGTGCCGGAGCCTTTGGTTACTTTGAAGTTACTCATGACATAACTAAGTACAGTGCTGCAAAGGTTTTTGAAACCATTGGGAAGAGAACACCAATTTCTGTCAGATTCTCAACTGTTGGAGGAGAAAGTGGTTCAGCTGATACAGTTCGTGATCCTAGGGGTTTCGCTGTCAAGTTCTACACTGATGATGGGAACTGGGACTTAGTAGGTAACAATACTCCTATTTTCTTTATCAGAGATCCAACTCTCTTCCCCAGCTTCATTCACACTCAAAAAAGAAATCCTGCCACCCACTTGAAAGATCCTGATATGTTCTGGGACTTCTTAACCCTAAGACCTGAAACAGTTCATCAAGTCCTTTACATGTTTGGCGACCGTGGTATTCCTGATGGTTACAGGCATATGAATGGATATGGCTCTCACACATTCAAACTAGTAAACGCTCAAGGAGTGGCACACTGGGTAAAATTCCATTACAAGACCAATCAAGGCATCAAGAATTTGCCAGTTGATAAAGCTGCAGAACTTGCATCCTCAGATCCTGATTATTCCATTAGAGACCTTTACAATGCTATTGGTAAGGGTGATTTCCCATCCTGGACCCTCAACATCCAAGTCATGACTATGGCACAAGCAGAAACTAGCAAATTCAATCCATTTGATTTGACTAAGATTTGGCCCCATTCTGAATATCCACTTATCCCCGTTGGTAAGTTGGTTTTGGATCGTAATCCTAAGAACTACTTTGCGGAAGTTGAACAAGCTGCATACAGTCCATCCAATCTTGTACCGGGTATTGAACCGTCTCCTGATAAAATGCTTCAAGGCCGTTTGTTTGCTTACAATGATACTCACCGTCATCGTCTGGGTGCAAACTACCTGCAAATACCGGTGAACTGTCCCTTCCGCGTCAAGGTGGCCAACTACCAACGCGATGGCCCACAGGCTATCAACAACCAAGAAGGATGCCCCAACTATTTCCCTAACTCATTCTCTGGTCCTCAAGAGTGCCCGCGTGCTCAACGTCTGCAGCCGCGTTACAATTTGACTGGAGATGTCGACAGGTACGACAGTGGTCAAACCGAAGACAACTTCTCCCAGGCAACTGCATTGTATAAGAATGTATTTGATGATGCTGCCAAACAGCGTTGCATTGAAAATATTGTTGGTAACCTGAAAGATGCTGCTGGTTTCCTGCAGGAAAGAGCAATCAAAATCTTTACTAATGTTCATCCCGACTTGGGTAGTAAGGTGGCAGCAGGATTGGCTCCATACAAGAAGTACCATGCTAATTTGTAAAAGTTCGTGTCAGAGGTGCTATTTTTTACAATCACCAATGTTTATTGCTCTATAACTGGGTTAAGTAGGGTTTCTGTAATCATTTTACAAAGTTTATGTATAAGAATATTTGTTTTTATTGTTAAAATCATGTTTATGTGTAAAAAGATTAAATAATTTTATAATTTGACTAATCCTTTTTTCCATTGAAATGGCGTGAATGTAAGAAAGGAATATCTTCTATTGACTATAGGTTATGTAACAGTCCCTTATTACTTTCTTCTATTATCTCTTTTATTATCAGGGGCCGTACCGCGCAAGTGGCGTCGGCATCGAAATCGGCTGCATTTGACAGATGGATGTGACATATTGACCTTAGTGTTTGGTAAGTTTTCATTTTTGTCAAAATGAAGCAGCAATATGTCACATCCATCTGTCAATGAAGTCGATTTCGATGCCGACAACACTTGCGCGGTAGGGCCCCTGGATACTATTGTAAAAATATATATTACCAGCTTTTAACCGCGCGGGTCCCGTTCCCGTGGGAATATCGGAATAAAAACTATCCTGTGTTTTAATCCAGACTATCTACCACCTGTGTGCCAAATTTCATCCAAATCCCTTAAGTAGTTTTTGCGTAAAAAGTAATAAACAAACAACATATTTTCGAATTTATAATATTAGTTGGATTTAGACAAGTTCCCTAATAATCATCTACATCGTGAGAATGTTAATTACTCTACAGTTAAAAAAATAAACACGAAGTATGGCAATATCAACGTGGCATAATCAACCTTTAGGCAAATAGATAACAGCGATTGCGATACTAAACAAAATGAGTTGAAAATAAAATGTACATAGATAAATAAATAAGAATAGAGAGCACTCTATTCTATGGTTGTAGGTTCTGTGTATTACATTTGTATGTATTTTAGTTATATTTATCTATGATATAACTAAAATACATACGTAAAATACATACAAATGTAATATACAGAACCTACAACCATAGAATAGTGTATTGTGTACATTTGTCCAACTAGGAAACCGAGTTGCTACGCGGTTTTATGTCTAATAATAATGTCTCTACGCGGTTAAAGTATATTTTTTTTTAATGTCCTCACTGCTGGGGCACTGGCCTTGTTTATGACTAGATGAGGAGAATGGGCCATGACCGCCACCACACGAGCCCAATGCGGATTGGTGGGTTTTATCGACTGCAAATGCAGCCGGGACCAACTACTTAAATTTTTTATAGTAACGTGCCTTCCGAAGCACGGATGAGGCATGTTCTTCAAAAAGTCGGTAATTCTATACACTTTAAAAAATATATTTAACTTAGAGATTCTGGTTCTGGGACTGGATGACGTTTTCAATATTATCAAAATGTAACTGAAAGTACAAAAATATGTTCAAAATCCTTGGACGATGGTTAATTCGTCCAAGTCAAAAACCCTACGAAACGAGAATGGACAGGACATTTTTATATGAGTTGCGTCCCAATCCCAACCCTTGTAGCAAGTTGCGACTAGTATAAACATGATTATTTAGGCTTTTCTATGACTAATGATTATTAGTCATAAAAAAGCTTAAATATTTTTTTAAAAGTTATTGGGCTTAAAGTTAAGAAAAAGTGTTTGTATTAAATAATGATTTAATTGTACTTTTTATATATTTTGTGTTACATATCCTTACAATTAATTCGTCTTAGCCACATGACACCCGCTGCTAAGTATAGGCCTCCCCCCCAAGGATCTCCACGACGATCGGTCCTGCGTTGACCGCATCCAGCGGCTTCCCGCCACCTTCACCAGATCGACGATGCATCTTCATATATTAATAATTATATTTAACTGTCGTAAACACCCATCATTATACTACCAGTTACCAGCTAAAATACCTCGTCCCATAAATGTTAATAACATTATTTCACTTTCGGACATACCGGCGCTTTTATTCCTTTGTAAATATTTAATACATATTGCATAATATTAAATAGTAAATTGTAACGTAATTTATTATATATCTTTATGTGCTTTTGTATTAATTTATCTACAATTATTGTGTCGTATTGTAATGTTTCGTGTTTGTCCGTAGGCTTTATACTGAATAAGAGAAAACTAACAAACTAAACTCAAGGAAGAAACAGATCCAAAACTGTACCCAGCACCTATTACCGACCATATTTTATTAAAAAAAAACCGTGTATCTCTCGTTACTCGTGACGATACATTGGCGAAATTTCTGTGAAATCGGAAGAAAACCAAACCAAACAAAAAAATATTATTTCGAATCCGATTCCGTGTCCGATGGTTTGTGAATCAGCCCGCTGGACAGTTTATCTGGCTGTGGCAGATTTACAATGGGAGGTAAAACGCACAACTTTTCGCAGATGGCGCCATTGTAATCTATGGTAAACAAAAGTTTCTTGTCAGTTTATTCTGGTTATTGTCATCCTAAAAATAGGATATTGAGCAAAAAATTGAAATGTTTGGCAATATGACCGTAAAAGATTTAAGCTCAAAGAACGTGGAGCTTCAGTAAAAGGAAAAAAAAAGATTTAGGTAATAGAAAGGTAAAATTGATAATCGCCAAAATGTTCTCAACATTACATTTTGGAATAATAATAAACTTTAGATTGGTTTTCTACGAGGAGAACAATAACTTAAAGACCACCGGGACACCAGGACCATAAGATGAGGAAGTAAATGCACTGTACATGCCAGATCAAATTAATTATAGGAAGGTCAACAGTGCATCTAATTTAGATATGAGAAACATACAAAATTACTTGAAAAGGCAAGTATAAATTTGTTCAACTTGCTGCCAATTACATAAGTTTATTGGGTCTCTTTTGAGGAGCCCGTGGCGCAGTGATTCGCGCGCTCGGCCTGCGATTGTTGAGGTTTTCGCATAGGTTGGTCACGGGATGGGTGACCAAAAATTTACTATCTCGAGCTCCTTCGTGCTTCTGTAGGCACTTTAAGCCGTTGGTCCCGGCTGCATTTGCAGTCGTTAAAACCCACCAATCCGCATTGCGCCCGCGTGGTGGGTTATAGCCCGTTCTCCTTATCCATCCATAAGGAAGGCTAGTGCCCCAGCAGTGAGGACAATAAAAATGGCTGATGACGATGGGGTCTCTTTTAGCTTTACCCGCTCTACATACACTCTACATATCTTAGCCACTTACATCCTACCTCCCTACTGCTTGCTTGCACCCAACGAGCTTAGTGCGGCCAGCCTGAAAGTCGTTGAGGTGGCGAAACATAATTTAGGCATCTAATACGATAAGAAGAAGACAATCCTACATCAAATTTTTATGCTTTTTATTAATTTATAATTGCAGATTTGAAGCAAACATCCAGAAGGAACAGAAGCTCTACCATAATGACTACATACTGAATCTCAGAATGGCCCAAGAAACAAACATGCATTTTTTTCTGCCCAATGTAAGGCTTCTATGAAAAAATCTCGATAAGAAGAAGACAATCCTACATCAAATTTTATGCTTTTTATTAATTTATAATTGCAGATTTGAAGCAAACATCCAGAAGGAACAGAAGCTCTACCATAATGACTACATACTGAATCTCAGAATGGCCCAAGAAACAAACATACATTTTTTTCTGCCCAATGTAAGGCTTCTATGATAAAATCTATTATACAGGGTGAAAAAAATCTATGAGCCCTGGAGGGTAAACTACCTTAAAGCTTTTAGTTAGCTCATTTTACTAAAAGGAAACATTCCTTTATTTGTATACAGGCAAGTGATTTATCAAAAATCTTTGAATGCAGGAATACTTATTTTTGAAAATAAAGGAATGTTTCCATTTAGTAACAAACACTGCAAACATTCAATAGACCAAAACCATACCATGGAACGCCTAGAAAAGCAAAACATCTAACAGCATTATTAAACTCACGTTTAAATAACTTTTTCACCTCACACGCTCTGAAAAGGAGGTTTTGTCATTCAGTTTAGGCGTAGAATTAGGCGCTTTTTGCGGCCTAGCGCGGCAAAGTACTTTTTTTATTTAATACCTAAAAATATGTCATAATGCGTTCCGAATCAGACTATTGACTTTTTTGTTATATTTGATTCTTATTTTTAATAGCTTTAAATTATTTATAATACTCCGTTTTGGTTTTATTATGTTATTTTAGTTCATTGAATCATAAAAACAATAACAATAAGATTACACTATTTGTTATAAGAATTTTATATTAGGCTGGGTGAGATTTCACAACCTATAATTGGATTTCGGACTGTGACATAAATATTTATTTTTAAATTGTCTTTGTCTTGTACCTCATGTCAGTGTCAACATTTACGGAATCGTTTTTATTCTTATTAATAAGTAACAATATATTCCTACTTTCAATAACTTTGAATTAACTATAATACTCCCTTTTTTATTATTTTAGTTTTTTATATCATTAAAACAACGAGAATATGGTATATTTAGATTAAACTTTATGTTTAAAGATTTTTTACCAGAAGTTGAAAGCGGAAACAACCATAAAATGTTCCTCGCTGTTGTGAGGTGAAAAATTGTGTGTTGCGCTCGGCAGAAAAGTGTTTAGCGCCTTGTACCTTTGAAATCCTCGCTTCGCTCAGGATTCAATATTTGAACCACTCGCTACGCTCGTTGTTCAATCCTAGAGTCCTTCACTTGCTCAGATTTCAATATAGGTAACTCGCCGTTAAATAACCAACTTTCCAGCCTTGCATAACAAATAACTATTAACCTGTCAAAACTGTAATAGACAGCCATAAGAACAAAAAGATGCCATTTTTACATTTTTATATGCCGTTGTTGCAGACCATGATTATTTATTAGCAAATCAGGGCCCAGAAATGTTATACTTACAAATTGAAAACTGAAAAACGTGAGCAATAACAATATAGAGCACATTTACTCACAAACTACAAATTAGGACAATAAGATTCAAGATACTGGCATGATTAACATAAAACTCATTTAACATCTACTAACACACAATTTGCAAAGCCCATTCAGGTACTGCTAAATTAAATTTGGCAAAAAGGATATTGATCCCTCTTCCATTTAAAATAAAAAGAAACGTAGTAGAAGTTCTCATCTCTTGGAGTTTGGAGTTGAAGTTCAGAAGTGTGGCCTACTTTTAATGAAAGAAAAACCATATTTAGGTGCATCCCCAGGTGGTTAGACAACCAGCGTGTTTATGAAATATTTGAGAAAACGATTTACGATTCCTTATTTGTGGAAAAATAATGATAATTTGCTGCTTTACTTGGAAGCCGCCCATCCATGTTATTACCAATTCCAGGTAAAACTAAAACCAACACTTAAAACTAAAAAGTTTCTTGGCTAGGTACGAGTATTATAATTTAAATGCGTTTTTTTATTCTCAGGGCCAGTTGATGATCACAGGAAGAAAATTTGCAAACTTATTGGTCTACACATTTGTTGATTGGAAAATAATAGATGTTCCACGAAATTACACATTGGTACATAAAACTTCCTATTATGAGGAATATTTTAAACCACAGCTGCTATATATATAAGAATTACGATAGCATAAAATGGGTTTACCTTTCAGACCCCGGATTATGAGACACAATGATTTTCCATTGTTCTCTGGATACCGGTGTCCGGTTGGGGTTTGATGATTTAAACAGGGTTTTCGGGGTAAACAATGTTGCGTTTTTTATACACCACCTGCATCTGTAGCACGTATTAAATATTCTCAATTTGAAAGCAAGCTATTAATGCCCGGATGCCAATGTTGTATGGAACTTCCCTTGGGTAATAGGCTAGTTGACAAAATTTCAATAACTGCTTAATATTTTAGCTTATTAGGCATTTTATCGTAAAAAAAGGTTTATTTATTTTTAATCGAGCGTTTACATTATAAATTTCGCGTTTTAAAAAACCAATTTCAATTTGGTTCCAAAACGCACAAGACTGTCATGGCGTCTTGAATGACGTCACGCCGTGCGAAACAAACCAAAGAGCGATCGTGTCTTCGTACGTTATAGCTAGTTTCTATCGTTTAAAAATGATTTTCTCATATTATAAGTACTGTATATAGTGCCCCAGTGTGATAGCACGATTATAAAAACGCCAAACAAGTTATTTACACATGTTTAGTTGAATCGTGTGATTTTATAAACACCTTAAAAAGTGGTATGCGTGTTATGGCAGATAGGGGCTTTAAACATGTAGAACCATATTTTAAAAAATCAGGTATTACTCTAGTAAGACCTCCAAGTGTTGAAAAAGGAGTGAAAATGAGTAAAACTGAAGCGAACGTAACTAAACAGATTGCCAGCTTGAGGATTCATATAGAGAGAGTTATTAGGCGCTTACGTGAATTTTATATACTTAGACCACATGCATGTATTACTTTTAAATTTGTAAAAATTCTTGACGAGATAAAAATCATAGCATGTGCATTAATTAATTTGCAAAATTCTTTAATAAAATAAAACTAAGGAAAACTTTAAGATTGTTTTTTTATTTCAAATATGTTATAGTTCCACACTTTGATATAACAATGGGTATACATTAATTTTCCAAAAGTTTAATAGTTTATTATTAATCAAATTTTCAACATACTCAATATTGAATGGCACACTTAAAATCTCCACTTTTTGATTTTCACTATAATCTGGGTCCGCTATACAAAACAAACAATTTTTCTTTCCTGTTAAATACATTTGAAGCTGCATTTGGGCACAATATTTTTCTGCAGCTTTTCCATTTTGTATATAATTTTTAAATGTGTTGGCATTAATAGGACATTTAATCTCGATTATGCTATCTTCAAATATTCCATCTGGGGAACCAGCAATCATTGGAATTATTTTATACTTACAAGGAAGTTTTAACATTGCGAAATTCAGATGAGCAAAATTCACTGTTCGACGCGAAAAAATTTCCAAGCATAACGGCATCGATTCTGGGCAAATTATTACTGTCTGCTTTGCTGAATCCAGATTCCATGGTTAATTCTTTCAAATTATAATTAGCAAAAACTGTATCAACTTGATGGTAATTGTTAAAAACCAAAATTTTATCAAGAACCGGTAGTGATACTCGAAACGTCAAAGACAAGATTGGAGTTTCGCACGGCGTGACGTAACGCTTTCTGATTGGCGTTCACTGTCACGTGACTAAAGGTTTCATTTTACGATTTTTTTTTTTTAAAATATTATTAATCTTAACGATTTTAATAATTAAAATTGTTTGTTATTTTCTCCATAATATAATTAATCATTATAAACCCCTATCCATTATATTTATTCTTAATGGACACAAGCCTATTATGATAACATTTAAATTTGGAACGTCAAAATGTCAACAAAAACTTCTATCAAAAATTGTTTCGAATAAATCGGCCAAGTGCAAGTGGAACTCGCACATGAAGGGTTTCGTCTCTCACCCAAGGTTGCCTGGAAGAGATTGCTTGACACACATTTTTTCATTTTAATTTTTAAAGACCTATCTATAGATACCTTACACGTATAGGTTTGATGAATAAAAATGTTTTCACTAACAGTTCCATGTATGGGAAGCCCCCCCTTAATTCATATATTTTTTATTTTTGTGTAAAAACCGTAAAGCGGTTTACAGAATACATCTACGTACCAAGTTTCAACTGTGTAATTAATTCTCATAGTTTTGGAATAAAGTGGCTGTGAGATTTTACCACTTTGAAAGTGTATATCAAACGGTTGATTTTTTTTTTGACAGTAGGCACTTCTGGGGCCTTACCATCAACTGTAATGCAATTCATTGTAGGTTGTGAGAGTGGGATGCTGCCATATGGCGCGTCTAGCGGCGTCCCGCACTTACTACCTGAAAGTAGCCTAAAATGAATAGCATTACAGTTGATGGTAGGCCCCCTGTTCTGTGATAGGCACAGTAGGTGTATAAAGTAGAGTATGCTCCTCGGGGATAAAATTGTCTTAGCCTTGGGCAGACTTGAATCCTTCGCTTCATTCAGGATTCTTACCATAATTCCCTCGCTACGTTCGGAAATCAACTACAGTATCATTTCGCTCAGGATTCAATATGCTTCCCGTGACATAAGACACTGCTTTAGTGCATGGGCCAGCTAGCCAAATTTTACAAAATGGTATAATTTGGGGGTACTAAAGTTTCCTTCTTACAGTAGTTAGACAGGTTTATTCCGATGTGAAAAAACCATGATTGCCATCTCAAAGTAATAGCTAATGAAAATGGCGGCCAATCCAAGATGGCGGATGTCGAGTTTAAAAAAATCAATTATAACTCGAGAACTATTCGTCCGATTTCATTACTGTTTTTTTTTAAACTAATGTCCTAAATGTGTGCTTTAAATTTTGTAATATGAACTGCTTTGATAAAGTCAACCATTAATTAAAAACTAAAAGAAATATTGTTTTTTTATTATGTAAAAATTTTTTTAATAGAAGTTTTTACAAAATATTGTGTAGGTACATTAGAAAAAAAGCTTCAAACAAAAGATGTAATGTATTTAAGTATCTTTAATTTGATGTATAATATGTATGAATCGGATGGCTAAAAACACATTAAAAGTCATCTTCATCGTCACTGTCGGAAAATTCGTACAAATTAAAATCTGCGATATTTTCTACTTGTTCAGTACTGTTTTCACAGTTCGACAGTCTGCACGCGCTTGTGCACTTTAATTTGTTTACCATACAAGTACACGATGGAATTTGACAGGACTTTGATCAAGAGCAACTTAGGAGTTCTAAAACTGCTTCAGGTGCAGGTGCTCCAGACATCCACTTGATATTGAGCGTACCGTCTTCATCTAGCATCCATCCATGATCCTCTGGATTTCGTACGTCGGGAAAGTTATCTAAACATCTCTGCCAAATAGCTGCTTGATAAATAGCTCGTTTTTAATGTTGACGTAAGCAATCTTAACATGGAGGAAGTTGAGCTGAGTCTATTTGGCCTTGTCGACTTTGGAACATGTGGTATCTTAGTTCGTTTTCATTTTCTATTTTGGTGTTCCTTGAGTACAACTGACAGGCAAATCTTTGTATTAAAATGTGGTCAGAATTTGAAAGTGTAAATTCACTCCCAAGCCGTGAAAACAGCAAGCGAAATTCTGTACTGGCTTGTAACAGTTTCAATGCTTTTAGCTTATCTTGTCCATAAAACGCACTTACTGTATCACAACCAGTCCACGCGTGTAATCCTGGCAATGCTGATTTCATTCTATAACCAACAACAGATGCTAGTTTTTTTTATGTCTATCAATCTGATTCGACCACTAGATCCGCGTTTTATATACAGGTCGATGTCTGCGTTGATGCAGGATGATATGTAAAGAGCCAGAACCAACACGTCTGTGTCATCAGATACACATATTACATTCGGAAATTCCATAGCAGCATCTTTTATGTGTAGCATCATTCAGCTTTTTTAACTTCATGAAATCCACTGCCAGTTATTTTAATACACTTGCTAGAATGAGTAACGTTCGAAGTCTTGTTACCGATTTTTGTCCTTTTACTTTCTGCTTGCCAGCTGTCAGCAAGAAACATTGTTAATTTATTTTTACTGTCACCACTTTGTAGAAGACTTTTCCATTTTATGATACTATGACCGGATTTAATATTCTTAAAATGTCTTCCGGCATCAGAACCTCTACTGCAGCGATATACACAAAATCCCCCACTTTTAAGTGTTTACTAATTTCAGGGTGAGTGACAGCCAGATTAGACATGTCTGCGTAGTTAACCGACAAGTATCGTGCGTAGTTAATTTTGTTCAATGCAAAACTCCAGGGAATCATTTGTTGAATACATGCCATGTAAAGAAGCCAGTTTCCTTCTCTGTTCTTCTTATTAATCCAAGCAATAGCTCGACCATATGTATGTCATCCAGAAAGATGAGAGAGGTCCATTTTCATTCCTCAGATAGTTTAAATAATTTTCAAATTGTTCCATGACTTTCCATCATTTTAGAATCTTACATTGAACTTTTAAATATTACTACTATATTTATTAATATACTACTATTATTCTTAATTATTGCAAAATGTATGCTATAATTATTAAAATATACTAAAACCATCATTTTAGTACGCTACAACTTTAAGCTGAAGCTTTTTGTTCTGTTCGCAGTTATTTAGTCAGCTGTGAATTTCAACGGAAGTAAAATCAAATTCATGTTTCCATGTGTTTTCTGCCATTAGATCCATATATATTATACATCAAATGAAAAATAATTAAATACACTACTTTTCCTCATTTAAAGATTTTTTCTAATGTACTAGATATTTTGTAAAAACTTGATTAAAAAAATATATATACAAAAAAATATTTTTTTCATTATTTATTTAATTACTTATTAACGGTTGACTTTACCGATATAATATGTATAACAAAATTTTAAGCACACTTAGAGAGCTTCGGTTAAATATTTTTTTAAAATTAAATCGGACGAATACTTCTCGAGTTATGGTTGATTTTTTAAAACTCAATGTCCGCCATCTTGGCATGGCTGCCATTTTTGTTAGCTACCATTTTGAGATGGCAATCATGGTTTTTTAATATCGTAATAAAACTATGTAACTGCTGTAAAAAGGAAATTTAGTACCCCCAAATCATACTGAAATCTTGGCTGGCCCATGGACTACTTTATACCCTTAGTGCATAATCTACTATTTTTTCAATACATCAATAAATCTCGATAAATCTCAGAAACTGACCTAAAAACTTCAAGCAGATAGCAGTAGAATTTTGTTACGATGACTGTGATACAATACCTTCTTTGAAATTGGCAAGCATTTGACACAAAAAATATATTTTATGCATCAGTACATACATAATATTAACTGGCTCCTGTAGGTAGCAGTAAGTTTTTGTCAAACCTATCATTCGATCAATGTGAATGCGTTTTGATGCCAATTTTCTGTCCTTTACAACCGTTAGGCCAGGTAAGTATCTGACTCCTGCCTTTAAGATAAGCTGGGATATTTACGGCGACTCCTCTTAAAGCAAAAATATCTTGGACATTGAAGCCTCGATAAGCATTACACTGTCTCCCTTTTCACACTTATCAAGCAATCTACTTCTTTCAACCATTTGCCTGTCACTAGTGATTCCACCATATGCTTCCGAGCAGTGGTTAATAAACCACTTGGTGAAGCTCCAACTTCAAAATTTACTGTTGTTCTATTTTTAGAACTGCTCCATACAGCTTGCTGGGCAGCAGGATTTTGGTCAAACATTCAACATTGACCACATTTGGTGCATAAAATTTATCTAAGTGATAAATATTTTTGACACGGTAGTTGTATTAACTTGGAAAAAACGACTTAATTCATAGTCGTCTTTGTTTCGGCGTAATTTGATTAGTGTAAGTAGTGATCTGATCTTGTACACTTATGTTAATAGCTTGTGATCTGAGATAAATAATTGAATGTGCCGCGGAGCATAATGTGCTGAGCACAAATTGAAATTTCTTGTAGGACTCCAAACCAGTATAGGTAGTAGCGTATCCCATTATCATCATCAGTAAACACTTCAGAGGTTAGACACTGGTAGCGCTTTAGTGTGCCAACATCACATGTTCTTGGTTCCGACTGAACAAGAGGCACAGAGTTGGACGTTGTTGCATTTTCAGTCCCAATTTCAACTTCCTGAGCAATTTCAACTTCTACTATATCGTTAGGGACATTCCCCGGAACAGATACTGTTGCCGCTGCATCAACTTAACTCAACTGTCTTAGTGAATCACGGTGCTCGGCCCTTAGTCTTCTCAGTCTTGCCACAACACTTTCTTGACTCACAGAAAACACTGAGGGAACAACTTTTTCTTTTAATCGCTTGACTGTGTATGGTAATCCTATAAATAGAACAAGAACATTGAGGCGATTGTATTCTATGATTTGAATATATTTTTTTTAGTCCCGCGACGGTCACACGTTCAAGCATTTCGCACTAATCATAAAAATATTAATGCTTTTCTTGTGGGAGATTATGTGAAACAAACCTGTACAATTTGATCCCGTTAAAAAATCTTAAAGTTTGAAATGATTGGAACAAATCCTGTAATTGGCTGTGAGTTTATGGCACCGCATAGCTACATGCCATTGTTGCCAACGCTCGTCTTTTGGGATGGTAGGATTTCCGTTATTTTTACAGCCCAATACACAACAAATCTGCATTTTCTCAGCAACTAAATTATCAGAAAACAGAATTGAAAAAAATGCAAAAAATAACTGTCAAATTGATTGTTTACCCAGAGTACACGGGCGCCGCCTGAAGGCAAGTAGACACAGTTTTACCTCCTATTTTCATTACTATTACATGTCAAATTATATGTAGCCAGAACTTATCCGCCCGTGGTGAAACAAACCCTAAAATATCTTATAGCCAGGGCTTATCCGCCCGGCCGGGCCCGTGGTGAAACAGACCCTAAGAATATCTTAAAAATATTTTTTGTAGAGATTGATATAGTGCTTTTTTGTGGTCATCATCTATCTATTAAATACTTTTAACCAAAATGGCAATCATGTTGTGTTGTATTAGGTAGGTGCCTAAGTATTAGTTTCCTATAGATTAATTAAATACAGAACAAAGTTTTCAAATTTTGTTTACAAGACAAATCTTATTGGATAAATTAAATTATATAGTATAATTTAATAAAAAAATTACTTAAGTATAATTTATATTTATATTTTTTAATTTTGCATTTTACAGTGCTATTTTTATTGATATCAATGATTTTATGAAACTAGGAAAAAAGAAAATTGCTCAGATAAATTAAAGTTTGGAACCAATTATAAATATCTTGTCTTTGATTTTCTACTTTGTTCGCATGGGTGCATAAATGTGGATTTTGTAGCTTCATTTTCTGTAGCATTTATGTAAGCTACAGAAAGTAAGATCTCCTTTATGTACACACTTTTACTCTTTGATTAAGTCAGAAAAAAAATTGACATTAGGTAATAAGTCAAAGTTATGTGTCATATGATTTTTAGAATTATTGTAGTTTCTACTTTATTTATTCTTCAATTTATTTAATGCTAAATGTAAATATGTTTATTTAACAAATATCTTTGGAAGGATGCTATAACGTAAATCATTGGTCGTAAAACAATATTTGTTCAGAAAAATTGGAAGCAGGTACCTACCTAAAATATTTATTTTTTATTATTATTACCTACTAGTGGCTGGCTACGTTTGAAACCTGGCTAATGGCTACCCATTACTGGTTCCCATAGAAATGTCGGAATAAAAAGTACCCTTTGTTATGAAATTAACCTTTTATTCAAATCCTTTCACCCGTTTTTGTGTGGATAACAAACAATTAAACATCCAAACTGTATAGAAGCAACCCTGAATACGCCAAATAATTTTTCGATTTCAGGGTTTGCTTCTATACAAATAGTGGTTCGTAATGATGAGTTCTACTAAATTAAATGGTTTTGCGGTTTTGGGTGAACATTCACCATAACGTTGTTTATTATAATATCTCAGGTTTCCTTCCAATAAGTAAGTACTCAAAGTTCAAATGGAGAGCGTGACGACGCATTTCTTCACAGTGATTTCTTGCTTTTGCTGTGCTTCATGCGCCTCTTTCATTAAACCCAAAAAAGCCTCATAACAATGAGGTCTTTTTTATATCCTTTCTTCTTTAAATATTTAGTCGTTAGGACGGGACTTTTCGTGTCACTTCTGCGTCATTTATTATCTAACTGGAGCGAAGGGCTCTCTATCGATGCGAATTGTGATGGCTTGCGATGTCTCTCGATTTTGGTACTAGCCTGTGCAAAAGAACTGCTTATCTAATGTAGAAATATTTTTTTTTTGCATTTCCAATCCAATCCAATCTCGAACCTTCGACCTTTGGGTATCCGGCCTACTGCTCTAACCATTGTAGGCTCGGTAGCTTAGTGGTTTGAGCAGTAGGCCGGATACCCAAAGGTCGCAGGTTCTAGTCCTGTCTGAGAGTTACTTGTGGCCGAGTCGATTTTTTCCAATATTTTTCTACTTATTATGTTGTGTTTGTTATTGTCAGGACAAGGTTTGTACATAGAGGTATAAGATTATTCCCTCGGGAACGGGAACCACGCGTGGAGGGCCGCTAGTTTAAAATAAAATATTAATTATGTGACATCTTTGTTTTAACTTAGATGGCATATGTAGGTACCTAATAAGTAAGTATAAGTGTCAAGAAAGTCAGTCACAGTCGTGGTGATCTATTTATGTCATAAGATCTTAGATATAATTCGGAAACCTGACAAATTAACCAGGGATGCTATTTAGAGATTTATATTTTAGCAGAATGCCAGCCGCCTAATTAGAATTCCGATGGTCGCTTTCTGTCAAAGCATAAAATGTATTGTATGCATGCTCTGCATAATATAAGATGGTTTCAATAGCGTTTCCTTTGCTTTGTGCAAAGAAAAATAGGAATATAAAAATAGTCATCGCAGATACGAAAAATTCGACATGCTAGGTTCTCATACAGTTTGAAGCGCTTTTTTCGTCTATCTCGATATAGGTCTGGGAGTCCCTAATTCTCAATACAGTTTTGAGAATTTGGGCTTTATGCCTAATTAAATTAAAAAGATATATTCTATTAAAAGTTCATACGTCAACAAAATGATAGCTGTGTTGCAAAAGTAAAACTGCACTAAGTTATAACTAAAATCTTACCTTTATTTGGTTTTCATACCAACTTAAAATTAATTGTAAACTTCGTTTCTAGTTCGTTCGTGCCCGATTGTTAGGTATTTAAGAATTCATTTATTGCATTTGAATGGTAGTAATAACGACATAATTTATTTCGTATTTCTTTGTTCGTTTGTTAGGTTTATTGTCTTGTGAAAGTAAATCAATTTCAGAAAGTATTATTATATTATGTTTAATAATCATAATATTAAGGTCTTTGTATTTTCGTTAATAGATCTATTTATATTGTTTGTTCTTTGTCTTATTATCTGGTTCTGCTTGTAGTAGGTACATTTTACATAATTTTGTTCTGTAATTCGCAATTTCGTGTTCGTTTCAGTTTCCAAGTCGATCTCTGTCTGTAATACTAGGTTCTGCATTTAATTTAGACGTTGGCCTAAGCGGAAATTAAATGCAGAAACTTTCTAAACTAACCTTATGCAGTCTTCTTTATAAGTATTCACAGTGCCGTATAGCATTTTTTTTATGTATTTCTAAGACCGATTTGCCGCTTGCATATCTTGACTTATCAGAGTCTTTATTGTCTTCAATTCTGAGCAAGTTTTGTCCATACTTCCCGTATGGACAGAACTTGCTCAGAATCAATTGGATTCCCTGTTTTACAAAAACTGGCTTTAAGTATTGCCTCGACATTTTCACTGCAGACTCGTGGCCAGCAGGGCTAACATGCACGTCACGAGATAATTTTCTCACGCCATTTTCTCGTGCTGAGATGACATATCTCTACTTCACGACTGTCGGTAACATTGCACTACATTTTGTCATGTCATTTGTTAAACTGCAACATACGCGCCATATTTTCTCATAAATAATCGAGTTTTGACATTTAGTTTCGATTTATTTGTCGTCGATCATTCTGTTCGAAGAGATAGCTGGAGAAACGTAAAAAGTGTTGCGAAAAGTGGCAGTGCCGTATTACAATTATTTATTAACTATATATGAAGAGAGGTGGAATAGGCGGATCGAAAGGAAGCGCATACGAGACGTCTGCGACCCTTTCGATCTTCGCGACAGCGAGTTCCAGTCGCTGTGGCGGATCACAAAGCCTATGGCCTATGTTCTGCCATATACTGGCACAGATACGTGATCTGTGCCTTGTTACTTCTGATGCTGAAACAATAGGTACAATACTTAGTATACGAATGTACTAAGATTACGAATATAAATATTAAATGCGAGCAATCATACAATCACAAATACCAAACTATACTATCAAGAACTAACGAATATAATTATATACTTACTTACGTTTTCTTTTGAAATGCCATTTCAAAGTAAATACAACTACCTAATACTACCTAATACATCTTATGTTTTGGCGCGCACTGTTCATTGAAATAAAACAACTTTTACGGATATCAAACGCGCTATATTTCCACGAACTAAGTTGTAATTGTCCGTATTTTTAGGTTTTTTAGGGGTTTTTTTTTATTTTCCCGGGATGATGACTTTTTTTGATGCTCTTCAGACAAAGAGAAGCATAGGGACCCGCGTTAGAGAACATGTAGCTGACGTGAAAAATAGGCGCGATAACAAGTCTGCAGTGTGTGAACATGCTTTTGAGGGACCCACCCACTACATCAGGTTTGATAAGCCACAGATCCTTGCCAGGGAACAAAAATTTGTCCCCAGAATGCTGCGTGAGGCTATTGAAATCACCAAATACCCAAACTTCAATAGAGATGATGGATGGAAGATTCCACCAGCTTGGGACCCTATTATCCATAAATTAAAGTCTCAACCCAAATCACGCACTGCAAGACCCAAAGATACGGTTAGCACTTTTTGTAGATAAATAAATATAAAAAAGTAAAGGTGGAGACAACATTCTTAATTTCTTTATAAAGGTGGAGGTCGGCCCGCTTTCGAAGTTTTCTTGGCAGCTTCTTTCTTCGAAGGTCCTCCCAATTTGTGAACTGCCAGTAGTCTTTAGTTTTCTCTTTTCTTAATAATAAAGAATTAAAATAACAATTAAATCAAAATATCAAATCAATAATAATTTGTGCCATAGTAAATGTCTAACCGTATCCGAACGAAAATAAATTTACTTTTCGAGGGTAGACTTATAAGTAGCCAGTCATCCCGTAACCACGGCAGCTGTAAAGGTGCCGAAACGTCGGGAAAATCAAAAAACCCTAAAAAACTTAAAAATACGGACAATTACAACTTAGTTCGTGGAAATATAACTACTACCTAAATCAAAATAAACCAAAACCACAGCCGGACCGGACTTCAGACAAGAATGACCACATGTGAATGTGACGTTTCGGTGAAGAAACCGGTTTAAAATTTGACAATAGTGCTATCTTTGTCATTATTAATAATCGCAAAAGAGAAGAAACATTTTTATTTTTTAATTTAATTAACTTGACAACAAGACTATTGGCCTTGCTTAACATTTCATTCGTTCAATTTGTTGTGTGTGGGTGGTTTTAGTCACCATAGACACAAATAATTATCAGTGTTTTCATTTAAAAATAAAACTTGACGTTTCGTCATGAAAGGGATATCTCACGACGTGATGATTCTCTCTCGTGGCGCGTATGTTGCGAATTGCGAGAAAATTATCGAGATTGACAATTTTTCTCATCCCATCTCGAATTTTCTCATGGTCGCGCATGTTAGCCCTGCTGGAATTTATTTTACTCGTGGTCACATTGTTTGTTGTGATCAATAGTTAGCTATTAAAACATAAGGACTCGTGGTTACTAATTCAGCATATTAGTGTGGGTAACTGAAAATACCTACGTAGTATCTACGTAATATCTATTATTTTTCATATTTTTAGTATTTTTCATAATAAACTAAACAAATAAAATTAGACCTTCGCAAGACAGTGGAAAAGTGTTAGATTCTCCGATACCAGTAGGACATAAAACTAGACTTACGAGCAAAAATATGGAATAACTTTTCTTGCAAGTTGCATGGAAAGTGATACCATATTTTCGCTTGTAACTATAGTTATGTAAATATAAAACTAGAACAACATAAATATATCTTCCAAATACAATAAATAAAATGATTTAGGTATTGTTATAATTTTAAGAAATCTGTCGCATTATATCTCTTAAATCTACAGTTATTATTTTCTTTATGAAGAAGTTGCATCTGTACATTGGTGGTTTCCCTTTTATATTTTTCTTCGCTCGTTTGGTTATGTTCAAATCTAGCTATGCTGATTGCATTATGTAAATTTGTAATTACCTATTTTATTGTTCGTGACATAATTTTTATTGATGGTTTTAGGGTTCCGTAGCCTAATAGCAAAAAACGGAACCCTTATAGATTCGTCATGTCTGTCTGTCTGTCCGTCCGTATGTCACAGCCACTTTATTCCAAAACTATGAGGATTACTCAGTTGAAACTTGGTAGGTAGATTTATTCTGTAAACCGCTTTACGGTTTATACACAAATACACACACATATATATATATTATATATATATATATATATATATATATATATATATATATATATATATATATATATATATATATATATATATATTACATACCTACATGGTATACTCAATGTAATATCTTTAAATATTACATTCAGGTTTCTCAAAGTCAACCGTTTGAAAGATGTACACTTCCAAAGTAATAAAACGTGTGCCCCCCCCCTTACTTTTGAAATGAAATAAGAGAGTAAAAATAAAAAAAATATATACTGTAGATCTTAATAAAAACTTTCAAGGAAAATTGGTTCGATCGCAATAGTTGTCAGTTTTAGAAATATAGCACATTTTCCAAAGGGAACTGAAAACCATTTTTTTTAATCAAACCTATACGTGTGTTGTGTCGTATCTATAGATAGGTTTTTAAAAATTACATTGAGGTTCCTAAAAAAGTTTTTTCTCAAAGTCAATCGTTTGAAAGATATACACTTCCAGAGTGGTAAAATGTGTGTCGCCTCTAACTTTTTAAATAAGAAAGTGAAAAATCTAAAAAATATATGCTGTAGATCTTTATAAAAACTTTCAACGAAAATTGGTTTGAACGAAATATATGTATTTAGAAGTTTCAGAGCTAAAGCATAACTTTGTCATTCTTACAAACACTATAAAAAACAAAGTTGTTTTTTGAGACGAAAAATTAACCTCCTAGGACCCAAGCTACAATGAGTTGAAATGGAAATTTCAACCTTATTGTACTAGTGTCTATTATTTACGTAGGAGGCTACGATACCTCATTTGTAACACGATATCCTGGTCTGCATATGGCGGACCTTGTAAAGTTTATCAGAATGATTTTTGCTGCATTGTAATCCCGGTCAAATTCGCTGTTGCAGTTTGGGCAAACGCCACAGCGAAACCGATGATTCATATTTATTTTGTGGAAGGATCCAGTTTTCTGATTACAATTTGAGCAAGCTTTCTACTTCAACTTTTGTATTTTTATTCCGTATATATATCAATAAAGAGTTGTGTTTGAATTTACGACCCGAAAAATTTGCAGTATTCATAAATGTTGATCCAGCACCATACAACACTTTGACGGCATCACCGCCTCCATCAAAGATTTCTCTAATGACCTTTTCTTCAGTTTTAGCGGTTCTTATAAATTTGTCGAGATTTAATCTAGTTAATTTCCTGTAGGATTCGTATAGCTCTTGCTTTCTGTCTAACCATTTTAATCGGAATTCAGTGTATTCATTTACGTGTAATGTTGATTTAGCTGATAAAATTATACCTTTCTCTTTTGCAATATGCTCTCGATCTTTCGATTCTGCTTCCAATGACTCTTTTAGCAGTTTATTACGTACCCTATCTCGTTTCCATTCGAGAGTATGAGATCTGATAAAGTTTTTCGTTATTCTTTTAAATTGGAAATTACTATCGCAAGTTACCAACGGTACCCTCGAACCCGGATCGACTGCTACGATCTTTTTGAAACTTTCGGATGGCTGTAAACGTTTAGGCGGTGGCGGTTCTTCTTTAGTTTTAATGTATCTATTCATAGAAACGCTTACGCTAACCCCATCAATTTGTAAATAACATCCGAATTATTTTATATTGACCAACCATGGGTTCCATAATTCGCTTTTGTGGTTCGTAATCTTCTTCCAATCACTGGTGATTTTATGCGGCACCACTCTACGTAATAGTTCATGCCATCCTAGAGATGTATACGTAACGTGTTTCAATCCGTGGCTCGGTTGGGGAAACAGATGGAACGATTTTGAATTTTCTCTTTCGTGTAACTCTTTTTGAATCTTCAACCAAATCGGTATAGTTTTCCACCAAGATTTCTTCAGGATGTCTTCGTTGATAAATTTACACATATCGGAAATCTCATCGTTCTCCGTAAACTGTTTCTTGAAGAATGCATCGTATATGCGAATATCGTTTCGTTTCACACATAATCATATAGCCATGAGTTTCTATATTCGTATGAAGTAACATTTCATAAGATTTAGCCAATTCTTGTATTACGAAAGACCTCAACCTTCCATCGTAACATCTTCCGTTAGACATTTCACGATATTTCTCCGCGTAAGGTCCTTTATTTTTCATGGCGTACACATATTTTAATATGTCAGGTTTTTCAGACAACAGATTTGGTGATGTTTTCATACAGTAATTTATGAATATGCCCAATTCTATGAAACATCTCGATAAGTCCTTAACATCTCTTTTAATTTCGCTTAAAAGTTTACATTTTTCTTCTGGATCTATCAACGGACACAATATAGAATTTAAACCACGTTTAATCGTATACACTTCCAGCTTCAAAGATTTATCATCTATCGTATCCAATTGTCGTTTTCTTATAGGTGGTAAATAATTCAAGCATTTTGTAGATGAACGCCTAGAATGATCTGCGTTTCCGCATGATTTACAATTAGCCTTTGTGTTATTTAATTCAAATCAGTTTTATTGGCAATAACCGTTTACATTTAACTTGTAATATGTTATCAGATTATTTCAGATAATTGACATTTGTTATGACATTATTATTAACAGATTATATTATCAAAAAATACCATTGGGTTCAAAATAGTTTGCATAGAAATTACATTGTATAGTAGGTACCGTGGGTCTTAGGAGGTTAAAGTGGCGTTTTGGGTAGGTGTAGTCAAGTGAATATACCTAGTGAGACCACCTGGGTGAACCGTGGAAAGTTTTTTTACAGCAGCTCATCTCTGAGATAAAACATTGAATGCCCTTGAAATGAAACTTTATATTGGTAGCGGAATACCTCAGAAATGTAGGTAGGTACTGGCCATTATAATATCTATATATTCCAACATTCCCATTACCCATACCTATTGTACAGATAAGAAGAAAATCAACATTCCTGAACATATTTTTCATCACTGTTATTAACTAATTACTAATTATATCATTATTAAACAAAATCAAAATACAAACCTATGCTTGAACTTATTTCGGTAATTTAGAAACTAATGCGTAACCCACCGTTATTTTATTATTAGGAAGTTGTAATTGATAGTACATTATATCATCAATCATCATTGTCAATGCACAATTCACTTTTTTTTAGGATTTCGTAGCCTAATGGCAAAAAAAAGCCTTTCAAATCGGTGTGCCTAATGCGTAGAGGGACTAAGTCGCGTTATGACTAGTCATAGTGCGAAGTAAACATAATAGTTAGTTAGACCTACTGCGATATAGGTTAGAAGAGAGGAAGGCAAAGAGCCACCAAGTACGTGATGCTATGACGTCATGAAAGTTAGGCCTACTGCGATATAGGTTAGAAGAGAGGAAGGCAAAGAGCCATCAAGTACGTGATGCTGACCTCATGAAAGTTAGACCTACTGCCACAGGAGTAAATAAAAACTACTAGGTTATAAGAGAGGAAGGCAAATTGATAGACATTAAATAGTTATTTGTTATGCAAGGCTGGAAAGTTGGTTATTTAGCGGCGAGTTACCTCTATTGAAATCTGAAGCAGCAAGTGAAGGATTCTAGGATTCTAGGAATCAAATATAACAAAAAAGTCAATAGTGCGATTCGGAACGCATTACGACATATTTTTAGGTATTAAATTAAAAAAGTACTTTGCCGCGCTAGGCCGCAATAAGCGATTTTCTACGCCTAAACTGATTGACAAAACCTCCTTTTCAGAGCGTTTGAGGTGAAAAATCTTATTTTCTTCATCACCATCATTACCGACGAGAAAATTTTCGGAAATAATATTTGGTACTTGTATTTCTTTTAAAGAGTTGTTATTTTTATTGTTTTAAAATTTTATTTCTTGTCGGCATAGAGAGTCTTTTTTTGATATATAGAGAGATGCTTCGTTTATATCGCCATTGCTTCTCATAGCAGGGGTAGATTCATTATCATTTTCAGCCGACATGTTATTCTCGGATTCCTGTAAAATTACATTTTCTAATACCTTGTTTACAGGCCCAAAAGTTTGACACACCATATTCTTCGCTTTATCCACAATTAAGGAAATTTTGTTTTTTGCGTGGTTTGGCTCACACGTATGTTGACTAACTTTTACTGCGTTTGAATTAAGCTTTAGGGAAGCACTGCAAACCTGTCGGTTGGAAAATCGCCAAAGTGATGATCCATTCCTGTTAGTTTTGTTCCTTGTATATTCATAGCCATCTTTTAATAAATTTTGACCACCCTTTTTATTTGTAACAAACACAACTTCATTAGAGTTCATTACCGACTTCAACAAAAAAGGAGGGAGGTACTCAATTCAACCCGTATTTTTTTTTGTCCGATGTATGTATACCGATTACTCCGTTGTTGGTGATCCGATTTTAATAGTTGTTTTTTTGTTCGATCGGGTACACTGTCAATTTGGTCCCATATAAGTCTCATTGAGATCCGATGATAATCTTCGGAGATATGGGGCCTAATGTCATGGAAGTCATGAAACAATTATATCATCCAGGTAATTGTTAGATTCTTGTTCGAGCTGAAGTTTCACGCAATAACTACCGAGCGGATTTTGATGCAGGCAAGAATAAAATAAAATAGTAGGACCGCAAAGTAGAATGCCTTGGCTGGCACCGACTCCAAAAGGTTTATTTTTTGCTTTTTAGTTTTTTGAAGTCGGTTTTAATTTTTTTATAAAAAGTTTTTTATTTTATGTATTATTTTAGGCAAAACACGACCTGATTCTTACGCAATGAAGGAAAACAAATTAAATGATACAATCACAGACATAGATCTAACTTTAGATCTTGTCTGTGGATACAATATTTGAATAGTTATGATGAGTATTGATGACACCCGTCATGTTGATTTATCATTAGTAGGTTTAAAAGCACTTGAAACCCATTTTCGAGTGCCAGCACATAAACACGATAAAAGAAGTTTGCATGTTGGATATCCTTTCAAAGATATGACATTTAGGCAAAACGCGACTTAGGCTGACGAATATCTAGGCAATCTACTAAAAAGACTGACATCGTCCTAGGCATAATGCCAATAAATATGACATTTAGGCAAAACGCGACTTAGTCCGTCTACGCTTTAGGTACACCGATTTGAAAGGAAAAAAAGAAACCCTTATAGATTCGTCATGTCCGATGTATGTCACAGCCACTTTATTCCAAAACTATGAAGATTATACAGTTGAAACTTGGTAGGTAGATGTATTCTGTAAACCGCTTTACGGTTTTTACACAAAAATGAAAAAATATGTATGTTAAGGGGGGCTCCCCATACATGGAACTGAAACTGTTTTTTTTTTCATCTTGGAGTGGTTAATTCGTCCAAGTTTTTCATCAATCCTATACGTGTGGCTTATCTAAAGATAGGTCTTTAAAAAATACATTGAGGTTTCCTTTTCTAAAACCGCAATATAATTTTGTTTTAACTATTTTGTAATATAACTTAGTCATTCATACAGACACTATGAAAAATAACGTTTTTTTTGCAAACGAAAAATTATAGTGGCATTTTGGGTAGGTGTATTCAATATAATAATAATAATAGTAGAAACTTTATTGCACACGATACAAAAACTCTATTTCTTTTAATTTAGTTAAAAGTCTTAGTATAAATGTATTTCCTTTATTAATATATTTTTGCAACTCGGAATTAAATACCTCTGCGATGTTATTAGTTCTGTGACGCTCTCCGAATTGTATTAATTTTAAACTGTGATATATGTTTCCTCTTTTTGATGTTTGTGTAACCGTTGATGTTTGTGTAATACCACTACTTGTCTCGCCGTGTATAATAAACAATTGATAAAATGGATAAGGACAGCAGTCGAATGTGGCGTCACCGAAATATTCCTCAATAAGACCAATTTGATCCCTAGACTCATTTGAACAAAATATCAATATACTTACGTTTAATTTCGTCGTAATAATTTGCCAACATAAAATCAGAAAACTTGGGGGTACGGTAATTTCTGCAAAATTTTTAAATACTGTCTTTTTCACCTCTAAAAATTTGTTTCTGATATCGTAAGTACAGACTGTGTTGGATGCTATTTAATGCTGGTATTTTTGCAACTAAATCTAAACCGGGGAATCATAGTTTAAAAATAACACATACTGTACATGTGATAGTCAAATCACGGAGAAATAAGAGACAACGCTTATATCGCCATTGATTAATTGCATTTGTGCATTAGGCCGGTCGCGTTCAATGTAAATGTTGTCTCTTTTATTCAAATTAATTTTATATTTAACTTCGATGTTTCGCACTTTTTGATACGACGCGTCAGAAACTAAAATGTTCAACAATTGGTGTAAATTGCAGGCTTTCTTATCAACTCCGCCGTTCAACACAAAATGCCACGATTGCAAATAATTGGTAGTACTATGCCGTTGGCCGAATACGCACATTCTTTCAATAATATTTTTGGACAACCAATTTCTGTTCATATATCTTTTAAATTCTTAAAATTTTTCTTGGTCAGCGATGCTTTCCATTTCATTTATTACGTAACTTCAACCATCCAAATTGTTTTCTCTGGGTAATAACGGCAAAAGTTTGCAAAGTGACACAATTCTGTACGCCTTTAATTTTAATGATTTGGTTTTTCTTTTCAGACTCTCACAATAGTTATAAAAGCATCCGTTTGATAATATTTGTGGGAAAATATATTTAATAGCCTTTATCATGGCATCTTCATAGTCAGTTTTAAATTGCTTGGGGTTCCAGTGAGGTATTTGGCTTTTTATTAATTGTAGTAATGTGATGTATGTGTCCGTAGTTTTATCCGGAAGGAAGGCATAGATAACGGGTAAAATATTTGTAGTACCTATCTTGAGAACTCCCCAGATCGCAATGAATTGTGTAGAGTTGCAGGATTGGTTCTGGAATGGCACCAAATATGCCATTACTGAAATAGTCGTCACATGCCGTCATAATAGCAAAAAGAAATTAATTAAATTTAGATGGAACCTTATAATATCCGTATTTTTTTTTAAATATAATTTGTCTACTTTGATTGATTTTCGATCGATTGATCGATTTCTTTGCCGGTACAGTGTCGATTTTATACAAGAGAACGGTGGTAACTTCTTTATTATGTCGATACCACAATTTTCGAGAGAACCCACGGCTTTTCTATAGATCTTGGGTACAGACACTGTATCTGATTCACTTACTTGTTTTTTACAGTCATCTAACTTCATGTCTATTTCGTTTTGAGCATAATCAGGGGAACATGTTGGTAAATGAGATTTAGTTTTGGACACTAGACTATTATTGATAGTAACGATCCCCCGCATTTGCTTTTATGATATAGAGCACATCGCCATATAATTCCTCATCTTTATAATTCTTCAATTTATAGTATTGATAACCATTCAACAGCAATACTTCACCTCGTCTCCTTTTTATATCACACATTTTAAGGTATAATATAATTATATATAATATAATAATATATTATAATATAATTTGTGCCTCTTGATGGATATCAAGTGACAAGATGTCAAGGATTGTTTTTTATAATAATTCATAGTGAAATGCACTAAAGAGGATAAAGAACTATTTATAAATAAGGAACATCAACATCTATTCAGGTCTACATTTTAATATTGTTTCGTTTTACTGGTAAGTCTACTGGGAACAAAGTTCCCTGTAATGTTACTAGTAAGTCTATTGGGAAGAAAACTCCCTGTAGTACTACTGGTAAGACTACTGGGTAAGACTGCTGGGAACTTGGGTTAAATCCACCAATTAGGCGATCTAAAAATAACTTTCGGAGGTAATTAGTTATCTCCAAGGATTATATTATTATATTATATTCTTCGTAGATAACTTTGTGTTTATAAACAGTTACCTCGGACTTTCAGCCAATATATATGTCCATCCATCGTCAATATAAACTGTAGGTAAAAGAGCAAGGCCTGGACATAGGCTCACGTGGCGTCTATTAATCTTCGATTTCATGCCGCCTAATGATTTGCTTTTCTTCATAGATTGGATGTGAAGTGGTAAAAGCATCCTTTTACTTCAATATTTGGAAACACTTTTTTAATAGCGTTTCTTGACGATATTTCGAAGTCCATCGTAATTCTTTCTGGATTCCATTGCGGAATTTGTGATTTTATTATTTGAAATAATATATAGTAACTGTTCTCCTTTTTCGTCGTCATAAGAGCATATGCAAGTGGTATCATATTCGGACAATCGGAATCATTCCCAAATAAAACATATATTTGCAAAAATGGCTTGCAGTAGCTTTTGAAAGTGCCATCCGCATAAAAATGCTTTAGTGTTGCCATGTACCTCAGACGCAAATACTAATATGCGATTAAAATCGTCATTAACGTCGTAGTAGTCTGCTAACAGGAACTGATCATGTATGGCAGGTATGACCACATCGGCGGGGCTTCGCACACACTTTTCGGTATGTTAAGTGCATTGTGTTTTGCGTTGTATAATCCCGTTTTTACTGCTCTGAATTTTGGTATCTCCTCTACTAGATGTACCCCTTGATCATGTAATCGACAAACAGTGTCGAAGAATTTTTTAGGAGTCGGTGTTAAATCAGTAGTTACCTTTGTACGTAATAAGTCCATTTCTCTTTTAACCAAATTTTTATTCAAATTTGGTATGCAGCTTTCCTGGTGTTGATGCTTTTTAACGATAGCTTTTTCTCGCGATAAGGTTATACTACCACTACATTTTTGATTACGGCAAGCCCAAAATTGGTGGCCATTTTGGTAATCCTTTCGTTTGTGATACTTGGTAACCGTCACTGAGTAAAACGTAGCCTCCTTTCCCAGAAGAAACGAATTCTACCGGCGTCGGAGAACTTTCAGCCATATTGCAATAATTGTACACACTTTAAGCTCATGAAATTATGATATTATGAACAACATATGCGATACTGAAACGAACTGATACGGAAAATACGGAATGAATAGCACTTGAAATTCAATTGTTTGCAAATTGCTTGTCATTTAGATTTCAAACTTCAACTAACAATCAGAAAGAAAAAGATAATGCCACTTCAATCAAAGTATATAGGTACTCCATGGTTAAAAGAGTTACAAAAAAATGGGTCGTAGACGTAGCCATATCCCTACTAAGTGCATAAACACAGTGTTTTGTAGACCTACTTTTTGTCGCATTGCCTTTTTTTTGCAGAAATTGTGTCCTTTTATCATTCTAAGCACTAGATTAAAACTCTGACGTCGATATAATTAGTAGTTTTTTAAAGAAATTAAGTCTAAGTAAAGCTTAAATGCTTTTCCTCGTTGCGTCGCTATTGTTGTGATTTAGAGATCCTCCAAAACAAATAGATTTTTTTTTTTCAAAGATTGTTTAACAACATTTTCACTATATTTTTAAACGAATATAGGAGCTATCTATAGAAAATCTTTGATTGTTATAGAATACCTATTATCATGTTGTGCCAACGATGCCAGCGACATCTTCGAAGCTGTGAAGGTATGAAGTGTGGAACCTGCGATTCAAAATATCATATGCGGTGCGTCAACGACGCCATGAAGGATTTTCGAAACAGTGGAGATCGAGCTTATCATTGGCAATGCGCACTTTGTCAAAATTCTAATATGAAGATACCTCTGGCAAACATCACCGATAAAGAAGACGAAATGCTTGATGCAATCAATACTTTAGCCTTAAAGTTTGAACTAATAAACAAAATACAGTTACCAAAATTAAGTGACGAATTACTTACCCTCAAATCTGTTACCGAAAATGTTGTTAAACAAAATGAAACTATTCTCAAAAAATTTGATCAGAATGATGTAAAAAAGAAATCTCAAAAAAGATCTAAGAAGAGTTCGTCACGCACTCTACGCAGAAGAAATATAAATTTACCAGCGAATATGCAATATCATGAAAAAAATGATAATGTCCCTATACTACCAATACCGGAAAAAACTATTCGGTTTAGACCGCGTAAACGATCCTATTTATTAAACCGAATGTTTAATTTATTAAACAGAAAATTATACCAAACAACAACGCCTAGAAAAAGATTTTAAAATTTTGTTTTATTGTTACCACATATATAAATGATAATAATATCATAATATTATTATTATTTATTTCAGATAACTACACCCTCATCATAGTCAAAACCGCAGACTTTTTGTTTACACCCTCACCCTAGCTTGTTGTCAGCGGTGTTGACATGACACCCTCATAGTCATCACCGCTGACTTGTTGACTATGAGGGTGTCAGCATCCTCACTTCATGCTTCATGCCGTTCTAATTTTTCACGCACGGGAAAAAAATATTTGTTGCTGTCGTTGGACAAAGTTGTTCTTTCCGCTTTCACGTGGCTCCCCGGAAAAGCCAAAGCACTCAAGTTGATTACCTCCTCCTCCTCGTTATACATATTATAAGTAATAGGCATAAAGTCGTTGATAAATCTCAATAAATCTAATTAATTAGACGGTAACCGTTGGCATACGCTATACAATAGCCAAAGTTTGACATACTTTATAAATCGCACAAGTATTCCTTTTTTTTATCGCTATTTTGTATTCCTGATGGTTACCACAGCCGTCTGTGCGAGTTATGTCAGACTCCTACTGACTAAACGGCCTTTCTTATCCATGGTTCACCTAGGTGTTCTTTGGGTACTGTGGCGTGAGGCGAGAAAAAGAAACCAAGTTATTATTATTTTTATGTATATATTGTCTCGATTCGCTTAGCCGACCCTCTCAAAGAACGCAATTGTTTTTTTAGAAACGATTCTTTTTTATATATTCGAATCATGACATACCGTTCGATTATACGTGTTATACTTCCCAGCAGCGCCACTAAATTGTACAAGTTTCAAACTAGTCTCAAATGAACAAGCAAAAATTGTTCTAAATGGTCCGCTGTCGCAAAAAATTGTTCTAATGATAGTTTCAGAGATAAAAATACTTTTGTGTGGCGCTGCCAGGAAATATACTTCCTAGCAACCTCACGGCGTACAAATATGCAAATCATTTTAAAATATCGGCCATAAATTGTTCGTAATTAGTTCGTAATTAAAAACCTCAAATATGCGTAGTTTTGCTGAAAAAAATACTTTTATCGATTACTTAAATTACAGATAATAATGCTCGCTCATTGCCACTGCGGACCCACGATACCCCTGGTGGTATTGTGGTCTTTTAAAATCAAGCGATACCCCAACAAATAGTGTTGCGACACTAGTTAATTAGTAATAGCTTTTTTTATGTTTTTGTGGAAGTAAAAAGTAACAACTCAACATTTCGCATCGTTTTTGTAAAAAAATGCCAATCTCATCTGAAACAAGCTAGTTTATCGTTATCTTTGTAGGACGAAAAATGAACGATCAGCAATCGCTTAAATACGTAAGGAGCATTTTTTTCGGTTAGGGAATATATTGCATGATAGAAAATTGATTGACCAGGTTCTACTAAAATAATATGTTTATTTTAAAAGCGTAAAGAAATAATTTTCGTTAATCATATTATTTGACAACAGAAATATAACAATAAATAATAAGTATTCAATCGAGTGGATTTTACCTACGCTATGAACCTACTTCTTTCGTAAAATAATAACTGAGCCTTACCCTGAAAACCCAGCCCGGCAGAAGTGGGCCTTGCATGCATTAATAATTAAATTTAAACAAAAAAAACATTCTGAAACAAATAAATAATTCTGTGGCCATTTAATATCAGTAAGGGCCTATTTCACACTATTTCACAATCTAAAAGGAAGTTCTGAGTAGCTTGGCAGATGATTAAGACATATTTTTCATATCATCATCATCATCATCATCATCAGCCTGTCGCAGTCCACTGCTGGACATAGGCCTCTCCAAGTGCACGCCACTGAGATCTCTTTTCGGCTTCTCGCATCCAGCTCCTACCAGCCGTCTTGCGCAAATCATCACTCCACCATGCCTGAGGACGTCCTATACTACGTTTGCCGAGACGCGGTCTCCAATCTAGAACTCGTTTACCCCAACGATTATCGGTTCTACGGCTAATATGGCCAGCTCACTGCCACTTCAGCTTGCTGATCCGGTGGGCTATGTCGATAACTTTGGTTCTCTGACGGATCATCTCATTTCTGATACGATCTCTCAGAGAAACGCCGAGCATAGCCCTTTCCATAGCCCGCTGAGCAACTTTGAACTTGTGGATCAGCCGTGCCGTCAGTGTCCACGTTTCGGCTCCGTAAGTCATAACGGGTAGGACGCACTGATTGAAGACTTTCGTCTTTAGGCACTGTGGGATCGACGACGTAAGGACTCGACGTAGCTTCCCAAATGCAGCCCAACCCAACTGAATTCTCCTATTCACCTCGTCCTCAAGTTGTTTCTACCTAACTGCAATGTCTGCCCGAGGTACACATATTTCTGAACAACTTCGAGAACGGCGCCGTGTATCGCAATCGATTCCGGTAGAACATGTTCATTGAACATGACCTTGGTTTTGTCCAAGTTCATCCGTAGGCCGATGCGATATCATATCTGACAAAAAATCTGGCAAGTAAGCTACTTGGAACTTACTTTTAGATTGTGAAACGGGCCCTAAGTGACATAATTTGTACATACTGTAACGATGCCATTTCGTTCTAGCCTTATGGATGGATGAAACCTATAATGACTAGAAACTCCGTAGTCTCACTCTATGGTAATCAAGTTGTATTTTTATCTGTTCTGTCTAAATTAAAATTTTCTTAGTTCCACGATTCCTGTTCGGCTCATTTTGACGTAATCTTACAGAAGCCAGCAGGCTAGACGCTACATTACCAACTACTAACATTTTTAATTCTAAAGTTGTGTAAATAATTTATTCTTTATATACATCAGAAACCTATCTAAGTGTGACCGGACCTGTAAATTGCCGTTGACAAGTAAAACTTTTTGGGCCATGTCATCGTAGCATTCCCAATAACCCATCTTACGTCGACTATTTACTTTGTAATGCCCTATATTTTCACTGTTGGAAGGCGGAATAAACTGTACAACTGATGCCAACTCAAAAAGGTTTTCCCTTAACAATATATTATTTGGAAGTTCTCCCAAAGCGAGATCCATGTCTAGTTAAAAAAAAAATATATATTAGAAATTTCGAATGTAACTTTCTCCGTTCCATTCTTCTTCTTCGCAAGAAGTATTTTTGCAGTTAAATTCTTTGTCGTCGATCATACAAGAAGCAGCATCGTCCAGAAAGGACAGACCGTAATCTGTCAATTTTAGAATATCTAAAGGAATTACAGAAATCTTTCTCGAGATGTGCTTTTTGCATATTGCACAACTTACTATTTCTGTTCCGCTATTAAAGTCGTCACAAAATTTCCCAAGCAATGTGACAATATTTGAACTGCAATCCAAAATAGTTTCGTTTTTACCAGATGTGGTGGTAAATAATTTTGTTAAAATGCTTTATCTAATTGAGATTACGTTGATTGAATAATTTTTGTGTTTCAAGGCCAACACTGTTCCCAAGGAATGTATAAATCGCTAAAACTTAGTATAAAACTTAGTTAAAATATAAAAGTATTGAAGAATTTCGACGGTGGTTCGCAAGTCTCGGTAGCTCAGCGGTTAGAGCATTGGACCGGATTTCCAAAGGTCGCGGGTTCGCGTCCCGTCTGAGAATTCACTTGTGGCCGAGCTTGGACGAATGGCCTAGTTAATTTTTCCAATATTTTTCTATTTAAAAAAATTACCATATATTTATCCATAGCACAAGTTCTCATGAAACTTACTATGGGCACAGAATACTAAATAGTAGAAGTCCAAGGGTGTGATTGTATGAAAATATTTATTTATTTAATTCTATGATTTAAAGATACATTCTATGATTTTATATTGAACTAGTCGGCCCGACAGACATTCTCCTGTCTCATAGCTGACGGTTAATGTTTAACTAACTGACAGTTATGTCAAACGCCATAAAGTTGCATTCGTAATTACAAATTGTCAAAAGCACTAATAAGGTTTCATTATTATAGTAGATTGTAAGTATTAAAAGGGGGTAGGTATTAAAATATTTACGGCGAGGGCGCTATTTTGAATCCAAAACGAAGCGAAGGATTTTAAAGTAGAATCCCGATCATAGCGAGGGATTCTAGAGTACAATCCTGAGCGCACTGAGGGATTCAAAGTACATCGCCCAAGGGAAAATTGTTTTGCTCTCGCCACTGCTATAACTACTGAGTTACCGAGACCAGTATCGGTAGCTCAGTGGTTAGAGCAGTGGGCAGGATTCCCAAAGTTCATGCGTTTTTTATTTATTTTCTTATTTTATTATTTTATAAGTACCTTCTCCTGACAGTAACAAACACAAAAAAGAAACAGCGCAATATGGGTAACGACATAAAAATCGGCGCAATTATATAGGTAAAATACTAGATTAAACATACTTGACGACCTCTGTGGTAGAGTGGTACGTACACCAGTTTCAAGGTGTCGCTTGTTCTGAGGTCCCGGGTTCGAATCCCGATAGGGGCAAACGTTTGTATGATGAATACGAATATTTGTACCCGAGTCATGGACGTTTATATATATTTCTACTCATAAATACTACTACTACATACATGTATAATTACATGTATTTATATCCGTTACCCTAGTATCCCATAATACAAGCCTCACATGCTTACTTTGGGGCTAGGTTAAGTTCACGGGGACCGCCTGGGGGATCTGGTAAGGGGATCCTAGTGGACGAAAGGGGTTAATTGGTGTGAGTGAAATAAATATTTATTTATATTTAACACCCAGACCAAGACAAAAACACATGTTCATGCACACAAATATTTGTATGATTGTGCGTAGAAGGCAGACTATGCCAGACGTCCAATAAGATAAGTTATATAAGTGTGTTTTACATAAGCGTTGTCGAGTGTTTGATCTCTTCTTCTAATCTAAAAGAACTATTACCACTGCAATAAGCGAGCATTATTATCTGTAATTTAAGTAATCGATAAAAGTATTTTTTTCAGCAAAACTACGCATATTTGAGGTTTTTAATTACAAACTAATTAAGAACAATTTATGGCCGATATTTTAAAATGATTTGCATATTTGTACGCCGTGAGGTTGCTAGGAAGTATACTTCCTGGCAGCGCCACACAAAAGTATTTTTATCTCTGAAACTATCATTAGAACAATTTTTTGCGACAGCGGACCATTTAGAACAATTTATGCTTGTTCATTTGAGACTAATTTGAAACTTGTACAATTTAGTGGCGCTGCTGGGAAGTATAACACGATTATACGGAGGAGTTTGCATTGCGATGCAAATACTCCACATTCCCCGGGTACCACGAAAATTTATTTATTCCTGAGAAGAAATAAATTTTCTATAAACTCGTTTCTTTACACAGAAGTATCAAAAAACCTACGCTAGAGGCCCTACCTCTGGTGGACAGTAATTACAGAAGTGTGCTGGCCTTTACTAAAGACTAGTCGCTACAAAGGTCTGTGAACACTAAGTAAAAAGTAACTCACCGTGGGGACCACAGTGGCACACCAATATGCTGACCCTTCGCGCCAAAACCACCAAAAAAGGCTACAAACAACAGCTGAACTCATCCTATCCTTAAACAATAAGCAAACAAAGTTAAACCTACTCTCTTAGATATAAGTCATGTGAAGTGTCAGATCAGGACTTGACAATAAACCGTAGCAATATACACAACCAATAGACAAATGGTCAATCTATACATAGACGATATACGGCCGGTTTCAATAATCTTTCCCTAATAAGAGATAGGCCTATCTTGGTTACGTTACTTAGCAACCGCTGTTATTTCGGGTTATTTTGGGCTGAATAACAAAAATATCTAGGCAACAAAGCTCTAGTAAGCCCATCTCTTACTGTAGATAAGTTATTGAAACCGACCGATAGACGATCGTCAGATTGACAACCAAATAACCCCAGTCCAAATAAAGAGAAAACACCTCATTATCAACTTTATGACTTGACAGACATTTGTTAGTAACCCACAGAACAATAATGTATGCTTCTCATGTTGATGCCAAAAATTTTGTCTATTACCAGTAGGAGCATCAAAATGAGTACAGTTATCCTGACACTTCATGAATATGTCGAAGCCCATCACTTTATTTGTCACCTTTCAGATATCAATCATGCAATATGTTTCGGCAAGTTCATGTTTATGAACATGAACATGTTTATGAAGTCCACGACATCGGCTGCTGAATTAAGAGGCATCTCGCAGTAAACGAGACATCACCCAGTTCTTATGGAACTATAAGGGCTTCCTCCCCCCTCAAGACACCTGATGTCGGGGTCACCACCCACTAAAACAACTATCAAATCCCATCTTTATTTCAATTTACAATATATATAATATATTTAAAGATTTAACGAAATCAATTTTAAAGTGACGTTATCTTCGACAGCATGTGTTCAACATTGTTCATTGTTGTTGTTGTTTCATTGTATATGAAAACAAAAAAAAAAATATTAATAAAACACTCACTTTACATCTTCTAATCCTATAAGGTCCCTTAAAAGGTCTACTTAATTTCCTACTAATCCCAGAAATTCTCTTTGGACTAAATAATAACACTAACTGTCCTACTGAAAACCATACGGGTCTTGCCTTCTTATCATAATGAAACCTTTGAACCGAACGTGCCTTTCTCAAATTCACATTAAACTTATTCATACAATTTTCTCTTAGCCGCCTTCTCTGACTAACATTTAGGTCAGGAGAGTTAGCATTAAAACTTCTATCAGAAATTAACTCTGGTTCTCTTGCAAACATGACAAAATAAGGAGAAAACTTTGTGGAAGCCCGTTTAGAACAATTGTATGCATACGTAACCATTGGGACATGTACACACCAATTTGTCTGCATGGCGTCATTTTGCTAACATCTGTAATAAAGTTTGATTAAACCTCTCTATCAATCCTACTGTCTGAGGATGCATGGTAGTGGCGAACACTTGACGAGACCCAAATCGTCTTATCGTTTCTTTGACAACATCAGAAGTGAAAATAGAACCTTTATCTGACATGATCGTTTGTATAGCACCAAATCGACAAAATATCTCTTGTATAAGAAAATCACTAATCGACCGTGCAGTCGCCCTTCGGACGGGTTTGCAAATGGCATATTTTGCATATTTTGAAAAACCTTCCATGCAAGTTATGATATATCTATTTCCAAACGTAGATCTATTCAGAGGACCTATCACATCCATCTCTACTACCTGAAACAACCTATTAGTTACTATGGGTTGTAACGGAACTACTGTACTGGGGTGTCCCAGAAATATAGAGACATTTTTAAAAATCATACTGGCCACAGAAAAAATTAAAAATTAAAAATAAATGGTTGCCGTGGTTTCTTTCTTTCTTCCTTGACATGGGACACAACTTTTAATGTAACGTTGGATTCTTTCCGTGGCGTTACATATAAAATACCTAGACCTAAACTTAGCTAGAGTATTCATCAAACCCAAATGTCCACCTGTAAAAGCGTCATCATGTAATTCCGACATCACTTCATTAAATAACACACTAGGCGCTACAATCAAATTTTTATTTACACTATTAACTTTACACTTTTTGTATAATACGTTATCTATTTAAAAAAAAAACCTTTATGGTGGGTTCTCTGTCTGACCCGCAACTCTACCTCTCGGCGGCGACAGAACTCATCTTGTTGCTGTGCCTGTTAAGAACCGTTGATCCTATAAAATCTTCAAATATAACTATAAACAATTAAAACAACCAAATTCGTTAGCAATGTTGACAAAATTAAGAAAATTTTATTGAGTAGTGACAGTAAAGACGTCAAATATAAAAAGACAATTAATTTCTTCTTAATGTTCCAAAGAGGTTATTCTAACACTGCCCCTTACTCGAGCAATCATGTTATTACACTGTGAGAATACAAAATCAACCAAGAAATAAATTTATTTACAATAAACACTAAACAGTATAACTAACTACCTAATAAGTTAAAATAAAACTAAGTTAAACCTAAACAGTTCACAAAAAAGTTGTGTTTCACTCTAGGTAAGGCTTTAGTAAAAAGATCTGCTTCAAGTTCCGATGAGGGCTTATAAGCTAAACAGATTTCTTTACGATCAACACATTCTCGTATGAAATGATGATGTACATCAATGTGTTTTGTTCTACGGAAACATTCGTTTTCAACCATCTTGAGAGTGCTACGGTTATCATTAAAAATAGTAATAGGATACTTATGTCGTGACCGATTCCTATGAAGCTCTAACAGAAAGTTTTTAATAAATTTTGCTTCCTTTACAGCACTACCAAGAGCGTAGTATTCAGCCTCTGTGCTCGAACAGGTAACGTTTTGCTGTTTGTGACTATGCCAATTGACTATGCAATGTCCAAACTTACTTATAATTCCTGAATAAGATTTTCTATCAGTCGTATCCCCCGCCCAATCTGCGTCGGATAAAATTTGAATTATATCACCACCTCTCTTAAAATTGAGTCCATAGTAATTGTACCTGATAGATACCGAAGTACACGTTAAGCAGCAAGCCAATGAGATTCATCATAACAATTATTATACTGACTAAGTTTGCTGCACACAAATGCTATATCAGGACGAGTGCATACAGCGAGATACATTAAACTTCCAATGAGTTCCTGATATGGAAATCGCTGGTCAATCGCATCTGCTTTTGGTAGATTGAAGTTTACCTCCATAGGAGTAGCAACCTTATGACAATCTTCCATACCGAATTTAATTAACAGATTTTTAACATACTCTGACTGTGTCAACTTTAAAGTCCCTTGCTCTCTATCTCTGTCAACTTTCATACCTAACGCTTGTGTCACAGGCCCAAGCACTTTAATAGAAAAGTTGGAACTGAGCAATTAAATATAAACTCACTTTGTTCTGCCCTTCAATTGCAAATCCAGTAGGTTGTTCCATGTAAATACGTTCATTAAGATCTCCATTTAGGAATGCTGTATTTACATCAACATGTTTAATATCCATATTATTTTCAATACCAATTGCAAATAATAAACGTAAAGTACAATGTCTGACGACAGGTGCAAAGGTTTCTTCATAGTCAACACCATATTGCTGAGTGAAACCTTTTGCTACTAGACGAGCTTTAAATTTTTCAAAGTTGCCACTTGGATCGATTTTCTCTTTGAAAACCCATTTACATTTAATGATGGAAATGTCATTAAATGTAAATGGGTTTTCACAAAATGTTTAGGTCGATCAACAAGTTCCCAGACATTATGGCGCTAAAAGTGAATTATATTCCTCTTGCATTGCTTCCATCCAATACTTCGATTTTTCACATTTAATAGCTTGATTAAATGTTTTTGGTTCGCTTTGTGTTGTTAACGCTTGTTCAATGAAATAGTTCACTTCGTAATCATTGAGCCAAACTGGAAGACGCCGGTCTCGTAAAGGCCTAGAATGGTCAATAATTTCAGAATTTGATGCATTCTGTTCAGTGCCTTGTTGAATATTATTCAAATGAGATTCAGCTTCATCAGGTGAAGTTATTTCTTGAACATTAGATTCGTTAACAATAATATCTAGAACTTCAGAATTGGTTGATAAAGCATCTGGTGTAGCGTACTCGTCGTTGTTCATTTCCATCAGGCGAGCTCGAATTATTCAGAGAAACTTCAACTGTATTTATGAAATCTTGTAAACAATCATTAGCCTTTGTAGTTTTGAATTGAATGCCTCTAAGATTTTCAATAAATTCGACGGAACGAGCTTTAATAAGTTTTTGACTATTAACTGGATCACCAAGTCTGTATCCTTTGGTATGATCACAGTATCCTAACATAATGTAGGGTTTTGACTTGGGATCAAGCTTTGAACGCTGAGATTGTGGAGTAAGAGCATATGCTGTACTACCGAAGACTCGAAGATGACTTAGGTTCACTTTGGATCCAGTCCACATCTCTTCAGGAGTAGTATTAGTTAAAGCAGTAGTTGGACTACGATTTTTTAAATAACATGCAGTATTTACCGCTTTAGCCCAATATTTCTTCTCCAATTTAGCATCTTTCAACATTGCTCTCGCTTTTTCCACTAAAGTTCTGTTTAAACGTTCTGCAACGCCATTTTGTTGCGGTGAATATGGAACAGATGTTTCGTGAACTATACCGCATTGCTTAAAATAATTTTCGAAACTTTTATTACAATATTCTGTACCATTATCACTTCTAACACGCTTTATCTTTAGATCGGTTTGATTTTCAACTTGCGTTTTAAATTCAATAAACGTATTTAAAACTGTTGTTTGATCTTTGCGATTTAAAAAAGAAATAAAAGATTTTCGTGTAAAATCATCAGTAAAAGTAATAAAGTAACGACTACCATCCCAACTATCAATTGACATGGGTCCACATATATCCGTATGGATTAAACCTAATTTAGTCACGCTCCTATGTGCCTGACCACGGGGAAACGATTTACTCTTTTGTTTTCCTTCAATGCAAGAAAGACAAGGAGTTAAATCACCATTCGAAAAAACACCGTGTGCCAAGGAATCACGAAGTGTTAACATACCTTTATAACTCAGATGTCTAAGGCGAAGATGCCATGTTTCCAAAGGAATAAGTTTGGACACTATATATTTTATTATTGTTGGCAGTAGTAATTTCGGATTCAGAACTAGGAGTATAGTTAATAATCCAGTCCTTCCGATTAGTCATATGACTAGAGCAACCTGAAACCAAAATCCAGCTATGTTTATCACAAACACTACTAACTAAGGCAGTTTCTGTTGAAAAAAGTACTGTACTTCCCTTTTCTAAAGGTCAACCATCAGTTTTTGGTGAAGACGAGGCCGCTGTCGGCCACAGCACAGCAGCGACCGGTTCCGTGCCCATCCAGGAGGGGGCATAACGAAGATGAACGACGGACGACGAGAACCGACGACGTCACTATCGCTTCCGCGCACAACTGAGCCATACGTCACTGTTCGCTTTTATTGTCGGGCATCTTGTTCCAATTTTCAATATTTGATCATTAACCAGTACAGAGTTTTACAGTCCACTCTTTTTTTATTTACCACCACCAGGACAGGATTCCCTTATCTCCAATAATATAGAAAGGGCACTGGCCCCAACATATGGTCCTTCGAGCCGGATGTGAACCAGCGACCTATGGATAAATTACAAACATAAATTACATACATAAATTACATTATACTATTTAACAATCTTAATCTATTTCTTTAAAGTATATTTACGTAAAAGGTGTAATAGTTCGTATTCATAAATATTAAAAAACAACAATCGAAACATTAAAATCACTTTCACTCTTTATGTTTCGTATCCCTAAATATTCTATTATCGTAACATAATCAATCATTCTTCATATTTCGCGTAGTAAACAGACAATAACCATAATTTGCATTCCACTGTTAATATTTGTGTTTTTAATTCAATAGGTCGGTACTTCGTTAATCCAACCGCACAAGCCGGCGAGTGACCTTGCCTACGAGTAGCTGGGTCGCTGCTCGGCCCGTAGCGACTACCTGTGATGTGACTGCTACTTCTAAGGACAGTATTGTTCATTAATCGAATGCTTATCAGTAGCCGCTTCTTACTAAAATTAACCTGTTTTGTGTTTTGTAGCTACCGCTTAATTTAAACACTGCAGTAGTTATATTTTTGTTGTAGACAATTTTACTTAACTTATAAGTGCTTTTTAATTACAGTTTAGTAATATAACTTAGTACCTATCGTAGAAAAAATATAGTAGTTAGTAAACGCGAATTGTTTTGTTTACATTCACAAGTAGAATTCGCGTTGTAGTGTAGCAAGCAACTAAGTCGTTTGTGCCGTTCGCTTTTCAATACAACTGTTCATTATAAAACTGTTTTAGCCTTTTAGTTACTTTCAATACTTAAATACTTAATTAATACATTACAAAATGAGGAAAGAAATGGAAGGAGAAACAGAAAAGGAAATTAAAACTTTAAGAAAGAAAAGAGGCATTTATAAGGCAAAACTTACATCATTTGACAATTATTTACATAATATAAAAGAAAATAATGAACAGTTTTGCGACGACGCAGCGCTTCAAATAGAACTAAAATTACGCATTCAAAAAATAGAAAATTTATACAATGATTTCGATACATTACAGGATGGAATGGACAGTTTGTTGGATGAACCCGAGCTCGACGTCCGGGACACGTTCGAAAGGCAGTACTTCTCGCTTGTTTCTTCGGCTCGCGCGCTTCTCGAACAACAAGATCATGAGACATCTGAGGTAGGCTCTCGTAATGCACATCAATTCGTGAGACTTCCTAAAATCGATTTACCTCATTTCAACGGCTGCTATCAACACTGGCTCGAATTTCGGGACACTTTCATTTCGCTTATCCACACGAATGATAACATAGATCCTATAAATAAATTTCATTATTTGCGCGCTTCGCTTCAAGGTTCTGCCGCTTTAGTGATTAAAAGCCTAGACTTTAAGGCCGCCAATTACACGGCAGCATGGGATTTGTTGTGTGAGAGATTCGACAACAAGCGTCTGCTGGTAAACAACCACGTTCAAGCGCTTTTCAATGTAGCTACCATACAAAAGGAATCAAGCAAATCTTTGCGCTATATTGTGGACGTTACTAATAAAAATCTCAGAGCACTTGCAACCCTAGGTCAACCAACTGACCACTGGGACACTTTGGTCATTTATATGATGTCTACAAAGGTTGATAGCGTTACTAGTCGGGAGTGGGAGGAACGTAGGAATTCCATGGATGATGCACCCACCTTAGATGTTTTTGTCAAGTTTCTTACAAATAGGGCAGATCTTTTAGAGACCATTGAGGAATCGAAACAGGGCCTTAGGTGTAGGACAGAGCACAATTCCATTCCTCCCTCTAGACAAAAAAGTTTCATCGTAGCGTCAACTAGCAAAGGTCACACAAATAACTATCACTGCCCACTATGCAAAAATCAAAATCATCAATTGTTCAATTGTGAGTCTTTTCGAGGATTATCCGTAGAAGCTCGCAATCATAAAGCCCGGGAATTCAAAGTTTGCTTAAATTGCCTTAAATTTGATCACTCGGAATCACGATGCAAACTTAGTCATTGTAAGTATTGCAAAGCAAGGCATAACACATTGCTGCATTTCGAACATGCAGAAGAGACACCTGTTCAAGGTCATGTCGCGTTGTCCGTTAGGGACACAAACCTTACTGCAGCTCCTCAAATATTGCTTTCTACTGCTTTAGTTAAGGTACTTGATTGCAATGGTACTTCGCATGTGGCCAGGCTTTTACTGGACAATGGGAGCACCGCCAACTTCATCACTGAAGATCTGCGTCATAAGCTAGGTCTTCAAACGTCTTCTACTCATTCTCAAATTACAGGCATCAACAATCAGACGACCCGTAGCACACAACGATGCTCTCTTACAATGGAGTCTTATCAAGGAGACTACAGGACGGACATTGACTGTTTCATTTTGCCAAACATCACAACATTACCACATACATTCATCAACATTCATAATATACACATACCTACTGGCATTTGCTTAGCCGACCCCACTTTCCACATACCGTCAGCCATTGACATTCTTGTTGGCGCGGACTTATTTTGGAACGTCATAGGCACAAATCGTATCCAGTTAGGCAAACACAAACCTACATTGTTTGAAACGAAGCTCGGTTGGCTTGTTTCAGGCACCTTACACAAACCTAATTCGAATAATCCGGTGTGCATGCTACTTCAAGATACATCACCACTCTCAGACCTATCTCGTTTCTGGGAGTTGGACACAATTTTACCTAAGCATGATCTGACACTTGAAGAACGTGCATGCGAGCAAAACTTTATAAATTCTACCACTCGAAATTCTGATGGGCGTTTCGTTGTAACCTTGCCATTAAAAGAAACCTCAAATTCACTGGGCAACTCGTTCCAATCGGCGAAAAACAGGTTTCTAGCTTTAGAACGACGCTTGGAAAGAGAACCAGATTTTAAAGAAAAGTACGTAGAATTTATACAGGAGTACATTCATTTAGGACATATGAGCATAAATACAAACGATAAAAATCTAAAAACAAACTATAATACAAAATATGATACAAATATTTACAACACAAATACTACATTTAATAATACTCAAAATCTATCATACTATCTTCCACATCATGGTGTCTTAAAGGAAGCTAGTACAACAACAAAATTACGCGTTGTCTTTGACGCCTCTGCTGTCACAACGTCAGGCAAGTCTTTAAACGACATTCAAAAGGTCGGTCCCATTGTACAAGACGACCTGCTTTCTATTTTATTGCGCTTCAGGCAACATAAATATGTTGTCTCATGCGACATTTTAAAAATGTACATGCAAGTTGAAGTGCATTCATCACAACGCTCACTACAACAAATAATATGGAGGTTCGATCCCTCCGATAGTTTGAGGCACAAGGGTCAAACCGCACAGCCTATCATGGGGAACCTTCCAAAGCAACGCGTGCACCTAGAATTCCCATTCTTGGAGACAGGTGTGGACTATGCCGGGCCAGTGATGATAGCAAACCGTAAGGGAAGAGGCGCCACACCAATAAAATCATACATTTGCCTTTTTGTATGCCTTGCAACGAAGGCAGTGCATTTGGAGCTTGTCTCAGATCTCTCAAAAGAAGGTTTCATTGCTGCCCTAAACCGTTTCATCTCTCGCAGGGGCAAGCCCCGCAACATATTTTCAGACCACGGTACTACCTTTGTGGGTGCATCCAACGAACTGCACCATATAGTAAAAAAACTTAAATTAAATATATTAGAACATGGCATAAATTTTTCTTGCATTCCAGCGTATACTCCACATTTCGGCGGCTTGTGGGAGTCTGCGGTCAAATCGACAAAACATCATCTTAGGCGCGTTATTAATTCAACCCATTTGACGTACGAAGAGATGTCTACTTTGTTGGTTCAGGTAGAAGGTATCCTCAACTCCAGACCTCTTACTCCACTCTCCGACGACACTTCCGATCTTTATCCCTTAACTCCTGCTCATCTTCTGATTGGACGGTCTTTAATCTTCGTGCCTCATCCACAGATCGAGACAACCAGGATTACCTCACTGCAGCGGTTCCAGCGCATCGAGTTCCTGAAACAGCAATTCTGGCATTGTTTTTCTAACGAATATGTTTTGTGGCTTCAGCAGAAAACCAAATGGCGTCGATCACATGGGCAATTGAAGCAGGGGACCTTGGTCTTAATAAAGGACAAGGCATTGCCACCACTAAAGTGGCTCCTTGGCCGCATCGTCCGCACCCTTCCCTGCCAAGATGGCGTTGCTAGGGTGGCTGACATAAGGACGAAGAAGGGCATCATACGCCGGGCCTTCAATAACATATGCCCCCTGCCGTGCGAGACTGTTGAAGACACTTCAACGCGGGGAGTATATGGTGAAGACGAGGCCGCTGTCGGCCACAGCACAGCAGCGACCGGTTCCGTGCCCATCCAGGAGGGGGCATAACGAAGATGAACGACGGACGACGAGAACCGACGACGTCACTATCGCTTCCGCGCACAACTGAGCCATACGTCACTGTTCGCTTTTATTGTCGGGCATCTTGTTCCAATTTTCAATATTTGATCATTAACCAGTACAGAGTTTTACAGTCCACTCTTTTTTTATTTACCACCACCAGGACAGGATTCCCTTATCTCCAATAATATAGAAAGGGCACTGGCCCCAACAGTTTTCTTAGAATTCCTTTTTAACTTAGGACATTTTGGTTTAATATGACCTTTCTGATGACAGTTACGATTGGAATAAATTTGTTTTTCGCTAGAAAAGTCTTGTCATTTTCTTCTAAATTCAACTTAGATGATTCTCGCTTAAATTCGCTTTGTATCAGCTGGCATTTTACAAAATCAGATGTGAGTTTTACATTAGTGGCCTCCATTGCCATGATCAATGAATCAAATTCAGCAGGCAATCCAATCAGCATCAATTCGGCTAATTCTTCGTCATCAACGGCACAGCCAATGTCAACTAATTCTTGCGTAACAGAAATTATGTTCCCCAAATAGTGATCCATGCTATCATAATCCCTAAATTTAATTTGAGACAATTTTCTCTTTAAATGAAGTCTACTGCTTATACCACTATTTTCATAAGCAGCCTTCAAATTCTTCCAGGCTTCCGCAGCTGTTTTAGTAATTTTTACATGAGGGTAACAAATGGGTTGTACATTCAAGCATATCTTTGCATACGTTTTCTGATCTTTTATAATGTCAGAATCGGAAGTCAATGGTACTGATCCATTTGCAAAATTCCACAAACCATGATCAATCAATAATAATTTCACTTGAAATTTTCAGTTACCGTAATTATTGACTCCTTCTAGTTTTTCAATGACCATATTTGATCCGGTACTAATAACAATGTTATTATTTGATGAAGATACATCTTCCGGCGATATATTACGCGCCATATTGACCACACAAAAAAAAATGAGTAAGTAATATAACTTATATTATTACACTTGGTTTTAAACGAGTTATATATGATTCATATCTGGTTCATGCCCATAACCTGTAATAAGAACCGTTGATCCTATAAAATCTTCAAATATAACTATAAACAATTAAAACAACCAAATTTTTTAGCAATGCTGACAAAATAAAGTAAATTTTATTGAGTAGTGACAGTAAAGACGTCAAATATAAAAAGACAATTAATTTCTTCTTATCGTTCCAAAGAGGTTATTCTAACAGTGCCTCAGCCACGTGAGACACTTCGATCCTGTACAATTGAAGGCCGTCATCTACTCCTTTCAAGTCCTCCTGTCCCTCAAACACATCATCTTCCTTAACCGGATTCCTGCTGAGGAAATCAGCTATGACGTTCTCCTTGCCCGAACAATGCACGATTTCAAAGTCATGCTCTTGTATTGTTAAGGCCCATCTTGCTAGCCTTCCATTCATATCTCATCGCTCTCTTAGCCAGCACAAAGCTTTGTGATCAGTGACCACTTGGTATTGTAAGACATGGTCTAAAATAGCTGAAGGCCCATACCAGAGCGAGGCACTCCTTCTCCGTAATCGAATATCGCTTTTCTGCATCTGATAATTTTCATGATGCGAACGACACTGGGACCATACGTTCATTTTCTTTTTGCAAAATACACGCTCTTAAAGCAAAATCACTCGCATCAATATATAATCTTGTTATGACATTTTCAGAATTGTCAAAATGTTTCAACAATGGAGGATTTTGAATCATAGACATAATCTTGTCAAACGACCTTTGTTGTAATTCCGTCCAATCAAACTTCGCATTTTTTCGTAGCAGTTTATTCAAAGGTACAGTCACACGCGCAAAACAATCAATAAATTTTCTATAATATGAAAATAAACCAAGCACTGATTTAAACTCACGAGCATTTTTAGGGACTTTGATGTATTTTATCTTCTTGATCTTCTCTTCATCCGACCAAATACCACGTCCTGATATCTTATGACCAAGAACTGTTATTTCTTCATAAGCAAAACTGCACTTTAATGGTTTTAGCGTCAAGTTGGCTTCCTTCAACCGTTTTAACACTTGGTCTAACGCCCTATGAAACTCGTCAAACGTTTTCCCGTGGACTATGATATACTATGATATTATCTACATACACAATAGCATTTTTGTATTTCAAACCGGCCTGTCGCGACCTCCGGCGTTGGTTGAGGGTCAACCACATCCGTGATGTAAACATATCCATCGCGGATCGCGAGAATTTAAAAACGATGAATACGTGATCGAAGGAGAAGTGAAGGACAAAGCGTGGTACTTACCATGAGTTATATTGTACCTTCAACTATCAGCGAATGTCTGTCCTTGCCTTTCAGAGGTTCTCTCGTTCCATCTGTAAGTACAAATAAAGATATGACACCACTGCGTGGTGTCACTAAGCCCTGCGGTCACGCCGCCATGACGGCGTGGTCGCAGGAATTATAGAACATACAAATATGGATATAAATAAGTGACTTGGTCATCTGTAGGCCGTATGTCGATATGACCTTACTCTCTGTATTAGCTGTCTAAAATAGTGTCCACGTTACTTATCCACTGGGTGGTGCGTGGCTCGCATACATAACATCCCCATAAGCTTAGGGGAATTCAGATGTCTTACCCACGTTACTTGTCCACTAATGTGGGACGTGGTTGCGACATATCATGTCTTAACTATCCACGGTGACTTACCCACCATTGTGGTGCGTGGTCGCAATATCCTACCTACCCACGTTACTAGTCCACCTATGTGGGACGTGGTTGCGACATATCATGTCTTAACTATCCACGGTGACTTACCCACAATTGTGGTGCGTGGTCGCAATATCCTACCTACCCACGTTACTAGTCCACCTATGTGGGACGTGGTTCTTATGTGCAGAGTCCTTCCCACGTTACTTACCCACTTACGTGGAGCGCGGGACTTATTTCAGAATACTTTATTGGCGATTATATATTGGCTCAAACATACAAACATTATATTACATGAGATGCGCACAGGTTATTATTGCATGCACTATGCTAATACTTAGCTCTCGTTTATATTCCATTGGTTTCCTGAGCTCGTTACTTGTTGGCAGGCACGTTTAATATAGAAGCTTACAACAGGGCACATTACATTTGTATGATGATATGAGAAATAATATAGCACAACTAGACATGAAGAAAATAAAAGGCGGCTTACTTGACATTGACAATAGAATTATGGCGGCACTGGATAAGTGTTGCCACTTCAAACATCGCGACTGGTGTTGTCGTCGCGACACTCCCAACGGCGAAATTAAAGAGTGTTAAAAAGGCTGCGAGTCCACTCTTGGATCTTTTCCAAGGCTTTGGTCGCAGCGGCACGTACTGGTCTGGAGTGACTGATAGCGTGTGGCATATTGACTGTGTCACCATCATGTGAATTGGTTTTGTTAGTTTCATGATCAGATAAATCATCATCATGTATCGGTACTACTGTATCTAAGTTACTTTCTCTTAGAGCTTCATTGTGATTTACTAAATCTTCTACAGGTATTACTTCAATTTCAGGCGTATAGGCATGGCTTACAAATCTTGGTTTGTCTGAAGGTTGATCAACGACTTTCGCTTGAGTTTCATCATCAATTTCATTTACTTCTAGAGGGTACAGTTGTGAAATAGATCTAGTGTATTCAGTGGTCCCAACTTTCACTTTCGCTACCCTTATATGACCATCGACTCCTGGAGAAAGTGATACTATTTTTCCCACCTTCCAGCTTTCACGATTCTTCGAGTCTCCTCTTATTTGAACTATTTGCCCTATTTCTGGTTTTAATGCTGATTTGACTCTTGGTTCCTTAACTGAATTTTGGTATCGTTCACGAAGACTAGGTAAATAACGGTTCATAAATATGTCTTTAAATTCTTCTAGAATAATTAAAGCCCTTTTCCATGACTTGATTAGGTTTATCTTAGTTGTTGTCCCTGATACAGGTCTCTCATCTATATTGGTATCGATGCTTATAGTTTTTCCCATAGTGAGGAAGTCTGCTGGGGCTAAAACATGAACCATTTCAGAATCTACGCACGTCAAAGGTCTTGTGTTTAATATAGCTTCAATCTCCTTTGTTATCGTCATCAACTGATTGTCTTTCAAAAGATGTTTCTGTAGAGTCCTTATCATACAATGTTTTACCAAACCTACTAGTCTTTCGTAAAATCCTCCAAACCATGGAGCTAGTTGAGGTATGAATCTCCATTGGATCTCCTTCTGTTTGCAGTAGGGACTAGTTAGAATTTCTGCTATTAATTTAAATTGTGTGGCATTATCTGAAGTTATCAATTTTGGTACTCCTCTTGTGGATATCATTCTTCTTAGAGCCAGAAGTCCTTCTTCTGCAGTTAGGTCTTGGACAATCTCTAGGTGTATAGCTCTTATGGCTAAACATGTGAATAAACAAATCCACCTTTTAGTAGTTCCTTGGTCAGTTTTGACTAGAACTGGGCCTAGATAATCTAATCCTGTGAACGTGAAAGGTGAACTGTAGTTCACACGTTCTTTTGGTAAAGAAGGTGTATCTGGTAATTTAAATGGACCGCCTCCATGCTTGATACATCTTGGACATTGTCTTAAGACTTTAATTACTTGTACTTTTCCTTGTGGAATCCAAAAATGTTTGCGAATTATGCTTAGTGTATGATTTACTCCTACGTGGTAGTTTTCCTGATGAGTTTTCTTAATCAGATTGTTTGTAAAGTAGCAGTCTTTTGGAAGTAATATTGGGTATTTCATGTCGAATGACCATTGTGTATTTTCTAGTCTCCCTTTACATCTTAAAACTCCTTTGTCATCTTTAAACAAACGAAGATTACGACTAAGGTTAGTTATTTTTGTATTAACTTCATCTGGATAATATTGTGCTTGAATTTCCTTTATCACTTCGATTTCTGTCTTTTGTTCGCTGATATTATCTGTGTTCTTTGATATTTCCCTAATTTGGTAGACAGCCGTCAAACCGTTGTCCGACTTTGACGGATCCTCCGACGCCAAGAGCAAGTGTTCCTTAACCAGGTTGGTCCTTTTAGGCCAGCTGCTAGGATGCTGTAGTAGAAATTCTGGGCCTTCAAGCCAGTATTCTTCTTCTAGTCTTGTTTTATTGGGTCGTGTTGCTACATCTGCTGGGTTTAGTTCAGTTGGTACGTATCGCATTGTAAGATTTTTGTTCCTCTTTATCTCTTCTATACGTCTGTTTACAAATGGTGTCAATAATTTGTCTGAGTTGTACCAGTCTATAACTATTTGACTATCTGTCCATAAGAAATGTTGTTCTGTCTTTATTTGAAGAGCTGATTCTACATAATTTAGTAATCGATTTCCAATTAATACGCCTAACAGTTCTAAACGCGGTATTTGTAGATTGTTTTGATCTTTTATAGGAGTTAATCTTGATTTGCCGATTATAAAGGCTTTACCATTTTCGTTTATTACATATACGGCTGCTGCGTATGCTTTTGCTGAAGCATCTGTAAAACAGTGTAACTGGTTATTACCGTGTTCAAAGTTTTCTGTGTAATATCTCTGTATATTCATTTGATAATTGTGTAATTTTTCATGCATTGGTCTCCACTTTTCTATTTTTTCAGTTGTTAATTGTGAATCCCACTTGGTTTTGCTCTTCCACAATTCTTGAATAAATAATTTTGGAGATAGTAATGAAGGTGCTACATATCCGCATGGATCATAGACTGATGCGATGGTTTTCAAAATTCCTCTTTTAGTTGTTTGTAGATTTATAGTTTTAGGTCTCAACTGTAATGTGTCTTCTTTTGTGTTCCAACTTAATCCAAGGACTTTAACTATTGTTTCATCATTCACGTCTGTAACATTCTCTACAAATTCTCTTGAATTTGAACTCCATTCTCTTAGGTTCATTGAAATTTTTTCGAATTCTTGCTTTAGTTTGTTATGTAATGATATAGCTTGGAGCTTAGTTTTAGTTCCTGTAACTAAGTTGTCTACGTAGATATTCTCTGAAGCTTGTTGTATGCTTTTATCATTAGAACGTAGTAAATGATGTTTTATTGTAGCATTTAAGAGAAATGGACTTGATATAACTCCGAAGGGTACACGACAAAATCTTAGATGTATAAGATTATCTTCATTGGCTGCTTTGGTTATGTCTTTGATCCATAGAAATCTAGTTACGTCCTTACTGTCATCTTGCAGACCGATCTGTAGAAAGGCTTTCTCTACGTCAGCTGTTAAGCCGATTCTATGTGATCGAAATCTTATCAAGAGTTTTGTCAGGTCTTCCAGTAGAACTGGTCCAGCTCTAAGACATTCATTCAGACTGTAACAATTTTTTATCTTAGCTGAGGCATCATAGACGATCCTCAAAGCTTTTCCTGAGGCTTGTACTCCATGATGAGGTAAGTAATGTATCTTATATCTGCTGTATTCCTTCTCTTCCGAAGGTATAACTTCTATTACTCCCTTTTCCAATTGTGTTTGTATAGTTTCATCATATAATTTCAAAGTTTCCTTGTTGATACGTTTTAATAGGTTTACTAGTCTTCCTTTGGCCAATCCTAAATTGGAGGGTAAATTGGGTAAATTTTCCTTCCATGGCCAGCTGACAGAGTATCTCTTGTCAGAATATTGAACTGACTCATTAAAGTTTTTTACTGCTTCCTCTTCCTTGGTAATTTTAGGTGAATCTGTAATCCCGATACATTCTAACTCCCATAGATTTTTTAGGTTGATGTTGTCTATTGGCAAGTCGGGTTTATGTAGTTTAACTTCTGCGCTAGATTGAAAGTAGGTGTTCACCGTAAGGTTGTCTATTACTTCGAATTCTCTTTTGCCGGTTATTATCCAACCGAGTTGTGAATTCACTAGAAATAGATTGTCGCTAATTTGTTTTCTATCTGTATTTATGACTGTGAAGTAGTAATCGTTTCCGATGAGTATATCTACTTGATCTCCAAGTGAACCATCATCGGCTAATAAAATTTTATCCTTCCATTGATTTAATTCTTCTTCAGGATAAGAAACTTGTTGGGTTATTGTGGGTACAACGTTGGCATGAATAATAATGGTTGTTTCGGTCTTTGTTAAAATGGATAGTTTAACTAATGGACTGTCATATTCATGTGGATGTTTTGAACCAAATGTGAAAACTGAAAGATGCTGTTCTTCTATTATTGGCAGTTGTAGTTGTTTAGCTACTTGTTGGGTAACGTATGTTCTCTGGCTTCCAGAGTCCATCAGAATTCGGCAATTCTTTTGTTTTGATCCTTCTTCATTTCTGGCATTTACTATAGCTGTTTGCAAAATTGTCGATGTTGCTGTCAACGTGGAAAATATGTTGGTATTCATACCTCTTGGCCCCTTTTCTTGGTATGAATAACGCTTTGGACAGATGGCCCTGTTATGCTTTCCTATCTCTCCACAGTGAAAGCAATTCCTTTTAATAGGACATTCGGTTAGTTGGTGTTTTAGACTAAAACAATTGTAGCATCGTTGGCCTAGTTTTTTCTTTCTTTGATCTATTGTTCTTACCGTTCTACATTCCTCGTTCATATGTTGCTTTTGACAGAAGACACAGGGTTTAAGTTTCATTCGTTTCGAGGTAAAGTCTTTATTGTTTAGATGTTCTCCTTTTCTTTTATTATTGTAGGTATTTGATACCTGATAATTAGATGGTGAACGATAATTATTATCATTATTACGGTAATTGTTCCTTGTGTAAAATGTTCTTACATTGTTTACATATGGTTTCCTTCTCATGTCATTTGGTCTTTCCTTATTTCTGAAGTTTCTTTGTACCAATTGTTGTGGTTTTGGTTTCATTTTATCCCTGATATGAAGTGTCTCTACTGTATAGCCATCACTAGTCGATGTTCTTTCTTGCTTAATTCGGCTAGCTTCTTCTCTGGCCGAGATAATAATTTTCAATTGCTTTCTCATGTCCTCAATAGAATCGGATTTCAGTGAAATCTTCATTTCGTAAATAATGTCTTCAGGAAATTTCTCCGTAATGATAAATCTCAGATGGTTATGTTCTGTATTTTCTCCTAACGCCCCTAATACTCTTATGTGTTTTTCTATTTCATTTAACGTTTTACGACATTCAGCAGCAGTGTTGCTTGCACATTTGATTCCGTACAAGGCTGCATAGTGGGCGTCGATAATTTGGTTAGGTTTCCCGTAACGTTCCTTGAGCGTGGTAACTGCAATCTGATAATTTTTGTGCGTGATTTCTAATCCATCAATGATTCCTTTAGCTTCACCGTTTAAAGACGACTTTAAATAGAGTAACTTGTCTACTTCTGGTAAATTACGTTCGTCGATATTCGAAGAAAAATGATCCCAGAATTGTTGCCAGAGGAGAATATTCCCGTCAAATTCTGGAAGGCTTAACTTGGGTAGTTTGCTGGTAATCACGGAATTGTTGAGTTGTGTTTCTCGAGCTGTTCCTTTAAGATTATTCAATTCAGTAGTGAGTTCTATTAGGATCTCTTCAGACTTGAGTTGAATATCACTAAATCTGGAGATATCGTCAGCCGATGGGTCGTTACTTAGTTTGAAATAATTGCTCAGTTCTGTAGAAAATCTTGTGTGTAATGCCTCTAATTTTTTACATAATATTTCTGCCTTAGCCTTATTGAAAGTAACCGTATTAATGGCACCTATTAGGTCCTCACATTCACTAGTAAGTACCTCAATATGCCTTATCACATCTTGCAACCTTGCGATCAGTACGGATTCCATTATTTTTTAGATCTGAAATGATACCATCAAATGGTAGATTTACCTTTGTTATGTTTTGTGACAACAATAATGTCACTAAATACAGGTATTGTAACTTAATTTGATTTGTTTCGTTTTAATTTCATGTTAATTTTGAAAATTTAGTAAGTCATTAATTGCTGTATACGGCTATTGTCTTATTTTCAATAGTAGAAAATATATATTTTTTTTAAATTTATTTCATATTTATTTTATTAAAATTTTATTCACTTATATTGTGAGCTTTATTCATTAAGATGTAATCAGTTGTCACAGTTAATCAATAGCAAGCTTATCTCATCTCAATTCCCATCTCATCCATTTAAACATTCGAGTTCACTCAAGTATAAGTCAAACGTTCAGAATGGTTTGAGATCCCCGTTATTTCATAAATATTACAATCTGCAATTCACTGCGGTGAATAGTATACACTGCGGTGTCTATGACTAGTTAATTTTCTAGTTTCAACTTGACTACGCAATGAACACTAAACCCGCTGCAAATTCACTAAGTCAAACGTTCATGAAACTGTTCCCCTTTCGTAAATATGAGTAGTTAAAATTAAAGACAATAGTCAGTATAAGTCAAAGAAAACACTTCCCAAAGTGATATGTTATTTTGATGTCCCCTGATATTTGTATTGGTTCTGTACACAAATAACACTTTACTAGTCTACCAGTCAAGTATCATTCGCTTCATAAACACTTATTTTATAGTTTTTTGTTTAGAGGAATAAATAAAATGTTTAAAGTTTATGTACTCAACTGAGTATTCAATATCACACTGTGAGGTAGATTTTGTTTATTATATTTATTAAGGAGATAAATAATTATCACAACATGAATGCATTTTAGTTTTTTTTTTTATTGAATGAGAAAACACAAAGAGTGCTCCTTTATATGGAATAATGTCAATCATAACTTTGAATCACATGTCCTCTGAATAAGTTCAACTTACTTAAATTAGATTTGTTCATCATGAAGTTCATTTATGATTTATTTAGATGAACATGTTAATAAATTTTCTCATTATCATTAAACATGTGACTCTTCATATGCAAGTAAGTCTCAATGAAAATTCAATAAGTACTTTCACCCCAACTGGTCGCTGGCGGTAGTTCCCGCTACCGACTCCGTTGTTTATAAGATTAAACGGTCTCGTTAAGGAAGCTTTATTATGAATCCCTTTCTCTGGGTCAGTCTATGTTCAAAGTACTTATTCATTGAGTTCATTGAGCTTTCAATAAGAAAGTAGGTATAGTTTGCTTGGATTCTGTATGTGTAACCACCAATAAGTAAGTATATCGGTATATGAACACACACAAAATACAATATTTTATGATCAATAATATTCTTGTTTCCTTGAGTTCTTATTAGAATCTAGTTTGGAATCAATTGTGTTCAGGTTTTATCATTAAAAGTTTGTAAATAATTTTATTGTTGTCAGAATTTGAAACAAGAGCATTATGTCTTTATTGAATCTTCACTGATAATGCAATGAAATAAAGATGAGTCTTACCTTGTATTGCACTATTAAGACCTTGTATGTTAATCCTTTGATCTTCTTTCACCTTTTTTATTCTTAAAATATCATAGGTAGTTGTCTTTTAGTTTGACTGATGTATATCTGAAAGAACTTAAATCGATCAAAATTCCTATCTAACAATTTCGAAGCCTGTAGATTAATGATGAAAATGCTGAAACTGATTATGGATTTATGACGAATCGCAACTGTTAATGCTAAACTTTCGATCAAGTATCTACTTGCAGCTCACAAACTCATAAGACGCCGTGTCCCAAACTCTAGTTTTGGCCCCAATTTCTGTGGATTAAACCATTAAATTATACTCACCAATTGGTTACTGCGTCTTATCCATTACTTTAATCCTATGGACAATGAGATAATCACTTTATAGCACAAGTTGTGCTATCACCCGCCAATTTTTTGGCAAGCGATGCACAAAGTGAAGTAAAAAAACGCAAGTGAAATAGTGATGTTCCGTTCGAAAATTGACGGCTTCGTGTCGATGAGTTTTTTAACGTCGATACCAAATCGCAGTTTGAAAGTAATATCCGTATACGTAAATCAATAACACGCGTTACGTCGTTACTTTTATTGTAAATAACTATATCAATTGACAATAAATTCGTCTATTGACTCGTTTTAGTAAAGTGGTATATGATAAGATGTTATACCAATTAATCGAAATTAACCGTAGCATTTATACAAAACATTACGACCAATAGAGCATCTCGTTAATATCGTGAAGGCTCCTTAGCCTTTCGCTACGGAGTAATTTTAGATATCAAATTAATTAAATAATTAAAATGATTTGTTAAAATATCGTTTTTTATTTCTTAAATTTATAACATTTCTTAATAAATAACACGATAAATGATATAACAAGGTTATGTTATATTGTGTAGTTTTGTTATGGACTTCGCATTGGTATAAACCAATCATTAACATTTTGTCATCTTATGATATCACATACGAAATTATCGTATAATTTTCTAAGCATAAATTGATTTTACCCCAACACTAACGAAATGGAAGTTCGTGCATTGTTGACAACACGAAATATCGCCATTTTGGTTATGTTTCCGTTCTGTGCCACGACCATTTTCTGTTTCAATTTTGTTACCAGAGTAATTTGTTGTATCAATATACCTGAATTCGAGCTAATAATTCACGATTTAGTTTTTTTTGTGGAACTATCTTACTCTTTTAATGCGAAATATTATAAAGAGTAGTGATTGTGCCTTTTCAGTAAACCTGCTGCCAACATTCAAGTTTTGCTCATTTTTTGGTGTGCCAACAAACACCTAGCGCCACCTATCGGTGAATACCTGTCGTAACCGATTTCATGCCACCAATATGATGTCAATTTGTCAATGTAAGTATCAATATATAAAACTTTAATTTGTAACTTTTGTAAGTGCCATCTCATCGAAATTCTTTCATCAAGTATATACTGTAACTTTGACTGCGTTTACTTTTACACCTAATAGTGTGTAAACAATATGCACCATTGAGTATAGTTATATCACTTAACAATAATGCCTTTAGTATGCCTATTCATGATCAACACATAAAACTTTTAATTGAATCCTCAAACAATAAACCTTGTTTAAAGATTAGCTGGACAGACATTCGCTCCACCAATCACTCACTTCTCCCCAAATCACGGATATCCTACTTCTCATGCTGAAAGTCTCTCTGGTTCTAGGATCACTCCATTCTAGACTGATCCCAGCTCCAGCTCACCACCATGTCGCGACCTCCGGCGTTGGTTGAGGGTCAACCACATCCGTGATGTAAACATATCCATCGCGGATCGCGAGAATTTAAAAACGATGAATACGTGATCGAAGGAGAAGTGAAGGACAAAGCGTGGTACTTACCATGAGTTATATTGTACCTTCAACTATCAGCGAATGTCTGTCCTTGCCTTTCAGAGGTTCTCTCGTTCCATCTGTAAGTACAAATAAAGATATGACACCACTGCGTGGTGTCACTAAGCCCTGCGGTCACGCCGCCATGACGGCGTGGTCGCAGGAATTATAGAACATACAAATATGGATATAAATAAGTGACTTGGTCATCTGTAGGCCGTATGTCGATATGACCTTACTCTCTGTATTAGCTGTCTAAAATAGTGTCCACGTTACTTATCCACTGGGTGGTGCGTGGCTCGCATACATAACATCCCCATAAGCTTAGGGGAATTCAGATGTCTTACCCACGTTACTTGTCCACTAATGTGGGACGTGGTTGCGACATATCATGTCTTAACTATCCACGGTGACTTACCCACCATTGTGGTGCGTGGTCGCAATATCCTACCTACCCACGTTACTAGTCCACCTATGTGGGACGTGGTTGCGACATATCATGTCTTAACTATCCACGGTGACTTACCCACAATTGTGGTGCGTGGTCGCAATATCCTACCTACCCACGTTACTAGTCCACCTATGTGGGACGTGGTTCTTATGTGCAGAGTCCTTCCCACGTTACTTACCCACTTACGTGGAGCGCGGGACTTATTTCAGAATACTTTATTGGCGATTATATATTGGCTCAAACATACAAACATTATATTACATGAGATGCGCACAGGTTATTATTGCATGCACTATGCTAATACTTAGCTCTCGTTTATATTCCATTGGTTTCCTGAGCTCGTTACTTGTTGGCAGGCACGTTTAATATAGAAGCTTACAACAGGGCACATTACATTTGTATGATGATATGAGAAATAATATAGCACAACTAGACATGAAGAAAATAAAAGGCGGCTTACTTGACATTGACAATAGAATTATGGCGGCACTGGATAAGTGTTGCCACTTCAAACATCGCGACTGGTGTTGTCGTCGCGACACGGCCAGCGCCTTATCCATTGCTCTCTGGAAAACAGCTCCACTGGTCCTCAATCCGTATGGACATTAAATTCATATAATCCCGAAGGTGTGATGAACGCAGTCTTGTGCTTCTCACCCTCCTCTATCTCTAATTGCCAATACCCAGAATTACAGTCGAGATCAGCAAAATACTTGGCTCCATTCAAATGGGAAATCAAATCTTCGATTATCGGTAACGGGTAGGGGAGAGTGGGGATATTGCGGACACCTAAGGGAATCCTTAAATAAAAGATAAAGTATAACCTCAAACATATTTTTCACCACAAAATATACAAAAGTATTCGGTGTCATCATCATTTTCAAAATTTTTAAGATTTTTTACACCTTTTCCTTTATTGTTCTTTTTTTTAGTAACAGTCTTCTTCCCTTTTGTTCCTACTTCTTGCTTATTTTTTTTTTGTTATTTTTTTCATTTCTTTCTTCTCTAATTCTATTATTAAATTCTATTTTTAACTTGAATGGAATGTTTCTTATTCAAGTTTCTCTTCTTGATTAGTGACTTTGTAGTGGGCACATTGATAATGTTAGATAGTGGTAGTGACGCCGGTGAGTTCTGACTCGAAGGTGAGTTTAATTGAAGTTCCTTATTACAGTAACTTGTGGTGTCATTCATGGATGATGTGTCTAATGATACATCAGTTTGATTTTCTCCCTGATTTGTGGTTCGGTTTTGGGGTATGGAATCATTTCTGGCTGCAATAGTAATACCTGCATTATCTTGAGTCTGAACACACTTCCCTGCTCATTCAAACTGAATAATTCTGGAACGTTTTGGGTAGGAGTATTATTCAAATTTGTGGCACCATTCCTAATATTAGTACTTGATTCAGGTTCCTTATTATCATGCTCGAGGTTGGCAAAGGTGGATCTAAAAACTTCTTTATCCACCGGAGAAATTCCGGCAGCTCTAAAACCATTCAAAGCTTTTTCTATATAAGTTGACCGATTGAAAGCTTTTGTGTATAAGCCAACAACATCAAAAGTTGTAATTTTGGCACCAGGATTATTAACCATGAAAGTTTCACACTCCTTATTATAAGCCGTTTTCAAAGGTCCATGTAACAAAGGCTGCATTTTGTGAGAGGAATGTGGTGGCAGTGTTAAGACGTGAATAATTTTTTTGTGGTTTTCATGGTTATCCAGAATAAGTAAAATTTGGTTATCAGCAGATGGTCGGCTAAAACATTTAAAATGTTCAAGCCAGTTAACGAACAAAGTTTCGTTGACCCACCCTGAATCAGAAACCGAAGCCACCATATTCGAGTTACTTTGTTTCATCAGCAATGGGTTCATTCTCTTTCTCTTAAATATAAAAAAATGGTGGAATATAGTGCCCTGTTGCACTACATGCATTTATTACTGTGGTCAAGGTACCACGTTCAGCACTGGTGCATTTACCAACCTGTTTTAAGCCTTTGGGCGCAAGAATTTTAGAATTTCTTTGAACCGTGCTAATTCCTGTTTCGTCTACATTATAAATAGCATCAGGCCTGAAATTATATTTAATCATTAACTGTGTCAAGTTAGTAAAAAAAATATCAACTTCCTCTTCGTTAAAGGCTGTGATTCGGCTTAAAGATGTAGCTTCCGGTTTGCGGAGTGAAATTTTCGGGTGCCTTGACATAAAAGAGTAGTACCAGTCCATACCAGCCATGCCTGTCGTCTTGCTAAAGTTATGCGCCAAGCCATTAGCTGTAGCAAAATTATATGCAATTGTCCTAAATGTTAGAGGCGTTATTCCGTAATACTTTCTACAGCACTTCAGGATGAAATTGGCAAGCTCTTGCTCTTGAGATTCAGTAAAAATTGGTTTCTTACCGCGTTTTGGTTGTCTGATGTCTTCAGTGTGTTTTCGAACTTAATCAAATAATGTAGCTCTTGGTATGTTGTACTTCTCTTGAGCGCGTCTAAAACTGATTTTCTTTTCTTTAATCTCTCTTACAGCTATTTTTAAAGTTTCCAGTGTATATGCCTGTTCTGTCTTTCGTTTATAAGTGCGAGGCATCTGCAAGAAAACTTGGCTGCTTTCACTTTATTTTAATTAACCATCATGAACCCAATTTTGGGGTAAATACAGACGTCCGTATTTCCCCCAAGACAACTGTCCGTAATTAACCCAACTGGATATCAAAATTGTGCAGCAATAATTTTTTGGTTAGGTAGTAGTAACTTATTATTCCACATTTTTATACGTGATTAACAGTATTAGTACATATCCAATACAGTTTTTAAGTTAAAAAAATATCATAGCATTGACATGCAACCATATACCAACAAAAATTACAAGGAACCACTTCGAAATATAGAATAAATCTTACCGTGAAAAGTGCGCGCGTCCTGCCGTGTTGACATCAATCCGGGCACTAAAGATGGCGGACTCGACACCGCTATGAATGTAACGTGGCGCGGGGTTGGATAGAGTAACCAATACAGTGGTGTCCGCATTTACCCGCTGTCCGAAATTACCCCACTCTCCCCTACGAATCTGTAATCACCTTCTTGTTCAGTTTCCTAAAATCCACACAAAAACGCCAGGAATCGTCAGGTTTCTTTACTAAGACCACTGGAGAAGCATAAGGGCTTTTTGACCCTCGGATTATTCCATTCTCCAACATCTCTTCTACTTGTTCTCTGATGACTTTATGTTGTTCACGTGAGACCCTATGGTATATCATCAGTCGTATCTATCTTCACTTTAAGGCGGTACCCCCACCGAAAGTGGCGCCTCGGTATACCTTCTAAAAATACAAGACAATGGGCTCTAAAAATTCCACGTTTAGTTTTATTAAAATTGTGAATTAGAATTACGATATTAAATAAAATTCAACGCGGCGCCACTTTCGGTGGGGGTACCGCCTTAAGTAAACCACTCTTCCCGAACTCATTCTTATTAAACGCGAAAGATGAACATGATCGTTTGATAAGTTTACTTTCAGGGCATCCCTGAAAGTAAACTTATCAAACGATCATGTTGTTCCATAGATATAGAACGTGAAATATTAAAATCGGGTTTAATCTCCACAACCATACATCTCTCATAAGTATAATCCTCTTTAGTTTCAACTTCTTTACAAAAATAAATATAATCATTTTTCTTTAAATAAAAATTACATGTGAATCTTTTGAATAGTAACTGGGAATTCATGAAATCTATAGTAACACCATTAGTAAATAAAAAATTACATCCTAAAATCAACTTTTGAGATATGTCCTTTACTATAACAAATTCTTGAACAAATAATACATTTTGTATCAGGATGTTCAACCTAACCTTTCCTAAAATCGATACAGTTTACCACTAACATTTTTCAATAATAAGGTGTCACATTTATCGTAATCTAAATGTAATACGTTCATCAGGTCACTGGACATGACTGATACGGACGCACCGGTATCGGCTAAAGCGACTATTTGCTTCCCACGACATTCAACATTTATATACGGGTTTTGCTTACTATTTGGATGGATGTCTTGGATTGTAGACGACAGATTTCCACCTCTTACATCGGTCGTCTCCTCATGTTTGGGGACATCTCACTCCTTCCTGATTTTTGGTTGGTTTGGGGTGCCGATGTCGTCCTGGACATCGTAGTGGCTGCAAATCCTTGTCTTGGTCAAAAATTATACGCGGAGCGGGAATTATATGTTCCCCGGGGGGGATTTGGTCGGGGGTTGGGGTTTTCTCGCACTCCGTCATACTATGTCTTCCTAGGGGATTAATAGGAAATCTCATAGGGAGATTTATATTGGAATTGCTTGTTGACTCAGTTGTCTCGAGATCGTCAACCTGGCGAATCACTGCACGCAGATGCGCCTTATCTTTATAAATATGGGGGGCTAATCTTGTTTTGGTTACGAAATCCGTCGTTTTCAAATATTGTTGGATGAACATTTCATCCGTTACCACAACTCCAGTACGCGCTGCCATGGCGTCCAACGCATAAAAGTATGCCAGAGGACTCTCGTCCTTGTTTTGTTTGCGGTAAAAAAATCAGCTATCGGGTTAGCTGTGCTGTTGAATTCAGTCAACGGGGCTGTTTTTACTTCACCATAATCCTTTGCCGTGCCGACGATCTTTTTATAAAAATTTAGGGGCAATATAATAACACAAAAACACGTATATAGTACAATAGGCCCCGATGACGAGCTTCTTCGTCTCCTCATCAAACCTTTGGATAGCTGCCGTCATCTCGAACTCGCGCAGGAAATCTTCCAGGTTTCCCTGTAATCCATCATATTTGTTCGGCTCCATCTCTAGAACACACAATTATATTAATTCACTGTCCCTACCCGGGGCCTCCACCATGTGGCGTGAGGCGAGAAAAAGAAACCACGTTATTATTATTTTTATGTATATACGAGGGTGAATCAAAAAGTTCTTAGAATTGCCAATAAAGCATCAGTTAAATGTCAACAAAATAATGTATTTGTCTACGTTATCTTCTTCTAACTCTATACATTTGGTGTAGTATTTCTAAAACTTTTTTAATCCCTCCGAATAAAAAGAATTTCCTTGACTCTCGAAAATACCGCTACCGCGGCCATTACGGCGTCATTGTCGTGAAATCTTGTTCCATGAACATGAATATGGCAGGATATCTTAAATTTCAAAACAATATTGACGTATTGCCGTGAGTTCAACGTCGGAGCGATGAGCTGAAGCGTTACCATGGTGAAACAAGAACCAAAAGTTTTTATGAAAATAGATTGTAAACTTATTTGATATTATCAAATAAATACTTTAGGGTCTCGGCAGGTTATTTAAGAGAGTCATCAAGTACCAGTCTTTCCATTTTTTGTCATTTTCTTTGTTTAAAGAGGTGGACGTTCGACCAGGACGGGAATCATCTTCATAGCTCGATTAGCCTCTTTTAAACTCGACTACCCATTAAGCGACCATGGAATAAAGTACAACATCAGTCCCTTATGACTGCTGAATATCCAAATAAATATCCGTAGTTGTCAATTTTTTGCCGGCACTGGTACTTTATCACCGCGCGTATCTCGTTTTTATCCTTGTTTGATAGACTTTATCAATTTGTTTTACAAAATAATTAATAAAATAAAAAGGACAAGACGGAAGCAATTGATATTTGGCGTAAATACTAAATGATAATGACACTTGAAAATAAAAATAAAAAACTTCCACAAAAAAATATCCATTTCTAAGAACTTTTTGATTCACCCTCCTATTGTCTCGTTTCGCTTAGCCGACCCTCTCAAAGAACGCAATTGTTTTTAGAAACGATTATTTTTTTATATATTCGAATCATGACATACCGTTCGATTATACGGGGAGTTTGCATTGCGATGCAAATACTCCACAGTACCTTTTTGTACCGATTGGTCCACCCAATCAATCAATCAAAATGATTGTAACAACATGAGGTATAACAAATAGTTAATTAAACAAATAATTAATATCAAATAGGTTATTGAATAGATTCTAAAATAAAATTAAAATAATGTCAAGAGATTATTACAATTCATATTTTGTCTATTTATATTTAGTGTCAAAAATTACTATTACATTATTACATTCGGTCACTCAATCATTGTTAAAAATATTAAATGTCATTATCATTATACGTATAGTCTTGAATGGTATAATAACATTTCTCGATAAGGAGTTTGTGCAATATAGATTTAAATATATTTAATGGTAACACATACAATATGGACCTTTACATATAAAGGTCCATATTGTCAGTTTTTGCGGAGGAAAATAAAGGTTTTGTCCGTTTCGACCTGCTCTTTTTAATACTTCACAATTTTTCTTAAAAAGATGTGAATAGTTTTATACAAAAACACATATTTATATGGATAAATACAGACATGGTAGTTGAATTACATTTTTTTGTTGAAATAGAGGCTTTCAACTAAGGGTCGCAAACCGGGATCCCGACTCTCGAAAATACCGGGATACCGCACGAAAATTGCAACATTACAGTAAAAAATTGGCCCCTGAAAAAATAAATGACGCCACTAGCCCATACAAAGTTACCCAAACCCCTTTGTTTTCGCTCTAAATGAAGATTCTGTGGTGATCAGTTGAATTACTGTGAAAATATGTGTGAATTAACATTTTAAAAAAGATATGCCGAGGTTTCGAAGATGTTTGCTTTCAAGTCTATAAATATTAAAACGACTGAAGATTTATGGGGCATATCAACCAACATTATTATATCAATTATTGATACAATAGCTCCATATTTAGCTTTCATTTTTAATCAATGCATAGATGAAGGTACTTTTCCCGATTTAATGAAATGTAGTAAGCTTATTCCTCTTTTTAAATCGGGTGACAAAAGTGACCCTACAAATTTTAGGCCGATTTCAGTACTACCGGCACTTAGTAAATTTTTTAAAAAAGTTATATACTCTCAATTATTAGACTATTTAACAATAAATTAAATCCTTCATAACAATCAGTTCGGCTTTTCTAAAGGTAAAAATACTACTGATGCTGGCATTGCACTCCTCAAACATATTTTTGAGGCTTGGGAGGGCAAGCAAGACGTAATTGGTATATTCTGTGACCTGTCTAAAGCTTTCGATTGCGTTGATCACGTTACACTTTTAAAGAAACTAGAACATTATGGTGTCTCTAAAAAATCTGTTAGCCTTTTGCAGTCATACTTGCACAATAGAAATCAAAAAGTAATTGTCAATAATACTGCTTCTACTGGAGCCCCCATTATTATGGGCGTGCCACAAGGTTCAATTTTGGGCCCTTTGCTGTTTTTAATTTATATTAACGATCTCCCTCATTACACGAGTAATTTATGTGAGACAGTACTATTTGCAGATGATACATCTTTAATTTTTAAAATTGATAGAGGAAACAATTGTTCTGACGAAGTAAATAGTGCTCTCTCCCAAGTCGCACACTGGTTCAACAGTATTAATATGTCTCTTAACCCTTCTAAAACCAAGTTTGTTAGATTCTCATTACCTAACGTAGTGCAGGTCGATATGCATATCAATTTGAATGGGAATGTAGTAGAGTTAGTTGAGAGTACAAAATTTCTTGGCATTACATTGTATTCAAAGCTGCAATGGGATCCACATATTGAAGCCTTGTCGAGTAGACTTAGTTCTGCGGCTTTCGCAATAAAGAAAATAAGGCTCTTAACTGATATTGAAACGGCAAGACTAGTTTACTTTAGCTATTTTCATAGTGTAATGTCCTATGGCCTGTTGTTGTGGGGCTCGCAGCTAATATAGAAAATGTTTTTATACTTCAAAAAAGAGCTGTGCGCGCCATTTACAACCTTCGACGGAGAGATTCTCTTAAGGATTTGTTTAAAGAGATTAATATACTAACTTTGGCGGGACTATACATCTATGATAATATAGTATATGTAAGGAAACATCTTGATTTATTTATTAAGCATAGCGATGTCCATAATTTTAATACTAGAAATAAGAATAAGCTTGCCGTTCCAGAATTTCGACTTGAAAAATGTAGACGCTCGTTTTTGGGGAAAGGTATAGCTTAATATATTCTAATAATTGAATATTGGAAAATCCTCATATATTAAATATATTTCAAAATTGTAAATTTGTGCTTGGCAACAACATGTTCCATTGTAAATGTTGTTGTTTCTGTTAAAGCTGTTAAGTTTCTTGCGGCCGTTCTTCTTATCAGTTAAAAGATGTCCTGAATGGCTTGTAGGGAAAAAAAATTTTGGACTATTCGAAAGTACTTATCTATAAGTCTATTTGAATAAAAATCTTTGACTTTGACTTAGTCCAAGAAAACTTTTTGTGGAGTTTAGTGCTCTACAGCTTGTTTTTTTACGACAAGCGATCCCGAACGTTCGAAATTGATTTAAAAAAGTCTCGTACTTTTTACTTACTTTGTACTTTTTTAGTACCGTGTGTGCCACACAGTACTAAATAAGTACAAAAAACCGGCCAAGTGCGAGTCGGACCCGCTCACCGAAGGTTCCGATAAAATTTTCAAAAATATTTTTTATTATATGATGTAACTAAAAATGTACGGTTTTCGCAATTTTTCCTTTATCTGTATTATAAGACGTTACTTCGTACCAAATTTCAAGATTCTAAGTTCACGGGAAGTGCCCTGTAGGTTTTGATTCCCGTGTGAGTTTCGAAAGTTTGCGGCATAAACGGCTGTATCTTTTGATTGCTTTGGCTTAGAAGTTTGATTTTTTCACAGCTCCAAGGGACAGTAGACCTTAGATAAATTAACGTTAAGTATATAAATTTTGGCATCCTGCCGTTTCGCAAAAAAAAATTCGTCAAATTTCACTTCCCATAAAACTTATAGCAAAGTTTCATTTCCCAAAAGAATCTTTAGCAAATTTATATTTCGCATTTTAATTACGTGGTCAATTATTAATTTGGCAACTTTTTACTTTCTCAAGTTTTATTAACTCAAATATACATTAAGCAAATACTTTATTTTGTAAAAAAGTCGTATCGGCTGCGTACTTTTTTGCACAACCCTGGGCAACTTGCCTGAAACAAAAAACATGTTTCCTATTACTATTAATTAATTTCATATAGAATGCGTAGGCTAGATAAGAATTGCCAGAAAAGTGGGTTAGGTTAGTTTAGAACTGTGACCCCAAAAACATTTTATAAAAAAAAATCAAACCGACTTCAAAAAGTAAAAAATAAAACTTTTGGAGTCGGTGCCAGCCAAAGCATTCTACATTGCACTTCTATTAACTATATTTTTTTTTGCCTTAGCTAACTAGCACCGACTCGAAAAGTTTTATTTTTTAGTTTTTGAAGTCGGTTTGATTTTTTTGTATATAATGTTTTTATTTCAGATTTTTTTGTTACATTATATGCCGTTACTTACACTAAAAATCAGCCCATACACAACAATGATGTCATCTAGGTATACGACTACTTGCCAAAAGGTGATTGATATTTTTCAGGATTATGAAAAAACTACTAGCCAGATCTTCGTAAAAATTATATGGGACCACACATAAACCATTTTCTTTCAGATAAAAAAAGAATTATAAAAATATGTTAACAACTGGCGAAGTTATGGTAGAACATACATAAAAAAAAATACAGTCGACTTGAGAACCTCCTCCTTTTTTTGAAGTCGGTTAAAAAGAGCGCGAGCCGAGCGAGCGGAGCGAGCGTCCCGCGGTAGCGGCCGGTGAAGCGCCGTAATTTATTTGTATATAATTATACTCAATATAATATATATATAAATATACTTAATTATAATTCATTTGTATATAACAATATAATCGAATGAACAATGAATATCATTGTCACAAATACACCGTAAAAAGTTATATCTACCCACTAAATAAAATAAAGTAAATCATATTATATATATATGCAATATTTTGTGAAGAACATGTTATACCTAATCATATTTGACAACTTAATACTTGGTAAAATGAAACATTGCCATGAAATTATTTGTTAAACAATAAATTGCCGAAAATTATATTGCTAACTGTAAAATTGCGAGAACTTGTTTTGCAAAATGTTTTTTTGCTAAATGAAAATTTGGGAAACATGCTTTGGCAAGTAATACTTTGGGAAACGTTTTTTGCCCGAACATTAGTAATCCATAAATTTTAGTTTGATACCTCCACGCGTTACTGAGAAAAACGGTCTTGACAGACGGACGGACGGACGGACGGACAACGAAGTGATCCGATAAGAGTTCCGTTTTTTCCTTTTGAGGTACGAAACCCTAAAAAATAATAAGTACGCACTATTGGTTTACCATTTTCTTTGATACAACTCAAAGGGACATTTTTAGCTAATTTTAGCCAACATTTTGTTCTAAAAAGTTTATGACTTTTAATTTAAATTCATTTTTACACATTTTTTTAGGAGTTTCCATAGAAAAATAGTCAATTTATCAAATTTTATCGTTTGCAAACCTCCAAACCTCTTAGTTAGCCTAGAATCCTTAAAATACATGGTGGCCCTTATTTAAGGTAGACTGACTTCGCATCTCTGGGTCTGTGATAAAACTGACCGGGTTCAATATGTGCATTTCTCATTACACCTAATTCGTCGCACTTACAGCTGAAACTTTTATTACATGTAAGTATAGTATTAAGCCGTCATAAAAATCGGGTCTTAAGGGGAAGTTACACTAAAAATAATAGAATTCTACTCTACTATGTGTTCATCACGTGTTTATTATCTAGTTACAAATATTAAGCTAATCTAAATTTAATTTCAGTAACAAAAACGAGAAAAAATGCAAATATATTCATAAAACTATCATTTTCGAAAACCTTATTATTTTGGGAGCTATTGAACCTAGACAATTGGATTAGTGCACAGAATACTTAATAGTTTAGGGCTCAATTTGTTAGGAATATTGTTGATTTTAAAAACGTTTTTTTGCAGCAAACTAAAAAATCGGTTTTCAGCAATAACTCAGCGCGTTTACGTTTTAGAGAGCTGCAAATCTGAATAAATACTATCTAGCTGGACCCAAACAACATGCAAAAATGCAGGTGTATTGGAGTTATTCCGATTTCAAATGTAACATAAGACTGGTCAAATAGCATTATTTTCCGTTTCTTGAATTCGCTTTTCAAATTCGCTAAAATAAAATTGGATCGATAACTAAGTCGTGTTTTTTATAATTTTGACTTTTAGAAAATCTCAAACGTTACCGCCCGATTTTGGGAATACAAATTGCACTTTGAATTTCTCTGGCAGATGCACTTTTTGACATATAGCCCATTTGCGTAGCTCTCAAGCGAAACTACGGGCAAAGTCACAATTTCATATATCAGTGCACTATATTCGATCAGAATTACATTAACATTTTCATTGTTAAAAGTGTCTTGGATGGGTTCGGAACTTATTACGATACGAAATATCGTAATAAGTTAAGTAATAAGTAAATATTTATACGGATACGAAAGCTACTTTATTAGTGAGACTTCTAAAAACATCTACATTGTGTGTGATGTTTGTACGGAATCACGAACTTTCAGTATGTATCAATGAGTTGATTGAGATACAATCCCTTTTTATTCGCTTTGGGCTTTTCCTATACTAAGTACATACCATCATCTCCTTCACTTCTATCTTTTATTAGACATATTGTATTTAAATTATAACTTATAGCGTACCTAAACAAATTAAATGATTCGTCTTTTTACTGTTCTCACGACAGCGGAAGGTTCGATGAAGTTAATTTGATTGGATCTACCGTGTGCTATATATATAAAAACCGGAGGCCAAAGCGTCATTATCATTTGGTTTTTTGCTCTCAACGCTAGTCGCCACTTTGTAACTTATTACGGGTCGATTGTTGTAAGCTAAGCGAGGTTTACTTTATCAAACATAAGATGATATATAAGTTCTTGTGCACATGGGTCGCTATTGCTGTTATAGTTGTACTTTCACATTACAATGCAATCTGTGAAATGCAACCAGTAATAAATACGCCGCTCGGACAGATACGAGGATATCACATGTTAACACGATCTGGACGAAGTATTTCGGCGTTCACATCGATACCATTTGCTTTGCCCCCTGTTGGAAATTTGAGATTTAAGGTAAGCATTAAGTTTAAAATTTTATTCACTATTTTCTTTTAATTTTTATTAATTATAGGTCTGATGTACATTGTTATTTTATGTGTTTTGTGCTACTAAGCTATTGCGAATTATTACTAGTATTATAACTGATCGCAGTTTATAAATGTTAGGAGGTAAAGCATTTTGTGTGATTTCTCTCATCGTTGTCGTATTTTACGTAATTATAAGTATACAAGTCACTGCACCATAAACAGTAATAATTTTCCTGTATTTATTCAGCTGGTGTACTGGCGAAATAATTCTCTATTTTTTAAGAATTGAATATAAAAGTCAAATACATTTTTATTTGGAATTCGTTAGTACGATTGATACTATACTATTATTTTTATTTGATGCGATTGTCCCGCTAAATCTGCTGAAGTGTGTTCTTAACAAGCATGCAGAACGATATAGCATAGAAATAGCGAAATCGTTTAACTTCTCTAAAAAAAAACAATAAAACAAAAATACAGTTTAATCGCATTAAATATAAACGATACAACGTTTCAAAGAAATATGACTTTGTTAGCGAAAGTAAAAGTACATCAATAGAAATAAATAAATCCGGTTTTTTAGTCATCTTTAGATAAATAAATATATTTTCATATGTGCACTTAATGTTTTATTATAAGTATTTATGTAGGTTGTATAAGTTTGTCACAACAAATAGCTAATTATTGTTTTTTTTTATATTTAGGTTTACTTTTATGTCTTTTTTTGCAAATGGGTCCAGCTGAAAACTAGCGTCGTGGCTATAAGCTAGAACAAAAGCTGAGCTGGTCAGCCCTTTCGGCTGTTTTCATGTAACTACTTAATAAAATTAATATTAAAAAAAACATTTAATTTTGTACCTCACTACTGCGATCGCCAACCCGCCTGCCAAGCGTGGCGATTATGGCAACCCCCCCCTTTTAGGGGAGGCCTATACCCAGCAGTGGGTGTTATGTGGCTGAAACGACGACTATGTTAGATTAAGTATGTTATGTTTTTATGTGAAACTCCGAATAAATTATTACTTTACTTTACTTTATAAATAACAAACATTTATTGATTGTTTTAGGCACTTCTAACTTAATAAGTCACTTCCATGTTAATATAAAAATATAATCTAACGCTGTATCAGTCAGTCATAGGTTTTGCTGATTTGGCCTTCAAATAAGTTTTTTTTTCATACAAAGCTAGTAGAGGCTTTTTTTTAAACAAGACATTCCTGGCTGTTTACGTATATACAGATTGATTTGTTTTGTATTTCCTGGTTTCTGTCATGATTTTACCTGTTGCCGAGGTATATGTAATGTGTGATGTCAAACTACTTCTCTAAAAATTTTAGTTTTAAGCATATCTTTTCTGCATATCATCGTGAAAATAAGTAAAAGCCGTAAAAAAGAGGTATATTACCTACGGCAATTATTTATTAGACTTCCTTTCCTACAAACTCTTGAAGTAACAGCATAAATGACATCATATACCCAACTCAGATTCTTTACGATAATATCTGATTATATATAATACATATTTTCCTTTTACTGTTTTATAAATATTTCCATACAATCACACCAATTATCTAGCCCATTAAGTCTCTAGTTAAGTATCATGAAGAACTTGTGTTATGGATACTAGATAGCGGTTAAATATACTTATACACTTTTTTTTGTAAATACGAGTACATACATAATATACATATTAAACATCCAGACCAAGACAAATAGACATGTTCATGCACACAAATATTTGTCTTGTCCGGGAATCGAACCCGGGACCTCTGGCGCAGAAGGTGGGGTTAGTACCCCTGCGCCAAACAGGTCGTCAAATACCTACTTAAAATTTACTTCGACAGATCTAAGGCCCACTTGCGTCTTGCGTTACGCCCATCCCAGAGTTAGTGCATACAAAAGGTGCACTAACTCTGGGTTCCTAGCTTGGCGCAAGTGGACATTAGTATCTATCCAAAAGCTGTTTTGCGTAGGTACTTGCGTACTGCGTTCAAGCTTCTAAATAAAAATGCTGCGGTACTGCCGAACATTGAATGAATAATTATGAATTTATGAATAAATAAATAAATGAACTTACAACTTATGTGGATCATCTGTATAAATGTAAATTAAATCTAGTCACATTGTTCGGCAAGGCTATCATAAACTTATTGTGTGAGTCGACTACGTACTTACTATCCTTGAATAAGTTTTTTCTACTGTTTTGAGTTTTGCCTTGACGAAGCTATTTCGTGCATAATTTTTATGGTTGGTATTTAGTATTTCAGGTAGTACACATCTATGCCAAGTTTCTATAACAAACTAACGGATTGTTTTGGCTACGGACAGTTAAATTTTGACATTTCTTCTATGGAATATATGTCAAAAAATAGCTGTCCGTAGCCAAAACAATAGTAAGTTATAGAAACTCGTTTATTAGTCAATAAACGAGTATTAGCTATGTAAGTATGTATTAAACGAGTATAAGTACTTTTTAAAACTAATACAACCAGGCTCTAAAGACGATATATTAACTGTATCAATAGGAATAATATTTAATCAAAACTCTCGAGAATTCAAGAAACTAAGTACAAGGCCAGAAACATAATCCAAAAAATATGCCAATTAGTCGACTCATGACTTGGTGCCAAAGATAAAATACCCCCGCATATTTTAGAATCAGATAATATAGAATTATCAAAAAAAAAAAAAGATAAGACAAACCCAAAACTCCAACGTGGGGGCGCTACTAGTGACATTAAATGACAACTCGTTAAATCGCCAAGGTGTCAAGGTAGACGATATGGTAGGGTAATAGAACTGTGACTATTCTGAGCTATTTTATAAAGCTAAGCAGAACCAAAAAAGTCGTAGCGAATATTTTTACCATTTTTCCGAATCGAACTAGCTAGCAGAGCAAACATTACCAAGGATGCGACATTTATCATTCAATTTCTTAAGGGTTAGAACCTTATTATAAAGCCAAATTAACCAATTCACATTACTCAGTAAGAAAGATTTAAGAGAGGTTCTTGTGCAGATAGAGATAGTCTATCAACAAGCAAGAGATGAACAATTGAACCTGGGACAAGTTTATTCCTGATGGTGGGAGATGCAACCATAGACCGCCCACTCCTTGTAGTTTGCAAATGCGTCCATTTGGAAATAGTGATGTTCGCCTTAAATATTTTTTTATTTCAACAAGGATTTATAATTATTAGTGACTTCACTTGTAGTATTATTTTAGGTCAATTTTTTTTTAACGAAAAACATAAATTCGTTTTTTAGTGTTCCGTACCTCAAAAGGAAAAAATCGGAACCCTTATAGGATCACTTCGATGTCCGTCCGTCCGTCCGTCCGTCCGTCCGTCCGTCCGTCCGTCCGTCCGTCTGTCCGTCCGTCTGTCAAGACCGTTTTTCTCAGGAACTCGTGGAGATATCAAATTTTATATCTTATACTCAGGTCTACTGGCCCATGGAGTTGTGTAAAAATCAAACTTCTGAGCCAAAGCAATCAAAAGATACAGCCGTTTATGCCGCAAATTTCCGCAAATTTTCGAAACTCGCACGGGAATCAAAACCTACAGGGTACTTCCCGTGAACTTAGAATCTTGAAATTTGGTACGAAGTAACGTCTTATAGTACAGATAAATGAAAAATTGCGAAAACCGTATTTTTTTAGTTACATCATATAAAAACAATTTTTTTTGAATACTTTAAAGTTACTACTATAACTATGACTCGATTGTCGTGATAGGTGAACTTTATACCAACAGGTTTGTACGGAACCCTCGGTGCGCGAGTCCGACTCGCACTTGGCCGGTTTTTCTAGCCGGAAATTTAAATTTGTAATCTGGAAAACAAGTGGTTGTCGCACGCCCAGCCAGTTATCTATACTTATAATGAGAATCAAAGTTCATCGTGTCTGTACATTGCTTGGATTTGCAAATAAATTACTCTCAACAGTCAACGTTGAGAGTCTAAGTCAATCTATCAAATGTAATTACATTTTAAAAGAGAGGACTGACGGAGAACTTTAACTACTTAGGTACGTTAGTAGCACACTGTCACCAACTCTGGCGTATGGCGTATTTTTTGTACCTAAATGGGTTTTGGACATGGACGTCATGACCTTTTTGTTCTTACTAAGACAGGCCTCAGCACTTTAAATGGCTAAAAACTAATCGAAATGTGGGTATTACATTAAGGGTCGATTTCACCAACTACTGATAAGTAATGGTTAGCTTATGTGGCATATCATCTGTAATTTTTTCATATAACAAACTATCAAAAGATCTGTCAATTAAACTATCCAGAACTAAGAACTAATTAGTAGGTCGTAAAACCGGCCCGTAAAGTTGTTTTATTCTATGGATAGAGCAAATGGTACAGGGGTAAGAATGGGTTAATGTTGTCCAATCATGATTGTTATGATGGTATGACTGCCCAGTCGACCAGTAGACTTTCTTATGGAGTGTTACCAGTTTCTCTATACGTGTATACTATTTTACCAGCTGCATACAACCTACGTAAGGGAAATTATGCGGATTATAGTGGTTAAGTAACTTTCGCTAAGGTCGGTCGCGGGGTGGGTGACCAAAAATAACAATTTTGAACAACTCTGTTAATTTCGAAGGCGTGTTACATATCCACATTGAAACATGACTGATGAAACTAAATCACAGGCACCTATCTAATTTTTATCATTACCACAAAAAAAACGACTTCAAAAAGTTGCTACTTTGAATTTTAATAGGTACTTCTACTTTTAGTTCTATTATAAAATATAGGTAATATAGGTACTGGCGAATTGATAAACTTCTCTATTGAAGGCGATAAGATGATCTATATACTTAATTCAGGTTCGCAAAATTTGTGACGACTCGATAGGGACTTTGGCGCGTAGTACGCGGCCGAGTAAGGTATCAAATTAAAGGTACTCGAGTCTATTTGTTCCGAAAACTATAAAATATACAAAATGTTAAACGTGATGATCACAAACTGCAAGTAAAGATTTTCGCATAATTTTTCGTCGATCGACTAACCCGAGTATCGGGTTGTAACCGCCCTAGTAGGAATGTAATTAAAGTAAAGAATATAGGCGACTCAATAGCCTCTTCCTTTTTTGAAGTTGGTTAAAAAGACCGCCTTATCAAACATTTCGTCGGGAAGGATTGCAAACGATGCTCTCACGCTCTCAGTTGCGGGCACAGCTAGTCATTAATAATACCACTAGTATCGCCTCCACGCTATAGTACCCATTAATAATCCTTACCATGTACTTGTTTAGTAGTTTATCTAACGAAACGTGTAAAGTTTATAACAGACAGACATACTAACAGTTATTTTAGTTTATATATGTAATTTGTTTTCCTTTTGCATTAATTAGATGTATTACGCTATAGTCAGAAGTCACATATTAATAAGTTTCCTTTATTAACATTAAAATATTTGCATCTGCTTTCATAACACGTTTAAATATTGCGTTGAATTTTCCCATTACATTTATTACATTGTATTTCTCGAAGTGCATTACATATTGAGACACCTCTCTTGTACTTAAACATACTCTATCATTAATATTACGACGCCAATTTTATTTTACTAGTAGTTCAGTAAGAAAACTAAGTACGTTGTTCTTTATGAATACAACTAACGTATGCTTTTTCGGCTTCTCAGGCTCCAGTACCAGTAGAACCATGGTCGGTGATATTGGATGGAACAAAAAGTACCCCTGCCTGCATTCAAAGAAATCCCTATGTTCGTCAAGAGGACATCGTTGGTCAAGAGGATTGTTTGTATTTAAACATTTACACACCTTACACAAGTAATGTGAGTTCCTATCGCTTAATTATACCTATACTGATCTTAATTAAGTTAGCAGACAAGAGGCAGCAAAAATAATCTTAATTAAGAATGAATGAGGTGGTGACTGGTTCGATCAATCGGACCACGAAGCTTTTTATTTCCTGTTGCTTCGATTGATCGAACTAGAGGTAAGGATTTTTCAAAGTTTTGTAGTATTACTAATCGGGCTGACGGTATTTTGTAATTCCATCTTGTCCGATCCATCAATCGTACACCCATAGAAATCGACGTATTCGGAATACAAAAAAATATGATCAATTGTTACGATAATTGATATTTTCAAACCAAAGCCAACTTCAAATTTTATGTCATATTATTAGTAATAATACAAACATTTTTTGCATCAGTTTTGAACATTTTGTTGTTATAAATTTGGTGCCCATTATGCAGATGAACATACACCTTTACGGCGTATGACTTATTAAACTTTATTTCAATCCGTTATTTAGCTCCGACATTTTGCTTAATAAAAACAATGAGGTAAGATAATCTTTCCTTTAGTCGGAGTCACAAAACTTTACACATCCCCAGGTTCGATTAAGCATTGGTTCGATCAATCGATCCAACAGGAATAAAAGACAGACATATTTGTCCGATTGATCCGACTACAAAAAAAATTAGATGTACCATTAGTTCGACAATCGAACCACACGAACTTTGAGTTCCATCAATCGGACCAAAAAAAATCTTCGTGGTCCGATTGATTGAACAAGCCGGTCGGATAACGTGGCCTAAGGTGTCTTTATGACGAAAAAATATCCACTACCTTACCTACCAAGCACTTACCGACAGTTCTTTACCTTATATAAATTCTTACGTGATCGAAAGAGTTCGTTTTAGATTTTCCAAAAAGATAACTTCTTGTATATTCTTGATTTCTTTTTATAGAAAACCTATCTTTTTATATTGCTTAGATAAAAACGACATATTATTATGTTTATGCAGCATAGTCAATAAATCAAAAAACTTATAGTTTTATCGTTTTCAAACAAATTATGAGCAAAGTGATTCATTCAATCAATTGGTTCGACTGATATAATTTTTCTGTAGAGCCTTTAAATATAAATATTTAAGTACATCTTTATTAGGGGTGGTTTAAAAAAAAGATAAAATTGAGTGAAAGGTAATAATAATGAAATAATATTTTGTCAAATAAACTTCTTATAAGCATTTTGAAAAACCAGTTTTTAGAATCAAAAATATCTAATTTATAACAAAACTATTATATTTAGGCAGGTAATCATTATTAATTCATGAATAATGATCAAAATCAAAACAATTTTTAGGATTTACTGGACATACGTGATCGGTTGCCAGTAATGATGTTCATTCACGGCGGAGGTTGGATGTGCGGCGACTCCAGCACCGAAATGTACGGCCCTCAGTTTTTGCTGGACCACGACGTCGTGCTTGTGACAACTAACTACAGGCTTGGTAATTTTAAATTCCTAAAGTCGAGATCTTTTCTTGCATAACATAAAATATTTTGTGGCTTGTCTTATGTCATAAGTATTTTTTTTTATTTAAGGTCCTTTAGGATTTCTTTCAACCGGAGATGAGCATTGCCCTGGAAATAATGGACTGAAAGATCAACAGGAAGCTTTGAGATTCATCCAAAGGACAATAGAGAGTTTTGGTGGTGATAAAAATTCCGTTACCATATTTGGTGAGAGTGCTGGTGGTGCAAGTGTCCATTTTCATATGCTGTCTAAAACGAGCACTGGTATTTATTTTTTCTACATTTTATACTTGTCTCCATGTCATTTCATTTAGAAGTAAAAATATAATAAATAAATAAATAAAATAAATAAATAAATATTTGCATACAATCACACCAATTATCTAGCCCACGTTAAGTTTCATTAAGAACTTGTGTTGTGTACTAGATAACGGATAAACATACTTATATACTATTTTTTTTGTAAATACTTACATAATATACATATTAAACAATAATATAATAATATAATGCCTTATTCGAGAATGCCAAGGAGATTCATCATGGCCCATACAAATTTTACCCAGCTTCGACGCAAAGTATGTAAAGTAAAAATAAAAATGCTAAATGCTAAGTAAAAAATAATGCTAATGCCAAAGTAAAAATGCTACGTAGTCTCAAAATTAAGGCTTTATTAGGCAAATAAATTATTAATATGCGCTATTTCCAAACATAGTGGCTTACATATTAAGATTACCTTCCAAAGATATGAATGTTAGGGAAACTTAAAGGAGAGATGTACGTATATTTTAATTTTTAAGTACCTAGACGTAATTAAAAAAAAATAAGACACTACACGCCGACACCCGCGTGGTTCCCGTTTCCGTGGAAGTATCAGGATATAAATAAGCCTATGTTTAATCCAGGCTATCTTCTGTGTGCCAAATTTCATCCAAATCGGTCCAATAGTTTTAGCGTGAAAGAGTGACAAACATCCGAACATCCTCACAAACTTTCGCATTTAAATATTAGTAGAATAACATATAAGTTCAACAGATCAATATCTTTTTGTAACGAATCATAATCCTGTCCACCAAAATATAAAATATGTAAATCGCAAACCAATTAAAATATTTGTTTCTACTTCGTTTTATGCACTATTCATATAATAGTATTAAAGCCATTGAAATTCTTTAAAACAAACTACAGGTATTCTCTATATTGTAATGAATTATAACATGGCAAAGGTATCTACTTTTTTACTACGCCTGCGATTTCATTAAGAATCAATTAACACTTGCTATTTTTCGAATGGTTTTGTTGAAAATATTTCCATAATAGCCATATTCCATGATAAGAAATTAAAATATTTTTTTGCTCCGGAACTTGATGATTTTTGGGTCACATTTGTCAAGTTTCTCTTAGCATAGAGAAAAAACCCAACGTCGACAGAAACAAAGTAAAACAATATTGTATAGACGGTAATATCGAAATCGATGGCTAAATGACTAAATTTTTTTTATAACTTTTTAATTTTGCATTTTACAATGCTATTTTTATGTGATAAATATTAAACAAGAAAATATACTAGAAAAAAGCAACTAAATTTTTATTTTTAATAAACAAGTTTTTTCACCTATGTTTACTTTAAGTATTTAATAGATACTTATTTCTTATAATTTATTACTCCTGCTTACTCGGTGCTGATATCTACTTATCTATCTTGCCAGCTATTCAATAGAGTTGTCACAGAATAGATTAGGTATTTCAAGTTAATAATCCGTTTTTAACACGTTTTGTTTAATTTAATTACTACTTAGTGATAGTAAACATGAAAGTTTAGTGTTATTGTATAATATTGTAATAAAATGTGAGTTTTAAAAAAAACAAGGATCTTTTTCGATGACTTAAAATAAAATCCTCTTACTGAAAAATAACAATTTAATATACTTAGCCAAGATTTGTATTATTAGGAAAGATATTGATTTGTTAAATGCTCTATAGAAAATTATTGTAATAATTTCAGGTCTGTTCCATAAAGCAATATCCGAGTCAGGGACGGCTATGGTACCCTGGGCGGAACAGGCACCTGGAGAAGCAGAGAAGAATGCTCGTCTTCTGGGTGAATTCGTTAACTGTCCGACCGATGACTCAAAGATGTTTATTGAGTGTCTCAGAACTAAGGACGGCTACGACATAATTAACACAGAATTTCGATTTTATGTACGTAATACTCGTAGATTACCTACCATCCTTATCATCATTACCACCTTTCTCCGCCATTTAGTTAAACGATGTACATCTTTAGCAACCCACCATAAAAAAAAACTGTAATTCAGAGTAAAATTCTGATATTATTATGGTGTCGATGTTTTTCACCTAATTTTACGATAAATAATTTTCATTGCACCGCCGCCGTCTTACCATCATCTATCATGTCTTAAGAACGTTTTGTTTGCATTTTGTTTTTTATCAAAGTTGTCGCATTGAGCGAAGACGACACAAAACTGCCGTCAAAAGACAAGCTTACTTTAAGAGGTTCGCAGTACGAAATAGCTAAGATTGAAACAATACTGCGCTAAGAGGTGACGGTAGCCCCCAGATATATTCAGTGGTGCATTTGTGGAGTCACTTTTTTGTATGTTATTGTATGTTGTATGTTTGTATGTTGTTGTTATTTGCGTCTTTTAAAATTAATTACTAACTAGGATCTCTGAGTTCATAATAAAATGTAAATGTTTTTCATGAGGTATCTTTCGGTGGCAAATGTTTATAATGTCAAGAATTACAAATAAAACAAACATAAGAAATATTTAGACGGTAGCATTGTAACATTGTCACAAAACATATACCTACACGAACCTCAGGCGTCGAGTGCAATAATAACAAAATGTGCCCTATATCCAACTTGTATGTATACCGTTTCATGGTTTTAGGAATGGGATTATGAACCCATGACTCCGTTCAAAGCTGTTGTCGAACCAGATGTTTCAGGGGCCTTCCTATCCAAACCTGTCCGGGAAATAAAAGGAGACATTCAACACGTTCCCTGGCTTACGGGCTTAACTGACAGCGAAGGATGTTTGAAATCAGTGTGTAAGTAACACCAAAAATTAAAACCATAAAATATTTGTCTGTTGTTTTTCACATAATATTTGTTTGATTTTAGGGATCACATCCAATGAAACCCGTTTTGAAGAATTCATGACTAAATTTTCAAAAATTGCACCTGTTACCTTTTATTATAATTTAAATGAATATAGTGAAAAAATAACCAACATTATTCGTCATAATTACCTAAACAATCCTGAAATTGATGCTGTCAAGCGGGGTATATTGGACGTAAATATGTTGTTTTTACTATTTCTTTATAACCAAGTTGTTTGTAATAAGTTGAGCTTTCATAAAGTATAATCAACTTTATCAGAGTTCTCTTCGCGAAGATGTTTTCTTGATAATGACCTACTTTTCGTTCCAGATTTACACTGATTCTTATTTTGCATACCCCATGGTAGAAGCTGTTGAACAAGTAATCAACTACACCAAATCGCCGGTTTATCTGTACGAGCTAGCATACAGAGCCACCAATAGCTTTTCTCAAATATTCGGTGATCCTGAAGGAAACTATGGTACTATTTTCGATTGATTTTTATATTTCCCAGCTTAGTTAATATTTAGCAACTCTTTGTTAAACTTCAGAATCATCACTTTCTGTTTTCTCTGTCGCTGCTAGGGTTAATTATGGACATTCTAAATTGCGTAAGGGTCCGTACCTCCACGAATGCTGAAAGGACATCATACAGGCTTCATACTATTATTGGGCCTTTTCTGAAAGTGCCAGAAATTTTTAAGATTTTAAATTCTTAAAATTCCTAATAGGAACGATTTTTTTTCACCGCTTTTATCTATGTAGATATTAATAATAACTGTTTTTTTACACGTCTGTTATCACTAGCTTATTTTGTTTGTTGTTTTTAAGGGTTCCGAACTTCTAAAGAAAAAAAGAACCCTTATAGAATCACTTTGTTCTCGTCTTTCCGTCCATCTGTCCTCGTTTAACTCGAGAACGCGTTGAGGTATCAAGTTGAAATTAAAACTATACCTATATTCAAGTCAACAGTTTGTTGAAGGGCTAAAAAATCAAACTTGTAAATTAACGAAAAAAAGATAGGACCTTTTATGTCGCAAAAAACGTAGATTTTGGCAAGTTCATTTACTACGAATACAGGAAAAAAACATTAGTAATTAAATCATAAAAATATAGTCTATGGTTTCGGAAACTGAATTTCGGCAAGAACTCGGAACGCGCGGAGGTATCGAGTTGTAATTAAAACCATAAATTCACGTTAACACTCTCTTGCAGCTGTGAAAAATTAAACTAAAAAATTTACTTTAAAAAAAGTAAGGCCATTTATGCACAACGACACATAATGTAGTGATAGAGAGATCCCTTGTTGCCTAGCAAACTGTTGGTTGAAGTTCATGTGTGGTATTGTTGGGTAAGCGAAAGCGCGTTACGTTCACGTACAATCGGGGGACTTCCCCGTTGACCAGTAGTGTTTTATTGGGAAACGTTTTCTCGGAATTAATTTATTATTCTAATGAAGTACCTTTTAATGGTCTATTATTTGTAATATAAACGTTCTCTATATATATTTTACTTTTTTAAATAAAGTTCCCTGAATAAAATTCTACTGGTCAACCAGGAAGTTCCTCGACTGTACATCAGGCATTATACCCCAACAGTAGATAATGAAATCGACTCGACTTGTTGCAGGCGTGTGCCATGCTGATGAATTGATGCATCTTTTCCCAATTAACTTCTTATCAAAACCGATTTCCGACAAGGACCAAGAAGTCGGCAAAGTTATAAGAACTATGTGGACTAACTTTGCTAAGACTGGGTAAGTAAATTATACACAAAAAACCTAACTTTTTAGTAAATACACAAAATCTTCGTCTGTTTAAATTAAAATGAATTGCTAACTGTGTTGGTAAGCGCAAAATTTGAGAACGGCTGGACCAATTTAGCAAATTTTCTTGTCATATTCCTTGAATTCAGAGAAAAGTTTTAAAAGTCCACGCTTACGGCCACTAGTATTCATTTTCAATGATGAACTTATATTATTTTATCTCCTTTTTTTTAAGTCATTTAAAAATGTAGCGCGGACCAGCCTCAATTTAAGTGATGCTAAATCAATATAAAGCCACGACATCGTATTGTCAATAACCTTGACACCATTACGGAAAGCTTATAAAACTTTCCTCTACTGACTTGGATATAAGGAGTGAAATAACAACGGCACACCAAGCCAAGTTTTTTTTTAATTTTTCTCGTCAGTCTTTAAAAATAGTACTTAACAATGTATTTTAAATGTATGAACCCGCAGAAATCCCAACAAACCAGTGAAGATCTCGTCCAAGTGGAATATAGCGACACCCGAATTAGATTATTTAGAAATTGGCAACACGTTGGTAATGAAAAAAAATTTAAGCGCACGATCAAGACTTTGGGGATCCCTACCACTATGGTTTAATAAACATGTGACCCAACGACTTCAAGATGAGTTGTAAATATTAATTTAGTATTTTTATAAGTTAATTCATTTTTTTTATTATTAAAGTTTTACAAATCAATGTATATACATAGGTTAGGTATTGTCTTGTGGAATATGTTTTTATCATAATAAAATTAAATACTTACTTAGTTATCAGTTTGTTCAGACTATCATTAAATTTACTAAATTATGTACAACCATTTAATATTAATTTACATTTGAGTAAGAGAAACATTTTTAGGCCGCGTCCGTTATTAAATCTTGGGAAATTATTAGAGATATGTCGATGTTAATTGTTGATTAGATAAATGCCATCATGCAAAAAACCACTACAAATTACTGAAAGTAAGTACAGACGGTAACTACCGGCAAATCATAATTTCAATTCCGAACGCATCGGATTACGTCTAAAGTTCAAAGTCGTTTTCAGTTTTTTACAGCTTGACTTGCTATTGATAAAGTACGGTCAACAGCACGCACGGCTTTACATTTGCACTGCGAAAACCGCCGCGCGCGCCGCTATTAGGAGCGACGTTAAGGCGCTCTCAAGGTCAAAGTGTAAAGCTGTCGCTGCTGTTGACTGTTTAATTCTCAAATTGTACCAGTAATCAAAAGAAGGTTTCGGCGTTGGGATATAAAAATGCTGATCGACAACCATTTGTTTTGTTAGGACCTGTCCACCAATCATCAAACTTATCATAAATAGTAGTTGTTTGCATGAGTTGTTCATTATTTAACATAGCACAGAAGTTGCAGTAGTCATCTGTATCCGGGCTCTCGTGACGAAGGTGATAAGAATAATATTTTTTCCATCGAAAAAACTTGTGATATAACTGAGGACTTTTCAGAATTTCATTTATTCTTTCAGCTAAGTTGGCCGGCCCCAGTTCTAAAGCATTTAAATAGCTTCCATTTGGCAAAAACCTGAAATAACAAAAATAGTCAACACACTTTCCGTTTCTTTTTCGTATACACTTTGTAGAACTGTGTTTAATAATGGTGTATCCCGCAGCTAACAGACTGAGCCGACCAAAAAGCGAAAAAAGTCAGTTTCAGCATTTACAGTAAAAACTTACATAATTAGTCTCAACGTCAAAAAAATCGCACCTTTAAAAAAAACTTAGGTGTTATTAACACTTTACAAATGCCTATGCCTATACCTATGGCGTGTACCCCCATCAATATTGGCCTCGTTTTAAAGCCCAATAAATAAACTTAATAAAAAACATTTCATTGCATTAAAAAAATAACTAAATAACAAAAAATATTTTGTTCCTTGTTAGGGCCGCTGGTTGGGCAATTGTGCTACAATTTGTGGATTTTAAGGGTCAATGCAGGTTCAATAAAGAGTGATTCGTTATCTAACCGTTAAAAAATTGTATTTAGTAAGTTGTTTTAATACAAAAAGCATAATTAAGAAGTGTTATTGTTTTGTAAACTTTATATTTTTTTGTTCTATTCCAATAAAATAAAAAGTTAAATTATTTTGGGTACACCTTTTCGTTACCTTTCTAATGATATGCAACATTTTCCTCACAAGTTGATTCCAAATAAGGTTTAACTTAGTTTAAATTGGGTTTTTTAAGGTGTGATTTTTCTGATGGTGCATGTATTACCACGAATAATATGTGCGAGACAAAAATATGAGATTTGGCACAGTTTTATGTTGGACTTTCGTATATTTTTCATTTTTTTTTGTGAATATTGATCAACTAAATTTTTTATGTGTAATCTAGATAGTTTGCGTGTTCTGTATAATGGTCTGAAATATTTAATATGTATTTTTTTTAAATGCGCTCCAAATTCCCCAAACAAACTATGAACACGATATGCCGTATAAATAAATATGTAGGTAACTACATGTGAAACGTCTTGGACATTATCATGTTATACAATAATTTCATAATGGTCGATGCAAATCCAGTGCAATCTAAATCTAGGATAACTGAAAAGTAGTAAGCTATTTTTCATAGTTAGATAGCGTTAGTAAAAATACTACTTTTTTAACATTACCTTGTCTTTTCTTATAAAAAATAATAAATACATTTTTTCCAGCCACATGAAACTTGAACGGTTAAACCACTACACCAAAGTCATCTTCAAATTATTATTATTATGACCATACCTTGAGTAATTGGCTCCTCCATACACTATTGGCACTGTGTCAGATTGAAGTGCATGTAACACTTTTTCTGTTACATAATCTTCACTCAATGCATTTTCAAAAGCTAAATAAAAGAAGTAATATTTCTGTAGCATTTTTAAACATCGTGGCATTTTTTCCAACGGACAATCGTATTCTCCGCATTTGCCATAAATATGAACCTCTAGATTAAATCTTTTTAAGTGAGTCTGTAATATTTTGACGTACTTCTCTCTATAGCTTAAAGTCTCGCAACTTGACGCAAACCATGCTATAGCTCTGTTTTTAGTCTGGAGTCGAATTTTGAAAGTTTCATTTATATCGTCCATTTCTTCGTGATACAGCCAATTCATATTTTGACTGGGTCCAATAACATGATTAGTAGCATTTCGTATAAGCAGATACCCCCAAATTCCGTCCGAATTCAATTTATAAGTCCAAGTCCAGTTAAAAAATTCATTCCACCATTCTCCACAAATAGGATAATTTGCAGCCGACTCAATATTGGCATATACATACTTTTGCGATAGTACACGGCTTGCTGGTATATCTCTCCTTGCAATTAACTCTGCGATTTGAGGTCCATTGAATGCTATAATATCGAATTTAGTAAGATCCCCAAGATAGTTGGGTTCATCAGTTACGTAACAATTTTTCCACTTGCATTTTCTTTTAACAAACACAGAATTTCCCTTTCCTAGGTAAACGAAAGGAGAAGCTGATGCTCTTGTCCAAAGAAGGATGTATTTAGTATTATTAGGAAAATTAGTAGTTGAATAATCGAATCTAAATGATGGGTGAAAATTGCCAGCAACTTTAAGATAATGTCGAATATCAAGAATACAAATGTAGTTAACTATGACCATCACTATGAACAAAACATAAAAAACTTTTGTCAATTTTCTTTTTCTTGGACAGATATAACCTGTCATGTTCAAACCAATACTAAACGTAAAATGCATAGCGTTTACTGAGCTGAAATCCATAACTACTTCGATATGGTCTTAAGTTTGTAAACAGGTTAAATTGTTGAGATTTTTTTAGTATCTCGTTGCATTACTCCGAATTATGATCATAAGATAGAAGGGTTACGAATTGAAGGTAATAAAAATACATTTAAAATTAATTTACAGAAACTTTATTTTAACGAGGAAAAGCGGCATTTGTCTTGTTGAGTTGTTATGCATAAGGGATTAACATTAATAGGTTTAATCGCGACGATGAAGTAACGTAAAAATAACCTTCAGCCCCAGACTTTCACACTCTGGTCCCAAGAGCAACTGGCAAGAGCGACACCGTTCGGTGCTAGCGAAATTGATGTTACTCGATTCTCGTGGGCCGATAGAGTACCTAATGGGGCAAAATATGTATTTAGAGATAATTTTAATTTGTTAAAATCTTTAGTTCTACAATGATTTTCAAACACAAGATATAACTCAAATACCTACCTGTATGATTGACTTTAAGCGCATCCCAGGAATGCACGCTATTATCATCGGATCCAGCTAGGATGTATCGACCACTAAGAGAAAGAGCTGCAACAGGTAAATAAAATAATTGTATTATCTATTTGTATAGTCACTGATATTAATACAATGCTAGCTACTCCGCCGAACGATCTGACTACCAAACCCCACCGGGGCGGTGGGCAGTTGGTTTAAAATAAGTTTATTTTTTTAAAACGAACAAGTAAATTGTAAGTAAACAAAAAGTAAAATTGTTATATAATATTAATATAAATTATCGTTATGCTCTTCCAAAAAGCAGTTTCTTTTGCTATTATAGTGAGCAAATAGACTTAAAAAAAAATTAACAATCGTTGGTAGCATCAAGTTTCTTCGACCCAAAAATTTTTGTATGCCAACCTTCTATATGGTTTGTTATGCGATACTTCTGGCCTTCGCAAGTCCACATTATTGGTAATAAATTATCATTGAGCCATTAATTTATAATTTTATTTTAATGTATCATCTCGACTGTCCACTGCTTTGGTGAGATTGGGTGGTAAGATGTTCCAGAACAACTGGTAGTCAGTTGAGACAAAAAATTACACTTTTAGCACCACTTGTATCATCAGCGATAAAAAGTGTAATTTATTGTTTTTGTCAATTAGGAATTAATTGCTTCCAATTGTAACTTCCAAGTACAGGAGTCAGATGGCAAACCGTCTCAACTGACCACTACTGGTAGTGAGATTTGGTGGTCAGATGGTCCGAAGGGCTTGCGTCCGCGCCACGATCGCTACTCTAAAAGAAGTCCTTTTAATAATAAAGACTAACGTACCACAACTTGTAAATCCACAATTTCCCGGTGGCGTGTAGTGACCCAGTTGTTGATCACTGCGGATGTCGAATAGCCGCGCAGTTTTGTCCTCTGACGCTGTTGCAAAAGCTTGGCCACCGTTGTGGAACTAAAAAAAATTCATAAAATCCATCAGATAGTCTAGCCGAGTTTTCGATAGGCATAAATGGAGCTTGTCAGGATTGTAGAGGGAGTCAGAGCCACAATGAGTACAGTATAAGAAAATGTAGAAAATATACAGGATGGGAAAAATCTATCTAATTATCACTCGGAATAAAGAACCAGCCTCCATATAAAAAGAGGACATCTCCTTTGTGTGTTTGTTCTGTTGAACCTTAACTTGCCGCCTGCCTACCTTAACTTGTTAGTTAAGGCAGGCAGGCGTCGCCGACAGGAGTTTGTTGTTGTTATTCAGACTTCAGTAATTTCATGGAACCCACTTTCCACCTATGGTTTTATCCGATATATTGAAGGCTGTTGCTAATTCCGATGTGGTTTGAGATGAGATGCCTTCTACTATGGCTTTTAAATTTCATTATACCTTTAGTCTCTGGGGAACTACAACTTTTACCAGTTTTTTCTTACTTTAAAGTTTGATTTTCATTCAAAAACACTTGAATCCGCTAAAACTAGATAAAACTTTAATCCATAATATTACCTTTCTGCCCACAATGTTTAAATCTAAAAATGTCGAGCTGTTTCGAAATGACAAGTTCCCGTAATGTCGAATCTACGAAGATAAGGGAGGATTACTTTTCCAACCTTATACTTATATGTTGACTCCAATACGTGTTTCTGTATATGCTGTGTGTAAAGGTCAAGGTCATTGTAAAAAATAATTCATCTAAATATTTTTTACTAGTAATCTTAATTACTAATGATAATATAAAATGATGCTAATTATTACTACACATGCATATGTTACTTATAACATATGCATGTGTAGTAATAATTAGCATCATTTTTTATCAGAAATTATAACTATCACATATTGTATACACAATACTCAATTTTATTTAAATAAAGTCGCATAAAAATCATCTTTTTTAAAAGTTGCTGCTATGTAAGTTATTTCCAAATTGAATTAAATGGTTTTTGTATTTTTTATCAAACATATGATCTCTTTTATTTCGCGTTTTTTAAGCAGAGAATCCTTCAATCGATCTTCCCAATACTTGTTTTTTAAACAAATAAAAATTTCTTTCTTTGGTATCAAGCCCAGGGTTGCCAACTTTTCCTGCCGCCATAACCGGACAACACATTTAATCAGGGGGCTAATTGTCTAATTTAAAAATCTATCGCAATCCCTTTCAATTCGCCATTTGAAAGATATTAACATACTACACGCCGTCACTATTTGACATTTGATAGGGATTGTGATCGGGACGCGTTTTGAAAGATTATTGAATGAACGAAAAGCAAAATGACACACGCGAATATCATTCGAAATGTATGAAGAAGTGTCAAATGAAGTGTCAATTAAAACATCATTCGTTCCGAAAGGGATCGCGGCTATGAGTTACACAATTACATAAATGATTATCACAATCACAATAACTTTGAAAGGGATTGTGCTAGATTTTGAATTAGACAATAAGGGGGCTGATCATACTTGGTCAAAATCGAAAAAAAAACATGTCATGTTAAGTATTAATGAAAGATGCCCCTCGCGGCCTGCATGGTGCCTACAACTAATTACCTACGCCGCCGTCGCCGGCGAATTAGCAACGTCGCGATCACAATTTTATCTGACCGGACAGATTGAACCCGGTCGGAAGTTAGCGACCTGACCTTAACAATTTCTTCTAAAACCCAACAGTCCGTTCGAAAACCGGACGGTTGGGAACCCTGATCAAGCCGTTTAATCGCCTGTGCGTGGTCCGGTGACGCTGTCCATATAGCTGGCGACTTCTTTGGGTACCATGTAAATTCAAAATATTTTCGAAATTTATTCATTTTGTTTCCAAAATTGTCATTTCGGGAACTTGACATTTTGGGAAGCTGACGTTTTGGGAATTTGACATTTCGAAACCGCTTGAGATTATGGGAATTTGACATTTTGGACTAAAAGGAAATAGCCTTGCTTGAATCTTTGCATTTACCAAATATGTTTTAATCAACTTCAAAGCAAGAAAAAAGTCGTAAAAATTGTAGTTCAACTCCAATCCAACTGTTATTTTTTATTACGATTTCCGGAACGAAAACGATCAAACCAAAATCGTGCGGTACGATCACTAGTAGTAGTAGGGGAGCCGAAACGGGGATTTCGGGATTTACTGAAGCGCGGCAGATTAATATACAGGGGCATACCTTGTACCCGGTTAAGTACCTCCACCAAATATGAGCCCCATATATAAGGCCGCCCATCGAGGTTAAAGGATCAGATTAGTAAAAAAAAATGATCATCAGACAAGATTTTTTTTGTCAGATTAAGCGAATCCCTCTAGATAACCGTCAGATTATGAGACAGCACGTCTGGGACATAAAGATGAACCATATATATCTTAATCTGACGCGCTTGAGTATTTCAAAATGGCGATTATTATTGCACATTACAATAATGGCTGCGAATCTGCGTCACATCGAAATCGACAGATTATTGAATAAGAGCTTTTTTAGGACCACTTAACACCTCCTTAGAAAATCTACGCTCGCGATAAAAAAAAAAATTTTCAACCCTTACGTACGACCACCCGCATCATGCAAACGATCAGATTAACATACGTACATTATTAAAATTACGGAGGACATTGATGCTATCAATATCTGATGCAACAGTATTTTTTACATATTTGAAAATCTATAGCCGCTCCCCCCACCGATGAAAAGGTATACATTATATAACATTTTTGTCTTCTTATTTTATTTTTATTTTTATTTATTTTATTTAATACTTTATGCACATTGTACAAAGGCGGACTTAATGCCTAAGGCATTTTCTACCAGTCAACCTTAGGGTGATGTGGAGACAACAAGAAGTAGGGTGCACAACCATTGTCAAAAAAAAACAACATTGGGAATAAATGATTAATTGTAATTAAATAAAATATAAGTACTATTATGAACATAAATACATACTTATACAATACTTTACTTAAATAAATAGATACTATATATAAATATATAATATTATATACATACAAACGATAGCTACTGTTATAGACGATTTGCCACAATTTAACGAATAGCAGCTTCTGCTTGCTCTGTTAAGAATTTACGCAACCTGGTTTTAAACGCATACCGACTGGTGGACATTCTGATGTCAAAAGGAAGGGCGTTCCACAGAAGAATAGGATAAACGAAGAATGAAGAATGAATAACATCGGAGTGATGAGAAGGACAAATAAGTAAACGGTTAGAAGAAGAACGGAGATTTTTATCGTGAGAAGTACATAAGTACTGGAAACGCGAAGTAATATAAGGGGGGGCATTAGGGGAGTTTAGTATAGTAAAGAGGGTGGTCAAGGCCCGCATACTTCTACGCTGCCGAATGGGCAACCATTTAAGCAGAGATCGGTGTGCGGACACATGATCATACTTGCGGAGATTATAAACGAATCGAATGCAGTTATTTAGAAGACGGTCAAGCTTATTAAGTAGATCTGCATTCAGGTCGAGGTAGCACACATCACCATAGTCGACTATAGGGAAAATTAAAGTCTGCACAAGCAATGCTTTGATATTGGCAGGTAAGAAGTTTTTGAGGCGATAAAGACACCTCAAAATTCCAGTGACCCTCTGACAAACACTTGTCACTTGAGTCTGCCAGTTTAACCTGGAGTCTAAATGTAAACCCAAATCCTTAACACTATGGTCAACTGTAATTGTAGCGCCATCGAAGATAATAGGAGACAAATTGGTCAAGTCGACTCTGGATATCATACGGTAACTGCCCACCAACACAGCTTGGCATTTACCCGGGTTGACGGTTACACCAAAACAGTCGGACCAACACTTAATGTTGTGTAGGTCCCTATTCAACGCGTTGATTGCATCATCTAGGTTATCAACACTTGCCTTAGCATATATCTGCAAGTCGTCAGCGTAAAGATGATACGAACACTGAAGTTTATGTGTGATAAAGTTGATAAAAATTGAGAAAAGGAGAGGAGAAAGTATGCCGCCTTGGGGAACGCCAGTATCCAGGCTACGCCAGGATGATGTTGCTTCATCCAACTGCACTGCCTGGTGACGATCCCGAAGATAAGATGAGAACCATTCCAGTACCTCTTCAGAGATCATAAGATGGGACAATATGGAGAGAAGGATGTCGTGACTGACGGTATTAAAAGCGTTGGAGAAGTCAATAAGTACCAAGACGGTTACCTTACCATCCTCAACCGCAGCCCTAATATCGCCTGTCACTTTAAGGAGAGCGGTAGTGGTACTATGTTCAGGCCTAAAACCGGACTGAAAAGGGCTTAGGTCAGAATTCTGATGGATAAAGTGCGAGAATTGTTTGTGGACACAGGCCTCTAGTACTTTGGACATGAAGGGGAGGATGGAAATTGGACGAAATTGATTGGGATCAGTTGGATTAGCAACTTTCGGGAGAGGGCGGACATAAGCTTCTTATCATCTAAGCTTTGCAACCCAATAGGTCTCTATGACGCTCGAGTAAATCCCCATTCAGCATCGTGGGCTCCCCTACTATAGAGTCAGCTCCAAACACTTCGTTAATATTCCGAGCCGTCTGTGCCACGCTGGTGCCACCACGACGGAACAATAGGCAAATAAAAGTATATGATACAAAAAAAGTAAGCGGCGGGAAAACAAATGAAGAACATATTATAAAATATTATAAAAAAGGAAGAAAGCAGCTTAATTATGAAATTACTAAATTTGAATTTGGAATTCGGAGCAGAACAAAAAATATCGATTTTCGAATTAGCCATAGCCAGTATTGAACTTCGGCAACTTCATAGTGGACCACCTAATTCACACTTTTCAGATGATCTAGATTACTACTAACCACGTGTATAATGCGGATGATGATATATTTTCGACTACTATTTGACAAGGAATTGTTCCACAAAAATACGTGTAAAATAGATGACACCACTTTTTAAAACCAAAGAGAAGGCCATGAAGATTGTAACCAAGCTTGTCGGTAACAAATGTAATAACATAGGATAATAAAATACCATGAAGGCTGTAACCAAGCTCGTCGGTAACAAAATACTTATATATAATATAATAAATATATACTAAAATACTTATATGGATTTCGTGTTTTAACCAAACGTTTTTCACTGTAATTCTATTTCTGAATGTAGTATCTTAAATCATTGGACCCCACGTAACCCACGTTATTCAAAAATTCAATTTCTCTGCTAGACATTCGTAGAAAATTATTAACATTCCATTAACACGTAATTCTCCACGAAATGTGTAATTTTTTATAAATTTTTAGGGTTCCGTACCTCAAAAGGAAAAAACGGAACCCTTATAGGATCACTTCGTTGTCCGTCCGTCCGTCTGTCAAGACCGTTTTTCTCAGGAACGCGTGGAGGTATCAAACTGAAATTTATATCTAATACTCAGGTCTACTGTCCCTTGGAGCTGAGAAAAAAATCAAACTTCTAAGCCAAATCAATCAAAAGATACAGCCATTTATGGCGCAAATATCCGCAAATTTTCGAAACTCGCACGGGTATCAAAATCTACAGGGTACTTTGCGTGAACTTAGAATCTTGAAATTTGGTACGAAGTAACGTCTTATAGTACAGATAAAGGAAAAATTGCGAAAACCGTAAATTTTTAGTTACATCATATAATAAAAATATTTTACGGAACCCTCGCTGCGCGAATCCGACTCGCACTTGGCCGGTTTTTTGACTTGTTACGAGAAATGGCAGACAAATATCCTTTTCTTTTCTAAATTTCATAAAAAGTAAAATTGTATGCACAATGCCCGTCTATAAGCTTACAATAATAAAATTTGTACCGTTACTTTATCTTCAACAGTTATTTGACCTATTAGATTTTCCTGTAACGGCTTAACTTGATGAATTGGTTCTAGGTAAATACTAACTTTATCGATCGTAATGGAGAAGAGTCGGGGATTATATAATTTATAACTTACAAATTAGGTAATGTTTGGTTTTATTTTTTCATACATTTAATTGTGATTTTCTGTAAATACCAAGTTAAATTACCCTAGGCCATTTACTGTTACAGTTTTATCTAAATCGGCATTAGTTTTATACACACGAGTTCAAAACTTCTAATTTCGTAACCATGACTTTCCATGTGATGTCATCAATGATATGACATTTCTCTGTCACTGGTCTTTTCTCGGCGTGGCGTTATTATTATTACATGTTGTAAAAGGTAGATCTAGTTTGAGTGCGGATTAAACTAAATTAGTACTTACGCAAACACTATTGACATCAGCCTCGTGTCCAAAGAAAGTCTGCTTGGCTTTGTCTTCCCTCACATCCCAGAGCTTACATGTTCTGTCCACAGAACCTGTCACATAGGTTTTCATATCTGGAACAAAGTCATCTGTGCGTTTAGTATTTGTACGCAAAGTAATTAATTCTGGAAGCAAAGTAAAAAAATATATGTTATTGTTGGCGTATAGGCCTGTAGTTAAAAGAATTATAGGTTAATCGTCGTGTCGGTAAAATATTCTGTAGCTCAAGTACTATAGTAGAAAGTGACTTAGATGAAAGGCTCTGTCAGCGAAATGGCAATAAATTAATCGTCGCGAACAGTCCTGTGCCGAATACTTAAGCCTTCGGAGAACGATTGCGGAATCGGGAAATAAAGTACAAAATGCGTTTTATATTTATAGTAATAAAATAAAGCAGTTCTTATACTCACCTGGAGCTAATGAAATGGTAACGACGTCACCAGCATGTGCGTCAAATTCCATAGTTCTTTTTCCAGCCTCCAAATCCCAAACGCATCTGTAAAATCACATTGAAAACAAGTGAGACAATAGATACTTAGTCATTTCCCGTCTGAGAATCACTTGTGGCCGAGTTGATTTTTCCAATATTTTTCTATTTAAAATTCATCATAAGTATAAAAATAGCATTGAAGAATGCAAAAGTTAAAAAATCATAAAATATTTATAAGTACTAAGTCATTGTTAGGCAAAAAATACTTGTGCTCGGCCTCATTAGAAAACCAATTTAAAAAATACAAGTAGTACAGTCGGGCATTTCCCGGTTGACCAGAACAGTTTTTTTAGGGAGCTTTATTAAAAAAAAAATAGATATAAAGAAAACGTTTATATTACAAAAAATTTAAAACTAACAGGTCTTTCCTTTAAATAATAAAGTATTTCTCTAACCTTAATACTTTTTGAAAAAACGTTTCCCAAAAAAACTACTGCTCAACCGTGAAGTTCCCCGATTGTACCTACATTTTCATGTCTCCCGATCCAGTAAGAATGTGATTGTCGTCAAGAAAACGGCAGCTGCTGAGAAAACCCTCGTAGCCCGCCAATTCGCGAACCATCTTGGCTGCCCCGGTCGCGTCGCGGTTGTTAACGTCATATACGGTGCACATGTTGTCCATGCCACCACAGGCTGCACAAGTAAACATGATTCTGTATACCTATTTTACTTTCTTTATTGCATGCCACAGTGAAAATAATCAAAATAGTACAGAGCTGGTAGAAATGCACATAAGCATACATGTGGCATCCTGTAAGGTCACATCAATGTAATAAAACTTATACTAAATTCATTTAAGTACACTTGAGTCATGCGAATTCGCGATAAAGCTTTTAAAGGGCAAAAAAATCCGCCTTCAAAAAGTTAAAAATAGCTTCTTAGGCAGATAAATTTTCGGCTGTAAAGGGGAATTGGAGAAAGGTGCTGGATAACTTGACGACCTGTTTGGCGCAGGTGTACTAAACCCGCCTTCTGCGCCAGAGGTTCTGTGTCCATTTGTCTTGGTCTGTGTGTTTAATATGTATATTATGTATGTATTTACAAAAAAAAAGTATTAGCGTATGTTTATCCGTATCTTAGAATAAAAGACTTTTTTATGTCCAAAATATCTGCATTCAAAGATACTCAAAAGTCAGTATAACTTTGAACGGCCATTTATATCTCGAAATTCTCAAATATTAAGTTTTTATTCCGTTGTGAGTTCATATACCTGAATATGGGCATGAAAAAATACTGAATAATCAATTTAACATAGTTACAACCTATACATGTTTACCCCAATATCTGCAAAAGTCTGAAAAGTGTTCAAAGTTACCCAGCTAACTGTACTCTAATAATATGTGGTAAAAAATGTGTACTGTAAAAATGCTTTTGCAGCAGATACACATCCGGCTACAGTTTTGGCCATTTAGAGGTCCGCATCCAGAATGCCCGAGGTCTTAAGCACGACAATCTTAGCTTCGTTATTGGGTGGGGAACCATTCATGGCAGCAAGCACAAACTGTGTTGCCTGAGCTGCCAGTCCTTCAACATCTTTGGCCTCTAGTTTCTTCTTGTCCATAGGAGAGGCAAGAAACATTTAAGTTTGCTATATACATTTAAGATGGCTATATCCTTGAGGTCATCTGACAAATCCCCTTCCAGATCGTGGGGAATGGTGCTTGGAAACACCGTGTGCTGCATTATGACTCCTACCAAGGCCCTGGTCTTGAGCTTTCCGGGAATCTCATGCTTCAAGATCATGGCAAAAGTTGCCAACGGAAATGACTGGGACAGTCTTGCCAGAGTCAGGGAGCTGGTACTTAGCGAAGCTGCCGACTATTTTCTGCCAGTGACAATTCCGTAAGGAGCAGTATCAGTGTGGCTGCTTCAGGGTCGCATTTTAATAGGATTTTTGAAATATTGTTGCGCCTTTCTAGGAACACTGTTATCAAGAACAGGAGGTCAGTTCCGCAATCGTTCTTTTCATATAACTCATAAGTCTTTCCCGAGGATGCTTTATAGGTGTTGGGCTTGTCATTGGGCCTTACCATATTACCCTTAACTTTTTTGACGTACTCATTCATAATTTTCCTTGGGTCAAATACAAGGTATGAAACTGTATCTCTAATTTGTTCAACAGAATCCCATTGATCACTTGTCAGTTTTAAGAAGAAGGTATCCTTCAAGAGCTTTCGATCCTCTTCAGGGCCAATTCCGGAAATGATTGCCAATATCTGATCATCATTGAGCTAGAAGCATTCAGAAGCTTTGTTGGTTGCCATTGTTTAAAGTCAATTCCTTTTTCACGTGGAAGTATTATTGAAATTATTACCTCGTCTGTGTGTAAATACTAATTGATTAAATATAACAATATTATCGAGTTAAACATCGTTTTAATTAATTATAAAAGTAAGACTCCCCCGTTACATTGGGGGAGACCCGTCGTGCGTAGATATGGACGGTCGCCTTGTAAAATAAAATATTTATAAATAGTAAAATTACTTAATTGATTTAATATATAAACAGTATCGTGTTTTAATTTTAATTATAACAGTAGCACTCTCCCGTTACAGTACCTATGAAGAATCACTTTTATTGGTAATACTGTCAAATTTTTTTGCCAATCGATACATTATCAGAGCTTGGTAGGATCCAGATAGATTGCTGTAACTTTAATGTCGTTATTAATTTGATTAGAAAATTGTTCTAATCTTTTTTTCTGCAGATGGTATTTCCCAGTTACATATTTACCAACGAAATTTCCTGAAGGGGCAAAGGCCACGCTCATCACCCAAGCGGAGCGTAATGGGATCACCTGCACCTTGTTGCCACTCCACGTGTCCCAGATTATCAGCTTACCGTCGAGAGAGCCAGTCACGCAGTGTCTGTCAAAAACATTCAGCCTGTCACCGACGTTGCTGTTCCAAACTCGCATCGCCAATAATTACATAGCTTATTTATAACTTTCGCATTATTATTTTTGTGCTATAATTATTTTCGCATAGCATTATTTATAAATAAATTAAAGTGTTTTGGTTTTTCTCAAAATATACTTCCTATTGACCAAATGGGACATTTAAAAATGAATCTATTCTATGATTTCTTATTACTCTTCCTATCCAACCAGATCAACTACCATATAAATAATACTTAAGTATACCTCGAATCTCCACTGTAGTGAACAGAATTGACTTTATTGATGTGACCCTTCAGGGATTTCTTGACGCTAAGCCTGATCTTGGTAACATCGGACATGTCGCCGCATTTCTCTGCCAGCTTGGCATCAGCACCTTTTGCTTGTTCTGCCTGAAAAATGCATTTCGATTATTTATAGCATTTTTTTGCCAGTTTCTTCTTTAGGTGGAGACACGTTGAGTAACAATAACTTTATCAAGTTTTGCTGTACAAAAGTCATCATTGTTGATTTTAACTAAATGTCAATATTTTAGATGTTATATCATTTCAAAGCATACTTTACCTTAACCTTGGCGATCAAATCTGTAAGTTCTTTCTTTAAAGCCGTGGTCTCCGGATCTTCCTTTGGCATTTTTTCCGCAGAATTTGTACGGTGAGTATATAAAACGTGTACCACCGGTGACGGCCAGATACTGTGTGAACAATGCGTTTCCACCTGCCTCCTACTCTAATCTTATTACTAAAATTGGATTTCAATATACTGTTGGCCGGAAGCTTTATATGTGCAGACTAACTATCTGGATGACATAGTTCCATAATTACGGTTAGAATACATCTGCATTTACTCGTACCTTATTTTGAGAAATAAAGCTGCTTAGCTCAGAGACGTCAAAAAGCAGGTGGAGGACTATTTTATATTACTTTTTATTATGACATTACCATAATGAAAATTAATTAATATCAAATAGCCTCCCTCTATAGTGCATTTTTATAGTGTTGCTGAAAAATAATGTGCTACGACGTTACATGATTTACATTAAAAAAAACCAAACATAACCGACTCTAAAACTAAAAAAATAAGAAAAGAAAGAAAACGAAAGAATGAGAATGAAAAACAAAAAATAACAAATAACTAACAACCCGGAACAAAACCGTCTTTAAATATACTTTTTGGATTCGGTGTACCTACTTACTTACACTAAATAACGGTCCAAATACAATGATGTCATATAAGTACCAGTACTTGCATAAGTAATTGATACTTTCAGGATTATTAAATTAGTACTAGCCAGATCAGTGTAAAATAAATATATGGGACCACACGTGAACTATGTTCTTCCTTATTAAAATCGGTTGACAAAGGACGAACAAATTATAGATAAAAAAAACTTCTTCATAAAAAACCGACTTAAAAAATAAGGTTTTTTAAAGTCGGTGCCATGCAAGGCGCAAGAAAAATTAAAAGTAGAATAGCTCAAAGAAAAATGCGGTTTCGGTTTTTTTAATGCAGTATATTTTTTATTACTTAATAGTGTCTGTAATAGGTTGTTTTGTAAACTACAGTAGGATTTTTCTAGATAAGATTACGTTTCATGTTCATTTTAAACAAAGCATCGTGAAAATTACATCGTCTAAGTTGACAAAACTGCTCACAAAATAAAAACTACGGGGCCAAACTGAAACAACAAAAGAGATAAAAAATAACAGTTAGATTGGAATATTGAACTACAACTTCTACGAGGTTTTTCTTACTTTAAAGTAAGATTTTTCATATGGTAAATTTTAAATAGAAAAATATTGGAAAAAATTAACTCGGCCACAAGTGAATTTTCAGACGGGAATCGAAGTCTCGGTAGCTCAGCGGTTAGAGCATTGGACCGGGTTTCCAAAGGTCGCGGGTTCGATTCCCGTCTGAGAATTCACTTGTGGCCGAGTTAAAATTTACCATAAGTATAAAAATAGCATTGAAAAATGCAAAAATTACAAAATCATAAGATTTTTCATTCAAAAACACTTGATTCCGCTAAAAGCTAAACATTAATCGAAAATAAGTAGCGTTGCTTGAACTTTGCATTAAACTTTTTTTATTTCATTTTTTTATATCGAATGGGTTCGCTCTTGATCCTAATCAAGCTCGGAGGCTAAGACAGGATCTACGGTGAAGCGATCTAGCCCAGAAGATGCCTATTCAACTTTGCTTTGAAGATGGACGGGTTATAATCGTAACCCGAGCGCGCTAACCACTGCGCCTTCTCATACCGTACCTACAGTAGTTTTCAGAAAATCTTGAAAATGCTGTCGTTTTCTTAGCCTTTAATATTATATGAACTTAATAATGATTGACCTTAACTTTAACATTTGACATTTTTATTATTTCATTTAGTTTTATTACTATTAATTATCACGAATATTATGATCAACTGTATGGACATAGTCTGAAATAAAATGATTTTATTTTTATTTTATTTTTTTATTTATTTATTTTATTAACTACTTAGGTACGTTTGTAGCACGCTGGCACCAACTCTCGCGTATTTTTTGTAAATGGATTTTTGACATGACCTTTTCGTTCTTACTAAGACAGGCCTCAGCACTTTAAATGGCTTATAACGAATCGAAATGTAGGTATTACATTAGGGGTCGGTTTCACCAACTACTGATAAGTTATAGATAGCTCATGTGCATGTGGCATATAATTTGTCATTTTGACACTCACTCTCACACTCAAAGATGCTCTTCAGTAAAGACAGGTGCAGTTATTATTACTAGATACAGTCCAGTAGACTTTCTTATGGAGTGTTACCTATTTCTCTATACGTATATACTATTTTACCAGCTGTATACAACCTACGTAAGGGAAATTATGCGTATTATAGTGGTTAAGTATCTTTCGCTAAGGTCGGTCGCGGGCTGGGTGTCCAAAAATAACAATTTCGAGTACTCTGTTGATTACGAAGGCGTTGTAACACGCCTTCGTAATTGCCACATGTAAAAAGCCACATTGAAACATGACTGATGAAACTAAATCACAGGCATCGGCTATCTAATTATTATCATCACCACAAAAAAACGTCTACAAAAGATGCTACTTTGCATTTTAATATGTACTTTTAGTTCTATTATAAAATATAGGAAAGTATATGTAGGTACTGACGAATTGATAAGCTTCTCTTCTCTAAAGGCGATAAGATGATAAGAATGTAATTAAATGGTATCATGTGTTAAGTATTCTCTTCAAAAAGTAAAAAGTATAGGCGACTCAATAGCTTCTTCTTTGTTTTAAGTTGGATAAAATTACCGCCTTACCAACAATTTAGTCTGGAAGCAAACGATGTTCCGGTTCTTACACGAACGAAGTTGCGGGCACAGCTAGTCTAAAATAAAACAAATGTTATTCAAGCACTCCAACAATCACTTAGAATGTTAATGTGATGATGGTGCTGTGTTATGTGATAATGACAGGTACCTAAGTTAAGTACTGACTTAACTTAAGTACCTGTCGTCAAGCACAGCAATGACAAATCTTTCTAATATTGGCAAAGACTGCTCTACATTTTTTTATTAAGCATAATTGAATCCCTCCGTTACAGTGGGATAGGCGGCCCAAGCTTTGAAAGCGCGTGTTTCTTTATCCAGCAAAAGAAGAAACATTATTACACCCGGATAACCCCATTTTCCAAGGTGAAATTTTATAGGGTAAATCGCCTTAAATATTTCCCGGCTACAGCCTCTTTAAGCATCTTCGCGTCGCGTCTTGGTGTGAACTGAGATTAAGTGTTCCACAGAAAGCTCTTCCGACAGCAATATCACTTTAATTAGTTGATTTAGGTTTAGGTTTTTAGGCACATTTAGGTTTCAATATTTGAATACTACCTGAAGATCATTGTTTGAGCAATAAATTATACTTCATCATTGTGTATAGGGAATGTCCACAAGTAGGAAACTGAACTGCGTTCAGCTGGAACGGATGACCCACAAAATTGGCTTTCACTAAAGAGATTTGTATTTATTTTATCAACATTATGGTCCTATCATTTCGTGAATTCGAAAAGTCTGTTATCGGAAAGTTACTGATTTTGCTAAATATCGTTCGCAATCCTAAAAGGTGTTTTTTTATTTTATTTTATGACTAGTTACTTACTGGTTATCTTCGGTACTTTATGCTTTTTTCGCTTATATATAGATATTTAAATGATCGTTTTAAGTTTGGAAAAATAGTAAAGAAAAATATCTAAATGATCATCTATTTTAATGATGGTTCTTCTTTCTTTGAGACACAAAATAAATTAAATTTATCGATATTTTAATCTGTTTAGAACTACGCAAAAAAAAATTACATGTAGAAATTATGTCTGAGCGTTACTTGTTGGTCCCCAAAACTAAGACAAATTTGTGATTTTGTGATACTATTTTATCAAATTCGAATTACTTATCATTTTTTTTTTGTCTATTTAAATTTTTACCATTACTTACTCTTGTTGTTTTTATGATTTATTAATCTTATATAATAAAAAACGGAGTATTATAGTTAATTCAAAGTTTTATGTATCTTTATTATAGAATGTTTTTCCGCGGTCCGAAATGCAATCATAGGTTTCACAATCTATGTACCTAAATTGAAAATTCTTATTACTTACAAAAAGTTTAATATTATTGTTATGGCACAGAATATATATTAGTACCTTACGGTAGTTATGGTTTTTATGATAAAAGGAACTTAAATAATATAATGATATCAAAACGGAGTATTATATTTATAACTCCAAGTTATTTAATATATGAATAAAATGTAACATAAAATATTAATAGTAAAGATTCGGAACGTATTGTGTGTAATTTTCTTTGGTTCTAATTTGAAAACACTGTTCCACGCTAGAATTTTAAATGAATTTTAATTTTAACTTGATATAAACATCATCAAAATAACAAAATAAAAGACCAATAACTAAAAACGAGGATCAAATATTATTTTTCTTAAACGAAATATTAAAAGAGTATGTTTGAACATAATTTTTATATTCCTAAATGCAGTTCATTTATAATTTATCCGTAGATCAATTGATATAGACGCAATAATTAATAGAAAAGATTTAAAAAAACATTTACTTTTAAAATTGCCCATGTTTTTAGAGGATGAAAAAATATTTTCCTTAAAGTTTAATATCCACCGCCACTTTCTCTAACTGGGCCTCCAAGAGCTTTGGCAAAAAATACCAATTTCAGTCGAAAAATCATCATTAGTCTTAAGGTCCATTTTTGATGAATGGCTGTATTATTAATAATCAAAATAGGTGTGTGCGGGACGATGTCAACTCACACAAGAGAGCCCTGGCGATAGTGCATCCAAAAAAGTTACTGTTTATTGTGAATTTTAAGCCGGAGGCGTAATTGGTCCTTATTTTTCGTTAACGACTTTGGTGACGCCATCACTCAATCACGTTCGGTGAGTTTAGCCCACATTTAACAGTATAGATGTAGACAATCTGTGGTCCTAACAGGACGGCTCTATGTGCATTACAACATATCAGGAATTCTGCATGAATATGAGGGAACGTTATTTTTTTGCAAAGGTGTTGTGGACTTAATACCAAGATTTTACCCCGCCGGAATTATTCTGTGGGGTTTGCTGAAATCGTAGGTCTACCAATAAGCCACAATCGACATATCCTCAAAGTTAACATAAGCAAGGGCATAGATCAAATTCAGCCAGATTTATGCGGCAGTCATTGAAAATTAGTTCTCTCGAATATATGCCACCGTGAGAAGCCGCGGCGAGAAATTTGAGCAGCCATATTCCATACGAATTGCTATATATGGGCCTTTCAAATAAAAAAATAAATTCGGAAAACCCTATAGACGTAACCCTGAAATATGAAATGAAAATAAAGATCAGATTTTCATAGAAATTTTTATTTGAACTCTGCTTAGATGTATGAAACAGCTGATTTGTTTCCATACAAAAAGTTGTTCGTAATAATGAGTTCTACAATATAGATTACTTTGTTTTTTTTACCGGCCCATTGTAAGGTCTTTGCCACCCTGAGGAACGAACAATGCATATACTTGTACATTGTAAGTAGCAACCAATGATAATCGATGTTGAAATTATACCTAATAATGTGGCTTTACAATGTTGAGTGTAAACTTTTATTTAGCTTTCATGAAGAGTCTTTGTCTCTACAAAAAGTTTTGAAAATAGAGTAGACAAATTATTGTATATTTCAAAACACATTTTAACGTAAAGTACTAATGTAACATACTTATGTTTTTGTCTGAAAATAGTATATATATATATATATATATAATATATAAACTACATTTGCCTGCGTCTTCAAATGTTTTCCAAAAGTTTGGTTAATTGACAAACTTTTTTTACCGCTTTCTTTTGGTCGTCTGGTCTAAACTACTGTTAAGTCACGGTTGCCAGATTTTTCCGTTTGAACCACGTCTGACACTTTCATTTCACGGTGATTTAGTTTTTTCTTTGACTGAATAGAGAATAACTCTCACATTTTCTGTAATAATCAATTTGATAGCTATTGCAACAAGTCGATACCAGTCGTCGATCGGACGCTTTAAGGGTAACATGCCTTTTCTGGGACACCGTTGTTTTCCATTGAAATGTTGTTGTTGGGTAATTGCCATACTGATAGCACTTCGGTCTGGAACCTCTCAAGAATTTTGCACAAAGCCAGAAGACGAAGCCTGCAAGGAAACTAACTTCTTTAGTCAAGGTGAGCGATCTTGTGTTTATAAGCTCTGCGAGCTATTGCGACTTTAATAATTCTGAAATAGTTTATTTTTGTAACTTTTATAGTAACTAATATAAACGTAAAATAGGTAGGTATTTATAATAAATATTAGTAGAAAACAGGCATGTATTATGATAACTAACATTCTCTAGGTATTACTAAGTGGTGTTGAGACTTATATCTTGATAGAGAGCAAACCTAGACTAATGTTGTCATTGTTGTCAAACATTATGATGTAATTTAGCAGTGTAGATGTATTTACCAAATACTATGGCGTAATGCTTGAGATCATTAGCTGCGTTTCTTTGTACGCACATTATTGTGTAAATTTATTTCCTTCTGGTTTCCGTTCTTCTAAACTTGTTACCTATAATTTCTGTTCTTCCATCTGATATTCCTTCAATTATGCTACAGCTTCAGCATAATTATGCTATATTCCTTCAATGACTATGACGAGGCTTCGAAGAGAGGTCTACTTTGTTACCTGGCCTATCCTTAACCGTGCATTAAATACGCCTACGCTGGCGCATTTTTGCTTCGTTTGTGTTACCAAACCAAACGCAAGCAACAAACTTTGATTATCCAAAAAACAAAAAAACTGGGTTTTCGTTGAAAACCCCCAGTTTTTTTGCTTGTAAAATCCACTGAAAAACCGTTTTTCCCTAATTTGTACAATACTGGTGTACGAAAAGTTTGTAAATACCGCGTATTTACATACCTATTCATTATTTTTTATAACAAAAAAAACATTGTTGTAAATATGTTTAAATAAAGTTTCTAATTGTTTTTCCTGTAATGTTGTGTGTGTACAAAATAAATAAATAAATTGACTAGTACAGATTAGTTGCAGACAAGTAGATTTTCGATTAAAACTTTAAATGTTTGTGTAGGATTTTATACCTGAAAATTAAATGTTAGAAAATAGTATTTTCTAGCATTTCAGAGGATACTATTTGTTCTAATTCATCTATCAAATACTTCCTTTGACTTTTTCTTAGTTAACATAAATCGACTAAGGCTAAGCTGCATAAATTTGAGAGAGTTTAGCGCAGCGCGAAAGGTCTAGCGCGGTAACCGGTTACCGCTCTGTGGTGAATAGGTAGGTTACTAGGTTCTAATGATTTAGTGGTTTTACAAAAATAGAACAAATAATTAATAAAAATATGTTAAGTATCAAACTTGTTTCATCATTTTTTTCTACTCTTTTCTGTCGCACTGTACAGATGGTGCTGTAAATATGGCCATATCACAATGTATGGAATCTGATGAAGCATTCATTGAATCAATTTTCTTTTTACAGATTTAGGTGCACTACCTATACAAAATGTATGTGTATATGAATGAAGAATGTAATGGGTTCTATCTGTTTACTATGATAAATAAATAACAAATATTAAGATAGTGTAATTTGACAACCGGAAGTTGTGCTGCCATATAGTGCGCGTTCTACTCTTTTATGTCGCACTGTATATTCTGTCTCATGAAAGATGGCATCTGCGGGGCTATCGCGTAAAAAATATGGATATGGACATGGGCTTCATTTGACAGTTAAATGACCATATATGGTAATTTTATGAGCTTCAACTGTCAAATGAAGCCCATATCCATACCCAGATTTTTTACGCGATAGCCCCCCTGTACTCGCATTCAACATTCGTAATAATTTCGCGTGCCAACTTTCGCGACGCAGGACAGGGGCCTGTGTCATAAAAAATACTAGTCTAATATTATTATACTTATGATACATTTTAAATAGATAAATATTGGAACAAATCAAATCGGCCACATAAAACACTCCACACTCACTGACCGACTGGTGATTCTTCCAATTATTAATAAGACTTCTTTAATTGTTTACAACATTTATTTTAACAAAACTTTTACAGAGCAATTAGATTTTTTTTCTCAACGCGTCACAACCACGCAACACGATAATCATCGCCCCAATGGCTGTTTTTTTCAATAAACAGAGTTGAACATTCCTGCTTAATTAATGAAGTTACTTAAGTATTTTAATTTATAATAAACCAAGGGTTTTCGGTCTAAGTTTTATTACAGAAATCATAATTATCAGTAATAATCGAAATTAAAGATAAAGAAATGAATAAAACATTTAAAAACATTATACATTTTGAGGTTAAATTTTATTTTTTTAATATTTTCTTAACTATGTATTAGTATTACCTTGTAATGGGAGTAGTGCGGGGGGCATCGACCCTCTCCCCGCTCCCCCCCGCACCCCCCTTAGCCCTTAAATAGCAGCACGATTCTAAATTTTACCCTTTTAATTAAACATAGTGCATGATTAAGGAATAAATATCCAAACAAAAAATTTTACTTACCATTGTTCGATTTCGTAAGTTTGGCCATGTTGCATCACGAACGTACGTATAGTCTTTATCGTGTGTTACTAGGCCGATTGACACTGCGTAATCCCCCATGCTCTTTTCTTGCTGTCTTTTGTGGGCGAAAACTTTCAAAAATTTCATCTTTGAGTTCATTGACTTTTGTAAGGAATGATTGTTGTTTTCGATTTCGACGGTGGTTCGCAAGTCTCAGTAGCTCAGCGGTTAGAGCATTGGACCGGATTTCCAAAGGTCGCTGGTTCGATTCCCGTCAGAGAATTCACTTTTTTTTTTTTTTTTTGTTATTCGGTTTATCTGCGATCAGTCTATTGACTATGAGCGGATGTTATGTTAGACAATATGGCTTGCAGAAAGAGTACTCCACTGAGTATGCCTTCATTGTTTGCTTTCTATCATGATAGCTCGATGATGTGTTGCCGTTTAAGTCTTTTAGGGTAACCAATACTGGTTAATTGTGCCGCAAGGCAGTTCGGATGCGTAATAAGGCGGTGCTTGTACTTAGCTGAGTATTGTCTTATCTCCTCTCTGATGGTGTTTACCTCGAGCTCATGGTGCAGCTCAGTAATCTTTATAAACCATGGAGCATTTGATAAATTCTTCAATATGCCATTTTGTGTCCTCTGTATAATCTCGATACTGGAGTTGCAGGCTGATCCCCACAGCTGTATACCGTATGTCCAGATCGGTTTTAACACAACCTTGTAAATTAGCAGTTTGTTGTCTATACTCAGGATAGAGTTTCTTCCAAGTAACCACTGTAGATTTTTATACTTAAGGTTGATTTCATCTCTCTTTTTCTGTAAGTGCTTTTTCCATGTTAACCTTCGATCCAGATGCATTCCTAGATATTTGACTGTATCGCTGTGTGGCAGTGTTTTTCCATCCAGGGTGACAGGAGGACAGTCACCTTTGCGGAGAGTGAATGTGGCTTGAGTCGATTTTGAAGTACTGGCCCTGATTCTCCATTTCCTGAGCCACGTTCCTATTTTGTTGAGCCCTTGCTGGAGGAGTTGGGATGCCGCTTCTGGGTTCTTACTGCTAGCCAAGATGGCGGTATCGTCTGCAAAGGTAGCGGTTAACACCCCGGGTGTTTCTGGTAAGTCCGACGTGAACAATGAGTAGAGTACAGGACCAAGCACAGACCCCTGCGGTACTCCAGCAAGTATATCGTGGAAGCCTGAGGTGTATTCGCTGTCTTTTACGTAGAATATTCTTTCAGATAGATATGACTTTAATATCAAAAAAAAAGTATGAGGAAGCAGCCTCTTGACCTTACAGAGCAGACCTTTATGCCAAACTCTATCAAACGCCTGCTCTATATCTAGGAATGCCGACGAACAGTACTCCTTCAGCTCTAAAGACTTTCTTATTTGATCCACCACTCTATGGACCTGTTCCACTGTTCCATGCTCCCGTCGGAAACCAAATTGGTGATCAGGAATTATGGATCCTTCAGACAAAGCACCAAGCATTCGAGATAACATTATTTTTTCAAACAGCTTTGAGATGAGAGGTAATAGGCTGATAGGTCTGTACGAGCCGACGTCGTTGATTGGCTTTCCATTCTTGTGAATCATTATGATTTCTGATATCTTCCAAATGCTTGGATAATGGCCAACCCTCAAAATGCCATTGAATAGTGTTGAGAGGAACACTAAACCTTTTTTCGGCAATTGGACTAAGAAGAGAATTCACTTGTGGCCGAGTTAATTTTTTCCAATATTTTTCTATTTAAAATTTACCATAAGTATAAAAATAGCATTGAAAAATGCAAAAATTACAAAATCATAAATTATTGGCAGTTGCGTCTTAATCGATCGTTAAACACCTGAAAAGATGTTTCTTTCGAATGCAAGGATATTCCTAGCATTGATGTAACAACGCTGGCCTACAGCGTATTAAAAATACAAAAGTATTGGAGAATTTCGACGGTGGTTCGCAAGTCTCGGTAGCTCAGCGGTTAGAGCATTGGACCGGATTTCCAAAGGTCGCGGGTTCGATTCCCGTCTGAGAATTCACTTGTGGCCGAGTTAATTTTTTCCAATATTTTTCTATTTAAAATTTACCATAACCAATATTAAACTATTTATCTCAAAATTCTGATACAAAAATAACGTTTTTACGTTTGTCAAAATAAATTACAGATGATATAAACCTGCCAGTCTAATAATATTAGTAATGTCAAAGTGTACATATTATTAATGTTCCCGAAAAATTTATGAAACAGAAAAATGGTTACTCATAAAATTATTTTATGGGTTAACTTTTATGAAATAGGCCCAGCAGGGCTATCGCGTAATAAATCTGGGTATGGATATGGGCTTCATTTGACAGTTGAAGCTTATAAAATTACCATATAATATGGTCATTTAACTGTCAAATGAAGCCCATGTCCATATCCATATTTTTTACGCGATAGCCCCCCAGACCAGCTCTACGAGTCCAAGAAGATACTTATAAAATTATGGATATTACTATAGTGCACAAAGAATCGATTAACGGTTGAATCGGACTACGTTTGAGTCCCCCTTCTTTCACCCAAGCACATCACTAGAAACTCTCAGATCTGTCATCTGTCTTGTCTATCACTGTCAAACTAAACGTCAATGTCAGTCGTTACGTCAAGCAACAAGAATATTTGTAATTGTATCTCTCCGTCTCCGGTCCGGAGTCCTGAGTGTCCGGTCTGTGTTGTTGTGGATGATAGTTATTCATTTGTTAAACAATAATAATTGTTTGCTGCATTCGTATAGTTAGTTAGTTCGGTGAAGTCAGTTGTTTGAGTTAGGTGTGTGCTTTTCATGCGTTCGTTAATGTCGCTGTACCCGGTACAATTTATAAATAAAATACCGAAACATTTGCCATTGGCTGGGGTGATTGATCTCATTTTTATAATAGGCATTGACGAGAGGAAATACTCGCTATCTTAGGATAGTGGACGTCACATACTGAAAACTTATCGGTTAGGAAGCGTGAACATAACCGGGAGCAATAAATGAGTCTTTCTTTAGCCTGCGGCGCGTTGTATTAACGGGTTTCAGTTTATGAACTAGTGCACGGAAGTATGTTGAACTGTGTGATCATGGATAAATCTGGAAGCTGTGCACTACTTTTTGTTGTTTTTTTATTAATAGTTAGCCAAACTAAAGCTGAAGGTAAGACTATTCTGTAAAATGTGAGGCTATTTCTTGGTATCATAATACATTATAATTTCAAATAGGTTAGAGGTTAATGAAATCGATTTTAGGTCATCCTCTCAATTTTTTAACTAATTATATTTATAATTTTAAGAGTTTTTTAAAAGTTGATGATGTTCTAGTTAACTTCAGTAGGTATTTTTGTTATCTTCATATGGTATTTTTAAAATAGTTTACATAATCTGATGGTATCTAATGCTATGAATAAGTTCCAAATAAACCAACCTAATTTTATTATCCAAGTTGTTGCAACAACTTTCACTCAGTTCAGGCATAGACTATTACTAACATAGTTCAAGTTAATGCTTCAATATTAAAGAGAAAATTCAATTAAAATAATTCAGAGAATGTTAAATAATCACATAGTGAAAACATCCCTTTTTTAGGAGAACATACTCAATGGATTCAATATTTCATATAATAGATGGAAATCAATATTTTATTAAGTTCTTTGTGTTTCAGAAAAAGTGAAAGTATTCACAGTAGCTACTGATAACACTCATGGCTTGGAGAGATTCCTCAGGGCAGCAAAATTGTACAATATTGACGTTGAAGTCCTTGGCAAGGGACTGGAATGGACTGGAGGTGATATGAATTTCGCAGGGGGAGGTCAGAAAATCAACATTTTGAAAGATAAAATTACTGAATTAGTAAAATCAGATGACAGTAAGGATCGGATCATATTGTTCACTGACAGGTAAAGTTTATTTTAAAAGCAATTTCAACAGATTGCATTAGCATTTTATGTAGGTATGTCTATACTATATTATGAAGAGGAAAGATTTGATTGTTTGTTTGTTTATTTGTTTGCATTGAATAGGCTCCGAAACTACTAAACGGATTGAAATGAAATTTAGTACATAGATAGTAGATAGCCTGGTTACGAACATAGGATACTTTTTATCCCGATATTCCCTAGGGAATGGGAACCACGCAGGTGAAATTGCAAGTAGCCGCTTGTATAGGTATATAATATGTATTCTATTGTGAGTAACTTCTGTTGAAAACTATTTCAAACATTTGGTGGAAATGCAGCTTAAGGTATTTTACAGAAACGATTTTTCAAAATTAATTTAGGCAGTATTATTCTAATTACATAACAGACAAAATTGTTTAATAAAACCAGCAAAGGTTTTGACCAGTGTTACTTAAATTCTATATTTATATTATACTGACAAGTAAAACGCACAGCAAACTCAGTGAGTCAGGCAATTTAAAAAAAGAGTACTTATTAGGACCATACTAGGACTGTTCAGTCCTACTGGTAATTTTGTTTATTCGGCTTGGCCCTGCATATTGTCGGAACAAAAAACAATCTTAAAATCTACATTAGTAATTCTTAAAATGATAGCATCTAAAAAAATATTTATTTATATTTATTTAAAAAATATGTATGTTTTTGCTTTGATAGTTTCCTAAAATAGTAAAAGTATATAGGGGTCAGTCTTTTTTTTTTGTCTGATTGTGTATGTGCTTGATTTTTGATATTTGTTAATTAGAAAATAAAAATTAACTAATTGTCTTGGCTTAGTCATGAAGATTATACATAAAAAATATATATATTATTATTTTCGGTTTATTAATATGCTGAGTCAATTTGAACTTTAACATTAAATCAAGAAGTTGTTTGTTTTTTTTTTTACAATATATTTATGTTAAAATCTTCAACCAAAACACTTTGAATAAAAAAAAACTATTTGTTGTTTATAAGTATGTTTAGACAGTAACAACTTTTTAATACTAAGTATTGGCACTCACACATTTTTTTTTTGTTATATATATCATTATACCTACATAATAGTTGTAACAAAAGTTTTGGTATTGAAATGATTGAGGGTCACCGACATAGAAAGTCCTGTTGTTATTATAAAGTCCAATATGATTTTTATTAGATTAAATCAAAGCGAATGGTTTTTAATCAAAGCGGTGGTGGCGCTCCGCTCATGACAACACAAGATGACGCAATCTTAAATAAATTGTGTCACCATTGTTAAAGCAATGCCAGAGATTAGAATAATAATACCAAGTGATGATGTCTCCCTCTAACCAATATGGTGATTAATGTGAATGTATATCACTTACGGTCGGTTTCAATAACTTATCTACAGTAAGAGATAGGCTTACTAGAGCTTTGTTGCCTAGATATTTTTGTTATTCAGCCCAAAATAACCCAAAATAACAGCGGTTGCTAAGTAACGTAACTTAGATAAGCCTACCTCTTGTTAGGGATAGATTATTGAAACCGGCTGTTAATAATAATCCAAATATCTGAGGAATACGTTTTTAGAGTCGCCGTATTTTACTACTTCAATTTAAAAAATAAAATAATCATTTGTTACTACGTACACTCGCGGTCAAATAAATCGCTGTGTTATTTTCGTACAAACATTTTCACTTTACAGTCTCATAATTCATAAAGTATCAACAGTTTATGTAGAAACTTTCGCCCGCGACTTAGTTCGCGTGGAAATTCGAGAAAATCATTATGGAACCTTTAATCAGGTTTGTAATTGTTAAAAAACTGAGGAAATAGTTATATTTTTACCTAACCGCCTCTGTGGTCTAGTGGTAGCACCCTTCGGTATCACGTACAGAGGTCCCGATTTCGATTCCCAGGGGTTATGCATGTCGTAGGAGGATTTGATAAATAGAATTTTCGCAAAAATCCTAGAGATATTGCAAAAACACGGATAATTAGACAATGGTGTTGACATTTCTCAATCTTACTGAAAAAAGATAGTGATTTTGCAAAAATACGGGTTGCTTTAGTAACATTGGATATTATTTACAGTGATTGGCTCAATTTTTTTGCTTGGTTGGTAACTCTTATTCTGATTGGTTCACAGAAAGTTTACTACACGTGAGAGAATGGATTGACATTTGAAACGTCAAGTCGTTAACCAATCAGAGAAGATGTTGTTTTGGACGGTCCGACTAGCCAATCAGTATTCTTATTTCATAATAGCCAGGGATTCTTTTCGAATCTTACTAAGGCAACCAATTTTTCCGCAAAAATCCTATCATTTTTCAGTAGGATTGAGAAATGACAACACCATTGTCTAATTATCCGTGTTTTCTCAATCTCCCTAGGATTTTCGCAAAAAACCGGTTTATCTAATTATCCTGCGACATGCGTATTGCATTCGGTTTATTTGGTGGTAAGACTTGTTCTAAGTTTTGTTCTAAGTTAGTGGTAAGGCTTGCTACCATCATCTTATCTAAGTCTATCGCCTTAGCAACAATGCTTTCAGCGTTGTTGTGTTCCGGCAGTTAGGTAAGATAGCCATTTCGGGACAAATTTAGTATCGTTTGGCAGGCGGAGGGGGTGGGGAGGGGGAGGGAGCCCCCACTCCCCTGGTACCACTCCCGAGACAAGGTAATGCACCGTTTTCGAGTTATAAATTTTTAAAGTTTTATAGGTTATGTCAGATTTTGAGCGCAAAGGTCGGTCGTTTAGGCAAAGAATCGGTGTCCAGCAGGCGCAGGTCAATCGTGAGAGCAAACAAACAAAGTCCAAAGGAAAAGCCAAAGTTGTCGAAAAAAAAACACATAGAAAACACGGAGCACATTCACGAAACTCGGAAGGGGAGAACGGAATGACAATACCACACGCCAATGACGTAAGTGACATAACGCTTTTTTTTGAGTTCCGTTTCATCGATTTTACACACGAGCGAGATTTGTTTCACAAAAAAAAAAACCACGAAATTAAGGGCGATCGCTTCGCTGCGCTTCGCGATCGCCTTCAATTTCTAAGCTATCACGTGTTCTACAGGACTTCCTAAACGATTTGGTCGTCATGGGCTATTTTTAGTGTCAAAAACTGTGAATAACCTGACATAACCTATAAAACTTAAAAAAATCATAACTCAAAAACGGTGCATTACCTTGTCTCGGGAGTAGTACCAGGGGAGAGAGGGAACCCCCTTCCCCCTCCCCGCCCCCTCTCGCCCCCCTCCGCCTGCCAAACGATACTAAATTCAACACGCCATTTCTTCTGTGGTTGAGAATTCCGAAAAAAGTGCGATCACCACCTTTAGCTTTATCATTACTTATTAACATCATGTGAGATGACGTGTGTGATGAAGTGTTTTAGGTTAAAAACTTAAGAAATAATCTATCTATCTTGAATTTAAAAAAGCGTGGCAAGGGTGTCTATAGTATTCTATTATAGGTAAGTACTAAGCAAAGACGCATACATAGATTTTTTCATCTACTGCCAGCTGCCCCATTCATGTAGGGACAGTGGGGGCACAAAGGAACAAGGGCAATTTTATTTCAATTTATAATTGAATCCGCGAGCTTTCGCTATGGCTAATTAAAGCATCCAATGCGCTACGTGACGACGTAGTCAAAAATGGCTGGTTAGTGATAACATAATTCTGAGACGAAAAACTTACATTTTATCAGTACAACCAACTTTGTACTGATAAAATGTATGTTTATCGAAATTTCGCACTGGCGAACTTTCGTTTTAGCGGAAAAAGTACTAATAGTAGGCAAATAGCATTCTTTCTATATAAATCTTCATCATTTAGACTATCAAATGCAGTTAAGTGTAAAGGAGAAAAAAAAAACACTTTTTATAAGTGCGTTTGAAATTTTCGAGACCCTATGGGGCACAATGGAACGGGGTACAATGGAACAATAGGGTATTAAGTACTTTATTTTGGTGAAATTATCCAAAAGCAAATTAAATATTTAGTTAGTCAACTATATATTATCAACGATGTTTATAAAAATAACGAATATGGTATTAATTATATGCACCGGAGTACTAATTGGAACCAAATACAGCAGTGATGTCAATTAAGGATAAAGAGCTGTTGCTGTCGCCAATTTAACATTTATTATTTTTCTGAAAAGGTGTTAGACGAGTATGTATTTTCTGAATCATATTCATTTTACGATAAATGAGTCTTGTTTTAATGTACCCCAGATCTGGGGCACACCACACAGGAACAGTTAAAGAAATATATTTAAAAAAAACTTAGGTTTATTGTGAATTCTGGATCTCGTTATTGCAGTCAACCAAAGAACCGTTTTTGATTGTTTAAAACAAAAAATATAAATATATAAAGCACAGATATTTAAAAAAATAGAAATTACTTTTTCGTTCCTTTGTACCCCAACTGTCCCTACACGCGTTATAGAATATATACCTAGCCGAAGTAATTATGTATGATTCACACCGAACGGACGGAGACGGCGCGCAGAGCAGCTCAATAAAACTTTCAAAAACAATTTTTGATTTTTTATGATTTTTCCTATGTTACAATTTGTGTATAAAATGTCGTATATTTTTCACGCGATTTCAATATTCCATGCAGTAAAGGGTTAAGGGTTAAGTCATGTTCGCTGCGTTGGACATCAAAATCAATGCCATTTTCGGAATCAACATCCCATAAAACTTCGATAACGACATACATAATAGATCGATCGATTTTTAGATAATTTACCCCTTTCGAAAGTTACAGGTCACCGCTTGTTTTTTTGTATTTAATTTCCACCATTTTAAATAGAAAAATATTGGAAAAAATCATCTCGGTCACAATTGAATTCTCAGATGGGATTCGAACATTTTTTTATGACTTTTGGAAATCCGGTCCAATGCTCTAACGACTGAGCTACCGAAAATCAATAAAAATAGCATAGAAAAATGCAAAAATAAAAAAAATCATAAAGTGACTTTTACTTTGAAAATCAAAAGACTTCTTACAAATCTTCATCCTCGTTTTCACCCCTTTGGGGGTGGAATTATCAAAAACGCCGAGCCAGGTAAACCTTTATTTTCAATCTTCAACCTAAATGCAAAATTTGAAGATGCTTTTACTTTGAAAATAAAAGATTTTTCTTACACATCTTCATCCTCGTTTTCACCCCTTTGGGGGTGGAATTTTCAAAACGTTGAGACAGGTAAATATTTATTTTTAATCAACCTAAATAAATTTGAATATCCTTACTTTGAAATTGAGGACTTTCGTACAAACGTTCATACCTTGTTTTACCTCTTTAGGGGTGGAATTTCCAAAAATCCTTCCTTAGTGGATCCCTACACTCAGGTACGAGTATCTTCGTGCAAAATTTAAAGTTTCTAAGTTCAGCCGTTTGGGCTGTGCGTTGACAGATCCGTTAGTCACCTTTGGATTTTATATATAGATGTGTATGTCGATGTATGAGTCGAATGCTCGACTTACGAATAAAAGTCCCAAAAATTCAAGAAAACCTTCAGTTTTCTGCAAAATACGAAAAACCAATTCACTAATCCGCTTTCATACAACTTTATATGAAAGCAAAATTAAACATTCGTTTCACTGAAAGTTTAGGAAATCGAGAAATGTGTTCAGTTTGTTTTACATGCTGATTGCTAAGTTGAGCATATAACCTTGCTATCGATACAAAAATATTTCTAGAAATACACATACTTTTTTTTATTGGACCACAAAGTTAGCACTTTGTATGAAAATAACCCAGTGACCCACATTATTTGTCCGCTAGTGTAGCTATAACCTGTGCCTGCCTCAGCAGTGGGGACATTATAATGGCTTAGTTATAACGAGCTGTTGAACATTTACTTCTAAGGAACCTTTTTAATTAAATAACTGCTTTACTTATTACTGAGAAATAAATAGAGTTAACATTATAAATTGTAATGTGACTACAAATGAAAGATTTGGTAAGAATTTATAATATTTATTTCAGCTATGATGTTATGTTCCTTGCTCCTATAGAAGAGATCCTAAAAAAATTTGAATCATTCAAGAATACTAGAGTCCTGTTTTCTGCTGAACAGTTTTGCTGGCCAGATACCAAGTTGGCTGGGCAATATCCAAAAACGGAAGTAGCTAATCCCTACTTGAACTCTGGTGGATTCATAGGTAACTTCATAAAAAATATATAATAATAAATAACAAATCTTTATAATGTACGATTATGCATATTTTAATGTGGCACAATGTCACACAAGGGACCTAGTTTTTGTAGGATTACAATTTACTTTATCAGCATTATAGTTTGGTGGTTGGTAGCGACAAAATGCTTAAGTAATAAATTGTGTCTGAGATATGTTATGGAAATTAGATACCCAATATGACACATGATAGTTTGCATCAACAACTCTGTTATAATTAGTAATGGTTCAACTTTTGCCTTTGTACTTGAGATTATTTTGTAGCTAACTCTACTCTGATATATTTCCTGTTCAGTGATTTTGTTTAGTTTCTCACCATTTGTATTGTGCTAAAGTCCACAGATTGATATTGTAATAAGATGTTTAACTTTGTGTTGTTAAATAATAACATGAAGTGCAAACAAACTCTTTGTGAATTGCATTGCGTCATCTCATAATTGAAATTGTTCTAGGATATCTCCCAGAGCTATACGAAATATTGAACTATAAAACTGTAAAAGATCAAGATGATGATCAGCTTTACTATACAAAGATTTATTTAGATAAGGAATTGAGACAAAATTTGAAGATTTCATTAGATCACGACTCAAAAATATTCCAAAATCTCAATGGGGCATTATGTAAGTACTACAGCTACTAGCAAATAATGAAATTTTATTTCATTTAAAGATGCGATTAGCTAAGTTAACTTACTTTAAAATTACAGCTGATGTCCAATTGAGGTCCAACACAACAGAAGATTGGCCATACATAGAAAATGTTGTGACAAAAGAAAGACCATTGATTGTGCATGCAAATGGTCCATCAAAATTAACCCTGAACCATTTAGGTAACTACTTAGCAAAATCATGGTCACTGAAAACCGGTTGCGCACTATGTAACGAGAAGAAAATTGAGTTAATGGTATGTTTTATTCAATTATTTTATACAAACTTACATATTACTTTATTGTCATTTAATTTACCAATAAAATCTTTCGACTTCTATTCTATAGGAAAAAGACCTACCTAACGTCATGATGGCAGTGTTTATAGAACAAGCCACACCATTTTTAGAAGAATTTTTAAAGCAACTAAATGATATTGATTACCCTAAATCAAAGATTCATCTAATATTAAGGAATAATGTGGAGTATCATGAGACGGAAGTTGATGAATTTTTCCAAGCGAATTACAAAAATTACGCGACTGCGAAACGCATTAAGCCCAGCGATTTCATATCTGAAGCTGAAGCGAGGACTATAGCCAAGTATTGATAACTTACATGATTTTACTCATACATTTGTTCATAAATGCAGTTCTTTATTGAATCGTATATTTTCAGGGATAGATGCGTGAACAGCGTTTGCGATTATCTTTTCTCCATCGACAGCGTGTCGCGATTGAAACCTGATACCCTGAGATATTTGATTTCTTCGGGATACGACGTAGTCGCGCCTATGCTGGTGCGGCCTGGTCAAGCCTGGTCTAACTTTTGGGGTGCTATCAACTCTGCCGGGTTCTATGCTCGATCCTCCGACTACATGGACATCGTTTATCAAGCTGTTAGGTAAGATTTTAAAACGTTTACATAAGTTATAAGGCGATTGCTGCGTGAGTCTAAACCATGTCTGCAATATTAAATGGCTTGCCGTACCTTACTTTTAACTGTGTAAGGCCCACTTGCGCCACAACGAGTTAGCACATTTAACTCAAGAGTTAACGCTAATTTTGTATGCACTAACTCTGAGTTAAATTTTTGCCCGGCTTGGCGCAAGTGGACATAGGACTGAAAAAATAATCATAATCTATTTGTAAGAAATAAGTGTAATGACGATGAATGTCGATGAACATATAAGAAATAAAATAGTTTTCTTAAATAAATTATGTACATATTACCAAAAACATTTATTGTTCTTAAATTCGCCACAAGCAGATGCCAACACCGGGTTGTATAATGTATTTGTCTGTTTATACTTATAGAATTACATTTAGTACAATTTAATTAATGTAAAAAAATCAGTCAAAGGCTATAGAGAAGTCGGTCTTGAAGGAGCGCCTATCGATGGAGTACATGTTGTCTGCGGTGCATTCGTAGACTCCTGCGTCCATCTGTGTGGCAGGGTCGATCTCAATCTTGGACTTAACGCGATCCTCGCCGATGGGCCACTCGTGGATCTTTAAAACGTCATACACAATTAAAACATTACTAATTTTAGACACTAGAGCTCATGATATACATAATTTAATTTGATTGTACAAAATACACAATGGAACGTACAAAAGGCGGAATTTAATACTAAAAGTTCATACAAATAATGCTCGCTAGCAATAACAATGTAACATTACTGTGGATTGAAGGTAACCTTTTTTAACACATTCGGGATTAAAAGACCTAAACTTAAACTTACATGCAAATAGTGATGGGCAAATATCTCGACACCATCTTTGAACCATGTTATATGTGGTCGTGGAGATCCCTTTGCGATGCACAAAAATGCTATCTTGTGACCGAGCACGTACTCGAGGTCGAAATGAGAAGCGAGTAATATCTTTGCTCCCTGAAATCATTACAAACTTTATACCTATTGCAAATTGCGCCATCAGCATTGTTTGTTACTAGGACTTAATTTAAAAATAATGCAATACTACCATAATTTCTAGAAATCAATTTAAGTTTAATGAAAGTTAATAAAGTCACTCGCTGTAAGCTTTGCATGTTAATTGATCTCCTACTTACGTCATTATTGTTGTAATACTGATCTGATTCAGGATCTCTATATTTTCCGGTAATAGGTAATCCGATTTGAACCTGTAAAGACACTCGTTGTAAAAATTCTAGTAAAAAATTTAGTTTTAGTAAATATCTTAGGATAATAATACCTTTGATTTAGTTCTGCTTCTTGTACGTCCTCGCCTGGCTTCGATTTGACACGCCAAAACAAAAAGAATTAATAGCAGTCCTAAAATAAAGTTGCCCTTTTGAAAGAACATTTGTGCTGTCGCTCACGTCACTGTAGGTCACTAATGCCCTCAGAATTCAGGGTTCGATCAGCACGCTTGATCTGGTATGTCCTTATACGTGGTCCGAGAGCAACTGCTAGTGTCGGCGATGCCTGACGCGCCATTCTTTCAATTGGCTAATGACAGAGGTGATCGCAGGAGGGCCCTTGTCTCCCCCTATATAATATACAGCACTCGTCATTTCCTATATCGTTTTGAACGCCGATACTAACATCGTAAGTCTATAAATAAGTAGGTACTTACATAGAGATATAAAATATAAAACATCCGAAGCGATTCACCTTAATGACGAAAACGGAGTCCGTGCCCTAAGCAGTGACTGTGACTTTCTCATAGTTCTACTTACTATCATTGTTAGATCAATTAAACAGCGGAACACAAAAACTGGATAGGTATACTAGATAGGTAAATTCAAAAGAATTAATGCCTCGCCTTCTTTTCGAAAGAAAAGTTGCCTTTTTCAAGTACGAAATGTATCATAATGAAAGGAATGTGAAGACCTAAGATAAATCTAGGTAGAAAGTCAAGTTACTAACAGAAGAATTATTAGAGATTAGCTATATACCATAGTGCGATATCCATAGTGCATAGTGCAATGAATGTATCCTTCCTACAATTCGTATTTGTTGAAGGCATTTTCCATATGCCAAAATAATTTAAGTAGCTTGTTATAAAATTGAACTATGACCGCAATTTTTATCTTATACTGCCGTACGAATTGCTTATCACCGGCCGGCGACACCACGCGCAGCGTAATCAGTGGTGTCATTCTCTTATTGACCCAAATGTTTATTGTTTTTCAGGGGGGTGTGGAATGTGCCGTTCATCACGAACTGCTACCTCATGAAGATGTCAGTGTTCAGAAACTCTCCTGCGAAAACTATCTCGTATGTTGCCGAAGATGCAGATGCAGATATGACTTTTTGCTCTAATTTGAGACAATATGTACGTTAATTTTCTGAATAATTACCATTTTTAATGACAAGTTCATTAAGTTCTATTCTAATTACAATTCTGGAACAAACTGCTTAGCTTATTGTTTGGAAAGGAATACTGTATAGGTTTTAAGTAGCAGTAATAGCGGCACATCTTTTGGTAGATAGACACAAAGAACGACAGGCGGACAACAACCCACAAATATTTGGTAACGTTCCCGAGAGCGGAACACTATCACTCACTTCAGAATAGACTTCAAAGACAAAGCCGATTCCGTTGTGGAACGATTTTTAATTAGGGGGCTGGTTACAACGATAGGCGACAGCGGGAAGGCACCCTTAAGTTAATTGCAGATTTAAGTTAATCCATTTGTGGTTCCAGGGCATATTTATGCATGTTAGTAATGAAAAAGATTTTGGACATCTGGTTAATCCCGAAAGCTACGATATTAGTCGCACCCACCCTGACATGTACAATGTATTCGATAATAAACTGGAGTGGGAAGCACGTTACCTTCACGAGGATTATCACATTAATTTTGCTGAAGACCGAAAACATTTAATGGTAAGCATTGTTTTTTTTTCTTTATGGACTATTCAGTCCTAATAATATCGGACCCCATGTTGGAGTCATTTCTTAAAACACAACTTGAGTTGTTGATGGGATTATTGACGACGACTTTGTGTAGTTATGCAAGCATTAATTTTTTTGATACAAAAGTAAGTTTTTTTTCTTTATGGACTATTCAGTCCTAATAATATCGGACCCCATGTTGGAGTCATTTCTTAAAACACAACTTGAGTTGTTGATGGGATTATTGACGACGACTTTGTGTAGTTATGCAAGTTTTGGACTGTCAATCATGTCGGCGAGAGTTTGATGCTCACAGGGCTCAAGCTCTGTTTTAGTTTGGGGCACTTTGGGGGTAGATTGTATGTGTTGTGTTAAATGTTCCAAAATATTTGTTTTTATTCCTCCTAAATTATTATGCCAATCAGTGACTTAAAGCAAAACAGTTGAATTGATGTAACCATTCTTTTACCCTTTGTAGCCGTGTCCTGACGTGTACTGGTTCCCTTTGATGTCCCCAAGATTCTGCAACGAATGGATTGAAATTATGGAAACGTTTGGACAATGGAGCGATGGCTCTAATAGCGTAAGTAATAATTAATTATTGTAGTGAAAATACTGTGTCAGTTTGAATCCGGATAACTACGTAGTTCGGAAATTAATAGTTTAAAAAAGACAATCGGGTAGTCTCCTAGTTACTAAAACAATTAAAATCGTGACCCGGGTCTAAGTTTCGTGCCTGAGCAACTTGGAAAATAGTTGATTTTAATCTAGTTTTATTTTTATCATCCCGTTAGGCTATTCAGTTAGAATCTGAGTCAGAAATACTGGGACACAAAAATATAGGGTTTAAGTTGAGCTACACATCATTTTAGTTGTTTAAGTTGTTAATTTTTAAACAATTGCCACTTGGATAAAGCTGGACCATCATTTTGTTGATTAATAAGCTGATCTTGATATCAGTATAAATATTACCGAAACGAGCTAGTAATGAGATAATTTGGTCACTCGTGATTGGCTGAAGATGTGACGCATTGACTATGCGTCTTAATTTCAGCCAATCACGAGCGAATGGATTGCCGATGCCCCTTATCTTCAGCAAATCACGATCCAGAGAATTTCCTCAGTACCAGCTCGTTTCGTTGAAAAGGAACGTTTCGTATACCTTTTGAATAGGAAGTTAATCTCACGATATTTGGTTGAAACGAATCTTACGCACGACTTTACGACCTTATTATCTCAGAGCTGTCTCAGAGTCATAATTTGTTTAGACGACAGGAAACGCTCAACTCAGTAAAGTAAAAGGCAAAAGAAAAAGAAGCCGGAAAAATCGACGACGCTTGAAGTCGCGACACACGAAGTTTGCACGCCAAGTAAATTGACGATATTTTACTTTCGTTCGTTGTGACTAATATTTTCTAGCTAAAGGTACATCCAATCGAAGTAGACATTTGAAGCTGACAATAATTTGGTTTACTAAGTGTTTTATTTTTATTATTGTAAGTGCACCATTATATTAAACGGCGACATACACACTTTAAGAGTTAGGGTTTTTTTTCTATTTTTCTACAGCTTTAAATATTTGTACAGTCAGGGAACTTCCCGGTTGACCAGTAGAGGTTTTAGGGAGCTCTATTTAAAAAAGTAATAGATATATAGGAAACGTTTCTATCACAAATATTAGAAAATTAACAGGATTTAATAAATTATTTTTTAAACCTTAGTACTTTCCGAGACAACCTGGTCAACCGGGACGTTCTCTGATTGTATCTACCTACTTATATAGTTGTTTTAAAATTTGACAATGACTTTCGCATTTTCTTTATGTGTTAATCTAGTTTGTTTCTTAACAGGTGTTTATATGTTTACCTTTAGCTTTGCATATGTTACAGTTAAAACCCGAATTTAGTTACAACGCGTTTTCTCTAGTCAAAACAAGTTTGTACTAAATGCCTATGTTCCAAATAGAATGAACTGCAGTTCAAAAATTAATATCAGTGAAAACTAGTTCTAAATAGACCTAAAATTTATCTGGAGCTTTTTCGTGCCCCGAAAGGCACTTTAAGCCACCACTTCACATTGGGCCATCATTCTCCTTATGCCTACATCAATCTAAAAGGAAGGCCAGTGTCCCAGCAGTTGGCATATTAAAATTGGCTCATGATGAGACTCGTTATTTCTCGCAGGACAAACGGCTCGAAGGCGGTTACGAAGCTGTACCGACGCGCGACATCCACATGACCCAAGTGGGGCTCGACCGCCAGTGGCTCTACATCCTCAAGGAGTACGTGCGCCCGCTTCAGGAAATGGTCTTCATTGGTTACTACCACAACGTAAGTTAAATGGAACAAATAAGTGTGCCCCTAGTCAAAGCCATTTTTATTTTAAAGGGGTGTTTAAACGGTTAGCAAAGTATTCGTATTTTTATTGCAAAAAAATGTAATCGGTTTGCTAAAAATGGTAACTACCTATTTTAGCAAACCGATTTTTTTTTTCAGGGCAGCATTTTATGGTCAGCAAATATTTCTAAATCAGTCTGCATTTTATATCATTCTGAACAGCAGTTTTTTTGTACAGCCGAATGTATATAAAAACTGCAATGAGTGACCCATATTTAATCAAATTTTGGTAAGCACTCGGAGAGCAAGCAATAAATTAAATTTTTTTCGCTACTATAAGTCTAGCAAAAATATTATACTTGTTATGCACACATCGAAATTTACTATTACTATTGTTATCCATTTTACTCTTCAAACAATCGCAAAATAAAAAAGATCATGCAAATCAAACGCGTTGATAACACTGTACTAATAACACCGAATCACATAATCACCGAATGACAATACTCGCATGCGATTGGCTACTCTTGTCACGCGCCCGCTTGCCTTTAATGAACACTGCTGATTTTGAAATAAAAACGCAACCTAACTATTTATATTACTAACCAAAATTTAAATATCACACCAATCAAATAAACTGCGTATAGAAAAGTTTTATCTGCTGCCCAAATATTTTTTTGCGGCGTGACTGTTTATTTTGCAGATACATAATAAAACGTTGCCGACTTATGTTTAAATTACTGACCATTATCATGATTGTTTACTGAACAAGAATTGCAGCCTGATTTTAATTATTGCTAACAAAATCTTTGTATATTGGCCAATTGACTTTTATGATGTTTTTTTTGTTAACCAAATTTTAAAATGCATACCAATTAATTTCTTCTCTTTTAAAAGCCATGTATGAATGAAGCTATGTTTGGCAACGTCGCATTCAGGCTCTGAGGAAACACCTAGGTATGACACAGCTTTCTTATGGTGTTAGGATATACAGTGGTCACATAATTAAAGACAACCATGATTTTGATACTTAGATACCCGAGTAAGGTATCAATTCCATTTTAATTGACATTTTACGTACACTGACGTCATATTTTTAAAATGAAAGCAGCAAAAAAGTTATATTAGCAAATAGTTGTTTTCAATTCTTTTTCGAAATGTAACACAAACGTTTTCAATACATTTGCCGCTGGTCAGCTAAATAAAGACAGTGCGTATTTCATGTTCTAAATTTAAAATAAAATTAAAAGGACCATTTTTAGGGTTCCGTAGATATTGCTTTGTTTGATAATTATAGGTAGTTTTATCCTCACAATTTGGTAAATTAATAAGAAAATAATCGTTTTCATCAGTATTTCATAAAATTTAGATACAATTTATGAGAAATAATGCTAAACCTCGCTAGTAGTGTATGTTCGCTAGTAGTGCATATACTTATGAAGTAAAAATAAAAAAGTTTTTTGTTTGTTTTTCTTTAATAAAGTAAAAGCAGATAAATGTTTAGTATCGAGTGTGACCCCCTCTAGCTAAAATCACAGCTTGAATTCGTCTGGGCATGCTAGCGAGTATATCCCGGATACTTGCTTGCGGAATACGTTCCTACTCCGCAGTAATCACATTCTTCAGCTCTCTGATAGTCTGCGGAGCCGGGTGTACTGATCTCACACGCCGTTTCAGAACGTCCCAGACATGCTCTATGGGATTGAGGTCGGGACTTCGAGCTGGCCAATCCAAACGACGAATGCCGACCTCTTGCACATACGCATTAACATCGCGGGATCGGTGGGCGCGAGCATTGTCGTCCATAAAAATCGAGTCTTCATCTAGAGCGGCCAATGCGGGTTGTGCATGAGGAATTAGAACTTCCGTTATGTATCGATGCCCAGTCAGTGATCCGTTTTCAATGAAGACTAACTCTGTACGATCCATTGAATTTATTCCTGCCCAAAACATAACAGAGCCCCCACCATAAGGTGTGATTTCTTCGAAACATGCCTCTGCAAAGCGTTCTCCTTGTCTTCTTAGCACTCGCCGACGTCGATCTTCACCGAACAGAGATATCCTGGCTTCATCAGAGAATAAAACCCTATTCCAATCTTCTTGAGTCCATGATTCACAATTTCTAGCGAACCTAAGCCTGTGAACTCTGTGCTCACGGAGTAATTTGGGGCCGCGGGCCGGGCGGTGACTGCGTATATTGGCAGCGAGAAGCCTCCTTCTGACCGTCCATAGACTAATATGCACATTTCTTACTTCTTGGAGGTTGTTCATAAGATCCACATACGAAGATTTGCGATTTCTCAATGCGCGACTCACAAGAAAACGATCAACCCGTGGTTGGGTACATGGTTTTCTTCCAGAACCAGGCCTTCTCTCGACGTAACCAGTCTCCTGATATCGCTGCCAGGTCCTTTGGACTGTCGAGCGACTAACATTTAGCCTCCTAGCCACGAAACATTGGCTGCAACCCTCTTCAAGCAGCGCGATAATTTTGGTAGCTTTTACCACTTTTTCTACCATTTTTGATACAGTCAAACAGCAATAAATAAAGCTTTGACAATTAATCGATAAAAATTGAATAAAAGCTATGAAAGTCGATGTTAACTTCTGGAACTTCGCGCCAAAAATGTAGGATAAAAAGGGGTTTTCTGTAAAAATGAGCATCAAATGAAAATTTTAATTTATAACGTACTTTTTTAAATACCACAGCATTTTTAAAACCGGCCAGTAACGTGTACAAACGATTGAAACCTTTTTGGTATTGTATCTTTTTAAAGATAAATGAAAATCAAAACCGCCCGTTTTTTTTGCAAATGAGTGTATATATATTTATCCCGCAAACAAATGGTCGTCCCCTGAAGGCGAAAGTGCATTTAAACTGGCGTCCACCTGCTTTTGGCGTCCGCATACCGGACGCCACTTTTTTAGCCGGTGGCACTTAGGTCTTATTGATCCTAGCTAGGCGTAGTACAAAAATCGCCGGAAGCAAAAAAATTGAAAAGTTCCCGAAGAAATCTCAGCGCAGGCGAGGCGCTGTTGCAGCGCGTATATCCAAACTGTATATCTAGGAAATTATCTAACTACGAATTCGCGTATTTGGCGTCCACGATTACGACGTTGCCAGCTCGCGCATGAAATCTGTGACAACAAATAATATCTACCGCAATCAAAACAATGTATGTCGTCTTCGGTCACGTACGCGTTGCGTAATATTCGGCGCTCGATTTAAGTTTTGTTTAATTTGATAAAAAATATAATAAAATGAAAAAGGACAATGGGCGGTTTCGTCCCAAGTGTTGTAACAATTTTCTATTTATATTGTGATAGATCTAAATGAGTGTAGTTTTTTTTGTATGGGCATAATTCTGTATCACGTGCAGGGAAAGAGTTATAGTGGTTTCTGCGGCAGGTTATACATAAGACCGAGGAGTATAATCTGCCACTTTTATTGGCGTTTGTGGACTACGAGAAAGCCTTTGATTCGATAGTGACTGCTGCAGTCTCTCCAGAGGTGACCTGTGGAATATATGTATATCGAGGTTTTAGGGTGCTTATACAAACATGCCACCATGTCGCACACTGGGGCCTGTTCATACAAAGTGTTGCTCAAAAGTAAAAAAAAAAAAATGCTATAAAATGTTTATTTAAGGTAAATTTTTAAATAGAAAAATATTGGAAAAAATTAACTCGGCCACAAGTGAATTCTCAGACGGGAATCGAACCCGCGACCTTTGGAAATCCGGTCCAATGCTCTAACCGCTGAGCTACCGAGAAGTCTCGGTTTCCAATATTTTTCTATTTAAAAATTTATCATAAGTATAAAAATAGCATTGAAAAATGCAAAAATTACGAAATCACAAAAAATGTTTATTTAAATTGAAATATCAGCCATAAATGAAAAATAGATAAAATAGAACATTATATTTCATCATCCGAAGCACCAGACTCGTAAGAAAAGGTTACTAATTCTTCTAAAAGCATTTCTGTAACTTCAGGATCAAACGGTCTTTTATAACAGGGTCAGACGAAATAAGTAGACGATGAAATATATCTTCTAAGTTACTCTGTCTTGAGGTTTTTCGAGAGAAGCGCTCTCTATATATTTTAAAATCCTTATTTCGCGATTCCTGCGCTTCTTCACTTAACTGCCCAATTGGTAGCAAACAATTTGATATAATTACATCACCGTGAATTAATATTTTGTGCAATGTCGTAGTCATTGGGTACCAGGGATAAAGAGTGACATATAATTCCGTGGTATTGAGGCAAAATCGGCTTATCGACAATTAACGACATGTGTTTTTTAAATTCAGCTTGTATTCGTTTTTTATTTTCCTCCACTAATCTTTCGGTTTCTTTATTAATACGCCAAGATTGTGTCGGTAATTTATAGGCCAAGTGCAACAAACATTCAAATAATCGTATCCAGGCATGAAGTACCGAGATGCCAAATGACAAATATTCACTTTTTATCGGTTTCTTCAAAATAGCCGCTAAAATTTGTCACTGCATTCATCAAAAGATTATATAAAACGCAAAGCCTAAAGGAAATAGGGCTTTATTTCACATAGAAATTAGCTAGATAACATTATGTTAAAAGACATTGGAAGCTTGACTGATAAAGAGGCATAGAGAAGTATATGTCACATGTACGATGTGGTATCGTCTTAGGATCTGAAGAATGTACAACTTTCTTATAGTACATTATAGCTTGTATATAATTCAGAAGTAGGACGTCTAAATGGAAGATTATGCATTATTTTTAGTAGAATGGGTTGGTCACGTTCAGCTGCTATAATAAGTGTTTTGGCAGACCACTCCAGGCACACACACAGTAGGAGAGCAATCACTCGCCAAGTGCCCTGTATACATTCATTAAAGACTTTTTGTCCAGCACGTCTTTCAGCGTTTTAAAAACATAAATCAGATTTCTGTGGCGACTTGCTACTGATTGAACTTGTATGTGCCACGACAGCTTATCATGTATGAGTATCCCAAGATATTTAATGTGGTTAGTACGTGCCAAAACAGGACAGGTAGTGAGCGAGACGTATCTTTTACTATTCGATGATTATTGTTTTAATGATTCGATGTCTTATCGCAGCCGCCAGTGTCGATCATGAACTTCGTGGTGCGCTACCGGCCCGATGAGCAGCCTTCTCTGCGGCCTCACCACGACTCCTCCACCTACACTATCAACTTGGCTTTGAACACACCCAGTGAGTGCTTTTACACGATTTTAAGCGATGTAGGAATATCACAAGCAAGCATAGTAACTTCACCACTTACTTTTATCAAAAAAAAATCTATTATTAGTAGGTACTGTAAGTAAATCCATTGGTGTTCCAGTAGTTTATGTCTGTGATAACATTTCAAATGTGCTACGGGTGCGATGTATTTAAAGTGAAAAGTTTTATCTTGACATAATTACTAGACCCCAGGGCAGCGGATGTCAGAATTGCCCTCCTGGGGCCGTGCCTATTATAGCGGTTGATTTCCGATTGTGTTTAGTTGTGTGAGTGTGACGCCGCTATATGTGCGTAAAAAGTCCACTAAAAAGCCTAAACACAATCGGAACACAACCGCTATAAGAGGTCTTACATTATTTTATAACATCTACTGGTTTTGCAATAAACTATTGAGTATTGAGGTTATGGTACGGCCCCTGGACTAATACTATAGTATATTGATAAAAACAGTTTTTTTAGAGGACCCAAAAGCAAAAAGTGGTTTCGAATCCCCTTTATGCTTTTGACGCAGATCGTCATCAATTTCGTCGTCACTTTCGCAAACGTCACTTTTGAAAATGCTACTTTCGCAAAAGATCACTTATACAGAATATCACTCACATTCCTTTCCTGTATTCTTTGTTCATTAAAAATGTGAATGACATTTTGCGAAAGTGACATTTTGCGCAAGTGTCTTTTTGAGTAAGCGACCAAATGTTTCGCGGTGACATTTTGCGATTATGACTTTCTGTGTCAAAACCTGCTATTTCATTTGTAATTTAATTTGATTAACAATTATATATATTTCCTCAGATGTGGATTATGAGGGCGGCGGATGTCGTTTCATACGTTACAACTGCTCCGTTCAGAATACTAAGCTGGGCTGGCTTCTAATGCACCCTGGACGGCTCACACACTACCATGAAGGATTGAGGGTCACCAACGGAACCCGTTATATCATGATCTCTTTCGTCGACCCGTGAACTAGCAAGCTCTCAATTGTTCCTTAGAATCGAACAAATTCTAGATCCTTATTCCTATATAATAGTTTTAAGTTTTAATTATTAACTTAGATGTAGGAGAAACGTTTAATGCATTTTTTATTCATAAGCAATTCTTTTATTACGATAGAAATAATTAACACATTTTATATTTTCTTGTAATTATTAAAAAGCCAAAGAAATCTCTCTTTTTACTGGTGGTAATCAGATTAATTGAAATAAAAATAAAATATTTTATAAAACAGTTATGTACTATGTTTATTTTAATTAATCCTTTCAGAAATCCGAATATTTCATATTTTTTTCCTTTTGGAATCCTACCTAGCGCTCCTACCTAGAGTGCGAGAGTGAGGCGCCGCGAGTCCTCATCGACCAACTATGTATGCACAACTAGTTGTGCCTTTCCAGATAGGTGTTCCTAATGACACAACTACGCACAACTAAGCACAACTAATTTAATACACCCATTCCTTGTAACACAACTAGTTACACTCACAGTGAGCATTATGTAAACGACAACAAACCTCTTCAGAAAATTATAATTTATTTATTTATTTATGGCACACTTACAGGCAACAGATAGAAAAACATTAAAGAGCATTATCTAAGGTTGATACAGCTTATATCTATGCCCAATTACAAGAATGCACAGCATTGACCATGAACTTACAAACAGTTAGTGACTACATAATTGGTAATAAACTAAATAGAACAAAAATTATGAACTAAAAATAATGACAGTAAAAAAGAAGAAAAAAGACAAAAAAAAAGAGATTAGTGATTATAATAATAGACCACTTACTTCAAACCTTTGCAGTATAATTAAAAATTACAAACGTCTTGTCATTTATTGTGTGCAGCGGCAACCGTTATTCTAATTAGCTAAAAATTATAATTTTATTGGTAGATACTACACTTACACTGTCCATAAGCATGTCTTCTTCAGAAGATGACGCTAATATTACCTTCGTTGATAAGAAAGGTGGGAAAATTGCTTTATACGGTGACTATCAGTATCATTTAGTTCGAACATACAAAAGTGGTGCGTCTATACGGCGATACTCGAAATACCGTAAAACGAACTGTAGGGGGGGGATTACTCTAAAAGTAAGTTTTTAATGTTACCTACATGATATTTGCGGTTTGTTTTATTTTTGTTTCGTTAATTAATTAAGTTTAATATGTTGTTTATGACATGAATTCATCATTAAAGACGACTTCATTCGCAACATCCAACTCCAATACATAAATGGAATAATCACATTAGGGCATGCACTAGAAATTAGGTAATCCGAAATATCATTAACATACTTTAGTTCTTGATTTATTACTTAATACCTACCAATTTCATGACGTTTTATTTGGTAGGTATAATACATTGTTGTTTATTTGTTTGCGTTGTTGGTGAGTAGTAGAATAAGTTGGCATTATCTACTTAATCGAAGGATTCCAAAGAAAGCTAACATTTTACACCTCATTGACGGCATACAAAAGATAATTGCGAAAGGTGACTTGAAATTGAAGAAGATAAAATTAAATATGGTAGTATAAATTATGCGAAGACATAAGGACATAAAAATAACAAAGTCGCGATAGGAGACAATAAGATCGTGTTTGGCTCAGAAATGTTCAGTTATGGTTTGTCTGAAACGATTGAGTCGATTATTTCGTATTTATAATATTTCACCTTATTTATTATAATCTTTATTGTACCTATTTGATAAAAAACGAACTTTTTATTATTTTGTGAAGAGTATAGGTGTAAGTACCTTTTTATGTTTAAGTTTACGAGTACATTAAAGTAATAGTTTGAAGAAACATCCATCGGGCATGCTCTTGGATAGGTATAAGTCTACGAATATATACTTTTTTTTTGTTTTTTCGCCGTAAATAATAAACACATTATAGTTTTTATTTATTATTTTAATTTCGGACTAAAGATTCTGGAATTCTTGCACCAAAGATTGTACAGAAGAGTTTATTGAGTCTATCACTACTCTAAATATTCTTACAATGTCTGTGACATATTCATTATTGAAGTCGGTGGTGTTTTCTTCCGACGACGTTAAATCCGCCCAATTGCGTTCTTGAAATGCCGGAGGCACATTCTGCTCCTCGGTGGTAAATAAAAATTGAATTCCAATAAAATCTTGGCCTTGTCTATGTTCGGCACTTGTATCATTTGTTCTGACATCCCATGAATACGCTTTTTTCCAGGTCATCGTATGCCCGTCGAAATGCTCCGAGAGGGCTGTCGTTCATTTTATTATAATTGCGGCGAATATGCAAATTTAAGATAAATCAAATAATTAACGACATGTATTGTCAACAAGAACTGAACTTACAAAAAAAAACTGCTTCTGACGAAAGTGGAATCTGACAGGTGTGTACCTACTGAATCCTTAGTTGTGCATCGAGGAACTAATATTAAATTAAAATGACGTAATTGTGCCTTTGGGAAAGATTTAACAATTATATTCTTAATGGCACAACTAGTTGAGCATACATAGTCCATGAGGAATGCGGGGCTATGACGCTGGCGCCAAAAACAATTTGGTCAGGAACTAAATGAATGCACATTGTAGTTCATCGATTGTTACAGCTAGAGGCCGCACTGTAAAAGCCGTGCGGCTGCTATGGTGTTACGTAACGTAAAGCAATTATCGCGCAATTTCTGCTATCGCATTGCTGTTGCAAAGATAGTTAAGGCGGCGGCGGCTTACGCTCTCTCCTTTGTTGGTTGGACTAAACAGAATTTCTATGAAATGATTTGTTAAGTAATTTTTTAGTTATGTTCAAAGTTAAAAACTTAAGTACCTAGCCTAGATCTTCATAAAAAAGGCAGGGCGTTTGATAGTGCTAGTTGTTTCCTGTTTTTGCCCGTTGTTTTTACACTGGTTGTGGCCCGTCCCTATTACTTGACTAATGTTACGCCCTCATCTCACTTTTGTCTAATTCTTAATTTCCCTTAATCCGAAAATAACTGAAATTCAGAATGACTGAATTAGCTAATTCCTGAATTGCAAAATGTGTCACGAAATGTGTACCTACAGTTAAGTTCGGAATACGGGCAACGAGTTTTTGTCATCTTAATTTTTTTTGTCAGTTATGGCATTGGTTGCTATGGTACTTCGGTTGTATGCAGAGGTTCGGTTGTAAGTCCGGTTAACCGAACTAATGCAACTTTTTAGTAGCAGAAGTCCGGTTGATATAAATCACTGAAATGTTGCTACTATTAAGTGTAGATAGTTTTAATCACTTATTTTTTTTGTAATACTTACAATACGACACCAAAGTACCAGCATCAAATAAATATGGAGAAGGTTAAGTTCTATATTTTTAATAGCTCTTCCTATCTCCTTTTAGCAGGAGAGCCGACTGCAAAATTTCGCACTGACTTGATACCGCGATGAAATGCACAATGGTGTCTCATAAAAGTGAAACTAAGTCCAAATGTGATAGTCTGCCAGCACGGAACTTGCCGAAAGTAGTACAAATAAGGTCACTTTCGGTGCGAAAAAGGGGCGTTATTTTACCCATCTGATGGTATCAGTAATGGTAAAATAACGCCCCTAAAAACGATGGTTTACCCAATAATAGTTATGCTATCAGTTGGAAATTTACTGGTACATACAGGAAAGCGAATCTGCCATTTTTGTTTGATTTTTTTGTGCTTGGCAGACGCTCTCAAATCAAAGGTGACCGTCGGGACCCTAAAATATATCTGAAACCACCATGAAACCAATTCCAGTCGATAGGTATGAACCGTCACTTTAGGAATATATAACACTATAGGCTTTTTCTGCCGAAACACCTTGACAGACGAGATTATACACGTTATAAGAAAAGACTGTAGTTGAAGGGAAAGTATCCTAAATATTGAAGTAAGCAAATTTTACTGAAAGGAACATTCCTTTATTTTCAAAAATAAGTTAAACTGCATCTAAAGTTTTTTTATGAATTGCTTAACTGCACCGGGAATCGAACCGGCTTAAATGAAAAGACGAGTAAATATAATTCTCCTCTAATTTGTGTATATTTGTTAATGTTCGCAATTAGCTTTACATTTAAGCTATGAGGAAATAAGAAACATAAATTATTTTTGTAATTACCTCTGTAACCTTTGTGAAGAGTGAAATAAAGATATTTATTATTAAAATAAAAAAGCAATAATTAATATTTATGTATCGGACGCATAAATAACGATTTCGCGGTGATTTTGAATTTGTGCAGCGTGAAAGATAACTTTGATGTCCACTTCCTCGCGATAACACACAAAAAGAGAAGTCGTAAATCGCCAATGCTTTTCCTGCAGGAAAACCTTGACAGACGAGATTATGTAAGCAACCAGTTCTTTGAAATAATACCAATAGCGGAACATTTTATTACCTAAACTTACTTCCTAGTATGTTATATGCGAAAATGTGTTTGTTTTTCCTTCCTTTACGCCCTTAAAAAGCAACCAACCAACTCGTTAGTAAAAAATTATATTGCCTTGCACGTAACAAAATGCCGAAAAGAGAATCCTGAACGTTAGGCCCTACCATAAGTATATAATTTAGTGAAAACCCCGAAGTGGAGGGAGCAGAGCCATCGAAGACCACTCTCAATTTGGTGGATTCTTCTTTAAGTACAGGATCGTGACATAAAAAGTAATATGCATTAGATGGTATATCAACAGGAGATTGAGAGAGATGACGCAAATCAGCATAATTCTTGAATAAATTTAAAATATTCTAATTTCAATTTTAGGGTCCTCTCTGAATCTTTTTTGTAAGTTTAAGAACCGCTTTTTAGCTAACTTATTTGTTGCCTAGAAGTTATCTCCTAAACGCTCGCCCAGGCTCGCTACGTCGCCGTACGGACGACGGACTCAATTGTTGTGAGCCAAAATGCCCAATTCATTTAATGTCGAGAAAATATGCTTTACGCTTTTGTTTAAATATCAGTTTCATTGATAACACTTAATTCAGTAAACCGATTTATCATATATGAGATTATTTATATATTAAAGACCATAGTCTTTATATATGTGTTTCATGTATTATATGAAAATGAGCGTAATGTGATATGTCACATTACGCTCATTTTCATATAATACATGAAACATTACGGTTAGATTTAACGTTAACATGAAATTCATTAAAAAAAAATCTTTTTGGGGGACATTACATTCTAATTTTTACGATTCTTTTAAAGAATCATTAAAATTAGAATGTATATGTCCCCCACCTTCAAACGGGTCTAAGCGACATGGTAAATTATTGCCAAACACTATACGGTGTATTGTCTGTGGTCCATCAAACTGTGGAAAGACAAATTTAGTAATCGGTTTATTGTAACATAAAGATGGCCCGCATTTTAGGAATCTGTATGTTTATTCAAAATCTTTATACCAAGCTAAATATTTATATTTGGAGAAAGTTTTATATATACAATCAATAATACAATCACAACAGTGAAATTTTGAGTCCACATGAAGCTTTGCCAGATTCTATTATAGTTTTTGATGATGTTGCTTGTGAAAATCAAACAACATAAGAGATTATTTTGCAATGGGACGTCATAAGAACATTGATTGTTTTTATATTAATCAAACTTATACAAAAATCCCCAAACAATCAGTAAGGGACAATTCAAATCTAATAATATTATTTAAACAGGATGACATCAATTTGAAATACGTTTATGATGAGCATGTTGGATCTGATATGTCATGGTCCATGTTTCGTGAGCTATGCTCCGCTGTTTGGAAGAAAGCATTCAGCTACCTAGTGATTAGTAAGGATTGTGAGAGAAACAATGGATGCAACATTTGACACGTTTGTTGTGGTGGACTATCATACAAAATGAGATGTTTAATGAGATATTAATCATTGTCACTTGAGACTTAAAAGCGAACGAATCCTTTTAAAATGGAAAAAAGTCAAAGAACAAATTGTTAAGTCCACAGCAGCTGTTAAAAGAAAAGTTGAAATAATAAAAGATGTAAAGAATGCAAATAATACGACGTTGGAAAAAATAATTAAACCCATCGTAGATCCTCTTACTTTGTTAGCAAACAATAATGTAAATAAACAACTCAAGAAAGAGGTTCATGAAGCGTTGATAAAAAAAAATGACGATCATCTTACGTCTTGTACTTCCGAAGAAGATTACAATGAATTTATGAGTGATGACGAAGATCGTTCTGAAAGTGAAAGCGAGTCATTTAAAGTTTATAATAAAACTCTTGTCGTATCATCTTCTGACAAACTCAACGTGAGCAAAGGATCCTTCAAATCTTTGCAGTCATCACCAAGTGTTAAGACTCAATCATCATGGTCTACATCATCTAAAGCAATGGATGACATACCGTTTGGTGTAAGAAATGAACGTGGAAAATTAATGCTTGGCAAAACCCGTTTTTTTGACGACGGCAAATACTTAAAATCGGAATACTAACTTTTGATAAAACAGTAGGGTTAAAAGAACTATTGTTTAAAAAGAAACCCAATTTAGAGGTGGTCACTGACAACGATTTACTAAATTATAAAACGCTTTTAATAGAAACGAATGCACATCGACGTAATTTCGAGTCATCAAAACCAATAAACAGCAACATAGGGTTTAAATATAATAATGTTATTAAGCCTTTGTTCAAGTTCTCTCGAAATGTCACCTCAAGCCTGGAGAGTATTCCAACAGGAAAAGATATTCCACTATTGAAAAAGGTAAAAGGAAATTAATTATGTTTACTGGGATGACCCAAACGAGTTAATAGAACTATTAAAATTACTATTAGAATCGTGGGCAGCAGGGAACAATGGGGTAGGTAATGAAATCATTGCTATTGTAGAAGAATTATACGAAGCTGGTATTATAAATGTATTACTTAAAGAGCTTCCACCAGCAGGACTGCGCAGTATGATTTCAGTCGTTATATAGATAAATTTGGCCATCACGTTCATAACCGTTTACGGTTATCTGAATTTGTTGATACTTTAAATGATACGTTAGTGAAATCGGACGCTGAACACTACGATTTGAAATTGTCTAAATTAAAAGGTCTTTCACCGCCAAACGAAGACGATGAAGCAGTGAATAAAGCTTATGTGGATAAAATCGAACAAGACTTAAGGAATGAATAAAAAAAAACAGAAAAAAAAAATTTGGAAAACTAACATCAGACCGTTTATCAAAAAACATTTACTCAATAGCAGAAGTAAATACTTTGATTAAGCTTAAATTAAATAAAATTTGAAATGTATAGCAATATTTCTAGACCTTGACACGGTTTCCATTTCACTCCTTTTATCAAAGTTGGAGGGAATGGGTGTTATAGGTCTACCATTGGATTTATTTAATAGTTACCTGAAGAATAGATCCAAAGGGTTAAGATCGGCAATTGGACGAGTGACGAGATTTCCGTGTAATACGGGGTCCCGCAGAGTAGTATCCTTGGGCCCACGCTGTTTCTCGTCTACATAAATGAACTCTGTGAACTCCAGCTTAACGAAGGCAAAATCATTACCTTTGCCGATGACACTGCTCTTCTCTTTTGCGGTGATTCTTGGGCTAACGTTTTTGAAAGCACTCAGAATGGTTTCGCCATAGTAAGCAAATGGCTAAAACAAAATGTATCAACGCTTAATGTCGGCAAGACGAAATATATTTCGTTCGCGCTCAAACAAAATCAGCTACCATCATCTGATTTCTTTATAACTGCGCATGAGTGTTACCCTGATGTCCTCGCTTGCTCCTGTCCAACAGTGCAGGCAATTGATAAAATTAAGTACCTGGGTATCATACTCAAACAATATCGTTCAAACCTCATATTGACGCTTTGGTTCCCAGGTTACGTAAACTGATATATATTTTTAAAACTCTTAGACAAGTAGCAAGTCATTGGGTCGTCAAGATGGTCTACTATGCCTTATGCCAGTCTATTACAGAATACTGTAATAACGATTTGGGGAGGGGCAGCTAAACCACATCTTATTGTTGGATTGTTTCCCAACACTAAGTTTGTCTGACATCACTCATTTTGGTTTGTTGTCTCTCTCTCTCTACTTCCGGGCACCATTTGAATCGGTCGTGCTCCCGCCTCAATAATTCTAATTAATATTAAACTATAATTTTAACTTTAAACTAGCATCAAGTGTAATTCCTAAAGTGTCTACGTCAACATATAAATAAACTACGAGTTCATATTCAAGCGCAACCAGTAATTTTATTACAATATACAGTCCACTACCAAACCACTCCCTTCCACATGGTCCTTCGAGCCTACAAGAGCAAGAACTCGCAAGAATAAGCCGCCGACCTCGCTGCATGCCGCCGTGTCTCCCATTATTTGTCAAGACTCAAGCCAAAAGTTATAGTGTGCATCATCGTTCATCATATTCATTTTGAACTTCATACTATTTCGCCGCCATTTTGTTGGCGTCGCTCGCTTGGCAACAAGAAGAGATAAGATAAGACAAAACGTCATCTGGCAACGATTGGTCGCATTATTTGCGGCAACCTGAAAAAACGCTCCTGATTGGCCGACACAACGGTCGACGCTTGCTGCCGTGAGAACCCCACTTCGCCGTCAACGTCAACTTCACTTCGGGACTTCCTGTTTTCGTTTGTTTGTGTGGCGTCTGCTGCGCCGCGTCCCTGCGCGTCATCGACATCGTTCACGGTTTCATTTCAATTTCAAAAGTGCTTTGTTTGTGTTTTACAAAGTTTTAATTGTTGTTTACTCGCTGTGTTATTTTACTTAATTTAATAACCAAATTCAAAAAGTGCAACAATGGAGTTAAAAGAGTGTATCGCCTCTCGTGGGCAGCAAAAAGGTATAATCACAAGATTATTTAAGTTTGTGCTAGATGACGACCTATCGTTAGCTACTAATGAGCTGCTGCAAACAAAAAAGGATCGGCTAAACGATGCCTTTCAAAAATACGAAAGTGTAAATGTCAAAATATCGGTTTTGGATCCCAATGACAAAGAGGACTTCGCTGAGGTAGAGGAAAAATACTTCACTATTGCTTCGAAACTCGACCAGCAGCTCAATAGTAATGCTACAAATATAGATAAGCTTCCTTCAACTCCAGCGTTTAGACATTCCAGTCAAATTAGTTTACCCAATATTCTGTTGAACACCTTCAATGGTAAGTGTTCAGAATATATACCATTCATCAACTTATTTAAATCATTAATTGACCAAAACAGAAACCTAGACAGCATCCAAAAATTATACTATTTGCGCAGTTATTTAAAGGATGAACCTTTAAATTTAATAAAAAATTTGCCATTAACTGCAGAAAGTTACATTATAGCTATTGACATTTTAAACAGTAGATATAATAATAAATACAGATTAATCAATGAGCATATAAATTTGTTAATAGACCTAAAACCTATTACTAAGTCAACTGCAGTGAACATAAGAGATTTTGTATGCAATATTAAACAAATAACTGCAGCATTATCTAATCTAGATCCTAACACAAAATATTGGGATGCTATTATATTATGTTTGCTTTGTCGAAAACTAGATATGTATACATCGCGAGCATATCAACTGGAGCGGGACACGGAGGAAGAGCCAACATTACCAGCCTTCCTCGCCTATATGGAAAAGCGAGCACTGGCGCTTGAAAATGCTGATCCGGGTAGCAAGTTTACTGGACTGCATCGCCAGCAGCAGTATAAAGAGCATGGTCAACTACTAACATCAAATACTGCCACGAAGCAGCCAACATGTATACTATGTAAGTGTGACCATAAATTATTTAATTGTAATAGTTTTAAATTATTACCGGTCTCAAAAAGGCTGCAATTTATCAAAGACAAAGCTCTTTGCAACATATGCTTAGGTAAACATCAAGGTAGATGTCTATATCACTTCCGCTGTGTGGAGTGCAAAAAGGCTCATAATACACTGTTGCATAATAACGACAGCTTGCCCCTGCTGCAAAATAGTTCCAACAGTGTTGCCTCTACATCTTCTGTCTCAATGGCAGCAAATAATAATAATAATGATGTTCTTTTACCTACAGCCAAAGTGAAACTTATAGCTCGAGATGGCACTGAAGTACATTTAAGAGCCCTACTTGACAGTGGGTCCCAGCTGTCTTTTGTAACAGAGAGGGCAATGCAGCTGCTTGATATGAAGCCCACACAAACTAGTGTCAACGTAGTTGGTATAACAAATGCAAAAACTAGGTTAAAGCATTGCTTGCCCCTAATAATTTATTCTTTAAACAATCCCTATAATGTTTCTGTTAATTGTCATGTTGTAGAACAAATCACATGCAAACTACCTCAGACCAGACTCAATCCCAAAACCATTGGGATGCCCGAGTTGCAAACAATCAGATCAAAATTAGCAGATGATCAGTTTCATGTACCAGCTGAGATTGATTTATTAATGGGGGCTGATGTGTTTTTCCAGGTGCTGCTGCCTTCGGAGTCGGCAGACTGTTCCTCCGTGGCACCGGCTAACTCCCAGCAATCTGCATCACCCTGCGGCGTCCAGCTTCCACGTCTCATCAACACCCAATTTGGTTATATTATTGGAGGTACACTGCCTAATTTGACATCATCTAAGGTCTGCAACAAGGTAGCTTTAAATTGTTTAGCATGTGATAATGACATCAATAATACTGTAACAAACTTTTGGAAAACCGAAAGTGTCCCTGAAGTTTTCAATGAAAAATCTTCAGAGCAAGAACTATGTGAATATACTTTTAAAAATACTGTTCAGTTAAAGGAAAACCGTTTTGAAGTTGCTTTACCTTTAAAAATACCATTAAATGATGTGAATGATGCTTTAGGCGATTCTTTTAATCTTGCTTTAAAACGATTTATTAATTTGGAGAAAAGGTTACATAAAGATCCCCATCTTTTTGCTCAATATAGTAAATTCATTCATGACTATTTAAACTTACAGCATGGTCATTATGTGGATATTGAATCCTACAGATTAAAAGAGGATGCTGTGTATTTTTTGCCTCATCATGCGGTTTGAAAGCCTGATAGTAAAACAACCAAACTGCGCACAGTATTTGATGGGTCTATGAAAACAAATAGAAAGATTTCACTTAATGATCTGTTGCTCAATGGGCCAGTTGTCCAGAGAGATCTATTTGATATACTATTACTATTTAGATTTGGCAGATTTACTTTAACAACTGATATCAAACAAATGTTTAGAAACATAAATGTAATTCCAGAGCACACATCTTTGCAGAATATTTTATGGAGAGACAGTCCTGATGAAACAATAAAATGCATCAGACTGGACACAGTTACTTATGGCTTAAAAAGTTCTACTTACCTTGCAACTAGTTGCCTTAAAGAATTAGCAACATTGCATGAACAAACTTTTCCTTTAGCATCACACTTCAGCAATTACTAAAATTGGGTTCGTTCCATACCCACAAATGGTCTTCTAATGAAGATACTATCCTAGTCGATATTCCTTCAACTGAACAGCACTTTGATGACATTGAACTTCAAAAACATGAGTGTATTTTAAAAGCCCTAGGCTTAACATTGTTAGTAAAGGATGATAAGTTTAAGATTGCTTGCCCAGAGCCATTTAACATTAATAATTTTACAAAAAGAGATATAATTTCTTACATTGGTAAATTTTATGATCCCATGGGTTTTGTATCACCCATTATAGTCCAAGCAAAAGCTATAATGCAGAAATTATGGTCTTCAAAAACCAACTGGGATTCTATACCTGATGATGATGTCAAAAATGAATGGCTACAATTTTGTTCAAGTTTGGCTATAATGGAGCCAATTTTAATAAACAGGAATGTACCTATAAATGACTTAGATACTGTTGAGCTCATAGGGTTCTCAGACGCCTCCAGTTCAACAGCATACGGGTGCTGTGTGTACCTGCGCATCACAGATTCCAAAGGTAACATAAACATGCATTTACTTTGTTCAAAGTCACGCATCAATCCGCTTAACAATAAAAACAATACCGTGCCCCGTTTAGAACTTAACGCCGCTTTACTTCTTTCATTATTGATCAAAAAAGTTCGAGGCACGCTAAAGCTACAATTTGATATAAAAAATACATATTTATTCACGGATTCTAAAATAGTGCTTGCTTGGTTGCACGCGGAACCTATGCGTCTCAACGCTTACGTGGCGAACAGAGTGGCGGCAATCGCTGACAATGCACCTGATTGTCACTGGCTCTATGTTAGTACCGAGCACAACCCTGCCGACCAAGTCAGCAGGGGGGTCGCGCCCCGCGAGCTTGCGGCATGTACTGCGTGGTGGTGTGGGCCTAGTTTTTTGCATGATGCTCTTTATAACTTTGATGTACCTATAGATATGCCAGATAACTTACCTGAGACAAAAACGGCGCTCACATCAGCATTTTCAAGCCGCCAAGTACCTAATGATGTTTTCGACAAAGTACGCAAATATTCTAGCATCCACAAAATGGTTCGTACGTTAGCTTATGTTCTAAGATTTATTAAAAGCTTGAAAGGTCATAAAACTCGCAATAAATATTTGTCTAGTACTGAGTTGAATGAAGCTTTAATGTTGCTTATTAAAAATGAGCAGGAAATTTACTTTAAGGACGAAATTTCTAATTTAAAAAATAATCAAAATGCTAAAGGTAATTTACACAGCTTGTTTCCATTTATTGATAGCTGTGGTGTGTTACGAGTAGGTGGACGCTTACACCACTCTGATATTCCTTATACTCAAAAGCATCCAGCTATATTACCTAAAGAGTCTCATATCACATATTGTATTGTAAAATCAGAACATGAAAGGCTCTTGCATGCTGGTCCCAAACTATTGTTATCTAATTTAAATCAAAGATTTTGGATCACCAATGGATTATTGTATGTTAAGAAAAAAAAAAAAAGTGTATAATATGTTTTAGAAATAAAGCAGAAGCCACAAAGCAGTTAATGGGTTCCCTGCCAGCTGATCGAGTGACTGCCATGAGCCGTCCATTTGAGAAAGTTGGAGTAGATTTTGCAGGCCCTATTAAAGTAAAACATTCGCGCGTGAGACGCTCCATAGAGGGTAAAGGGTACATTTGTGTGTTCGTTTGCTTCGCGACCAAAGCGATTCATCTTGAACTTACCTCCGACCTAACTACAGAAGGTTACCTCGCGTGTCTTAGAAGATTTATTTCCAGGAGAGGGCTGCCTAAAGAAATCTACTCTGACAATGCCAGTACTTTTAAAGGCGCACGGAACCAATTGGCTGAACTTTATAAGTTACTATCCTCACACAGTCACCAAAGCAAAGTTTGTCAATATGCAGCACAGCACAGTATAAACTTTCACTTCATACCATCTTATTCTCCTACCTTTGGCGGACTGTGGGAGGCAGCAGTTAAAAGTACCAAATTTCACTTAAAAAGAGTTTTACAAAGTCAATTGTTAACATATGAACAGATTAATACAATATTAATTGAAATTGAATGTATCTTAAACTCTAGACCACTAGTACCTTTGTCGACATCAGATGTAAATGATTTTGCCTATTTAACTCCTGGTCATTTTTTAATTGGAAATGCCATCACAATGTATCCAGAAAGAGATGCAACTAAGGTACCTCATAATAGACTTAAATTCTGGCATCTTTGTACTCAGATTAAACAGTCGTTTTGGAAAATGTGGTACAAACAATATTTAAATGTTTTGCAAAATAGACCTAAATGGTTAAATGTATTACCAAATGTAAAAACTGGCACCCTTGTTATTCTTAGGGACGATAATGTGCCACCATTGTCATGGCCCATGGCCAGAATAACCAAGATATTCCCAGGTCATGATGACCTAGTTAGAGCAGTGGAAGTTATGACTCCCAATGGTAAATGTCATATTCGCTCTATATCTAAGATAAGTGTTTTACCTATAGATGATTAATTTAGTATTTAGATTATCTATTCCTTGTGTGCAATACACAAATTGTTTTAAGTGTTTGCGCTTGATAGTAAGCAAGTTACTTACGTCATAATTAAATTTATAAAAAAAGAAATGTTATTGTCCATGTATACCAGTTTTAAAATATGTAGTAATTAATGTAATTAAAATACCATTGAGTAACAAATTTATTTTAGTTTAGAAATTGTAGTGCAGTGTAAACAAAGTATGTATTATTTAATTTTGCTGATTTACATAAAATTAAGTTTTTTGTGAGGCCGCAGCATGTTGGATTGTTTCCCAACACTAAGTTTGTCTGACATCACTCATTTTGGTTTGTTGTCTCTCTCTCTCTACTTCCGGGCACCATTTGAATCGGTCGTGCTCCCGCCTCAATAATTCTAATTAATATTAAACTATAATTTTAACTTTAAACTAGCATCAAGTGTAATTCCTAAAGTGTCTACGTCAACATATAAATAAACTACGAGTTCATATTCAAGCGCAACCAGTAATTTTATTACAATATACAGTCCACTACCAAACCACTCCCTTCCACACTTATTCAGGCAGAGAGAGCACAGAGAGCTATTCTCAAGGTAGCAGCAGGCCTGCCTTTCCGACACTCAACCCATGATCTTTATATTAGATGGAACGTTCTTACCGTCAGACAAATTTTCATACTATACACGATTCTTAATCAACAATCTCTGTTGTATTACGACCCTGACTTACACAAACATAAAAGAAGGAAGGATAAGGTATGTGACACATGCAAATTCAATGCTGCCACTTCACATAAGCTTTTTTGTTTCTTGGGGGCTTACCTTTATAACAAATTGAATAAAATTCTTAACATATACTCTCTGCCTAAGTTTGATTGTAAGTTAACAGTCTCCAATTATCTTAAAACGTTGGACTACGAATCGACGGAAGACTTGATTACAATCAAAAATTAAGCTTATTCATTCTCTTATCAAACTGTTGTTTTGGTTTTTTTTTTCCTTTTTTTACATAATTTGCTTCGCATCCCTTAGCTTCAGAGCCTCTCATTTTATCCTAAAGAACATGCAACAAACACATACACACACACACACACACACGCACACATAATCACAAATGGTACTGCAATACCAGGCATAAAAGGTTTCTTATTTACTTTTTAAATTGTATTAAGCTAAATTGATTTCTGCTTTTTTTGTTTGTTTTAGTCGTTATTGTCTGTCACGCTTAGAATAATAACGCCTAGAAACCGCGTCTGAACCAAAATGTATGCATAAACGCGTGTCATTCTCATGATCCTGTGTGCGTAAGCTGTATCTATGCTCTTCTAAACGCACACAAATATGGCTTCAGTGTTACCATCATCGGGCGTTTACCCACAAAAATGGGAAAACGTGCTGATATGATCTATAAATACATAAGATGAATTTGATTATGTTCATAAGTAAATTACATATTTTAACCGACTTCAATTGAAAAGGAGGAGGTTATCTATTCGTTGCGTTTTTTTTGTATATAAGGTGAAATGGATCTTAAGAATAAAAATTTAGGAGGTGGTCAGGTCAAGTGTTTACAACCTAAGAAAAATATGAAAAAAATCTCCGTTGTCATCAAATCACTTTGTTTAGCAGTTCCTTAAAAGTTTGTCCGGTTATCCGAAAATATGTATTTTGGAGTACCTCGGCGGGCACGTCTACGTCTTAGTGCCGCAAGGAAAGTAGGCATACTCAAGTCGGACACTAGTTCTAAGTGCACAGCTTTAGTGACCATGCAGATAAAAATTGCAATATATCCTTTACATGTCTTGACTTCCTTTCCTTTGTTACTTTTTAGTCTATCCCGTGTTAGTAAACGGTCTGGATGGAGTCACGCGCTCTCATGGTAAGTCGGCCATTATCTATTCGCTCTTTTGTGGCTTGAAGCGATGACATTTTACACACAGCTTTAGTTGTTTCTTAACAGTTCGATTCCCGCCTATAACCCAGTATTGTTGTCGTAAATAGGCAAGAGTAAGTCGCGCGCCGCTATGTAGAATTTTCTTGTGGGCTTCATCGATAACCAACTTTGTGAACTGTACATCATTTGGTAAGATGATCGGATGCTTCGTGTTTTCAGGAAGTTGTGTGTGGGCCGCTTTAACGGTCATGTGTGGTGACTCGAGTACTGCATTGATGACGCCCTCGTCAGGAGTCGCCTCGCCAACCATATCGATGTTAAATTTGGCCGCCCACTGTAGAAAAGCAGGGTACAGAAGACAAACCGACAATCCCCGCTCCCCGTCTCTGGGGTCAGAACCATAGAAGGCGTCGATTTCGGCATACTTGTGAAAATTGTTGTTGATTATTTCAGCCATAACAGAGTCGGTGTTGTTTGGGATCACCATTCCCTGGCATAGTTCGACCACGAAATTACGAATTGGAGTCTGGGAAAGAGGAGCCTCATTCACACCCAGTCCAGACCAAGCGCGTCGTGTTACGTCACTTCTTGCCAATGCTATCCCAAGGGAAAGTGTGAGAGCAACTCCTTGCATAGTTATCACATTTTGCAATCCCCCTGTGGTTTTAAATGAGTATGAATAGTCATCTTTCAGGATCATGCCCAATCCCAAAAGTACTCGGTACACGCAGTTTGCGGTATTACACTGGTATTGGTCCTGGACATGTTCGGGGGTTGCATCCTGCCAATATGTTTCCACCCCGGCATGCATGTCTCCTATAATAACCTGGTTTTCGGCTACAGTTGTATGGCTGTGAGGAGGAGCTGTGATGCGTATGCGCTCACCTGCGGCGACTTGATGAATCCGATTAACCCTTAATCTGCGTGAATCAGGTTTCTGTCTGCGGATAAACCTACGGTCAAAAAAAAATAACTGCGTTGAAAAAAACCGACGAAAAAGTCGGTTTTTTTTAACGCAGTTTTTTTTTTTACTTTTTAGTATCTGTTATAGACTGTTTTGTAAACTACAGCAGGGTTTTTCTAGATTAGATAAGGTTTCATGTAAATAATAAACAAAATTATCGTAAATACTACGTCGTCCAAGTCAACTATGAAATGAAATATATAAAAATGCTCATAACATAAAAAGTACTGGGTCAAACGAAACCAAATTTTTATGGGACCAATTGGCAACTATTCTTAATCGAACAAAAAAAGAATCATGGAAATCGGTTCAGAAATCTCGGCGTAATCGGTGTACATACATAAAAAAAAAATTATACCAACCGAATTGAGAACCTCCTCCTTTTTTGAAGTCGGTTAAAGAGTCAAATGCCCACGCATCGGGTTTTTTTTTCTCTGCTCTCCAGCCATTAGCCAGGCTTTGTGCACCTATTTTACTCATACATTTCAGTTCTCGCATTTATTCCTCTCGCACTTTTATACTTCATTCTGTTTCTTTCTATCATCCATCCACATTCTTACACTAACTGGCGGATTAGCCAGCCTATTTTTATTTTCTACTTTTTATTCTATTTCATGCTTCTATTTATTCTATTTTATTGTCAGGTAATAAAGGACACATTTATTTCCAACTTCTGTTTTTACAGTTGCTTATGACCCGAAGGTTATACCAAGTTATTTTGATTTTGTTATACATTGTTTTACTTATAGTGTAACTTCAACAATTTACTTACATTTTTACTCTACTATATGATTACATTTATATTGCCTTTAATATTTTCTATGTTTACTATTACAATTTTTACCGTTACATTTGCATATTTTTATATATCAGTTTTCCTATCTATAACATTATTGTTTCTTATTTTATGTTGTTAACATATAAGTATCGCATAACTTACAACTTTGTATTTTCTAGAACTAATTCTCTCAGTCTATCTACTTTCTTATACTATTTTACATACTATTTAAATTCTTACTTACAATACTAGGCATACTTTGATTTTTACATTATTTGTGGTATGCTCTATTTTCTTACTTGGTACCTTTATCTTAGTATCTAAAACATTTGTTCTTATATATAGGGAGACACTTATTAATTATTTATTCCTTTTACTATTTTATAATTTTAAAAATTTATGTATAGTATATTCTCTACAAGCTTTGTGGTTTTATGATCTTCGTTTATAGGGCAGTTTAGATATATTCAATAATATATCGACTGGTCCCTTTTCTTTAGTCTTTTATTTTTATTGCTCTTGTTTTTGAGACGCGTTTGTTAGTGTGTATTGCTTGTGTGTTAATTTTGATTAAAGATGGAAAGAAAGAGATTTTTTATTGACTTTTGGGTGTTTTGCCTAATTTGATTAGCAGTTTTATATTATTAAGTTTTATATTTTGCAGAAATATAATGCTCAATTTGTTTTCAGTGCCGAATGTACCGTAATCACAAATCAGTTTGTGATTTCGGTATCAATGTGTGTATGTTTATGTGTATGTGTGTGTCTAATGTTCCCACGCATCGGTTGCGCATGGGTAGCTGTATAATATGCCCCTCAAAACTGGTGCGGTATCAACATATGACACGTTATAGGTAGCCGAATACGAGGCAAGTTCCTGTATTGAAGGAATGTCCCTAGACAACACTCCACGTGTGGATGCCATGTATGGCTGTGTTGCTGCTCGTGTAACTGTAGCGTACTGTTCAATCGCTACGAGGGCTGAACTTTTGGGCGCTTTTTGTGGGTTGTGCCCTTTGAAAGACATTGCCACGGGTCGCACGGACCGTACTGGGATGGTTAAGGCGGTGGCGTGTTTAGCGGGCTGTTCTGGGGGGGCACCCCCATGCACCCGTGAGACTGCGGGACCCGCCGTGGGTAGAATGTTCCTTGATGGTATGGGTTGCAGTTCCCCGACTTCAGAGTCCACCCTCATGCCTAAAGCGGGCTGTTCGGTGGTTCGGCCCTCGTCGAAGGCGGCAGCTACATCGATTGCGCCGGCCTCAGACAGGGCCGAGGAACGGTAATGAACATTCCTGGGCAACGTGTTGTATTGTTGGCCGTTCGGGCTATAAAGCGGTTTTTTTTTGCTCTAGCAGCTGTCTCCTCTGTGAAGCATTTATGGTTGACAACAGGGCTACGACTTGGTTTAAGGCGCCGTCGGTTAAGATGGAGACGTAGCGTTGGGGCTGCCTTTGAACTGCTGCTAGGTGCTAACCATCCAGCGTTCCAGTGGGTCGTACAATTTGCTGTCATCGGAAAGCAACGTTTCTTTAGTTGTTTGTTTTGTGGTATTTGTTATGTTCCAATTTTTTATTTTCATTAATGAAGTACGGGGTAATAGTAAGTTTAAATGTGAATCTATCCAACTTAGAGTTCCAGCCGATTCCCAAAGTTTTTGTATCATGGGGTTGATTAGATTTGAACTTAATTTGTTGCTTAATACATTTCTGCTCGTCTGGCAAATCTTCCAAAATCGATGGTTCGTTGCTTGCCCATTTTCTTAAGTTGAAACTACCCTTATTCATAAGTGCGATAAGGTCGGTTATTCGTTTTTTAGCTGACTCGACTCAGTTTTCCCCGTGGACAAGATCATCCATGTAAAATCTATTCTTGAGAACATCTGATGCTGCGGGGTATAGTTGTGCCTCATCCTACGCTAGTTGTTGCAAAGTTCGCATGGCAAGATAAGGGGCTGCTTTTGTACCGTATGTTACGGTACATATTTGCATTTCTTGTATAGGTTCCCCGGGGTGTTGTCTCCATAGAATAGTTTGATGTACTGGTTGACTTTGATATACTTGTTGACTTTGATGTCTGAATGAATCATATTGCGATACATTTTCTCGACGTCTGCCGTAAAAACGTGTTTATGTATTCGCCAGTTCATCACGAGAGTGAGCATGTCCTTTTGTAGGTTAGGACCCGTATACATTAAATCATTAAGTGAGTACTTGGAACTAAAGACATCGACGCGTTTAAACGACCCTTAGTTTTGTAGTGGTGGATTCTTCGCAAAGTACGCCGTGATGCGGGAGATAGGATCTTATTTGTTTCTCAGTTAATGACAGGTGTCATGTGACCCATAGTTAAGTACTCATTCATAAAGTTTTTGTATTGAGTACCAAAGTTCTTGTTCTTTTCCATTTTTCTCTCAAGTTGCAAAAATGGTTGAGGTCTCGTTTGACCTAAATTGTTCTCAAACTTCTGCTTCATAGGCATCCTTACGACATATTACCCGTCTTGACGTCTCTTTGTAGTTTCGAAGTAGTGTTTCCCACAGATGATATCTTCGCTTGTCTGTTGTTCATTATCTGTGATTTCTTCGGATTCCCAAAATTTTGCTATCTCTTGTAGTTCGTTCAGTGTAACAAAACAGCTGAAAGTCTTTACATTCCCTCATAAAATAATTTATTTATGTACTCGTTGTAGGTTTCTGAATCGAGTTATTGGCAAAGTAAATAAACAATCATCGGATCGGATTTTTCGTAGTGAGTATTATTCCACATTTTTTGATTAATTTAATTTTTCAAGGTATCTATTTATTTATTTATTGATTTATTGGAAGACCAACTGCTTAACCTATTGAGGTATATGTATTGTATTTCATCTCCATTTCTAGGTACAGTTGTTCGTTATCTAGGTTTGAGCTTTCAATAGGTAATCGAGGTCCCAGTTTAGTTTATCGATTCGCTCCCAATTCGACTTTAGAATGTTTAAGCTTTCTTCGAACCACCCACTTCTCGTTCATGTTGTGCAGATTATTTTTTTGGCAAACTCGTTGAAAAGCTTTAAAATTTTAATCTTGTCCGTATTTTTATGACAGTCATCCCGTGACTACGGCAGCTGTAAAGGTGCCGAAACGTCGGGAAAATCAAAGACCCCTAAAACCTAAAAATACGGATAATTACAACTTAGTTCGTGGAAACATAGCGCGTTTGATATCCGTAAAAGTTGTTTTATTTCAATGAACAGTGCGCGCCAAAACATAAGATGTACGTATTGTAATCTTGTTGGCGAAGCAATTCTTGAACTTGTTAATCAGATTCGTAGTCAGATTTAGTTCTAGTTTTTTTTTATGTCATAACTTCAGAGCTTTTTGTTTTTATGTTCAGCTTAAGTTGTAGCATGTTTTGTTTTGTTTCTTCGTACCTACATTTTAACTTGATATGAACGTCATCTTTGCAGTAAGTTATTTCAAGGTCAGCAACCTCGAGGAGCTTTAGATGGTTTTATTGAAATTCCTGCCAGTCAGATTCCATAGCGCCAAGTCTTGACAGTAGGTACTCCATAGTCCCTGAAGGTCGCCTCCTGGCGCGTTAAAACATCTTGATAGTCAGAAGTCATAGTTACCGACGTTGTTCTGTTTCCTTCGTAGTTCAAAAGTTAGCAGTAGGTAGCAGTATAACTTTCTCCAAAATCCTTGATTCCGTAACCGTAGTTGTTGTTAGTTGTGATCACGTAACCCAAGGATTGAAGTTATTGCTGGTTGATAGATGTATTGATGCCGTAGACCTCCCCCTGCGGTATGTGCGAGCATCCTTCTCAACTTAGCTGGTGATTGGCAGGCCTGTTAAGCCGATTCGCTACCACACTGAGAAATCCAATAAACACCAATCGTTTCCTCGAAGGACCACTATGTATGAGCCGCTATATTTGTGTACTAGTAGGCCCGTACATGAGAATTGTTGTAAGTAAGTAGTTGTGACACACTCGCCGTTGTAGTGGATGAATAAAAACACTGATTCCCGTCAAAGTTATTATACGTAGAAAATAAGTAAAAATACAGTAAGTAATTAATTGTGGGATACTAATTTGTTTCGCGGTAAATCAGTTTAAAGAGAGCGCGCTGTGAGTAACAAACAATAACATTTATAATGCAAGTCTCGCTGATGTAAGCAAAACTGCATGTGCAGTTAATGAACCGTACAAAGATAAGGAGAAAAGAGAAAGATAAAGAGGAAAGATTTTATTGTTTATTCGTTTGTTTGCAACGCATAAACTCAAAAACTACTGGACGGATTTCGATGAAATTTGGTACACAGATAGTAGATAGCTTGGTTATGAACAAAGAATACTTTTTATCTATGGACGAGAATTAAATATTTTTATTATTCATCCGCGGATCCAAATTGCCGATGACACCTCCTCCCAGTCCCAGCGCAGCGCGGGTTGCAAATGATTAATAAATAATTGGTATTAACTACATGAAATAAATAAAACGGAAAGATAATAAATATATATATATATATATATATATATATATATATATATATATACATATATTTTGTACTGATGTTAGTTTTCGATTTCACAATACCATCTCACAAAGGAAGCTCGTGAGTTTTGCCGGGAAGTACCCAACCCACACGCTAGCTCCAAAAACTTGCTTAAGCTTCTTGAGGCGGGGTTCACATCAACGCAGCGTCGCCAGTCGCCACGTCGCGCGTTGGTCGTTCTCGCGCTGTTACAACAAGCCCCTTCTGTCTAGATGATGTTACAAATGCACTCAACGTGGATACAATATTGAATAATTATATTAAGTTTCCCAATAGCAGCAAAGATGGAAGACTATTTGCAGACTCTATACAGAAAATTAAGTATGAAGAAGAAATATATTCATATTTTAAGCGAAAGGGTACTCACTCTCGTGTGCGCGGGTCTGTCGCGCCCTATCTGTTTCATTTTAAAACTTGTAGGTATATATTTGCAGTGAGCTGAGAAACTTGTTTGAAAGTCTATAGGAATGATGGAGAGTATGGATCTGGATCGTAAGCCACCTGCCAACATATAAAACATGATAGTGTGGTGTGAAACTTAATCGTCTTGCGATCTTGCAGTCCACAATCTGCGCCGCTTCTGCACCAGCATGCCCCTGATATCTGCATCAGCAATGTCTGCCTGATCGTGGTTATGCTGGCTGCGCTAGATCGCTTCATGGTCAATGGCGGAGAATCGGGGTATCGGCACATGATATGCATTGTCGATGTTATGTAGCACAGCGCATGCATTCACTTTTTTCCCTGCTTTCCTAGGGTTATAGTGAAGCACACGGTGTGCCATTAAACACCGCCATCGTGCTTTGAGTACCCCAAAACACCGTTCCACAGAATTGCGTGTACTGCAGTGGAGTGTTGTATAGTACTCTTCTGGAGAATTTTCTGCAGCTCTCAGTTTAGGGGTCATCATGTAAGCTCTTTGAACAAAACCAGAATCACCTAAAACATACAATACCATAAGTCACATAGTGCTACACAGCTACCTTTCGCTTCTGTCTTCATTTATGTTAATATACTGCATATTACAAAACCCAAGAGCCAGCATCTCTCTTCATTGAGCAAAATTCACCTTCAGTTCAAATATTTAGAGTTGATATTATTATTGTCTTTTCACGGAAAACGTTTTTGAATAACATTAACTGCCAGTGTTTAATATATTTGATGATTTTTTAGTTTTTCGATTTCACGACACATTATTGTCTTCACGGCATTTAAAAAAACGTTTAGATGCATCTGAAGCTATATAAGGTTGCATCGGTATTTTATATTACACTATATACTGAAGTTTTTTTTAAAACAATTGTCTTGATATTTTTAGTCCAATTTCTCAATCGCAGGGTCACTCACAGCGAAGATAACATTTGCACTTTATAGTTAGACATCACTCTTCTCAATAATCACTGTTTTAGTGGATTTATTACACTTTAAAAAAATATATACTAAATTTAATACGGAGCGAAGTTTACTTGTGTGCGCCATCTAGCGGATCTTCCGAAACGCGAGATAATCGCGTTACAAACATACATACAGCCCCTGTACCGGCAAAAAAATATGGGTATGGATATGGGCTTCATTTGACATTTGAATCCCATATTATGAATGTCAAATGAAGCCCATGTCCATATCCATATTTTTTTGTTGGTAGCCCCCCTGGTCAAACTGAGGAGCTTCTTTTTTTGAAGTCGCTTAAAAATGGCGCGGTCGCCTTAACATGAGCTAATGTATTTTATCTAGGACGTTACCTTTGCTGGCACAGCACCACGGCGAATTTTTCGCAAACCTTTTTTCGTAGTATACATATCCTTTTTGTGAAAATGCATTGAACAGATCTTTGTATTTTTAGTAGGCTTATACCAATTTTCCTTGCGGTTACGTCTAACTATTTCAATCCATCGATTGGCTACTATAGAGACGACAGGAAAGCTAAAAAATATGAGACGCTATCAAAAACTATCATTAACAAAATAAATGCAGGTACGGTGTCGATTTTAGCATGGCACGTACTTATAGGTAAGTATCTATGCACCTAACAAAAAATATAACTTACTTTGATAAAACGAAAGACGTAAGAAATTAAAGACGAATAAAATTAATGCTAAATTATTTTCATAGAACTTATAACACCAACATTTGCCTAGTCCAAACAGTATTAAACAGCAGTCATAGCAAATAAAATATTTAATTTATATTACACTATATACTGAAGTTTTTTTTAAAACAATTGTCTTGATATTTTTAGTCCAATTTCTCAATCGCAGGGTCACTCACAGCGAAGATAACATTTGCACTTTATAGTTAGACATCACTCTTCTCAATAATCACTGTTTTAGTGGATTTATTACACTTTAAAAAAATATATACTAAATTTAATACGGAGTCGATGTTTACTTGTGTGCGCCATAAAATATTTAGTTGATTTATGGCAAGCTGATCTTATGGATTTTCAAAAAATATTCACATTTCAACTAGGGGTACAAATATGTATGGGTAAATTCCGTAAAATCAAAAGACAAAAATAGCGTGACTAAAGCAATGCATGTGATATTATCTTGTTCATCAAGAAAACTCAATAATTTACAAACTGATCTTGGCAAAGAATTGTATAATGACGTTTTTAAAAAGTTGATTCGAAGTATGATATAAATCACTATTCCACTCAATCTGTTAAAAAAGCTGCTATTGTAGAACGAGTAATTCGTACAATAAAAGGTCACCTTTACAAATTCTTTAGTTTATATGACCTAACTTAAACTCAGTAGTAGAAAAATACAATAACACTACTCACCGTATTACTAAATACAAACCTATTGATGTGAATAAAGCAAACCAGGTGGAAGTTAGATCTAACATTATGCAAACACGAATATCCAGTACTAGCAGATCTCCCAAATTTCGCATTAATTATAGTGTTCGTATTAGCAAATTTAAGGGGGATTTTTACAAAGGCTATACACTTAAGTGGTCGACAGAAAATTTTAATATAGTCAAGGTTAACGATACAAACCCACCTACATATATTTTAGAAAATAAACATAAACAGTTAATTTTAGGCTCGTTCTACGAACACGAACTGCAAAGAACAAAATTTCCTGACCCTTATAGAGAAAGTTATTAAAAGAAAAGGTAACAAAGTTTTTGTTTCTCTCGCTGGCGGTGCGGCAGGTATAGCAAAAGCTGTTAATGATTACAAGGTTGCTCAGAAAAACCTACAAGAATCTGTACGACATAACAAGGCAATGGAAGCAGTCGCTCTCGGAAAAGGGATGTATATTAAGCCTCTTAGAAGAGGATCTGGACTATACTTGAATTCTTCAAAAAACTAAACAAAGGGCTACCCAGACGCCCCCTTACAAAACTAGACATTTTAAAGCACGCAACTACAATTCCATATTTTCGAGGAGTATTTATGAGAGATTCACTTCCCTCAAAACCAAGAAAAATTGAGTGTGCTATATTGAACCCAGATAGTTCTGAAAATCCCATGAACACATTGGGTAGGCTATGTAAAACAGAATGATTACTGTGAATATTTTGATAGTTTTGGTGACTTAAAACCTCCATTAGAATTCATAAATTATTTAAGGAACATGTCAATAACTTATAATTATGTACGGTATCAAAAGTTTGGTACTATAAATTGCGGTCATCTGTTTTTATATTTTTTATAGAAGTATTTGAAACAACATTTATATTAAGAGTTAAGTAATAAAATTTATCAGTATAAACAAGTCTTCATTACTCTCCTATAATACAATTAGACGTAGAGTATGAGTGCGGTTTATTATATTTTTAAACATTCAATTCTATCCCTAATATAGATGGAAGAAACAATTAATTTTATTATGGTAAAGATGGTGTGATAAAAATACCAGAAGGGACTTCAAGATATTTGTGACTATCTTATGAGCAATATCAAAGATTAACCGCAAATAAAAACACATTGAAAAAAAATATTTTTTGTTCAGAAGAAGTTCACTTCAATAAAAATTACTCGCTGGGTAAAATTTTGGGTTTTGGTATGGAGACAATAAAAGACAGAGTCTAGATATCCTGTCAGCATTTTATCAGCAACTATCGTGCGCATCGAATGTGATGTAATCAGTGGATTATTTGTGAATGGAAAAGCTAGCCACATAATTTTCGAATTCGCACCTAACGTACTACCCGGTTATAGAATAATTGAAATACCTAAGAATTTGATTTATTTTCCCGTCAATCAAAGTTCAATAACTGCTATTAAAATAAGGCTATAAGACGCTGATAATAATCAAATTAACTTACGCGGTGAGGAAGTGATTTACATTTTAAAAAGACATGTTGACTTTCAATAAAAACCAAAATATTCCACGAACTCAAGTCAGTTCTAAGAGATCATCTCATCTTTAAACATAACTCAACCTGCATCGTGCGATAACAGTATCGAAAGTTTTGAATATCATTCGTATAAACCATACGTGACAAGTTTCAACAAGAATGTTGAAATACGGATACCGATAAATCAGCAAGATCTGTACGTATTGCCTTCACTAAGCAGTTTGTATATTGAAGGAAGAGTGAAGGTGTATAAGAACGCAAAAGAAAAAGAACGAGTAATTAGTGTGCATTTTGTTAATAACCCTGCACTATTTTTATTTCAAGATATTGGATACGAAATAAACGGAGTAGAAATAGATAGAATAAAAAATGCAGGCGTTACAACCAAAATGAAATCGTATTTATCGTTGAACGATAACGAATCTAAATGCGCACGAGTTTGAGGTTGGTCTCCAACAGGAAAAACAACTGACAGCAGTGGAGTATTCTCCGCTTGTATACCACTTAATAAAATTATGGGTTGTGATGAAGATTATAATAAAATTATAATGGAACTGTAAACATGAATTAGTTCTTTTGAGAAGTAATACTAATCTCAATTCCTTAAAATTAATGCAGGTGAAGTTGTGCATGATATAACAATAAATAAAATTACTTGGCGAGTGCCTCATGTTAAAGTTTCAGATCGAGAAAGAATAAGTTTGCTTAAGCATTTTAAAAAAATAACGCCCAATAACTGATATATCGTAAATACTGAGTGTATCGTACGCCGCTAACTCGAGGCGGAAACGTTGCGTATCCGCGACGCATATGTTGCGCGTCCGCAACGTGTTCGCTGCGCAGCCGCGACGTCTTCGCCGCGCACGCGCGGCGTCTTCGCTGCGTGACCGCTCCGCTTTGGAAACGCCTGCAATCCGCCAGTGTGGCAGCTCACTTACAGTCGCATTTCGTAATTGGGACTTATATGAGATCCATTACTACCCAAAACACAGAAAACATCCTCTCAGATAGAGAAACCACGATTCGTCGTAATTTTCAAACGAACCGTAAACATAATGCAACATTGTCAATGGCAGAGTTTGACCATTGCCATATTCGTGATGTTAAGTCTTTCTAAATTCTTCATATTACCCATATGAAAGTCTGAACATCAGTTTCGCTGACAACAAATATACGAACAGTACGTTAGGTTCCAGCAGTCTTATCACGGACGTCGAGCTAAACCGTTGTTGAGTATAAAATAATTTAAAGAAACTGCTCCCTTGTTCGTGATTGACTGTTCTCGCCAACACGAAGCTTTAAAGGGATCGACGTGCGAGTCGAAATCGAAGCTGATCAAGAAATACGTGATCAGACCGCTGCTAACTGTTTGATTCTGAACGATTGTTTTTTGAATATAGGCCTTTTAGCAATATCGTAAAGAAACTATCACGAATAGCAATACAATAGTCGTGGATGTACAAGGATTCAAAGATTTAAAAAAAAATTATTTTGAAAAAAATTGTCATAGGCACGTCAGAACACACTCAATTTTTTTTTTGATAAAACCTTCTTACCCTTTCTCTACCCTGACACTTGAAGAAAGAAAACATATATGGTGGATAGAAAGAAATCGAGGATATCGACGGAGCGAGGGATATATTGACTACAGGGAATTTAGAAGACTGTAGCGGTGAATACAAGTTTCCAGTCTTTGTAATTTGACACTGGAACAGGAACCTGATGATGTCATGATTTAGTCTCATTAGTTGGACCACTTCCGGGGGTAAGAAATTCCTGTTTGTGTCCAAGAATCCTTCAGCTTGGTACACTACCCGACCGGCGAAATGATGAATTGCAAAGCATATTGCATCAGACTTTGGTCGAACGTAATATTTGCTCTTGAGGTTGTTGTGAAATTTTTCTGCAAACAGCATTGCCGTAATCAATATTTCATGTTCTAATTACTAATTAGTAAAGTGCAGTAAGCATAAAATGCGTTGTATGAGCCGTATTTCTTTGCAAATTCTTCGTAGTGTTCCGAAAGGGTTTGCGCGAGGTTTCCGATTCCATTGAAGTAACCACGTTTTCGCCGGCGTAGGGGCTCCGCTAACATAAGCGCATCGTTGTCCTATAGGTGACGTAGTTGGTTGATTATGGAATCACATGGCTCATGAGTTATGCGGTTGCATATATGCGCTATATGCTTTACGTATGTGTTTATATTTCTTTCTGCTTCGAAGTATGCGCTCAGATTACAGTAAAGTAACAGACTCCAATAATCGTGAATTAATTGCAGGTTTCCAATCTCGTCGTAATAAAAAGGGTGATCCATTTTAATTTTCGTTATTTTGTAGTTCTCGTCAGATGCGCTTTTGACACTTGCAAAGCACATAACGAATGTGATCGCAAAGAGAGAATTTTTTTTCGTTTAACTCGTCTTGGCCGTAACGGCGGTTTTCTTTCTTTAGTGTCGTTTATCTTTTCCAACTTTTGTTGCGTCTCAGTATTCGGGGTCTGCGAGTTATCTTGTTCGGGGAAAGCTTCTAATTTAGTTATCGGACGTTTTAATTCTCCAGTTTTCGTTTTCAGCGTTACCACCCCTTACGTTGCCATCAGCTGCAGGATATGTTCCATATGTTTCCAGGACTCTGCCAACCCACCACTTTCCAGGAGGTAAATTTTTATCCTTTACCAAGACAAGGGTTCCTCTTTCAATGTTCTTTTTTGGATGCTGCCATTTACTGCGTGTTTGAAGTAGAGTAAGGTATTCACTTGACCATTTTTTCCATATGTGTTGATTCATTTGATATACCAATCTCTAACTATTGCGCAGATCGTATTTAATGAAGTCATGGTTATCTTCGTGTGGTAGAGAAAGGATAGGTCCGCCAATAAGAAAGTGACCCGGAGTTAGGTATTCCAAATCGTCTACGTCTTCTGAGAGTGGTAATAAATAAATAAATAAATAAATATTTCCATACAATCACACCAACTATCTAGCCCACGTTAAGTATCATGAAGAACTTGTGTTATGGATACTAGATAACGGATAAACATACTTATATACTTTTTTTTTGTAAATACATACATAATATACATATTAAACATCCAGACCAAGACAAATAGACATGTTCATGCACACAAATATTTGTCTTGTCCGGGGATCGAACCCGGGACCTCTGGCGCAGAAGGTGGGGTTAGTACCCCTGCGCCAAACAGGTCGGTAATAAGGATCTGGAGTTTAAACAACTCTCGATGGCAGCCAGTAAAGTAGTAAACTGCTCGAACGTTAGTTTTTGCTCTCCAAGGACTCTTTTAGGTGGAACTTCATGGACTTCACCGCAGCTTCCTAGAGGCCACCTGCTGTGGGCTAGATTTGTGCGTTGAAATGCCACTCGATAGCTGACTAGGATATTTCTTCGTGAAATTCCTGGGATGCGAAAGTTGCATGAAGTTTAAAGTCTTCATTTATTTGTTTAGCAGTTCCTTTAAAGTTTGTCCGGTTATCCGAAAATATATATTTTGGAGTACCTCGGCGGGCACACATACGTCTTAGTGCCGCAAGGAAAGTAGGCATGCTCAAGTCTAACTAGTTCTAAGTGCACAGCTTTAGTGACCATGCAGATAAAAATTGCAATATATCCTTCACATGTCTTGACTTCCTTTCCTTTGTTACTTTTTAGTCTATCTCGTGTTAGTAAACGGTCTGGATGGAGTCACGCGCTCTCATGGTAAGTCGGCCATTATCTATTCGCTCTTGTGTGGCTTGAAGCGGTGACATTTTACACACAGCTTTAGTTGTTTCTTAACAGTTCGATTCCCGCCTATAACCCAGTATTGTTGTCGTAAATAGGCAAGAGTAAGTCGCGCGCCGCTATGTAGAATTTTCTTGTGGGCTTCATCGATAACCAACTTTGTGAACTGTCCATCATTTGGTAAGATGATCGGATGCTTCGTGTTTTCAGGAAGTTGTGTGTTCAGGACTGCTAGTCCTTTGACACGCATAATTCCACCCTTGTCTAGGAAAGGTGTCAAAAGATGGCTTTTCTTTGTTACAGCTACGTTTCTTCTTAGTTGTTCCATTTCGTCATAGAAATAGTTTTCTTATACGTGTTTGATAATTATTTCAGTGGTCGAGTTCATTTTTTGTTTAGTTAAAATACCTTTGTTTTTGTTTTGCTTACTGCGAAGATTGGCGATAAAGCTTAACACCCAGCTGACCCCTCGTATTACACGGGGCAGTGAACTGTACTTGTGTCATATATTAATGTATTGTTTCCCCTTCGTCAGCGATTTCGTCACACTGCACCGTCGATTGATTATTAATTTTTGTTTCGGAGTTTTATCAATTTCTGCAGTATTACGAGTAAACTGAATTATTTGTTGAACCCTATTCGCAACATAGCGTTCCTATTTATTTGTGTTTTCTTGTAGCCAAGCTAGGACCACTTGTAAGTCACTCCAACAAAAGATTTCAAGTTGTTTTTTAGTGATAGTCGATTTGATTTTCTGTATAAGTAGTAAAGCGAGTCTTGGCAACCAAAGTTTTTTCTTTAGCGGTGCGACCTTAGTTTTAGCCGCGATTAACGTTATGACGTATTCGCCTGATTTAGTTATCGTTCTACTGTATACGACGCAAGCGTAGGTCTTTTCGCTTGCGTCACTAAAACCATGGATCTCGATTTTCTTTTCAGAACATAATAGCCACCTTTTCAGAATAATTTTATTGATGTTTGGAAGATCTTTTTTCAGTTTTTCCCATTCTTTGGATATTTCTTCAGGTAGCTTGTCATCCCACTGTAATTTATTCATCCATAGATTTTGAAATAATGTTTTCGCTTTTATCGTTATCTTGACCTATCAACATTTCAGGTTTTAAATCTAAATTACACAATTTATCTTTCAAATTAATTAAACCAACACATTTACTTAAGTTAACAACAGATAAATTTTGTACAGGTAAGTTTAGTTCAGAAACACTGCGCGCGCAATAAATAAATAATAAATAAATCTTATTGTCCTTACCAGATAGATGCACCGTCATAACCGTCGTGACACAAACCAGTTTGTTATCGAGCCACGCGCCGCGGACGTGCATTCTCTCCCGGCGGCCGCGCAGCCCAGCGCGATCCTCTAGGCTCGCGCTTATCAGTGTCACTGTTGAACCATCATCGAGCAACGCACTCGAATTAATTATACCGTTAGGTCCATGTATACGAATTGGCACCACTTTTAATAAAACTTTGCATTCACTTTCACTACCACTGATATGAGTAATAAGTTCAGAGGACGAAGACGAAGGGAGCGGGGAAGACGGCGGTGGCGGCGCCGGCGGTGCAGGGAGGAGGGAGTCCTCCGCACACGCCAGCTGTTCAATGTTACCGTTATTGTTGCTGTGTCCGCTCACGACGTAATGAAGTAACTTATGATGCGCCTGGCCACAATTATCTTTATCACACAGAGGTGCGGTGCAACTTTGCCGATCGTGAGAGTAAACATTTAAAGCATAGGCCGCTTAGTATAGTACTGTCTGTGATTTAGTGGGGTTATAATCTTGTTGTTTATATTTTTGGTAATCCATTCGCGCGCCCACAATACAGCTGTTAGCAGTAGTAGTTATTTTCACAGCTTCTTCTTGTAAAAAATCAGATAAAATTTCCATACGTGACTTCTTGTTTTTAGAAATAAGCGGGAAACTGTAGTCAGACCATTTTGATATGAGCACGGCTGGCAATTTAGACAAAATTATAGACACTAAGTTTATTCCTTGTAGGTATTCGTTGCGATTAACGGCTTGAACGGCAGCAACAAAATTTTGTATTTTAACTGAGAATACCACAATATCTTTGTGGTAATCTGGCGACACGGGCGGAATTTTCTTGATGTCATGCATAATCCTGGATATAATAGTATCAGGGTTTCCAAAGCGTGTCAACGTTGGAACTACGCTTTGGAAACCCTGATCAAAATCAAATCAAAATCAAAATCAAAAATCTTTATAAGGTAAATAAAGATTTTTGATTTTGATTTTGATTTGATTTTGATCAGGGTTTCCAAAGCGTAGTTCCAACGTTGACATTATTCTATTAGGGTTTGTGGCGGTGATGAGCAGCTATGGCATCTTTGGCTGGGCCACGCAAACATTTACGTAATCTCCAAAGGTTTTCTCTAGGGGTAAAGTTACACACCTGTGTGGACTCTTCATAAGCCTGTTTAAATAGCAGCCAATCCATAGGGTCGCCGGCGAAGATTGGTAATTCCTTCGGCGTACAAATACGGCTTAACAGGTTAGTATCTGAGTCACTTTTTACACGATTTGCAGAAACGGCCATTTCCTTAAGTGCAGCGGCGAGCATCTGAATTGTCCCATCGGAGGTACCAGCGACGTTACCGAGCGCCGGCGGCGGACACACTTCATCCATTATTACACCATGATTAGGGGCTGAATGTGTCTGTTCCAGTTCTGCCTGGCTGCGATCTAGCCATTTTTCCACTTCAACATCGGTACAAGTGCGTTTCTCTAAGTGTGAATTGTATTTCTCATCCTCTAGTTCTGCGAGGTCCACTTCCAGCTTTTTGTCGATCAATTCCATTTGAATTCTAGCTTTTTCACGCGCTGCTTCCAACTCGAGCTGTTTTCTTCTAGATAACACGGATGACGAAGTGGTTGGGCGGTTTCGTATTTCAAAATGGTGGCCTCAATAACTCGCGATTGCTTGAAATTTTCAAAAATCCGTTTATCATCTTTTCTAAAACCACCTCAGTAGGCTCAGAAAAAGCTTGTTTGCGCTCAGGTTGGCGATCTATTTCGACTTTTTTCGACTGACTGCGTGTATGAACCATCTTCGGCGGCGGCGTATTAAACATAACTGTCCGGCTCAAAGACCACTTTGTGACACACTTAAGATGCTTCCTTATGAAATCGTCGATACAATCCATGTTAACCTTACTCGGTTGCTGTCCGATGTGTTTTTTGAAAAGGGACATAATAACTCGAAACAGATGCAGCAATGTGGCGGCCATTTTATACTGGCCACAGGATACGGCCATCTTATAATGCAAGTAGAGCCCTGAGGTGTAAGAGGAACCCCGTATGGGAAACCAGGTGGGCACGTCGACAGAAAAACGAACCAGTACCTCTAAGTTTTGAACGTTTGGTAGAAAATCCACCGCTACTCCTTAGAATAGAGTGTATAATTCATCGTCCAATTCCAGCGCGTACAGGCTCGCTCCCCTATCAAAGTACATACCGTTCATGCATTTATTGTTGTCTCGACCATATTGTGTCCCCCCTGACCTCGGTTCGAGCTCCAGGTCCCATTCTCACCATTCGTATCAGAATGACCAGTTGATGTGGTTTAGTTCCAGGTGTGACCTCTACGTCGGGACTTTGGGTTCGAACGCTCGCGGGGAGTTGATGTGTTTGTTATTCCGTCGATTTCAGTTCCTCCACCGGATCCTTCGGAGGTTTTGAGGCTCCTGGAGGAGCTTCTTGGGGTACCGTTTCTTTTATTTAGGCCGGAGTCAAAACTTGTTTCGAGGAACCGCTGGGCTTTTGGTCCTCGGTGATGACTTGCCCCCGTCTCTGTAAAAAATCAATGTTAGGCGGGTCTGGGTATTGCATCGAATTGACGGACCACATCTCCTTGTTTGAACGGGCAGCGTACCTGTTAATTATCAGTGCTTGCCCCGGGTCTGTGACGTGGAAATAGTGATGCCGTAGTCCCACCACCTTCAGGCTCGAGGTCATGCCGGCGATGTCTGGAGGACCGTCTGCCTCAGAAGCAGTTGCCATCTGCCAGTCTTCTACTGACATATGTGTCACTGTCGGGATTTGGCGTTGGTAATCCAAAAAGGTGGTAGGTCTGTACGAAAATGAATCGAGAGTTGAAGATAGCCAAGATACTGTTTGGCTGTAGGCCGCTTTAACGGTCATGTGTGGTAACTCGAGTACTGCATTGATGACGCCCTCGTCAGGAGTCGCCTCGCCAACCATATCGATGTTAAATTTGGCCGCCCACTGTAGAAAAGCAGGGTACAGAAGACAAACCGACAATCCCCGCTCTCCGTCTCTCGCTCTCTGGGGTCAGAACCATAGTAGGCGTCGATTTCGTCATACTTGTGAAAATTGTTGTTGATTATTTCAGCCATAACAGAGTCGGTGTTGTTTGGGATCACCATTCCCTGGCATAGTTCGACCACGAAATTACGAATTGGAGTCTGGGAAAGAGGAGCCTCATTCACACCCAGTCCAGACCAAGCGCGTCGTGTTACGTCACTTCTTGCCAATGCTATCCCAAGGGAAAGTGTGAGAGCAACTCCTTGCATAGTTATCACATTTTGCAATCCCCCTGTGGTTTTAAATGAGTATAAATAGTCATCTTTCAGGATCATGCCCAATCCCAAAAGTACTCGGTACACGCAGTTTGCGGTATTACACTGGTATTGGTCCTGGACATGCTCGGGGGTTGCATCCTGCCAATATGTTTCCACCCCGGCATGCATGTCTCCTATAATAACCTGGTTTTCGGCTACAGTTGTATGGCTGTGAGCATGTTGCTGCATTGGCGATACGGACCCATAATTGAATCCGTGTAGCAACCGCCGGATACGGGCATTAACTTGAGCGATGGTGCCTTCGTCTATGTTTGAACACGTGTGCCGAGGTCTACGGTTGCACATTTCGTTGGCTCCTATTGTCCATGCACCACTTAGATCGTCCACATACTGTCCGTTTTCATTGCCATTCAACGATGGGGATTCGGGCATGCATGACGATATTTCTGCTGCCAAGGTGACAGCCAGTTGGAAGGCCATAGAGGTGCACAAGTTGCTCTCCATGTACTGTAAGCAACGCACCATGTTACCATGTTTTGGCAAGATGCTGCGTATGACTCATTTGTCAATAACTGGTACAAGCTGTTTCGAATGTTCACCCAGGACTGTGCAAATGGGGTTTGATTCTGTGCTATCCTGACACCCCTATACACAGCCACAACACCAATGTTCGGCAGGGTAATGTTTGTGGCCTGCGAATATGTACTTTCATCAAGCAGTACGATCAAAAGTTTTTTTGGGCCAGGGATGTACACCTGGTGTGCGCTGGGCATTCCTGTCGTGTACATGTGATGTTCGTTTGCCGCCCCACTTAAGAAAGAAAGAAAGAAAGAAAAACTATTTATTGGACACACACAAATAATAATAACATAAATATAAAAAATAAAAAAATATAAAGTGCGCGGTCAACTAGGCCCCATCCTCAGCAATGTCACAGTGGCATACGGAGCATGCCACTGAGACGCTGGTATTCTGGAGGAGCTTATTTGGTGACAACAGGAATATTTAAAAAAATAAAGACAAACAAACAAAAATTAAATACTGAATTATGTACGCGCATTGAAGGGGTAACGCTGACGTAGCAACCACTCTATTGTCATGCATCGACGCGTCGAGGTCAGCCAGCCACGAGGTGCCGACGCTGCATTTCCGCCAATCGCAAATATTCATAATTACATGTCACTCTGTATTCTAGCATCGAATCGGACAATAGGCTAATTAGATTTAAATCATTTTGTAACTTTTTATATTTCAATTAAAATCATTGAAAAGTTTTTGGTTTTTTTTCGATCCTCCGGCTGTAGCATACGTAATTGGCGCAGTCGGTAGGATCCTCGCGGGCCGGTTCGCGAAAATTAGGAAATCTTTTTACGAATCCGCGATCGCGAGTCGCCCGGGCGGCTTCCTAGCCCCGTTGGCCGAGGATCCAGAATCTACGGACCTGCTGCAGACCAGAGGAGAATCCAGACTTCGATTCCAGAGGAAAACCAGAGATGCTGTATATGTAAGTACACTTGAATAATTCTCGTGTTGCTTTCCTTAGTCCCCGTAGTTCCTTATTTTAGTTCCAAGATTTTTTATCCGAATTGTTATTATAAAGTTCGGCAGCCTGTATCGATACAGGGTCGCCGACGAATTTTAGATTTAAACAGAAATTTAGAAGAGCTAGATTTAACTATGGCAATGCCATCCGGTTCGGCTTCGAGAGCCGAAAGTGAAATTGGTTTCAAAATGGATACGGATACAATTTTTAAGGCCCTCCGCCTTGTACCTGAGTTCGATGGCAACCCGAACATTTTGACAAGATTTATTAACATCTGTGACCGTATAGTGTCTGAATACATAAGGGAAGGACCGGAATATACGTTTACTAATGTTTGCTTGATAAACGGAATACTTAATAAAATTTCTGGTAACGCTGCTTCAACTTTAAATTCTAATGGCATTCCGGACAGCTGGTTAGGTATAAGAACTGCATTAATCAATAACTTTTCGGACCAGCGTGACGAGACTGCCCTTTACAGTGATTTATCTTTAGCAACGCAAGGTAATAGGTCCCCTCAGGAGTTTTACGAGCATTGTCAGACATTGTTCAGTACTATAATGACGTACATTACTTTACATGAGCAAGTTAGTTCAACTATAGAAGCAAAACGTGCTCTCTATAAGAAAGTAGCTATGCAGGCCTTTGTACGGGGCTTAAATGACCCCTTAGGATCGCGTATCCGCTGCATGCGTCCTCCCACTATAGAAAAAGCCCTTGAATATGTTCAGGAGGAGTTAAATGTCGTTTATTTACAACAACGTAATGATACGCCTAAAACCCAGGCAACCAATCATGCTCTTAAAGCACATATGCCGTCATCATTGTTACCACCTTCACAGGCCAGGCCTCAGTTCATGCAGGTACCCATGTGGCCAGCACCTGCAGCTCAACGTGGTTATCAGCCACCTCCTCAGGCCTTCAAATTCAACAATCAGCCGGTACAGTACCAGCAACGTATGGGCCCGACTCGCACCCAGCAAATGTTTCGAGCTCCACCTGCTAACTATAATCCTCATAGCAACGTTTTCCGTTTACCTAATAGAAATAACCCTCCGTTTAATGCAGGACCGAAACCTATGAGTGGGATTCAGACCTTTACGCCTAGGCAATTACCACATACTATGATGACAGGGCATGACTGGCGCAAGTCAGGTAACCCTCCACCTACCAACTACTTTAAAACCCGGGAGATGAATCTTAACGAGAGTTATAATTACGATGGACCATATTACCCTACAGAGTACTACGACTATACCGACTATACTTATTATACTGAACCCGTAGACTATGACTATTACCACGACTATTTAACAGTTGACCAGAACGAAGCAATAACCATAACCGACGGTACTGACTTAACTGATCTAACGGAGCCACAACCGGGACCTAGTAATATTAATAATCAGGATTTTCACAAGAACCCGCTTTCAAAGAAACCAAAATAGAGATAAACCTTCAGACCCAGAGACAGTTGCCCTACATACAAATCTCTGACCCTCCTTTAAAATTACTTATTGACACAGGTGCCAATCAATCTTTTATTAGTCCAAAAGCCGTTAAAAATTATTTTAGTAACTATTCACTTAACTATGACCCTTTCGAAGTGACAAATGTACATGCTACAAGTCGCAACGAATACTCAATAACACTCCCATGTTTTAATGAATTTAATGACAGTGATTTAATAAAATTATTCATTTACCAGTTTCATGACTATTTTGACGGGTTGATAGGACTAGACCTTTTGTCTAAGTGGGAATCTAAGATAGATCTGAAGGAAGGAGTACTAGTTACCCGATCGTCATCGAATCCAATTAAAATGTATAACTCTCGTAACGTTAACCTCTATGAGGATATAATTCCTGCGCAATCCTCGAAGTTAGTTAAAATACCTATTGATACTCAGGATGGAGAAGTTTATATTAAACAACAAGTTATATGCAATTGCATTATCCACGATTGTCTTGCTACAGTATCTAATAATCGCGCTTATTTAGAAATTGAAAACCCTACAACTAATGATATTATTCTTTCTCTTGACCAGCCCGCTCATGCGGAGCTATTTAACGTAAATTTCAATCAACCTAAGTTACGAACTAAAGAAGTTATTTCACGTTTGCGAACAGACCACTTAAATGATGAAGAAAAGGCTAACTTGATCGCTCTTTGCTCTAACTATTCTGACGTATTTTACGTAGAAGGGGAACCCCTAACTTTCACTAATAAAATTAAACATCAGATTAGAACAACCGATGAGGTCCCAGTCCATTCAAAAAGTTATCGATACCCGTTTATACATCGACAGGAAGTTAGTGATCAAATAAATAAGATGCTGGAGCAAGGCATAATAAGACCATCTGATTCAGCTTGGAGCTCTCCAATCTGGGTTGTACCAAAAAAGACAGACGCATCCGGGAAACAAAAGTGGCGACTTGTTGTAGACTTCCGAAAACTAAATGAAAAGACAATTGACGACAAATATCCAATACCAAATATAAATGACGTACTTGACAAACTAGGTAAGTGTCAGTATTTTAGTACGCTGGACTTAGCAAGTGGCTTCTATCAAGTCGAAATGCACCCCCAAGACATTCCCAAGACAGGATTCAATGTAGAACATGGACATTACGAATTCCTTCGTATGCCCATGGGACTGAAGAACTCACCGTCCACATTCCAGCGCGTTATGGATAACGTGTTGCGGGGCCTCCAAAATGAAATATGCTTGGTATATCTCGATGATATCGTTGTCTTCAGCACCTCACTCCAGGAGCATATCCTTAACCTGGAAAAGGTTTTCCAGAGACTCAGAGAATCCAATTTCAAAATACAAATGGATAAGTCCGAGTTTCTTAAACTTGAAACGGCTTACCTCGGTCATATCATCGGCAAGGATGGTATTAAACCAAATCCCGATAAAATAACTGCTATTAAAAATTATCCCATTCCGAAATCTCAAAAAGAAATTAAACAGTTTTTAGGACTCCTAGGTTATTACCGCAAATTTATCCCGGACTTTGCTCGAATCACTAAGCCTATGACACAGTGTTTAAAGAAAGGGAAGAAAATAACTTTTGATCCAAACTATGTGGAAAGCTTTGAAAAATGTAAAACTCTCCTTACAAACGACCCAATATTACAGTATCCCGACTTTAACAGAGAATTCCTTCTAACCACCGACGCTTCGAACTTCGCTATTGGAGCAATACTATCCCAAGGACCTGTAGGATCTGACAAACCTGTATGTTATGCTTCCCGTACTCTTAACGACAGCGAACAGAACTACAGTACAATTGAAAAGGAGCTTCTTGCTATAGTATGGGCTAAATACTTCCGACCGTACCTTTTTGGAAGAAAATTTAAAATACTGACTGACCATAAACCCCTGCAGTGGATGATGAATTTAAAAGAACCGAATTCTCGTCTCACCAGGTGGCGACTCAAACTTAGCGAGTATGACTTTACAGTAATATACAAGAAAGGTAAAGCCAATACGAACGCCGACGCGCTTTCTCGAATAGAAATTCATAACGAGGAAATAGAGTCCGTTATAGAAAGTCTTAAGGAACTTAGTTCACTAGTAGCGAATCCATCCGAAAGTATAGTTGCAAACCCCGATCATCGATCAACTACTGATACAGCTCATACCAGTAATGAACATCCTATTCTAGAAATACCTATCGTAGATGAACCACTAAATAAATTTAATCGGCAAATATTTTTCACAATCGTTGGAGATATAAAGCGTCGGCCTGTCATGACTAAGCCTTTTGACACTCATACGAGAATAGCAATACAGTTATCTGAAAGTAATCTAGAAGAAGACGTAGTTAAAGCTATAAAAGAATATGTCAACCCAAAAGTTAAAACAGCTATTATGATAAATCCAACCCTTGCTATGTATTCGGTGATCCCCATCCTTCAAGAGAAGTTCAAGAGTTCAGCGATGAACCTTGTTCTTGCTAAGACAGAGCTGGAAAATGTCAAAGAGTATTTACGGCAGCAGGATATAATTCGGTTATATCATGAAGGTAAAACAAACCATCGCGGAATAACCGAAAGTTATTTAGCTCTCTCCCGTAAATACAATTGGCCAAAGATGAAGGATCACATCTCAAAATTTATCAATGAGTGTACAATATGTGGTCAAGGCAAATATGATCGAAATCCAGTTCGACCCCAATTCAATATAGTACCCCCCGCAACTAAACCATTTGAAATAATCCACATGGACTTATTCACAGTTCATCACGAAAAATATGTAACTTTTATAGACGTATTTACTAAGTATGGCCAGGCTTATCACTTACGCGATGGGACCGCCGTTAGTATCTTACAAGCATTGTTAGTTTACTGCACTCACCATGGAGTACCAATTACTATAATAACCGACAACGGAACAGAATTTACAAACCAACTCTTTGCCGAGTTTGTAAGATTACATCAGATAAATCATCATAGAATACTTGCGCACTCTCCAAATGATAATGGTAACGTCGAACGGTTCCATTCCACCTTACTGGAGCACCTCCGCTTACTGAAATTAAAACAAAAGGACGAACCTATCATAAATCTTATGCCCTACGCTTTAATAGCTTATAATAACTCTATCCACAGTTTTACAAAATGTAGACCATTCGACTTGTTAACTGGACACTTTAACCCTAGAGATCCTATCTCAATCGATTTGACACAACATCTCTTACAAAATTATGTACAAAACCACAGAGAGCAGATGCATAAAGTTTATGAAATAATTAACGATACAGCCCTTGCTAATCGCACTGCCTTAATTAATAATCGCAACAAAGATAGGGAACCTGAAATAGAATACATGCCTACACAACAGATATTCATAAAAAATCCTACTGCTAGCCGTCAGAAAACTGCTCCCCGGTTTACCCAAGATACAGTATTAGCGGACTTACCTATTCATATTTATACGTCGAAGAAACGCGGCCCTATAGCAAAGTCACGTGTGAAACGAGTTCCTCATACAGCTAAATTGTTACAGAATAATCCTGACACTGACCAGCATAATGACGCGCGCTCACGAGATAAAACTTGAGAGCTTAGCTGAAGGACCAGGACTACTGCCTTACAAACTTGGAACGGCGAGACTTACCGAGCAATATCATACATTCATACAGTATATACGACTAGACGACTTAGAAACTAACATTAACTTAGTACAAAATCAACTACAGACTTACCGTTCCCGTCTCCCCAACGATACTTACCTTTTATATGAGCTACAAATAGATTATCTTTCTAATAAAATTAATATTGCACTAACCCAGTTAAAATCTTTAGAGCCCAATAATAGAGTTAAAAGAGGCCTTATAGATGGTCTAGGATCGATAGTTAAAAGCATTACCGGTAATCTAGATCATTCAGATGCTATAAGGTATAACACAATTATTAAAGAATTACAAAGCAATCAGAATAAAATTGTATCCGAATCCAATAGCCAAGCTAGTCTTAATAAGGATTGGATGAATAAGTACCATACAATTGTTAGTAAAATAGTCGAAAATCAATATAAGATTAATTCCACACTAGAATTACTATTACAGAAAGATGCTTATAAAGAAAGTAGTTTAATAAAATATGCTAAATTTGCTCAATTACTAGACATCCTCTGTGAAAATGTAGAGGATATCATACTAGAACTAATGAGAGTAGAAAACATGTTAGCTTTTATAAGAGTAGGAACTACACATCATTCCATGATTACTGTAGATGTACTAAAATCTATGATAAATAAATTAGATATTCTATATAGTAAAGAACAGGTTTTAAATGTCGATTACCGAGATTACTACGATGTTATTAAGCCAGGCTATTATTACGTAGAGAAACAAGTAGTAGTAGTTTTTAAATTCCCAATTGTTTCCAGAAATGAATTTGATTTTTATAAATTATCCCTTGTTCCTAATAAAGATCAACATATCCTAGTACCACCCTTTCCCTTCCTAGCAACTAATGAGAAGTCATTCGTGTACATGGAGGTTGAATGCCCGAAGTTGAGTTCCTGGTACCTCTGCGAACGAAAGATAAGTACTCAGCTTCGTACTCAACCGGACTGCATACAGAACCTGATTACGTCACAGGCACTCGGTGACTCCTGCCATTTTACCTCAGTCTCCTTAACCAAAGAAGCCCTAGAGAAGCTCGACGACCAACACTATGTAATATCGTTCCCGAAATCAACCAGGGTGCGCTTAACCTGCGGCAGCCAGGACACCACGATTCTTCAGGGAAGTTACTTAATCACTATTCCTCTCAAATGCTACCTCCAGACTGCTGAGTTCACCATCATCAACGAGAATGACGAGATCAAGGGCCAGCCTCTGAAACTTATGCAAATCCCGCATATCGACGTAGGTGACGATAAGCCACATCATCTCAGATTAAACACAATTGACCTTCAGGGACTACACAGCATCCAGAATAAGATCATGATGGAACCGCCCCTGCGACTGGAACGACTACAGGAAGAAACCTTGTACCACACAACTATCCCTTTCTACATTGTGGTACTCTCCGTTACCATAGCCCTCATCGCAACCCTTGTAGCTCGATACTATAAAACAGCGAAAGGACCAACTGAACACACCCCAACTCCAACTACCCGGGAACACATATATGCAGTACCCGAAGACATAAGGAAGAATAAGACCACTCCAGCGACATTTTCCCTAAAAGTCCTAAAATAGTCGCTGATCTCGGGGTGGAGGAATTATGTACGCGCATTGAAGGGGTAACGCTGACGTAGCAACCACACTCTATTGTCATGCATCGACGCGTCGAGGTCAGCCAGCCACGAGGTGCCGACGCTGCATTTCCGCCAATCGCAAATATTCATAATTACATGTCACTCTGTATTCTAGCATCGCATCGGACAATAGGCTAATTAGATTTAAATCATTTTGTAACTTTTTATATTTCAATTAAAATCATTGAAAAGTTTTTGGTTTTTTTTCGATCCTCCGGCTGTAGCAAACGTAATTACTGCAATAAAAGATTAAAAACAAAAATAAAACTATTAAAAAAAAATAGAAATCGATATTGGATAGGCTGCACAGTAGCTTTGCCTTTCCATCACAAAAAATTGATTATCAAGCGAGTCTGGTCTAGTAATACGGTGCCATGACATGATATATATATAAAAAAAGGATAAACAGCTTAAAAAAAAAGTGTTACATAGATAGACAGTAGATGGATACAGACGTAAACAAAATAAAAATAACAAACACGAAAATGGAACACAAAACATGATTAACAATAAAGATGTCCGCCTCAAAAATCCTGCGTCGGACTGGAACGCCCACCAACCCCCAGTTACTTAAGTGTGTAGATTGAGATAACACAGAAGACTTCCAAAGATTAAAAACAAAAATAAAACTATTAAAAAAAATAGAAATCGCTATTGGATAGGCTGCACAGTAGCTTTGCCTTTCCAACACAAAAAAATGATTATCGAGCGAGTCTGGTCTAGTAATACGGTGCCATGACATGATATATATAAAAAAAGAAAAGGATAAACAGCTTAAAAAAAGTGTTACATAGATAGACAGTGGATGGATACAGACGTAAACAAAATAAAAATAACAAACACGAAAATGGAACACAAAACATTATTAACAATGAAGATGTCCGCCTCAAAAATCCTGCGTCGGACTGGAACGCCCACCAACCCCCAGTTACTTAAGTGTGTAGATTGAGATAACACAGACAACTTCCCCGCCCATAGGTCTGTTGTTGTGAAAGTAAGCAGGTATTCCAGGAGCCAGGGTTGCCCGATCATGTCTGAGCTCAGTGGTATGGCCGTCCACTCCGTATCCATGCCGCTCAGTGGCACTCATCGGCAGTCTGGGCAGCCATCCCAGGATCCAAATTCTTAAGGTGAGAAGAGAAGGCGGGGAGAGTAACTGCAGCCAATCTGATGCGTATGCGGTCACCTGCGGCGACTTGATGAATCCGATTAACCCTTAATCTGCGTGAATTAGGTTTCTGTCTGCGGATAAACCTACGATCAAAAGAGTCAAATGCCCACGCATCGGTTGCGCATGGGTAGCTGTATAATATGCCCCTCAAAACTGGTGCGGTATCAACATATGACACGTTATAGGTAGCCGAATACGAGGCAAGTTCCTGTATTGAAGGAATGTCCCTAGACAACACTCCACGTGTGGATGCCATGTATGGCTGTGTTGCTGCTCGTGTATCAACCACACCGGTATCAGACCCAGCGGTTCTGGGTGCGATTCCCAGCGGAGGTATTCGGTTTAGCTGGTGTTAGGACTTGTTGTAAGTCGGCCTGGCTAGCTACCACTATTTTATCTAAGTAAGTTTATCTGTTTTATCTTATCTGTCTGTTTTTCCGGTAACTGTACGGTTGTTTAACCTGTAAATGCAGTTTAAATTAAGGATGGTTTCTTAATCGAACGTTTTCATGTAGTTACAACAGTTAAGGTACCTGCACTTCATGTCCCATCTCAAGTTTGCACCCTATATACCAAGTATCATTAGTCAACATTAAAAAAAAATTGCAAGTCTGGTATTCGCGATCAAAGGATAATTCAGCGTAAAAAATAAAAAACGGAAATATCGCAATGTTAAAATTTATTTATTTAACCGCTGTCGGATGCTGTATCCAAATTTTCCGCTGTATCGACGGTCATTTGACTCTTAAAATTGTTGAACACTTTTGATGGAAAACGGAAGTGCTTACCGAACGCCGCTTCGGCGTATTTCTTGAATCTAGTGTATTCCCATTCCTCTTTCTCCCATTCTTCTTTCTTAATGAAAAATAGAAGAGTCTGTACAAACTTTGGGACAAATTGGTCCATATAATAATATCTTCGTTTCCACACTCTGTGAGTTTCTACGAAGTTTCCTGCGTGCCCACTCATCCAAAACGGGAGGCTATAAAAAAGAAAGGTTTTTGCCCAAAACTGTAACGAATTAAGTAATAATGATTTTAACATTTAAACCTGGAACTATATTTATTTATTTATTACACAAAACAGATTACAATTACAATTACAAATATAAGTACGATTCTGAATCGATTGAGCTTATCTCCAACGTATTAAGTATTGAATTGGTTTTATAGAGAACCTCATCGTTTTCTGAAGATATTGTGATAGTTACTATAATCTGGTAAAATATTTATCTTAGATCCTTCGCGCGAATGATACCTACATCGATATCGAATCATCGTTGTAGCAGCGCCACAGAATCCACAAGCTGATTACATACATACATTATGTCACGCCTTTATCGCAGGGGGGGTAGAGATTAAAGACCTCCGTTTCCTTGTCACGAACTTGACATAGGTACTTCTCTGGCTAACATTCATAAATCTTCCATACAAGCTAACTTATTCTTGGTACTTCTTTTGCGACTTTGCGACTCTATACATAAAAATGACAACATATTCCCGTATTTATTGATTCTGATTTTTCCTATACCTGAAGAGTTGATTATTAAACGTACTTTTTGTGATAACAGCTTCCCCAAAAATCCAGCTTTAAAAAAGTTATGGATGTTATTTTGCAATAATAATAAGCAAACCTGGTACCCGAAGCGGACCAGGAGCCCTACCGCGTAAAAAATCTGGGTATGGATATGGGCTTCATTTGCCAGTTGAAGCTCATAGAATTACCATAATAATATACGGTCATTTAACTGTCAAATGAAGCCCATGTCCATATCCATATTTTTTACGTGATAAAATATTAGAAATATTAGAAATCGACTCGATCCACAAGCTATTCTCAGACATGACTGGAATCCGCAATCGCAAATCGCAAGGTTGTCCGGAAGACAATGGAGTGGATCTCCCTCCCTGCGTCTGTGTTCCTTACAACCCGACCATCTTCAAAGCAAGGGTGAGTAGGCACCTTCTGGGTCAGCGCTCCATCGTGGATCCTGTCTTAGCCCATGGGCTTGATTGGGATCAAGAGCAAATCCATTCAAAGTAAAAAAATATATAATGATATTGATTACAAATTGTCTTTTACATCATTATTAAAATGAATAATCTACCTACTTTAGTAGATATCAAAAGTTGTTAGTAAGATTATAATAATTTAATATAATGTGTTTAATTTGAGAATTATAATAATTACTAGCTGTTACCAGCGACTTCGTCCGCGTCGAATCCTTTTATACATGTATTAGTTTTCCGCCCGCGACTTTGTCCGCGTAGATTCTACTTTCCCCTTAAGTGAAAATCCTTTCTTACCTATCTACATGCCAAATTTCAACTCGATCCGTCAAGTACTTTGAGTTCTGCGTTGATAAGTATATCAGTAATTTTTGCCTTTTATATATTTAGATTATTGTCTGGGGTGGAGGTACTATGGCCGATAAATTGATTAAGTACTTACCTAACGATTTGTTAGCTTATGGGATTGGTCAGTTGTAGTAATAATTAACAAAATTCCGTATACATCTTGGGAACCGACAAAGCTGTTGAATTTCATTTGTTTTTGGCAAAAATACTGATCAAAGATTTTCACAAAACATAGGTTTGTTTATTTGTTTTTAAGCCTAATAATAATAAAATAAGTCACTTTTACTTTGAAATTAAAGGATTTTTCTTACAAAACTTCATCCCCTTTTCACCCCTTTGGGGATGGAATTTTCAAAAACGCCGAGATAGGTAAATGTTTATTTTTAATCCTTAATCTAATTATAAAGTTTGAAGATCCTAACTCCAAAATTGACGGACTTTCATACAAACTTTCATCCCTTATTTCACCCCCTTTAGGGGTAGAATTTCGAAAAATCCTCTCTAAGTGCACCCCTAGACCTCACAAGGAACCTATGTGCCAAATTTAAAGTCTCTAGAGCTAGCGGTTTGGGCTTTACATCGATATGTCAGTCAGTTTCTTCTTTTATATATTTAGAGATAGAAGAAGATAGATAGATTGAATGAATTGATAATATGGGAAATATGTTTCTAGAAAATAAATCATCAGTCAATAATGGCTTCGGTCAAAAGTTGAGTGGGATAACAAAACATTTAAAATAAAAAAAAATGACAACAGAAAATCGGAATTTAAAACCTTTGTCAATCGTGTTTTCGGTGTAAAGAAAATTATGGAAAATAAAAAGTGGCTAAACGTTTTCGGGAAAATGAAATTCGTGATCTAAAAATTCGAATTCAAGATAGGTTACCCTTTTTACTATTCTAGGGGTTGACGTTACTCTGTGATTTCATTGAATGAAAATGAAGGAAAGAAAATTAGGAGAGGAGGAGAGGTTCAAAACTAGTTTTATAGTTTTTTTTTAATATTTTTCGAATAATCCGGTGCGGAACCGTCTCAAACAGATAGTTTATTCTCATTACATTAAATTTTTAAAATATATCATTCGGTATCAAAATCATATTTGCAGCATCGTAGTGTATGCGATAAAGAGAACAATCACACAGAGTATATGTGCGGTGCGAATGACGTCTTCTTCTTCTTCTTTATGTTTTGTATGTAGGTACTACGTTGTCTATTCCGCCAACGTCACGGTAGGCACTCAGTGTTGATGTTCATTCAAGTGGGAGGTAGAGGCATCCTTGGTAGCGCAAATAGTGGCGGAGTGAATGAGATTCTAAATAACTATATATATATATATATATATATATATATATATATATATATATATATATATATATATATATCAATGGTTGCGCCACCAGCGGGTGATTTAGTTGCCGGCAACAATGGTCGCGCAACCCAGTTGACACCAGGTGAGATATCCTCCATACAACTGTAAATACTTACACATTTTGTTGGTAGCGCGATTGCTGGCGCCACCATGGTATCTTAATGAAATCTATATATTTCATAATGTTAAATACCCACACGAAAACATTTTCTGGGTAAAAATGTTAAGGTGTATGAAGGTATTGTGATGATAATGTGCATAGTGTGTGGGCATGTTCACAAAACACATGTTATGGCCAAAGAGTAGTTTTTGACGTTATACTGTTTTGTTTTCTTTGTGCCCAAAGTTAAGAGGAGGTTGTGTTAGGTGTTTAGGACAAAATTAGCTTTTTTCTTCGTTTTTAAAGGTTCTTGTATTTATTACTTTTATAACCCTAGAATACTAATGTATAATGTAATTTTTTTACTGCTTACTACTACTCATCGCTTGGGAGGCTACTATTCCCATAGTTCATATCATTGAAAAACAAACAATAAAAAAATAAAAAAATTCAAGCACAAACAAACATATCCAAACATAATAGGTCAACCTCTGCCTTATAATTGCAATAATAAAAAATAGCTAATATTAATCAACACAGCCTCATATGGTACTTGCAACTTAACACTTACGTAACTTAAAAAAAATAAACAGAGTACCAAAATTTCAAATATTATTATGAAATTTTAGTTTTTTTTTCAAACATTTGAAAAATGGAACATTTTTATAAAAATATATTATCATTCTGTTGAGATCAGCATAAAAAACTAACACTATGTATCACAATTTGTATGGCACATAACTTTAAAATTTGTGTTTTTTCATTTCTTATCACAAAAAAAACAATTAGGCGATCGATGCTCAAGACAATAAGGTTTATTGCATTTCGCACAATAATAAACACTCATGTGCCTTTTTTTTTACTGTGCATGAGTTGCACATGCTTCTCTTTTCTTTTTTTTATAAAATTTTCTTACATATTTTGTGCATCCTTTACATTCAAAACATCATCTATGGCCTCTCTTACTCATTATTTTTCTTTCTTCGCTACGAATGGCACACCATGGGTGAATCAGGTCATCGCTTAGTGCTTTCATGTACGCTCTTCTATTCATTGGCTTTATTTTTCGCGTTCTGGAGTTGTCAGCATGTAATATATAGCTATTCAGAACAGCCATATTTATCATGTCATAAAAAATGCAGAGTGGCCAACGTCTTGTCTTGCGGTTACAACTCAAATGGCCACACATTTGGTCAAATGTATCGACAGCTCCTTTTGTCTTATTATACGACGTAATCATGAATGGTTTTTTTGACACTGGTTCCATAGCTGGCTCGTCATGCATTGTAGATATTAGAAGAACAGTTTTCTGAGGCTTAGGTTTGAAGCTTACCAGTGTAAGTTTATCATGAAAGCCATACATTGATGTGCCTACACGTCGGGAGGTATCGTGCTTGAATTCGCTAGGAATTTCTTTTTTGTTGGCTTTGATGGTCCCCAAAAAAGTCAGCTTATATGGTTCAGCAATAAGTTGTTCAGCCAAAGGCACAGACGTAAACCAATTATCTGCAGTAATGTTTCGATTTCTTCCATGAATTGTTTGTGTCAGCAATTTGCAATAATGAGTACTCAGAGGTTTGGCAGGGACTTGACTATTTTTTCCTAGATAAGGACAAGCATCGAACATATATTTGTTATTCACATTACAAGCTAGAATTATCTTGAGTCCATACTTTGCAGGTTTGTTAGGAATTTACATCCTAAATGAACACCTTCCTCGAAACCCAAGTAATTGTTCATCTATCGTAGCATACTCATTGTGGCAATATATTTTGATCCGCAATGAGTAGGATCGAAAAGTTCCTTTGTCGGTAAATTGTTATTACCCATAGCTCCACTTAATATAATTAGACCAAGAAGAGCATTGAGTTCTTCTTTCCTCGCCTGTGAAATGGTCGAACTCTGTTCTTTATATTTGCTAGACTTGGATGATATGTCTTCATTTGTACGTAAAAGTATATCATCTATCATTGCTGGGGTAAAAAACTTTTGAAAACATTCAATGGGCCTTAAAACATATTTTCCCTCCGATTTTGGTCCAGGAACAATGTGAACTATATTTCTTGATGCAGTTCTGTTTGATCTCTGTCTCCTACCACTCTCGGTAGACCAAATATAATTGTTCTTACCTCTGACTGAAGATGTGAGGGGACGTACAATAAGAGTTGGCGGCTCCGAAGGCTCTGGATCGAGATTCGAGACATGTGTTGTAATATTTTGACAGTCATTTCCGTAGTCATCGATCGGTATAAAAGTAGGATCGGCGACGTTGGCGTCGGAATCATAGTCAACTTCTAAATTATCTTCATTTTCACTAGCTTAATCATCTTGTAACAACCAATATTCTATTTGACTATTATTTGGATTCATCTGTAAACAAAATATTTATTTTTGTAAATAAAATAAACTCCGATCAGGTCAAAAACTTCAATAATAATGAATAAGTCCATTAAAAAATAATTACCTTTAATACTATGGATCGCCTCCCAGGCGACCCGACACTCTATAACCCGCAAAGGACAAGAGCCCGCGGGACGCACGATCACCCGTGTCGCGGGGTGCACTGAGTTGAGGGGAGCGCGCGAGTCGCAACGCTCCCGCGCGTTTTGTAATTATAACGAAAAAAATGTCCGAGCGCGGCCTCCCAGGCGATGATTAGTACTCTAGGGTTAATAAGTGTTACCGACGTTTATTTGGATATAAAACCTACCTAAGCAATTAAAAACAAAGAAAACAAACTTAAAATAATATCAATAAAAGTACAAAAACCTATTGAGCGAGCACAATGCTCGGCAATATCAGCCGATCGCGGGGATATGGTGAAAAAAAATAATAATGCAAGAAAACGGAACGTATCTGAACTTTGAATTGGGAATATGATTATAATCTTATCTTTTCATAAAAGGAATAATACTTTAAAAATTTAAAACAAAATCAAACCTAAAAACTGATATTTTGTGTAATGGAACGTAATTAAGCCGCGATGATAGATGCGTGTAAGCGAGACAGTTTTATTTGTAAGAAAGAGAAGAAAAGTAAATGTTAAAATAGCCGAATCGTTTCTTTACTTACCCAATTTTTATTATACTCTTTATTGCACTAGAAAATACATTTACAGAATAAATTTGAGACATATGTACAAAGGTGGACTTATCTCTAAAAGAGATCTCTTCCAGCCAACCTGAGACGTGTAAGAGATGATAATATTAAGCGGGTGACTCTAAATGCAAAACTAAATAAGAAAATGGTGAAACTAATATCTACATCATAGACACATAAATAGATATAATACCTACATAATTTACCTGGGGCGAGAAGGAGGAGGGAGCATCTGGAAACGGGAGGAAAGATACTGAGGAGAGTTAGGGTCTTTGAGAATTTTGAATACGGTAGAGAGGATGTGCATATCACGGCGAAGGCGGATGGGAAGCCAATTTAGTTGACGGCGAAAAACGGACACATGATCGTACTTGCGCAAACCGAAAATGAATCGAATGGCCCGATTTTGTAAGCGTTCCAGCTTGTTCAGCTGTTCCTCGGTCACATCCAGATAACAAACATCGGCGTAGTCAAGTAGGGGAAGGAGAAGGGATTGCGCCAGCATAATTTTAGTTTTAAAAGGAAGGAAGTATTGTAGTCGCTTGAGGGAGTGAGAGGAATAATGGATCCGTTTACTGACTTCACTAATATGCGCAGACCAAGACAAGGTGCAATCCATAATAAGGTCTAGATTTTTCACTTTGTCAGTAAGAGGGATAATCTTGTTATTATATATAATGGGTGGAACAGATTTCAAATCAAGATTAGTCCTAAGCCGGCCGCTGCCCACAATCATAGCCTGACATTTGCTAGGGTTCACGAGTAATCCGAAAGATGTTGCCCAAGCCCGAATAGCGTCCAGATCCCGATTCAAGGAACCAATTGCTTCTGTAACCTCAACAATAGAAAAGTGTCGGTAGATTTGTAGGTCATCATCATAGAGGTGAAACGGGGAAGATATGACACTGGATATTTTATTGATAAAAATAGAGAATAGTAAGGGAGAGAGAACGCCGCCTTGCGGAACACCAGCTGATAAAGTTGACCAATCGGATGCAGTGTCGTTATTAACTACACGTTGAAAGCGGTTAAACAGATAAGATTGAAACCATTCAATTACGTGGTCAGAGATGTTGAAAGATCGAAGAGTAGCAATGAGAAGGTCGAGGTCTACACAGTTAAACGCACTGCTAAAGTCTAGCAGAACCATTGCTGTGAGTTTAGTGTGATCCATCGCATTGCGAATGTCTTCGGTTATGTTCAACAGTGCACCAACCGTGCTATGGGAAGGGCGGAATCCTGATTGGAAAGGACACAAGAGGCTGTTAGATGAGAAAAAGAAATATAATTGCTTATGAACAAGAGACTCAAGGACCTCAAACAATACGATGATATGCATTCCGTCGTGACAAAACTTATGCAGGAACGTAATGATAATACAAAATATATAAAATTACTTGAAAATAAAATCGATCTCTTGGAAAAAGGCGCCCGCTCAACAAGTTTGGAGATTCGCAACTTGCCTATGCAAACAAATGAAGGTACAACTGAATTAACAAACATAATTTATTGCATAGGTAATGTTCTGAGTGTGCCTATAAAGGAGCATGATATCAAAAATACCTATAGAACTAGGAAACAAAAAGATTCACCGTCATCTATCATTGTTGAATTTACGGCTGATATTTTGAAAAACAATTACTTTCTGCATCAAAGCAATACAATCGAAACTCTGATAAACCTAAGCTCAATACCAGCATTCTACGTTTACAAGGACCCGAAAAACCAATTTTTATATCGGAAAATCTCACGCCAAAGACAAGAAGACTATTTTATCATACCAGAGAATTCAAAAAGGCAAATAATTATGCGTATGCTTGGACTTCAAATGGAATTATTTTCCTTCGCAAGGTGCAAGGCGGGACCCCAATACGCATTGATGCTGAGGAAGATCTGCAGAAACTAACTTCTAAATGACTAGGATATCTACTGAATTCTGTTGTTATGTTGATAATAGTTTTTGAATTGCATGTTGGTATATTTTTAAGGTTGTTTAAATGTATTTTTATAAAAATGCGGTACTGGTGTTTTATAGTTTTTAAGTACTTACTTATTATTACTTACTCGTCGAATGGCATACAATATATTAAGGTAATTCGAAATCAAATTGAAATAATGGTAAACTTCTATTTTGAATTATTCAAAAACATTTTTTATTTCACTTCTGTAACACACATTGCTTTTTTGTTTTTTTATATAAACTTGTTTATATCAACACTCATAAGTTGTAAAATGATATTTTTATTTTTTGTAATCACTCAAGGGCTTTTACTAAACATAATGATAAGTCGAGATTGCACTGCTACTACGACAATTGAATTGAATCATCCCAAGCATAATTATGTCTGTTTTATTCGTATGGGTACCCGCATTTGTTTGCATCTGTTTTTAAAGCTATCGAGTCTTTCTTTGACAAATGTTTTTATGTTTGTTGTGAGCACGGAGTGTCGTGTCATGGTTTTTCCAAAAATTCAATATCCACCTTTCCTTACGATTACTATGGTATGTGTATTTAATTATAGCCAGCATTATAATGAACAACTTGAAAAGATTGCTTGTGGAAATATTTGTTTAATTATTTTATCGGTGTTTGTTAATATGCTAGTCTGTGCATATTCAGATAAATCATGCGTAAAGAAGTCATTACTAATTAAATTTTATTTAATGCAAGTGTCTTTTGTTAACATAATAATAAACAGTATTAGCTCTTTAGTAATAGGAAACACTACACTAACAAACCATTTCTATAATATCTATATTTGTTTAGTATGGGTGGGATTAGTGCATAAAGTTATAAATGTTATAATTGATACAAATAATATAACGAAATGGGTTTTCAGCTCGAATTTAGGTGATTTATTGAAATCTCTAATCCTATCGCTTTGCTTGCGAAGGTCCATTGATTCAGAACACATTTTTTCATTTCTTTTAAAAAGTAAAATATGAATTTAAATCATTCTACAATACAAAATGATTTGGATACTTTTTGTGACTCAAGATGCACTCGTGTGTGTGACACATATGTTATTAAGCAGACTGCAAATATTAGTGATAAATCACTTACTATTATTACGGCAAATGTCAGAAGTATTCACCAAAATTTTGATAAATTTCTTGTATTTTATGCGTCGCTCAATATTGACATTGATTTGCTCGTTTTGACTGAATGTTGGACAGACGACTGTAAGCCACCGCCCTCATTAGCAAACTACCAAACATTTCTAACAAAAAGGGCACTCAACCAAAATGACGGTGTGGTTGTTTACGTGCGTGAAAGTATTAGGGCCATAGCTAGTGAACCAATTATTCAAGACGGTAATTGTCTTGTTCTGAATATTCAAGACAATTGTACGGTTATTTGTTCGTATAGACCACCGTGCTTTCCGAATCCCATAAAATATCTTGATTCCCTTGACACACTTTTACAAAGCATTAAATCTAAGACTATTGTACTAACAGGAGACATCAATATAAACATTTTACCAGAAAATATTACGAATCACGGTCTTCATTATATTAGTCTAATGGCTTATCATGGATTGTTGCAAGGTGTTGATAAGGCAACTCGCGATAAATCTTGTATTGACCATTTTATGGTAAAAACCTCACTTGATTGGCAAACATTTGTTTTTGATCCACTTACAGATCACTCTCCCGTACTTCTAGTAGTAAATGACGCTAATATCAACAAACTCACAAAAAAATAATTACAAACTATGATGCTATAAGAAAGCAACTCGCAGATGAGAATTGGGACGAGTACTATCTTTTGGACGATGCAAATAAGGCAGCCTATTATTTAATATCCAAATTACAATATGCAATTGATTGTAATAGTCATGAAGTTGAATTACCACATAGAAAAAAATGTTTAAAACCTTGGATTACTCTTGGAATTTTAAGATCTATAAAAAAAAGGAATTGGCTTCAACGACAAAGTAAGCGTTCTCCCAATGATGTAATTTCGAAGTCAGTATTTATAGCATACAGGAACAGATGTAACAATTTAATCAAAACTCTTAAGGCACAATACTATCGTAATAAGTTTGTTCAAAATTCAGGCAATTCCAAAAAGACTTGGGATACAATTAAGGATGTTTGTAACATATACAGTAAACGTACTGGTGCTGATGAGCTTTTGCATGCTAAATCAACTGTAACGGAATCTTTGGACCTGGTCAATGAGTATTTTACCTCAATTGGACTTGAACTGGCTAACATCACATTGACGAAACTAGGATTAGATGAAAACACCTTAGCACGAAATACAAAGCCAAGTGACTCACCTCCTGGATCTTTTTCTTGTTCTTCTGTAGACTGTTTCGAGGTTCATGAAATCATTTTAGGTTTAAGATCAAATTGTGCGTCTGGGTGGGATAACATTACAACTAATATTGTTAAAAAGGCTTGCCCGTATATTCTGCAACCGTTAACACATTTAATAAATCTTAGTCTTGACACGGGAATTTTTCCCGAAGCCTTTAAACAAGCCATTGTTACACCCATTTATAAAACTGGTTTAAAAATGCTTCCGACTAACTATAGACCTATTTCTCTGTTAACGACGTTTTCAAAAATTTTGGAAAAAAATGTAAACAAACGGTTGATGGATTATCTGGAGAAGAACAGCCTATTGAGTCCACGACAGTTTGGTTTTAGGCTAGGTAAATCCACGGAGGATGCTGTACTTGAGCTAACTGCTAAGGTGCGTACATATCTAGATAATGATGAGCGGTGCTTAGGTGTCTTTTTGGATTTACAAAAGGCATTTGACACCGTGTCAATTCCCAACCTTTTAAAACGTATTGAACATCTGGGCGTAAGAGGAGTCCCTTTATCCTGGTTTCATTCTTATCTTGAGGGCAGGTCTCAGAGGATCAGAATTAATGAGCACGTGAGTAATGATTCAGATTGCGTTTTTGGTGTACCGCAAGGTAGCACTTTAGGGCCGACATTATTTTTGATTTATGTTAATCAAATCTGTAATCTTAACATAGCAAGTGCTGATATCATCATGTTTGCGGATGACACTGTCCTTCTCTTCCATGGACCAGATTGGAATCAAACCCGTTTACTTGCTGAAGCCGGAATGAGTAGGGTTGTAGCCTGGCTAGAGGACAGTCTTCTGAACCTTAACACCACAAAAACAAATTACATTTGTTTCAGTATTTCGGATCGTACTTCTCCTAAGAACTTCAAGCTTCAGTTGCACACATATCCCTGTAATAGAAATCCTTGCATTACAGCTCTTTGCTCCTGTGGTTTTCTAACGCGGGTTCATAATATGAAATATTTAGGTGTCATAGTCGATGAGAATCTTAGCTGGGGCCCCCCGATTACCGCAGTTGCTAAGAGAACCAGAAAATTAATATACGTTTTTAAAAATTTGCGAGGTGTGGCTCCACCTGATATACTCTGTTTAACCTACAAGTCGCTTGCTGAAAGTATACTATTGTATTGTATCTGTGCTTGGGGGACGGCATCTAAGACTTCTCTTATTGAAATTGAGCGTGCTCAACGTGCAGTTCTGAAGGTTTTGATGGGTCTACCCTTCCGCTACCCCACTGAAGATCTGTTTAAGATCTGTGACGTGCTTTCAGTTAGAAAATTATTTATTTACCAGTCTCTGCGAAGATATCACCGTTACACTGTTCCCTTTTTGACTCTGCCTAATAGACGTGTATGCAAAGTACCATTACCTAAATGTAGAACCGTATTCGCAATGAAAAGCCATGATTACTATGCACCTATGCTTTATAATAAGCTTAACCGTAATGTTAAGGAAATTTCTAAGTTAAGCAATAACATGTTTAAAAATATAATTTTAAGTAATCTTAGGGAACTGGATTATGAAACGACAGAAAATCTCTTTGTAAGGTTACAGTAGCAAGTATTTGTTTGTTAGCATTTAATTCAATATTACTGTACTATTATAACTTTAATTAAGATCACACTTTTAAAAACACTTAAATTAATTTGTTAATCTACCTGGGAGTACCGTGGCCTGTAGCACAGTTTTTACTACCACGGGTCACGGTGTCAAATTTTATTTGATGTATGTGTTTAGTACTCAATAAATAATTATCTTATCTTATCTTAATTATCTTATCTTATCTTACCTTGGAAAGAATAGGGAGTATGGAAATGGGGCGGTATTGAGAAAGAGAAGATGGATTAGGAGTTTTAGGAAGGGGTATGATGTGGGCTTTTCTCCACGCTGAAGGAAAGACATTGTGTTGCAGGGAAAAGTTGATAATGTGAGAGATTACAGGCACAATGTGCAAATTTTTAAGGTGTAATAGTTTTATTTGACCGATAACTTATTAGAGGTCAGCTCTTTAAATATAAATAAAGATTATTGGCGCGTTAGAAAATGTCTTATGTGGAGGAATTAAGATATTTGTTATAAAAGTATTAATTAAGTAGGTATATTATTTGCTTCCCACGTACAGCGTCATCGAATACAGCGTTACAGTACGAGTATAGCGTTATCGAGTTCATAGGAACTATTTTTTTAAAGAAAATCCCTCATTCAGGAGTCGAGTTCGGTCGCTCATTAAAGATTTGATGTAACTGTTACATATCGGAGGATGTGGCACTGCTACAACAAAGCGCACGTTCTATTAAGTATTTAATATTCTATACCTTAATTCCCTTGAAAAGTACTTACAGGCTGAAATATCTTAGTGCCCATCTATAAACATTAGTGTAGAAGTAACCCGATAATGGGTTTAAGGTAAGGAAAGTTTCAGCGCTGGAGACGCCAGCCGCGACAGCTATTATTGTAAGGCCAATCTCGTATCCGTCAATGAGCACAATTAGGCCTTCTTGAATGTTTTCTACGGTAGGTTGTATGGCATCTGTAGACTTTTCTGTATAAAACATAAAAATATTTTTACATTTAATTAAATCCCCAAGCAACCATCTAGCAAATATTTAACTATTTCCAAATCTTAATACGAAAATAACTATTTATTATAAAGACGCTAAGGGTTGGCAGCAGAACTACCATCTTAACAGTCGTCATGTTGCCTTAAACTGAAGTTGGTTATTAGTTCCCCAATAATCCGTTTTCGAATCTTTTGTGTCGTACAGTATTAAGCTCTAGTATCTGACAAAATTGTACTCTGACGCGATAGTAATAAATAAAGTTTAATTTATTACTAGCGGCCGCCCGTGGTTTCACCCGCGTAGTTCCCGTTCCCGAAGGAATATCGAGATAAAAAGTAGCTTATGTTTTAATCAAGACTATCTTCTATATGTGTGCTAAATTTCATCCAAAACCGTTCAGTAGTTCTTGCGCGAAAGAGTAACAAGCATCCAAACACCCCCACAAACTTTCGCATTTATATTCGTAATATAAGTAATTTATTTGTAGGATACTTCGAAAGCCGCGAGCTGAACTAAACGTTTTTGTTAGGGCAAAACACACACACACATATTCAAAGGGATATGTAAGTACTATAAGCAAGAAATTTAAAAACGTATTGAGCTCACCACTGTAAGTAAAGCTGGACTTTACTTACCAGTTGTAGGGATAGCCAAGTCGAGACCCAATCGCGGTTTCCAATAAAATGTTCCTGGTATAGCAGCCTGGGAACAAAATTGTAGAATTAATTCTTGTTTAAAAATCCATGAAGTAAAAGGGGCCTAGAATGGGTAACACATTTTTCACTATTATGAAATTATTTTATAAGTTTTATGCCTCATAAATGAAAAAAAGCTAAGCTCTATATCCAAAATAAGATTTATGACGGGTAAAAAAAAATTAAGTAATATTAGATACTTCAACACAATAAACCGAAAACACAGCTTACCCAACCCAATTCGAGCACAAGGAGATAACATAGGCTTATGAGAAAAATTTTCATTGTTTATATAGCAGTGTTACGTTTGTTTAAAAAGAAAAAAAAATCTTACCCTTCCAATAGGGACAACCGCAACAATAAACAATAATAACGCCGTACACATCATGCTCTATAAATAAAAAATATGATAATTGAAAAAAAAAACTGTTACAAAATCCAGTGTCCGCTAACCAGCGCGCATTCACTGCAACTGTACTGTTTAACGCGGCCTTTCCGGTAAAAGTTATGATAACAATAAATTCCATGACACGGGAGGCAACAATTGTATTGATGTAAATTCCAAGATACCAATTAACCAGAAAAATTTTAGTCATCAAAGACTATCTATAAGCACGTCCAGTTATTATAAATATCGTTATTGACTTATATCATATTTTGACTTCTTATCACAAAAAACACTTTCTTCTTTAAGTACTTCTCGTGATACATAATGCCGATGTGCTATAATTCCACTCAACGCATAACACAAAAAAGGGTGTAGAGTGCGTAGGGTTACCAGACGGAAAATTCAAAAGTTCTGACAAATGGCCTGATTTCCCTAAAAAAAACCTAAGATTTCGCATTCAAATTTTTTAACCGATTTTAAAAAAGAAGATTATCTTTCGTCGTGGTGTATATGTCGCAATCAACTGTTTAAATCAGCCGTTCAATTGGAGGGCTAGGCCGTTATTTAAATGCCGGCAAATAATGAAATGCCTCAGTCGTAACGGTTAACGACTCATTAAATGAGATCCCAGGTAGTACAAATGCTGTGTAAATTTTTAGTTAAATAGCATAGAATAATTTAAAAGTTGTGTAGCCGCTATTTTTTTTAAATGCAGTCGGATAGAGGCATACTATATGGTAAATATTTTTTTATCGTAAGCTTTATAAAATAGCGGTGTAAACGTTTAAACAGCGTTTTTAAGTTGCTGTCATTTACCAGAGTGAAATGAGCCATGAAAAGGTTTTCATGTCAATTTTGAAAAGCATTCGTAAAAAAGCTTCCTACGCAGGCATAAACGTAGAGTAATTTTACTTTTATAGTGTTAAAGCACTACATAGTACATAGTACATACTATTATTATGAAAAAGCACTGTAAGTTACATTTAAATAGCTTTTTGCCACGAAGAATCGATAATGTGCTGATTAAAAGTTTTCACTATTGTCACTTATTTGCCAGTCGCTATTTATGTGACAAATTTGTTACTTCTAGAGCAATAAAACACTGTTAAAATGCTTTACTTAGATAAATTTATAAAGCTTCAATTGCTGTTGGTGTTAGACCACGCCAGTGTTACTTATTTTTTTTTTAAATGACCTCAATAAATAGAAAAGATTTAAAAGAAGTGGTGGCTACTGGAGAAGAGTGCGGAATAAACTCAATAGTATTTTAAATAATGGAGACACAAAAACTGTTAAGGTAACCATGAAGATAAAATTCTGGCCAACATAGACACTATTAGATTTGCATCGGGTTCCGTACATAGTTCTGATAATGAATCGAGTACTTTTATGACAATAAACGACGTAAAAAAAACAGTGAAATTAATACGCCAAATGCGAGTCATGTACTTGAAGAATTAGACGTACTTTATTATGAAAAAAAACGTGATGGTCGTAGATAGGTGTCGTAATGTTCCAGAAAATGTATCTCTGAATATAAATATAGATGGCTTACCAATCTTCAAAAGCTCGAAATTGGAGATCCGGCCAATACTATGCAATATATGTAAATGAAGTCTATAAAGCTCTTCATTCATTTTGAATTTGGCACGCTCGGTGACTTTGACATTTGAGGCGAATGAAACCGAGTGAGGATTTTATAGGTGATGTTTTTTTGCCTTGTAATAAAAAGGACCAGTGAAAGTAAACTCGTACATACATTTTGTTAAAAAAAGTGTAGTTATATGCGAAATCATAGCTTTAAATGTCGTTTCTCTTTTCAGGTAAGATACCTATATTGTTATTTTCGTAAATAGTAAACTTTAATTATTGTAAATCCTAAAAGAAAATAAATTCTCTTTTCAGAGCAACACAAACTTTTATTACGCTGATTTAAAGGAATATCATTACATTTATTTTAAAAGCCCAATTTGCGACCAATTATCATCGGTATATACGCTGGAAAAGGCAAGTCAAAAGTTCGGCGCATTACTAAAATGCGCATCAATACATGCTATACATCCTTTCTAAAATGAATTATATTTAATAAATAAGTTATTACGACAAGAGAAAAGACCTCTTGCTCAGGTTGAATAGCGACTTAGTGAACAGACGGCTTCTGATATGCACATCAATGACACCGACATTGCAGATTATCCTTATGTAAAAATAAATAAAAGCCAAGATGCAAAATTAAAATTAAAAAAAAAATGTTTTGAGTTGTAAGGCTGAGGATAAATATTTTATGACGAATTAAAATGATATTATTGAATTAAAGTTTTTTGAAACACAGGACAATGAAATAAAAGTTTGTGGTAAGCAATTGTGTAATAAAATAGATTATTTTGATTCCCCAATAAAATAATCATTTCTTAATATTTATAAAATTCCCAACCTACCTTCGAAAGCGGAAGTTATTTGTTCTCCATATAAAAAAAAATGCAAACTTGTTGCAATAAACCATAGTGACTGTATAATTTTCACTCCTCTATTGCATACTGTGTAAGTATTTTAAGTGAACACTTAATGTAATTATTACTTTTTTTAAATAAAACAAATGTTATTTTAAGTATATTTTTATTTAATAATGAAAAGCCTTAGATTACATTGTTTTTATAAATCTACAGACCTTCATAACATAAGCAAAACATCTAGGTAAACTACTTATCTATCTAAATGATATTCTATTCTAGATATCTTATAAAAAAATAATCAAATATTTTTTTTATTTTCAAATAGAATCTATTATAAATCAGCCTTAAGTTGCATGTTATACTTAGTATACTTTTGTTTAATAAATGAACAGACCGGCTTAACATGAGCAAAACAACTAGGTAAACTACTTATATATCTTATAAACGTAATTAATTATTCAAATAAATATTTTTCATCTATCAAAGATAATTCGTTATAAATCAGCCTTAACTTGCATGTATAATATTTTCTTTACTTTTTTATAAATCGACTTGCTTAACAGGAGCCAAACTACTAGGTAAACTACATATCTATCTTATAACTGTAATTTAATAATCAAATACATATTTTTCAGTTATCAATGAGAATCTGTTAAAAATCATCCTTAGTTTAGTTTTGTTTTATAAATCTGCAGACCTGCTTAACATGAGGTGAACAACTAGGTAAACTATCTATCTTATAAACGTAATTTAATAATCAAATAAATAATGTTTATTTATCAATGAGCATCTGTTATAAATCATCCTTAGTTTAATTTTATTTTATAAATCTACAGACCTGCTTATTTTAGAGAGCAAACCATTATCTGATTTGTCCAATCACCTTTCCTCAGGATATAGTTTCGGAGAGGAAGTTGTGGCTTTATTTTCATCGTTTCTGTCTAAAATGTTTTTACCATGGTCTATTTTCTTTGTGTTTTGTAGTAAGTTACACTTAGCTTTCAAACTTGAGTTTCTATCTATTCTACAATAATAATAATAATAACAACAATTTATTTTCTCATCACAATAGGTGAACTTAATTATAATACAGAGATAGAAAATGTATTTATTTGAGTGTGACCTGCATTGTGAGGAGACTGGTGCCTGAAAAGGTTTCCAATGAAACCTGAGCTACAGGTCACCAGGACCCTCTTGCATTTAAATTATTCTTAAGGACACAAACGTGAGAGACAATAACGACAAAAAAAAAAGAGCCGAAATCAGTTTAGCTTAATACAATCTAAAAAGTAAATAAGAAATCTTTTATGCCTGGTATTGCAGTACCATTTGTGTTTAGGTGTTTCGCGCTCGTGTTTGTGTGTGTTTTTGTTGTATGTTCTGTTAGATAAAATGAGAGGCTCTGAAACTAACGCATGCGAAGCATATGTAAAAAAAAACACCGTTTGATAAGAGAATGAACAAGCTCATTTTTTTATTGTAATTAAGTCTTCCTTCGATTCGTAGTCCAAAGTTTTAAGATAATTGGAGACTGTTAACTTACAATCAAACTTAGGCAGAGAGTATATGTTAAGAATTTTATTCGATTTGTTATAAAGGTAAGCCCCCAAGAAACAAAAAAACTTATGTGAAGTGGCAGTATTGAATTTGCGCGTGCCACATACCTTATCCTTCTTCTTCTTCCTTTATGTTTGTGTAAGTCAGGCTGTAATACAACCGAGATTGCTTCTTAAGAATCGTGTTTCTGCCTGAATACGATGTGACTTAGCAGCCCCTCCCCAAACCGTTATACAGTATTCTGTATTAGACTGGTATAAGGCTTAGTAGACCATCTTGACGACCCGATGACTTGCTACCTGTTTAAGAGTTTTAAAAATATAGTTTACGTAACCTGGGAACCAAAGCGTCAATACGAGGTTTGAAAGATATTGTTTGGTCAAGTATGACACCCAGGTACTTAATTTTATCAGTTGCCTGTGCTGTTGGACAGGAGCAAGCAAGGACATCAGGGTAAAACTCATGCGCAGTTATACAGGAATCAGACGATGGTAGCTGATTTTGTTTGAGCGCAAACGGAATGTATTTGTCTGGCCGACATTAAGCGTTAATACATTTTGATTTAGAAGGCGAAACCATTCTCAGCGATTTCAAAAACGTTAGCCCAAGAATCACCGCAAAAGAGAAGAGCAGTGTTATCGGCATAAGTGATGATTTTGCCTTCGTTAAGCTGGAGTTCACAGAGTTCATTTATGTAGACGAGAAACAGCGTGGACCCAAGGATGTTACCCTGCGGGACCCCGTATGACACGGAAATCTCGTCACTCGGCCAATTGCCGATCTTAACCCTTTGGGATCTGTTCTTCAGGTAACTATTAAATAAATCCAATGGTAGACCTCTTATACCCATTCCCTCTAACTTTGATATAAGGAGTGGAATGGAGACCGTGTCAAAGGCCTTGGCAAGGTCTAGAAATATTGCTACACATTTCTTTTTTTTTCTTTTTCTGATCTGTTGTGTAACAATAGAATCTATACGCTCATGAAAGCGTCATTAGTGGACTTATTACGACGGAAACCATACTTTGAATGTGAGAGTAACTTTTTGTCTCCAAGAACTTAATTAATTGTTGGTATGAACCAACAATTAATTAAGTTCTTGGAGATACGTTCTAGTATTTTAGACAAAGTTGGCAGTTTGGAAATGGGTCTGAAGTTATCAACTCGGTCTTTTTCACCTGCTTTATGTATGGGTTTGATGAGGGCAATCTTGAAAGCTGAAGGAAAAACGCCAGTTTTAATTGCAAGATTGCAAATGTGAGTAATGGCAGGAATAAGTATAGGTGCATAACGCTTAACAACTTTAGACGATATTAAATCATTTCCGACGGCACACTTGTTTTTAGGACCTTCAACAATACAAAATGTAAGTTCAGTTTGCATTTTGTTTTTATTAGTACCTTCATAGGATTTTTCTTCAACTTCTGCTATCTTTATTTTTTTTTGCCATTGGTTTACTATTCTTTTACATGTTTAAATTCTCATGATTTAAGTCACTGTCTGAAGTTTCTACGTTTCGTTTGTAATTTGAGCTAATCTTGGGCGGTGTATTTTTTTCTATTGTATCTAGAACTCTATTGTATCGTAAATTGCACTATCCAAACAACCACCACCAATAAAAATCAAAATGTAATAGCAATTTTACGTATGATTTGTGACACACAAAATGTCGAGGTAAACTTCTTGTGCCTGGATCAAAGACGCAAACAATACATTTTTCAGATATTATAAAATGGGTCCAAGTCCATGGCCATTTAAATATCGGATCTTAAATCATTTCTCTTTATAAATGTATCTATATCCATTAAAGCTGACAAATTCAAACATTGATCTCAAAGCAGTTTCTGTAAAAAACACAAAATCATACATACATAATTTAATGATAACACAGATTATGCTGACATTTTCTCGTATCGATGCGAAACCCTAAAATTCGTTACCTTAAATTCTACAGGGCTAACAAAATTAAACTATTGTGTTATTCTTTATACAAAAACGTAAATCAATATAGTATAAAGACTTAAATAACAGCTTATTAGAAAAAAAATAGTGTACTCACCCTGGGATTATTAATTTTAACCAATAAAATTCAGTACTACCGACGCGACGCACTCGCTCAGATAAAAATGCTCGATTTTGATTTTGCTGTCTCTTTGCTTTTATCACAGCTAATAGCAATTTAGTAGCTTCTTTAAATAACGGCAACATAAATGCTAATATTGTAGCGAAGAGCAACGTAAGTGCTCAAATTTAGCATCCTTCATTACAATAAACAGTATTAAATACTTTTTTGTAATATAAACAGAAACGCAATTTTTTTATAATTTCTTTTCGCAGAATAAATCCTTTAACAAATATAAAATGTATATTCCTTAGTAATTACTACTAAAAACATTATGTTTTGTAAACCAAAAGCTTTGTTTAGCTGTTTGTTACGCAGCCCTAGTATATGCAATTCGCCGAGTAGGCATCGCCCCGATTCCACAAGGCAACAACCGAATGCACGTGTTGCTGACGCCGCGTAACGTGACAGCGCCGCTGACGTCGTTCACCGCATCGTGGATAATTTTAATATGCATTCTTGTACCTACCATCGGTCGAGCATCATTTCTTTTATATTGTAATTTTAATTATAAGTTTTTATTAAATAAATTGATTTTTTTTGGACCTTCCGCTGCGAAGCAACTTAAGTGGCGCAGTCGGTAGGATACCCGCGGGTCGGATCGGGTATTTAAGGGTAAAATCACCACGAAATCTTCCCCAAGCCGCCCGAGTGGCTATCGCGTCGCGTTTCGGGTATCACGAATCTACAACGAAAGCTGGCAGCAGAAGGGAATCAAGACATCGATTCATCCAGAAAAAGATACCAGAAAATGTTGTAAGTACCTTGAATCTTTCAAGTACCGATATCCTTCATAATCCTAGCATTTTTCCTTATAACTATCTTATATATATTTTAACGTAATCTATTTTAGTAACTAGTTTTTTTTTACTATTGATGTTAGTATAATCTTTCAAAATTTTTCATCCAAGGGCCTCGCGAGATAAAAAGGGTAGTAAAGTTAGAAATAATTGTATGGACGAAAGTAGGCAATTAGATTCGATTGAAACAATTGACGAATCAACCGTGACCATGGCTAACGACAACCTTGACGTAATTTTTAAATCTCTCAGGTTAGTACCCGAATTCGACGGGAATCCACATGTACTTACGCGTTTTATTAACATATGCGATCAGTTAGTTATCTCTAACTTTAAAACGACTGTAGGTAACGAATTAAATAACTTAGCACTTATTAACGGCATACTAAATAAAGTCACGGGCCCCGCAGCCAGGCTTATAAATTCAAGCGGTATCCCGGAGACTTGGGAAGGCATACGTAGCGCCTTAATAAATAATTTCGCGGACCATCGCGACGAAACAGCGTTGTACAATGATTTGTCAATGCAAACCCAGGGCTCTAGCACCCCGCAGGAATTTTATGAGAAGTGCCAAAATCTTTATAGCACTATAATGACGTATGTGTCGCTTCACGAGACAGTACGTAGCACGATCGAGGCTAAGCGCGATCTTTATAGGAAGCTTACCCTGCAAGCATACTTACGCGGTTTAAAGGACCCCTTAGGGTGTCGAATTAGGTGTATGCGCCCCGCCACGGTCGAACAGGCTCTTGAATTTGTACAGGAGGAATTAAATACCCTTTATATGCAACAACGCAATGAAGGGCCTAGCCGTAAGGAATATCAACCTCAGTTGCCTCCAAGTAATTTTAATTTACCGTTAAATAACTTTTCACAGCGAATGCCTATTTTTAACATGCCTGGTCCATCTAGACAGAATATTATTAATAACCATGGACCGTCCAAGCCTTTGACTATGCCGTACCAACCTAATCAAGGGTGGAAAAATAATAATTGGCAACAGCCACCACGTGGACCGACCCGAACTCAGCAGATGTTCCGGGCGCCGCCACCAAATTATAACCCTCAAAGCAATGTTTTTAGAATACCCAATAGAAACCAACCGCAACAATCTTTTAAATTCGGTCCGCCACGTCCCATGAGTGGAGTTGCCCCTTTCGTTTCAAAACCGTTACCCCCTTCGGGACATGACTGGACCAAGTTCGGAAACCCACCACCAAGTAATTATTTCAAATCACGCGAAATAAACTTTAATGATTTTTATTACGATAATCCTTACTATGAATATGACTATAACCAAGTTGACTACTATAATAACGACTATAATAACTATGACCAGTACTACGATTGTAATTATGTCGAGGATCAGTCATGGTGCGAGGAACCTTCAGTTGAGGAGGTGGACCAAAAGGCTCCCTCATCTGAGGATCAAAATTTTCACAAAGGTTCCAAATCCGACATACAAAAATAGAAGTTAATTTCCACATTCAAAGACAACTTGGTTATATTCAAATAAACGATCCTCCGCTTAAGTTTCTTATCGATACGGGAGCTAACCAATCATTTATTAGCCCCCAGGCCGTAGATAAGTATTTTAGTAATATTCAGTTAAACTATGAACCGTTTCAGGTAACTAATATCCATGCTACCAGTAAAAACGATTACTCAATAACCCTGCCTATTTTCCCTGAGTTCAAGGAATCGGGAGATTTCACTTTGTTCGTTTACGATTTTCATAACTACTTTGACGGGTTATTAGGTTTCGATTTACTCGACGCATGGAAATCCAACATTGATTTAAGAAATAAACTTCTTATTACACGTAATACGTCACTTCCGATAGAAATGTACGATTCGCGTAACGCTAACTTATACGAAGAGATTATTCCAGCCAACACTTCTAAATTAGTTCGTTTGCCTGTTAATAGTAGTGACGGTGAAGTATTTGTAGATAATCAAGTTATATGTAATTGTTTAATTTCCGAATGTGTGACGCAAGTTAAAAATAATAGAGGCTGGGTAGAAATTACTAACGACTCCCCTAATGATATTATATTTTCTATGGACAGGCCAGTATCAGCTGAAATATTTAATATAGAATTCGATAGTACTGAAATTTCATCTGATCGAGTTAGTGAAGTTTTATCTCGTCTTCGCACAGAACATCTAAACGCGGAAGAGCTAGCGAACTTACGAAATCTGTGTGCGAATTACGCCGATGTGTTTTACCTTGAGGGTGAACCACTAACATTCACCAATAAGATAAAACACAAAATAAGAACTACAGATGAAATTCCGGTACACACGAAAAGTTATCGCTATCCTTATATCCACCGCCAAGAAGTCCGAGATCAGATAGAAAAGATGCTCAATCAAAATATAATTAGACCTTCGGAATCTGCATGGAGCTCACCTATTTGGGTCGTTCCCAAAAAGGCTGACGCGTCCGGTAAAGTTAAATGGCGTCTTGTGGTGGATTTCAGGAAAGTTAACGAGAAAACGATTGACGACAAATACCCTATCCCAAACATCACTGATGTACTGGATAAGTTGGGTAAATGTCAGTATTTTACTACCCTCGATTTGGCCAGTGGATTCTACCAAGTCGAGATGGACCCAGCAGACATTCATAAGACCGCGTTTAACGTAGAAAACGGGCATTACGAATTTCTAAGAATGCCAATGGGTCTTAAGAATTCTCCATCAACTTTTCAAAGGGTGATGGATAATGTCTTAAGAGGCCTTCAGAATGAGGTCTGCTTAGTTTATCTTGACGATATTGTCGTGTTTAGTACCTCCTTACAGGAGCATATTATAAATCTGGAGAAAGTATTTAAAAAACTACGCGAATCCAACTTTAAAATACAGATGGATAAATCTGAATTTTTAAAGTTGGAAACAGAATTCCTAGGCCATGTTATTTGTAAAGACGGTGTAAAGCCTAATCCAGATAAAATTGCAGCCATTCAAAGATATCCACTGCCCAAAACGACCACTGAGATCAAACGTTTTCTCGGGTTATTGGGATATTACCGAAAATTCATCCCAAACTTTGCTAAACTAACCAAGCCGCTAACTCAGTGCTTAAAAAAGGGATCAAAAATTACTTTAGATTATAATTACGTTAGTTGTTTCGAACATTGCAAAACATTACTTACGAATGATCCAATTCTTCAATATCCAGATTTTTCTAAAGAGTTCTTACTAACAACTGATGCATCAAACGTAGCGATAGGTGCGGTTTTATCTCAGGGCATTATAGGCTCGGACAAACCTATCGCTTACGCTTCACGCACCTTAAATTCAAGTGAACTTAACTATAGTACAATAGAGAAGGAGCTTTTAGCAATCGTATGGGCCACAAAATACTTTAGACCATATCTCTTTGGCAGAAAGTTTAAAATTATTACCGACCACAAACCTTTACAATGGATAATGAACCTAAAAGAGCCTAATTCGCGTTTGACAAGGTGGCGTTTGAAACTAAGTGAATACGATTTCACAATAGTTTATAAACAAGGTAAAGCGAACACTAACGCGGATGCCTTGTCGCGAGTTGAAATTAATAACGACGAAATAAGTTCAATTATAGTTAACCCTACGGAAAAAGCTCACTCTCTCGATGATTCTAGAACCATTACCGCTCCGGAGCTTGATGATTCTAGAACCATTACAGTTCACACTGATGAAGAAAACCCCATCCTGGAGGTACCTATTACGGATGACCCTTTGAATAAATTTACTAAACAATTAATATTAAATGTAGTAGGTGATATCAAAGGTCGTCCTGTATTTACTAAACCGTTCGAAACGCATACGCGTATATCTGTTCAATTATCTCAATCAAATTTAGATGAAGATGTCATTAGCGCGATCAAGGAATATGTTTATCCTAAGATTAAAACAGGACTCCTTATCCACCCACATGAAGCTATGTATGCGATAGTCCCTATAATACAAAAAACATTTAAAAATTCTGCTATGAACCTTATGATAACTAAACGCGAACTAGAGAACGTGAGAGAATATCTAAGACAGCAAGATATTATTAATAAATACCACGATGGTAAGACTAACCACCGCGGTATCAACGAAACTTATCTAACACTATCACATAAGTACTATTGGCCGAAAATGCGCGAGCACATAGTTAAGTTTATAAACGAATGCACCGTTTGCGGTCAGGCTAAATATGATCGCAACCCAATCAATCAACAGTATCGTATAGTTCCACCGGCAAGTAAACCATTCGAATTAGTTCATTTAGATCTCTTAACAATTCAGAGCGAAAAATTCTTAACTATAGTTGATGCCTTTTCGAAATACGCACAAGCCTACTATCTTAGAGACGGGACGGCTGTAAGCGTAGTACAAGCACTACTTAAGTATTGTACTCACCATTCTATACCAATCACTTTAGTTACAGATAATGGCACTGAATTTAATAATCAGTTGTTTAGCGAATTTACGAGATTACATAAGATACAGCATCACCGTATTGCACCTCATGCTCCAAATGAAAACGGTATCGTTGAGAGGTTTCACTCGACTGTCTTAGAACATCTCCGCGTCCTAAAGATCGATAAGAAATCAGAATCTGTTATTAATCTTATGCCATACGCCATACTAGGATATAATAGCAGCATACATAGTTTCACTAAATGTAGGCCAATCGAAGTCATTACAGGTCATTTTGATCCGCGCGACCCTTTCGATATAGATTTATCAGTACATCTTTTGCAACAATATGTCAATAATCACCGTGAGAAAATGAGTAAAGTATATAGTTTAATTCATGACGTTGGTACGTCATATCGTAAGGAAATAACCAACTTACGTAATAAGGAACGCGAGCCTGAAGTAGAGTATACTCCCGAGCAGCAAGTTTTTGTAAAGAACCCTTTTGCATCTCGTCAAAAACTTGCTCCTCGTTATACGAAAGATGTTGTAATGGCGGATCTTCCTATTCACATTTATACTAGGAAGAAACGCGGACCTGTCGCTAAATCACGTTTAAAGAGGGTACCTAAAAGCGCCCAATTGTTGCAGGATCATCTTGGCCATACAACTCATCTTCCAACCAGCCCTAATGCAGGAGATAAAACTTGAGAATCTAGATGACGGACCTGGCGTGTTACCTTTTAAATTGGGCCCTGCTAATATAATCTCTAATTATCACTCATTCCTACAATATGTTAATTTTGATGACCTCCAGAGCAAAATCAATAGCCTAAATAGCCAACTAACTACTATTAGCCCCGATCTTGATAACAGTACGTCTTCCCTTTTCGAACCTCATGTTTCTTACTTAAAAAATAAACTTAAAACTCTCTCTAATCAGTTACTAACGTTCGAAAGTAACCGCGTTAAAAGAGGGCTTATAGATGGCTTGGGCTCCGCTATAAAGAGTATAACGGGCAATCTTGATCATACGGATGCGTTACATTTTAATAATGCTATAAAAAATATACAAAATAAAGAAAATGCGATAATTTCTGAGTTAAATAATCATGTCAGTATAACTAAGGAATGGACAAGTCAATACTCTAAAATAATCGATAATATAATTTCTAATCAAAATAAAATTGAAACTATAATTGCTAAAATAAGGAAAAGTATAGCAACTAACGATAATGATTTAATCAAGTATGCCCATTTAGCCCAAGTATTTCTCATCTTAAGTGATAACGTAGATTTATTATCTTTAGAAATAACTAAACTAGAAAATAACTTAGCTTTTATTAGAACCTCGAGTATGCATCATTCCGTTATTAGCCCTGATTCAATTCGAGATATAGTAAATAAGATGAAATCTTTGTATGGAAAGGAAAATATAATAGACTTAGATACTCGAGAATACTACGACATTATTAAGTTAGGATCGTATTATACAGACAATAGTATTGTTATAGTATATAAATTTCCTGTCACTTTACCTCAAACATATAATCTATTTAAGTTATCTATCGTTCCCAATAAATATAACGAAATCCTGACCCCGTCATCCCCATTCCTTGCTATACACTCGAAAGATTTCAAGTACATAGAGGCAGAATGCCCGAAGACGAGCAAAGGGTATCTATGTGAGGAGATGCGGAACCTGCGGAGCAGAACATCCCCGGACTGTATACACCAGCTAATCATCACTCAACAAAGGGGTACGGTATGTCACCCTCTCAGCATCCAGCTAGAGAATCCAGCCTTCGAGGAGCTCGACGACAGGCACTACACAGTCAGCTTCCCTAAGCCTACCAAGGTTCACCTGTCATGTGGACAAGATCTGCACCAGATACTTCAGGGAAGTTACCTACTTATCTTACCACACAAATGCTTCATTGAAACACCGGAGTTCCTCATCACGAACACCAAGGATCGTATAAAGGGCCAAGCTATGAAGATCATGGACCTGCCGAAAACCAGCAGCACCCCAACAACTAAGGCATTGCCATTCAAACTTACCTCCATAAACCTAGATCACCTTCATGCAACGAGTTCTAAGATAGCCATGCAGAATCCAATGGAGTCGATCACACTCACCGACTACAGTCTATATCACACTACTATTCCTATGTATGTGTTATTTGGTGCATGTGTAATTATAATGGCTACGATAATATACCGCAAATATATGCTTCAGAAAAAGGACAATCCAGATGAATCTCTCAAACCTCAACACCAGATTCCGAGAATCTACGCTGTCCCCGTCGCTTCAAGATCATTATCATCCGATGCTGCGCAGCCTCCAGCTCAATTTACGACAAGAGTCTTCAATACTCGCTGCACTACGGGGGGAGGTGTTACGCAGCCCTAGTATATGCAATTCGCCGAGTAGGCATCGCCCCGATTCCACAAGGCAACAACCGAATGCACGTGTTGCTGACGCCGCGTAACGTGACAGCGCCGCTGACGTCGTTCACCGCATCGTGGATAATTTTAATATGCATTCTTGTACCTACCATCGGTCGAGCATCATTTCTTTTATATTGTAATTTTAATTATAAGTTTTTATTAAATAAATTGATTTTTTTTGGACCTTCCGCTGCGAAGCAACTTAAGTTGTTACAAAACGTTTGTTTACACCGTTAATGAAAAATATTATAATTACTGCTTTTAGCATTTTTTTGTTTTTATGTATTTATTTCTTTAAATGTATAAATATTAAGGGTGCATCAAAAATTTACATAATAACATGAGTATAAATTATCAGTATTTTAACATATATTGTGAACGCTGTTTTTTGTCCCAAATAAATAAATAAATAAAATAAACAAATAAATAAATCATCAATAATAAATTTATGTGTCACCACCTTCAAAAATATCATAATTTTAATAAGTTGGCCATTAAGGTTGACAAGATTACAATTCTGTATATTATTAGGAAGTAATAAAAATTAATTCGCTTTGTTCGGCATTATATTGCTTCAGTTGCAAAAACTTACATCTATATAATTTGGACTCAAATAAAAGTTGATTAATAAGCAACTATTTGACAATTTAAAAGCATTTTAAATAGCTATTTCACAGCTTGTATGCAGTGACAAATCCTATATAAAAGTTATTCAAACCAGCTGTATAGAAGCTGTATAGACGTTTACACACGTTTTATCTGATAATCACTGCAGGCAAAGGCTGTAACAATTACGTTTTCATGGCTTTTATGTCAACTATTTGTGCTATCTGGGATGTAATTTTAGATTCAAACTATTCGTGAAAAGTCTAGCCAGCGGTGTAATATCAGGCACATTTTTATCACACATTTTTATTATAATATAATAAAAATAAATAATATATCACTTTGAACTTCTTAAAACGAAATAAAGTACATAACATTTCCAGCTGATTGCGAGCTATCTTAAGAGCTATCGAGCAGCTTGAAAGAGTCTAAAATGGGTGGTGCAAAACTGACGATTCAAAAATACTTGTAAGGAGTTCAATTGAATAAAACAATTAATTTCATTTCATATCTGACGCCATATTTGTTTTCGTGACTACCAGCGCCGAAGTGGCAAAAATTAAACTATTATATGGGCATTTCTCTGTAATCTCGTACAGGGCACATATAAATGCTGTCCTGGCAATTATTTTTAATATTTGTCAAAAAACCGTGTCTTATTTCGAAGAAAATTAATTATTATTTTAGATAAAGAGGCTCACTGAATTTATACGTATATTCCGAGTTATTAGCGATTTTCCAAAAAATCATGACAGGGGACTGTTTTAGGCAACAGGGGACTGATTTGAACGTGACAGGGGACTGTTGTACCTACTTAAAAAAGTCATTTACCATTAATTAATCATTTATTATTTTTATGACATATTTTTGCGTCAATAATCAACAGTTTCTTTATAAAAATATAACAGAAAACATAACTTTAATTAAACGTTAATATCAAAAATTAACCTTAAGTGCTAGAATGATTTTGTACTCACTGAGATCAACATGGAGACTTATTATTAAAATATTAATCATCAATCTCATTAATTACGGCAGCATACCGATATTCTACATTTCTAGCTGGATATTTCACAAGAACGTAATCTCCAGTATTGTAACATGAATTCCGAATGCCACTCGTTCCTGCTATATCATCATCTGATCTTTGAGGGGACATGTTTGGCGTTGGTACCATTTCTGGCTTAGTAGATTCAAGATCTTCCGGTTCAGACTCTGTAAACACTTCTTCTACTGTCCATCTAGGTTTTAGAGCAAAGTTGATACAGCCAATCTTATAATGCTCACAAGATCCACTGTTGCAAAAGCAGCTGAGACTTTTCATTATAAGTAGTTTACATTTAGTTGGAAGGCCGAGGATTGAGCTGGAATAAACACCTGCGACCTGATGCACATTTAAAGTACCTTTAAAACCCTTCTGATCGGCCGCTTCCACTTCAACTTTATCGACCATTGCCTGGATGTCTTTACCGTCGATTGCGATACATGTGATGCCAAGGCATCGCTCTTGGATTACTTTAACAAAGCGATCAATATTATTGATGTCGCCTCCAGAATTAACAACAAAATCAGCTGTTCTCTTGCACGTTGCTCTGATACCATCCGGTGCACCTTTTCCATGGCCACTTTCGGTGTAGTTCCATGTAAAGTTTTCAATATCTGGAATTTCTTCAGAGAGTTTGGTAGCCATTATAAAAAACATAGTTTTATTACGATACTGCGTTACAGGGCCATCGCTCAAGAAATGCACTCGTTTAATGCCACGTGGAAGTGTCTTGAAAATTGGTCGTAGATATGTCCAAACGGCAGCAGGTGAATGGGCTATGTTCTCGGAGACTGTGCAAAAAGAAAGGATGGAATTTCGTAGGTAAACTACTACGGTATGCAGGCTCAGTTGTGCTCGAGATCCGCCGAAATGAAAGGCCTGTATTTCTTCTGCGTACTTAGTGCAATAATTCTCGCTGAAATCGACGTGGATCAGGACTTCATCGTCTTGGAGGGCTGACTTCAAATCTTTCATGGCTTTATATTGGTGAACAATATTTTGCTGGTGATTCAAAAATTTGTGTAAATCTTTCTGCAAATTTATTATGAGCTGTCTTGGATGTACTTCAAATGTTTTTTTCAAACATTTAGTCACCAGTCGGGGCTTTTTAGTCTTCAAATCTTGGATCTGTAGCCTTTCGGAAATCCACATTTTATATTTTATGACATTTCTGTTATTAAATTCTTTATATTTCGGATTTTTATCAACGCAAATATGACATGATCTCGCCAAACAATTCACATTATACCGGTCGCAACATATATCTTCCAGCAACTTCTGGTGATTGTTGTAAGTCAATATGTTAGCAGTATGAAGTGCGCTGAGCTTCATGTCTATGTTGTTGTGAACTATGCAAAGACATGTATCGCGGTTTTGAGTGTTTGGCTTCACAACCCAAAATGGACGGAGTCGGCAAAATGTTTGGTAGCTAATTTTTAAGTTCCCAGTCAAAAACTTTTTGTAAAGATTAAAAACTGTGTCACTAAGATATCTCTTCTGTTTCTTCACAGATTTTCTAGTAATAAATTCTTTTTTGCCGACTCCCATACGGCTATTACTGTCATCTTCGAAGAAATTCTGAACTTCTCTTTTATAACTATCAGGTATTTTACATCGCTTAGCTACAGGTACATCTAAGCCTTTGAGATTAGATTTTTTTCCGGGTCTAGACAACGACTGCATTTCTTTAGGTATCGAGTACCTGTACTTTTGAACAATAGTGCCAGTAACAACTTTTTTTAAGATTTGTTTCTCTTTGGTACGTTTCAATGTGGAATAATTTTCTTTCAACTGCTTACTAATGACGTCACCAAACAACGCTTTCTTGACTACTTCTTTTCTTTGATCAGGCTCCTCTAACATTTTCGACATCTTTGTTTTAGGTGTATCTTCAACGTTCTTTTTGTTTTTATTTTTAAATCTAGCTTATCTTTTTTTGTACTTCTCAAGTTTTCTCTCTAAACGTAAGATCTTTTCGATTCTTTCCTTATTAAATTTCTTTCGTCGCTTTGTGGCTTCTTTTTTTCTTTGCTGTAGACTCGCGCTGGAAACTGCTGGGCTTGGAGCTGGAGATATTTGAACTGGAACTGGAGTGGCGGGTCTTGTGGGCGGAGTATTTGCTTCTGGATCTGATAACGGCGTATTTTCTCGTATAAAAGTATTAGTGACGCTTTTCAGTCTTAGTCTTTTGGCTCGGTATACAGAACAATGTTCTTTCCACTTCTTTAAGGCAGATCTGTGCTCACGAGGTGTCATGTCCTTTACTAACTTTCGCAAACCTTTTTCTTTCTTCTTTTGATACTTTAACTTTTCCTTTTCTCTCATTTCTTCTCTCTTTTGAGGGTCATTTTTTTTTCTTTGGTATCGTAGTCGCTCTGCTTCTCTCTTTTTCTGTAGTAATTCCTCTCGGGATAACTTTTTCTTTTTAGAAGCCATATCATGTGTGTTCGATCGCCCTGTGTAAAATAATTAAATTTAATTAAAATAATTTTATTGCAGGCATAAAACCCATATTCAAGCAATACATTGTAAATTGTCAAAAAATAATAAAACATAATTGTAATAATAATAACAGAATAATAAATAATGTAAGCTTAGAAAGGAAAGCAAATACTTTGATGATTCTTACGTTAATAAAACAGACTAGCGGATAAATTTACACAAACAATACATAAAAACTAACCAATACGCAAAACACACAGTCCCCTGTTGCGTACAACAGTCCCCTGCTGCATTTTCAGACAGAGGACTGTTGCCAGGGGACTGTGTATTTCGGTTAGATTTCACAATATTTACAAAACTGATGTAAAATAGTAGTCATACCATAGATTTAGGTATCATTGGTCTTCGCTTTGCTACAACTAGACACCGCGCTTCATACAAACAACGGATCAAAAAAAAAATCCACAAATTTTGACATTTTTCTTCAACCAATTGACTTGGTTACTGGGATTGTTGATGTCGTATGCCGTTGTCACAGTAGACTGGACCGCTTGTGGCAGAGTAAAACGGTCAAGATCTAAATGTATGAGGGCGGTATTTAGTCGTAGCAACGCGGAGACCAATAATAAATGTATGGGTCATACACTAAAACTACAGAGCGTTCTATAAAAACAGTGATTCATGGCTTATATCACTTAATATTGCTTTGATATAAAAGCTTCAAATGCGCCGTTTACTTTAGGATTTAATTGAGTCCCGAGTTGTTTTTCTGGCCGCATAAGTAGATAACAGTGTCACACTTAGATAAAGCGAAAATAATGGCCGATACTCGCATTGCCAAACTCGTTGTTACTACTTATTCTTGAACCGACACCGAAAGCAAGCGCCAAATAGGCAAGATTTAATTTATTGAAAATATCCACAACCAGTACCAACACTACAAGTATCCACCATACCACGGCCCGTATGATAGTTTAATAAAGGACGGAGTATAAAAAAGGGCCTTGTCCTGAAATAAAATTCAAACCGTTTTTGACGACGAGAATAATCCTCTTCCTGATGCATGTGGAGGATGAGCCACAGAACACAAGACTTGCCTGTATGACCGACAGGTCACTCGGACAGACATGCCGAGTTAGCTAAGAAAACAGAGCACAAGACCAGTCTGTGCTCCGGGGTTTTCTTAATTTGTAACATTCCGAAGCTGAGTAGTAAGGAATCCAGCATTGATCTCCAAAAAACTTTTCAGGACATCTGCTCTAAGATTAATGTGAAAATCAATGAATGGGAAATTAAATCCCTGTACAGAATAAATACAAAATCAGAGTCGAACAAACCTATCATAGTAGACTTTGTAAGTTCGTCATGTAAAACTAAATTACTATCTGGATTCAAAATATACAATAAACAGAATCCCACTAATAAATTAAATACTAAACAGTTACTCATAACCAGCCCAGAACAACGTATATTTATTTCGGAATCTCTCACGACCAAGGGGAGAAGGTTATTTCGAATGGCTAGAGATTTTCAGGCTGAGAACAAGTATCATTTTTGCTGGACTTCGAATGGAATAGTTTATCTGAGGCTGGTTCATGCGTCATGCTCGTGAACGGGTGCTGCCAGCGGGATGGGTCAGCTCATGTTTGCTTGTGTTCAAATGTGTAGAGATATATGTTGTTTTGATTTTATGTTATTTATGATGTTTTGAGTTGAGATGCGTGGCACTGCTTGATCAGAGTAAATAAAGGTAAATAATGTTTTCAATTATTCCAAATATATAATTTTTTTTTTTTTTTTTTTTACTTTAATTACGCTTTGAGATTGTGACCCAGCTGATGCGTCTTCTAGTGACATTGTAGGTTGTGTTGGGTCTTACATTAAGGCACTTTTATCTTTCTGTTTATGCTGTTTCCATTGTATTTTTTATATTTATACAGCTTAACATAAGTACCTGAAGTACGTCATGCTCACTCAAACGTTTCTTCGGCGGTGTCGTGTGAGGCGGGTCGTTACGTTCCCTAAAATATGGTTGAGCGAAGCGCTGGCTGGTTCATGCGTCATGCTCGTGAACGGGTGCCGCCAGCGGAAATGGGTCTACCTCAGTCTGCTTATCTTAATGCTGTGCTTAAAGCCTAAATATTTTTATCTAAAATAAATTGATACTAACCTGTATGTAACTCACAACTTGCAGTATAGTAATCTTGTAATGCGAGAAATGTTGTAATGTATGATAGACAAGTCTTTCTTTGCCAATTAAAAATTGTTTACGGTTGCAATAACCATAAAATGTAATATTTTAATTAGTATTTTCCTTTTGTGATGGTAATTGACCTTACTGTTATGTTAAGGTCACTTTTCAATTTGACGACTCTGTATGAAATAAAACAGGGAGAAAAAAACAGCCCTTGACGAGTTTCTTGCCGGTTCTTCTCGTTACAAGGTCTCCCGCCGTAGGGTTTGTGAACCGACTTCTTTGACGTTCATAAGTGCTTGTAACAGCCTAGACTGAATAAATGATATTGACTTGACTTGACTTGACTTGAGGGAAAAGGAAGGTTCAAGATATCTGAGAATCAACTCTGAAGACGACATCCCACAGCCATCACCAAACCAAAAATGACTATATGTAGTAGTCAACTATTGTTTGTATAAAATTACTAAGATACTTTTTATTTTACTTTATTTCGTAATTATGTTACTTTGTTTATCTTCATTAAAGTCAAAGTCAAAGATTTTTATTCAAATAGACTTATAGATAAGTACTTTCGAATAGTCCAAAATTAATAATAGTTAGTCATTCAGGTTACAGATATTATGCGCATCTACTGACTAAACTCCATATTATTATTATATCTTATGTAGGTATATATCACTCTAAGCGTTTCTTACTTGGATCAATTATTATGTTAATTATGCATGTTTTACCCAAAACCACATTTACACAAATAATAGGTTATAATATATTTATTTACTTTGGTCGTTTCATACTTGGATCAATTATTATTATGTTAATTATGCTTGTTTTTACCCAACACCTCGTTTACACAAATAACAGGTTAAAAATCGATTTATTTCAAAGTTCTATTTTATTGTTTTCCATAAAAAAATATTTTTAATAATTATGTGTACAACAAATAAAATCATAAATGACATCATAGACGAAACACAAATAATAAAATGCAGTCAAATTTTTTATCCTAGCACTTCCTCACAATTACTAACACAAAAAGCGAATCCCAGTAGTGACAGATCACTAAGTATTTTAAGTCATAACATACGAAGTATAAATAAAAATCTCGACAATTTTTTGCTTTTTTCATCGTTTATTGACGTACAGATGATGTTTACGTTTTCAGTGAGTGTTGGATTGACGAGTCTTCTTCTCTACCGTCCATTACCAACTACACCTCCTTTCACACCAAAAAAACATTTAACCAAAATGATGGTGTAGCAGTGTACGTTGCGGAATATCTCAACTACAGAGTTTATGAGCCTGATTGTATGGTAGACTGCAATTGTCTCGTTTTAGATTTGGACAACAAAATTACTGTTATTAGTATCTATCGTTCCCCTAGTGTCAAAAACTTATCATGTTTTCTTAACTCCTTAGAAAAATTGTTAAATACCATTAAATCTAGTTCCATAATACTTACTGGAGACATCAATATTGATACACTCGTAACAAACACTCCTGACTCTAGTGATTATCTTGAGCTTCTGGCGTCATATGGATTAATACAAGGTGTAACCAGTGTAACAAGACCGTTATCTAAAACATGTCTCGATCATTGCCTTGTGAAATGTAATTTTTCCTGGGAGACGGCAGTGTTCTAGGAAACAAATATTACAGATCATTCTCCTACTTTATTTTACTGCAATAATATTAATTATAGACACAAAACACGTATTCCAAAAACAAAGATCAAACCAAATTATGATGCTATAAAAATATACCTTGAAGAATCATCCTGAACCGATTATTACCAAAGTAATGACGTTGATTGGTGTGCAAATTATTTAATTGATAGGATTCAATATTCCTTGACCACCTATTCTATCTCGGTTAAATTACCAATAAGACTAAATCCTCTCAAACCTTGGGTATCTATTGGCGTAATACGTTCACTATGTAAAAGAGACAGAATTCACAGATCACTAAAAAAACGTTACAGTGACAATTTGAAAACTCTATATATTACTTATCGAAACTGGTGTACTAAAATAACTAAAACGCTGAAAAAACAATACTATTGCACACAGCTGACAAAACATTTAAGCAATGCAAAAGAGACTTGGAAAATTGTGTAAGATGTTGGTAACCTTAATACAAAAAAACAATCCGCCTCTGAGCTTCTCACAATCAAAGAGAATTCAACTACATCACTTGATATCGCTAATAATTATTTCACTTCGATTGGGAATAACTTATTAAATCTAATCCTAAATAAACTTCATGTAAGCGATGTCTGATTTGGCTAGCAGCTCGGTAACGTCAAATACGAACAGTCCAACAAATTCAATGTCTCTCTACTTGACTGATCATCTCGAAGTTGCTGGTATAGTTAAGGGTCTTAAAACAGGTTGTGCTACAGGATGGGATGAAGTTCCAAACGCATATTTTAAGAAGTTTAATTCTATACCTAGTGCTCCAATTGCACATTTATGCAATATTAGTTTCCCGATATTTGCAAAAAAGCTATTGTTACACTAATACACAATTTTGGCGATCCCTCTGATCCCTCCAATTATAGACCTATTTCATTACTAACATCCTTATCAAAAATTATAGAAAAATTGGTGGCCAAACGGTTAACAGGTTACCTAGAGTCGGGGAAATTGCTTGCAACAAATCAGTTTGGGTTTAGATCTAAAGTCTCTACGGAAGATTGCCGTGCTTAAATTGACTTCTAAGGTGTTTAAGTTACTTGACGACAAACAAAAATGCTTGGGTGTTTTCCTCGACCTACAAAAAGCGTTTGACACCGTGTCAATTCCAATCTTACTATCTCGTCTACAAAACATAGGAGTTAGAGGGGTCGCTCTTGATTGGTTTTCTGACTACCTTAGTAATCGAAGTCAAAGAGTGAGAGTGGAGGACAAAATGAGTAATTTGGCTTCGTGCACTTTTGGAGTTCCCCAGGGCAGTGTGCTGGGTCCTACGCTCTTCCTTGTGTACATCAATGATCTTTGCAAGATGCAATTGCACAATGGCGAATTGTTGATGTTTGCAGACGATACTGCTCTCATTTTTCAAGGATCAAACTGGGAACAAGTCAGAGGGTGTGCTGAACTTGGCCTATCAAAGGTTACTTCTTGGTTAGAAAAAAGTTTACTTTCACTCAACACCTCAATAACTAAATAAATGTGCTTTAGTATTAGTAACTTTGCCAAGCCCGATGATTCGTTTACGCTACCTATTCATACTTACCCTTGTAATATAAAGTCGGAAGCATCTCTAGATTGCGACTGCCCAATCCTCAAGCGCACCAACACTATGAAGTATTTAGGGGTCTTAATAGATGAACATCTTAACTGGGAACCACACTTGTCTCTTACATCTGGTAGAATTAGAAAATTATTTTTTGTATTTAAAAATCTTAAAAATGTTCAGCTACTCATTAAAATCTACAAGGCACTATGTGAATCCATCCTCAGCTATTGTATTTGTGTTTGGGGTGGTGCTGCCCAGGCACATTTCCTTCAATTAGAAAGAGCCCAAAAAGCTGTTCTAAAGGTACTCATGTCCCTACCGATGCGTCATCCAACTAGTCTATTATACGACAAAACCAAAACACTAAGCGTACGAAAACTATATATATACCAACTCACGCGTAGATTCCATCATACTTCTGCTACTACAACCCTTACTGGTAGAAGACTACAACGTTATATTGTACCATTTTGCAAAACCAGTTTCGCACAACGATCATTTTACTTTCTAGGGCCCAAAGTATATAATATTCTACAAAATAAAATTAATCTTAAGCTCTACAACAATTACCAAATTAAAAGACCGTTAAATAATTATATATTCCAATTATCACAACATGATACTGACCGACTTTTGCTAGTAGTAACATAAAAAAAAACATATTTAATTACAAGTATATGCAGTTTACTTCCGCTCAATTTCCATAATATACAAACATATATAAATATATATATACCTACCTTGCCTATACAAAATACAAACTATTAAATATACAGATACAAAGTATTAGATATACACGCATGCATCGCGAAATTCAATTTTTATATAATTTTATTATTACATTACTTAAACTCGGAGATAATTATCTGAAAGAACTTAGTATTTTGTTAGTTTTAAGATGAGTACATTGTACAAATGTCCTAGAGGTGGAGACCTGGTGTCTTGTATTACGGGGTGTTTTCATACAACCTATTTCAAGCACCAGTCTTCACAAATAAAAAATACAAAAAAAATTGTTTAAATCTTACTTAAATTAACTAAGTAAATTATACTACATGTTTGTGTCGTTAAGTAAGCTATTGTGTAGTTACTTTCCATATACTTATTGTTTGTTTGTGTAGAAATAAATAAAGATTATTATTATTATTAATCCTTCATCGTCAACATTCTCGTGGTTCAGATCTACTCTACCAGTTCATGGAGTTCTGTTTGCTTTTATGAGTCCCTGATGAAGCTCAATTATCTTCCTAATAGCAGAGTCCGCGACATAGTCCTTTTTGTAAAATATCGGGATAAAAAATACGTACCCCATATCCTATTTCGTATCATGGTTTATCTGTATGCAAAATTATATCCAAATCTGTGTGGCCTTTTTTACGCCTGATTGAGTAACAAACAACAAATTTTTCGTTTTATTAACGTTTAGTATAATTTGTGTGAGAATGGATTGATCTAGGAACGTTTCAAAAGTTCGCGTCTTACATGGAACTTATCGCTCTCTCCAAATAACATTCCCATCGTTTAGCAAGTCTGCCAAAAGATGCCGTGAAAGTGATAAATGAGAAAAAAATTGACGATTATAAAGTTATTTATTTTTTTATTGTTTGTCTCTCTTACTCTCTCTGTCTCTTGTTCTCTCTCTCTTTCATTCGTTTAATGTATGTCTGTATTTAAGATCGCGTGATATAAAACGTTCATCGCTGTGGTGGAAAATGAAGTTTGTTACATATGTTTAAACGGAAAACTAGTCTGTAACTAAATCCCGAAATAGATGTAGTTCCTGTGTAGTTTTCTATAGAAGCAAGGCAGTGAAGATAGCGAAGTGGATTAGAAATTAAGTGATAATCGAATTTGGAACCATTAGTTAACTTTGATACGGTCTTCCTATAAATTATGCTGACTGACCTTCAGCAGGCCGGTTCGTTCAGCTGGGTTTAAGATATTATATATTTACTGAGCCAATTATTAAGGGAAACGCCAGACGATAATAGTATCAAAAATAAAGGAAACTACAATAATATAGGACGGGACAGGATTGGACAAGTTTCATAAAACACAAAATGATATTTATTAGGATGTATATAAAATGCACACATAGTTTTAGGAAAAGAACTAAAGGATCATAAAACATGACCTTAAAATATTTATTTATGATTTAAAGAATTAATTGAATAATAAGAAATAAGACGCGCTTACTAAATTACCTAAATTCTAACGTTTGTTAGACTACCATAGAATGGAAATAAAAGTAAATATGATCCTTAACTGTAATCTGTAGAACTGTTCCAGTTAATGTTCTGTAAAGATCTTAAAATAAATATAAAAAATATAAAAAAATTGCTCCTTGAATAACAAGGGATAACGATAATTCCCTATTTAATTCATCTATTGCTAGCAGAATACCGGTGTCCAGAGAACAATGGAATATATATTGATAGATTCTCATCTTGGGGTCTGAGAGGTTAAAATGGAAACAAGCTTAATTATAAGTTAAATCAGAGACTCCTAATGGAGTACATATTCGCATTTATAGAGATGCTTAGTTTTATTTTAGATAACGTGCATATTCATGAAGCATCGGAACATAAAGTAAAACAAGTCGATACTTTGACCAGTCATAAAATGATCAAATATTTATAGTAAGACGGACAATGGCGCTACATCACTAATGCGGCGGAAAGTGATACTAACAAAGGCATCGCAGCCGTCGCGTCGTGTCCGCGGCATCGATCCGCCCCACCCGCCTTCACATGCGCGCACTTCATTCCGATTTTCTCCTATGCGTTGCTCACTTCACGATACTGTATGTGTTGATCGTAGTATCTATAGGTCTCTATTGTTTAGTCACCCCCATTAACAAACCTGATACTGCTTGGCGGTATAAAGGTCACTAGTCGAAGAGGGGCTGTAGTAATCAGGCTAAGTTTTAGTTTCGTCGTCTTAAGACGACTTTGTATTTCTTCAATTACAGAATTGAACACAGTGATCAGTCACAAATCGAAAGAATTACCGCGACAAGACATTGACATAAAGTGAGCAATCAGGAATAATTGTGAACGTATGTTGTTGTGTAAATTTAACCAAAGCGACATTTTCAAAATATTAAGTAAACATTGGCAATAAACCGTTCCTAACAAAGCAATAACAAGTATCGTAACATAAGATGTTAATAGTTCTTTAATTGTAAATCACGTTTGGCAGTGTCAGAAAGGATACGAAGAAAATTATTAGTTGACCGTAAGCTTGGACTCTGATTAACTATATTTGTCGATTGATATTATAAAGCACCACCACGTTTCGTCACGGCAAGTTACGTTATTCAAACCATTTCCCTTCGAGGAGTTCGCCATTGAACGTCCGTGGACAGTCAGTAAAAGCGGCGTCATTGAGTCGAATCGAGGCTTCTCCGAGGCTGGCTGCCGGGCCGGAGTGCGGGCCCGGCGGGGGTGGCGCGGCCGGCGGCGGCGTCGGCGTCCGCCCCGGGTACGGATATGAGGCGCTCTCGGCTGCGAGCGACGGCAGCGACGCCGATCCCGACGACGCGCCGGAGTACGCCGCCTTCGAAATGGAGCTGTCAGCTGGTGGGGAGTCCGTCGAAGGGCCCTCTTCCCGCGGCTCTACCAAGGTCAACTTCCCACCGGAAGTCGAGCTGGAGCGCCGTGCTACTGCAACCGCGGCCACCTACCACAGGAGCCGCGGCCGGTCCATGAGCGCCTGGAGCGACATCAGTCGTTCTAGCATTCGCTTTGAAGAAAGGTAAGGAAATACTATACTATACATGTATGCTCAGTGAAATATCACGTTGTTTAATCATTAGTTGGTTCATCAAAATTATTTAACTCCATAGACCTATGACATGCTTCACATTGTAGGTTTGGGCTAAGTAGTGCTGTCGATATAGATTCTTGTGCTGGACATAGGACGGTACAATTAGGTCATGCCATTAGAGGTCTTGCAGAAATGGGGGTTCTACATCCACTCACCTTAATCAATTAAAGAACTAAATTTGCGAGCGCCATTCGCATCATGTAAATCGCTTGACGCATTTTGCCGTGTCGGGCTATGTCATGCCATGCGCATTCGGCACCACTGTTGGTAGACGGCTTACTTTCGTAAGGTTCTAAGAAAGCACCCCAATTTTGAATGTACACACGAAAATGATTTTTATTAAAAGCGCATAGGGTCAAAATTGTTAATATCAGAGATAACTCAGTGTTCTACTTTAGATAATTTAATAGTTACTTCGTTATATCAGAAAATGCAAGCCCTTGCGATTGTAAGGCACTGATAAAATGTTGTAAGTATTGATTAAGAAAGAAAAGAAAACCCTATTTTTTAAACCACACAACAAAAAAAAACACAAACTTAAAAATATCAGAATTAACGTAAATTAATAGGAATATTTTTTCTTTGTTGTATAGTTTTTCTTTATTTAAGGTTGGTTCCTATATCATTTTCAAACTTCGATAAATCTCATATTATGATACTTAACATGAAGGAACACATAACTGGAACCAGCAACTTAATAATTCAGATAACGGGAGTTACGACGTGCGAAAATGGGGGGTATGAATATCGTAGTATCGAGGGTCCATGAAACACATGGGCAAACCTTGAAACTTTTTTAAGTTAAAATTTGTATAGTTCTCGTTAACTGTAAACATTTACTGTATTCGTAAAGAAGGAAGACCATTTAAAGGTACTTGTCCAATTATCCTAATTAATATTATAAATGCGACAGTGTTTGTTTGTCCTTTATTCATTCATGCCATATCTAAGCAACTAATCGACTTGATTTTTGCCATACTCGCGGGTTTTTGTTACACCACGCGGGTGAAACCGCGGGCTGAAGCTGGTAAAATATAAATAAGTACCTAATCCATATTCACAATTTCACGCAAGTGCTTGTAAAAAATTGTAACTTCATTCCAATTTTTATCAGAATGGTGTTATAAAACTTATCTTAGAAAATGCCACACAGCTATTCATTTTGCATGTGGTACAATAGAACCACCTAAAAAGGTATAAAAGATGAATCAAAAGAAAAATTTCTTTACTCACGAGTCATATCTTATGCGCATGAATTTATTTGACTTCTGATACTGAAACTTGGGAACGCATGAAACAACGTCATGAATTTATTGTGTTCATAAAATTACACGTTTATTCAATCATGTTTCTTTTTATGCTGTATTTAAATGTTACGTCTATAAGTGTATTTATGACTGATAAATTTTCTTCATGTATTCTGTTTGTGTTCTTCTATCCATATAAAACTCTAAATTGATTGATTGTTATCATGCGCGTGGACCCCAAACGGCTAAAAGTAAAGACCCCATTTTTGGAGGGTTGATACCTTTCATGGTGTAGGTGAGCACTATTAAAAAGATGATTCAAAAGTTATCCCCAAAGGGGGTAAAATAGGGGATGAAAATTTAATGGATACCTGGCTGTAAAGGTACATACACATTACACATATTGGTGTAGGTGAGCACTATTAAAAAGATGATTCAAAATTTATCCCCAAAGGGGGTAAAATAGGGGATGAAAATTTAATGGATACCTGGCTGTAAAGGTACATACACATAGCACGAATATGAACCCTTCAATGTAATCAGGGTCCATATTCGGTTGCATAAAACAGAAAGGCATATTTTAGAGCTGCATAACGTTTTTTGGCATACTCATAATTTCGCATAACGTTCATACAGAATAAATCATAACGCATACTTTTTTCCCTCTTTAGCCTCTATAATCTCTTTTGTAATAATGGTATTTCAGTCTATATATCTATTTTTTTCGCATAAATGTTTTCACCATAATGATTACTAATCATAACATCTAAGCATATCAATCTTTATCACAAAATATATTTCAAATACTTTAATTTAAAAGTATACAATGCATACATGCAATGCATGCAAGCAAGCAAGCAAACAAGCATGCAAAGCAAGCATGCAAACAAACATACAAGCAAGCATGCAAGCAAGCAAGCAAGCATGCAAGCAAAGTAAGCATGCAAGCACATGCAAGCAAACAATCATGCAAGCATACACATGGGAAATACACGTCTCCGGCACTGCGGGAAGTGCAGCCCCTTCGCCCTTGCGTATCAAAACACAGACACTGCGATCGGCTACGCAGCTTCGGCTAGCTGCTCACCTTCGGCGACCAGCCTCAGCCGTTGCACTCAGCGTTCAGCTCGCGCGGTGACTGCGTTTTGCTACAGCTACTCTAAATTTCACTCTAGTATTGGGCATACAAGCACCACGGCAGGTCGGGAACGGTGCCTAATTCCCTACGAAACACGCTAACTTAAATATAAACTTTGACTCCTAATTGTTGATGGTTACAGACAATATAGTTATGTATAAGTCCATTATGCATTTCATATTTCATGATAAAATGCCTGTAGACGTTTAACAATTATGCCCTTTAATTTTATGGTCATTAAAATTATGTTAAAGGAAATTAGATTAAGTAAGAATCATGCTGATGAAACCATTCTGCGTTTATAAAACTAAGCTTATCATAATTTATGCGAAAAGACTATATGCCAAAACTGTTATGCCAAACGACATTATAACAAAAAACATAAGGCGACTGAAAGGGCAACCCTGTAAACATGCTTGATAATGTAAAAAAAATGCTCGAATTACTGCTGTATAATTGTTAAATTTGGATTAAAAAAAATCTGCGTTAAAAAAAACCGACTTCCAAAACTAAAAAGCAAAAAAAAAGCCTTTTGGAGTCGGTGGCAGCCAAGACATTCTGCTTTAAGCTCCTATTCTTTTTAATAAAACACAGGGGCAGAGGACGGTGAACAAGTGAATATATATTTGAAAAAGAACCATAAAAAGAACATTTTGGATATGACAAATAAAATTACAATATCAAAAAAGAGGTTTGTTTAACACTTCCCCTATATCCAAAATCACTCAAGAGGTTTCCGGATGCCCAGACTATCCCTCGCGTTGACAAACGTTTGCTTGGGCAATACTTTGGTAAAAATATCCGCCAGTTGCTTCCCAGATTGTACATATTCTACAGTGTAACACTTCTGCCAATACAAATCACGTACAAACTTGTACCTTGTATCTATATGTTTAGTTTTAAAGTGAAATTGGGGATTTTTGATCAGCTTAATCGCGCTCTGGTTATCAATATATAATATAGGCATAGTTCCTTCACCTCTTATCTCTTTATAAAGATTCTTCATCCAGATTATTGTCTGAACGGCTTGGCTGGACGCTACAAACTCGGCTTCCGTGGTTGACAGAGCAACACATCTTTGTATTTTTGAAGCCCATGATACTGTCCCCCCTGCGGCCAGACAGACAAATCCTGAGGTAGATTTGCGTGTAATCTTGTCGCCAGCAAAATCTGCATCGCAATATGCGTCGAAATTATCATGGGGTATCGAAGACTGGTATAGAATTCCATGACTCTCAGTGCCCCTCAGATATCGTAGCACTCGCTTTGCAATACACTTATGTCGCTTTTCGGGTTTGTCCAAATATTGCGACAGAACATTGACTGCAAAACTTATATCCGGTCTGCTTACAATCGATAAAAATAATAAACTTCCAACGATTTCTCTGTATGGATAATTTTCATCAATAACGTCAGTGTCAATTCTGATATTTTCAAAAAATTCTTCTGACAACTGACTCTTCTCTATGGGCGTAGCAACGGAGTTTGCTTGACACATATGAAACCTTTGCAGTATCTTTCTGATATAGGCTTCTTGATTTATAAATAGCGAACCGTTTTCCAAACGATGTATTTGCAATCCCAAATAACAACCAACTTCTGACGAACGAAATTGAAAATTCTTTGTCAAGGCAGCCATAAAATTGTCCATATGAGCCTTTTCTGTTGTAAGTATTAATCCGTCATCAACGTAAATCATTACGATAAGTTGCCTATCTTGGCTTATAAATAGACATGGATCAGAGTCACTTTGTACAAGCTGGTAGTCGAGTAGCATAGAGCGAAACTTCTGGTTCCAACATCTTGGAGCCTGCTTCAAGCCGTACAAGCTCTTATTAAGCTTACAGACACGACCAGTTCCATCATCAAATCCATCTGCTTGATACATATAAATATCTTCATCGATATCTCCGTACAGAAAAGCAGTCTTGATGTCAAATTGCAACATATGCATATTTCTTCGAACAGCTTCACTCAACATGATTCTTATAGTATCCCAGCGCACAACGGGACTAAAAGTCTCATTATAATCGATACCATACTCTTGACAATAGCCTTTGACGACTAATCTCGCCTTGTATCTCTCTATAGACCCATCTACTCTCTTCTTGACTTTGTAAACCCACTTATTACTTAACGGCTCCCTGTCAATGGGTAAATCAACTAAATGCCAAGTATTATTTTCATGCAGCGAGTTCATTTCTTCTCTCATAGCATCATGCCATTCTTTACTATTCTTTGATTTCATAGCTTCGTTATACGTGCGTGGTTCATCATATGACACACAGACACAACAACCACTATCTTCAGGACGAGAAACAATTATCTTTCTATTTCTTAGGTTATAAGTTACCTTTTCACATTCAGATTCAGGTAAGACATTCGAAGTAATAACACCATTAGATGTACTTCCTGCATTTATTACACCATCTGTCAAAGGATCATCTGATACATGATCAGTAGAGTCCTCTTCTGCAGAAGGAATGACATAGGGGTGACAACAATCTGATGAAATTGTTTCTGTTCTAAACTGAACATCTCTTGATAGAATAATGTCATTCTTTTCAGGTACCCAAATACGATATCCATCATTATCTCCACAATATCCAACTAAATAGCCCTTCATAGCTTTCTTATCAAACTTCTTACGCTTCGGACTTGGTACATGAACAAAACATTCTGTTCCAAAAACTCGTAAATGTTTAATATAAGCTGACTTGCCATACCATAGTTCATAGGGCGTTTTTCCAGAAATACCAGTAGGTCCGGTTCGATTAAGCACATAAGAGGCCGTATTGATTGCTTCAGCCCACAATCTTTTAGGAAGATCTTTAGAATACAGCATACTCCGAGCACATTCGACGAGAATCCTGTTTTCTCTTTCAGCCGCTCCATTTTGCTGTGGAGTATAAGGCATACTAAAGCGGTGGTAAAGACCTGCTTCATCAGTAATGCGATTCACCTCTGAACTATCAAATTCCTTGCCTCCATCAGTTAGTAACTCACGAACAGTATGACCAATCGTCTTTACTTCAGCTAGAAACTTGGATAAATAAATGGATACTTCGGATTTTTCTTTCATAAAATAAACTCTTCTAAACTTTGTAAAATCATCCTTAAAAGCAACAAAATAACGACTTCTTCCAATAGATACCTCAGGCATAGGTCCACAAACATCAGCATTAATCTGGTCTCCAGGTTTTGTACCTCGGTGCAGTCTTGTACCAAATGATAACCGTGTCATTTTGCCATATACGCAGCCATCACAGTCTTCAGTATCAGGAGCGAAGACAACCCCGTTGCTAGTCAGGAATTGTTTTACATGACGTTTATTCTGGTGGCATAACCTTTCGTGCCATATTTGTAAAGAAACAGCATCTTTTACAGCACAGACATTTTCTGTTTTTAAACGCATTTGCAAGCGATATAAATTGCCATCTCTGACACTGACAGCTACAGTCTGATTTTTATTATTTTAAAAAACTCGTTTATTCTTATCAGCCATTTCTGTATATCCATAGTCAAGTGCAGATCCAGCAGAAAATAGATTTTGTTTCGCATCCGGAACATACCAAACATTATGCAAAGTAGCTGGTCTCCAATGGTTTTTCACCGCCATTTCTACATCGATTTCTCCATAGCCAACAGCATACATAGTTCTGCCATCACCCAGCCACAGTGGTTTAGGACTATCAAACGTCGTATAGCTCTTGAACCAATTAGGATTCGATGTAATATGATGTGAAGCGCCGGAGTCAACTATCCAATTAGCATCTTGAATGTCACAATGACCAATAAAAGCATCACCTTGAGAACATTCTTTGGTATCGTTCTTTGTCTTCATGGACTTCTTGAAAGCAAAACATTTTGATTTGAAATGACCCATTTTGCCACAAAAGGAACACTTGATATTCCTGTTCTTGGATAATAAAGCAGTAGTTAATGAAGTAGAAGTAGAAGGTCGAACTTCTTGAAGTCTTTGCTCATGTAGACGAAGCCTCTCCATAAGAATTGAAATATTTCTATCGTCCTTGGGTACAGATTCCCAGGCGTTTTTGAATTCTAGGTAATCAGAGGGTAAAGTATTTAATATTCTATTCATTAATAGAGACATTGGAAGTGTACCTTCATCTTTAAGCTCTTCATTAAGTTGCTGCCACAAGGTTTGTAGTAGAAAACGAAAAATATGTCGCGTAATTCCGCAAGAAAAAATGCAGATGCAGCCCAGTGACACACCTTGCACCTTCACCGACTACTCTACACGTGTTTCGCCCACACACGGAGCATCCTCAGGAGTTGTTAGACCGTGCCAATCTCAGCACCGAGTGAGTAAAATGGCCCCAAACAGCCGTATTTAATGCTTCCCACTCCCCCCCTCCCCGCCCCCAGTGTGACGCATCGCGACTATACTAGTTTGTGTTGCCAAGGGTGACTAGCTGCTTTTCATTCTTATATTAATCGTCTATTGACGGTGCCTTTGTCAAATGAATCTTATATGAAAGAATTAAATACCATTTATAATATTGCCGTTGCAAATGGTTATGATCGACGGATGATAGATAAAATGGTTAAGACTAAAATTAACAAACAGATGGCTAAACTTTTATATGCGGTGCCGCGTGAACGTGTTGTTCATACTTATCGGTCAAGTATGATTTATGTAGGGAAAATTTCAGAGAAAATATCAAAAATCTTAAGAAACAACGACGTTCACGTGGCATTTCGAACCACTAACACCGTTCGACGGGCCATTTGCAATGGTAAGGAAAAAACAGAGGTTGGCAGGAAGTCAGGTGTATATAGGTTAACATGTGACGAGTGTAATTCCGTATACGTGGGACAAACTGGGCGCTGTTTTGAAACACGTTATAAAGAACATATTTCTGCCTATAGGAATGCCCGACCAGAACGATCTCATTTCGCGGAACATTTATTAGATACCGGTCACCAATTATCTGATGGGCATTCCTACGAGGTTTTACATACTTGTAATAAAAGTTTACGACTGAACGTGTTGGAACAATTAGAAATTATCAAACATAATGTTGATGGAGCCATACTTAACGATCAGATAAATGTTTCTTCCTCCCCACTTCTGCGTATTTGTAGACAAACAAACAGTGATAGGGATTCATAAAAAAAAAAAAAAAAAAAAAAAAAAAAATTCCATCGATATCACATATTTATATCATACTTTTACATTTATTATAACTATTTCTATCTATTTAATTATTACTCTGTCTCACTCTTATAGTCGCGATGCGTCACACTGGGGGCGGGGAGGGGGGGAGTGGGAAGCATTAAATACGGCTGTTTGGGGCCATTTTACTCACTCGGTGCTGAGATTGGCACGGTCTAACAACTCCTGAGGATGCTCCGTGTGTGGGCGAAACACGTGTAGAGTAGTCGGTGAAGGTGCAAGGTGTGTCACTGGGCTGCATCTGCATTTTTTCTTGCGGAATTACGCGACATATTTTTCGTTTTCTACTAAGATATGGATTTCCGCCAAGTAACGCCTGATTCTATCAAATACAAGGTTTGTAGTTTGGAGACAATGACATGTGTTGCAATATCGTCAGCTTCATCTTTCGTATAGGTAAACATTTGGCAGTATAAAAGATCCAATCTCCGATCGTTCTTCTGCTCATAAATGGAGTGCAATATATCCCACATTTCTTTGCCAGATTTTGACGTAAGAATATGTCTTTTAGGCTCAGCACCAACACTTGTACCTATGATGAACTGAACAATAGCATCGCGTTCTTGATATTGCTTCAAAGCAAGCTTGTAAGCCGAAATAACAGCTTCGGTTGCTCCGTCTGCAGGTAACGATGGACATTTTTCCACTCCCATAACAATGTCGGTCAACTTATTTACCGATAATTGCAGGTTGGTATCAAATTTCCAGGTCAACCAATTATCTGCTCCTTGTAATTTCTCAATTATTTGCCTGTCCATTTTCAATAAACTAGACATTATAAAATTGAAAAAATTTTGCCCATAACCTAATAAAACACAGGGGCAGAGGACGGTGAACAAGTGAATATATATTTGAAAAAGAACCATAAAAGGAACATTTTGGATATGACAAATAAAATTACAATATCAAAAAAGAGGTTTGTTTAACACTTTTATTTTTCTTGCCTTGGCTGGCACCGACTCCAAAAGGCTTATTTTTTGCTTTTTAGTTTTTGAACTCGGGTTTTTTTAACGCAGTTTTTTTTTTACTTTTTAGTGTCTGTAATAGGCTGTTTTGTAAACTACAGCAGGGTTTTTCTAGATTAGATAAGGTTTAATGTACATTATAAACAAAATTATCGTAAATACTACATCGTCCAAGTCAACAATGAAATGAAATATATAAAAATGCTCATAACATAAAAAGTACTGGGTCAAACGAAACCAAATTTTTATGGGACCAATTGGCAACTATTCTGCATCGAACAAAAAAAGAATCATGGAAATCGGTTCAGAAACCTCGGCGTAATCGGTGTACATACATAAATTATACCAACCGAATTGAGAACCTCCTCCTTTTTTGAAGTCGGTTAAAAACGATTCAAACGAATTAGTAAGATCAAAATGTAGATTTCGTTATCGTGAGCACGGCTGTATATAACTCAGTTATGACAAAAAACCGACTTACTGTAACTATGTTATCGACGGCAGTATTTATGAATGTCGACTTGGTATATATAACGGGTAGCCACAGAGCGGTATCCATCCAATGCTTTCATGAATCATCACTTTGTAAAGATAAACGCTTGAGGAGCTTGTCTAGTGAGAAAACCGTGCCGATTTGCATACGCTTGAATAATCCAGGAGATGCATACATATGAATGAAATCGGTTCTGGTTTAAAAGCAGTGTACTACATGTTTCATATTTAATAATTTTATTAAACTTATCAATGGTTGATCATATATTCTGCGTTCTAAGACCATCTTACGTATTTGGATTTACATCTTTAACCTACTTGGATCTAAAGAATTGTGTTTATCCTGAAGAAATATATGTAAATGTGAAAATTAATAAATAAATAAAGTATGCATTTTTAAGAACGTGGTTTGGCCCGCAATCTCTTACGTTTTAAATAAACAAATAGGTCAATATAAATTTCGATTTGTGATAGGAAGTTCCCGAGAATATTCTTTTAGCGAGAACTTTGCGGATGATCGCAAAAATGTTCTCCGAGGTGAGAATTATGAATACGTACATCTTAAGGGGCCATACAAAGCTAGAAGAAATAAGGATTTCCCCCGCGCGTCCCGCACCCTATGCCGCTGTCGACTAGCTCCGCGCGTGTCGTTATCGCAGGCCGAGAACAAAGTTCGCTTGAGTTTACGTTACGTTTTACGTTTAGTTACGTGCACAGTGTAATGAAGAAAACAGAGACAAGTGTCGCATGTATATACACATACTTAATGCATTCAAATAGATATTCCTGTTGAGTACTGTTTATTGTTTATTTTATAAATTACGTTTTTTAATAATATTTTTCTGTTTCAAATTGGCAACAGTGTAGCTCGATTAAAAACAGGAGACGAGTACTTTTTATTATGGTACTCCTTAGGTAACCTGAGGATTAATAATAAACATACAAGTAATAAATATATAAAAAATGTGCGACATTACATTTTGTATTGTAATGTGGTTTGGTGAACCTCCCGCATTATTATTCGTTTTACTTATGTTAATAACCATCTTGGGATCCATTGGTCTGTATGCCTAGTGTGAGTTTTGTTTGCTTACGTGAAATTTATATGAAAAAAAAACGCAATTTACACGTTCTGACAGGGGTTCAGTACGTCTCTCAATAATAATTAATTACTATACTAATTAATACACTCAACACAAAGATCCTTTTCTTATTAATTCTTGATTTTAGTATAGAAATGCAAAAAAATATTATAATATACCCAAAACCCATGTAAGAAGGAAGCGTGAAAAATTAAAAACTATTCAACAAGCAACCAATTTTTTATTTACATTTTCTTACGTTTAGCTTCAATACTTATTGATATTGCTCCTTTTCGTTTATTTTTGCTTACATTTACTAGCAGACTGCTTAAGGTGGTACGACTTCCATACTAACAAACATTGCACATTAATTGGTTCATCATACATTAATAATTCATAAATACATGTGCAACTAACTCGTTTTAGTTATTTGTTAGCGCGAAATTATTAAAGAAAATGTACTTTCATACATGAGGTATATAAATGCGATAAGTCACACACACATACATAGAATTATTTAAATTATAAGATGTTAGGTTTTTCGTGATTTATGTATGAAAGTACATTTTTTTTATTATTTCACGCAAACAAATAACTGAAACGAGTTAGTTGCGCATGTATTTATGAATTATTAAGGTATGATGAACTAATCAATGTGCAATGTTTGTTTGTATGGAAGTCGTACCACCTTAAGGGCATATTTCGAGTCTGACGAGGATCCACTAATTCTGGCAAAACATGTTGCATATAAAAGTCTTTTAGTTTCGGTAGCATAAAGGTCTCCCAAAGTTTGTCGTCTCTTTAAATTTTCTAAATTTTCATACACACACAATACAAAACAATAAGGGTATTTTTAAAAACCTTTTGGGATGACAACATTCGCCATCCGTATTTTTTTCTTGCAACGTCAGATCAAAATTGGACATTGAACTACTTCTATGCTCAGATCTGAAAAAGAGACTAACAGACTGACAGAGTAATAACATGTATTTGTGTCTAACAATAAAAACATGTAGGGTTGTATAATGTCTTCGACAATATAAGTATTATTAATTTTACAAGCTTATCTTCTTTTAAATTTCCATGGTTATTGAAGTTACTAGAATAAACTAGGACTGGATTTACACCATGTACCTGTTTATATTTGAGACTCCGATATTTGCATGCGCCATGGTCACGGAAGAACTGTTGATTGTTGCGGGTTGATGTTATGCGGGCACACGAATAGATCTACCTTCCGTCTAAGTCTAAGTCTTTTATTACGCTCGATACTGGTACCACTTACTTACATTTTAGCCCTCACATTGTCATTATCTAAATGTTGTTGCTGCTCATCATTAATGAAAGTAGAAGTAACATCAGGAGTTATGTTTGTAAGATCTGCCAATACGATTCTAAAAAATCGAAAAATAATACATTTTTATAACTATTTTGTTTTGTCATGCACCAAAGCACTTTTAAGGTATTGGGTATTTTAAGATACCTTTTGGGATTAATACATTCGACATTCGTAGCTTCCTGCACCGTCATATCAGAATTGAACATTGAGCTACCTGTTACAATGCTGTTACTACTAGACTCGGCTCTGAAATAAAAACCGGAAACAGGTACAGCCCGAGGAAATAAAGAAAAGAAATTCTGATCATTCCGTCTTAATAATTCCGTCATCTAAACTTTGCATTACTATAAGTAAGTGCCGAGCAATATTTTGGTTCCTCGATGTGACTAATGAGGTACCAAATTGGTCTTGTTCGGAACTTACATAGAATATAATACAGGCGCGGATCCAGGATTTGTTTGAGGGGGGGGGGGGATTTGGTTCAGGGAGGTTATATCATAATTGCAAATATTTTGCTTAAAAACTTTGCGTAAAACTGTGTGCCGGAGGGAGGGGGGCAATGGCTATTGTCGCCCCCCTTTTTTTGTGCCTGAAACTAAAAATAGTATACTATGTATTTACTTATAATAAATTACTACTTTTATCTAAAAAGTACAGTTAAATAATATCTTTAATCAATTTCAAACATTTAAATTGGCACTGATTTCTGACAGATTTTTGACAGTTTTGTATCTTAATATGCTGCTCGTCGAATACTTGTCTACTTTCTACAAAAGCTTATTTTTTATCTCTATTTGCTATAATTACCTATACCTAGGTTATGATTAACAAATAGACTTTTTAAATAATAATTTTAAGTAAGGCAAGCGCAGTCCACACGTCTCAATGGAGCACTCACGACTGAAGAGCGAGGAGCGAATCAGACAGAAATACGGTGAAATAACGCATGCGATAGAGATGCAAACACTGGTGTCTGTTTTAAAAACATCAACGTAAGCGACATTATCGTTATTAATTTATTATTAATGAACTATTTAAAATTTTGAAAAACTGTCAATCACAAAACTAGAGAACTAGCTACGGTATTTTTTAATAATAGTTTCAAGACTAAAGGTTTAATAGCGGTTGGCACAGCATTGAAAAACTACAAAATTGGAAGTAACTTTACGATTTTTTTCTATCGAGAAAAATTTTAGCAATCATGTTTCTGTCAATCACATAACTGAGTACTATAGTCTACTTTCTACAGTATTTTTTTGGGGCTGATAAATCTAGTAATACTATGTGAAATCCTTGATCAAAAATGTGTATTTGGCTTTGTACGGCCCCTTAAGGGCGCGCTCTAGGCTAAAAGCAAAAGTAATAACTGCAACGGCGAACTGCAAAGTAAATGCTGCCTTATTTCTATGAGGAATAAGGCAGCATTTACTATATAATTCTCCGGCCCCATTCGGCCAGTCCGGAATGAAGGAAATTCTTTTTTTAAAGGATATTTAAAGGTTATTTACAAAAAAATATATAACATAAGCCCTGCCTTATCTATAGTGTAATTATACTAAAAAGTTCCAAGCTTTATTTTAATGTATTACTTGAATACTAGCAGTTTATCGTGTTAATTATAGTGATTTAGAGGCAACTTCGCATTTTTTTTCTATCGAGAAAATTTTATGCAATCGTGTTTTTTAGTAACATAGTCACTAGTTTGCTGCATCTTAATTTGAAATTCAGTTTTTCATTAATATTTATATTACAAACGATCATGTAAAGCAATCTGATTTTCGTTGGCCTATAGCGGGCCCTTAAATTTTGGCGCGCACTGTTCATTAAAATAAAACAACTTTTACGGATATCAAACGCGCTATATTTCACGACTTAAGCTGTAATTGTCCGTATTTTTAGGGTTTTCTTTTTATTTTCCCGACGTTTCGGAACCTTTTCAGCTACCGTGACGAAAAGTAAAAGTAAAACGTAACACGTAAAAGTTGTTTTATTTCAGAGAATTTAGAAGATATTAAAAACGGAGTTGCACGCTTTGCACAACACAACACCTTTCTGTTAGTACCTAATGAATGTAGTTTTTGTCTATAGTTCACTTATGACATTATTTAAGATAACAATATCAAATTCCGTTGGTTTGTCATCATAATATTTTTGACAATCGTGCTTCAAGTGCAACAAAAATGTCTGACACCAAAATGTTGATAAGAATCGAGCACGGCGCTCTTGTCACGATACGGAAGGTAGCGGCAATTAAATTAAGAAATTAAAGGGAGATGAAAGGAAGTACTGACTGAGATTGACAAGATTTATTACCACACTAAAACTAAAGGTAAACTTAGTTAAAATAACCGAGGATTGGACGAGAGCTCAGGGGGTGTGATAGCGTGCGGCGCACAGGACTGGGAGACTGATGATGTGCAGTGACACGTCGAGGCGACTGTGGTGGATGCGCAGTCAGTGGCACGTAGTGGAAGGGCGTCGAGGACTCGCCTGCTAAGCACGCAAAAAGGAGGTGCGTGGCAGGGAGTTAGTGCAGAGGCGTCCAACCAGGGTATGGGTGGAGACGCGTGAGGGTACGTTGTTGCACAACTGTTTGAAGAAAGAACTTGCCGACTACTTCGTTCCTGCGTCAAAAGACGCTGACTTTTTGCCGACTATTGTAGACACTCGCCGTAGACCGAGTTCAAGAAGAACAAAGTTGTAGATTGATAGAAGATTGTAGACTTGTAAAAGATACGAAGTAAACTTGTAGAAGACTTGATGTAAACTCGTAGAAGACTTGTTGTAAGCTTGTAGAAGACTTGTAGTAAACTGTATCATTTTCTGTCCTGAGGCCGTATTTATACCCTGAGCTCAGATATTTCGAAATACAAATATTTGATTAGAAATATTGTTCTAAAAGTAGGCATTGACAGAGGTTTTAGTACATGCAAAGGTGGTTAGGCAAAATTCACCCAAGATCCAACAAAAACGAATTATATGTCGGTTTTTTAGTCTTGAGCACAAATTTTATAAAACTTTTTCAACTAGTATGATTCCTGTGATGTTTCAAGTTTGACAGTTTTAGAGATGTCTCGCAATGAAATCCTACCGACTTATCTATTAAATTTTTCTGAGAGTCAATGTACCTACTTCTAGAGAAATTGCAATATATTACTACTTTTCTGACCACAGTTATATAGCGTAACTTATATCATTCCATTTAAACATAATTATAGGATAAAAAATATTGTATGTGCACATTTATGTGGTAAAATAAAACATTAATCTGTCAATGTTAATGTCAGCAGAAACATTTACAGTCTTACTTATAAACAGAGTATAAAAATTATACCAGGTATAAATTCCGTTCTATCAAAAGCTATACCGGCCCTAACCCTTGTTTTAGTCCAGTATAAGTAATGCATAACATCTGTCAATAATTTAAAAATGAATAAACACACGTTAATCATCATAATCGTACTAGTTATACTAACCCTATCTTATCCTATTATCCTACTTATATTATAATCCTATCCTTCCTATCCTACTAATATTATAAATGCAAAAGTTTGTGAGGATGTTTGGATGGATGGATGTTTGTTACTGTTTTCATGCAAAAGATACTCAATGGATTTGGATAAAATTTGGCATACATTGGAAGAATATAGCTTTTATTATAACATAGGATACCTAGCTTGATATTTCCACGGGCACGCGTGCCCGTGGAAATATCAAGCTAGGTGTAACCATGCGGGTGCTAGTTTTATAATAACTTGAAGTATAGTTTCAGTTATATAACTATGAGCGTTAAGTTTAATAATACTGATACCGTGGTTATTGTACCCTATTACCTTAAAATGTACACGCGCTTTGGATCGGGTCACCTCTGCCACCACGGAAACAACGGAAGCGTGGTTTCGTGTCTTATTGCAATCACATTTTAGTAGGCAAAAGTCATCGGGGTCACTTAGGGGTTTCTTAGTTAACGATTTTATGAACGTCTTAACGTCGTCGGTAGCCTGTGTCACCAAAAAATTTAAAAATAGTTCCATCCGCGACTTTTATGTGTAGTTCGATTTATCGCACTCATCACGGATAAAAAAGTAGTTTAGGTATATCATTCTCCAAAATCTAACTTATCTCTAAGCTAAAATTCATCGAGATAATGTATGTGTTACTAGGTTCATAATACCATATGATTATATTTTAAGTTGAGATATATCATTAAATACATTAATACTATTTAAAAATTATACGCTTACGTAAATCCCATCAATTATTTTTAAAAATATTTTTTTACTAACTTAAAAAAATAAGTAGATACTCACGCGAATAAAAATGTCTGAAAATAACCAGTATCCTTCTTTCACTGATTTATCAGTACGAATCAGCCTGACTCGACGCCTTTCACCGGTTTCTATTTTTATTGTCATTACTTTATTGATGAGTCAGTAAACTAAATGGGACTCCATCATTAAACGACGCGACCAATTTGGTTATTTTCTAGTATAATTAAAAATGTTCCTACTCTGTGTCTCTACGCATCACGCATTCATCGGGTGTCACCAGATACTCATTTTTCATACAAACATGATGATTCGTATTACCAAATAACTGTATAATAATTAATGTACTCCACCGAGGTCGGCAGTTAAATTTGGGTCATACGTGAACAAAATCGATCACTCGTATTATAATGACCAATGAATGTAAAGATTTACCAACCCCAAAATGCTTTTTAATTCATTTTGATATAGGAATGCCATATACAATTTCTTAAATTCGAGCAAATATTGAAAAGAAATTTTCCTTCTGTATAACTGTGAAGAAATTTTGTAAAAGCACTTTTAATAGAGGGCCTACTAATAAGGAATGTACACACATTATTTTTTATAGGGGTAAATACATGAAAAAATTACTGCATGACTAATGCTATGCCAGAATAAAGTTATTGGGAAATAGAAAAAGTGTAATATAATGTCCATAGTTACACTAATAATTAAAACAAGAATGTCGACAAAGCAAGATATAGCAAAATATAGCAAAGTCGAAACATATTATCAGAAATTAAGTTTTACGTCTAAATTTATTAATATATTATATTTATATAAATATAATAATATTATTATTATTATATAAACATATTATTATTATATAAACATAATAATTAAAAACGAGTCAACCATTTCAAGGACTTCATTTACACACTTATAACATTTGAGTGATCGGCTATTTTCTCGCTCAAGAAACGTACAATAGATAACAACGATTCAACGAGTTCTCATGATGGTTTTCCATTTTAAAAGGTACCGAGCGCCATATTTAACGATCAGCGTCTTTACTACCTTGTGTAGACTCCACACATGTACCTTGTGTAGACTCCACATAGGGTTTTGATCGGGTATAGTTAGGAGTAAATTTAAAATAAAACTGACTACTAAATACACCCGATTTGGGTTGTCGTAATCGGGTATATTTAGGACCTTTTGTTATTACTTACTACTAAATATATGTGGACAAAGCATCGACTGACTCGGTGCATCTTACAGACTAAACTACTAAACGACTGCTATAGCTGGAAAATAAAAATTTAACAAGTTTTCTTTTAAAGCTAAAAAATAATCATAAAAAAACAGTTAATTTAATGTCGAACTATTATTTGAAATAAAAAAAATATTTAGCATTTAGCACTATTCTGGAATTAAGACTATGTTGCCTTTTTTTTTTAGTTTTCCAATTTATTAGGACGGCCGGATTGGATTCGATTTTTAGTTTCCATCAGACCTCTCGACAATCGGCATCGTTCGTGGGATTAACTGGCATTTTTTAACTTTATAAAACTGTTGCGCTTTGGATTTTATATTTATATTTTGTATGTAGCCGCTAATTTTTTGTTTTACCTTCACAACGAACTATACCCGGTATAATTCGATACAATATCTTGCTTGGCCGGAACCAAGCAAGATATTGTATCGAATTCGGGTATATTTAGTAGCGCTTTATTTTAAAATAGTGTTCGTAAATATACCCGAGCCGATGTCTTGGTGAGGTACATTTAACGGGGGGACACTTGAGAAATTGGATTGCCAAATACCAGACGTCGACCAGCTCCATGACGTCACCGGCGTCCCCACAAGGTACATTTAGTAAAGACGCGAACAAGCATCTTATGCTACCGATAAAATGAAATCGGTCCAGTAGTTTTCGAGGACAATGGTAACACACACACATACTAGGAACCTTAATCTCCAAACGCATACACATCCTCCGTTTCATTCTGTCTGTTCATGGCTAAAAATAAACTAAACCTTATTTATTAAAAACTTATTTTGGTTTAAAGTAGACAACTGCACTACTAAATTATGATGTAAATTGAGTCTTATAAACAAATTTAACATAAAATAATTGACGTAACTCGCAAATTCTATTTGCTTCATATAACTTAATGGGGTAGGTTAATTGTTAAAATGTTGTAAAAGCCAATTAATATTTAAGTTTTGAGTAACGGGTTACCTAACATGGTATAATACTATGATTGTTACGATATAACTAATAAAAAGTAAGTAAGTTTTACATACTATACAAAACAAGTAGTTTAGGTTAAAAAATCAAGAGAACTTTGAGTAGGTACTAGGTAGGTATATAGAACGATAGAGCGTAGAATTCTGAACAAATAAACTGCATTATTAAGTCAGTTCAATGGCTTTTACAAGTTTTCACTTTATTCCAAAATTAATCTTCATCAAAGCATAAATAGGATCTCAATCTTAATTACAATTAAATAAAAGTTATTCAGTTTTCGAGGTTCTCGAATTGTCTTGCGTACCAACCAAGTGATGAGTAACCGAAACAAGGATTGAAGGCTCTAATAATATTGGAATGGGGCCCGCGATAGGAGATCGGTTCAGGATGCGGGGAGCGTAGCGCGGGCGGGCGGCGCGGCAGAGGGCGGCCGGCTGGGAGGGCAGAATCTCGTGAGCGGCGCGCCGTCTGCTCAAAACAAATCGCCTTACAGCCGGCCACCAAGCACGCCGATACGGCACGCACGCTGTGCCCGGTGCACGCGCTCTCTCGCGACCGACGCAAAAACCGCGCTTTGAAGACTCAACACAAAAGTGCTAATTCGCCGTGTATACATTTATAAAAAAAATAACGTGCTCAAACTTTGAGAAGACAAAGTTTTTAACTAATGTCTCACTATAACCGATCTTTACTATAACTCTGAAGGTTTAGATTGCGCTTCTTTCGTTTAAATGTCAAACTAGTTGGATGGCGAGTAGCGGTAATGGAATTAGGCGACGATATATTTTTCATATACGGCCGCAGTGGGTTTGTATGCCTTATAATAACAATGTAAATAAATATTACAAAATAAAAATTAAATAGTAGTCAATTTTGCACTGTTGCGCATCGTATATTCATCAGACAAAGTAGAATCACATTATCAGTAGTTCCGATACAAACATAACAATACTTTACATCCACCTTAACAAGATAATACAAAAATACATTAGGTTTTCCATTCAATTCACTTCTTTGTAATATTAAATATGTTTATGTAGCAAAGCATGCTAATGACGATTTCTTTCTTCGCATGCTTAAGATGCATACCTTGATATTGTATGTATTGAGGTCAAGTAGAATAAGACACAATTTACAGTAGCTGGTAAAAATAAACTATTGTGTTGCGACACACTTCTTGAGACACAGCACTCGTCTGCCCTTTTTCTCTCTTCACTTCACTTCACACAAATGCTCCCTACATCCCTTGTTTTAATGATGAATGGCGGATTCACATTTCCATCGTTAATTGTAATTCAATTAAGTTTATTTATTTTTATCTTAAAATTTAAAATGGGTATTAAACCCCATTTTTAGTCGTTTATATTTCAAGGTCGTCATAATATATGGGTTTGTTGGTAATAATGTGGAACATTTATAGGAGATCAAAGCCTTCTCGTGGATAGTGGTCTAGTAAATGTTAAACAATAGGTAACAACGCTGTCGTAGCGATAGAATCGGGTTCACTTTAATATAGCACAGTAGCGTTTGTTTATGCCAACGCTCGGAATATATCGACAAACATAGTTGTTTGGATATGGTACTTCCACACCGAGGTCAAAAGTTTTTGTTCTCATATTTTACAAAGGTGACACGTAGGGTAACGAATAGAATATTTTTTACAAAGAAATAACCATTGCCGTTATTATAGTTCCATTTAAGGAGAAAGCTTCAAAAAGTCAAATCTCAAGTTGAAGGAACCATCAGTTATTTACTTTGGGCTCATTTGACTCCTTTATAAAACTTTGGCTGTAATACATTTTTAGATTGCCTCTTCAATGTTGAATGAGCTAACCTCACCTTTGAAGTGGTCGAATCAAAGCTAACATAACCAAACCATTTTAGGACGAAACAGGAATTGAAGTTCATGCCGACTACATGAACGTTATTTATTTATGGAGTTAAGATTAGAAATCGTACCATACTCAAATAAAATATACTTTTTACACGGTTATTTGAACTTGATAAGAAAGTTTTGCCAGGCTGGCAAACGAATGTTTTAACTATAAGCTGAAAGTTTAATAGCTAGTTCCATGTTTCTAGTATGTGAGTCGATATTTAACATCAAGAATTTGTAAATACTTAAGTAACACTTCACTTATTTCAAATAATAAAAATGAAAATAATAATAATAAAAATGATAAAAACTCTTTACTTATTCATTGTTTTAATTAAACTGACGAAAGTCGTGCTTAACTATTATGACGAAAATGACACTTCAATACACGAAACAATAAAATTGGTCTTTCCATCATTTACTTCTTTGAAACAAAAAGATAAAGACGTCCTCTGTTTTTTAATTATTTCCGAAACAAACACTGTTCTTAAGTTATTAATCTTCCTTTTCTAATTTTACTTAAAATCTGCAGTATGTTTTTCTAAAAGTAGCTCATTCATTACACACTGTTCTCTTTACTTTTTAATTGGTATTAGTTTTCCATAAAGGCTCGCTATAAAAAGGAATATAATCAATTATTCATTCAATAAATTCAATCAAATGATCATTACTCCATGAAGTCATTCTTTCGTTTTTATTACTTCGTTTGTTGTGTGTAGATAAGATACATACTGACTGAGACGTAAATCGAATCGTTAATCACAAAGACACATACACTGTCGGTTCATTGTTACAGTTTTACAAATTGTCATGACACTAAATGCTACAAATTTTTTTTTGTCTTTGTTGATGTTTTCAGACACTCGTGCTGTCTTCCTTTTGTAAGTATTTGCAGATATTTAATAAAAATTTACTAACTGTTGTAATGAGGCGAGCAAATTCAACAATAACCAAAATGAAGAATTAAAATGAGAGATTCGCAAGTTTTAAAAGCAGTTTCATACTTTCATAGTGTCAGTCAGTCATGCCAAATTCAGCGTCAAAACTGTAGTCCACCTAAAGGATTCCTGTAACCGAGTTTTCTGTTCCGGTGTTCCATGTTTTTTCTTAGACGAATTATTACGCGAAATTTTCTCATAACTTAGAAAAGTGACCACCACCCCACACAAGGCAAATTTATATTTTCCTCGTGAAAAGGAAAAAAACAATTGCATCAAAGACTGTAAAATGCTATCTCTGCTGTTCCTTACCCTCAAGAACTTGCACATAAACTCTGTTGACCTCGAAAGGGACACGATCGAAAACCTGTGAAACTTTTGTGTTAGGCCTTGAAAAACAAATATGTGCCTGGGGGGCAACTCTCGTGCTGCGATGTCTAGAATTCGATATTTTTCGTCTTTATTAGAAACTAGCGGCCGCCCACGGTTTAACCCGCGTGGTTCCCGTTCCCGTGGGAATATCGGCATAACAAGTAGCCTATGTGTTAGTCCACTACTTGTAGTCCCTACGTACCAAATTTCATCAAAATCCGTTTAACTCTATAGGCGTGAAAGAGGAACAAATAAATAAAGAAACTGACATACTTTTGCATTTATAATATTAGTAGGATGCAAGTAAAATCTCTATTATTCTTTAAATGTTTAGTCACAACTATCTTCGCCTACATAATCGAAGATTGTTTTCACTCAATTTATAATCCAGATTTCTGGCTCCGAAAAATGTTGAATCCCAGATGTCGCAGCGCCATAATTGCATTCCAGGTAGCAATTTCTTGAGCTTTTGATATAAGATATTCAACGAACACGATGACGACGACTCAATACGCAACAAGCGTATCTTAAACTTATGACTGCCATATTTGGAAGTTGGAACAATCCACAATTTGCTAACATTCCTGGAAATTCTAGACAGGATTGGACAAACCAACTACTAAGAGTTAAATTTCGATACCGCTTTCACCAATCAAATGCTGATAGTAGTATATTCAGCTCTAATGCAAAGATCTGCCCATCTTGCCTCAGTCACGGTAGAAGGAAGTTCCTGGAGAAGTTCCTGACATCAAAATCATATCAAATAGTCCAAATAAAACAATTTCTCTATGTGTAGTGATGTTTTGGTATAATAAAAGACCCTTAATATTGCGCGGATTTAGGATGTCGCGTGGTTTCCACGATCTTCACCAGATCGTCGGTCCACCTTGTCGGGGTACTACTCACGGACCGTCGGATTGGTATAATAAAAGACGCTTGATATAATATCAAATTCGATAGCAAATCAACGAACTGAGAATTATCGCCCTTGGCTGCTTTGTTCAATATATAGAACGGCCTTCCGCCCGCAATTTCGTCCGCAAGGAATTAGGTTATCGCGCGGATTTAGGATGTCGCGTGGTTTCCACGATCTTCACTAGATCGTCGGTCCACCTTGTCGGGGTACTACTCACGGACCGTCGGATTCCAGAACTTTTTCGCCCTAGCAGCGGCTATTGATCCTTCTCGCTATGAGTCCCGCCCACTGTCACTTCAGCTGAACAATCCTTGATGCAAAGTCGGTTACTTTAGTTCTCCTACGGATCTCCTCATTTCCCTTTTCGAGCATAACGATCTCCATTGAACGCTGGGTGACCTTGAGCATTCTTATCAGACCCATACTTAGCGACCACGTTTCACTACCGAAAGTGTGTCATTTATCAGCATTTATCACAGTAAAAAGTATTTTATGTCCGTCTCCACGGTTCAAGTTATGTCCATATCAAATTTCAGTAAAATCGATTCAGCTGTTTACGCATGAAAAGGAACAGCCAAACAGTGCAGTCTTTCTTTAGCATTTATAATATAAGCGAATGGATAAGTAGTAGAAAATACTCCAAAGCTACCGCGATCAAAGTTGTTATGTCTATGTCTAAATTACATTACTTATCTTTACAAAATTTGAACCCTTTTCTTAAACCATTAAGGGTTGATTATGTCCACCGCATTCGATTTCAAAATTGATGACACTTTTGCAATCAACATCTCATAAAACTTCAATAACGACACCCATATTGATTTTAACATTATTTACCCCTTTTTATTATTAATAAAAAAAAAAATACATTATTTACCCCTTGTTAACCCCTTAGGGGTTGATTTCTCGAGAGGGGGATTTTATTTAAGTTCCAACCATAAATCTAATTAAAAAAAAATACTTTCACTATGAAAATAAAGGACTTTTCTTACTCAACTTCATCCCCCTTTTCAACCCTTTGGGGGTGGAATTTTCAAAAACACCTCGGCGTTGTCTCGATAGATAAAAGTTTATTTTCATTCGTCAACCTAACACAAAATATGTAGTCCCTAACACTTTTACTTTGTTAAAAATAAAGGACTATTCTTATACAATTTCATTCCCCCTTTTCACCCCTTTGGGTGTAGAATTTTCGAAAACATCGAGGTAGGTCTATGTTTATTTTAATCGACAACCTAAATACAAAATTTGAAGATTCTAACTTCAAAACTGACGGACTTTCATACAAACATTCATCCCCTATTTTACCCCTTTAGGGATGGAATTTCCAAAAATCCTTTGTTAGTGGATGCTTACACTGTATAATGTATCTACGAGGGCAGGTCAATAAGTTCGCGGAATGGGGAGGAAGTCGGTTGCAGTTAAGCACCAAATATTTTTTTCCTTCAAGTATATTTCTTTACTACCCCTAATACATTTCTGAAATTGCTCATATAAATTGATTACTAATTCAAATAAAAATATTTGTAATTTGAGTAGGAATTACAGACTTCACCTCTAAGTCGCCGTATATTGTTTTACATACACCTTTTTTTTCATTGCAGTTAATTTTAATTTGTTGCTTGGGACCAGGTCTGGAATATAAAAAGGTTAATGAAGTTTTTCGAAGCTTCATCGGTGAATAAACGCCGTTGCAACGTGACTCTTGTGCGCAGGTGCATTTTTATGCCAAAAGACCAAACCTTTTCTCCTTATTTTTATTTTATGGACCCCTTTAAATGTAGCTTGAAATGAAGCTTAGTATTGTACGGTTCTATTAACACCGCATTCTACATAGTCGATGCGTAAAATACACAAAAAAAACAGTCACAAACGTTTTTCCGCATTACTTTTCTATTCGGCCCTCTTGGGCAGTGGAATGCCACTGTATCGACTACTTCTTCGACTAGGATTACGGTGGTGAACATAGCTTTCATTTTCAGTATTATTTCGGACTGTAACTTCATTCATTATCTCGCTACAGGGCTCCAAAGGGCGACAAAAGCGACAAAAAAATCTTCGTTTGTTTTTGTCGTCCGTACCGACTGGCTTGCACGTTAAATTACTAAAATATTAATGACCCGATTACGTTCAAATTTAGAATATATACTCGTGATGAGGTGCTCAATCAATACCTAGCTGGACAAATGAACCTTCCTCTTCCATCCCTTCCATTCCGCGAACTTATTGACCTCCCCTCGTATGTGCAAAATTTCAAGCCTCTAGGTTCAGCGGTTTGGGCTGTGCGTTGCTATCTCAGTTAGTCAGTCAGTCAGGACTTTGAATTTTATATATATAGATAGAACATCTTGCACAAGAGTACCAGCGTAGCACTAATCACGAGTTCGATGTGGCTATTGCACCACAGGGTTGATTTTAAGTCATCACCTCTAATAAAAGATATCTTGCTGATAAAAGCCGCCCTGGATATTTAGGAAGAGGCCTCCTAATGTCTGATTTTTATCGAAGATGTTCTCGTTTGTTGAAAGTTGAACTTAGGTCCAAAGCAATGAAATTACTAATATTATGATTTAAAGGTGCATCTGTCGTGGCCATATCGTAAAATTTAATGGAAAGTCTAGGTGGTGAAAAAGGTAATGAATTTGAACAGACGGGTGTGAGAGGAAAGTCGTATAAACGGTATACGGATTGCGTGAAAAAATATAAGTGAAAGAAAGAGGTGATTCTGACTGCAAGCAAGGAAGCTAAGTAACATTTATGTATATTATGTATGTATTTACAAAAAAAAAAAGTATATAAGTATGTTTATCCGTTATCTAGTATCCATAACACAAGTTCTTCATGATACTTAACGTGGGCTAGATAATTGGTGTGATTGTATGGAAATATTTATTTATTTATTTATTTATTATTTATTTATTTATTTGAGGTTTTAGATAGGTTTTGAATAGGTTCTAGAACCCTATTTATGCAAATCTGCTCGTAAGTCTTGATAGTCTTGCTAACGTTATTAACCTCAATTTAACCTCCTGAGTGTTAAAAGGGCCCACGTTTCAGAACTTTTCTGAGAGCTACAGCAAAACCTATAGGTTAAATAATCCAAAACCTTTCTAATACCTACGTGGAACACAAATATAACCCTCACAACTTAACGTTAATTTAACCATCTACATTAGGCTTGGATTGACGACTCGACAACCTAAAAGCTTTTTGATGAAAATTATTGAATGCCTTTCTAGGATTCTCGGGTTTCAAAATGGTTCTGGATTAGCAATCATAAATTTAAAAACGTAAACATAATGGCGTCATTCTTTTTCATATCACCAAGTTCCAAAATGGCTACATAAGTAGCAAATTATAAAAATCTTGCTGAAGTCAGGAAAATATAAAAAACAGTGCGACTGGCACTTCGTAAGAACTATATTTTGAAGTTATTTTAATGAAATAATAATTATTAAATCATGTCGTTGGTGGAAAGTCGCATTCGAAATTAAACTCTCATTTAAATATGAAATATGAATTTTAAATCGTATAGCACACGTTAGTTAAAAAAAATGTTTTCGATACTTTAGTTTTTATTAACAAATATAGCCGGCAGGAAATTACTAGTAAGCATTAAAATTAACCTATTCAGAACTGTCACAGCTCAAAGAAGGTAATCTCTAAGAGCTACATAAAATTACTAGGTTGTTTTCGCAACTTTAAAGTTATCACCAGTAGTTGTCCAAGACTTGTGAGTCGGCTTAGCAATAAAATTAATGTTGCTTTCAAGCTTTGGTTGTAGTTTGGACGTGCGTTTGACAAGAAAAACTACAGGCTGCTCTTGAAGTACAAGACTCAATCCACAGGATCTTGTCAGTTCTCTTATACCAATATGGATGACAACACACACGCCACTTTAAATGGCACGACGGAATGAACCCGCACGCGCCGTACCTTCTCCATGATGCGCAATACGCGCCCATCCCGTGCTTTCTGGATGTTAAGTTGGAAACATCTAAAATTCGTATGCGATATTTTGTGATTCGCAGATTGCACTCGATGTCACTGCGATGTGAAACAAATGTATGCTGGTAGACAAGGACATATAGCGCGGAAGTTCCCAGTCGGTCATTGTTAGGCGATATTCTCGTGCGTTCGGTTCAGACAGTAAAGGCTTCTTACTGAGTAAGTGGACTACCGTGAGTGTCCGCAATTGTATCTGCCGGAGTGATAGATGTAGTCATTTGTAGTCAGATCAGTATACCGGAACATAGTTCTACCACAGCGATTGATTACTAATAATTACAACACGGTTCCGATCTAGTAATAAAAAAATCAAATTAAGTGCGCTCAAGACGTAAGGGCGGCAAAGTCAAAGTAAAACCGTAGTGTACCATGTTTATTCATAAATAATTATTCGCAATTGTTGTTATTTAAATAAGAAATACGATCGTGTTTTTATATTATTAATTATTGTTTTTATATAGTGTTTTATATATATTAATTATAATAAGAGCACGGAAATGAAAGAGATAGCTATTACATTATATTTGAATGAGTGCACACATGCACAAAATCACAGAATTCCAATTTCAAATGTTTTCTTGGTGCTAGGGACTCCGATACATACAGCCATGTTTAAATTTTTCACTGGAGTAAAGTCTCTTTGAAGTGTTTCATTTTTATAGTTAAAAACTCCTTGGACTAGGAAGTTATGCCTTGTTTTTTTTTCGAAATTATTTTTGATAGAAGTCTTTGGCGTTCCAAATTTAAATGTTAGCATTGTTACCCAAGGGAAGTTCCATACAACATTAGCTCCCTCCGGGCATTAATAGCTTACTTTCAAATTGAGAATACTTGATATTTAATACGTGCTACAGATGCAGGTGGTGTATAAATTACTTTGAATGAATATCGATGTTTACACTTTAAACGCGCGCGTGGCAAAATATTAGTTTTATTTAATTATTCGCTTCAAATAATTATTCTCTTTGATAAACAAATTATAGCACTCGCTCCAATTTTATTTAAACTGGCATTGTTCGTTTTCATAGGACGGATAAAACATTTTACAATTCGTTTTATTCATTGAACCGCGCGAGCCACCAGTAGATCGTTCACACAAGTCAGTCATCACATGCATAGGTAGAGATAACAGTTCCTCAGTGGTTGAGGATTCCGATCCATTAAGTTAAGTTATGATGAAGGCTTAAGAGTCTCCCCGTCGTTCATAAAAAGAAACCCGGTATCTGGGCTCAAAACTCACAAGCCAACAAAAACGAGATTAGGTTTCATAGTAAAAAATACTCGGCCTGACTTTCCCTACAGTAGATAGGTACACTTATATTCATCTTGACTGTTAGACCCAAAAATAAAATTAAATGATCTCCTTTAAGAGGGGCTTTGAATTTTTTGTACAAAAAAATTTAACCGAGATAAAGTTAGGTACTTGTGTAAATGAATTACCAACTTACCCAATTATAGACAACGATATTAATACAACCCAAAAATATACCGTGTTTTTTTTGCTTTGTGCCCAAAGTTAAAGTGGAGGTAGTGTTACGTGTTTAGAACAAAATTATGAAAAAAAAAAAATCTAATCCTTTTTTTTATCAAGTGTTAGCGTCGTTTATTTGGATATTAAACCTACCCAAGCAATGAAAAACAAAGAAAACAAACTTAAAATTATATCAATAATAGTAAAAATAACTATTAAGCGTGCACCAAGCTCGGCTCAGGGCTATCAGCTTATCGCAGCGCTACGATGACAAGAAAACTATTTACGTAAAAAAAAAAATTTTTCGCTTCATTTTGTTATAAACACATAACACAACACATAAACCGCCTTAAGTTTGGGCACATAGAATAAAAACACCCTGTATACCTTATATATATATATATATTTTAATATAAATTACATTGCGCTGTGCGCAAAATACATATTAAGATTCATGGTCTCAATTATTGAGTGGTGGTAAAGATTATTTCAATTAAATTTGATTCTTTATAATTCAGTATTTTTACTTTAGGTGTTTATTGATGTTTGATTTGTATAATCTACCTACTAAATGAGCTTCCTAAGCCATGTCGAAATGCCAACTGACTGACCATCAAATCATTACCAAAGATAAAACGTAAAAGGTTATCATTATCTAACGTTTAACAAGATTGATTAAAAAACAGGAAATGTTCACAACATTGAATTTACAAATGATCAACCTGTCTTGTCTTCTCTTGTATCCAATATAAATCCATTAACATTCCGTCTTTGTAATAGAGCAGCATTTAGAGTTCTTGGTTTATACTTTGCCTAGGTCACACACCTATAGGCACGCTACTGCTCGTTCTATGAAAATTTGCTACCTGCTCATGACCAAATAAGCACTATTTACGACACTTCTTTCAGTCAAAGTTTGATAGACAGAAACAGATTGATGCACATCGGAGTAATTTTTAAAACGGCACTTTTTACTTTAATCAATACTTAAATTTAGAGCGTGTAATATAATATATTACGGAGTAAAGCCAGATGATACATATTTTTCCACGTTGGAAAAAAAGTGTGGCACTATGTATGCGTGCTCGACTGGTACTGAATATAAAAATAAAGAGTTCCAAGTAATATAACAAAACTAAAATAACATCATATAAAGTAACAAACGTTCCAGTCCGTACTATAATTCTCCACGGAGCTACAGTTACAAACAACAACAAAGTAGATAGTTTTTTTCTGAATTGAGTTTGCAAATTCTTTGTACTGTTGGTTCTCAGCAATTTCGTAGTTGTGACAATAGCAAGTGCATAATTATAACGTAATGTCAGTATGAACTTGATATGAATACATCGATGAATATGTTTTATTCTCCAATTTATATAATAGTTAGTACTAAAGGCATCAAGTTTTCAAAAACTGTTAAATATCTATAAAAAAAACTTTGTGATTTAAATAACACTTTTTTATTATTTATAAAACAAACAATCGTCATTCAGTCCGGACGAAGCATTCATCTGAAGTGTGAAATATACGGCTTTATTTTCGGCCGAAAGAGCTAAAGATAGGTCACTTTTCTCATTGCTGAAAGTTAATAGAACCCAATTCAATTATTTTATTGTATTTCATAAGTAACATGTCACAATCACAAAATATTAATTTTAAGGTAAATCATCTAAATAATAAATCCTTGTATAAATAACAAAACGATACCACATTAACATTATGTCAAGAACACGATTTTAATCCCTACTTTATCTTTTAAAAAGTAAACACTGTGTAAGTGAAGCGTACTTTCTGCAATCCGTGATTAAAGGCAAAAGTAGTCTCGAGAGGAAAAATGAACTAAAATTTAATAAACGCAGGGATTAAAATGGTAAGGATGCTAGCCTAGTCTTTTTGTTGATGTCAGAAACAGTTGAGCGTACCTTTAATACCACAAGAAGTTATAATTACACTACGCTGCTGTATCCGAAGTGAATTCTAATTAACCATCTCCTTTATAAGCTGATCTAACTAAGCATATTTCCTTTAATATACAGGGTCATTTTAAAAACACTATCATTTAAGTTATACCATCTTGAGTATAGATGAAGAAACTGGTAAGAGTAGTCATCTTAGCTTTGGTGGTTAGTTTTTCTAAAGGCGCGAAATATTAATAAACGAGGAACACAGGGCCGCTTCCTATTTAGAATGATAATTTTACTTTCTTTTTGTAACATAATTTCTAATTATAATAACTGTGCATGGCTGAAATTTCTTAAAGGCTGTAAAACTATTTCTTTACTATAATAGTAATTATGAATTTAATTTCTTACGTAGAGTACAAACATATTTCTACAAAGACACATTCGAAATAAAATTATATGAACATACTGTAGCTGTTATTATAAATTGAAAAAGTTAAAAAGTATTACAAGTTACAAAACATTGCTGAGCTGCTGAGGAATGGTCCGACTGGCGGTGAATGAGACCGTAAAAATATGGCTTACATCAAATGAGTACCTAATAGTTTTTTGCCACTTACAGTTCGGAAATTGATCACCTATTTAATCTTTGCTTGCGATTGCTTACCCTCCATCCAACCAGATTGACCTTAATTTCTATTGAACAACCTAGATCTTTTTTTTGTTAATGGCGAGGTGAGCTCGATATTATTATTAATATATTCATATGTTTCTTTATGTATTATGCTGATAAGGATGTAGTGACAAAGAAAATTTTATAATTTATATTAATAAAAGAAATTACTTCAATAACGTTTAAACTCCAAAATTTCTCCAGTCCTTTTTTTATAATTTTCTAAACCTTACCCATATTTGGACGTTAAGTAGTGTAAGTGAACTATTAGCACAATCGATAGAAATTTAATTAATTATATCACGAAATAGCATACAGAGCACAGTGAATTGAAAAGGAATATAATGTCGATGTTCTTCTTCCGATTTCACAATCTGCGTCGAGCTGAGGAGAAGCGAAAGAAGTGCAACAGAAATACGCATAACAGACGAAACATGACTTCAGACACGCTAACTGCTCCGTCGCGCCTGCTCGAGCGCCCGCTCAGCGAGCCAATCGACAGCTTGGACGAAATCGCTCTCCAAATACCCAGGTTTCATTAGAATTGTTATAACTTTGCCATAGTAATTAACTAATATATTTTTTATTCCGTAAGCAGAAATCCATGACATTTCTTACATAATTGATTTTTCGTCTCTTTCTTCTATCAAGTTAAATGTTTTGGATTCTATATTGTAGACATTCGCTAAAATCTTGCACCTCGTTTTTGGTCACATATATTTAACTGGTTACCAATATTTATATCATCCTGACAAATTAGATGCTGTTTTGAAAAAGAGATCTATCTCAACCAAACTATGTCACGGATTTCCGCTCCGAAAGGCTTATTATGATTTATTTCGTATGATCTTTAATTAGGTTATTTTAGATAGCATTCTTCTTATAACATAAGTTTCAGTAGTTTGTAAGTTTCAATTATGTGTTCAAAGGAGACGATTCATAATTCACCCAAAAATCAAAATGCAAACGATACGGTCAAACTGTGTGCACAAGAATTTCTTAGAACTACCACCAGTTGCAACAGCTTAATCCGTGGGACATCGGAGTTATTTACAATACATACAAGGTGGATATTTAAGGCAGGGCACGAAGGGCATGTACCTTAACCGTTATAGTTACATAAAAACGTTTAGAAACCATCTAATTTTTTTTAAATATTTTGTACTGCATTCACAGATTTCAGATTCACAGACGGATAGTAAATGGTTACTTTTAAGAAAAAAAATATGGAAGGCGATCCTCTTTCTAATGAGGATTTAAACATTCTAAGTCATTAACTGAGGTATGAGCACTAAGAAATCAGAAATCGCCAAAAACTATTTTCATACTTTCGCTAAGAAAATAAGTTCAGTCAAGTGAAGCGGATGTGACTGCCTGTGCCGTGCGCTATCACGGGATGGGACTCTCAGGCATCTCCTAACAAATGTATGAGAATAGTTTTTCGTCGAAAAGGAGGTTACCATATGTATTTTATTTAGTCTTATTAAAACATGCACTCTGATATTAAGAAGATAATTTAATTAAACTAGTTAAGACACAATAAAAAAAGAAGATTAACAAATTTTATGAGAATTTATGAGATGAGATGTTCAAAGTGTTCACCATTTTGACGTAAACATAGGTTTGCTCGCTTACTAAAGACCACGTAGCAGCCGATAAATTATTTGGGTGGATTCCATAAATAAATGCAGAAAGTGCATCTGTTAGTTCCTGGGCATTGTTGTATGATCTTTTATAAATTTCGTTCTTTACGTAACCCCAGATAAAAAAAAAACAAGAGGCGTGAGATCGGGGCTACGAGGCTACCACGGCACCGCACCGTGGTGCCGTGCCAATCCATTTTGATGATTCCTTCTGTAGTACATGCCGTTATTAGAAAAATTGTTTAGTCAGTTCGTATAATGTTATTAATAAAAAAAATATCTCTACTAATGTTACCCTGTGACCATCTGCAAAAAACAACCCTGCGTGCATTGTCGCCAGAGTGCAATGCCTGAACTAATCGCCCCTGGAGGTAGCGTTTGCATCCCTATTTCCTCCATATTTTTAAAACAAGACCGTGAGAACAACCTACTTCGACAGCAACTCGTCTTGAAGAAATTTCAGGATATGCTTCTGCTAGAGTTAAAATTGCAATCACAGTATTCTGATTCGCTACTCGTGAATAACGTCCTCTTTTTTTCTTGAACTAGCCTCCTTCTGATAAATTTGTTACTAGTTTTACGATCGCCTTCCGCATCGGCACCTGTCGCTTTGGGTATGTGGTTTTGTACTCTCCAAAGCCGCTGTCGGGTTTTTATTATTTAAAAATTAAGCCTCCAAAAGGTTCAAACGTTGCAAATTATTTAAAGTCATTTTTCACTTAAAACAAATAAGATTCAGAATTCAATTTTTTTTTTCAATGCCACCAAATGTGACGCGTTTGTTCGAGATTACAAATTTGAATATTTTTCAACCAATCGTCACCAATTTCATCCTGTTTTACAATGCGCCGTAAAATGACCCACACCTGGTGCAACTGCTGGAGGTATAAACTTAATAACTGAAGCAAGGTCATGTCGTCTATTTTTTTAACTAATGATACTAGAACAATTTTTGTTTTTACAAACGGAAATTTCATTGCCCCACATATAATCCGTTGATGATTCTAAGGCAGCAAGACCGTCTGCCAAACATAGTATATTTAACGGTAAAATTGATATCTTTCTTTCAAAATCGATATTGCAAGTATTGCACTTTTTAAAAAGAAAACCCGCTGATGCACTCATATAGAATTGCTTTAAAAATCTTGGTCACATTAAACTGACAATCATAGATTGTCAAAAAAATATTCGTTAGTTAGATACGCCGATGATGTAGCAGCACTGGCAGAAAATGATACACAATTGCAAGATTTGATTAGGAAATGGATCGTGCTTTTAAAATTGCTGCATTGAAAATGAATGCAGCAAAAAGTAAAACATTAGTGTCTCTAAGGGGAATATAACAGGAAATGGGATAATTAAATTGAATGGGACAATTTTAGAACGGGTTAGTACATTCAAATATCTGGGAAGTTTGATCACCAGTGACTTTGATGCACACCAGATATCATTTCGAGAATAGCAATGGCCAAAACTACTTTTAACAACAAAAAACATCTTTTGAAAGCAAAAATATTCAAGGAAATCCGGAAACGACTAATAAAAACCTACACATGGAGCATCGCATTGTATGGATGCGAAACGTGGACGCTGACCCAAAGAGATAAAGAACGACTGGAGGCCTTCGAGATGTGGTGTTGGAGAAGAATCGAAGGAATTAGCCGGACTGAAAAGAAGACCAATGAGGATGTACTGACCATGGTTGGGAAGGGAAGAAATTTACTTGGGGAGATTGGGAATAGAAGGGGAAAGAAGCTGGGCCACCCGTTACGACACGATAGTTTCATTAGAAACATACTGGAAGGCAAAATGGAGGGAAGGAGAGGGAGAGGTAGACCAAGAATGAGCTATATTTCACAGATAAAGGATAAAGTTAATGTTGTGTCGTACCAGGAAGTGAAGTCATTGGTAGGAAAAAGAATGGAATGGAAAATACTCCACCGACAAAAGCGCATTTCTTAAATTTAAGAGAGAGAAGAGACATATATTGTCATAATTATGCCCTTGTGTAGAGGTTTGAATAATAATTTGAACAATAAATAAGTATATCTGATCGTAATCTTAGCACATCAACGTTCATATCGATTATGCCTGAGATACGAGGCTAGTTTTTCAAGCTAGGATAGCAAGCTAGTAAACTCTGCCTACTGCCCTGGGCTAGCGCTGTTTACATGATGCCGGAAGGCTAAAATTTTTATACATTGATGCAATGAAATGTTTACCAATGGGTTAACTATAATATACATTTCAACATAATATAATATAAATCCACTGGGTATAGAAGCTGCATCGTATAAAAAAAAGTACATAGATACTTTGAATATATGTTGTAATTGTTTTAAATTGTTATTTTTTTATCTTTTTCCGCTTTTTGTCTGTTTTATTATTATAGTAATAAAACAGACAAAAAGCGGAAAAAGATAAAAAAAAATAAACAATAAACATTTGAAATGTATAACTTTTTTACTTAAATGTTTATCATAGTGAATCTAAAAACCCCACAGGTTGGATCAAGTCGATTTATCGTCTGGCTCATGTAAGATTAAAAGTTATAGAGAGATTTTTATTGATTTACTATTATTCTTTGTACTGTATAAAGTTCACTCTTTCGGGGTGCATATCTCTTCCTATAATAGCAGTGGTGTGTCTAGGGTTTGAAACAAGGCCAAACTTATAGCTTACTAGCGGCCGCTCGCAGTTTCACCCGCGTGGTTCCCACTATCTGTATCGACTATCTGTGCGCCACATCCGTTCAGTAGTTTCGGCGCCTGTTAAATTCAAACAAACAATCAAATCTTTCCTCTTTATAATGTTAGTATATATAGCTAACATATAGCTTACCATACTTTGATTTGACGATGACGAACTCAATAATCGAACACAGTCCAACGAGTCTTTATACCATTCTGTCAAAAATCCTATTACGAATCTGTAGTTTAGGAAATATAGAAAAAAACACTGATGGTTAGAAAGGAATAAAAGCTAAACCGTATGCTTTTTGGAGTTAATATATATTTTTAACATAAATAACTAAACCTTTCAAGCCAAATATAAGAAATGTCTGGCGACTCGGGGATTTTTTGTAGCCATCTCCTTTTAAGGCGGTACCAATACGTCCGTTGTGAAAATGAACTGAATTCGTAAAAATATAGTAGCGTCGCCGGCCACATGAAGCTAGTGCCCAAGCCAGGATAGTAAAATAAGTGGTGGGGGGCGCTACGAGCTCAAAAATAGAACGCCATCAGACACTACCTTACTAAAGAAGCCAGTCCTGTTTGCACGAAGTCAGAGTGACTAATTTGCTAGCGTACTAACACTAGCTAGCATCCTAGCTTGAAAAACTAGCCTAGTGTATCTCGGGCATAAACGAAAAAAAAAAAATTCGTGTTCGTAGGATTTGTAAAAAATAGTTACGGAAACGAAAAAGGGCGGAATTAGTTACTTCGAGAATCGTCGTCGCTCTCAGCAGGGTTCATTTTGTAACGCTTTAATTAAGCTTTCTTTAGGCGGCAGTATTACTTGTTTAAGGTTGATCTTTATTGAGCGCTGTATTACACTTGTTTTCCGATTTTGTGACCCAAGGCAGCTTTAATGACAGTCTACAAATCTCCATGTCATTTTGACTGATGTACGGTCAACAACAGGTACGGCTTAAAAAAATGTTCAATTTCTCCAATCGACTTAGAACTTAGGCCGTAAGTCTTTGAGTTCTGAATTGTATGTTTATTGTATTGTTATATTTGACATGTTGTACAAACCGTAGTTGCCGTTGACTGTCCATAATCAGCCTTTTATTTTTAAACTCAAACTTTTAATTTACGAGTATTTATTTTGTATCTATCAACTCGTATTAGTGTTACTCCTAGTTAAGAAAACTAATTAAAAAAATTATCGTGTCTATATTTTCATCAACTTTATATTTTGTATCTTTCGGGGTTCTGACAGGATTACTTCGGATTATCTTCCTAATTACTCTGATCGGCTTAAGAACTTGCCTTAAAACTGCAGTACCCATTAAAACTTCTTTTTGTAACTCAGAACCAAAGGTCGAGAACAAAGAATACATTAGTCTTCCAACCTGTTTTTATAATTCAACGGTTTTTTTTCATCTGTCACCCTAAAATAACAAGAATGGCAGATCCTTGGGATGGTGGAAATTACAACTGGATTCTGACTTATTAGGACGACGTTATAACATTTTGAAAGTATGCTTGGTAGAAGTAGAAGCGCCTGCATTTTGAAATACGATTCCTGTACAACAAACAAAGGTTCAAACAGGGAAGAGGTAACGAAATTGTAATATTGCATCGCTGATACATGGTGTTTGACACAAATATACGTATATTTTACCTATTGAAACTTAAACAAATTAAGTTAAAAGTTTTATTTGTTAACCGCAATTAATACCTATGCCTACATAGGTGCGCCTCATGGTGACGTTGATGCTACCGTCATTAATTCTTCAACGTCACCATAAAATTGCCGTTAGCTTCTAAACGAAAACTTTTCTTGACACGCCGTCGATCCTAAGTGTATATTTATCAATTAATCTCTTATAACCTAATAATTTATTGAAAAAAAAAGGAAATATGTGATTTAAGAAAAGATAACTAATTCACAGATTTAAATTTTAGTAATATTTCATGAGATTTCTTCAAGTGTGATTAGTCGTGAAAAACAATCACGAAAACTCTTTTAGAAGGCGAAAGAACGTGTCGTCCGTATCAGAATCAACATAATATTTATTTCATCATCACAAGACAAAGCACATTATATTACAAAACAAAAATCGGCCAAGAGTCGAACTCGCACATAAAGAGTTCCGTCTCTCACCCAAGGTTGCTTGGAGGAGATTGCTATGTAGCAATAATGCCGCCTATTGTATGTTCCTCTTTTTTGTCATTTTCTCTGTATGTGTTTGTTTTTAGATCGTGTGCAATAAAGTTTATATTATTATTATCATTATTATATTAAATACACCTACCCAAATTGCCACTGAAAATTTTCTTTTTCAAAAATAACTGTTTTTCATAGTGTTTGTATAAATGACAAAGTTATATTTGTGGTTTTTGGACAATGAGCTATAGCTCTGAAACTGCTTAATATATTTCGTTCAAACCAATTTTCGTTGAAAGTTTTTATAAAGATCTGCAGCATATATTACACACATTTTACCACTTTGGAAGTGTACATCTTTAAACGGTTGACTGTATGAAAAAATCGTAATAGAAACCTTAATGTAATTTTTAAAGACCTATCTATAGATACCCCACACGTATTGATTTGATGAAAAAAGAAATGTGCATTTTTAATTCCATGTATTTATTTTTGTGTAAAAACCGTAAAGCGGTTTATAGAATACAAACCTACCAAATTTCAACTGTGTAATCTTCATGGTTTGGAATAAAGTGGCTGTGACATACAGACTAGAGATATGTCTTTATGCCTTTTTCAAATAACGAAACGAAAACCGTGATGAGTTTTCATAAACCGTTTTGACAACTATCTATTTTCACAACGTCGTCGTCGCTAACGTAATGTTAGCTGCTGGTTGCGTTTAGAAGTTAGCACGTGTTAAGTAACCGTGTTTATGAGTATAATGAACTTCCCTTCGTACTTTTTAGGCTTAGGACTGTCTGTTTATTATTTAATTTAAGGATTGTAATGATCCTTTCTTTTATTTATTTAAACTAAACAGTCGTACTTAAAAGTTCATTATTTTTACATCTTGTTCTATTTACAACTATTTAGTTATTTACAGCTATTTCTATTTACAGGTGTTTCCATTTACGAACATAATTTGTGGTACTTTTCTGTGGTCAAGTCTTGTGCGGCGATCCGAAATTAACAGACCAGCCCTATTAAAGACTCGTTCGCATGGTACCGATGTAGCGACGATGTTTCCATATTCTCTGAACAATTGGCTGAGGTGCAGATATTTTTGGTGACGATTACGGCACCACTGCAAGGGGCAGTTCCACGTACCTTCCCGATTATGTACCGGTAGCATATCATCTTCAAGATATAGTGCGACTTCCTGGGTAGCCTTAGAAAGAGGGGTACCCGTACGCGGTGGCTTATTAGATTCAATTATCTCGGTGAGAATACTCCACGGTGAGACCCTTCTGCGTGGTAATAGCTGCGCTGGTCGAAGACACTGAAACTTGAGGATGGGAACCCTCTTTTGCTATTAAGTTTTTCACCAAATCTTGAATACTTTTCTTTATTCTGGCTCCGTCTGCCTTGTCCTCAAATCCTGATGATTTGTACCTATGATCTAGGAATGTGCAACGTCCAAACGTATCGCCTTTTTCCACGTTACCAACTCGCTCAATTAACCCTTCTTTTAATCTCTGTGTTACAATGGCAGCCGGACTAACGACATTCTCCTCTGAAAGGGGAGGTATATGTTCTTTTAAACTCTTATCGCAGGTTTTGATGAGGCATCGCGTAATGATCATGATGGAGCTGCCAGTGATGTGCTTTTCCCCACTCATTGCCGAGGTGATGTCATCAAAAGGTTTCAGAGCTATCGACAATTGTTCCAGGAGCACCCACTCTTCTTGTGAAATTACCGGCAAATCTTTACCTATAACGGCCGCCGTAGACTTTACTGCTGACTGCAGTTCAAGTAAACGGTTAATCATATGAAGAGTGGAATTCCACCGTGTTGGCATGTCCTGCTTCAATTTTAGAGTTATTGCTGTTTCGTTTTTTGATATTTTAGAAATTTTTCTGTGGCTAGTGTGCTTTTTTTAAAAAAATCGGACGATAGTTTTCACTTTGTCTAAAGTATCTTGCACGTAAGTCAACGCATTTTGTAATATCAAATTCAGTGTATGTCCCAAACAACCGTAGTGTTTCCAACCTTAGTCCTGTAAAGCCTTCTGTACATTTGCAGCATTGTCGCTGACAACAAAATTAATTTTTTTTTCTAAATTCACTCTGCAACAGTATTCGTCATGAATTCTTTAATATTAACACTTGTATGGCGATCAGAAAAGTAATTACAGGTTAACAGAACTGATTGCATTTCGAGATTGGCTGTTATATAGTGCCCAGTAATTGCTATATAACTTTCGTTTGCTTTTGATGTCCATAGATCTAAAGTCAAGCATATTTTATGGACCAAGTCAGGATTCGACAAACGCTCCTTAACTTCTGCTTTGGTTTTTTCATATAACCTCGGGATAAGTGCCGAAGACACATGTTTCCTGGACGGCAGTTCGTATCCCGGAATCCAACGAGCAAAAGTTTTTAAAACATGGTTCTTCTACTAAACTGAACGGCTGGAACCCCTTTGTGAATAAACCCAGAAGATCTGTTCGGGACGGCCGGCAGAATAGTGCAATAAAGTGAACAATAGACAGTGACTAATAATTGTGGTAATAAAGTTGTATTGTGATGTGAAATTTCGTGACTAGTTATAAGTGTAAAATCTATTGAATTCGTTGTCTATTAGTGTTTTATAGTATAATAATAAGTTTCTTTGTGTTTGGAATGTATTTAGTCGATAATATTTGCAGTTAGTGTTTTTCGTGTATTGTAAAGCTTGTTCGTGTTGTACTAGTTTGTATGAAAGTTTTATGCAGTAGGTATTTATAGAGTAGGTATTTACAAATAAATTATCCCATGTTGATAAATTGATGTTACGCACATAGCGGCTAATTAGACCTTCACGATAAGGTATGATACATAAGAGTTAAGTAAATAGCTGATAAGGTATTAAGAAATAAAGTATATTTTTTCGTGTGTTTTCTCATTTCCCAAAACGATTTATAGGTAGATTAGAAATAGTATTGAACGTAGTATTGAAACTGTAACTTAACTTGATAGCAATAATTTTTTAGAATATTTTAATATGTAACATGTAATATTGTGACTGATAAGGAATTGTTAGTGATAAGAAACGTCGTATGTGCATAGATAAAATGAGATAAATAAAGTTGAAAACTGGTGAGCTTGCGCGCGGCTCTCTATACGGTATTGCCTTTAAGTAGCTTAGTGAGAGTCGGGTTTCTATGGCTACGGATCATCACTTGTCCCACTCTCGCCTCAAGACTCTGAAAGAGACAGCAAGCAAGCTCTCCTAGTTCCTGGTACAACAAGCTCCTCTGCGTTTTACTTCGCAACCCAGCACCCAGTTTGAAAAACCGTACGTCTCGCCCTCCGCAACGATACAGTCCACTGCCAAATCCGAGCGGGGCGTGCGGCACATTTTGGTCCATTGCGAGCCGAATATCGAAGAAACGCAGAAGCCATGCCTGTCACAAGATCGACCAGCGGAGGAAGGAGCCACCGTGAAGAGGCCGGGAGTGAGGACGCTACCGCGTCAAATCCGTCATCGGGGACCACCGAGTCCGGGACCACTATGGAGTCCACCACGGGGACCAGCGAAGCGACAACCACCGTAGTGCCGACCGCAGACGTCGCACTATCTCCGATACCGCAAGTCGCCGCTGGAAGCGCCGCCGCCGCCGCCGCATCGAACGCCGCCGCCGCCGCCACGCCGTCCCACCGAAGCAAGAAGTTAAGGAAGGCTCAAGCAATCGAAGAAGAATTAGCTTTAGAGCAAGAAATATTAGAAATGAAGATCGCGCTAAGCATTGTAAAGAAGAAACGCTTAGCAAACCGTGTTGCCGAAGAAGATAAAGAAGATAATACGTCACACATCAGCGAATCCGACGCCGATGTGAATGAACGAGTCCGATCGTGGATAGAAGAGTCCACACCATTGGCAATTAGCGACAAGCCGCATTGCCCCGCCGAGTCCGCCGCCCCCGCCGTGTCCGCCGCCGCACCCGCCGAGTCCGCCGCCGTGTCCGCCGCCGAGTCCGCCGCCGTGCCTGCTTTCGTAACTGGAGGAACTACATGTCCACGAGTACAACCAGTCGCCGTTACGAACAGCATTGAGAAGATGACGTCAGCCGAGCCTGCCGTCGTAACTGGAGGAACTACGTGTCTACGAACACAACCAGTCGCCGTTACGAGCAAGATAGAAGAGATAACACCGCCGTGTCCGCCGTGTTCATCGCCGAATCCGATCAATGTAGAAATCGGGAACATTAAGGAAGCCGTCATCGCCCTAGCCGAACGCTCTCTACGTCCGCACATGCACAGCGCGTCCTCCGAGCTACCTAAATTCGGGGGAGCCTTTCAAGAATGGTTCGCGTTCAACACCGCCTATGAAGAAACCGCCGCGCACCACTCACCACTTGATAACAAATCAAGACTAAGAAGATGTCTCTACGGCCGCGCCAGCACCGTCGTCAACAGCCTACTGAGCAGCATCCAGAGCACACCGGAAGACATCATGAAAACCTTGGAGTGGAACTTCGGAAGAGCGGAAACCATAGCAACGCACGAGCTCGAACGACTACGAAACCTACCGAGAGCGGGCGACGACCCAAAGGACCTTATTTCGATGACGTCACGAGTCAAGGACGCCGTCGAAGCGCTGCAATCATTGAAGAAACAACACTCGCTGTACAACGACGAAGTGGCCAGAACGATAGTAAAGAAAATGCCAGGTTCAGTACGCTACCGATGGTATGAAACGTGTCAAGAAATGACAGAAGAAGATCCGCCGCTCGTCCAAATTAAGAAGTTTCTACTTAAATACGTGGGAGGATGCGCCCAGTACGCCGACCCCGAGATTGCGAAAAATGAACATAAGCCAGCGCCGACGTCGTATCAACAACAAAGAAAACAGCGAACATTTGCGACTCAAGACGCCGAAGAGAGCGAGACAACACTGCACGACAGAGATAGAAGATCGCCGTCGTACGGGGGGAGAAAATATTATGAAGAGAGGGGGAAGAAAGAAGAGCGAGACAGAAAATGTATTATCTGCGAAGAGAAACAACACAATATTCGAGAATGCAAGAAATTCAACGAAGCGGATATAGATAGAAGATGGGACTTAGCGAAACAACATCAATTGTGTTTCCGTTGCCTGCGTTTTAGAAACAAGTCTCACAGCTGCAACATGAACCGCTGCAACATAAATGGGTGTCCGGCGCGACACAACCGAATGCTACATCGCGAAAAGAAAACTGAAAATGTGAAAAAAGAAGCCGAAACAGTCACTACAACGTGGACAAATATGAAGTCGAAGTCGTATCTGAAGATGGTACCTGTACGGGTGTCTGCACCGGCGGGAGAGATTGATACGTGGGCGCTACTGGACGACGGGTCAACAGTGACATTAATCGACAGCAACCTCGCTGACGCCATCGGCGCGCGGGGACCAATCGACCCACTCCATATAGAAGCGATTACAGAGAAGAATTTGAATGCGTCCCGCTCTCGTCGAGTTACAGTTACACTACGCCGCAACAACGCCGTGGAAAAAATACACGCACGCACCATCGACCGCCTACGCCTGTCACCACAACAAGTCAGTGCGAAGGACATCGAACGCTGTCAACACCTGCGCGGGATCGAAGACCACATCAAGTACCCGCACGCGGAGCCCAAAATCCTGATCGGTCAAGACAACTGGCACCTACTGTTGGCTGCAGAGGTACGAAAAGGGCACCGCGACCAGCCGATCGCGTCATTGACACCACTGGGTTGGGTGCTACACGGCGCGCACACACGTTCCATCGGCCAGCGTGTCAACTATGTACACCACCTGAAGGCCATCGACGAAAACATGGATGAACAGCTGAGACAACACTTCGCGATCGAGAACATGGGCATTGAACCCAAGAAGCCGTCCACTGACCCTGAGCAGCGCGCACTGAAAATCTTAGAAGAGAGTACCGTACAGCGCGCCGATGGCCATTACGAAGTGGCGCTACTGTGGAAGAGCGACGCCGTGACCATGCCGGAAAACTATGAAAACGCCGTGCGCCGCCTCCACTCCGTGGAAAAGAAGCTTGAAAAAGATGAAAAACTAAAGAAGAAATATAGTGAACAGATGGAAGCATTGATCGAGAAAGGCTACGCCGAACCCGCGCCCGAAAAGCGGGAGGTTGGCAAATCGTGGTATTTACCGCACTTTGGAGTAACAAATCAAATGAAGCCCGACAAACTACGCATCGTGCACGACGCCGCCGCCCGCACCGGAGGGACATCGTTGAACGATCAGCTGTTATCCGGTCCGGATCTACTACAATCACTTCCGGGCGTACTTATGCGCTTTCGTCAACACAAGATCGCCGTGTCCGCCGATATAGCGGAAATGTTTATGCAAGTGAAGATTCGTGAAGAAGATCGAGATTTTCTACGATATATATGGAAGAACCAAGAATACAGAATGACTTCACTCATATTCGGAGCAACATGTTCACCGTCGACCGCAATATTCATCAAAAATAAGAACGCGAGCAAGTTCCAAGAAAAATACCCAGAAGCCGCCGCAGCGATAGTAAAAAACCACTACGTCGACGACTACCTCGACAGCTACGAAACCGAAGAAGAAGCCGCGCGCATAGCAACACAAGTACGAGAAATACACCGGGGCGCGCGACTTGAATTAAGAAAATGGGCGTCGAACTCGCCACCAGTATTGAAACAGCTGATCGACGACGAGGGGTCAACGACCGGAGATAAGAAAACATTGGCGGACGGGGCTAGCAGCGAACGCGTGCTGGGACTAGTTTGGAGGCCGGACACCGACGAGCTGGCATTCAACCTGGATCTCGCACGTATACCGAAAGAAATGTTGAATCGAGCTGCACCAACGAAAAGAATCGCGCTGAAGATAGTTATGTCACTCTACGATCCGATGGGGCTCGCCGCGCCAGTGACAATAAAAGCCAAACAAATACTACAAGAAGTGTGGCGCCGCGGCACCGAATGGGACAATGACCTCGACAGTGACCTCAGTGAACAGTGGCGAGAGTGGATGTTACACCTCGAAAACCTACGCTTCGTGTCCGTACCAAGAAGATACCTACACTACAGCGACGCCGTGAACCTACAGTTGCACACGTTCGTCGACGCTAGCGAAACCGCGTATGCCGCAGCGATATACTGGCGCGCGGTCACTCCAGAAGGTCACGTGACACTCACCTTAGCAATGGGAAAAGCTAAGGTCGCTCCACTGAAGCTAACATCGATACCACGCCTCGAGCTACAAGCAGCCGTAATGGGAAGCCGCATGGCCGCGGCAGTTATAGAAGAGCACGACCGCAAACCCGACTCCAAAACGTACTGGACAGATAGTAAAACCGTTCTTACTTGGGTGAAAACCGGATCGCGCTCATACAAACCGTTCGTCGCGCATCGCATCGCCGCCATTGAAGAAAACACCGCTGTACACGAGTGGCGGTGGGTACCTACGAAACTAAACGTCGCGGACGACGCGACCCGAGACGTGCCGCAGGACTTCACTAGTGCACACAGATGGTACGCCGGACCGAGCTTTCTACAGAACGACGAGTCAGAGTGGCCAACAGAACGAGTAAAACCGGGGGAGCCAACGGGTGAAGAAAAGTGTACCTACACACGAACAGCTGATTCAAGAAAAATAAGTGAATGTGTTCCCGACCCCGAAAACATATCGAAATGGCTTATATACCTACGAGCTACGGCGCGAGTGCTACAGTTCATCGACCTCTGCAGACAGAAAAAAGAAAAGGTCAACTACAAAAGAACGAAGAAAATCGAAAAAGGCGATAAGGAATACAAAATAACAACTGATAAGAAAACAGTTGATAAGAAGTTACGCAACGCGACGCCATCTACCGGAAAAAATGTGCAACGACGTTATCACCACATTGATAACGCATATCTACGTCGTGCCGAAGATTTGATAGTTCGTGCAATACAAGAAAGTTGTTTTTCGAGTGAAATAGAAGAATTGAAGAAAGAAAAGACAGTTTCAAGAAATAGTCGTCTCTACACGCTCGCCGTAACTTATGAAGATAACATAATAAGAGTGAAGAGCAGAATAAGCGCAGTTCGCGACGTCACCGCGACGGTGGCGCCACCCGTGACCGACGGCAACGACCGAAGAGTGAAACTGTATATAGAAAATGTACATAGAAGATTATCGCACGCCGGGGCAGAAATGACAATTAACGAGTGCCGACAACATTATTGGATTTTACGTCTACGGCCCGTTACAAGAAAAATAGTCAACGAGTGTGTGTTGTGTCGCATAAGAAGAGCACAACCGTCGCAGCCATCTACTGGGAACCACCCACCGAGTCGACTCGCACATCACCAGCGGCCATTCACCTACACAGGGCTCGACTACTTTGGGCCACTGACCGTCACCGTGGGCCGCACGCAGCAGAAGAGATACGTCGCGATATTTACGTGCCTAACTACCCGGGCCGTACATCTGGAAGTAGCGGCATCACTCAGCACCGACTCGGCGGTCATGGCGCTGCGGCGCATGATATCTCGACGGGGGTGTCCGACGGAGATATGGTCGGACAACGGGACCAACCTGCACGGCGCCGACAAGGAGCTGCGCCGCGCCATCGACGAAGCCACACACTCAGAAGCAGAGAAGAAGATGATCAGCTGGCGCTACATACCACCTGGGGCCCCGTTCATGGGGGGCGCCTGGGAACGCCTGGTCCGATCAGTCAAGGTCGCACTGGCAGCCACACAGCAGAGTCGCCATCCTACAGAAGAGGTACTGTCGACACTACTCGCAGAAGCGGAGTACACAGTCAACAGTCGTCCGCTCACACATGTCTCCGTGGACCACCAAGACGAAGAGGCCCTCACTCCAAACCACTTCCTGCTGGGCGGGTCAGCTCTGACACCCGCACCCGGCAGCTTCTCCGACGGGGACCTCATCGGGCGCGCCAACTGGCGCGCGTCTCAACGTCTCGCCGACCTATTTTGGGCGAGGTGGCTACGCGAGTACCTACCGGAGCTCCAGCACCGGCGGGAGCCCCACGGCAAGGGCCCCGCACTGCAGCTGGGCGACCTGGTCCTCATCGTGGACAACACGCTACCACGAAACACCTGGCCCCGTGGAATGGTAACGGCGACCTTCCCGGGGACCGACGGCGTGGTACGAGCGGCGGACATCAGAACGAGAGGCGGCATCCTTCGACGGCCAACAAAGAAGCTGGTCATCATCCCCACGGCAACGGCGGCCGACCCTTCACCGACTACTGGATGTAACGACGGCGGCGGCGCCGGCGTTACACGGCGGGAGAATGTTCGGGACGGCCGGCAGAATAGTGCAATAAAGTGAACAATAGACAGTGACTAATAATTGTGGTAATAAAGTTGTATTGTGATGTGAAATTTCGTGACTAGTTATAAGTGTAAAATCTATTGAATTCGTTGTCTATTAGTGTTTTATAGTATAATAATAAGTTTCTTTGTGTTTGGAATGTATTTAGTCGATAATATTTGCAGTTAGTGTTTTTCGTGTATTGTAAAGCTTGTTCGTGTTGTACTAGTTTGTATGAAAGTTTTATGCAGTAGGTATTTATAGAGTAGGTATTTACAAATAAATTATCCCATGTTGATAAATTGATGTTACGCACATAGCGGCTAATTAGACCTTCACGATAAGGTATGATACATAAGAGTTAAGTAAATAGCTGATAAGGTATTAAGAAATAAAGTATATTTTTTCGTGTGTTTTCTCATTTCCCAAAACGATTTATAGGTAGATTAGAAATAGTATTGAACGTAGTATTGAAACTGTAACTTAACTTGATAGCAATAATTTTTTAGAATATTTTAATATGTAACATGTAATATTGTGACTGATAAGGAATTGTTAGTGATAAGAAACGTCGTATGTGCATAGATAAAATGAGATAAATAAAGTTGAAAACTGGTGAGCTTGCGCGCGGCTCTCTATACGGTATTGCCTTTAAGTAGCTTAGTGAGAGTCGGGTTTCTATGGCTACGGATCATCACTTGTCCCACTCTCGCCTCAAGACTCTGAAAGAGACAGCAAGCAAGCTCTCCTAGTTCCTGGTACAACAAGCTCCTCTGCGTTTTACTTCGCAACCCAGCACCCAGTTTGAAAAACCGTACGTCTCGCCCTCCGCAACGATACAGTCCACTGCCAAATCCGAGCGGGGCGTGCGGCACAAGATCGTTATCAATTTTATACCACGTCTATTCTTAGTTCGTAATGTTCCTTTCCAGTATGTAATGAAGTTTCTAGATAGAGCATCAAAGGTTAGAGTAATAGGATTATGCCACGACTTAATTGGAAGTCACTTTCACGAATATGTGATGTGATTTAATTTAAAATAAACATGCCTACACTTGTGTTAATGGCAGCAATCCTAACTAATATTATAACTGCAAAACTGTGTTTGTTTGTCCTTCCTCACACCCTAACTAAGCAACCAATCGACTTGAATTTTGGCATAGAGTTAGTTGAAAGAACAGAAAGTAAAAAAGGCGACTTTTTATCCCGATATTCTCCCGGGGACGTGAACCACGCGGGTTAAACCGCGGGCAAAAGCTATTATATTATTGAATAGGTTGCCTGAGAGAACTCGCTACCTAGCAATAGGCCTAGTTTTTTGTTGTCTTTGTGCTATTATGTGCAATAAGTGTTATTATTAAATTGACAGTTTCTGGAGTTGTTGTTGTACCGTTAATTGTAATTCTGTAACTTGTTCCGCGATTGATACGATATCTTCTTTCTTCTTCGAGGACAAGGTTTCTAATAAAAAAAAACGGCCAAGTGCGAGTCGAACTCGCGCACCGAGGGTTCCGTACAAACCTGTAGGTATATAAGTAAAAGTTTACCCATTACGACAATCGAGTATAATAGTTATGGTATTTTTATTGCAAAATTAAATTTAAAATTTTTAAAAATATCTTTTATTATATGATGTAAAAAATAATTACGGTTTTCGCAATTTTGCCTTTATCTGTACTATAAGACGTTACTTCGTACCAAATTTCAAAATTCTAAGTTCACGGGAAGTACCCCTGTAGGTTTTGATTCCCGTGCGAGTTTCGAAAATTTGCGGAAATTTGCGGCATAAACGGCTGTATCTTTTAATTGCTTTGGCTTAGAAATTTGATTTTTTCATAGTTCCAAAGGACAGTAGACCTGAGTATTAGATATAAATTTCAGTTTGATACCTCCACGCGGTCAATGGTCGAGAAAAACGGTCTTGACAGACGGACGGACGGACAACAAAGTGATCCTATAAGGGTTCCGTTTTTTCCTTTTGAAGTACGGAACCCTAAAAAGGAGTACAATGGTCGAGCCATCCTTATCAGTGTGTCAGACAGAATTAAGAAGAACTGCTGCTGTTCCTTTACTATAATTATGCAAAATTATATTACAAAATCATTTTTATTTTCTTCGACTTTTTTTGAAAATTTAGTGGGACATCCAACTGTCACTATTCGCTGTTGAGAAAATATTTTTGATGACATATTTTGCTATATAAATATTTTAATATGTATTTTCTCTAAGTCCAATGTAATAAATCTCAGTCGTAATAAAATCGGTCTCGATCCCCCGTCTTTTGGCCAGGTTGGAAGGGCTCGGTGTAAGAGGATAACTCTTAACGGATTACCTAATTATAAGGACTCAAAGGACAAAAATTTACCACTGGTTGAGTGAGGAGGAGAAGGTCTTCTGAAGGTGTTCCCCAAGGAAGCATAATCGGTCCTACCCTATTTTTAGCTTACATAAATGGCCTCTGCCAAATGCGACTAGAGGGGGGCAGAACATTTGCGGATGATACCGCCCTACTCTTTAAGGGTGATAACTGGGAATGTGCCTTTAGCAAAGCTTAAAGGGGACTTAGCTTAGTATGCGCATGTCTGAAAAACAGCGCTCCAACTCTGAACGTGACCAAGACCAAGTACATTGCTTTCGCTATAAGATCCGACCAGCTTCCACCTCAATCAATCAACATTAAGATACACACGAACTGTCGCCTTTCGTCCGAAACCTCTCTGATTGTACTGACCTAGAACGAACGAAGTTAGTCAAGTATCTTGGTGTCTTACTGGACATACATATGTCTTTAAAAACCTAAGACATGTCGCAGATTTATAACACACTATGTCATTCTCTCATAACTATTTAAAATGGAAAGTCTACCATTTATATCTAATACACCAATGTAACACTCATTAGAACTAGCCCATTCACACCCACGCCCACTCAGGGCCACACATTCATACAGCAACACACACCCCCGTAAACACAAACACATATACAGACATGCATACACTCATATAATAAGCGCACACTAACTCATCTTTTTGTATTATTATAATAAATAATGATAGGTTGCTAAGGGAGAATAGTACAGGTAATCCTTTCCTTCTTTCGTAACAGACCTCTCTCGTTTTAGCTCTAGTTCTAGCTTTCTAGTTTAAGTAACAATTACAATTAACCCTTCTTCAAGTTTTAATTTTGCTATTCTAAAATTTGTATTCTTTTAAACATCCTGATCTCTGATCAACATTTACATTTAAGAACCATGTAACATAACGTATGTTACATGGTTCTTAAATGTTAATTGTAATAACCTAATGGTGTGAAGGACTGGTGCCTGAAATGGGTTTTTATAAAAAAAACCTGTGCTACAGGTAACCAGGCCCCTCCAGTTATTATTATTTGAACGTTGCCACACATAAGTACTATGTATAAGTATGTACCTAAAGAGTTTGTGATGTGAACAATAAAGAACTTATTCATTTATTTAATAAAACATGTTATACGATTTTAAATCTTACAAATGGGATAAGACGTTATATTTTGAACAAATGTGATCGACCCGGAATAAATAACAACTTCTTTTATTCATCGTTTGCTAGCAGGACACTGGTGTCCAGAGAACAATGGAATATCAATAGTGTCTCTTTTGAACAATTTTTGTTTTTAAATTAACTATCTGCCAAAATCTTTTTTCACTTTATTTTCTGGACCGGTATTAAAAGTCTTTATTTTCAAAAAGAGTTCATTAAAAGATTCTAACAGTAGAGTGGCCCAAAAATACCCAGTCATATTCAAATGGATCCACATAAATTTCCTGGCTAGTAAATATTGATCTAAAACTACGATGTCTCTCCCAATATTTATGCTGTTTAGGATAAAGAAAACGACAGGCGACTTAGCTCACCACTTACTTTGTTTACTTAACATCATTCATGTTTTTGGTATCTACATAATAAGTAGTACTCAAGTTATATTCTTCGGTATCCAAGTCAATACCCTTCCAAATATTAATTTAGAACGTTGGCTATCCAGTACAGCACCGTAATGTAATTATTTGCGAGATATGTACTACTAGATTTGTCAAAGTACTCAATGAATGTATCAAGGATCCCCATGGTTGATCCATAAAATGATAAAACGGTGACCTTGTCACCATTTTAACCGTGTATAAAGTTAGCGGTAAACTTATTTATGGGCAGTGGCTTGGTATAAAAAACGAATAAAAGTACTTGTTACTAGACTTTGTGTCAGTTTTGTAGCACCAAAATATTAGGTTTAGCAATTAATTGCAAAAAATTTGCAACTGGATAATGACACCACTCTTCTACTTTTGCATCCCATTGCGAGAAGCGCCAGCCAGCGATGTTGACCCAAATATTAATGAATAATGCGACACGAAAGCACAGAGCAAGGAGTGAAATAAAGCTTATATGAATAATAAGTATTTTGGCTTTTGCCTCCATATGAACTAAGAATACAATAATGATATCACTTGTTTTTATTTTAGGTTAGGTATCAAAATGTTCAGCTTCCTCGCAACGAACAAACTTCGTAACGGAGTTTTAGTTTATGAAACTGCATTTTTTGTATTAAAAAATATTTATTTGACACGTCCGGATTTGATCGAAATATCTTCTTATAAAGAGGTAAAGTTTATTGGTTTTTCAGGTTGTTTTATTTGTTTTTTTTTTTATAAAAACTCACTAGACATTAGGTTTTTCTAATTCATACAAACTGCAGGCAAAGCAAACTACTTATTGTCAGTGTTTGTTGCAAGCTATACTTAGCAAATCAGTTCTGTAAGGGATAGCGCAGTGCGTCAAACAAAACTAATACGTGTATGTGGTACCGCAGTATTTAGAGCAGCTCCCTATAATAACGTTACATACTTCTATAATTACAGTTTTCAGTATAACTTTACGATTGAGATACATAATAACACATACATTTGTGAACAAAGTTTTATTTGATAGATTGCCTGGATTTGATGAGATGGATTTGTCGTTGCTTTAATTTTTATATAATTCACTAGAGGCCGGGCGCGGTTTCACCCGCGTGGTTCCCGTTCCCGTGGGAATTTTGGGATCAAAGCTATCCTATCTCTTAAGTTGGACCAGACTGCTCACGGTGTGCCAATTTAATTTAAAATCGGTTAAGTAGTTTAGGTGTCCATCGCGGACAAACATCGGGACAGGAGATTTATATATATTAAGTAATTTATTGTAAGAATATACTTAAATCGTTCTCTCTCCCTTTTATTCGGAACGCTACTTAGGTAAGTACTCTCCGGGTGGCATTGATTTGACCCACCTTTTTATATACCTACTTACATATAATTGTAGCTCTTCCTGGCGTTGCCTTTAATTAAAATGAAAGTTAATTTGTTACGGATATTAACTTTTCGCTTGCTTGGCTCATTTTCCTAACCACAAAATGTAATTTAGATTTCTTCAAAACCAATGGCAGCTTATATTTTCCGTTGTTTGGCCTATTTTGGACAATATAATGTGCAACTTGAACTTTTCAATGATAGTTTGTATTACTTTTGCCGCATTACGCAATACTTCGCAGAAGGCGTTCGTTTGGTGTACCTATACACACTGTGTGATCTAATTTCATTCTCTCTTTCCGTTCCGGTGTTATTGATTCTTATTTTTCTTTCGGCTTTAAAGTTTGGCAGTCCCGAAGTAAGCATAACCTACCCGCCTCTGTTTTGTCAGTATTTAGGAATCAGTATCAGAGTAATCTTTAAAACTTTTCAGACCATTTTATTGAAGCTTTTTACTTAAGTTGCTTTTAAATGATGAAAGCCGTTTTAAACCGCCTTGAGTGTGTTCATTACCAGCTCCATCAAGCCGAGTCTCGCATATCGCCCTTTCAATATATACTTACGTCTTGTCGGTAAGAGAATTTCGTTAAGCTATTTCACTTAGAATCAACTACCTATCGCCTCGTGATTACATTCTCTCCTTCACCGAATATCCTTTCAGTTATGTTAATGTTACTTTTTTTTAATAAAACAATCATAATACAAACAAACCTAATATACTGTAGGTTTGTTTGTATTATGATTGTTTTATTGAGTAAGCTCAAAGCTATTATTTCGCCACTTCCTTCCAATATACTAGCCGTAAAATGGCAGCAACGCTATATCCACATAATTTTAAAATTAATTTCATCGCACAGTAACTGTGCTGATAATGCAAGCTATAACATATTCGTATAAGCAAGTATGTCAAACTGTGATTCGAAATAATTAACCCAACACCTCGAAGTTGGAATATCCTTAATGATAATACCTATTTGTTAAGTGATTGATTCCTAATGTTTATCTGTTTGACGTTCCTCTCTATGAAATCAAATCTAGCATTGTGAACATATAACAAAGACATCAGTTATATTGGCTGGCGTCTGTTTTAGTGTCTATTAATTTATTTGGGAAACATTTCGAAAGACAGGTTAGAACGATTACTTATATATTTTGTGCGATACGTTACGGTGGTAAATCTGGTTAAGGTCTTAAGTTTTGAATCCAAACAGCTTTGATGTCCATGAAGCTCTATAAAATTTGTTTTCTTTTTGTCAGAAAACAAGAACTATGCTAATAACCAAAATTATAACTAATAATCTGTTTTGCCTGTATTTTTATTGGTGAATTTTTATTGGCGCCCATTCCAACAAAAATAATATAACTTTCTTTTTTCAACAAAAATATAACGCTCCCAAACAGCTTATTCAACTAACCGATTTACAGCAAAATTAACAAAGAGCCGAATCGTGAAATCATTTATTCGAGCATCTAAGTATAGCACATATATAAGCACTTCACAATGGTGGTTTTACAATGAAAGGAAAATTATTGTTCATTTGGAATCTACTTTATACAGATCCGGATCCTAAACAAAGATCACTGAAAAATTATTCGATTTAACTTCAGACTAACGTACTCAGTGGTAAATTATTAACAGTCGCGAACGCAGTCAGCTTTCTAGGAAAATTTTCAAAACCCGTATTTACGTAGTTTGAGAACATTTTATTCCAACGATTCATAAAGAAACGATTGAAAGAGCCTTTTTTTACTTGTAATGGGTTTGCTCTTGATCCCAATCAAGCCTAAGGGCTAAGACAGGATCGACGATGGAGCCTTGGACTCGATGCTCTTGCCTTAGTTGAGGTCTGAAGACAACTCCATGCCAAGAAGCTCGAGACTGTCTGATGCACCCCGGAAAGTAGGAGTCAGGTTAAAGGGACTTCTTTTTGCGGTAAACAGACACGCTTGCGTTTTGGTGGCGTTGAAATTGACCAGGTTACTGTCACCCCACTGCGAGACGTGGCTTAACGTGTGCTTCGTTCGCTCAACAATGGTCTTTCTCAACAAAATCACGTAGTCACCGCTGGATTCTGCATCTCTCTACGAGAGTACTGTCATCTGCATACCCAAACATTTCCGGTATCAACAGGACATTGATGTGCAACAGGAAAAGCGTCGCAGAGAGAACAGACCCCTGAGAAACTCCGCCATTGAGCCATCGATGGCTACTCTGATCGACCGTTCCGTAAAAAAATCAGCTATCCAACTACAAAAGTCAGCGGGGATACCATACGCAGGAAGCTTGCGCAGCAAACTTGCATGCCCTGACAAAAGTCTTCGAGATGTCAAGTGATTCGCCGCCAGTCGTCTGTGGAGAGGGAGAATCATTTAATGATCTGTGGAAGCCGTTCGGCTCTCTTTTTTTCAACTGGTAAAGAAAGACTTATCTATCATACATTACAACATTTCTTGCAATACAAGATTACTGTTCTGCAAGTTGTGAGGTACATACAGGTACTTGTACTAGTATTCTGTGATACAGGTCAGTATCAATTTATTTTAGATAAAAATATTTAGGCTTTAAGCACAAAATTAAGATAAGCAGACTGAGGTAGACCCATTTCCGCTGGCGGCACCCGTTCACGAGCATGACGCATGAACCAGCCAACGCTTCGCTCAACCATATTTTAGGGAACGTAGCGACCCGCCTCACACGACACCGCCGAAGAAACGTTTGAGTGAGCATGACGTACTTCAGGTATTTATGTTAAGCTGTATAAATATAAAAAAAAATACATGGCAACAGCAAAAAAATTAAGATAATAACAATAAGAAAACTAAAACAATTACTTAATTAATTATAACACATCTGAAATTATAAATCAATCAAAAATACCGTCCCGAATCATACCAGGCGCAAAAATTCTTATAACGCTTACGGCATTCCTGAGCTGGATGGCGATTCACAACCAGGTACGACGACCCATAGCGGGCGTCGTAACACCTCTCACGTAACGGTCGGCGACCTACCTTACGGTTTGTTTCTTCCTACCAGACCATTTATTTTGCTATGCCAACCTTCAAAGCAATTAGTAGTTCTGACAAATTCCCCATATACTTACTGACCACTTGTTCTATATTCTTTATTTGACAATCAATGTCTTTCGAAGTGATTTTAAATTTAGGCATTTCTTCATCATCAGCATCGTGTCGAATAAATATGAGGTTTGACATTGTTCACCATAATCATTTGCAGTATCCTGGAAAGCTTGTTTTCTTCTTGGACCCGTTCACATTTCGTTTAAGGCAGTTTTTTTTCGTCGAGGGGTCGAATTAATTCGAAGGTTAGCCGGACCAAAGATTTCTCCAAAAACTCTCTTTTTTATTATAATGGGTTTGCTCTTGATCCCAATTGTATGGTGGATTGATGGGGTGCGATTTCTAAAAGGGATTCCAAAGGCAATCGGTTTTTGTAGCACTTTCGCCACGGTTTAATGCGTCTCGATTTTAACTGTTTTATCAACTTGCTCAATTGTTACCAAAGGTTGTTCTATAAAACAGCTAAATGTTTTTCCGGTATTGAACGTCACAACCGCGGCATTACATCTGGCTGTGTATGAATTCTTTAACGAATAGCAAGTTTATTCGTTTACACCTACATGTTTGGATCCAATACTATTAAATTGTGCTGCCCGATTGCCGATTTTAATGTTCACTTCTTGATTTTAATTCAATCCGATAGTGTTTTTATTGAAGGCACATAATTTTGGTCGGTTTCCATCTCTTCTGAACAAAAATATTCTTCACAGCCACTGTAATCACCAAATGCGCGCTTTGGGCTGTTGAGGATATTGTTGAGGATAGCGTCACCGTCTGCTACAATTGTTTCATGAATAACAAGGTTTAATTAAGCAAGATTTTTTATTTATTTATTATTTGTCACGTCCCATCTCAACGAAGATCAGAGAGACTATGGGAAAGCTGTGACCGTGGGCTAGGCATATAAACTAGCTATTTTCGTCATATTTTTAACGTTTCAATAAATATCTGATAACTCAACAACTAACTGATCTTGCTTTTCAGTTTTGATACTTTCGTTCTCATTCAATCAGATCCATATTAGCTACCTACCTACATGGCAGCCCGAAAATGTAATGAAGAGAAGCCCTTTCTTAATGAACTTGCGAAAGACGGAATAAGTTCGCCAATCCTGAAATCCAACTAAAAACTTTAGCTTTCTGGTTTTCTTGGGCTATATTGCTTGACGGGTTATGCGTAGTTATGTAGTATAGTCTAGTGTTTTCGATTATCCCGAGTGATGAGTACCTATTATTTCTTATTGGACGCTATCATCTATCAGGGGTTTTTTTAGATCCCTACAAAAATTCAACTGGTCGACCATGAAATTCCTTGATTTTATTCATCAATACGAAAAAAAAATACTTTGGAGCCAACAACGATGGTGTAGCGTGAAAAAAGCCAACACCGCGCGGAGTATTACACCAAGAAACAAAAGACGTGGTGGAATCCTAGATAATGGCTGCTCCCACTTCAGTCCACACCACTCGATCAGTCCGGCGATCTCAGGACGGCATAGGTACTTGAGGCGACGCACGCAGGGATTAATAATTTTGACTCTGGCACACGAGCAGCAGATGGCGGCCGCCATCACATAATAATTTAATTTTCATACAAAAATTGTAAGCTCCTACTTCCCAAAAGAAAAAATTATTTGAAAAACCGGCCAAGCGCGAGTCGGACTCACGCACGGAGAGTTAATAATAATAATAATAATCTTTATTTATTTATTTTGTGTAATAAGTTCCGTACCATAAACTAAAAAAACACGTTTGTTGTATGGGAGCCCAACTAAAATATTTATTTTATTCTGTTTTTAGTTTTTGTTGTTAAAGCGGCAAAAGAAATACATCATCTGTGAAAATTTAAACTATCTACCTATTACGGTTCATGAGTTACAGCCTGGTGACAGAGACAGACGGACAGTGAAGTCTTAGTAATAGGGTCCCGTTTTTACCCTTTGGGTACGGAACCCTAAAAAATCAACCCTCAGTATAATTCTTTTCGCTTGGTTATTTTTTTATTATACATAGTTTCATCTTACAGGATAATGATTACAAGCTTCTGAGGCGATTGGCATCATAATTGTGTAAAATAAAAAATCCTGCATACCTGCATATTACAGAAACGTGCTCGTATTTTCCCTACTGGAATATATTTATTTACTAGATAGTTACAGATCTGCCTTTTCAGAACGTTAAATAAAGAGCGGGCCATGAATAAAAAAAATAATGAAGTTACTCTTGAACATAAAACTGACTGCGATTTGCATAGAATATAAAAAAAAAAAATATGCTCACCGCTGTATTTAGCGTTTGGACGAGAAAGGAGGCCTGTTGTGATTATTACCACTGAATAAAAGAAATGCTTGAAAGCAAGCTTTTCTTTGCTCTGTGCGATATTGTATAGTGTAACGGGTAACAATATGATACGTGTTACAATGCTGAAAAATGTTGGTGTTATACACAGCAGTAAAAGTTAGCATAAACTACCAATCAATTGTGAAGTACCTAATCGTGTAACAGCCCTTTTGGTTGGATATTGCAGCGGTGGCGGTATGATGGCTGTGGGATGGGTGACCAAACTTTACATTCGTAATTTAGATACAGGGAGAGAGAGAGAAAAAGAAAATGGTGGTCGATTACGTCCAATGCCCCTTTCCGTATCCTTTCATGGTGATATAAAATATTATGTGATGTTTACATTCAGCAGTGTTGCTGACACTTTCGATCTCATTACAAAGGAGATCGAAACATTAATAATAGTAGTAAATAAATATAAAACTTTGACACAAAAATGCTCGGACAGCTGAAGATGTAAGTCAAGTAGTTGGTTATATCAAATACTATAGATATTATCAGTCAGTAGTATGATAAAGAAGTAGGTAATAGAGATATAGACGGAAAACTAGACAAGCAAATGCGCTTTATACCAAAGCGCCAAAGCTTTTGAAAAGCACTGCCCGATTGGGAAGAAAGCGTAAATGGGTATCGATTCCCTACCATCCCAGTTTAAAAACAAGATTCCTCAAGCTCTTCAAAATACAGGTTAACGGCGGCTTTAACCTCTTCATTCGTTAAAAAATTCTGGCCACTAAGGTGTTTTTTTTTTAGGTTTGCAAACAGATAAAAGTTTTACATATAGTAGGTATTTATTGGTTCTTACGAATGTTCATAGTATAAAATAAAAGTAAAATTATTTAAGTTAGCATTCATTATGAGATTATAGCTTTGTTCCAATTTAACCAACTACACTGACGAGCAATGAAAAAGTTCCACCCACAAAATGCCGACAAACGCCTTAATATCTTCTAAGACGTAGAACCTAGCTTCATAAATTAAAATTAAATAAATCACACAATAATATTCTGATGCGCTGTTAAAAGTACTTCAATATTGCAGACGGCGTCAGTAAGCCTTTCCCGGTACTATGTCACTGGAACTTTTTCATTGCTCGCGAGTGTAGTTTTGTAATTTGGACCACAGGGTTGCTAAATTGGACTTCAATAGGTGTCTAGCTAAAGACAATATTTTTTTCATACAGTACAAACTTGAAGTTTTTATGGAAACTTTAGTATTTAATCACACGCACGACTGTCGACAATAAATGACTAACTGTATCCGAACGAAAAAATAAATGAACTTATAAGTAGCCATCCCGTGACTACGGCAGCTGAAAAGGTGCCGAATCGTCGGGGAAATAAAAAAATAAAAAAAAAAAAATATATATATATATATATAAATAAAAATAGCTATATTTCCACAAACTAAGTTGTAATTGTCCGTATTTTTAGGTTTTTTAGGGGTTTTTTGATTTTCCCGACGTTTCGGCACCTTTACAGCTGCCGTGGTGACGGGATGACTGACTATCGACAATAAACTTAGGACAAATAAAAATAGGACTTGCGCAGAACTCAGGAGAGTTAGCCCCGGTTTTGACACGCCTATATCGTTTGTCCATTGCTAAGGGACAAGTACCAAAATCATGGAAGATTGCCAACGTGCAACCAGTGCCTAAAAAGGGCAGTCGTGCCGACCCTGCCAATTACAGGCCCATCTCAGTCACGTCCATTCTCTGTAAGATAATGGAGCGTGTACTGAACCATAGGCTCCTGTCGTATCTAGAAGGGAATGACCTATTTAGCGACCGACAATATGGGTTTCGCCAGAACAGGTCTGCAGATGATCTTCTAGCTACTTACATATGGAGCGAAGCCATCGAGAGACATGGAGAGGCGCTTGCTGTCTCTCTTGATATCTCGAAGGCTTTTGACAGGGTATGACACGAAAGCCTTATTAGCAAGCTTCCGTCATACGGACTTCCCATCGGCTTGTGTGTCTGGATATCGGACTTCCTGAGGGATACGAGTGGTCATCGATGGCTGCTCGTCGGACCAGTTGGCTATTAATGCCGGTGTCCCTCAGGGTTCAGTTCTCTCTGCAACACTTTTTCTGATCCATATAAATGACCTGCTAATGCCCGGTATTATGGGATACGCAGATGACAGCACTGTTGTAGAGAGCTATATGTCTGATGCTGTGCCAGTGCTGAACAGGTCGAGTGTCATAGGGCGGCGATGGTCAATCGTATGAACCTATCCCTGCAGGCAGTCTCCGAATGGGGCGATGCCAACCTGGTCAGGTTCAATCCGTCAAAGACCCAGGCGTGTCTTTTCTCCGCAAAAAGGAGTCCTTTTCATTTAACTCCTACTTTCCGAAAAGTTTCCGTGCCGATTACTGACCACCTTGAACTTCTCGGCATTACATTGTCTCCGACTCTCAATTTTGGCTCTTTTTTGAAAGTAAAGCTCAATTGGCCTCAAAAAAACTTGGCACTTGGGTCCATTGTAAGAAGGGCCAAGAAACTCATCGGCAACCATGAGTTATTTAATAAACTAAAGAGCCTTGAACATAGACGGAAGGTTGCTGGTCTATCCGTATTCTATAGGTTACATTTCGGGGGGTGTGCAGCGGAATTGCACAGCCTCATTCCACCATCCCCATTTTTTCATCGGACAACCAGACGTACAAATAGGCGCCACAATTATATGGTTGATATACCCAAGTGTCGCAATAAGCGTTTTGACTCGACATTCATCATCCGCACTGCTAAAGAGTGGAACTCCTTGCCTCAGTCTGTGTTTCCTGACACTTACAATTTGGGGGTTTTCAAGGCACGAGTGAATAGGTATCTTCTAGGCAAGCGCGTTACATCCTAGATCGCATCTTCGCTTTCCATCAGGCAAGATAGCGGTCAAGCGCTTTACCTACATATAATAAAAATAAAAAATAAAAAAAAAGATATCTGTGATAGGCTTTGCAAATGAATTGCTAATTTCATGAGAGTCCGGTCTATTCATGTTGTCTTCGATAGATATTCAGCTGATCTATATACTATAAACGCTCGTGTTCCTCAAGGATCAGTCCTGATACTGCTTTTGCTTTTCCTCTCGCATATAAACGATCTGCTCGTGCCCGGCACAATTGCTTATTCAGACGATAATAATCGACAGATATTTGTCTAGTGAAAATGAAATCTAGTCTTGTCAAGAATCCATGGTGGAGAGAATCAATGAAAGCACTTTAAGCTGCTTCAGATTGGGGTGAAACCATTCTCGTCAAACATGCCTCCAAAACACAAGCTTTGAATAAATACAAACAAGTTTATATGTCCATCCAACTAAAAGGAGTTCATTTGAACGTGTTCAAATCTATTAGGATGTGTCCTTGCCATTGACTAATCACCTCCAACGTTTAGATATAATCACCAAAGTTAACACTGGACGCTATGTCCAATGTTAACTTTGGTGATTTTATCGAAGCCATAGCGAGAAAGCGAGAAATGCTGCAAAAAAACTTGGCATCCTGTCCAGAGTGAGACAGTACTTAACGCAGGATCAGCTTCTTCTACTTAAGAAAATGCAAGTTCGTCCGTGTATTGAGTAGGAATTGCTAAGTATTAGCTGGCTGCCTTTGATTCGGTAGATATCAGTGCTAGAAAGCTCATTGAAAACTCTACCACAGCAATAGATAAGATCCAGGAGCTTATTCACCGTAGTAGAGTGGCCAGTTTTTCGGTGTTCTATAGAACGTACTATGGGATATGTGCAAAGAAATTTGACGACCTAGTTCCGTCAGCCCTCTGCCAACATCGGAGTACAAGATGCAGGCTTGCTTACCACCCATACATCGTAGACTAGACATTCCAGGAATTCGCACCAAACGTTATTCCTAGTGCGAGCAGCTAAGGACTAAGCTAATTATTTGATTATATAGTAGGATATTGTTAGGAACCGAAAAAACCGGGTAATATAATATCCAAGAAACGGTTCATTGAGAGTCAAAAGAAAAGGGGTAAACCCGGGACTTTTCGGAACCGGGCGGAACTAGGTGCATGCCCTACTCGACAGACGTGTGAACTCGGGCGTTGTCCTGGTAAAACAACACTTTCTTTGTCAGTAAACCTGGGCGTTTCTGTTTAATTTCTTCACGTAAACGACGCAATATGCAACAGTACGTTGAGAGTTCTCTCGTCCACGTTTAAATTCTGCAACCTATTTTTCGCAGTGTTACGTATAAGATGGGGCAGATTCCCCTAATGTTATTTGCATGTCATCGATTGGAATACGAACTTACACAAAATCTATTCATCATAATCATATCTAAGAATATATTATTAGACGCATGATCGTTTTATGGATGGACATTAATAGATTCATGGGTAAACAATATGTATTTCAGATAATATCAATAAATCATAGATTGAAACAGGCAAAGTCTGTAGGCTTTTGAACATTACCTGGGACGATGAATAGGGTAATACGTTACAGGGAAATGGAAAATAAATCCAAAAATCTCTCTTTACTGCGACATTGGAGCTTATTGATCTCGTAAGGGTGATAGCGAAGGTTGTCACCTTTATTTTTAGCAGAAAGTTTATTCACATCCCTAAGGCAACACGTAAGTATTTTAGACAAAAATTAAATTAAGCCTTGAAAAGTGAAAGTCTGTGATATAAAGTATTTTCGTTTACTTTATTGCTGCCCATAAAGTTTTTTTTTTATCTTTAGCAGAAACGCTGAGTCTTTGTCAGTTCCTGATTAAGACTCACCGTGGTAGCTAACCAGGCGGATTACCAGGTCCTATCACCTCCTAACTAGACGAAGGTACTTTTAGTATGTTCACTCTTAAGCACCCTTAACAAGTTTTGGAAGGAATCGCTTGATTTTACATGTTCGTGCATTCTATATTTTCTGTAATGACTGGAATATAAAAGTTACTTTGCGCTTTAGGGTTTTCATCCATTTATATCAGTGTCGAACGCAATCCACGACTTGTCGATTTTTTTGAAGATCTATTTGAGTGAATATCTTCCTACTGCGCAAGCGACGAACAGCGTGTGACAAGCGGCATGTTACTCCTGGTATTGTCTCACTTTCTTATTTCAGATTATTATTCATACAATTTGATGAAGCCCTCCCTACTCACCACCTAAAGACTTCTATAAGATACAGCGATACAGCTTTGGGACTCTGCCCATACAAAAGTGTACATTATCCACTTCTGCAAAAGTTCATAGCTTAATTGAGGAATAAGGAGAAAAAATCTTAATGTAAAGGAATTATTTTTCGTCTATCGTTATGCGATTGGGGCCCGGAAGGATTAATGTTATCATAAAAAACCAATAAAGCACACCATATACATACAATCAATCTATGAATTTTAACTGTTGGCAAATAATTTCCTTTATCGCTAATGGTGAGAAAGCTATTATAAGTCGTTAGGAACGGTGGAAATATTTTAACGACTGTAGTATTAAGGAAGATTATAATAAATCGCTTCACCGTCCCAATGCCGTCTGCATTATTAACTGAAGTGACGCCTAGTAATTATGTCGTTGAATCGAGGATGCCATAGAATTTATTGAATCATTTATGTTTAAGTAAGGCTACTTGCATTGTTTGTGTATATTTGCATGTTTTTCTTATGCTGTCTTTGGGGCTAGGCTAATTGGTATAAGTGTAAGAGTTATTATTATTTCCATAATTGATGCAATGCCTAAATCCCGGTATTCCTCTTAAACAAAGTCAATGTAAAACATTGCCCTGAATTACGTTATAATGTATGTACATAAAAGTGCGATACTGGTAATACGACATTTCAGAAAAGTTAACAGCAAACGCACCATATGAAGCTATGACTCCCGTGAGCAAATAAAAATTTTCACGTTTAATTCTTACACAACTCACGAATAATATTTCGCTTCGTCACGTCTTATGTGTGTAGGACACTTAATTGTGGCCATTAAAACTATGTTTTTTAGCAATAATAAAGCAATAAGACATTTCCTTGAATAGACAGCTAGGCTTAGTGAGACTTCATTGAGTTTTAGATTAAGAGCGAGTTGGACATCATTTCTTACTTACTGCGTTAAATATTCGGATGCTAATTAAATAAAACTATTGTAGAAAAGATTCAACTTATCGATACCTCAGGGCTCAACTGTCGCAAAGGACAAAACGTGGGTTTTCAAGGGGAGGAAAAAAATATATTAAATGTGAATGTAGTTTTTTTGTTTCTGGAGATATTCAAATGAAACGGTTTAGTCGATAAACGCCAGATTCTATGAATTCCAGTTTCTACAAATGTCAGACTCTAGAAACGCCAGATTCTAAAAATGCCTGATTCTATAAATGTCATATTCTATTAATGCCAACGTTTGGTATCAATAGCAAAAAATATAAATTCAGTCATATGTGCATACAATTTTCAACCATTTCGTACATTTATACACGCTCCTTTTATAATGTATTTTTTAGATATGCGAGAAGTTAGAGCAACCACCTGCGGGGCGCAAGCAAGCGTGCATTTTTTAATAAATATATTTTGTACAATCATACCAACTATCTTGGCCAATGCAAGCTTTATTAAAATCTTGTGTTATGGACCCTAGATAACAGGATTTTGCTATTGATAAAAATCTGACATTTGTAGAATCTGTCACTATAGAATCAAGCTTTATTAAAATCTTGTGTTTTGGACCCTATATAACAGGATTTTGCTATTGATAAAAATCTGATCTTTGTAGAATCTCGCACTATAGTATCTGAATTTCATAGAATTGGGAATGGGAACTTGGGAATTTCTAGAATCTGTCATTTGTCGACTAAACCAATGAAACCTAGAAAGAAAATATTTAGAATTGTGTGTTATTACTGAAATAAATTAAGGGGTTATAGGCACTTTTTTGTAGTTTTGTTGTGGTCTTAAAGAAACTTACTGAAATAAGTTTCTTTAAGACCACAAAACTAAAAAAAAGTGCCTATAACCCCTTAATTTATTGTTCTATGTAAGAATCTTAGGGAATAAAGGACAAGATTACAAAAAAAAATAGGTAGTAAAGGACATCTCACTGGGTGATTTATTAAGGCGCAAATTAGCATCAAAATAATTAATTATTGTATTTTATTACTATTTTATATGACGTCATTACGAAAGCTCGTTCGTAAAGCCCAAAAAATCATAAAATACACTGAATTTAAAATATAAGGTGTTATAATTTGCGCATTAAAATTCCGAAGAAGTTGTTTTACCTATAGGTACACTGTTTAATTTAGTCATTACTTAAATATTTTTATAAGTTACCATTACTTAAATATTTTTGTTATTGCGTATATCTAATCAATAAAACACTTTACGGACACCAGGGAACCTACCGCCATCTCTTAGTGCAGCAATGTTTCAATCTTACCATGCTATTTCGTATTACGAATCTTTTAAAGTAAGCTTCTTTTTGACGGAAGTTTTGTAAGATCTTAGTTCAATCATCGCCTCCAAAGTGTAAAGTGTGTCAAAATGTGACGACTTTAATAAAATCGAAACGCAAACAAAACGTTCTTATGGTATGATGGTTTCTAATAGATGACAGCAGGCCCGCTTGTTACTTCTGGCCGATATTTATTACTAATCCATTGGATTTTAGTTATTTCCCGTGATATATTTTTCTTTTTTCTCAGTCAATTAAAAGTAATTTTAAATCCTGTTTTTATGTTTTTAATGTTGCTGAAAACTGTTTTTTTAACCTTACAAATCTATTTATTTCAAACTATTTTAATCACGTGTTTTATAACAACTTGTTTTAATCACAACTGTAAACTACAAACGACTCTTTATAGCTCTTTACCAATACAAATAAATCAAATAAAAAAAATAAGTAAGTAAGCATGGCCCATTACGTAGATAGTGAAGTAAAATGCTCATATTTTTTCTTCATAAATAAATTACCTAAATACCGGGTAAGAAACTGTTTTATGAAATGTACTATTTTATTGAAAAAATATTTATTTTAGTTTTATTTTCATTAAGGCTTACTAAGTTAGATGAATGCAAAAGCAGCAGTAACTCCAAGTTAAATGTTAACCTAGCTTGGCGCAAGCTTGGCCTAAGTGTTTCATTTTAGAGTTTGAATGCATTACAAATATAATACTAACTACGTAACTACATATGTAACAAGGTCATAAAAGACGAAAGCATAAAAAAATTCATTGTTTTACTTATATAAACTAAAGGTAGTTTAAGACAATTAATAAAAATATTTTTTTTACATGTTTGTACTAAATTTTGCTTTACTATCATGATGATTATGTTTTGGTGGCGTATTGTTATTTACGGCACTAAAATTGTAGGTAGTAACGGACAATTTTTAGCGAATGTCGCCAAACAAAATATACTCATCGATAGAAAATTAAAAACTGAGTAAGAATTTGTCAAAAGTGCCTTTACGTCCTCATGTCCATTACGACACTTGAGCCCAGACGTATCGTTATACAAAAAAATATATAAATAATTTTTCTCAAACATGCATGGAAATGTCATTATTTTCTAAAAAAGAACACGCGAAGTATCAAATTTACGGACAAAGAATATCAAATCCATTGCAGGAGCGTTTTTTGAATTTGGAACATTACGAAGAGTATTTAACAACTCCAGCACGCCGTTTCATACAACATTGCTGGAGCGCTGTAATGTTCCAAATTCAAAAAGACGCTCCTGCAATGAATTTGATTTTATTTTAGTAATTATTAAATGTATAATATAAAAAGTATGTTTTATTTCCCTGCATTCTTTTGAGAAAAGCACTATATATGCCTCGGCGGAAATGGCAATTGCCTGTCTCGTATTAGTGAAGTCCTCGCCTACGGCTCGGCCTTCAAACTCATACTCGACCTGCAATTGCCTATTTCACGGCCTTTGCAATAATGTACTATAAAACAAAATTATAATCCTTATGCTTCGTTAAACAATATTAGCCTATATGTATGTACCTCCTAAATGATAAAAAAAACTAGTTATTATAAAGACTAGTGACTTATTTTTTATTTTAATAATTCAATTTCAATTTCAATTTATTTGCGTTCCAAAATATTACACAGATGGTATATAAGTAATAGACACAATTTTGGACCCTGTTGGGCATAGCAAATTTTAGAAGAGAGGATGACGCAGCGCATCTTGTGCTATTATTAATAACCTTCATGTTTATATTTACAAAATTATCATTATATTTTATATTTCTTTAACTCTTTGTCATTTACATATTCTTTTACTGTGTACTTTTACTGGTCTTATTTAACAATACGTTTTTAAGAGTGTTTTAAATTTTACGAAATTGATTTTATTTTGAATTTGCGTTGGTAAGTTATTATAATTTTTTATTGACATTTTATGGGTAATGTAGTACTGAGTGTTGGTTTAAGCGAGAAACGGGCCACATTAATTTATTTTTATTTCGCGTCGAGTACTTTATTGGAGCATCCTTTCGTTTGGTGTACAGTTCTGGATGTTGGCAGACTAGCTTGCATATCTCCATTATTAATTATTCTTTCCATGATAGCCCAAATATTTCAGCTCTTTTTTGAACCTAGAGTTAAAATCAGGATCTACTAACTTTTATTCTTGCATTACCTTCATATATATTTTTGCTTAAGCTTAAGCTGTAAAATACAATGTAAAAATTAGAAATTAGAATCACGAAATGGGCAATGTGAGATATAGTCAAAAAGCGACATAATCGTAACGCGAAATGTGCAACCTGAGATATAGACCAAACGCTTATTTGAAATGACGTATAGGCATAACGCTGCTTAGGCAAACTGCGTTATAGGTATACAGCGAGCAAAGGGTGTAGTTCTAGATCACTGGCTCCTAGGTAGGAACCTAACGACCAATTGCGTAGTTATTTAAGATATGGACCAACCAGAGCGTCAATACAAAAAAAAAAACACGTATGAAACAGCTTTATTTTTCGCGATTTCAGGGTTGCTTTTATTCCAGTGAAACATTTTACATTAATAATATACGCGGTGTTAACCTGCTGCATGTGTGCAACAAACAATAAGTCACAAGTGTACGTCAGCCGCCCCAGTTTATTTAAATTTATTCTCAAGGTCTGTAATTACCCTACCATCCTTATATTCATTAATATTCTACCAAGACCTAACAGCGCTGATATCTCTACGACGAATCAAGTTGTCAAGGAAAATATTAGACACATCATGCCACGGTACAGTCGCAGTAAAAGTAGATTATTAATTTTCAACTGATTACACTATACCGCAAAGAAAAAGAGTCGGTTAGAAAATCTTCAATATCTTCTAAAGTACCTACCTGACCTAGCTTTATGAAATAAAAACTATATTAAAGAATATTTTAATGTGCTTAAATAAAAATATAAAAATAAATGCAAGATTTTTATTTTAAATAAATGTAAAATAAATAAAAATGCGTAGTTTGAAGATATTAATGATTTTCTATCCGACCCTTTTACTTTGCGGTCCAGTGTATTTTAATACATGTGAGTAGTAAAGTGAAAGTCATAGTCGTGGCAGCGGCAGCGGCCGGCGAAGCGCCAGCGACGATATTTTAAAAACGTTTCCCTCTTACTGGTAATTTTTTATTATGTCCAATTAATCACTTGGTCCATAACAAATCAAATACTTAGATAAGTAGAAATATGCAATGATTGAAAAAAAAGAAAGAAAGAATAGAAGAGCGTGTACACTTGTGTCAGTGTTGTGTCTTCGATAGGTTATTTGTTATCCCTCTCGCTATAGCAATGAAACTTAATACTCATCGATAGGCGGGACCTATCTTTGAAACAGCAACGCGACGTAAGAAATTGCGCGATAATTGCTTTACGTCACGTATCAACAGTGCGGCCTCTACCGAACAAACGATGTACTACAATGTACATTCATTTAGTTCCTGTTATTGCTACCAAATTGTTTTTGGCGCTAGCGTCATAGCAACACGTGGGGTCTCACTCTTGCATCTAGATAGGAACGCAAAACAGTGAGACGCCGTTATACGAACCATCAGCGAGCGATTAGCCAGCAATCACAAACAATACCATTTTTATTTCGACCGGCTGTATTTGCAGTCGTTTAAACCCACCAATTTCCGCATTGGGCCTGCTTGGTTGGTCATGGCCCATTCTTCTTTTCAATCCATAAGGAAGGACAGTGCCCAGCCAGCAATGGGGACGTTAAGATGGCTGATGACGAATGCTTTAAAATTATTTTTTAAATATTCGCAACATCTATCTAGAAAACGTATGAGGCCTTCGAAGGCCTTGTTATCTGCCCCATCCTTTCGTCTTAAGTGTGGAACCAACAAACAGATAAAAATATGATATTGTTATAAGCTTAAAACATACTGGTAAATATATTGAGTAGGTCCGCTCAGCAGTAGCGTAAATTTCGTTGAGCTTTGGTATATGGATGACAACACACAAAGTGCTCGACCCGCGCCCACTTTTTATGTGTCTTTGTCCTGCCGTAGGTAGTAATTATTTATTTTAAAAATACATATAACGCGTTATACTCTTATTTAAACAACTTTGAATTAATTATCATACTCCGTTTTGGTTTTATTATAATAGGCAGTCGGGAAAGATCGCGGCCTTTTTCTAGTAAAAATATTAAAGTTTTTTTTTTAGTAAAATGAAATGTTAATTGAATGATGTAATTTCCACTTAATTCGGCATTCTTTCGCCATTTTTCTGGCAAATCCATTATCCTATCGCGTATGAGCGAAAACTGATTTGAATGATTTATGCACTCTTCCCTTGAATGCAATTTTACTCCATTTAAAGAGATGGCTGGTAAAATGGGGAAGTAAAGAGAACAGACCAGCAGAGGGGAAATTAATTACAGTGGTCAACTATGTTTGTCAAAACATGATTATACGTCTAAAATAATTGTGGTCCTTCTTGCAAAAAAATATACTCGTGAGAAATATTTTATATGCTTTAGAGATTTATATGCCCAAATATACCTTTGGGTTATAGTTGATATAAACAAGATATAAGGATTAAAAATAGTTACGCATCCAATGATGTATAACACATAAGCAAGTATTAAATGTTCTTCTGAAAAAAAAAAACTAAATTTTGTTTTGTGGTACTTTTGTTTATAACCAGCGATACGCGCTCCACAGCTATTAGTATAATGTCAATATATTGTCATTACTACAAATAGGTGTCTGGCTGGCTGGTCCGCTGTCATTATTGCAGTGTTAGTGGTCGGCTATGGAAGCATTTAAAAAGTGTGTGGCAATTATAATTGCAAAGAGTCTAAACATAGAGTCAAAAGAAAACAATGGGCTAGAGATTATGTCAGTATATTGTCATTAATATAAATAAGTTGCTCCCTAGCTGGCGGCTGGGGGGCAATTTTAGCGCCCTCGACATCTCGAATTCGAATTTTTTTGGAGCCATAAATCTATATTTAAAACTCACTGAAAACAATCGTTAACATTATAGGATTGTCAAAGATCAATGAAACTAAAGTATTTTGACCGAAGTAAAGATTTTACTTACATTTTCAACAAAGAAATTATGGTTTGAAAAATGTCGAATGCTATATTTCTTAACGTGAGAATTGCACCTCTGGCCCCCAATTCTCGCGCCTTCCACATCTCGAATTCGACATTTTATGGAATTAAAAATCTGTAATAAAAGCTTACTGAAAGCAATCTTCGACAATATAGGATTATCAAAGATAATTGAAACTACAGGTTTTTGACAGTAGTAGAGATTTTACTTATATTTTTGATAAAGAAATTAAGGATTTAAAAATGTTGAATTCGAGATATCGAAGGCGCGAAAATCGCCTCCCTGGAGGGCGATTCTCGCGCTGAAATATGACGAGTACCTATGTAATTATAATTGCAATGACTCTAAACAAAAGAGTCAAATACTCACAGGTAAATTTATTAAAGGAAATTGCAATCACTGAACGTCAAACGAATGTCAAACGAGATAAGAAATACGAAAATATACAATTTTAAGAGAATCAATATATTATAATATATATTAAACAACAGGGCGTAGTTTTCAATGCCTAAAATACACGACGTTGATATCATCACCTACAGTTATCAGTGAAATTGTGATTGAGACTTGCAAGATATTGGCATAAGTACTACAGGGATTTTTTTTCATACGATCTTCCCGAGATCGATTCAAGCCTATATGATTCAGATCGTGAATCGATCTTTCGGGTTACGCTCTCATGCGATCCAAAAGATTCAAAGTAAAAAATCGGGCATCCCTAGTCGCTGTCGGTACCGTGGATGATGATGTGTGAATTTATTGACATTATACTGTCAATATGTATTATTGACTATATATTGACTACATATTGATGTAGTCAATATATAGTCAACATATAGTCAATATACTGAATATACTACGTAATATCAAAATTTACTATCATTCCTTCATTCCAACATCATTCCGTCACATTGCTTTTTAAAGTAATGTCAATATATTGTCAAGTAGTGTAACCAGTTAACAATTAGACGTCTAAACAGCAATTTTTGTAATACACACACGCCCTGCTGGAAATTCGTAGTATTTTTTTTTATCTTGTACTAATTGGTTGGCTTCCTTACTATTTTGCGTAAAGAAGGACTTAATTTACAGCAGAAATATTGGCGACATGCCTAGGGTGAAGAATTTTATCTATGATTTCCGCAAACCAGTTTAAATCTCCCGCTGAGAGCCATTTCCGAAATGCAAGTAATCTAATTTGGAAATATAGCATTTCCCGTCTGAGCAATTCGGAAACTAGTTGTGTATTAGCATTGTGAATATGAAAAACATTTAATCATAGCTGACCAAAAAAGTTTGTTAACGAACATACACTTGAGAGCAACGACTTAGGATCAAATAAAGATTTGCAAGGTAGTAAACTTTTTTTTTACCACTTTTATTTCTTCAGTCAATACAGAACTCAACCGGCAAACCGGGTTTACGTCAGAAGTTCAAAGGTAATGGGATTTTTAAAGTTTTGTAAACCTCCTGTTGACTGTACTTAAAAATGCGGCTCAATCACAAGTGCTGTATTAACTACACAATATTTTTATTTGCCACTTCCACGTCGTTTATTTATACCGTGTGGGGCGGGGGTAATATTAAAAACCGAGGCTCTATTAGGTCACTAGTAATTGAATCATTATACCAAACTAATTAAAACCAAATCTTTACTTTTTGATTTTTTCTAACAAACTTAATCGTAAATTCAAAGTAATGCAAACAATAGTTCTGCTCAACGCTTTCGGAGCTACTCGGAACGTCTTTTTGACAATGTAAGTGTCAGCTGATAGAAAAAGAATACTGTCTTATTATCGCACTTCATGAATCCACGTAGATATTGATTCTTGCTCTCCCGCCGTAGGGTTTGTGAACCGATGGCGTAGCTTCTTTGACGTTCATAAGTGCTTGTAACAGCCTAGACTGAATAAATGATATTGAATTTTGAATTTTGAATTTTGCTGGAATGTATTTTTTGCACTCAAAGCCATTTTCTCATTTAATTACAAATTGTATAAATAAATCCAATTCAATTAAATTAAAATTATTTAAACTGAAACCAAAAAACCTGATTCTGACTTTACTAATCAAAATATTATTCTTATAAATTTACACACCTTTTACACTATAATCTTGTTTTTAAAAGATCATAATGTAAAAAGCGTAGAATCCATAGAATGAATAGGTACATACAAAGAGTATACGTGGTATTGATTGAAATGACATGTCATGCATGATGGATTAAAATTGTAAACAGATAACTGTCATTGCGATATTTAATAATAAACTATTTTAATTAATTTGAAACAGAGATTTTAAGCTGTGGGAAGTAGTGGGGGCTGTTGCTATTCTAGGAATATGTTTTGCAGTAAGTTTTTATTTTACCCTGTACCACGATAAGTTCGCAACGTTAACGATAATAACGTTTTGCAATAATATACTGATTATGAATCGTAACTTTAAATTCTTATTGTGAGTAATGCACAGGTTTTGAAAAACTGGAATCTTTTCAGAATAAATACTATTATTCTGGAGAGTCTCTATTTTCAATATTTTCCCAGTTCTAGGCTCCTCACGGCATGATACTGTGTACCTCACAAGAATCAAATTATTTCAAGATGAAATTTTGCTCATTTCTAACTGAGCTCATTCATTGCCGAGTTACCTATTCCAAATTGTAGCGCTGCTAGAAATCATAACGTTAAAATTCAGAGAAGATTCAAGGCGAGCTTGAGAAATTCACCGATATTTAAAAATACGAATTCATTTTTGTCAACTTTACATTCCTTGCTTTTACTTTTTAATTTGTATGAAAAATAAGCACATAAAATATGTGTGTACGTAAGCTTGTAGTTTGTAGTGTATCTTTACAAATCAACTAACTACACTTTTAGTGTTTGCTTTAATCGGATTTATAGTACTTACCTCTAAAATAAACCATTGGGAAACCTAAGAAAGTCACTTGTTTTATCGCACTGTTAAATGTGTTCACATAAGATCTGGTGGAAAGCAATATACTAACAACCATCACCACCATCTTATCTAAGTCCGACGCCATAGCAAAAATGTTTTCAGCATTGTTGTGTTCGTGCAGTTAAAGATAAGATAGCCATTTCCACAGTGATTGAGGATTCCGGGAGAGGCTCCCTTCTATCTTCAGCCTTCTATATTAATACTTAACATCAGGTACGATGAAGACTAAGAGTATCTCCGTCGTTTATTAAAAAAAATAACTTATTTGACCTTGACGTAAACGCAATTGCAGTCGAAAATGTCACATATCGCGTTTATTAATTCACGAATTAATTATCACGTGCTCGTCATGTTTCGGCATCGGTATCAACTATTCGATTTACAAATCGTGTCTCTTAATACTAGAACGTTTTAGATTTTACAATTTGTGTTGATGTAACTTTTTTTTCATGTCTCATATTCTGAAAGTAACTCATAACTTGCCTAAAATGCGGGTTGAAAGTGATATGTGGCGGCCCTAGGGCTGTAATAAATTTGAAAAAAGAATAGGGGGTGTCATGTCAAATCGATATCTGTAATCTCTTTGGACTTTTATTTACCAAAGGTATGTAGGCAAAGGCACAGAAGCCTATACAGCCTCTTTTGCTACATTATAAAATAATTAAATATTTTTATAGAATATTCTGTTTGTTTTTACTTTCCTCATATTCAAAATGAAAAGTAGAGTGTTGACTTCGGGTGTATGGACCCATAACGGTCTCGAACTATCGGCGCCCTCACTTCGTTCGGGCGCCAAAACACTCGACTGTTATGGGTGTCATACAGCCCTTGGTAAACAATCTACTATATTTTGAGCTATTTGTAAATAGTCTTCATTTTGCTTCTCGTTGTAGTAACAAAATGCTTTATAATACCTAATAAAATTGTATTAAAACTGAAATAAAACTAAATACGAAGTTTAATGCGAATCAATGCAAAGCCGCGGTAATAGAATTTGGATATCTGTGTCGAGGGATCGATCCCCACCTGATCGATCCCTCGACAACTGGCTCTGGTTTGTCCTATCTGGGTGTTATTATTTAAATACGCCCAAACTTATGTATCACCAGTTGAATGGCGCGGTACTATCATGCCTACTGAGCTTGGGGGTCGGAGATCTTATCTGCCTTCAGGACAAACATTTATGGTACCTAACTTTAGGACTGCTTTGATTTTCTGCATTATTCTTGCTCTCTTCAGATCATTGCTCTAACATACCAAGCACTCTTTTTGTTCCCAAACACTCAAATGTTAGTACAGTAAATGTTTCAATCAGCCCACCATCATGCATCACTTAGGTAGTGTCTTCATTCTATAAAAAATTGTACCTATATACTTTTAAGCTAGTTAGTAAAAAGTTTAATGAACTCAGTATGTGTTACCTACATAGGTAGTCACAAACATGGTCATTACTACTAAGACATCCCATCACGGTTGCGAAGTTTTAAGTACTCAAGTTTTAAGTTAGATTACTTTAATTATCGGTTTTCTATGTGGAGATTATAACACGCCTAATGATCTTGGTTGTTGCCGTTATTTTGTAAGTGCAAGAATTTCGTTGTGGATGTACCTATATATTGTAAGTACATATAGTCGGGCTTATTTCAGTTAGCATCTTAGTCTCTTTTTATGTTTATAACTCCCCTGAGACCCAGAGTATAAAATTTTCTCCGATCGCTATGATTTTTTGTTGTGAGAGAGACCACGAAAAAAAATAGTTAAAAAATCCTCCCCTCCACGGAGCACTTAAAAAAGTTTTATCGTATGATATTTTGGCTCTGAATGCAACCAATCACGGTCCCGGCTGCTGGTGACATAATAAACTGTTTCTCATATTTTAATATAACTGCCACAAATTCAAATCTTCAAACAAGACGTTGACAATTTTAAAACTTAGCAAGTGTGTACCTCTTACTAGGTTTTTAGACTTTTGTTCTCTGATTTACTATGTTTTGAATTTGTATTTTGAGGAATCTTTACAAATATTTCAAATTCGTATGAAAATAGCTGTCTTAAGGAACCCTATACTTGCGTATACAACTAGTAAAAATATAACGGTATTAAAAAAATATGACTCAAGTTTAGTATTCACATATTTTACGCATATGTTTTGGTTCAGTATTTTGCATGATAGCCATTGAAATAAATAATAAATAAATATTTGTTACACTCCACCACATATAAGAACTGTAAGGCTTGTGTTATGATGGGATACTAGAGTAACGGATGTAAATACATATAATTATACATATATACGTAATGTAGAAATATATATAAACGTCCACGACTCAGGTCAAAATGCTCGTATGCATCATACAAACATTTACCCCTACCAGAATTCCAACCCACCACCTCAAAGGTTTTTTCGCATGGTTTTGTAATATTTCCATTGAAATTAAATAAATAATCTATATATATATACGTAGATTCTACAGATTATAATGTACATTTTGGCATTATTTGTTTCTGCGCCGGAGCTTGCTTCTTACATACAATTTTTCGAATGTTTTGTTAAAATATTTCCATGATAGCCATTGAAATAAAAGAAACAACCTATATACTTAAATTCTACACATAATGAACATTTTGGCAGTGCCGTAACTAGGGCGGTGCCGGTGCCCCGACCAGGCGTTGGAATCACCTATTCAATGTGTCAGGCCGTAGTCTATGAGACTCCAAAATAAAATCGGCCATGATGTGGGAAGCCATGTTGAAAATTTATTTTTTAAGTAGAGATGATAGATAGTCTATATATTGTTTGGCTTTTTATTTTCTTGTTTATTCCATGTTAGTTTTCGAAATAATTATCAAGTTTTAAGATTTTTTGTGTATACTACTTACATCTATCTGTAAATATCATTTTTCATACGCTTAAACAAGGTATTAAAACAGTGACATAGTGTAACATTGTGTTCTGTCCTGTGAAATATAAATTTGTTTGTTGTTATATTATTGTCTGGCGAAAATCTAAATATCTCTAAAAAATGTAAAGCAAGTGTGCATATGGTACGTATAACATATTTAGTGACTTAAAGCTACGTACCTGCTCAGTTTTAAATACCTAATTTAAATTTTTACTAACCTCAACATGACTTTATTGTTATAGGTTATATTCAAGAAAGCGTCAACTTAGTCTTTCGTTCATAGTTGTAAAACAAATTGAAAGGAAATGGAGTCGCCGTGGTAGCTGAAATGGTCCTGAGGCCCGACCGCCTAACGGTATAGCGTTTGGTATTGCTATGGCTATCAAACTTCAAACTCTCATAAAACCGTTCAAAGATAGTATTTTTGGCTAATTCCTACATATTTCTATTCATCTATTGGATTCACTATTGCATTTTTAGTATGAAAGTAATAGCGTCAGCGAGAGCCCTTGTAGGAGGTTTGAAAAATCGATAACTATAGCAATAGCACAAGCTATACCGTTAGGCGGTCGGGGTGCTGGACATATTAGTTATCATCGCAAACTCGAAAAAGTTTAAGTACTCAAGTATATAAACGGGCTGTAAGGTTTTTAAAACAAGATTATTAACAAAAGTAATCTTTTTATAAATGTATTAAGACTTTCCAGTGTTAAAATAGATTAAATATGAATAAATACATAAAGATTATTCGACAAAGAATATAAAAAACACACCTGCAAATTCATATTTATTTGTAAATCTTGTCTTATTAAAACAAACTTATTATTCTGACTCAAAGTACTTTATTTTCTCAAAAAAACATACATTAACTTACAGCCTATATACCATCACACCATTATGTAAAATATTGTACTAACAAAATCAAATGTTTTAGATACGTAACTCGGGTCTACAGGGTTCAGTGCATGGTATGCTGCAAAGATGGCCAACTTCAAAGAAAAATAAACATCAAAAAAATACATTTCAGCCTGTTTTTAAAAAACATATACTTATATTGCAAACTCATTTAGAAAAGTGCACACTTACTTTGCAATTTAATACTATTTGTCTTAAACTATTATGTATTGTATTGAAAGTTAAAATAACATCTAAAGATAAAAATATAAAATTAAGCTAAATAAAGAGAAAGAACCTTATATGTAGTGGTAAAGTTTTGTTAATACTTTTTTATGTAATCAAACAACCAATTTGTATTTAAATCATAGTAATAGTAATTTTGTTATGTTGATTAATAATAATTACCTCCTATTTATTTCTTTGTTTTATTAAAATTATTAGGTCCAAGTTAATTCCTATTCTGTCCAGTGTAGGGAAGGGAAAAGGGTATAAAATATCGATGAATCGTGGCTGGAGTCGATAGTTTGGACAGAACTAAATGTTATAATTTTGGTGCCCTGTCAGTTTACTAAGTAGCGGTCGTCGCAGGCTTGATTCCTATCTGTACTACTTAGGTAGGTATATAATTTGTGGCCCAGGTACAGGGGGCAGATCTTGAGAGGGCCCAGAAACGACCGACTTGACCTGTCATCAAAATCTGACCTGGCAGTTTGGAGAAAAACAATACTTTCTAAGTATTAATTAAGATTTTACTATACGTATTTACCTATGGCTTTGACGAACAGCAAGTGCTGAAGAATGATAATAACGAGGGGGAGGGGTTAGTCGAGGAGCTTGTCGATTTTTGGGTCGGATTTGTCGAATCTTCTTTGACAACTTAAATTTGTTCCTTGGCAGCAATAACAAAATTTTACTTTGTGAAGATCATGGTACGAATTTCAACAGTATTGAAAATATGACATTCATAATACCTACATGACCGATGGTTTTTTAAAACATGATGGTAGGTCCTTGTTCTAATGTTGATTAGTTTCGGGTTGTTGAGATTGACATTTGCGGCATTTATTATTTGCCTTCCTCCCTTGATTATATATTTTATGTGTTTCTAGTGTTTGTTACTTGGTCTTGTATCGCTATTAAAAATCCTTCTGTTTCTGGGAATAAGATGCCTGTTTTAAAACACATGTTAGAAACTTTCTTATCGATGTGAGGTTGGTGTAAATCATTTAATGACGGCCGTGTAACAATTTCTTCTTTTAATATTTTAATTTCTTTTGCTAAGAATCTGTGGTCATCGGCTAGATTTGTTCTGTCTGTGTCTCTGTTAAGTGATATATAGTTTTTATCGTTTTAAACCCTGAACTAACATAATTATTTTTTGTTACACCTGATATTGTGGTGTAAAAATATACCCCAAAACTGAAAACTTATGAATAAATACGCAAATATTAAGCAGCTAAGATTTATTATTCAAATGCCATAATGGTCGATGTAGTTCCATTTACGATAAAAATACATATTGTACTTAAATCAGATAAGTAATAATTCTTTAATTTCAGAAAACCGAAAATAACACTATTCGTATTTGGATCCCTACCCTCACAGTGATGTCTTATATAAAAAATATGAACCTAAAAGCTAGCAACTTATTCATCACAAAGAAACAGGACCATATTGCTCAGCTACCCAGAAAAAAATTAAAAATCAATCAATAAAATTGTAAAACTAAAACTAAATAGGTACGTAATTAACACCGAGGATAAAAATTTACGGCCGAAATTAATAACCGTAGATATAGATAGGGCTATTTGAGATAGTTGCCTAGGATACTGGCTTCGTTGCCTAGCAACCGTCGTTTTTTAGGTCATATTAATAAAAATATCCTAGGCACCTATCTCAGATAACCCAATCCATATCTACAGATAAGTTATTAATTTTGAGCGTTAATCCATGTGCCTGCACAATACAAATTGAGAACTTTTATGCGCTACGGCTTCTTGAGGTTCAAGCACTTTAACTTACACGAGAATACTTAAAAGGAGAAATGACTATCATTGCCGGAAAAGAAAATATTTGAGTTTTATTGCGGTTGGAATAGAAATTTACCTCACGATGTTAATTGTTGTTTTACTTCATTGACAACTGATTAGTTAATAATATAAAATACTAAAAATATATAGAATATGTTAGGGTTTCCCAATATCCATCAATTTATATGATATAATCTCTTAGACGTTTGATTCTCTTTTACGCTAGTACCTATAAGATTATTTCTACGGTTAAACAAAAAATCGCTTTCTGCCATAAATGCTGTATGACTTTCAAACCTCTGGCACCATCTTCCCGTTTAATGTGAGTCTTCTGATATGTCTCCCGATTTCGGATGCAAATTGTTGTGTTTGATCATTAGAAGGTATCATCATCATTCATTAAAAAAAAAGTATGCGTTTTGTCCTTTCTATTTGATAGACCTCTGTCTTGGTCCATTTAACTATTGCAAAAGAGTTGGTTATGATCGAGATGGATACATGCAATACCTAGTGGTATGGACTTAATATTCAAAAACTATTCGAAAATTGACAATAACTGTAAACATAAACGTGTTCCATCTTAGTAAGTATATTCTAAGACATCATAAGCTTTAAATTTTCCATAAAAAATACACAAATAAAAATGACACTTTTATATCATAATTTCTACAGATTCGAATCCGTAGTTAACTTACGTAACATAACAAAACATTTAATTAAATTGCGCATGTTTAATTCTTTTTTTTTATTGAAATATATACTAAACCATGTTTTACTCTATAATAGTGATATAATTTCTTAATAAAAATGCTACCCAACATTGAAATGAATTTTTAAGGTTACTGAATAGTTCAAATAACCACTAATTAATAAAAATGAAAATTACGTTTTTTTTTAAACAAAATTATTATTAAGTACTCTACATTTTGCAAATAAGAAAGCTGAAAAAGGAAACATTATTGCAACTATGTAAAAAAGATACTTGATGGAGTTGAAAAAAAAAACTAACACTTTACATAATTCTGATAAAATGTTCGTTTTAATTGAGGCAATATAAAAAATTTAATACATTTTACTCGTTACATACTAACTTTTGAGAAATAAAACTTAATTCTATTACATTAAAAAAATCTGTTTACTAATTCTGAAGAGAGAAAATAAAATCGCGGTGCTGACTTTCCTCCTCTGCACTTATTTACAGGCCAACTGACTCGAACGACACCCTGCTGTTCCTTATCACTCTCCATCATCTCCCGGCACCCAGCTCTCTCCATCCATCATAACTTTCCCAGCAGCATCAGCAGATTCTTCCGCACGAATTCAGTCCCTCTTATTTTCCAAATCAACCCATGATTGTTATTTTAAATTGTAATTTTTTTATGAAGTAGAAAGTACTCATTTAAACACTTTAACTTATATTTTATTAACACTATCTTCAATAATAAGTTTATAATTTTTCAGCTTTATAGTCATTTTTAGTTCACTTAAGTTTTTTTTTGTAAACACTTTTTAGTCTATACCTAAATATGTATTAAATTTTTTCCTAACTATCTGACCCAGTATTGCCCACAGGCAGCACTGGCAGGGTCGCCATGTAACGTGGGACCCAGAAGACGTGAAATGATAGGACGTACGACTTTGAAGAAAGAAGGTTTATTACTGCCTCTTACTTAGGCGTTACATGTCATATATATATATATAATTATAAGGTGAGTCACACACTACAATGATGACGTCTAGAGGATCAATTTTATTCAGTTGAAGTTTAGACATTGATAAGCGTATGTCACTCGCGTTCCAATTGTGTTGCTTTTTTCACTGATGTAACAGTGTAAAAGAGCACTACATTTGAAAGACGATTCTGGCTAAGCGTTAGCAGAATAAGGCAACGAAACTGTTGGTAACTCTGTAGCCGTTATTAGCGCGACTTATCTCTATAATAAGGCATATTTTTTAGACGCGTACCTGTACTCAGTATGTACATGAGCAAACAAGAAGCTATATTCGATTTCTATTTTAAGTACAGAATTTTAAAATACTATTGATTGTACAGTTGTACTCGTAAATAGATCTAGATCTGTGTTAATTGGTTTATATCAAAGCTTGTCACACGTGTAGTGATAGGTCTACCTAACGGTCCCCCAACGTCTATTAAGATGTGTATTTTTTATAGATCCATATGACTTGATAAAATTATTTTTAACTTTTAGAGCTTTTTTGTCGGGTGTTTTAAAATTATAAATTTATGTTTTATTTGATTTCGGCCATTTTTTGCTGCCAATTTGCTTTTTTTTGTGCAATTGCACCAAAATTTTGTCAAAGAACCTTTCGTATTGTATCTTTTATCGTTTCGGCAGAGAGTTGACCATCTTCATAGATGTCTGGATGGATTTTCATCAAACGTGGCGAAGAACTATCCCGATTAATTTAGCTTTTAATTTAAAAACCGCATACGGTCAGACAGACAGACAGACATAGGCTTCAAACTTATTACTCTAGTTATACTCGTAAAATAGATCTAGGTCTGTGTAAAGTTCATCGTGAAAATTTAAAGATTTTTTATTTAATAAACTAATCAGCTTATGTGCTTATTTGTTTTCACCTCACACGTAAAGTACTTTTTTAATTTAATACCTAAAAGTACGTCATAATGCGTTCCGAATCGCACTATTGACTTTTTTGTTACATTTTTTTCTTATTTTAAATAGCTTTGAATTAATTATAATACTCCGTTTTGGTTTTATTATATTATTTAAGTTCATTGAATCATAAAAACAATAACAATAAGATTAAACTATTAGTTATACATTGTATATTATGCAGGGTGAGATTACACAATCTATGATTGGATTTCGGAACGTGACATAAACCTTTATTTTTTTTAGTCTTTGTCTTGTATCTCATGTCAATGTCAACATTTACCGAATCGTTTTTATTGTTATCTATAATATATTCTTACTTTAAATATTAATTAACTATAAAACTCCCTTTTTTATATATATATTTATATGAAACTTTTTGTTTAATGTATTTTTTCCCGGAAGTTGACCGCGGTAACAAACATAAAATTATTACCTACAAATACCTATTGTCTCTCTTATGTCAGTAAAAAACCTTTGCGAAAGGTTCGTAAAGCCTATGAATAGTATTTGCCTGTGCTAAAAACAGATTGTACCGGAATACTCAATGAACACAAAATTGTCACGACTGACGTTTTCCGAAGTTCGTTTCTTGACACACTACTTGATTCGAAGAGATTGGGATTTTACCTTTTTTTAACACTTAAAGTGAGTTGTACGAGAAATATAACAAAACTTGCAGCACAAATGCTTTGATATCGAACCAACCTGTAATAATTATGAAGTATCTTAAGTAAGTACCAATATTTTCAGTACCTTTCTGTTTTTTTAAATCACAAGAGTTTTTCACAAATAGTTAACTCATGGCTAGTCTGCTTGCTGATTTTCATGACACAAGTAACTAATACCTCACAGCTCAACTGAGAATAACAAGTTGTGCCTTACTTCAGCACCGTGGCTGGGAATCGAAGGGGTGGACGATGGCGCGCTGCAGCGGGCGGCGAAGGCATGCGGGCTCGCCGCTAGCGCGCCGCGGCACCACAGCAGTCGACCGGCGACGCGCGACGCGGCCACCGCCCGCGGTCTCACCCACTACACACCCACACATATCTCATTCGACATTATTCGCAAATAATCTGTTCCAAAACCACACTATCACCTTACCAACAATCTAACACTCCGAACCGAAACATATTTCAATCGCATTCAGTGTCCTGAAACCCAAAAACATGAATTTGAAACCCGAACACTTTGTTGTTGGTGACAACGTTACTTTAGGTAAAGTGTGAAGTGGAAAAGTAACAATAAGTGAAAAAACGTAATTTCAATCTAGACTTGCAAAATTTTGTAACTAATAATGTGGTTTTTATGTAAACAATACAGTAAAAATCAGAAACTGAGTATGTAAATTCAATTTAATGTATTGCGACGTACAACAGGTTTAATTTCTTCGGCTAGAAAACCTATAATGCTACTCGTTAATAAAGTCGGATGCGGAATCAACTGCTACAATCAAAGTAAAGAAAGTTTTCCTCGTGCCTAACTTTTCTTTGTTGGGCTATAAATGACGGCAGGAGACCAAATGTGAGATGGCGGCAGTCAGTAGATACAGCTCGTACAATTGTTTGACCGGTTGGGATAGCTATGACAAGATACCAAGGTAAGCTAATCGTACAGTTTCGATTTAAACTCCTTCATAACTTTTCAAATCCCTTATCAAATAAAAGCACTGATGTTATAGTATGAGAAAGTTATGAATGATTGAAAAGATCGAATTGTTTTGTTTTTCTTCTATTCTGTTTATTTTTCTTTGCACTTCCTTTTCCGTATTCTAATAAAATTTAAGGAATGATACAAAACACTAACCCTTATGCAGGTGCTCATGTTTACCGTTATCGGAAACATTAAATTTTAGATGTGATCTCAAAGCCAAATGTCGAAGTTGAAAGCTACTGAATCGAATTTCAAGCCTTATGTTCTACCTGTGAAGTGATTTTGCCACCATTTCAGTACGAGAGGTAATTTAAATGAACAGAACAGATGCCGAGTTTCGCGTGGTTTTCATTTCCAGGTCACTAGGAACTCTAACAGCTTAGAGTTCTTAAAGAACTTCTTAGTGCACTGTTACGTTTCAAACTATCGTGATTTGTTTCTAATTGATTTTATATCATGTATCATAATAATTAATCATGCATAATAATTTTTACACTATTAACATTTACCGTGACATATTATGCCTGAAGCATGTGTGTTGCATGTTTTAATGAATCAATAAGTCATAGGTGAGTGAAAACTGTTTCACTCACTTATGACTAGTGTCATGATGTTTTTGTTATTCAATACTCAATACTTTATTGCATTCCATAGGTGTACAATAGATGTTACTTAAAATAGGTATCACTATGGACCCTGATGGGCACAACAATATTCAATTAGGAGAAGGAACATTATTTTTTTATTATGGTTGTTTAAGTGTTGATGTGTATGTTTTTGTCTTCTAAATATTCGGTAATGGTATAGTAGCATTTTTTGTAAAGCACTTGTTTTAGTTCATTTATAAATTGCTTTTCATCATTTATGTTTTTTAATGGTTCTGGTAATTTATTGAAAATTTTGATTGACATCGCAAGATAATAATTTTAAACAGAGTTAAGTACAAGATAAACGAGTGACATACGTTGCGGTGACACGTTTTTCCATAATCGACACGAAATGCACTTACACTTGACCAGCTTAAACTTGATAAAACTATGATCAATTGCCAATCTAAAAAAGATTCCGCCGATTTGAGATCCTTCTCCTTTTTTAAGTCGGTGAAAAATACACAACATGACTTACGCGTAATTCAGTGCTATAAAATCTACCGCACCTGTAACTTACTGAAGAACTAATTTTTTAAACATAAATGAACATGTCTATTTGTCTGGGTGTTTAATATTTGTCATCTAGTACCCATAACACAAGTTCTTCATGAAACTTAACGTGGGCTAGATAATCGGTTGGATTGCATGCAATTTATTATTTATTATTGTATTAGAGATCATCATTAATATATTCATGTCTGTATGGTTTATTTGCACGCAAATTATAACTAACAGTTAGACAGACAAGAACAGCTTATAGCAGACTCTAACCACGTAAGAATTTACTATGAGAATAATCAAGTAAATGTTAAAAGAAAATTAATCAATTCATGACCACTTCGTCATACTTATTGATTGTTACTTTAATTAATAAACATATTACGCTTTCATGTGTACAGTTTTCCCGTGGGTCGCGGATACCTACAGTTTTGTGAAAGCACGCAACCACCTTTTAATTCCACTTTTATGTTGGCACGTACATTGCTGTTTACAACGTAAACTACATGTTTCCTTTTTTATCGCATCTCTTCACATCGGCTTGGATAAATAATTAAAAATATGTACACCTCCAGGAGTGATGATACCTAATACTAGAAAATATATACTGAACGTCAAAAAAATCGCAACTGCTAAAATTAAATTTTAGTTGGTGTTAACGTTTGGTTGGTGAAAGGACGCGTTGTATGTCCGTCTGGCTAGCTACCACCATGTTATCTAAGTCTGACGCCATAATAACAATGTTTTCAGCATTGTTGTGTTCCGGCAGTTAGAGATAAGATAGCCAGTTCCTCAGTGATTGAGGATTCCAGGAGAGGCTTGCTTCCATCTTCAGCCTTATCAATACTTTACATCATGTATGATAAAGGCTAAGAGTTTCCTCGTCGTTCATAAAAAAAAAACTTAAGCGTTATGAACTGGCCGTACACTAATGTACCGCCAAAGTGTCCACTCTAGTTGAGCTTGGACCCGGGGCGGGCAGCGTTTATATTAAACAAATATTAAATGCTAACGCTTAGTGATGTGATAGTGTGGCACTCTGGCCGTACATACAGGTGTACGGTCAGTTCATAACGTCTTTACAATTCATTTAATATATTACTGATACCTGCCTACAAGGATTTTTCTTTACCTACAGTTTAGAATTTTAATTCAAACATTTGTAACGTATGTGTTATTAGTAAACTGATTTATTCCATAATAAGCGCTTTTATGTATTTCATAAATAAGTGTTCAATGGTTATTTTATTTTAAGAATGGTTGTAACTCGTTGAATATATTACCGACCTACCTACCTACTTTAAGATTTTTTATTCCATAATAAGTTAAAATTTATAATTAGCGCCTAAACTCTAAAGTACCTAAGAATTTTGAAGAAGACTTCTTTACAAATAATCATTGAAATATTATAGAATACTTATTTTGACAGAATCAGACTAGCATTTGCAACTGCAATGTTGCTTACAAATTAATCAACAAAGCCTATACTATTACGGTACAGATTTTGACTGAAATCGACAAGGATTTGTCAAGGAATTTGCACGGACAAAAGATCATCTATTAGAGTTTGACTCGTGACTGAAATAGTAGGTACTTAGAGGTTTTGTAAATTCGCGGCCCGGATCCCAATGTATTTTTAACTTGTATCATATAAAAATGTTTATTTTTAACTGACTTTAAAGCAAGAAGGATAGTAAATCAAATAACTAAAGAAATTTGTTAATACCTCACAGTACACACATCCTTTTTATTCCACTTCAACATCGACCCATCCGACAGATTATTGGTGCGCTTTATTGAAATACGTTTCTTGTAACGCTACGTTCACACAGCATTCGGTTTTAAGATTCGATGCTGTCGGATCCTGCAAATCGCATCTCTGTGTGAACGCATGTATTAAAGTGCTATAGCCACTAAATCGGATCCGGTATTTTGTCGGACGCTCGGATCTGATTACAGGGGCAAAATTGGATGTCAAGTTTTGCCGAATCCGATTTTTAAGCAGATCTTAAAACTCGTGTGAACTCATTCATATAAATTACGTTATTGAAAGACGGACCCGATCCCGAGAGTTTGCGGCAAACTCTGCACCCACTTGTAATCGGTAGCGAATAAGACTTCATCTTGATTTATAAAAAATATATATATTCTTGTTGCCTCTTTGTCTGCCTCGACAGAGCATTTGGCAGTATTACATTCAGGTGTATAAGTTTTAGATTGGGACCGATTATAGATACAAAAAGTTTAAATATTTTTTGCATTGTTTTAAGCCTGACGTTTTAACATTATAACACAGTAAGTAAATAATTACCTATTTAAATTCGGACATTTAGTAGGACAGTAGTTGCGTAATCAACAAATGCTTGAATCCAATACAACACCACATTTTTTTTTATAATTTTTCCGACATCGCATTTGTTAACTACAAGTCATATCGGGTACGACTTTTTCCCATCTGGTATTCATGAATAATAAAAAGTCTTAAAAGAAGGTATTATCATAATATTTTATAATATAAAGTTGTTCAACAAAACTCAAATTTTCAAAAACAACAAAAAAACATTTAGAGGTAAGGAACCATAGCATATCTGTACAAGAACGAAAAGGAAGAATGAAATTAATATTAACATCATTAAACAATATATTCGTCCGTATTCCGTATAAGTATTCATGTAAATACTCTACGCATTTTCAGTAGCAGTAATTTCGCTGAATGTTCAATTTAACCGCATTCATCAAATAAATCAAATTGCCGACTTGGAACGGTCTACACATTTTAAAGTCAACTTTATGGTTACGAATATCAAAATGAATAAATAAGTGTGTTGGTACATTTGCATAATTAGGTGACGTCTAATATAGGTACAATCGATACAACGCTTAAATTTTGCGCAACGAAAATAACTGTTATCATGTACGCGATAAGGAAGCTCCCAACGCCTTATGGAAAAAATGATTAGGGACTTAACATCGTAAGTATCCCAGGCGCTGTGAACGTATGGCACTCGGCCACGCGCCAGCGACTCCAAGTATTTATGTTTCAAGACGTAACCCATTGCATTGCAATTGTATATTGTATGATCAATAATTTAATAAAAAAATTGACACAGAATTTCGACACTTAAAAGTTCCGCATACCGCATATTAAGCAAAAGTTTACGGCAGCGAATGAACAAATTTCAAAACAACGGATAATTCTACAGCGAAAGTTTGTGATTACGGGTCATGATAGGCAGTAACATGTCGCTGTACTATTCTTTGTTATTTTAGTTTTGGGCTGAGTGGCAGGTGCCGCGTCAGCAGCTAGGGACAGACAGATACTTAAGAGCCGTTTACTGTTTCGTTACAAGCAAAAGCTTTAAGTAGTTTGTACTCTATTTTAGGTCTCTGATGGTTTAAATATTTGCAAAGACGCTGATCTAAGATCACATAGTAATCTAAACAATACAATACGTAAGAGCTTACTTCTGAAACTTCAGGTCAATTTAAGGTGTGATGAGATGACGTACTGATGCTCGCTCAGCATAACATTTACTACCGAGTGCCATGCATTTTATCGTGACGTCATATGGTATGACGAGTAGTAAGAAAATATACCCAGTATATCCATCTGTGGCACTGTCTTTTAAGTACTTCTGATCATTTCAGGACTGACTGACTTAACATAGTACCTATATGTTTTCTATCTCTATGATCGAAGGGCTAAATGATAGCATGTGTGTTTTAAAGCCGGGATCCCTGGGTCTGGTGCCGGTGGTGTGAATCACTAGACCACAGAGACGGTTAAATTTTCGGTCAGAACAACTTTTCCGAACATGTGCCATGCATTTTATAATGGCATATGACATAGGTAATTTTGAAATGTGTCACATAGAGCGTCCGCACCAAGAAAACAACATGATGTGTATTAATGTTTATTTAGCAAATTTATAACTCAGCACGATATTCACAATTTAAATGACGCAGTTGCAGTACTCAATAATGATCTTGAAAGGATTTCCAATTGGTCGTCCAACTAGCAAATGCCAAGCTATCATTATCAGTGGTTCTCGTCAGCTCTCGCGCCTTAATTTGAACGATGTTACATCTATAAAATACAATGGTGATAAAATACCCTACTCGCATCGAGTGAAAGAGCTGGATTTAATAATCGACTCCTGCCTCTCCTGGACGGACTATATTGAGGACGTGTTAATGAAAGCAACTAACGCACTTAGATCTCTTTATAGGTTTAAGTTCTTTCTCCGTCTAGGACTAAGATTGCGCTAATACAGGCTCTTGTGCTTCCTATTATTGATTATGATATCTGCAGCACTAATCTCAATGAAAACCTTCTTAGTAAGTTGGATCGACTACTCAACAACTACATTCGCTTCATAATGGGTTACACAATTACGAACATATTTCTTACTTACGTCAGCAGCTCAAATGGCTTCCTATACGTGAGCGTAGGAACCTCCGAGTGGTGGGTATTCTATTTAATATTCTGTTCGATCCGCTTACCCCAGAATACCTGAAATCTAGGTTTCAGTTACTGGGCGACTCCCATCGTCGTGACATTCGCTCCAGCAGCAATCTTCTCTTCAAAATCCCCTGCCATTCTTCTGGCTTCGTCTCTTATTCCTTCTCTCTTACGGCAGTACGTCTCTGGAAAGCTTTACCCCTAAACATCTGCAGACCTCCCAGTAGGCATGTATTTAAGCGATTATTCGAGAGCATTACTTAGGCTCTTTACACTATCTCTGTTATCTGTCTAATGTTATTTTATGCTAATTATGTTGTATATTTGTATATATAAGTATATATAGGTTAGGTAGTTATATCAATGTATGAACCTATGTTGTATCAGTATGTATGATTAGTATATCGGTTTTATAGATATATTTATATATTGGTATCATTTGTAGGTATTTGTGTATAAGTATGTTTAATTCTTATTTTTTATTTTATTATAATTTTATTAATACTTCTCTACTTCTATTGCCGTCGTGACTTCTCCTCCACACCCTTTCCGGTTGACTGGTAGAGAATGAATACATAAAAAACTGACATATAACTCGTTTCTGTTGGTCTCTGGGTAAATTTTGCCCAATCACCTTTCATCCATCATGACTTGCCAATCAATACCAAGTAGATTCAATTCAACACGTGGTTTTTCCGAGTAAAAGGAGTAGCGAACTTTTTGCTACACTTTTTATATTGTGATCATCTTTAAAAAAAAAGAATAATTAATATAAAAGAATAATTTTGAAGCAAAAATAAGCCATTTGGTGCCAGCCAAGGCAAGAAAAATAAAGAATAGGAGCTCAAAGTAGGCAGCATGCATTGGCTGGCACCGACTCCAAAATACTTATTATTTTGAAGTTGGTTTTTAACGTTTTTTTTTTTACTTTTTAGTGTACAGATAATAAATACGTTGTTTTGTAAACTACAGTAGGATTTTTCTAAATTAGTTTAGGTTTTATGTAAATTATAACCTAAGTATTGTGAGAATTACATCGTCCAATTTAACAAAATGCTTATAAAATAAAAACTACTGGGCAAAACTGAATCAAATTTTAATGGACCAATGGCTGCTATTCCGCTTCGAACAAAAACCATTCTACTGTACACACATACAAACAATACAAAATCATATTTGATTTTTATTTTTCTAGTAAGTTATAGGAAGTGGCTGAAAAATGCAGTATAATTCAAAAAGAAAAGAGAAATACAATTTCGCGTTACGTTATTAAGGTCAAGTGAGCAACGTGAAAGTAGGTACCAAATTAAATAAATTTTAAGCCAACCTAAGCGTCAGAATTGGGTTCCATTAACTATTCACCGCAAATACTATAAAACCACAACTTTAATGCAAAATTAAGCATTATTAAAAACTGTCAGAAGCAAAATAGGAGTTATCTGGCTTTGTTTCTTTAACTCGGGCCGAAATAACTGAATGTTCAGTGACCCGAAAATTATCTTGTCCAGTATGTGCAACGCCGGGTCATATCAGAGCATCGGCTGTTGCGGTTGTTGACTGCACTCGCGTTTATACATTAATAGGAATTCATAGTGGTAATGTTAACTTTAACACACAAAAACTTGGTTAATGACATGTCAATAAACAAGTTAAATAGAAACAAACATAAAATAAACAAAGCTTGTAAATTTATAATTGTATTTTTTGAATTTTTGCATTTTTCAACGCTATTTTTATACTTCGGCCACAAGTGAATTTTCAGAAGGGGCAATTCACTTGTGGTCGAGTTGTTTTTTTCTAATATTTTTCAATTATAATTTATCATAAAGCTTGTGAAATTGACTTATAATATAAAAACTTTGGTTTTCGTTCTTTTGAATACTTGGTTGTTGCGTTGCCTTTAGGCTATCTCCATATATCTGGTTAAAATAAGTTACTTGTTTAGTCTCCTACTTACAGCATAAAAGCTAAAACGCTCTTAGCTTAACAGTGTGTATGCAATGAAGACCACTGAACTCAAGCTAAGTAAGCATACATTGTTAAACATTTAAGCCATTACTATCATGAAGCTTGACTAAATATCGTATGTTTTATGAGAAATTAAACTTAATCAAAGTGATAAATAGTTTTCTCTTATATGGGTACTATTATGACGCATAGGTAGTATGGAATGGAACTACATACTCCGTGGTAAATAAAATCATAAAACGTTTTACCTACTACCTAATGGATTTGATTTTACAAATCTTTAATTCTTCGCCTTCTGAAGTGCGGTTGAGCTCGATAGTAAATCTTTGGTCACCCATACCCCGTAATCGACCAATATGAAAGTTGCTTAACAGCTAAAATCGCTGGTCGAGGTCGTGAACCACTACGCCACCAAGCTCCTCCGATTTTTATTAAAATTAAATTATTAAATTATTAGTATTGAAGGCAAAATGGCCAAATGGCTAAAAAAAAATTCTTTGAGTATTATTTTATTAGTACGGGTTTAAAACAGATGCAGTGTCTTTTATACTGCTTATTATAAGTAAAATCTTTGTAAGTATCTTTGTAAAACAAAGATTTTAAATGATAAAATATTTTTTTCGATTATAAGAAACAAGGTCAGAAGTTCCATTGCTAGTTGCTTGCCGACGTGTCCACATCTGGCTGACTATATTGAGGAGCATCGCTTAAACGCGCAAAGAAACATTTCATTTTTAAGAATGGAGGCGAATCTACGCGACGTAGCAGATTTCCCATAGCAGTTGTGCCCATATCATTAGCTTTATAGATTTTCTTACATGAGCCAGATATAAAGATGATTTGATCCAGCCTGCAGGATTTTTAGATGCTGTATGCTTAGATATTGAACGAATTTAACAGGTACCATTAAATACATATAAAAAATGAAAACAAAAGAATAATGAATAAAATTACAATTTAATAAAACAAAAACAACTAAACGTTGTCGTGGTCTGACTGACTTTACAGCTCCGCCTACCGCTTTCAATTGTGTATCTAAAACTATCTAAGGATTCACTCAAACGCTCACAAAAAATCTTAATGGCTGCTGTTTCACGGGTAACATCGGGATAAAAGTAACCTATGTTACTCTCCGTCCTTTCAACGTCAAAAATTAAAAAATCTAGTAGATTGGTTGCTAACTAAGGGCGCTGTTTATTTGCCCTTTTGCACTTGCTATTTTATAAAAATTATGGAAAATTTTGATAAATAAAACGAAAAGATTGCGATGAGAATTTTTCTATTCACAGACAGAAACAAAATCAAAATACATAATTCTTCTAAAAAAGCATATACATTGACCTAGATGTTACTGAATTATAATATTGCATTCGAACTTAATAATTTTTGTATGCGATTTAAAAAATACTAAATAACTCAAGAAAAAAAATATGAAAATATATTTTTCTAGTAGAAACTCGGAAAATCTGCGTTGTTTATAAGCAACGCTAGTAAAATAGCCCTAAATACCCCTTTTTATCAATATTTAAAAAATTATGTGTTGTACTTAAGCGTTCTTTTAAAAGGACGGTAGTAGCAAGTGGGTGTAGTTCCTCCTCATAACTCATGCGGTACAACATTAAACACACCGCCTCCGTAGAACGAATATTGATCTCCGTTTTACAAGAAAGCTAGGCTATTCATTAAATAACAATAAACATGTACTCAAACAAAATAAATTAAAACTTTAGCTAACTAACATTAATTATAACCTTAAAAACAGAATATAGGAGAACACAACACTATACAATATCTATATAATATCAATCTATCTTAGCATTAACCTGACTGAATGTTTAAAATAAAAAAAAAACATCACAATTAAGTATATTAACTTATTAATTCGCTAAAGGTAAAATATATAGCTTTGATATAGGTCTTTGAATGTGTAAATTATGTTTAGTGCGCAATGTCACTACCCGAGTTATATTATCACTACCCGGATGTTTCTCAATTACCCGTCCTAACAGCCAACGAATTGGAGGTAAATTTTCTTCCTTGACAAGAACTAACTTTTATAATACCTGTTCATTAAATTTGATAGATACTCTTGAGACCATCGATGCCAAAAGCTTTGAAGTGTTTTTTTAAAATAAATTGCCACCTTGTCTATGAACTGATACTAGATTCGAGATAATTTTTAATACCGGAACAGATACTATAGTTTCTCTAATGAAAAAATGTCCTGGAGTCAACGGAAGTGGATCATTTGGATCTGTAGTGTCTATGGTCATGCGATGCGAGTCCAAACGAGCTTCCACTTGTGTAAGAAACGTAGTCATTTCTTCAAACGATAAAGTTGACTCGCCCAATTCACGTTTAATATGTGCATTGTTGACTTAATCCCCGCCTCCCATAGGCCTCCAAAATCTGGAGCATGAGGGGGTATAAAACTCCACTCAGTGCGATAGCCTTCTAAAAGTGCAGCAATATCCGTTTGAATTTCCTTTACTTGTTGCAATAACTTTGACGCCCCAACAAATGTCGTGCCATTGTCACTCCACAATTTGGCGCAATGGCCACGTCTAGACACAAATCGTAATCATATCGCTAACAACTTCTAAATTAATAGCTCTGGTGACCATACTCATAAATTAGTCGTTCTTATATTAAATGTCCTGCATAATCAATGCCGCTGTGTAAAAATGCTCTAGCAGGAGTGCATCTGACTGCTGGCAGTGAACCCATAAATTGATTCTGTATCCTTGAATTCTGTCGCACACATGAAACACATTTTTGAACATGACGTTTAACTAGATTCTTCATACCGATTGTCCAATAAGCGCTTCTTAAATAATTCATTGTCAGTTGTGCGCCCCCGTGTAAAGTGTTCAAATGGGCATCTGTTAAAATCAATTTCGTGACATGACAATCGCGTGGTAACACTATAGGGTGCCGGTGGCTTCAGCCACACCTGCTTTTTGTAGTCTTCCACCGACACGTATCATATCATTTCCATCTAAGAATGTGGATTATTTTTTTAGTTGACTATTTTTAGATTATATATAACCTTTGCTTCTTTAATTAGTTATACTCTTTTCCATATTTTTCTCTTTGCACTTTCTTGATACAACAGTTTATTGCTAATTTACTTTCATCTTTCTTTTTCCCTTATATACCTTTCCTTATATATTTAGGTCTGTCGACAGTTTGATCTAGGAATCTTCTAATATAAGTAACTATCCTTATCAACTTTTGTAACGAAGAATATCTTTCGAGTAAATTTTCTTATTCGGTATTAATATGATGAGACTTGACAGCTTCATCCAAATTAACACATAACTCTTTAGGTTTCGTGTGGATTATATTTTGTGAATACAGAAATTGAGGTCCTGAAAACTAAAGTTGATTATCCTTAAGATCAGTTGGTTGAACTCCTCTTGATGCACAATCAGCTGGGTTTTTTTGGATTGTACATGAAACCATTGACAAGCTCCTAAATTTGTTAATACTTCGGATGTTCTGTTTACAACAAACGTTTTCCATTTGCTGGGATGTCTACGCAACCAGCTCAGAACGATTGTTGAATCTGTCCAGACTTAATTTTTCTTCTTTAGTATATTTAATACTTCAGTTACCTCTGTGATGAGTCGAGATAGTACTACCGCTCCACAAAGTTCTAATCGTGGTATACATACTTGTTTGATAGGTGCTACCATTGTTTTGACAGTTTAATAATATAATGAAATAATAATAAAAACTTTATTTAACAACAAATAATAACATTGTAGAACTAAAACAATAGGTACTCTTTATTGAGAAAAGTCACAATTACAACTTTAACAATTCAGGTCCCCAGAACCTAAACTAGGACTAATCCTGTAGCTGGTGATTCCTCCAAAAGCAAAACATAATAATTCTCAAAAACAAACTGGCTGGTTAATATAGTTCGCAGTCTATTGTACATATAATTTGATAAATGTATGTGTGTGTGTGTGTGTGTATGGGTGTGTACATCATCTAATTAAATTTTCAGTCTCATCATAATTTAAAGAAAGAAGCAAATCTTGAACATCGGTTTTTAGTTTGTACCTCGTTAGTGAATATATCGGTCTAATTTTATGAACCCTGTTATATAATTTTGCACTGAGAGCAGTGTATTGATATTTAGCCCAGGATGTTCGACATTTGGCCTGTGGACAAACAAGAGCGCCATGACGCTTAGCTGTAATCAGTTGGTCCAGAGGCAAGCAAGAGTGTTTCCGCAGGAGCATTCGAAGGAAGTAGGTGAAAATTGGGGTTTCCAGATCAGATCAGATCGGGAAACCTCCAATTTTCACAGAATAAACAGAACCCAGATATCTTATAACCCCGGTAATGTTTATTAATCATCTCAATAATCGGTGTCAGTTGGAGCAAGACGAAACCGTTTCCATGTAATGTAACTGTTGGTGTAAGTAGTTGTTTATAATTTGAGCTGATAAAAACTATAACTAAACTAAACTAATTAAACACAAGGAAATAAAATAATTAGGTATTTTTTTATATAAAATTTTATTGTTACATAAATGAATTTACTTACAGAAGTTTAAATATATTATTTTCTCTGCACCACTTATCCAAACAGAATAAATTTTTTAAAGCACATACATTGTTATGATGCACACAGCTAATAATATCTGAAGCACACGAATATTTATCATATAATGTTACTAAACTAGGACATTTTCTATCTTCTAAATTATATACTCTATTGTTATTAAACATATCTTTAATCCATAAAACTTTTTCAAGACCTTTAGTAAATATACATTTATTGTTTAATAAGTCGCTTAAATTATTTTTACAGTTATAGTATGGCGTAAATCCTTCATTCCAATAAATTCCCCTATTTTTCTCTATCCAGGCTACTTGTAACCGTTCTTTTTTTTGATAATTCATAAAATGGATATGGTGGTTGTAATAACAGAACAAATAATCGCCTATTCCACAGGATCGCTATTTCCTTTGCAATAAATTGATTATGTTCGTCCTTGAACCCTTGTACATCCACGAGCACATTCATGATAGTTTTCTTACAATGTTGCTTAGAGGTTTGTATTCGAAAAGCCGATCATTTATTATCAGACAATAAGCTGTTGTTATCTGGTATATGTTCTGAATATTCAATTTCTATCCGTACATCAACAGGTCCAGTTTTAAGTGAATCGTTTTGCCTTGAGCAATCAATTACGAACAATGGAGCTTTTTCCTTAAACTGAACCAAGTTAAGTAAAGGGTCAACACCAGCGCTGTAATACGACTGACGAAAATTAGCGTACATTTCATATAATATACTATATTTACTCTCATCAAATTTCAGATTAAGTGAGTCATATGGAAAATATTGTGAGTTTAAAAATAACTTAAGATTGGTAACTTTCAAACATCGATGAACTTTTAGCACTATTATATTTTCTATCGGTTTGTAAGCCAAAAATTACATATCTAGGTTTTTCTAACTGAGAAGCAGTTTTGACTGACCACGAATGCTTAGTAGTTTTTGGTAATAACGGATATTCATATAGGTCCCAATTTCTAAACGGTAACTGTATAGGACGATCTTTTTCTTTAAGTTTGAGTAAAATCAATTTATTGCGATCAGCAACTTTTATATGAGGAACACGCCATTGAAGTTTTTGAATTTCTGCTTCTATATTATTATTTTTATCTAAAATTACACAGTTAAAAACAGAACTGCTTCTATGTAATATAAGTTCATGTCTACAATTTATAATTATTTTGTTATAATCTTCAGAAAATCCCAATATTCTACTTAATGGGATAACACCACTAAAATGGCCATCTTTCAGTTTCGTACCGATTAAATTCCATTTTTAATTCCAGCATTTTTTATGCGATCTATTTCAACACCGTTTAATTCATACCTTATATCTTGAAACAAATATGAGAGTGGGTTGTTAATAAAACTTATTTCTTTTTTCACTGCTGGGTCTTTAGAAATCACGTGTGCGAAGCCTTCTATGTAGATTGAACTGCCTGAAGGTAGTACATACGTATCTTGTTGGTGAATAGGTATTCTAATTTCATCGTTGTCTTTAAAGCTGTTACTATATGGATTGTAACTATGAATTTCATAGCTTTCAATCGAATTATCATAATTTGGTAGATCTGTGATTTGCAACATTTTGTAATTTAAATCCAAGATCTTGTAAAAATATTTTATTTTCTTTAGTATTTTTTTTTTGTTTTCACAACACTGAGACGTCTGACTCCTTTCAACATAGAATGCGAAATATCACGTTTGTCTTTTTTGTCAAAAACGAACGTGTGGTGGTGGGAAAGTAATAAGAATAGAAATATATGATGTTGATCATTTTTCTAATAGCACAAATTCACTGTGCAAATGTGATGCAGAAATTTGTGTCCAACATATAGTGAAAAATGTATACATGGACGATATTTATAAATCGATTAAGGAACTTATTACTAAAGTTACAGACAATGTAAATATTTCATAATAAAATGTTATACGATGTGGTACTTATTCTTTTATTTACTTTCACAAACAAACGTATTGGTATAAAAAAATATTAGGCTCTATCTCTATTATAAGGTTTTATAAAATCGTTGTTTTGTAAACCGAAGTTGTATTTTCTAACATTTACTAACATTTTCTTAATTTATTTAACAATCATGAATGCACAAACGACTCCGTAGCTCAGTGGTTAGAGCATTCACCCGGACAGTGAAAGGTCGCGGGTTCGAGCCACATCGGAGCTAGTTGTGAGACGGGTCGTGTTTTTCTAATACTTCAGTTTCAATAACAAAAAGTAAGTAAAAGTAAAAGTAATTTAATCATGTATGCATACAAACAGAACATTGGTTCTATAAATAAATAGCCTATATTACAATACAACGAATTAAGTGGTCATTTCTACTGACAAACTGTTAAAAAGGATTTCTTCTCTTTTTTAATGTTAAGAAAACAAAAAAAGAAATACTTTATTAATTCTGTTAGTTGACCGTCATGATATTATGAAACATCTGTAACCTCACAGAGAGGGTCTCAGTGTCTGATAAAAAAAATTATAACGAACTAGCTATGAAGTTTTAATGAAAGTATGTGGGCTGAGTTTTGTCGAAATATGTACAGAAATATAATAAACCTAGATTGTCGTATTTATTTATTCTGCTTAACAACGTTGTTATTTTTATATCGAAAGATAGGTAGGAATAATTATATTGAATTCCAAAACAATGACGTAATCTCATCTTTCCAAGTACCTATATAGGTGGCATTAGATAACGAGAATCATTCCGCCTTTGGCGGCGGCGCACTGCAACAACATGCTGAATGGGATAGTATTCGATTGCAAATATTTGCATCCGTGAATGTAAGAATGGTTTAAAATGATTAAGGTAACATAATATTATTATAGGTTAATTTAAAGTTAATTTTCGGTTATTGATTAGATGAATAGTGAAACATTATTATGTGAAAAGGAGATGGCTAAGCAACTGCCTATAACATGTATATTAACCCAGATACTCCTGAAACTATTTTGCATCTCAGATCATCGTAATTTTTTAATATGTTGATATAGATATAGTCCACAATTATAGAAAAATATTGAAAAAAATCCTGGTCTTCTGGAAAAGCCGGAAAACTATGGGCGTTATAACGCCCGGTAGGAGAATCCCCTACTATCACAAGTTTGTACGGAAGAGGTATAAATAATTAAACAAAAGTTGTATTTTGAAGTTTCTTATATATTAAAATCTGTTTTACATAGTAAATGAGATAAGTATTAAGTAATAGTATGATAGGCAGCAAAACAAGATTTGGTATGTAAATGAACATCACATTTTTTACAAAAGAAATTAGTTTCTTTTTGCAAAGTGTGCATCTTAGCTGATTTTCTTTGTGATCGATCAGATGATCGATTTTGTCGTATCGAGAAGTCTCCCTGTGAGAAGCAGGAGTACGAGATGGTCCACGCTTCCCATCACTCTTTATAAGTTTCTAGCAAACTTCTAGCTACTGCATATTGTTAGGAGCCTGAACCTTTTCCCATTCTGTATAACTATTAGGATTGCGACGATTACGCCATTTATAAATTTTGTTTTTTGACACAGTAGGCAAACCTTCACCTTCACTGGGCGATGTACTTGGCATGGGAGAAGGGTTTGGCGTATTTCTCAGAGAATCATCAGAGCAGCTATGACTGCGTGTAGGAGACTCTACAGTACGCCTTCGTTTGGCGAGACGAGACAGGGAAATTTCATCTTCTTCATCTTCAGATGATGAACTGTCGTAATTGAGTTCAGCTTCCGCCCTCAGTTGTGAACCTGTATGTAAGGTCAAAGTTAAAAATATTGTCCGATGCTTGACTGCAACAATAAAATTCTGAGATTTCCTACTAGTGTGAAATTATTCTACTTACAAAATCCTCATCACCCGAATCCTTGTTAGTCACCTCTGCGTTTGCATTTTCTGGTGGTAAAATTGATACAGCCGAAGAAAAAGGAACATCGTCATCAACTGTTTGCAATGCATCTATTATTTCATGCAAATTTAAAGCTTTTCCTCCTTGCAATCTGTAATGCAATAGAAAAATATGATAGACGCCGATTCTCCTACGGGGCGTTATAACGGCCATGATATATTTTGGTAAAAAAAAGGCAGTAAATGTACAATATAATATACGAATATTACACATATTCATTGATCACACTTTCAACTTATAAAATTAATGTCAAATAGTTATTTTTTTATACAAATAATATAAGACAAACATACCTTTTTGACGACATTATCAAATAAAAATAATTCGCAACTTTTAAACACAAATAAAGATCCAATATTCGAGTAGCACAATCACAGCATCTGCATGTAATCAAACCTTTATTAGTACTAAATGACACGAGATAAAAAATAGCAGTCAGATATGACATTTATTACGACTAATCTGAGGGTATTTGTAAATTCTTTTTAGTGGTGTTATAACGCCCCGTAGGAGTAAGTGGGTTGTCTTACTAGGGCGTAACATTAAAATATTCATATTTTAATTATTTCGAGTTCAATATTCATATACAACTTTCATGAAATAATCAATTTATTAAAAGATTTCAAGTTGGTTTTGATGTTATTGTTTGACAAGAAGAATGTCCGTACTACGAAATCGGTGGGCAACAAACCTTCTTTTATTTTATATTTGTGTAAACTAAAACAACTAATATTAGAGAATTTATGTTTATTAATTATTAAAAAAATATGATTTTCTTCATTTTGTTTGTTCATAACAGATCACCGAAATCACAAAATAAGTCATAAGTTTGGTGGACTTATACAATTGACAAGTAATGAGCATCCGTATATGATACGGCTACGTTCAGACGGCATTATTTTACCCGCAAACCACACACTAGTTTTTTTTTATTAAAAAGAGCAGTGGCAGTCGAAAATACTTGTCCACATATTCTCCATGTGAGAAAATATCGTGTTTAAGAAATATTGTTTTACGTGAATTTCCGAATTTGTCACCTAAGAGGCCGAGTCTGACTGCTTTCAGAAAAAATATTGCTTTGAACGTAGCCTAAATTAACTAAATATAAAACGTCAACCTGACAGACGAAGGAGTTTTTTCATGATTTTATTTTCAAGATTTTAACTGTTTCAAAAGTTCCTGAAAGTTGTTTCATACGAAATACTAATATTCCGCTATCCAGCATTATATATTACTAGGTTCAGTGTAAATACATTGCTAGGCAGTCATCCTACAAAATTTAGCCATCTCCTTTGAGGTTTCCAGATCTGGGGGGTTACTATTGACGGGATCGCGTTGAAATCGAGATTGAGTGTCAATAATTATTACTGATTTTCGACGTTGATTCAATTTTGATTAGCGCTACAATCGTTTTCTAGACTACAACATTACTTTATTTACTAATTTCAAGTAATAATTTTTAGTTTAATTTCCTATTTTAAGCTATAATTACTGACATTTGACGTTAATTCAATCTCGATCTCAATGCGATCGTGTCAAGAGTAAGGGGGCTGATCTGATCTGGAAACCCCAATTTTCACCTACTGAAGGATAGCTAGCTGCCTAACCGTAAGAACCTCGCATTCCGCATATAGTTTGACAGTAGAGTAGATTCTGGGCTTACAAAGCATCACCTTGAGTATTGCTCGCAGAGCACGTTCCGAGTTAACAATGAAATGCGACCTTGGCCAGTGTTATCGATTACCCTTAAATAAACAACTGCTGCGTATGCTGACTTAGATGCATCGCAAAAGCCATGCAGTTCACAATTTTCTTTATCATCGACATCGAATAAACCAACCCACCGAGGTATCTTAATTGAAGACAGCTTTTGAAGTTCGTTTCGGTAAGTAAGCCATTCATTATTTAATTCTATTGGTATAGCTTCATCCCAAGACCAGTGAGCCATAATTTCTGAATAAATATCTTGGCGATAACAATACTCGGTGCTATCCATCCAAGAGGATCATATAATTATGCTACTTTTATCACATAGATAGATATGGATGTGCTATCGTATTCAAAAAATGTATTACACAATAGGGTTTAAGTACAGCCTAAATTTCATAGAGTGATTGTGAGGGCGTAAATCATCGATGCCTGACCATAACACAAATGTATTTACCGTTCACGTAGGTTCACCTAGCAAACTCTGAAAAATGCCTAAGTCTAAGTTGTTGATATTCAGAGTTGTCATCAGCGTTCGACAACAAGTGCTGAACATCTCAATTGTCACTTAACCCAAATGTAGATGGAACCCACTGAAGTCTAAGGCATCTATTTTGTGACACTTATGAAGCTTCGCAAGAATGCTGCAAGCTGTCGATACACCTCTAAAACCAGAGGCCCGTCGAGCTCTATGCTGCAAAGCACTTTTACTATCTGAGAAGACAACGCATTTTGTAAAACCTTTTTCCATCGAAAATAAAATAGCTTCAAGTATAGCTATAAGCTCTATGGACATTATGGATATATTGGATTAAATTTTAAGACCAACCATATACTGTGGATTTGGACAGAAAAACGCTGCACCTTTATCATGCTCTGATTTCGAGCCATCTGTATAGATTTTGTGTCATGCTCTATTTATCAAGTTCAATCAATATCTCAAATCTAATGGATATTTTATCTAATCTTTTCGGACTTTCGATGCTATCTAAGTTAACACTAATTGATTCTAAATGGTTTGTGTAAGTTACCCAAACGTCTAATTGAAACATACATAATGGATATGTTGCGTGAATATAACTTTCAGCTTTAGTCGAATTAAATGCAGCTAATAATAACGGCTTTTTCTTTTTGTTCACTTAAATTATTCAATAGTTCTACTGTACTATTATTTTCCAAGATTGTGCCTTAAGGTAGTATTTGAAAGCTAGATACTGCCGCCACAAAAACAAAGGTGGTTTGGAAGTCTCTCTCCATGACGTGTATTGGTCACCTGCACAATTCTAAGAGCCTGATTTTGTAACTTTTCTAGTTTTGAAAGGTGAATTTTGGCACTACTAACATAGAGCTAGCGCAGACGACGGATAACGGAGGACTTTTTGTCAGCGACACGTCTTTATTGTTAACCAAATAAGATTCAACTTAGATCGCGTATATCCATGAAAAGTACGCGATAGTCCTCGTTATTTATTCAACTTTATGTTCTTAGTAATAAGGTCGTGTCGCGGACAAAAAGTCCTTCAATGTCCGTCGTCTGTGCAGGCCATTAGAAAGCATCCATAATCCAATCTGCTTCTCACCAACGATATATATAAGGCTTTTTAATAATAAGGGTTCCTTACTAGGGTCATTGCTATTTGTTATTTTTATAGCTGATATTGGTTCATGTTTTCATCATTACAAGTGGCTCTGCTTTGCTGACGATATGAAAATCTTTGCTCAAATTAGATCTCGGGATGATGCAATGGCCCTAAACGCTGACCTGGCTCGCCTTGAGAGTTACTGTTTGGATAATGACCTAGACTTTAACCTTTCTAAATGCTCTTTTATTTCTTTTAGTCGCAAGCGCAATCCGATTCTCTTTAACTACAGTCTTAAAGGTGCTCTGCTTCAGCGTCAGTTAGTTACACGTGATCTCGGTGTGGTACACGATTCCAAATTGTTATTCGATTCTCATGTCGACCATTTTGTGTCTAAAGCATCTAGGTCACTTGGGTTTTTCATGCGTTGCGCTAATGAATTCGTACATGTTAAAACTTTTGAAATCTTTTTCTGTTCTTTTGTTAGGAGCATTTTAGAATACGCTAGTCAGTTTTGGAATCCTATGTACAATGTATACATTGCGCGTATTGAGAATATCCAGAGAAAGTTTATTAGATTTATATGCTACCGAACAAGGGTTCCTTATTCATCCACAAATTACTACGACCTCTGTAAAAAACATCACTTCCTGCCACTGGAACTACGTCGAACCGTTAGTGACTTGGCGTTTTTGCTAAAGGTTGCATCTGGCTCATATTGCATATTGACTGTCCCGAGTTGCTGTCACGGATATCACTCAGAGTTCCGTCGAGGACCCTCAGAAATAAACCTATCTTGTTTTTAGCCCAATTCATTTAAACTACAGGCAGAACGAGTTTATGTAGCGTGCTAGTAAAAAATTCAATGAGCTTAGTGTAACTTTCAATTTTGATCTTTTTAACACAAGTGTGCCTCGTGTGAGGAATGCGATCAGTGGACATTTTTTCAATACTTGATTGTTTTAAAATATGTAACAAGTAGTTTTTGATACTTCTTTCTTTTTGTGTAAGCGATTCCAGTGTGCTATACGATGCGTGTGACTTAGTTCGTAAGTGTGTATTTAATATTTTTAAATTACTATTTGTGAGGACCTTTAATTAGCCATTTACTTTTATTTGTATTATTTATTACTGTTTGTTGCTGATGTTCTTCCTTGAATTAAATAAATAAAATAAATAACAGCCAAGCGAGTGTTTTTTATATCAAGAATTACGTCCCTGCTACAGTAACTATAATTATCATACAATGTAATGTGGAGATCGTATATGTCTACGCACTACAAGCAGGCCGCTACACTGCTATTGCTGGCTGGTTTTGCTTTTATAAAAATTAAGAAAAGAGAGGCCCGTTCGTGCGTAGATATGGACGGTCGCCTTGTCAGATAAAAATCACTACATAGTATAAAACAAAGTCGCTTCCCGCTGTCTGTCCCTATGTATGCTTAAATCTTTAAAACTACGCAATGGATTTTGATGCGGTGTTTTTAAATAAATAGAGTGATTCAAGAGGGAGGTTTATATGTATAATACATGGTGTCGAATACCACATTACACCGAAGTGAAATTATAAATTGTAAAATTAACAATATCATTGAATGTAAGAATAATAACGAGAATAAGCGAGTGTTTTATTTTAAGAATTACGTCCCCGCTACAGTAACTATATTTATCATACAATGTAATATTTATGTATTTTATCTATGTACTATTAGACAAGTACTTTCATCTATAATTATGTTTTGAACAACTTCACCAACTTTCATCTTTTTGGGAATTTTCGTATCGTCACTCTTATTTTTTGGTTTAATTTGACCGGACTAGTTTGCAAGATGAGCACTTGTCAACGGAATCCATACTATGCGTCCTCTGGAGAAAGGCCGATCTTCGCGCAACCGATTCCTGACAGTATGGTCACTAACACGTACTTCTGCGAAAACTCGGCCTGTCTTTTTTGAAACGTCAATTCACACGTTTTTTGGCAGTAATTCAACTGTACACTACAAAATCCTGTTAATCGTTTATCCTTATTCTTCTTAACTAATATTATAAATGCGGAAGTGTGTTTCTTTGTCCTTTCATGGCGCCCAAACTAAGTAACCAATTGACTTGATTTTTGGCATATAAGTAGTTACTTAAAAGGATACTTTTCATCCCAATATTCCCACGGGAACCGGGTACCACGCGGCTGAAACTAGTAGACAATAAGTCCAAGTTCCTTTCTTCTTCAAATGCTTGGATCCGTTTCTTGGTATCATCTACAATTTATTTGTTATCTACCCCTTTCACTTGCTATGTCTTTATTGCAAGACGGTAAGCAATATGAAGTTAACACTCAAAGGAACGAATCGAAGCATGTAATGGTTAAATGCCAAATCGATATTTGCCACCTTTTCCAAAGACTTACGCATCTCACTAGGTTTTAAGTGACGAAGGGTCCATACATACCGATTCCTATCGGCTTCTCTATTAGAAATCCCACTCCAATGATCCACCATGCATAATAATTATGTAATTAATTATTGTCACCAATTATAACGTAGATGCCAGGCAAAGGCAAAGTGAAAAGAATGTTGTTTTTTCCATGTTTATTATAGTCTGATTTGGGATTTTTTCTTGGTCCGCCTTATCTTCGCCATATTTCGACCCCTTGCCACTGCTAGGTTTAGCTCCACATATAAAGCACCTGGATCGTCCAAGTTCAAGTTGGACATACTGTTTACATTGGACACAGTATTACATATTATGCTCTCGTCAACCATCGTGAAGTGTAAATCATGACTAACTTGTAATTCTTAACCAGATATATACACTTTTGATACACTTAAGTATAAACACAAAGTTTGTTCATTATTCAATACCCTTTTTTTCCACGGCGGTAGTTACAGGTACCAAAAACACATTTTCCACCATAGCGGCAACAGTGTAATGACCTACCGCCCGTAGGGTCATCGAATGCGCTAGCGCCAATTCCGATGTCGGAATTGGCGCTAGCGCTAACAAACTTTGTGTTTATACTTAAGTGTATCAAAAGTGTATATATGGGGTTAAGAATTACAAGTTAGTCATGATTTACACTTCACGATGGTTGACGAGAGCATAATATGTAATACTGTGTCCAATGTAAACAGTATGTCCAACATGAACTTCAACTTTTCTATTTAAAATTTACCATAATTATAATTAACACTAACCATTTAACTTACCACATTTTCAATTACGCGCGATTACTTTTCTGGGAGTGGAGTACTGTGCGGTGTGATTCAGAAATATAGAATAAACTTACAAACTTTTCTATCGACGACCTGTTTGGCGCAGAGGTACTAACCCCGCCTTCTGCGCCAGAGGTCCCGGGTTCGATCCCCGGACAAGACAAATATTTGTGTGCATGAACATGTCTATTTGTTTTGGTCTGGGTGTTTAATATGTATATTAAGTATGTATTTACCAAAAAAAAGTATATATATATGTTTATCCGTTATCTAGTATCCATAACACAAGTTCTTCATGAAACTTAACGTGGGACTAGATAATTGGTGTGATTGTATGCGAATATTTATTTATGTATTTATCTTTAATTTACCTATATATCTAGTAGCATAGAATACTAACTATATATTACTAACATGCCAGTAGGGTAGGTGACCTCATTACTGAATTTTAATTTGTATTGTTGCAGAGTCCGCGTGGAATACTACGTAAACGAAAATACTTTCAAAGAAAGACTGCAGCTATATTTTATAAAGAATCAACGATCGAGTAAGTATAAAGAACTAAGTAATTTATGTAGTTGTACATATTTATTATTATGTATTAAGTTGTTTATGTGAATAAACCCACGGACCTCGTATCTTACATAATATAGAGCTCAGAAATATTACTTATGGCTTTATTAATACTAACTAATGTAACTATGTTGGGTATATTATAAATATGAAATATTTTACAAAACTCAGACTGAAAATATAGGAATCCAAAGTAGCTAATGCTTGCTAGGATGCAAACATCTCAATGAAAACGTATGCTTTTAAGAAATAATTCAGTATTAGGTTCTAAAATTATGTGGTTGCCCAAGTTTTAAATAAAGAATAAATTAATAGTACATAATGTAAATCTTTAAAATAAATAATTTTAATTTGTTATTCTACAACTTGGCCTATTAGCCTACGGTCAATTTGGCCAAATTGTGGAAAACCAAAATAGGAAGGCCGTCATGTAAATCTTGTGTGGTGAAAACATATAGGTATAATTACAGAAAGAAAAAAGTGGCCGAGGAGAAAGATTTGTTGATGAACTATCCAAACGATTTACTGTTACATCAATACTGTGATCTCAATTATTGTGACATATTTCAACACATAACAATGCTGTTATGTGTTGAAAAATGTCACAGTAATTGAGATTAAAGTACGGCACATTCAGAACAATATATTTTAAACCATAAGGCCGGATGAAAATAATTCTCTGTTACAATTTTGACTAGCACGATTCTAAAGGCAACTGATTCAAAAATTTACATAATTTTACAAACAACCTGCATTGATAATAAGTACTGTATTAATATTAAATATAGGAAATTGTATATTATATTTATTGCCGTACAAACTAATATTGCGTTTAATCATTACTTTAATGCGTTGACCTACATTAAAATGCAAAACTTATTGAAGCAATGCAACGGCTGAAAAGAAATTACTTTTAAATGTCTTGCATTCATGCAAATTAAACTATTATAATAATAGCCTACATTGGCCTATTGTATTGTTAAAAGCTGATTAATAAAAAATGAATGACGCATCGTGGTATTCTAGCGGGTGTAGTTTTCAATTAGTGACATTACAGTTAATATGATTGGAAGCCAATACTGGCTGACATCTAATCATAATCATATACATGCATGAAGTAGATATGGTTGAAGTGGAATGACATACGAGATCAGACACTCTGCCCGGACTCGCCAAACCCTACTCAAAATTCGTCCGCACAAATGTCGAAATGTCGATCGCGTGAGTAAATTCGCTCTCATCGTGGACAAATATGTTTTGATGCGGTACAGATAAGACTACATCTTGGAAAAGTGATAACTCCAGGGAGTTTCACACTCAATAGAAAGCTTTCACTAGAACTGAGCGCGAATTGGAATCAAAATTCTTATGCCAAATAGATGAAAACTTCTACGTTGATCGTTTCTACAATCCCTGCATATTTGAGACGGTTTTATGTTACTCAAATAATTATACGATTACATTTTAATCCTTTTGTTATGATTAAGTGGTTTTTCACAAGTTGAGCGTATTTAACTCACCATGTCTACTTATTTGTTGCAGGTTTACGTATTAGAATAGCAAACTTATTTTTCAAGATCTTGGCATGTGTATTATACATATGCCGTGTGTGTGCCGATGGAGATCCTATTTCTGCATCATGGTAAGGCTCTTAGAATTCCTCGTAAGTATGTAAGGCTCCAAGAATTCCTCCGAGTAAAGGTATCATTTCTGTTGTATTATACACTATTATATGCGAGAAGTGCAGAACATTTCTTGATATATTTTGAAAACAATACAGATTCAAGACGTTAACCACTTCTCCATAATAGGTATTGTTAGCTGGAATACTAGGGAACACGTGTCCGAGATTATTTCTGTACTATTACGTTAACACTCCAACAAATGTTGATCTTATCTGAAAGTAATTATTGGTTCAAGCAATTTGAAAGCTGATAAGCATTAATTCTTAATGACTTTCTTCTTGAAGCTGTAATGCTATGGAACTATTTATGCACTTTAATAGTCCTTTTGTTTGTAGATGGAAAATTTGGTTTTTTTGTTGTCCCAAAGTGTAGATTCCTATATTTGTCAACAGACTGTAACAAATTTAACAGTTTTCTTAATATTACAAAATTATTTGCCTAAAGACTGAAGAGCACTCTTTAATTTTGTTAAAAGAATCAATAATTTGTTTTTTATCCTGAAACAAATCATTTCGTTACCTCTAACAATAACTATTTATGCCTATTTAAGTCCGACTCAGAAGTATTAAATCTAGCTTTGCAAATAGCTAGACATAACCCAATTTTAGTTAAGTGTAACAGACAGCAAACCCAATATCGCTTAAGTTTTTATTTATAGGTCTAGTCTTCACTAAACTAATGCTGTAATTAAAAGAAGGTTACTAAAACAGATCACGTCTTATACATATACCTAGTAAAGCAATGGTGTTTAATTCGGGATCATTGCAATTTTATTGTGTTTTATTAAAAAAAAAATCGCCGGAATCGTTTTCTATATAGCTAACCAATACTAACGACGAATAATTCTCTTTAGTTTGCGGTTTTTCGTTTGTCTTACTTAAAAATACTGTTTAGTTATCAAGATATAAAATACGCCGAATGTACGTTGTAAAATATGTAGTGCGTTTGTTTTAGTAATTATTCAAGAATGACCTATCCATGCTCTTTTAAATACACTTGCACACGGCAAATAAATCAAATCGATAGAACGAAGATATCCTATAATCATTATTTAAATCGTCGTCGTCTCAGCCACATAACACCCACTGCTGAGTATAGGCCTCTCCCAAAAGGGGGAGAAGGGGGGGGGGGCATAATCGCCACGCTTGGCAGGCGGGTTGGCGATCGCAGTATGGCCAAGGTTGTAGGAGACGCTGCTGCCCATCTCCTAAAGGCTGAGTCCCTTAGTCGCCTTTTACTACACCCACGGGATGAGAGGGGGTAGTGCTATTCTAAGCCGACACTACGCAGCTAATCATTATTTAAATACTTACTATACATAAAGCGCCAAGTATAGTTTTCGGATCACTTAAGATTATTTGTACCTTTATCAAAGTATGTGTCTTTTCTAGTCTAACTTTCTTGTCATATTATTGACTACGATGTTTGTTTTGATCCCAGTTACGGATGCAGACCCGGAAACAAGACTGAATTTGAATATTCGGCCAACTTAACCGAAGAGGAATTTCAAGAGCACCCCATAATAAACTGGGACGGAATAATATGGGTCAACAGACCATTGTACCTATGGATAGTCCAAGCCATATTGGCAATGATATCGTTCACAGAAGCTATTCTACTCGCCTATTTGGGCTATAAGGTATAAAAAATTACTATTAAAAAAATACCTACACAATACTATAGCTACTATTTCTGCATTCCGCACTTAACCACCATTGAATATTTCATTTTAGGGAAATATATGGCAACAAGTTTTATCTTTCCATTTCATATTAGAAATGGTAAATACGATTCCCTTTGCGCTAACTGTGAGTATGAATTATTATTATATTATGGAATTAAGTTATTTTTCCAGGGTTGCAGATTAAGTATGGGACAGTCAAAACGTACGATTCGATATAGTCGCACGTTAGATATAGAGACGATACTAATATTATAAAAAGGTGTTATTCACAATGAATTTTTTGATAAAAGTAATATTTTAAATACAATCAAGTTTCACAATGCAACGCTATTGTATTGATAATATCGGTAGTATATTATGCACACTTGAATTCATAAAGTTCAAGTAATCGCGATTTAAGTCAGCAAGCATGCACCCACAAGCTGATGGATTCATTGATTTTATTTGAGTAACGTCCCTCAATGTTTATTTTTAAACAACCTTCTATAGTTATTAAGACTAGACGTACCTAAATTTTTAAGTGATTGTTTACCATTCCCTTTATTTCCAGCTACCGTTTCCGCCTTTGCGGAATCTATTTATACCGGTATTTTTGAACTGTTGGTTGGCTAAGAGGTCACTTGAAAATATGTTCGTAAGTAACCACACTTAGTTTTATTCGAATAAGTTTTTAAAGGAGATAGGGCACTTGTGTGGACGTTTGGATCATGCATGATGTTAAATTCCGTTACTGATTTCGGAATTATTGTATTTTAAAGGGAATAGTGTTACCACGACTGGTATCGTTATAAGTTATTGACGATTTCATATTGCCACTGTGGCGAGCCTAAACATCATCTGCGACGATAAGCACGCGTGGTTTCTCTGAAAATGTTTCTGGTTAGTGGGAGCAAAATCTCTACCGACCGCTCATTATCGAGCAAACCTCAAGCATTAAATCGTTACTGTTTTGTACCATGAAAATTACCCAGTGGCCATCTGTATATCGTCCTCTACTGAACTTTCATTGAATTTATATCTGTCAATTTGGACGATAAGTCCAGGGCCACCAATCATTGGCCTTTCCTCTTCCTTTTCCATCTGATGGACTACTACAGCTAGGGATTGCAATTCGAATACTTCGAAATTCGAAAATAACATTTACTGTAAATTCGAATATTTGGGCCTCCTTAAAACTTCGAATTTCAAAATTCAAATTATTTGAATATTATTACAGTAAAAAATATATGAAAATTTGTTTGTTAAACCACTATTTTACATAGTATTTTATGTAGATTACGATATCAATCTGACCGGAAACAACTATTCCTTTGAGTTTGACTATTTCTTAGAGTTTTTGAATTTTGTGTGCAAACGAAAGTGGTAGCGAAACGAGTGTGCAGCGGAAAACGCGGTAAATAGAGCATGTGTCATGTACAAGTTCGCAACACTTCTGGTGTATCACACAAGGTTTCGACGGATGATTTGTCTATCCAATAGGAATAGGAACATTAACTCAAATATTGTTGTTAATGGTAAACGTGCCTCTTCAAACCATGTTCCAAGAGCTCGGCTGTAGTAGGACTTATTTCTGCAATTACTTTTAAAACATCTAAAAGTTCCTAAAAATGTATTCTGTGAGAACCAATGTCATGCGAATACGACATCTGTGATATACCGATTACAAAGATGTGTTAATTTTTTTAATATCATAACTATTTACATACTAATTATTTGTTGTTATTTTTCAGAACGATCTCCACCGAGCAATGCAAAAGTCTCAGTCGGCTCTATCGCAGCAGTTGATGATACTTTGTGTTACTCTGCTATGCCTTGTGTTTACTAGGTAAGTACTCGTATTTCGTAGGAGATTTCTCTCTTTTTCTTGTTATACACATCAAAGTGTCAACTGTACTTTCTTGTCTATTGAAAATATCCAATGAATATTTATCAAATGTAATCTTTCAGTCATACTTTAATTCTTTCCTTATGTGAAATTTAGAAATCATTACCAATCCAAAAAAGTTAAAATAATTATCATCTTTAGCGGATATACTCTAAAACTAACTTGATCCCTAGACACTTTCGATGTATGTACATGGCAAAGATGTTAAGAAGGCATATCGGGCTGAAATGGGCGCGAGAAAATACTGAGAAACAGAGACGGCTCCTTTTGTTCCCAACGAATAACATTGTGGTACGACTCGAATAAAAATCTCACTTAGTGTTACTCGTAGGGAATTATTTATTAATATCTTACTATTGGGCGTAAGCTAAAAAAATCTTCTTAACCTGTTACACTCTGAACATGGACCTTTAGTAACTTTTTCAAATCTCCTGGTTAGTTATGCGACCCTGGTACTTTCACTTATAAATATTTATACCTTACCTTCGGGGTATGCCTCATTGAGAATAATTTTAATAAATTGTTCTCCCAACGAGTAACACTGTGACTCAATGGGTTTTTTTTTCCCAACGAGTTACAGTGAGACTCGTTTTGGTGTGACTCTTTGGGAACAAACGGCTCTGTCCATAGGTCGATTTCTGAAATGAGAATTTCAAGTTGAGAATGTTTAAAACTCAACTCAATGCAAAATGTTTATATATTTGGTTGGTTTCTGCATTGATTAAGTTGAGAACGTCTTAAACCTCACTCAGTAGTCCTAGAATGAGCGGCTTTAATGAAGCCCAGGCATGATATTGTATGAACATTTTGAGCTGTGAAACGTTCTCAATGAGTGAGGTTTGAGAAGTTAACGACAAAAAAAAAAAAAAAAACTTTATAAAAACTTACATAATGTTTTTAATCAACGGAGCCTCCTTTTAGGCTTGTTATCGCCTGTGCCAGGAAACAACGCTCTGCATAACTTAACTAGTATATAAATGTGTTTATGCTATTCTTATCGCTAATTTTGATTTTAAGTTAAACTTACCTATTAATGCAATATAATAATATAAGCTTAAAAATGACATGTATTAGTATGCGTAACATGTGTTGTGGTTGTGTAGTGTGGTAATTGGAATGTATTGTGTGTGTAGGGTGAATGTGTGTGTGAAAATGAATGTTTCTGAGTATTGTGCATATACGTATGAAGATGTGGATAAGAACATGTGGATTTCTTGAATGTTGGTAGTTTAGTTTAGTTTCCCTTATGAATTGAGTAAAGCCTCAGTTTCAGCGTAGTCCAAATTTTGTAACCAAGTTTTAATATCAGATTTACACTCGGCGAGTGGTTTGTTATGTATATCTAATTGTTTATTTATTTTATTATATAGGTCTGATGATAAAAACTCAAATTGAGTTTTTGCAAACACTGTTGACCTTAGGAATGGTTGCCACCTTGAACTTACGTGCTCTTCTTTTATCTCTAACGTAAGGGTCGTATGTGAATGTTTTATGTTTTCTTACTACCTTAACTACAAGTTCTCAACCAGAAACCATGTATAATTAAGTATTAGATAATGAGGAAAATCCTAATCCCAGTGCTATAAAATGTTAGGGGTTTTTTTGTTTTATTTATGGATAAAGTATAATGTCGCCCTGACGGGATAATATTTATCACATAAAAATAGCATTGTAAAATGCAAAATTAAAAAGTTGTACAGTCAAGGTCAAAGATATGTATACACCACAAGTTGCCACAAAATGTAACCATCTAAAATTACTATAGATATGGAAACACCCAAAACTACAAAAATAAGTATACAACAATTTGAACATTACTTGGTAAACAGACAAGTGCAATGATATGTATCCACAGGTTCCTCATTAACTTGGAGACAACAACGTAATCATTAATATAAACCCACATGATAATAAGTATAGATTTATTCAATATAAATATCGAGTACTAAGGCTAAGCGCGCACTACGAATTTTAGTCGTTGCGCATAATAATTGTTCGCCTGTGAAAGTGTGAGCTATGATTACCTATATTACACTACTAGTGTCTAGGCATGAGGCTAGGCAACATTTCATAAATAACATGTAAAAAATCTATGATATGATTTTCATTATCCGATCCGTATACGATTTCCGGAAATAAAAATAATGTCGGGAAAACAAGTGAAGGTAGGAAAACATTTTCTAGTGATCTATAGTTAATAAAAATAGATGCAAGCAATTTTCAACGTTATTGACATTTTTGAAATTTTGAAATTTTTTGCTTCCCTGATGACGTCAAATAAATTGATCAAAATGATCAAAATGATGACGTCAAAAAACATCATTGACAGGTAGGCACTCTTTTCGGTGATTGTCAAAATTCAAATTTGGAACCTGTTTTGTTTGTAGTCGAGTTAATACTGTATATACATAAATATGTTGATTGTATACATATAAATGTACCCTTAAGTGAATACATACATTTGTGTTTTCGATTGGTTACATATTAATGCCTATGGTCTTTAAATTTATGTTTCCAATATTGTATACCTATTTATTTGAAATTAGAAGAATACAATGTTATGGGACTTTAGATGAGTACATATATACTGTCAAGATGCTTGTATCTATATTTTTGACCTTGACTGTAATAAGCAACATTGTTCATAATAATTATACAAAAGAGCACAATTGACTTATACCTATTATAGGCGTACACAACATTTATAACTGTAATTGCATCATATAATATTTATGCCAACATGGAATTGAAAAGAAAATAAGAGAAAAGGAAAATTAATGGCAACTTATTAACATAATTCTATTTGGTATTAGGCTCTACCAATTAAAAGAAACTTCTTTTAAATTAAGGTAGAGTCCCGATAAACATCGATATCACGAGAGCTTTCTCGATTGAGATTATTATACAGCGCACAGCTGTAACCTGGATTTTTAGCTATAAGTATAAATATGGAAAATAAAAGACTTAAAAACAATTAAATACGAAGTTTATTGAGATCAACAAAGATAAAAGAATATAACGTTACTAGATTGTGAGAAATGCAGGGCGTGGGTATAATAATTGTTTGCAGCTCACTTGTTGCACTGGCGGAAGGCCTTAAAATACAGTATTCTCACTGAATTGAGAGTTCACATATAAGAGTAAAAAAGCTGAAGTTAAACAAATAAGGTATTTTAAAACAAATCTAGATATATGAGAGTACTAGCTTATCGCTATCCTTAAGTAGGTTCACAATGTATTAGATCAGATAAAATACAGTATTCTCACTGAATTGAGAGTTCACATATAAGAGTAATAAAGCTGAAGTTAAACAACTAAGGTATTTTAAAACAAATCTAGATATATGAGAGTACTAGCTTATCGCTATCCTTAAGTAGGTTCACAATGTATTAGATCAGATAAAATACAGTATTCTCACTGAATTGAGAGTTCACATATAAGAGTAATAAAGCTGGAGTTAAACAACTAAGGTATTTTAAAACAAATCTAGATATATGAGAGTACTAGCTTATCGCTATCCTTAAGTGGGTTCACACAGTATTATCATATATAGGCTATTAATCAATAAGAAGTCCTTTAAGAAATACACAAGTGCACTCTAGATTAAGGCGGTAGATTACAAACCAAAGGTGAGTTATGCGGTGTAATTATGCATGTAACTAGGCTAAACCGATGACAGAAAAGAAGAGTAGAGATGAGTATGGGCGCCACACGTTTGTGGATAACTCACAAACGTGAATAGTATACGAAGGTATAGTAAGATAAAAATATAGGAACAGTTACACCTGAGATTCGTGCTCTGAGGAAGGCCTTCTGGATCCCCCGGTCACTCAAGATCAAAGGTCAGCGAATGAGGGCTTGGCGATGTTGTAGTCTGCCCAGCAGCACTCGTTTCGGATGGGTGATCCCGTCAGAGTTAAAAGAAAAAAACTGTCGAGGAGATAGAAAACACAGCGTTATGACAAAACAGTGACACAAATACGATGTTGTTAGACATGATTGCCGTTTAGCAGATAGACTTACCCGGACGTCGAGAATCCGAGGACAAATTTAAGAAATTGTGATATTCCCGGTGATGCAGTTTAGAACGCGAATATCGTAGTTACTCAGGGACGCCTGACACAGCGTATCAGAAATCTTTCAATCACTGTAAACAATCGCGCACACCGAGCTAGGTAGAAGTTCAGAGAAAACGAATATCCCCACTGGAGGAAATCGGGTCCTATTTATATCTTTTCTTATTTCCGCCGTTTAATTTCGCGAACAATCCACTACATTCCCGAGATCGCCAGAAAAAACCATACAGACTCGCATGCTTCTAGAATGATCAGATTATAGTCTATGGTTAAGAAAATTAGTTAAAGATCAATGAAGAATTTTATGAAATCAAATAAAGGAAGATTGGTAGATTATAAATAACTAATTACTCCCATTGTACATTAGATATTTATTAAGTTATTGATAAAAGTTTATAGAAACCATAGGTAATCCAATTTTTTTATCTGTGAATCCAAACGTGAAGGCAGGAAGCTACGTCACGCTAGATGTCACTTTTGAGTGCTATTGTGTGAACGAGATGACATGATGGTAATGCATTTTAGGTGTGATAAAGATGGAAATATACGTGCGACAGACTGCCACTTTTTGACACTAGATAGCGCTTAAGTTTCGATGAAGTGCGGAATCTCGACGCTAGGTGGCTTTGTGAAAGGAAGAGATGCAAATAGCTAGACATAACTGCCAGAATGAGAAGGCGTATATATTTGGATATTGTTCGTTGTATTAATTCTGCTATTCCTCGCAAGATTGAGCTAATAGTCCGAGAATTATGATGTTTATGCTAATAAAATTAAAATGTCACACGTCAGATCGAACTGAATGTTTATTGACAAATTTAAGTCTACATAAGATGTAAGAAAAACTAGCAATTATTGCGTGGAATTGAATTAATGAAAATGTATGTACCTTGCAATGTGGGATGTATAAAAAAATGTTGTGTGATGATGTAAAATATTGGATAAAAAGGCATAAATAAAGGTTGGTATCGTCAAAGTATATTATGAATGTAACATATCAAAAATGATATGTTACAATACCTCATTAGTTGAGAGAAAAAAAAATAAAAAAAGAACTGGGATGAGGTGAGTAAAGGACAGTTCACTATCCCCACACAGCAAAGAAAAGAAAGCAAAAGCGTGAGGAAACATGAAGGGAATAGATAAAACAAGAAAGGAGCAAGAGGAGAAAAAAATTGTAGAGAAAGGAAAGTTGTGTAGAGAAAGAAAAAAATTTTGTAGAGAAAGATGGATAGCACGGTATAGTAGAGTAGGAAAGTAAAGAAAGTTGTGGGTTGGGAATCAAGTAAGGAAAGGAAAGGGCAAAAGGAAACAAAAACAAAAAAAACACATAGACTACATGCCAGCTGTTGGCGTAAACAAATAAGTTATTTAAATAAACGGAATACATAAACAATATAGATAATTGATATCGACGGTGGGTCTTACTTCTGGCCTATCTGCCATGCGCCCTTGCCGAAAATTTAAAGTGTGCGTATACTAGATAAATATTGATATACATAAATAAATGGAGTGCCGATGGCCTATTTTAAGAGTCGCAGCCGCTCTGATATATAGATGAGTATAATATACTAGTGTGATAAGAATAATCTGTTGTCGTTAAGGCTTATTTATACAGAGTTACAACCCGCTCTGAGTAATAAGGCTTTTGATTTTTCATTTATGGGATTACCAGCCGTCCCATAGAATAAACTAGATAGGTACTATAAACTTAATATATATATAATAAAAACCATACAGAAAAATAGAGTACATAAAAGAATATATAATAGGGTTAGGTAATGGGTATGGTGATGGGGAGGGGATGATGAGGGGAAATGTGGGATATGGAGATGGGACTTTTAGTCGGCTCTTACGACACGCAAGGGTATAACGATGGCACTATTCTTTCTCCGGCAACCATACGGATAAGGATGAGAGGAAATGGTATGTAGAGGCAGAGCAAAATACTCGTATATAATCAAATACATAAATGAAATGAAATAAGAAAAATATGTTTAGTTATATAGGTACAGATTTTAAAATGTCCTTAATGTGCCAAGTGCCTAAATCCTTGGATGTGTGAAAGTCCTTCAGAATGTATGTAAGAGGAGAGATCTTCTTTTTCACAATACATTTAGTGAATTTAGGAGCAAGTTTTGCAGTGAAAAATTTATTAGCATCAGAAAGTGGATACTCTTTCTTCCATACAGTCTGGCCCTCCTGATATTCAATATCGCGCCTATTTTTGTTGTAATTAATTTTATATTTGGAGTAGGCTTTGGACATGTTGGAGTTTACTTTGATAAAAATGTCTTTAAGATGAGGTAGAGTAGATGCATATGAAGTCCTGTCGGTAAACAAAATATCTTTTTCATTAAGTGGAGAGTTGGAATACCAGTCACCAGATAGTACAGCTTCGCGGCCATGATTTAGAAAGTACGGGCTGAAACCAGTGGATTCACTAACGGCTGTGTTGATAGCAAATTCAATTTTTGGTAATTCTTCGGCCCATTTTCTGTGGTCTGTACCTACATAGGAAGATATGGCCGTGACAATGACACGATTAGTCCTTTCAGAAGGGTTGTTTTGTGGGAGGAACCTACAGTTATAAAAAGAATTGGGAACTTTATATTTCGCAACCAAATCCTTCATGGCATTAGAAATATATTGTGGTCCGTTGTCCATGATAATTGTTTGAGGAATCCCATACTTCATAAATATATTATTTTCAATAATAGAAACTACTGTCTTGGCAAGTGAGTTCCTCATAGGAAATATGCATGTAAACTTAGTGAAAACGTCGGTAACTACTAGAATGAATTTGTAGCCCTGATAAGATCGAGGTAGGGGACCCATTATATCTGTAGAGATCATTTGCCAGGGACGTTGGACCTGTTTGGGATTTTTCATGATGCCTGGGGGACCTTCATTCGTGCTTTTATAAGCCAAGCAAACTTGACAATTTTTGATATATTTCTTGACATCTCTATGTAGCGATGGCCAATAGTAAGATTGAGTAAGACGTTTCAAAGTCTTAAAGATACCTAAATGGGCTGCACTCGGGTGGTCATGACATTTAGTTATGACGTCATGCCGCGATTCGAAAGGAACCACGAGTTTCCACTCACAGTCAGCAGAGAGAGGGTTGGAATTTTTCATCCTTTTATAAAGGCGATCAGAAATCAGTTTCCAATCAGAGAACTTGTGGGGTGTAGAATTGACGTCTTGTACTTTCTTGAGGTACCAAGAGTCCTTAGTAGTAGAAGAAGAAGTAGGGGAGTTTTGAGACGGATCGTCATCAGAAGTGACATTTATGGGAAATGAACGAGAAAGAGCGTCGGCCAAGGCATTATCAGAGCCCCTACGATACTCAATTTTAAGATTAAATTGAGAAAGCCGGACCGCCCATCTCGCCAATCTTCCCGTAGGAGATTTAAGACTAACAAGCCATTTCAGACTACTGTGATCAGTATAGACCGTAGTGGGGAAAGGAGAGCCTTCAATATAACCCCTAAATTTTTCTAGAGCAAAGATTAAAGCATTGAGTTCCTTTTCAGTTGTGGCATGGTTTCTCTCTGGTTTAGTAAGAGAACGGCTAGCGAAGGCGACAGGATGTTCCTTACCCTCGTCATCCTGTTGAGAGAGGACACAACCGAGACCTAAATCAGAGGCGTCGGTAGAGATGATAAAAGGTTTATCAAAATTAGGTATAGAGAGGATGGGTGCAGATACCAAACGTTGCTTAATCTCGTTGAAGGCAATGAGAGCTTCTTGCGGAAAACTAAAAGCTTTGCCCTTGGGCTGTTTTTTAATTAGGTTATTTATAGGAGCAGTTACTAAAGAGAAATTTTGGATAAAGCGCCTATACCATGATGCCATGCCTAGGAAACGTCTGACTTCTTTTTGGTTAGTCGGGACAGGGTATTCTAAAATGGCCTTAACCTTGTCACTGTCAGTGCGTAGTCCGTGTCGGTCGACGATGAAGCCAAGAAACTTAAGGGAAGATCTGCAGAAAACTGACTTTTCAAAATTGATGGTGAGACCTACTTCTTTTAAACGTTGATATACGCGTTTTAATAAATTGACGTGTTCGTCATATGAATTACTCACTAGGATTATGTCATCAATATAGGTAAACAGACGACCAGCAAACTCAGGTCCAAAGATTTTATCCATAAGTCTCATCATTCTAGCAGATGCATTCACAAGTCCGAAAGGCATGCGGCAAAATTGGAAAGCCCCAACTCCAGGAATAGAGAAACTAGTCTTTTCCCGGGAGTCTGGGTGTAAATTAATCTGAAAAAATGCGCTTTTCAGGTCAATAGAGCTTAAAAATTTAGCATTATTAAGAGAATCAAGTATGTCTTGGATACGTGGCATAGGATATGAATCTATTTTGGTAACACTATTCAGCTTTCTACTGTCTAGGCAGATCCTTAAGTCTCCGTTAGGTTTGGGTACTACTAAGAGAGGGGAATTCCAAGGTGAATTACTTTTTTCAATAATACCCATTCTCAACATATCATTAATTTCAGCCTCGACTCGCTGTTTATAGTGAACAGGTATAGGGTAGTATTTTTGTTTCACTGGGGAATGATCACCAGTATCAATGACATGTTCTTCTAGATCAGTGAGACCTAAGTTGTTAGAATCAGCAGAAATACTTTTAAAATCAGCGATAATGTTATCAATCTGAGATTTTTGTTCAACCGACAGATCCTCATAAGCATGTAAGTGTGTGTTTGTGTCAAGTAAAGAGTTAAAAGCAGAAGGACACTGTGAGTCAGTCGTATATTCCAGAATATCTTGACATAGGTTAAATGCCCTAAGAAAATCTACACCTAAAATAAGAGGACTGTTAATATCTGTGCACACATTGAGAGTAATTAGTCTTAGATTCGACTTATAAGTAATAGGTATCGTAATGGATCCTAAAATATTAAGATTTGAGTTATTGCCAACTTTAAGAGTTTTAGAAGATGGTTGAAGATGAGTCTGTAGACCTAATTCCCTAAGCGTCCCTAGCGCATCACCGCTGAGTATCGAAGTTGATGCACCAGAATCGGCCAAGGCCAAGCACTCTGTTCCCAAAATGTTGACTTTGATAAACGCTCGGTTGTCAGGCAAGTTTGACTCAAAAAGCGGAGCTATCTTCTGAGAGGAGAAAACGTTTTTTAAAAAAATTAGATATTCCTGCCATTCCTGGTCAGTAGTATGTTTAGTTTGTTTAGAGGGTTCAGGTTTAAGAGAGAGAGAACATGCTACTGACCGCTTATTCAGTTTTTTGAACAAGTACAGTCGCGAGTAAGCACATTAGGTTTTTTACATTTAAAACATATAGGTGTATTGTATACATTACATTCTGAATAGTGATGTTTGCCACTACATTTTAAACAAGTGACACCATCTTTTTGTAGCTTAGCGGAATTGTTAGCATCATGGGAGATGGTAGCAACATTTCCCGATGAATATTTTTGTTTATTAAACGGTTGATTTACCGATTTAGTGAGATTAGATTTCACTGTGAAACCGGAAACAATAGCAGTATTGCCAGAATTTAAAGCACCTCTATTCTCACATCTGTACTTTGCTATGTCTAGCCTGGAGCACACTGATTTGAGTTCCGCAATCGAAGAAAAATTATGGAGAGCTAATTTTGCAATATAAAACGTATTCATATTTGATAATATTATTTCCAACTTCTCAGCTTCCGAGAGTGGTTTAGATAATTTAGTCATCTCATAAAGCATGAGATTAATATAAATTTTTATGTCTTCAGATTTTTCTTGTAATCTGCCTTTTATTTGCAGTAGAAGTCGTCTGTCATAATCAACAGGTAGAAATTCCTCTTTTAAATATTCAAAAAGTTGAGAAATAGAAGTTATATTGTCCCTGTAACCGCGGAACCATATCAATGCATCGCCAGTAAGCAGATGTGAGAAGTTTGAGAGCAGTTCATGGTCTTGGGCAGAGCAGGAGGCAGCTAATTCTTTAATTTTAGTTATAAATTCTAAGACACAGGTGTGTCCGTCAAAACTTACACCCCATTTTAATATTGGAGAATTTCTGGGAGAGGAGTGAGAAGGGTAAGGAGGAGGGATAGGGATAGATGCTCCCTCAGAGTGTACATCCCCATCGGCACCGTTCTTCCGAACGTCTGTGATGCGGTTTTCTTCATCACGGGAAGTAGTCGGATGTAGGTGTTGTTTTGACGGGGAAGGATCTCTACTGCGCGGAGGGTTATTCGATATCGAAAAACGGAGTCTGTATAGTTCCTCCAGTAAGGAAGATTTGCAAAGCCTTTGCTCCCTGGTCTGCCCGGTCAGTCTGTCCAGTCGTTGTATAACGTGGGTCAACCTTGCCTGACATTTTTGGTAGTGTGAAGTCGTTGAATATTTGGGGATAAGAGCGCCTAGCTCGGCCAACTTCCGTGCACATACCTCTAGTTCTGTTCCCGTATTGAGGGAACCAATAAATTTGTCCTCAAACTCTGCAGCGGCCGGTTCAGCCTTCTCCAGCAGGGCAGCCAACGTCTCCGCTGTGTCACCATGCTCGTGTCTCACTCCCCGCAGGTTGAGCTCATAGCTGACCTCGTCCTTGAGTAGACCGGAGAACGCAGCACGCTCCATCACTGGAATTGATATAAGTACAATTTGAGAAGAAAAGCAATTACTGTTTATCACCTACAACTCAGTGAGAAACTGCCAACAAAGATTTGAGTGCAAACTACGTTGGGCGCTAAATGTAACCTGGATTTTTAGCTATAAGTATAAATATGGAAAATAAAAGACTTAAAAACAATTAAATACGAAGTTTATTGAGATCAACAAAGATAAAAGAATATAACGTTACTAGATTGTGAGAAATGCAGGGCGTGGGTATAATAATTGTTTGCAGCTCACTTGTTGCACTGGCGGAAGGCCTTAAAATACAGTATTCTCACTGAATTGAGAGTTCACATATAAGAGTAAAAAAGCTGAAGTTAAACAAATAAGGTATTTTAAAACAAATCTAGATATATGAGAGTACTAGCTTATCGCTATCCTTAAGTAGGTTCACAATGTATTAGATCAGATAAAATACAGTATTCTCACTGAATTGAGAGTTCACATATAAGAGTAATAAAGCTGAAGTTAAACAACTAAGGTATTTTAAAACAAATCTAGATATATGAGAGTACTAGCTTATCGCTATCCTTAAGTAGGTTCACAATGTATTAGATCAGATAAAATACAGTATTCTCACTGAATTGAGAGTTCACATATAAGAGTAATAAAGCTGGAGTTAAACAACTAAGGTATTTTAAAACAAATCTAGATATATGAGAGTACTAGCTTATCGCTATCCTTAAGTGGGTTCACACAGTATTATCATATATAGGCTATTAATCAATAAGAAGTCCTTTAAGAAATACACAAGTGCACTCTAGATTAAGGCGGTAGATTACAAACCAAAGGTGAGTTATGCGGTGTAATTATGCATGTAACTAGGCTAAACCGATGACAGAAAAGAAGAGTAGAGATGAGTATGGGCGCCACACGTTTGTGGATAACTCACAAACGTGAATAGTATACGAAGGTATAGTAAGATAAAAATATAGGAACAGTTACACCTGAGATTCGTGCTCTGAGGAAGGCCTTCTGGATCCCCCGGTCACTCAAGATCAAAGGTCAGCGAATGAGGGCTTGGCGATGTTGTAGTCTGCCCAGCAGCACTCGTTTCGGATGGGTGATCCCGTCAGAGTTAAAAGAAAAAAAACTGTCGAGGAGATAGAAAACACAGCGTTATGACAAAACAGTGACACAAATACGATGTTGTTAGACATGATTGCCGTTTAGCAGATAGACTTACCCGGACGTCGAGAATCCGAGGACAAATTTAAGAAATTGTGATATTCCCGGTGATGCAGTTTAGAACGCGAATATCGTAGTTACTCAGGGACGCCTGACACAGCGTATCAGAAATCTTTCAATCACTGTAAACAATCGCGCACACCGAGCTAGGTAGAAGTTCAGAGAAAACGAATATCCCCACTGGAGGAAATCGGGTCCTATTTATATCTTTTCTTATTTCCGCCGTTTAATTTCGCGAACAATCCACTACATTCCCGAGATCGCCAGAAAAAACCATACAGACTCGCATGCTTCTAGAATGATCAGATTATAGTCTATGGTTAAGAAAATTAGTTAAAGATCAATGAAGAATTTTATGAAATCAAATAAAGGAAGATTGGTAGATTATAAATAACTAATTACTCCCATTGTACATTAGATATTTATTAAGTTATTGATAAAAGTTTATAGAAACCATAGGTAATCCAATTTTTTTATCTGTGAATCCAAACGTGAAGGCAGGAAGCTACGTCACGCTAGATGTCACTTTTGAGTGCTATTGTGTGAACGAGATGACATGATGGTAATGCATTTTAGGTGTGATAAAGATGGAAATATACGTGCGACAGACTGCCACTTTTTGACACTAGATAGCGCTTAAGTTTCGATGAAGTGCGGAATCTCGACGCTAGGTGGCTTTGTGAAAGGAAGAGATGCAAATAGCTAGACATAACTGCCAGAATGAGAAGGCGTATATATTTGGATATTGTTCGTTGTATTAATTCTGCTATTCCTCGCAAGATTGAGCTAATAGTCCGAGAATTATGATGTTTATGCTAATAAAATTAAAATGTCACACGTCAGATCGAACTGAATGTTTATTGACAAATTTAAGTCTACATAAGATGTAAGAAAAACTAGCAATTATTGCGTGGAATTGAATTAATGAAAATGTATGTACCTTGCAATGTGGGATGTATAAAAAAATGTTGTGTGATGATGTAAAATATTGGATAAAAAGGCATAAATAAAGGTTGGTATCGTCAAAGTATATTATGAATGTAACATATCAAAAATGATATGTTACACAGCAGCGAAACAGAGGGGTGTTTTGCCCAAGATTGGATTTAAATATAGGTAGCGCAAAAGTTTTCGTTATTGGCTGTCTAGGAAGACGAAATGGAATAGTGAGTGCGATGTTATTCAAGAGTTTATAAGATTGTAAAGATCCATTGAGGAGTCTGTGTAGAAACGCAAAATCTTGGACAGTCCGCCGACATCGGAGCGAGTGAATGCCGATATGTCTTTGTCTAAGTTGGTAAGGATTTCTGTTTGATATGCCTGATGATAAGAACGCAAGATGTCTAGTGAACGCGCGTTGGATATTTTCGATACCGTCAAATGTGGCAACTTGACCACATTTTTTTCGAATTTATCAAATAACTACGACACCGGTAGATTTTTATAATACCATAGGATTTACATACACCTTATGTTTTGGCGCGCACTGTTCATTAAAATAAAACAACTTTTACGGATATCAAACGCGCTATATTTCCACGAACTAAGTTGTAATTGTCTGTTTTTTTTTTTATGTTTTTTAGGGGTTTTTTGATTTTCCCGACGTTTCGACACCTTTATAGCTGCCGTGGTCACGGGATGACCACGTAAATACGAAAATACGGACAATTACAACTTAGTTCGTGGAAATATAGCGCGTTTGATATCCGTAAAAGTTGTTTTATTTCAACCATAGGATTTGTTAGTAACAATAACAAATTCATAATTCATAGTAACTATCGATTTCTTTGAAATACCTTGAATTTGGCATTCTAGTCAAAGAAATATAACAGAGGTCAAATAGACACCACTTTAACACATTGTACTGCATATACGGAATTCCAGACTACACTCGCGTACTCTAAAACACTTCAGACTCAAGCATTGTACAGAATAATTCTGACTTTAGTGGATCGAAAACCTTCATTGACTCTTTTAATTAATCATAAAATCCTCCTTTAAAAAAAAAGAGACAGCAAAAAAGAGTATTTGCTGTGGTTGATGCTCATGACAACGTCGTCCACAAACATAAGGAAAAGCGTAGGTCCTAAATGGGAACCTTGAGGAAATCCTGATGTAGCAATATATTGTTTAGACACATAACCATCCACAGCAACCTCTTGGGGTCTCTGGCTCAGATATGAACAAAACCATTTCAATAAGAGTCTATCAAACCCATGTGATTTCAGCGTCGCTAGAAGCAGCGCATGACTAACTTTATCGAATGCACTACTAAAGTCAGTGTAAATAACATCCACTTGGCTACCGCTGTCTACATTTATTGCTGGTTCTGATATGTATGCAGCGAATTTGGTTTGCGAAGATCGGCCTTTTCTAAAACCGAGTTGGTGGTCTGACAGAGCACTATCTACATGATTACTAATAATGGGATGTAAAAGAGACTTAAAAAGTTTTGAGAATGTCATTGTGTCATGTAATTTTTTAATATTGCTAGAGCTATAGCTATTCAAGTATTGGTAGAATTTTCGCTTTTTTCCATTCATTGGGAAATACTCCATCCAATAGTGACCGATTGAAAATCAACGTTTCTGGCCGAAAAGTCATTTATATTATTTATTTATAACGTGTTCACTTTCTCTTCATCTAGAGAGTTCTGTAAAGAGCGGAAAAAGATGTGTGTGTCTACAGATTCCTCATAAGACATAGAGAAATGCATGCAGTATTTTAAAGCATATTAGGAGCAAGCAAACGTGAGTAATATTTTAAAAGCAAGCACAACTTCGTTACTATAAGTTGTTTTTTTGTGTGTTAGCTGGAGAAACGTGTCCGAGCACATGCCGTTAAGGCAAACTAATAAGGTTGGTGTTTTGTTTAGACTATAGTCAGAAATTTGAAGCACAATTGGAGCAATGAGAACAACACTCAAATACTGTTGAAACTACGATCATAAAAGTGTGTGCTACTTGGAGTACCGTGTCTCTGGCTCGCACAGCTGTACCTTCGAGTAGAGGGCGAAATACCTAAGAGTTATATTAGATCAACACTTAAACTGGCACTTGCACATCGAGGCTATGAGCACTAGAGTTAAAAAATAACATGGATATTTAGGAAATTGCGATACGTCACTACAAAAAGTCTTATAAGACAAATATATCTTGCGTTAGCTCAGTCTCTGATAGGATATTGTCAAAGTCAAAGTTTTTTATTCAAATAGACTTATAGATAAGTGCTGTCGAATAGTATTTTTTTTTTCCCTACTAGCTATTCAGGACATCTTTTAACTGATAAGAAGAACGGTCGAAAGAAACTTATCAGCTTTAACAGAAACAACAACATTTACAATGGAATATGTTGTTGCCAAAAACAAATCTACAATCTTGAAATATATTTAATCTAAGAGGAAAATTTATTCATACTCAGTTATTAGAATATTTTCCTTTTATACAGATACAATAGTTATGTTTTATGTTGGTATCACGCATTTTGGTCTTTTAAATAATCATCTACCTTGTAATAACCTTTGCTTAAGAGTGTCTTTTTAACATATATTTTAAAAATAACCTTTGATTAAGAGTGTCTGTTTAACATATATTTTAAATTTATGCAAGGCAGCTCAATCACTTGTTGTGGAACTTTATTAATAAAAGCTATGTCGTTCCCCAAAAACGAGCGTCTACATATTTCAAGTCAAATCTTGGAACGGCAAGGTTATTCTTATTTCTAGTATTAAAATTATGAACATCGCTATGCTTAATAAATAAATCATGATGTTTCCTTACCTATAAATTATCATAGATGTATTGTCCCGCCAAAGTTAGTATATTGAACTCTTTAAGAGAATCTCTCCGTCGAAGGTTGTAAATGGCGCGCACAGCTCTCTTTTGAAGTATAATAAATGAGAAAACCAATAAAATAAACAAAATATCAAAATCTAATATAGAATTGAATATAAATAAATCTCTAAGCTCAGACCCTAAATTAGTTGCAAATTCATTTAATGAGTTCTTTGCCTGTCCGAATCGCAGCGGCAACAATAGAGCCGGCGCCCCAACAGCTGGCTGCGCCCGCGGGCGCCCCGTGCAGAACCCTATCGAAAATTCGATGTACCTCAGCCCGGTCGACTTCAGTGAGGTCCACAGAATAATTAAAAACTTAAAGAATAAAAAAAAGCTGTGGTGTAGATGAGGTGCGCCTAGCTTAATAAGAGAGTGCGCCGATGAGTTAACTTTGCCGTATAGTTTGTTGATAAATCAGTCATTTAGTGAAGGCGGTTTTCCCGATTTATTAAAAAAATCACTGATTAAACCGATACACAAGAAAAATGACAAAACTGATTTTTGAAAAGGCAATGTATGATCGAGTCATAAAATTCTGTGAAAAATACAAAGTTTTTGATGATTCACAAAATGGTTATCGGAAAAATCGCTCTACAACTCTAGCCGTATACATACAAGTAGCCAGATAACCAAATAATTACATTATTAAACAATTAACAATACGGTGTAGGAATGCTGTTAGATATGACTAATGCATATGACAGGGTCCAGCACGATATCTTGCTTAATAAACTGTACAGTATAGGGATTCGCGGATCCGCTCACAAATGGTTTGCATCATATCTGAAGGACAGGCGTCAGTTCGTGGAAATCGAATATTTCGATAATGATTCTGGGAACATCACACACGTACGCTCTTGTAAAATTGTAAACGCTTCGATCCCGCTGCACTGCGTAGTCTGATGTCTCTTATTTCTTATATATATTAAAGAGCTCCCAAAAACCATAGAAGAGACCTGCGTTTTGTCATCTCCCTACTCACATCACGTAATAAAAACAATAATATAAACGAAAACTTAGATTGCTTAGTCACTAAAACATCAGACTGGTGCTGCTGTGGGGCAACAGCATGGATGCTACTCACCATGCAAAAGAAATTAATCCGCATCATAGCCAACATACTCGTAGAACAAACGGAGAGCTGCAAACCGTATTTAAAAAAATATTCAATACTGCCTCTACATTGTCTAAATAATTTAGAGGTTCGCAAATTTGTATGTACGCATAGCGAATTTTATAAAAAACGACAAGATAATCCGTCAAATATCCGTCGCGATACAAAAATAAAATAATGTTACCCAGTTCCAGTCTAAAATTAACATCTAATAGTACATCGCATACGTCCATTAAAATATATAATCAACTAGAGGCCGGGCGCGGTTTCACCCGCGTGGTTCCCGTTCCCGTGGGAATTTTGGGATCAAAGCTATCCTATCCCTTAAGTTGGACCAGACTGCTCACGGTGTGCCAATTTAATTTAAAATCGGTAAAGTAGTTTAGTAGTCCATCGCGGACAAACATCGTGACAGGAGACTTATATATATATATTAAGATAAGACTAGAGGCCGGGCGCGGTTTCACCCGCGTGGTTCCCGTTCCCGTGGGAATTTTGGGATCAAAGCTATCCTATCTCTTAAGTTGGACCAGACTGCTCACGGTGTGCCAATTTAATTTAAAATCGGTTAAGTAGTTTAGGAGTCCATCGCGGACAAACATCGTGACAGGAGATTTATATATATTAAGAAGATTACCTCTTTAATAATTAATGAAAATAAACATTCTTTGTTTATAAACCAATTAAAAAAAAATCTAATAAATAAATGCTAATACACTTTACATGAATACTTCAATGGCACTATTGAATAAAAAAGGTATATAAAATTACTTTGTGTCATAATGGGTTCTTTTTTTTTTTTTTTTTTTTTGATGTTAAACCTTGCTATCTAATGTTAATTAGCGCCTCTTCTCTTTTAAACCCTATTGCGTGCCCGTCAGGGTCCATGATAATCTTTTATTTATGTTCACCATCTTTTGTGTACATTATGGCATGCAATAAATAATTGAGTATTGAGCAGGGGCGTGCATTGGTTTTCCAACGTGGTAGGCACTGTAGATCTAACTAGTAACTTTGCACTTATCCTATCCTGCTACATAATATTATAAGATCGAAAGTTTGTGGGGATATTTGGATGGATGAATGTTTGTTACTCTTTCACGCAAAAACTACTGAACTGATTAAGATGAAACTTTACAGCAATGTAGCTTATACATCAGCTCACATAGGCTGCAAATTATCCCGATATTCCCACGGTAACGGGAACCACGCGGCGACGGGTGAATGAAACCGTGAGCGGCCGCTAGTTATAAATTATTAAATTCGTAATATTTAGTAGGAATATTACATTGCTGAAGAGTTTGATGTTTGTGCACGCTAATCTCCGGAACTGCTAGTTCAAATTGAAAAAATATTTTTGTGTTGGATAGTCCATTTATCTAGGAAGGTTATAAGGTATTTAATATCACGCTATGATTAATAGGAGCAGAGCATTATGTAAAACGTTGCAAAAACGGGGATATAATATTACTTTTGGGCGCTTCCGTTAGAAGGTGTGTAAACGGTTAAAGTTACGTAAAAATCATGTATGACGAAATTATTCCCCATCGAAAGTTCTAAAAAAAGTCCGCGACAGCATATGTCTATGGTTGTTGTATGTTTTATGGTTAACTCACTATAACCATTTTTAGGATAATAAAATTTGTTCTAAACTAATGTATTATTTGAGAAGCTGTTTTCATAAACATGATATTAATCCTTATCTGACCGACTGTCGTTTCTTCGAGTCATCGGCAAACAACAGTGCACATAATGTCATAATATTATATTTTTATTTATCTACCTGTATGACTTTTTATATTTATACATTTTATTGCTTTATATTTTTATTTATAAATTTTGTTATTTATCTATTATTATTTTACTTGTTTTTGACTGTTTGTGTCCTTTGTGAACCCCGTCAGAATAACAGCGCTACTGGGTCACTTTGCAAATCTATTAGTGGCTCAGTAGCATTATGCTGAGACGGGGTATTTATTGGCCCTGCACGCTTAATTTGTTTTTCATTTAAATGTTAATATTGTAGCTCCTTGTATTGTTGTGTGTGTGTGTGTGTGTATCTTCTGTGTGTATGTGGCTAATAAATGTTTTTTCTTTCTTTCTTTCTTTCTTTCTTTCTTTCTTTCTTTCTTATCTAAATAAATACGTTAATCATCACAAGTATTTAATTTTGAACAAAATAGTCCTTTACATCATTTAATTTTATCGAATATCTTAGGAAATAACATAGTTTTAAAATAACTCCGTAACAAAATAATTCGCGACCAAATTCATTCGGCAGGTAGGCTTGCTTACTTTATACTGATATATTCCGGACCTTTATGCTAGAACGTTACACGTACAAATAGCACCATTCTTGCCGTGGGCGGTTTAAACTAGAGCAATATTTTTTCTAAATAAGTTGTATTCTTGTATGAAACGCTGCTTGCTTCGAGTAGGCAATTTGGAGAATGCCTACCGGTCGGTTTCAGTATATAGCGTAAGGAAAATCTTAGTGGGTGAGTGTTGAATAGAAGTTTTAACTAAAATAAAATAACTTTAACACTAATTGTATATTTATTTAGGTTTTGAATGAGGTAGGCACTGCCTAATTGCCTATATGGAATACACGCCCCTGGTATTGATTACCTAAACAGAAAGTGCTCATTCGCTGAAGAACCTTACCCAAGGCGCTATATTCGTATCTCTTATACTTAAGCTGGGCTGCCGGATTCTACATCAGGTGTGCTAGACCTTATCACGCTTAACAACTTATCACAAGGTGCTATGTACGTGTTTTTATAGTTTAGCTTAGCTGCTAGGCTTCCGCATCAGGTATACCAGACCTTCGATATTTGTACATCAATAGAAAATGCTTATTACGCTTAACAACTTTTCCTCAGTTGCTTTTTCCATATCTCATAGTTTGGTTGGACTGCTATGGTTCCACATCAGGTATTTCGATCATCAATTTTTTGCTACGTGTTCAATAGTAAAGCTAGCAAATCTATGTTTACGTCAAAATGGTGAACACTTTGAACATCTCATCTCATAAATTCTAAATTAATCATTTATGATCTTCCAAAATTCTGAAAATTTGTCATCATTCTTCTTTTTAGGGTTTCGTAGCCTAAAGGCAAAAACGAAACCAAAAGGCAAAAAATAGATTCGGCCAAATCGATGTATGTCACAGCCAATTTATTTAATTGTTTGTCTTAACTAGTTTAAATAAATGATCTTCTAATTATCAGAGTGCATATTTGAATAAGTTTAAAATAAAATTATATCGGTAACTTCTTTTTAGACGAAAAACGATTCTCATACAGTTGAAAGTATCATTCCGTGTTTCCTGGTAGCGCACGGCACGCGCCATTACGCCCCTCGCTTGCACCACACGCAGCCGCATCCGCTTCACTTGACTGAATTTATTTTCTTAGCGAATGTATGAAAATAGTTTTTTCGATTTCTAACTTACTAAGTGCTCATACCTCAGTTGATGTCTTAGAATTTTTAGGTCCTCATTAGAAAGAGGATCGATTTCCATATATATATATTTTTTTATTAACTAAACATTTTCTTGCCGTCTGATTTATTTTTTTCAAAATCTGTAAATGCAGTTCAAAATATTTAAAAAAATTAAGGATGGTTGCCTAAAAACGTTTTCATGTAACTAAAACGGTTAAGGTACCTGCCCTTCGTGCCCCGTCGTAAATATCCACCCTGTATGTAGCTTTTCAGTGTTATGAAAGGCTACTGTGCTTAATGTTAGGTTTAAGTTATATCTTAGCTTATTTTCTATCTCTGTGAAACTTTGACTATAGGGAAATGTAAACATTACAATTTTCCTAAAATTTAAGGAGCAAAGTGAGTTAACATAGGATATCAACTGTTGTTTATTGACATTGTCCCTATTTCCAATCAAAATTATGATATTTATGTTGTCACTATAAGATTTCTTAACAATTGTTTTTTATTATATCATTTATACTTGAGCCAGACATACAATAGTTAACAATATTTTCCTTGGATTTTTTTGGATTAAACGGCCTAAGTTCTTCCCAATGGCATCACAGAACATAATTGTTTAGTATCACAAGTATTAGCAGGGGACACACTTTTATTGATTTGTAATAAACTATCAGAAAGAGAGACAGAGTTGGTTAGTAAATCACCCACCTGAGCAACTTGGCCTGATGTCTCATTTTGACTTAAATATATGTTGGCAATCATACAACTACAGCTGCGTTTCTTACTTATTAACTGTCAACCGATCTCTATTAAAATTACAGAAGTCTATCATGTCGTTTGCAGCCATATTTTGATAATTTAGCTGCTTGCTGGAGAACTCACTCAAGTTAGTATACATTTCCCTCAGTGAAAGCTCCAAATTGTCAATTTTGTTACCTAATTGAATATCTAATATTTAACTTTTTTTATTGTTATTACATGATTACATTTTTATCATATTTAATTTGTCTAACAATTGCCTACGTTTTTCCTTAAGTCACTATATTTATTATAATAATTTTGTCTTTACCAGTTTTTGTGTTTTCTTTATATATCTATTAATCTTAATACCGTCTGGGGCCTAGAACCGGGGATAATATTAAAAACGGAGGCTCTTTATGTCACCAGTGATTGAATCATTAGGGTCCTAACTAATTAAAACCTAATTTTTACTTTTTTATTTTTTCTAACAAACTTAATCATGAATTCAATATAATGCAAACAACAGTACCGCTCAACTTTTCGGAGCTACTCGGAACGTCTTTTTGACAATTTATGTGTCGGCTGATAGAAAAATAATACTGTCTGACTTACTATCGTAATTCATGAATCCACGTAGGTATTGTTTTCTTTCTGGAGTGTTTTTTGCACTCAAAGCCATTTTCACATAATTTGTATAAATGAATCCAATTCGATTACTCAAAATTTAAATCAATTTAAACTGAAACAAAAGAAATTCCCATGACAATAGGCTGACTTTACTAATCAAAATTATTCTTCTGAATTTACACCCTTTAAACACTATGATCTTCTTTATAAAAATATCATAATGTAAAAAGCGTAGACTCCATGAATTAGCAGGTACTACGTACTAGTACTTAATAATTCCATGGCTGAATCTACTTGGTACAAAGAGTATACTTGGTATTGTTTGACATGACATGTCATGCATGATGGATAAAATTATAAACAGATAACTGTCATTGCGATATTTAATATTAAACTAATTTTAATTAATTTATACGATAATATCGTTTTGCAATACTACACTGATTATGAATCGTAACTTTAAATTCTTATTGTGAGTAATACATGGGTTTTGATTAACTGAAATCTTTTCAGAATAAATACTAATACTCTAGAGAGTCTCTATTTTCAATATTTTCCCTGATAGGCCCCACGCGGTATATATATTTTTTTATTTCAGCCCGCTACTAAATTGACATTTATTTTGGTTGTATGAACATGGTCTAATAACATAGTTGACACATTCTAAAAGTGAATGGTCACCTGTTGCAAAATTACATTGAGAAAACTCATTGAACAGGCTTGGTAAATGTTTTTTTTTTCTATAATACTTTTTTTTTTTTTCTCTAAATCAAGTGCTTTCTTTTGAGAAAGAGACAATCTAATTATAAGGTCAGTTAAGAGACTCAATGCCTGTGCATGAGTGTCAGAACAATCCCTAAATGACTGAATGAATTACGATCTGGGGAGCTCACAAGACAAAGCTAATAGAATTAGAAAGAAGTCAGCGTTGTCTACTCAAAGTAATGTATTTTAAGCCATTCAGGTTTCCCACTAATCAACTCTGCCACTTAGGTGAACTTCTATCAGTTAGATAGCTATATACAGGGTGGAAAAAATCTATATCTAATAAATCTAAATATAACCTTAAATCCTTTGGTTTGCTCATTTAAGTGAAAAGAAATAAAATTCAATTTAAAAAATCTATATATACTAAAAGTTTAAGAAACGAAAATCGTACAGATTATATAACTATTTTCGTTTCTTAAACTTTCAGTTGGAGTTTGACATTTGCCGAAGCTTGCCGAAGTTCTGTTTTTTGTGTTACTTCTTAGATAATATAAATTTCACTAAATCCGTTAAAGCCGTTTCAGCTTCACAAGTAACAAACATGCAAACACACGCACTTTTAATATTAACGGGATTAGTGTAAATAATAACTAAGCATAGCGAAATCAACATTGCTAAATAAATAGCCCTATGCTTTTCTTTTAAATCAATCAGTTAAGTATATCAGACGGCTCCTAGCTTAAATTCTCTGGACAGAAATTAAACCATGGAAATCGCAAATAAATTTGACTCTAAATATTGCTAGCTTTCAAGTTTAACACAGTGTAGCGCACTGAACGGCATAGACGCACATAGCTGCATCCGAGCTATTATTTTGAATTTTTTGGCGGGAAAACAGATTTTTGCCTATAATTTTGAAATTAAGAGGCCCAGAGATTTGAAATTATGCCTCGGGTTTGCTCCTGTTATAAGTTATTATTTAATTATTTAAACGAAACTCTAACTTATACAGTAACAGTAATTCCTCAGTTGTTACGCGTCACCAGCTTAAACATACTTATAGTACAAAAAACAACATAAAGGAACGAAATTGTGGTTGCTTTTAAAATGCTTTAAAATATGGCGTGCTTAGAATTTTTCGGAAGAATTCTCTAGAATTCACATCGGAAACAGTGGTGTTCTGCATTGACTGGACTGTATGGAGAATGCAACTTCCCAACCAAGGTCCACTAATATTTGTTTAGTCCTACTAACCTACCTCATAAATTCTCACACGATTTGACAAATGAGACGGTTTGTTTTGATCTGAAGCTCGAGGATTTATGCCCCAAGGAGAAAAGTCGAAAGTGTTAGAAACACTAAAACTTGGCGTTTGCTCCCTAGAGAATTTAGTAGCCGTCATAACGGTTGACTTCGTTGATATAACGGAGGATATAATCTATCATGCTTAAACGATTAGCCTTCATTTTATTAATACTAGAAACTTGACTATTTACTACTTGAAAAACATAAAAGAAATCTTGTTGAAGAAATGTTCTTTGTACAATCAAGGCGACGACGTAGAAGTAGTCGCCTAATCTGGGCCTACAATCTTGACTATTCTTAACGACTGTAGGTATAATGTTTACAATCGGTCGATGGAGTTAACCGTATAATAAAGTTCAACAGTTTGCGTGTGTAGTATCAACAAGTGCTATTGTACGATAATAACTTATGATGACGTTACTGCTGGGGCTAGGTTAATTGGTGTGAGTGTAAGAAATATTTATTTATTTATTTAAGATCTCCCAACCGAGCTCGGGACCCACTAGAGCGTACTACCCGTATTTTCCGTCTCCATATGGACGCGTAGTCCTTACGGGTCTCCGCATTCGAAAGAGAGATACATAGGCCTTCGGATTCAACGCACACTTTGCGTCACCTTAGGCCATTGTCTGTCTCAGAGCTTCCGCATCTAAGAGACTCGTGTGCACTACCTTTCGGTTTCTGCCTCTATGTAAAACATAGATGCGTAGTCTCTCTCAGATTTCCAAATTGTCACTCGAAAAATGAGTTTCCAACGGAAACTAGGCGCGCCTCTCGCGCTTATCCCTCAGTCCTCACTGTTATCGAGCGTAAGCGACTTTCGCTCCCCTCGTATGTACTTTCTTCCGGTTTCCGCCTCTATGTAAGCCATAGAGCGTATTCCCCCTCAAATTTCCACAACCAAATGCGTACTATCCAAAAGGTTTCCTTTCCGTGTAAGCACAGAGACGTAGTCCCTATCAAACCGTGTCGATGACCGCTGCGCACAATGAGCTGACTGGCAGGCCTGGCAGCCAAACTAGCCTTCCTTACAACAATGAATGATTTATCTAACGTAGGTACGAAGATCATTCACACTGACAAGCTTTGGACTGGCAGACTACCTAAATCTAATCGAATCGTTATCAATTTCTTTTAAAAAATTATCCCTACGCAATTTCGCAATCAAAATTAAATATTTCACACCTCGTTTTTTAATCGAAAGTATTTCAATCTGATTTTTTTTATCGGCGCATGGACGTCATATAAAGCCAATACCGAGTCATTGAACACTTAGACTTTAGTATCTACAGAAGTAGCTTGAAACAAGGGGTTCCAGTTGATTTCTGACGCATCCTTTTGCAGTTTCCCAACGTCCATATGAGCGAAGCAACGCCTGTGCAAGACCTTAGGTATGGCTTTTGGGGGCTTGAGAGTATAGGATAGGAATATTAGGTCGTGGCGGGAAAAACCAGGAGCGATATGTTGACCATATGATGGGACGAGGGAAGGATTCGATGTGAGCATTAAGTCGAGCCACGTATCATCACCATCTAGATTATGGTGAGTCGGTTGAAGTGGCAAAACATGTAGGCCGGCTGACTTAATTATTTGATGGAGTTTCTGGGACCGAGGGGAGTTGGGTAACAGGAGATTGGTATTGAAATCACCCATGATGACGTGATATGCATACTCAAAACCCAAAAACCGATCTAAAACCGATTCGAATTCGGTGAAATAGTCAATAGAGGGGGGACAGTATACCACACCAACAACAGCTTTATTGCACCCGGTTCCAACCTCCAGAAAGAGGTACTCGAGTAATGAGTGAGCAGAGGTTAAATTGATTAAGTTAGCATTGTCTATGTATTTTAGCAGCAAGTACTATTGAACTATTATTACTAGCGTGGTACTTGTATCCAATGGTAGCTACATATTAATAAAAGTAAGAAGAGAGGAGAACAGTTTACTGTCCGAGGCCAAGCAAGAATCACTTGGCTTTGGTTTGGGGTCATTGCGCCATCTCGTAATAAGTAAATGAAAACCCATAATAATACCTACTATTCCTATAATACTTTAAGGCTCTTACATGCATGGGCTCAAATCTCTGGCTCAAACAGTCGAGTTCATCTCCATTAAAACAATCACGAAAAGCTTTACATCACATTCACTCACACTTAAGAAGTTGTAAATGCAATCATTCACATCACACATCATAAAATCACGTAGAAGAATTTCAAACTCAAATCTAATATTATTTAGGCATTAAGTTTAGGCTATGATTAATAAACCACAAGAACTACTTATGATTTGGTTGTTAGTTGTAAACAACTTTCATAGAATAAACATACGTACTTATAATTGTAAAAATGTTTTATTTCAATTATTTATACATCGATAAATTGCCAATAAAGACTTTGAATTTATTATTATCTTATGTATGATATGATCATCATAGTTGGGTATGGAGTTTTAATTGTTATTCAAGTAGCCCAGATTCAAGCTCATCATACTTAAAATCAATCTTTTGTGCAAGTTATTTCATAAAGTTAATTAATCAAAAGAAATGGTATGAATGACTAATACTGGTATTTTGGAAAGTGGAAGTTTTATAATTCAAAATACGGTTTGTTAGGTATTTACGAAATAATGAAGAATTTAATAATATACTTGATCCAGATTCCAGACACATTCGATAAGTAAATTATTTGTGTAGTGTGGAGATGGCTTTAAAATACTTCCTATCTTCCATCCCTGTCTTTGTTTTTCTGATTTTTTCTGCAGTTTACTTATGCATATTACGCGTTAGTGTCGTATCGTGTCTGCGTCTGCGTCAATATGCCTCGGTATACCAATCAGCAGTATCCCCACTCGGAATCGAACCTGGGACCTCTGGGTCTGACACCGGTGGTTATTACCACTAGACATATTACCTACTGACATGCTTTGCTACAGAGGCGGTTAAAATAAATAAACATTAAAACACATGATGTTGTTTTCATAAGTACGTAAACACATAAGTAACAACTGTTGTATGGATAAAAAAAACTGCCTTATACTCGTATCTCTCATCCTACAGAAGTATCAAATAAATAATGAAAAATATATAAGCCTAACTTAAGTGATAATATGGGATAGACATGGTTTTTGTTGATGCTGGGTGGGTTTTCTATGCTCATTCTCCATTAACGAATATACTCCATTAAATAATCTTCAATCTTTGTTTGTTTGTTTTCAATCTCAGGATAAAATAAAAATTATTTACTGAACTCATCCGCGCAATCCAATTTCCATAACCTTATAAGTCTATCAACCCACATTGCTTCCCGCTTTTATCCACAAAAAGCTCTATTACGGTAATTGTGCATCTTACACGTCCAATAAAGGAATACAAGTTTTATGATTTGTTGAATAAGCGGTTTTTTTACATAATTTTTGTGTTGTACATTGTATCATCGCTATCTTTTATAAAGTTGAGATTAGCCGTATGTGTGACGGAATTATAACATGTTTGGTAACTCTAAAAAGAGTATATTACTTCTGACATGTTACATGTAGAAAAAATATATGGAGCATATAATTGCAACACAAACACCAATCAGGAAAAGGTACAGACATTTACAACACTGTTTATTATAATATCAGTTCGTTTACATCCACTTTAATAAAAAAGCCATCCATATAGTTACAGCCAAACCGCTTACTCTCATCTATTGAAATCTTTTGTTAATTACTTTTTCAGTGTTTGCGGCATTCAGCATTTTCAGCGAGCAGGCCATCGACATCTTAATCTATTTCAAGCGACATATTTTGTGGTGGTCACCTTTTCGACGGTGGGCTATGGCGACTTCGTTCCAGACATTTGGCCTTCACAACTGTTTATGGTGATAATGATTGGAGTTGCGCTTGTTGTCTTACCAACACAGGTATGCCGCCCAACCGCGAACCATTAAAACATCAATTAAGTTAATTAACGTCATTCCTTTCTGAAGGACAAAGCCACAAAGTAATTAACTTTTAGTGGCTAACATTTGTGCGTATCCATATCACACCTAACGTAGCATTTCTCATTTCGTGCGCGTAAAATTGATTGCTTTTCGACAACAGATCATTGTGTAAAACTAAGAGAATTTTTATTTCTTTATAAATAGGCAAATATTAGACGGCAGCACACAAGTACAAATGTAAAGTCACGTGCAATGAGATAGAAACACTAAGGTACCTTACATCTTACGTTTTGGCGCGCACTGTTCATTGAAATAAAACAACTTTTACGGATATCAAACGCGCTATATTTTCACGAACTAAGTTGTAATTGTCCGTATTTTTTGTTTTTTTAGGGGTTTTTTGATTTTTCCCGACGTTTCGGCACCTTTACAGCTGCCGTGGTCACAGGATGACTGGCTACTTATAAGTCTACCCTCGAAAAGTTAATTTATTTTCGATCGGATACGGTTAGACATTTACTATGGCACAAATTATTATTGATTTGATATTTTGACTTAATTGTTATTTTAATTCTTTATTATTAAGAAAAGAGAAAACTAAAGAAGCTGCCAAGAAAACTTCAAAAGCGGGGCGACCTCCACCTTTATAAAGAAATTAAGATATGTTGTCTCCACCTTTACTTTTTAAACTTAGCCAGTCATCCCGTGACCACGGCAGCTGTAAAGGTGCCGAAAGGTCGGGAAAATCAAAAATCCACAAAAAAACCTAAAAATACGGACAATTACAACTTAGTTCGTGAAAATATAGCGCGTTTGATATCCGTAAAAGTTGTTTTATTTCAACTAAGGTACCTTGTCACATTTCAATATTGGATGACATTTGTGAACAGAGAGAGCTTTGTTTCCGTGTGCGTCAATGCGATAAGGTTGTAAAGTGTATAAATGTCATTGCTCGTGACTGTACATTATCCTGAGTCAAATTAAAATAATATCAGTAACGACGAAGATATTATACATATATTAGAGATAACTAACCTTCCGCCAGCGACTTTGTCCGCGAGGAGTAGGTTATCGCGCGATCTTATTTGTTATTTTTGCTCACATTTTTGTCTGTTTACATTCTCAAGAAAATATTTTCCTGTTGTAAAAAGTTTTCATTTCTTTTCCCATGGGAACATTATCGTCGTCGGAAAAAGCAGCCAATATGAGTGTCAGACTCTCAGAATAATTAATTTCTAAAAAAAGAGTAAAGAGTAAAAACCCAAACAAACTTTTGCACTCCTTTTAACCTCCATAAGGAATAAACTTTGAAATACGTTGAAACACGTATACCAAGTATTGTGTTTTAGAGCATTATTAGTTTCAAGTAAATCTGATGAAAATTATATTAATTCTCCTACAAACTTTTATTACTTTTTTCACCCCCTTAGGGGTTGAATTTTGAGAAACGCTTATTTCTGTTGTAGAGTATATTTACTAAGTTTCACGCTTCAGCTTTTCAGTTTTCATTTGATATTAGGAATAAAAAATTTCATACAAACTTCTACGCACTATTTCACCCCTAAGGGTTGAACTTCCTAAAATCCTTTCTTAGTGGGTGCTTGCGCCAGATAGAGAAGCTACTGTCCAAATTTCAAAATTCTAGCTTTAATAGCTTAAGCTGTGCAATGATTAATCAGTGAGTGGAGGACAAGTGTTTTTATATGATGTTCGTCATATTATGAATGTTTGTCCCGGTTGGGGATTGTCCCACGGCATGATCTGGCCTGTCAAATATGTAAAAATTTTAAAATGGCAATTCACGATAGACATCAGGTATATTTTTATAACGAGATCAGTAAAAACAAAGCTTTTTTATTAATTTCAGTTTGAGCAGTTGGCGTTTACGTGGATGGAGCGACAGAAGCTGGGCGGATCTTATTCGTCTCACCGCGCTCAGTCAGAGAAACATGTGGTTGTGTGCTCTACAACGCTCCATGCCGACACCATAATGGACTTTTTAAATGAATTTTACGCACATCCACTTCTGCAAGACTACTACGTCGTACTGCTTTCACCCATGGAATTAGACACCACAATGAGGATGATATTGCAGGTACTTACAAAGGCGATCATTCATGCTCCATAAATATTTGTGCCTTTTCTGAAAGTGACGTCCAACTAAAAAAATTATACGGCTGGTTAAAAGTAGTCATTTGGAGCAATATTTGATATGGTACAAAAGTTATAGCATTACTCAATGTTAAGGTAGGTGTAGGATTTGCTATCCTACAGAAGTTTCCACTGGCTCACCCTCACACCAGACAGACACACCAGGGATCCTGAAGCCGGAATCCCATCCGCACTCCACCAGAACTTCCGCCTAGCTATATGTCATTGCCAATCTATCGTTGACAATGACAGCTACTAGTGTTGCCCTCCTGTGTGTGTGAGACAGCGTTGATTGTATCCTTTTCCATAGATACAAACACTCCATCCCTTCCTTATGAAATATTTTTTTTATTTTGTTATAGGAGCTTCAAGTCCACTATACTGACAATATAATATCATTGTATTGCAGTCTTTGGAAGTGCATTGACGTCAGATTTAAAGACCATGAACATTATTACTGACCTAATAATTTATAACAGACCTTTCTTAATACATGCCAAGCCATGAATTATTTATTTTAGACATATTTGAAAAATCTTTCAAACCAACATTTAGATCTTTATTTACAATCAATTTTAATCAATCATGTAGTATCGATTATATTATTTCTCAAGAGCAGTAATTATTTAACTTATTCCTGGTTACACTACCATTTTACTACCTCAAATTATTGCTCTGTTCCTGTCATCATTTTTCACTTAATGTTATGCTTTGCCTACATCTATTACCGTTAATAGGAAGCATTAGAAGGCTTAGAATAGCACTACCACCTCTCATATCTCAGGAAACAGGTAGCAGCGTCTCCAACAAACTTGGCCATACTGCGATCGCCAACCCGCCTGCCAAGCGTGGCGATTATGGCAACAATTATGAAAGGAACCAATAAAATTCGACCCCCAGTTCCCGGCAGCCCTGCTATTCCTGGCTAACACAGCGGTCATGGTAACGGCAGGACAGGGGGTGCAAAAAATCCCCGGGATACGTTAGGCTGTCATAAACGACGGACGCTGCACCTGGCAACGTACAACACGCGCACACTGTGAACAGACGCGAAGTTAACAGAGCAGGGAGAAAGTATTAACAGGTTACACTGGGACATCATAGGGTTGTCTGGAGTCCGAAGAGAGGGTGAGGACTCGATAATTCTTGACACCGGTAACCTGATGTACTACCGGGAGAGCGACTAACAGTCCATAGGTGGTGTCGGTTTCATCGTCCACAAGTCCCTTGTCAACAACGTGACCACCATCGGAAGTGTGTCGACTAGAGTAGCGTACCTGATATTCAGAATATCCAAACGGTATTCGCTGAATGTCATACAGGTCTACGCTCCGACCTCGACACACCAAGATGACGAAGTGGAGGCTATGTATGAGGACATTTGTAGAGCCATCCATAGCCACAAATCGCACTACACCGTTGAGATGGGGGACTTTAATGCTAAGCTGGGGAAACGTTGCGGTGATGAGTTGAGAGTGGGGGCAATTTGGAGTTGGGCTACGGAATGACAGAGGCCAGATGTAAGCCGACTTTATGGAGAAGGAGAACCTCTTCATGATGAACTCCTTCTTCAAAAATCCGGAAAGCCGAAAGTGAACCTGGATCAGTCCAGACGGTAAAGTCAAAAGTGAGATAGATTTTATCATGTCGACGAAAAAGCAATATTCAATGATGTCACTGCAATCAATACCGTCAAGACGGGGAGCGATCACCCAATGGTACGTAGCACGTTGAATATCAACGTGAAGCTGGAAAGATCGCGGCTGATACAGTCTACGCTCCGACCATTACCGGCCCATATCCAAAACCCCGAGAGCTTTCAAATCGAGCTCCAAAACCGCTTCGAAGCCCTTGAGAACAGCATACTGATGTGGACGATCTACACAACACGGTGGTGGATACTGTCCGTACGATAGGGTCCAAGTATTTTAAGACCCCTGTCATTGAAATGAGGCTTCAGAATTCAGCGGATGCTCATCGTTATTGGCAGCTAAATAGGCAGATCTTCCGAGACGTATATCTAAGATATCCCGGACGTCAGCCTGTACGAGATTAGTATGGCTCTCAAACAGCTCAAAAACAACAAGGCGGCGGGTGATGACGGAATCACTACAGAACTTCTGAGAGCGGGCTGTAAGCCGATACTTAAAGTCCTCCAGAAGCTTTTCAATTCCGTCATCGTCGAGGGCAAAACGCCGAGGGTATAGAAAATAAGTGAGGTGATTTTGTTCTTCAAAAAGGGATATAACACCCGTTTGAAGAACTTCAGACCCATCTCACTTCTAAGCGATGTCTATAAGTTATTTTCGAGAGACATTACGAATCGTCTTACTCGCAGGTTCGACGACTTCCAGCCTCCCGAACAAGCCGGGTTCCGAAAAGGCTTTAGCACCATAGACCACATCCATACGCTGCGGCAGGTTATACAGAAGACCGAGGAGTATAATCTGACACTTTGCTTGGCGTTTAGGGACTATGTGAAAGCCATCGATTCGATAGAGACCTGGGCGGTGCTGCAGTCTCTCCAGAGGTGCCAAGTGGACTATAGGTATACCGAGGTGTTAAGGTACTTATACGAACATGCAACCATGTCAGTCCGATTACAGAACCAAAGCAAAAGTCCCATCCAACTGCAGCGAGGTGTGAGACAGAGAGACGTCATTTCTCCGAAACTGCTCACAGCTGCGTTGGAGGACTTCTTAAACTCTTGGACTGGAAAGGGCTCAGCATCAACATTAATGACCAGTATCTGACACACCTTCGTTTTGCCAATGATATAGTCCTTATGGCTGAGACCTTGGAGGACCTGAACACAATGCTCGAAGATCTCCGTAGTGCTTTCCAAAGAGTAGGTCTTAGAATAGAATGAACATTGATAAGACCAAAATCATGTCAAATTCCCATGTTGCACCCACTTCAGTTCAAGTTGGGAACATTGTACTCGAAGTTGTTGACCACTACGTTTACCTTGGACAGACAATCCAGTTAGGTAAGTCCAACTTCGAGAAAGAGATCTCCCGTCGAATCCAACTCGGTTGGTCAGCATCGGGAGCTCCGTAAAATCTCACCGTGCAATCTCACCGTGCAATGGAGAGGGCTATGCTCGGCGTTTCCCTATTTGATCGAATCAGAACCTACCCTACGTTGGGGCCGGAAGTATCTGGAATGGCGACCGCGCACAGGACGACGCTCCGTGGGTAGACCCCCGACAAGGTGGACCGACGATCTGGTGAAGGTCGCGGGAAGCCGCTGGATGCAGACTGCGCAGGATAGAGATCCTTGAAGGAGGCCTATACCCAGCAGTGGGTGTCATGTAGCTGAGAGGACGACGATTAAATTATTCCATTTTCCGACTTTCCATTTCTTCACACCTTGCACTTGCTACTAACAGAGTACCAAGGTAATACTTCCTCCACTCTTCCTTTTTTTTTTTAATTTTCAAGTCAAATTTTATTTTTATTTCACCTTAATACGCTTATATACTTAATACACTTGGTAATCAACCAGACTAAGGCAAACAAACACGTTCATGCAACAAATACCTGTCCCGTGCGGGAATCGACCCCACGATCTCTGTACAGACGGCAAATGTCCTTGATCTTGAATCAAGTAAGTCATCATCTCTTTTTTCTTCTAAACCGATATATATTTCTAACAATAAGTGTTTCTACCGTCAGTGATAAACTGAGCCTTCAATCTGATTTTTCCTTACCGGGGCCCCAGCACCGGCCTGACCGATGACACCTTGAATCCAGCGCGGTGACACATCACTCTGCCATGAAGGTCGTCAAAGTTTGTGTTACTTCTCATAGCGAATTAATGTTTTATGATCTCTTTTCCAAAATAAATTGTCTATTTCAACACTCCAACCATTTAAGCACAGCGGATGATATACTTAATCTCGCAGAGAATCATTAGGCAAACACTCATTTGTCATAGGTATAGACTCTATACCTATGACAAATGAGACTACTATACTATAGACTACAAATTAGATAGTTATTGTACAAGTAGTACAGACAGAACTTTTATTTTACATAAGTGCCTACCTAATCTCCATGTCTATCTATAGTCATTAGAAGGTAGACTATTATATCACAGATAACTAACATCCAGATACAAATTTAAATCTTGTTATCTTAAAATAGTATGGCCATATTATTTCGGACGTATCTTAAGATCAATCGTTAATTATATAAATATTCGTTTACGAAAATTAACGCCAAGTGTGTTATGCCAAATAAGTTTCGGAGCATCAAGATTCTACCAGATAAGTATAGGGGACCCAATTAAAATTTAAATCTTGTTATCTTAATAGTATGACCATATTATTTCGGACGTATTATAAAACATAGGATCAATCATTAATTATATAAATATTCGTTTACGAAAATTAACGCCAAGTGTGTTATGCCAAATAAGTTTCGGAGCATCAAGATTATACCAGATAAGTATAGGGGACCCAATTAAACCTCATATTCGGTTCCTTCTTTTTTTGATTCTTTTAATTTTACAACTTTTGATAATGACCTATTTTCCTGATCCATAGCATTATATTCCTCTTATTTGGAAAATTGTATTCTTCGAGTCAATATTAACACTCCTATATCGTTAGAAAATATTTCCTCCCACATTGCTTTCGAATCTGCCCTTTCATTCCTTGGGGTGACATTCTTTTTACTTCTTACTGCATTTACTCTAATTATACAGTGTGGGGCCTAGAATCGGGGATAATATTAAAAACGCGAGGCTCTATAGGTCACTAGAAATTGAATCATTATGGTCCCAACTTATTAAAACCGAATCTTTACTTTTTCATTTTTCTAACAAACTTCATTGTAAATTCAATGTAATGCAAACAACATCACCGCTCAACTATTACGGAGCTACTCGGAACGTCTTTTTGACAATTTATGTGTCGGCTGATAGAAAAATAATACTGTCTTACAATCGCACTTCATGCATCCACGTAGGTATTGTTTTTTGCACACAAAGCCATTTTAACATTTAATTACAAATTGTGTAAATAACTCCAATTTAATTAAATTAAAATTATTTAAACTGAAACCAAAGAATATCCTATGACAATATTCTGACTTTACTAATCAAAATTATTCTTTTAATTTCAATTTTTTTTACACTATGATCTTCTTTTTAAAAATATCATAATGTTAAAGGCGAAGAATCCATCAATCCAATTAATAGGTACTACGTACTAGTATTTAATATTTCCATGGCTGAATCTACTTGGTACAAAGAGTATACTTGGTGTATAAAGAGTATACTTGGTGTATAAAGAGTATACATGCCATGTATGATGAATAAAATTGTAAACAGATAACTGTCATTGCAATAATATTTATTAAATTAATATTTATTTATTAAATATAGTTTATTATTAAATATTATTTAATAATAAACTACAGATTTTATTTAATATGAAACAGAGATTTTAAGCTGTGGGAAGTAGCGGGGGCTGTTGCTGTTCAAGTAGTTAAAGGTAAATTTTCTAATGGATAGTGATAACATGATGTTTTGCTGTAAGTTTTTTAATTGTCCCTTGTACCACGATAAGTTCGCAACGTTACCGATAATATCGTTTTGCAATTATACACTGATTATGAATCGTAACTATATTTCATAAATTCTTATTATGAGTAATGCATGGGTTTTGATTAACTGGAATCTTTTTAGAATAAATACTAATACTCCATAGAGTCTTTATTTTTATTATTTTCCCCGGTTCTAAGCCCCACACGGTATTACAGTTTACTAATTCATCATTGAAAACTCTTGTGATCTCATCCAAGCTCTTCTGTTAAGCACGAGCAGTTTCTGAGGCTTCTTTCTCTCTGAGAGTCAAGTTATCCATTAAGGACGCCATTCCAGTCAGAAGATTGTTGGTTTGGGCCGCTGTGACCCCCACTACATCTGTCTCTATCCCGGTCAGGCAACCCAATAGAGATTTTATCCCCCACGTCCCCATCGACCCTAGGGTCAGAGCACATACTTTCTTGGAGGCCCCTGCTCTGGCCTCAATAGCTTTCAAGGTAGCAGCAGGATTAGCCAGCTGTCGTCCGTGAGATGAACATCCGATCAAGTTGAGGTTCGAGATGATCTCTGAAGAGATAAGGATCCCTTGCCGGAACTCCAATACCAAGGCTTGAAGAGCTGTGCTCAAGCTCTTGTCCCCTTCGCAGTCGTCTCTATTCCCGATGTCATCGGACTGCTCAGTTGAGGAGCTTCCACTCGTGTGCCGGTCCGGGGGCCTGCAGATGTCTAGCAGCGCTTTGGAAGGAGGCTGATCTGCAGAGGCGGTCATCTTTGGTAAACCGGATTCTGTCAATTGAAGTAAAGTAGGCTCTGTTATCTTTATTCATCGTTTTAGTTCGTCACTTAATTCAGTTATGGGGGTGCCCAGCTCCACTACAATGTCCTCTTCTGACTCCGCCCAGTTTCCGATGGTGTCATCCTGGATCGTTCAGGCGGGCCATGATCGGTGGTGCTTCGGTTGTGCGTAGGAGAAACCTTGCTAGTTGATGTAGACTGAACGAAGTTATAAACAGCACAGTCTCTGCGCTGGGGACCCCAAGAGCCAGATGCGATATAAGAATGGAAGTTAGCAGGCTGATGAAGATTGCTGTGATCATGAGAATCTTTTTCTTCAGCAATTATTTGTTCTATCTTATAAGGTTCGCATAAAAGGTTGGGTATAGAAATATTGATGACGGATTCATTAGTGTTCACGCAAGTGATCATAAATGAGCTATCTCCAATTTCTACTAAGGGCGTGAGGTATGACTACTCCTTCACATATTTGTTATTTATTTATAATAGCTGTACCGGATGTAATGGAATTAATCTTGCATGCAATTACGATTTCCGAACGTCCGTTCTAAGTTAGGATTGGTGTTTTCGGAGATATAATGTAATCTATAAGTTTTATTACGAATGCGCATGGTTTTAGATTGAACAAAGATGTGTGCATCGAACTTTCAAAGATAGTCGCTGCCTAGTCTGCTTTAATATTAAGATTGGCGACATGAAATTTGAATTTGGGTAAATCATCTAAAGCTATATTTGCACTTCCGAAACTACGAATTGAATTTGGGGTACTGGAAACTCCCATTATAGAAACTTTGTCTTCCTAATTAATTTGATTTGATCCTATCTTATTTATCTATAATTATTAATTATAGATATTCCAGCTCCCGTGTCGATCAAAAGGGTTACTGGTTCGCCTTCGATATGGAAAGTACAATGTAAAAGGTTATCTGGAGGTACCTCATTTAAAGCTGAAATGGTATACGATTCTAAAGGTTTTGAATTAGTTAGCTTGGTATGATTCGATGTAGTGCCGTGTGGTGACGGCCTAAGAATACAAGTGTCACCACTCCCTTACATGTCTGGGATGTCGTAAGAGTCGACTAAGAGGCTCAACGCATTGAAAACCTGTGCGAGAGAAGGAAAACTTTAAACAAACCCTCTTCCAACCCGTCTGGCCAGCGTGGTAGCAGTAGGGTAATAGCCTCCTATGAACGCCACAATGGGCGTGAGCTAGGAGAGGCCTATGTCCTGCAGTGGACGTCCACAAGCTGATGATGGATTCGATGTAGAAGATTTTGATTTACGATTATTCGATTTCTTTGATTTAGTAGATTTTGATTTCGATTTGGTAGTTTTTGATGTGGTCTCATTAGATTTAGTATTTAAAGATTTAGTACACGATTGAGACAATGAGTTGGTATTAAAGGCGAGAGTTTGGGTCTGGTTACCCTGTTCGTGAGCTTTTGTTTGTGGGTTAGAGATAGTATTTGAGCCAAGATTTAAGGACTGGTTACCCTGTTCGTAGGCTTTAGGTTGGGTATCCGTGCGGTGACGGAGAAAGAATACAATTCACCGCCCCTTTGTCATTCCCATGGGTGTCGTAAGAGTCGACTTAGGGTTTTCAGAGCCATCATCCCCTCTACTGGTGGAAGGGCGCCTAGCGCCCGCCTGGCTAGTTACCACCGTCCGCATTGTGAAAAACCCATGAAGTGCTCCTCGGGCGCGTTTCGAGTTCAGCCAGCGTACAGCCAGAGTTTGGGTGGACATTGCCATGACAGATCCGGACCTGTGGAAGCATCCGTCAAACCAATGCCGGAGGGACTGGAACAACCGTAGAAACGGCTGTCCCGCTGGCCGCCCGTGGCACAGTAAAGGGGTCCGAGCATGCCTAACCAGCCTGCGATATCAGGCCACGCATAATCTCGGGGCGATCCGTCGTGCCGTTTGGTGACCGAGGCGTGGGGTCCCGGCGGTCACTCCCGTGGGGGTTCGGGAGCCCTTCCAACCGGTGGGTCAGCGCCATCTCCTTCTTAGGCAACTACTCGGGGAAACAAGCTTCCATATTTTTGTCTGAGTAAGGCGCGGCAAAGTCAACCCATTTCACGTCTCTTAATTTTTCTTCCCAATGGCAGTACTTAAAACAAAGTTTGGTTGTTCAGCGGTGCACACTCTATTTGAGGTAGAGTTTTGAAATATACGCGAACTCCACTCTAACCTCAATGCTGTCCACCACCATCTTAAGACAGCATGGCCAGCATTGTTGTTTCTGACGGAGACGCAAATAATCCGCTGACACAGGCTACCTTAATTATCCTAGCTACGTGCTTGAAGAGTATTTTAAAGCAAAGGCCGGCGTATGTATGTATGTTCGGGCGGATATTTTTTGCCGCCGTTTGAGGTGCCTGGAAGACTCCTCCTTCTCCATGTTGGGGGTACAAGTCGACTTTGCCCTTTGGCTAGAATATACGTGTGTCTCTACAGATCCCACACCGGCGACGCTGAGACAACTCGGCTCTTTGAACACCTAAGTCGAGCAGCAGATGCCGCGCAGAAGCAATTTCCAAACGCAGAACTGGTGTTTTTGGGGGACTTCAATGCACACCACGGTTTGTGGTTGGGCTTCCTCAAAACTGACCATGCGGGAACCTCTGCTCACGCATTTGCTCTCACGCATGATTTGACTTAACTGGTTGATAAGCCGTCCAGGATCCCAGACATAGCAAGTCAAGCACCTACACAGCTGGACCTTCTGCTTAGAACCCATCCGCAGGGCTATCAGATTGTGGTTAGAGCCCCCTTAGGTTCTTCAGATCACAGCCTAGTATCTGCTAAAATGCCACAGGCCAAGCCTCCTCAACCAGCGGTGGTCAAACGCCGGGTATGGCATTATGCATCGGCAGACTGGGATGCTATGCGCGAATACTTTGCGTCTGTCCCTTGGAAGCAGCGCTGCTTTAGTGAGAAGGACCCATCGGCCTGCGCCGCTTATTTTGCTGACGAGATCATAATGGGAATGTATTACTACATTCCTAATTCTGATCAATCAGTAAGGCTACTGCTGGTTCAATCGCGATTGTGCCAATGCTGTTTCGCGTAAACAGGTGGCATATCGCGCTCGGATCAGAGGCCGTGCCCTCAAGGCTCCTGAGATGGACTCACTGAAAGCAGCCTACAATATTGCTACCAAGTCCTGCAAGAAGGCTTACATTTACTGATGCTCAACGCGTTGCACGTATTGGTCACGAACTGGTAACCAGAGATGTGCAAAATACTTTCTAAAATGTATTTGAATAGAAAATGCAAATACTTTTTTATTTTTCTATTTCAAATGCAAAATACAAAATAGTTTCTCATTTTGTATTTGAAATATTAAATGCAAAATACGTATTTACAAAATACTTTTTTAAATAAAATACTTTTATTACCGAATCTCATATCGTAAAGTTCGTGTTAATTATACGAGTTTATAATGACATGCTTTATGAACTAGCCACAGAAGAAGAACTAACTACCGGAGGATTTGTAAACCTGCGTGCGCTATCATTAGCCACCTCAACAAGCTTGCATTTGCGTTTCAATTCGGCCCAAGTGTCTGTTTTTTCCAGTGCAAGCTGGGCTGCAAGTACGGTTGATTGTTTAACATAAAAATATCTAACATTAACTTATCTTAAATAATACTTAAATAATTAACTATGCTCTCATCAGGACCCTGGCTGCGGGACAAGAGTTCCTGCATTAATTTCTGATCATAATCACTTGGCAGATACTCTACAAGTAATAAGTCTTTTAATTGTGCCCAATCGTTCACCTCATTGAGTATACCACGATACCAACTCAGTGCTTCATCAGTAAACAGTTCAGCGGCAGAATTGAATAGTCTACTATCGGTGATACCGCGCGACCGACATAGCTCATCTAATCTTTGCAAGAAAGCCTTCACACAAGTTGTTCCATTATAAGTGATGCCAAGTTTATTGAAAGGAAATTTTAAAATGACCGAAGTCTGCAGACATACTGCCATAAAAAAGAAACCACATTACAAACTTAGGTTAGGTAGGTTACAAGCCCAAGAGTAGCCGCCCCGCTCCCAAGGTAGCTGCGGTTGAAGCCCCAGGGATCCCCAGTAGTTTTTGCGTGCGTTGCCGGGTGAAGGGGCATAGTTTGAAAAGTTGTACTGCTCCTTTTGTGGTGATATGCTATCGATGCGGTGAAAAGTTAGTTTAGACATAGACATAATTTCGACTATGCACATAATACTGTAGTGATGGTATTTTAATTCTCTTCTAGTTTAAAATAAAACAACCTCAAAAAACAAGGTCCCTTCTGTCATATCAATCGCAGACAATCTATCTCCTGCCTGTCAGTGTCATACCTGTCACTGTCGATCTGCCAGATGGGGCGTTACGTGCGTTTGCACTGAATTAAAACGTAAATCAGTGAAGACAATATTACTAGTGTAAGATGGCCAAAATTAAAGTCAAAGCTGATGCCACCTCTGAACAATGAAAGCCTGTAAAGTTAACAAGGTTCGAAGAGCAGATTCGGCCACCACAACAAACATTTAAATACAGTCATTCACTGAAGGAAGCATCTTTTTTCCTATTAAATTTTTTATTTACCAGTTCCCACCATCGCACCTACCTACCTACCTACCTCACCTTTTTATATATCTTAATGAAAGGAAATTTTAAAATGATCGAAGTCTGAAGACATACTGCCATAAAAAAGAAACCACATTACAAAGTTTGTTCTCTGGATCTGATGGTGTTCTTTTTTGGATTTTTTTAGTAACCTGTGTATCGTCCTCGGTTTTTGAAAACATTCTTGGACCCTGGAAGATATACTTTGAGCCAGATGATGCACTTTTTGTGAGAAATTAGTTCCCAGGTTGACTTCTGTAGATTTATGAGTTGTCCGTCGTAGTGAAGGTTAGATTGTACTTCGGACGCTTCGTTTTATTAGATGCCTCATCGTGTTAATTGGGGTTAGGGTCTGGATAGCATGCGGGCCTCGGTAACACCTATACTCCAGCATTTTCTAGCGCTTCTATAATAGGCTATATAGCGCTTCTATAATAGAATTTTCCTTCCTTCTTGTTGCTGTACCCTCTTCTAGATTTTATTTTAATGGTATCATTTGCACTTTTATTTTTGTAGTTTATATTCACTGTCACAAATTAATTTCGTTCTGTCCGTCATGTCAATGTCAATCAATCAATTGTCAAAAGACAATGCTCATATAGACAATCAGAAGTTTACTCACGGCTTTGGGTTTAATAGGTTTGCCTAATGTTTGTTCCATTTTACGATTTATTGATTTTTTTTCGTTTACTTGTGTTTTTTTTCCTATTGTCGGTTGTGTGTTTTTTTTTTTTTTATTGTTCTTACGTCTTACGTAAATGTAATATAGTGTAATATGTTAATATTGTATTTTATGTTTTGCTGTGCTGGTGATTGGGTGAAATGCGCATAGTTTGTTTTCAGATTTAAGAAAATTAATATATTTATTATTTTTTATTTATTTTAATGCTTATGCAACTCCGAGTTTGATCAAAGTTATGACTTTTTATCTCTTTCTTCCTCCTCTGATGGATTAAGCAGCGATGACAGTTTCTGCAGTATCCCTTCTCTGAAAGAGAGTCTCCAAGCTATTCGTCAGACACTCCCGCTCATTACCCAGACTTACTTGCCACTTTTTCCGATTTGAACAACATTCATCGCCTTCTAATATCTGAATCTTTTCTTCATCCGTCTCTTCCTTCTACACTTTATTCCCGACCTGGTTTTAATTTAATTAGAAATGATCGTACTAATACTTCCCATGGTGGAGTGGCTATTTACCTTCGCAGTCACATACCTTATCGATCAGCTCAGCCCCCTCCTCCGGATACTGCGGAATACCTTTTCCTCGAGGTATTACTTTCCCATACCAAAGTTCTTCTAGGAGTTTTCTACAGTCCATCCCTAAGAATTATTTATTTCTCTTCGTTTGAGAAACTCTTAGAGGATCTTATACCTTCTTACAGCCATACTATTATCATGGGTGACTTCAACACATGTCTACTCAAAAACAATTTTCGTTCTAACAGCTTAAAATCGCTCGTTGATTCCTGTTACTTAAACATTCTCCCTCTCAATGCGAGTCACTACTTCCCCAATTGCACCCCCTCGTTTCTCGATTTGATTATTGTCTCCTCCCCTAATAATGTTGCCAAGCATGGTCAGTTATCTGCAGATGCTTTCTCCTATCATGATTTGATATATCTCTCCTCTAAAATCCGTCCCCCTAAGGCTAAGCCTACCATTCTTTTGCGACGTAATTTTGGTGGTATGAACTTGGATAATCTCCGTGCTGATGCTCAAAAGGTTGATTGGAGTGTTATTGAAAGCGCACCATCTGTTGACTAACAAGTCAGTTTATTCAATGATCAATCAATGATCAATGATCTGCTAATTCAATTGTATGTTGTTCATGCACCTCTTCGGTCAAATTGAAACATGTACCAGCACCGTGGCTAACTGAGGACATCCAATCAATAAGGGATAGGAAGAATCATGCTAAGGCCAAATATAAGTGTAACCCTTCTGATTACAATCGTGGCAAATATCATCTCATCAGGAATCGCTGCAGTACGGTGTGTAGGGATGCACAGAGGCGCCATATTCATAAAACTGTTGAAAGCGGTGATCCGGTTAAAGTCTGGAAGTTTCTAAAAACGTTGGGTATCGGGCAAATCACGTCACAATAATATCCCAAAAGACTAATCGATCAATTAAATAATCACTTCTCTATATCATCTTCTCTTGATAATAAAGTCAAAGAAAAAAACTTTGCTACATCTTAATTCTTAGCCGAAACCCGACTACGCTCCTTTTGTCTTTAGTCAGTTTTCTGATTGTGACGTTGAGAGGAACATTCGTGCTATTGACTCTGCAGCGGTGGGTAGTGACAGCATCAGTCGTAATACGATAATTCCCTTGTTAGACATTCTAACCCCCGTTATCACATTAATCCTTAACAGGTCCATCTCCTCAGGAAACTTTCCTCACATATGGAAAGAAGCTCAAATTATCCCTCTTCCGAAAAAGTCCAATCCTTCAGCTACTTCCGACTTCCGACCTATTTCCATACTTCCTTTCCTGTCAAAAGTACTAGAGCGCCTAATCCATAGCCAGCTAAGTGAGTTTCTCAACGCGAATCACTTACTTAACCCGTTCCTATCCGATTTCCATCCTGGTCATAGTACGGCTACTGCGTTAGTCAAAATTACTGATGACGCGCTGGTTTAGAAGAGAAAAAACTCACAGTGCTGACATTGTTGGATTTCAGCAATGCATCTAACAATGTTGATTTTGAAATTTTGTTGGGCATGTTGTGTTCCTTAAACCCATCTCCAACAGTTATTGACAGGTTTCGTAGTTATCTACACGGGAGTCAGCAACGAGTACACATAGGTGATACCTTTTCATCGTGGTGTTCTACTTCTGCCGGCGTGCCACAAGGCGGTGTGCTTTCTCCTCTATTATTTGCAATCTTCATTAATACTATCTCCCGTGATCTTTCTTCTTCCTACCATCTGTATGCAGACGATCTCCAAATATACGTCCAGGAACGCTTTGAGAACTTGTGTGATGCTATAAAAATTATTAACGAAGATTTGGCCCGTATTTTAAACTGGAGTAACAAAGACCGTACGTCTTAAAGTTAACCCTAACAAAACGCAGTGTATTATCATAGGTAGTCCTTATTTTATGTCTAGGGTTGACTCCACTCAGTTGCCTTCAATCCTTTTTGATGGAACTCCTGTTCCTTTTGCTGAGAAGGTAAGAAATTTGGGCATTTTGTTCGATAAAGCATTGTCTTGGTGTCATCAAGTAGCAGAGGTCAGTAGGCGTACGTTTGCTGCGGCGGGGTCTCTGCGGCGTTTACGTAACAGCGTTACGTACATCAACTTCTCTTAAGCTGTATATATTTTATTTATTTTATGTATTTTTATTACCTATATTGTGTATGTTTACCATTTTATTTTATTGTAGTTCAATAATCTACTTCTTTATTATTTTAATTTCTTTTTTTTTTTTGCGCACAGACTGCCCAATATAACACATCTACCAGTCTCAACAATAAAGGGTTGTCTGGAAGAGATCGCTGCTAAGCGATAAGGCCGCCCCTTTGTACAACTTATCGTATTATTGTTTCCATGTTTGTTTCTGTTCTGTGTGTGCAAATAAAGTGTTATCTAATCTAGGCCTTACTGTATCGGCTCGTGCATCAAATGATTCATGCACCAATTCGTTGCGCAAATGGACCTACTAGAGGCCTAATATACTCCTCAATATAAAGTTAGGCTGCCACCGTACCTACAAATGTTAAAAATTACAAGCTCGGTTCTAGCCACAAACTGATTCCTTTCTACACCATTAAATTGAGAACCCCAATCCTGTAACTTTCATGGATACAAGTACCTGAAAATCTTCTCTTTTCTACACCCTAATGGACTAATTAACACTGTTAAAATTAACTTTGCACTCGTCCGTGAATAGAACTGTCTACTAATCAAACATTCCAAAATCCATGTTTGCCTTACGGACGATAACCGGTTTGTACGATGAGCACTTGTCAGCGGAAACCATACTGCGCGACTTCTGAAGAATGGCTGATCTTCTTGCAATCGAATCTTGACAGTTTGGTCATAAACAAGAGTTCCCGTGGCTGACTGCAAGTGGTTATATAAGGAACGGGCGATATTTAAGCGCTCTCTCTGCGCAGTCAAGCGTAGATAGCGGTCTTCCTGTGAGCTAGTTGCCATAACTCTGCCTGATCCCCGTCTTCTAGATACACACTCCCAGTCTCTTGAAATCAATTCCAATCGTTCTGGAAAACTTATATCTTTTTGAAATGTTAATTCACACACTGTTTGTCCGTAATTCAACTGTTCACCACAAAATCTTTATTTAGAGCAAATTTCACGTCTAAACTGGTTAAAATTAAATCGTGACAAAAAACGAGTTCTACCCACTTTGATAACAATTCCAGCCATGGTCATACTCATAAAAAGTTTTTAAACACTTAAAGCAAGGAATTAGCTATACTCGGCGAGATAATTAGACGAAAAAAATGTAAACAAACAGCTGTCATTTATTTTTTTCTTAAATTATTGAAATGATACCATATGCAAACGCATATCCCAAAAACCAACTTCATTAAGATTTGCTTTAAAAAATAAGTCATGAACATTTAACTCTTCATTAATTTTCGAGGAAACAAACAAAGCATAATTTAACATTTTTTTAAGTACTGTTCACACTGTGGCAAATTATCGTGGGTCACAAACCTTTTTATATTAGAAATAATATTAATGATATCATATTGCAGTATAAATCTACCATTTAACTATATAAAATCCTATCCAATCCTACTAATAATATAAATGCGAAAAGTTGAGAGGATGATTGTTTGTTATTCCTTCACGGAAAAACTACTGAACGGATTTAGATAAAACTTTACAATATATAGCTTATACATCAGAAATCAGGCTTATAAATTATAAACCACTACTATTATAAATGCGAAAGTTTGAATGGATGTTCGTTACTCTTTCACGCAAAAACTACTGACAGATTACTGAGTTTACTTTATGTTTAGTTTTCCCAGTTGTTTGGTTAATAATATTCCAAGTAGCCTTTATTTTATTATCCGCTAATTTTATTTTATTTGAAAAGAACATCGCCTTAGCAGCTACACATACATTTCTAAACATTTGAGAATACTTATCGTATTAACGTCTAATTATCTCCCCGAGTATACTTCACTATGCTTTAAAATGTATAAATCGGCTCAGATATCAAAATACCATGTGGCCCTTATTTTCTTTTAAGGAGTATTTAGTATTCAAAAATTTAGTAATTGAATTATTTACAGGTTCCAATATGGGCGCAACGGGTTATATACATTCAAGGTTCATGCCTCAAAGATACTGATTTAATTAGAGCCCGTATGAACGAAGCTGAAGCATGTTTCATATTGGCAGCTCGGAATTATGCTGATAAAACTGCCGCAGATGAACACACTATTTTAAGGTAATGCTTTTGTTATTAAAGGTATAATATTATTGACCAACTAAAGAACAGTAACAGTTATTCTTGGGCATTATCCAAAAAAGGAAAATAAATAAAAAAATATAACCTTAACCATTATATTACTTATGGCTCGAATTGATATAAAGCTTTTTAAAAAACTGCCTGTAATATACTTATTTTAATATTTGATTGTTTATTTATACTAATCTAAACTAACGTAATTTATGAAATCATCAGTTGCTTATTCATTCTCTTAAACTGTTATTCCCTACTGGTATTCTGAGATCCAGGCATTGGCCTAATTCGGAAACCTTTGTCAATCAAATATTGTAATGTAGTCAACATCTGTATTTCTAATTATTTAGGTATTCGAAATGTTGCTACAATTCTGTTATTTCAATAAATATTATTAATTGAAAAAATTAGTTAATACACTTGACGTCAAAAAAATAAGCGTTATTAACTCTTTACTAATGCGTGTACGGGCGTGTGTGTGTGTGTGTCCCCCCCCCCCCAGCAATATTGGCCTCGATTGACAGCCCAATAAACAAACGTAATTAACAAAATGTTATTGCAATAATATAAAATGTGACATTTCAAACAAAAATGCAATTTTCTTCCTTCTATGGGCCGCGCTGGTTGAGCAATTGTGCTACAATTTGTGGGTGTTAAACGGTCAATGCAGGTTCATTAGGGGTTGATTCGTTATCTAACCGTAAAAAAAAGTATTTAGTGAGTATTTTTAATACATAAAGCATAATAATTAAGGAATCTTATTGTTTTGTAAACTTTATATATTTTTGTTCCTTTCCAATTAAAATTAAAATGTTGAATTATTTGGGTATTCCTTTTCGTTACCTTTCAAATGATATTCAACATTTACCTCATACATTCCAAATAAGGCTTAACTAAGTTTAAAAGTGGGGTTTTAAAAAGGTGCGATTTTTTAATGGTAATTGTATTATAGGGCCTTAATTGTATGGCCAGTCTCTTATTTAGTTGGAAGTAAAATAGTGTCATTGTAGGTATTAAATTTTTCAACAGGTCCTGGGCTGTAAAAGACTTTGCCCCAGATGTTCCCCAGTACGTGCAAATCTTTAGACCAGAGAATAAGCTGCACGTAAAGTTTGCCGAATTTGTTGTATGTGAAGATGAATTCAAGTATGCCTTATTAGCCAATAACTGTACATGTCCAGGAGCATCAACTCTCGTCACTCTATTATTACATACAAGTAGAGGACAGTAAGTTCAATAATTAAGTATTTTTAACCGACTTCAAAAAAAGGAGGAGGTTCTCAATTCGACGGAATCTTTTTTTTTTCTTTTTTTTATGTATGTTACTTGATTACTTGAAGACGATTTCTCGATTTCTTTTTTTGTTCGAAAAGGTAAACTTCCCATGTGGTCCCATTGTCAGGATCTGATGATGGGATCCTGGGGAAATCCAGGGAAGTCTTCAAATATTATAGGCACTCCTATAGCGATTGCGGTGTTTTTTATAGTAATTTATGTATATGCTTCCGGAATGCACCATTTGGTGAAGTGGAACTGATGATGAAGACCACAAATGGTCATCGGAACTATTAAAAACTTAGCATTTCACGGCAGCGATATTAAAGTAATACTTTAATGTAGTTCATATGCAATTTATGCTCGACTCAATGCATGTGATGAAGTGGAGCTGATGATGAAGTATCGGGAGAACTCCTCATTAATGAATGATGTATGAACTTATGTAAACCTGTATTCGCAATAAAGAACATTTGATTTGATTTGATTTGATTTGATTTAAGTAACGTCCTTGCACCAGGAAAAGCAGCATTTTGTAAAAGGTGATGACGAGTTGTCATAAGATTATTAGCGTAGGCACGGGACCTCTACTACCTATAAAAATTGTATTTTTTTTTATAAAAAAAAAACCGACTTCAAAAAAGGCAAGAAAAATAAAATAGTAGGACCGCAAAGTAGAATGCCTTGGCTGGCACCGACTCCAAAAGATTTATTTTTTGCTTTTTAGTTTTTTGAAGTCGGTTTTCATTTTTTTATGAACATTTTAATATGTCGGATCGTCTTAAATATTTGATGTTTACAGGGAAGGACAACAATCACCTGAGGAATGGCATCGGCTTTACGGCAAATGCTCTGGAAATGAAATTTATCACATTGTCCTAGGTGATAGCCGATTCTTCGGAGAATATGAAGGCAAAAGTTTTACTTACGCTAGTTTTCATTCTCACAGAAAGTTAGTAATACTAAGTTACTGGATCCTTAGTACGAGTTTTGATAGTTTTAAAAAACTGTCATCGTCTCGTTTTATATCCATGCATTCACACTAGCGCAAACTATCTTAAATTAAAAATGGCAGTACAAGTTGTCGTGGAGTAGAACTGTACGAGAACTGTCAAAGTTTTGAGTAAAACTATGCGAAAACTGTCAAAATTTTCTAGCAGTTTTGACAGCTTGGCAGTATGAGCCATGCGTTTGTTTGTAAGATACCTACATAGTAAATTTGTACGAACTCAAAGCTTTCATAGTTTTGTAATTAATAGCAGTGAGAGGGAAACAATAATATATTGTAATACTTATCACTAGGAGATAATAGTTATCAAAAATTATATAACATTATAAACAATTAATTTAAGGAGTAAAACTCCATTATTTTTATCTTGAGTGATTGATTATATCACGTATTTCGATCTATATGTAATAATAAACATTTCAGACTTACAAATTATGTACAACGCCATATCTAGAGGCCAGCGGCCTACGAGATAATATAAGATTTTTAACTTTCGCGTTCCATTATAATTTTAAATTAAAACAACAGGACTTAAACGCGACATATTTTGTTATGTAGTACAACTATGTACTTACTGCTTGACGTTTCGGCTATGTTGCAATAGCCGTGGTCACAAGTAGACTGGCAGTGCGCGGCGTCGTCTGTTCGGGCGGGTTTGGAGACTGAAAAGGTATTACGTCCTTTGGCGATCGCAGTTGCTTAGAAATTTGACATAACGGAGTTCCAATTTTATCCGTTACGCCTTTGATATAGGGCAAATATGCTGCCTGACGACTCACTTCTGGACATTTTTCTTTTTTCTTCTGCCTTTTCCATCGCTGCGACACCTTGTATCCGTTTCGTTTTAATACCTCCTGAACATGAGCAAGCTCCGACTGAAGATGTTCAGGGTCACACAAGTTATGAGCTCTGTTGGTCAACGACGTCATCACGGATTGAAACTGCCGAGGATGATGATGAGATGAGGCATGTAGGTACCTGTCTGTGTGTGTTAGATTTCGGTAAACCGAGTGAGATTAAATACCGTCGTCTTTTACCCTGAACTGCACGTCAAAAAAAGCCAAGGCTCTGTTATTTTCCATCTTATACGTACACTTTACTTTAGGGTGGATAGAATTCAAATGTTTTATATATTTGTTCGACTTCCTGCTGACCTCCGTGGATAACACAGAATATATCATCCACGTACCTCTTCCAGATCTTCGGCAGTCCATAAGCAGTTTGGGGGGTTGCACGATTTTCGGCTTGTGAAGATAATTGTACTCGTCCTCCGTGAAGATGTCCTTGTGCTGGTCGATAAGGGCTCGAATGCGTCGTGTGACTCTGGCCGTAGGGTTGTAGAACACAGGTTTGTAGACATTAGTGTCTGACAACAAACACCTTATTTTTGCAACGTATTCTTCAGTATTCATTACTACAGTGGCGTTTCCCTTGTCGGCCTTTAACACTAAAATTTCATCATTGGTTCGCAACTGTTTCAGCGATAGACTTTCTTCTGTAGAAATGTTACTTTTGGGTAGCTTTGATTACCGTAATATTACCGCTACATCTTGCCTCAGAATATCTCCTTCCGGATGTGGCACTTTATTACGGATAATCGTTTGCTCCACGCTACACACTATGTTCTCAAAAGGAATTCGCTGTGCTGTGACGTCAAGCTGTAAGTACATAGTTGTACTACATAACAGATATCGCGTTTTAGTCCCGTTATTTTAATATATGACTACGAGATAATACTTGTTAATTAATATAACACATTGTTTTCATTGATTAAGTTACCTTTTCCAGGCTTTTCATTATAATTTAATCCTTTAGACAGTGTCGATTTTATAACTGTCTGATAAAAAATATCATCTAGTACCTAGTGAGTCAACAAACATCTTTGGAAGCTTCTAATTTGACAAATCAGTGCATCTCTTTTTTATGGCTTGTAAACTAGACGGACATTCAGTGAAATTCGTTCAATAGCTTCACGTGATTGGCGATTTAGTGCGCACGATGTTGATAACCTAGCAACTTGTACTACCATTTTGATGTAAAACTGAAACCAAAACTGTGATAGTTTTCTTACGTGATAAGGATAAACTCGTACCAAGGGTGCTGAATAAAATATCAACACCTTATAAATATAACAAGCAACTTTAAAAATGTTATTTAAACTTTCTTGCTAAGGTATGGCGTGGCATTAGTAGGTGTACGCCCAGCGGAATTGCCGGAATTTTATGAAGAAACTATTTTGCTGAATCCCGGTCCCCGTCATATAATGAAGAGTAGTGATACTTGCTATTACATGAGTATCACAAAAGAGGAAAACTCTGCTTTTGTTGTAGCAGAAAAGCAAACTGACAATAAGCCTTCGATACCAAAAGATCAAACAGCATGTAGTCTCCTTTCGAACGAGAAGAGGCCGGACGATGCGGAGGAAGGTTCTGTGCAGCAGAAAAAACCAGACGGTAGTAGCGTCGCTCAATACGAACTTCCACAAGTGATTCTCCAAGCTCCCGCGAGTTCCACACCAAACGCATCGCCATCACGCATCAACCAAGCTAATACTGTATCATCCGCTAATTTTACTGTCACTAGCTGTGAGTGTCACAATTGGTTCAATGCCTAGAGCAGATCGAAATCATATTTTTAAGAAATATGCGTTCGGTCTACTATTGTTGTATTTATTTGCTTAACTTACTCCTGATTTCGTAAACCTATTTTAATTAGTAAATAACTTAATGAAAATTAATAATTAACTGCACTGTGTTTCGATGTAGGTACATAATACCTAAATATGTTTACGATAGAAATCTTCGGAGTGTTGCACTCACAATTGTCAAAAAAAAATATTGGGCCATAACGAAGCTAGTCTTATATGTTCTGCAAATGCTGCCTGCATTTATATGTAAATATAAATTAACAAATCGATCGATCGCACTATCTAAACTCTTCGTTATGGTTTCAACGTAAACTATTTCAAAATAACGTTTATAGTAACGCTTACAAAATTGATCTATAATGCAGATGGCAGCAACCACAGAACTTTTATGCGGTGAGTGCGCTTAATGTTGGTTTAAAAAAAAACAAAGTTATTATTCACAATCAGTACCAACGATTGGAGGTTATTTTTTCTGCATGTTTCATGGTATAATAAGTACTTAATACATCTAGAGCTAAAATCAAAACAGATTTGTATTTTTTGCCATCCACATCTATAACCTATGGTATAAAAGTAGTCATTTAGCTCTTGTTGTTAAAGAAAGTCTGAAGAGTGAACCTAAAGCTTTTTTATAACAGCGACCTCTTAGTGCTAATTCTATTCACGAAAAGAAAAATAAAATTCATTTGATATTATCATTATGCTATTGTATGAAATAATGTTTGATTTCTCTACTATCGCCTGTACAGCATTAATTATTTTTTTGAACAGCTTTATTATTTATTGCTTGCAATACTGGTATAAATGGTTCTTGCTTTATCAGATTGATTGCAGTCTTTGAAGAACATTTTTATTAGCCATTCCTTTTTGTGAGAGTCGAAATGGTGGGTGGTACCTATAGCTAATAAAATTATACTGATGACGAAAAAAAAATTACATAAAATGTACTTTTTTTGTACCTGGCTCAAAATAATCTGTACCTCATTCAGAAATTATTTCGAAATTCAAGTATACCCGTCATATTGACATTAAGATGGCGGGTCTTCTATATAATTTAATACTTAACAATTAATCATAAGATATAATATTACACCAAAAAATAAATACACTTGGGACCTAATCAAATTGAAAAGAATGAAATATGCCTTTTCCGTTTGATGCGTCATAAATGCAAAAACAAAATTAAATGGTACTATATTCGAATTGTTGGAATTGCTACCAATGTCTCCATGGATACCATATATTTCTTAAGAACATTTTGAACATGAAAAGTGCTTGAGGTTTTTAAGTTGCTCTTTCCCTTCCGACGAGCAAAATGTAAGGATTCTCATGCCAGTTTCATCGCTGTAATCAGCGAGGAGGAAGTCCATGAACTAGTTTGGTACCTTGAAATTGAAACAAGATTATAATATAATATTAATTATTTCTTCTTCTTTCTAATTAATTGATCTTTTTAATTGATGTAAGTAGTTTAGATATCGGCGATGATACGAGATGCATTCGCCTAGTCATCTGAAATATAAAACAAAAATTAAAATGAACAAATATACCTACCCTCTAAAATCGAGAGATGTGCAAAATACTTTCTAAAATGTATTTGAATAGAAAATGCAAATACTTTTTTATTTTTCTATTTCAAATGCAAAATACAAAATAGTTTCTCATTTTGTATTTGAAATATTAAATGCAAAATACGTATTTACAAAATACTTTTTTTAAATAAAATACTTTTACTACCGAATCTCATATCGTAAAGTTCGTGTTAATTATACGAGTTTATAATGACATGCTTTATGAACTCGTCATTAGGCATTTTTAATGTCCCCACTGGCCCACTGGGGCACTGGCCTTCCTTATGGATGGATATGGAGAATGGGTCATGACCCACCACGCTGCTGGCCAATTGCGGATTGGTGGGTTTTTAACGACTCCAAATGCAGCCGGGACCAACCAACGGCTTAACGTGCCTTCCGAAGCACGAGGGATCTCGACATAGATTTTTTTTTTATTATTAACCGTTCTTTACTAGTAAATTCTTTTTTACTAGTTCTGGTCACCCATCCCGTGACCGTCCATTGCGAAAGTGGCTTAACCTCAACAATCGCAGGCCGTGCGCGCGAACAACTGCGCCACGGGCTCCTTATGAACTCAATACCGAAATTTTGAAATAGGTACCGAGATTTTTAATCGCCTCTGTGATCAAGTGGTAACACCACCGGTATCATACCCAGAGGTCATATTGTATTCGGTTTAGTTGGCGGTAGGACTTGTTGTAAGTCCGTCTGGCTAGCTACCAGCATCTTATCTAAATCTAACACCATAATAAAATGATAACAGCATTAGGCAATTCCTCAGTGGTTAAGGATTCCCTTCAGCCTTATCATTACTTCAACACGTATGGTGAAATAAGTGTCTTCCCGGTGTTCATAAATTTGTTCAAAGGCACTGTCGGTCATGTTTCTTCAAGGGCCCAAAGGTTCAGTACCTACGAATTTAGTTAGAGCACACACAGCAACGACACAATAACGACTTAGTTTCACATTATTTTTTTATTTTGTCAAAACTTGTCGAAAAGTATTTTGCATTTTACAAATACAAAATATGTCCTAAAAAGTATTTCAAATAAAATACAAAATGCTTTACTAAAAAAGCATTTAAATATAAAATGGAAATAGGTATTTTGTATTTAGTATTTTGCATTTAAAATAGTAATATTTTCAAAATGTCACATCTTTGCTAAAATCCGACCAGCAAGCTGATTAGCTAATTTTGATTGAAATTATTCCAATGAAAATTTTGTAACTAACACCTCACAATTCCTATCGATCGTTTTTTTTGTAATTGGTTTTAACTTTCTGTAGATAAAACCACAGAATAGATATATACTCTAATATGAAGTTGCTTCGAAATACGGATAAAACGACCTATTAAATTGACTGTTATACGAAGCTTAATTTAATTGAGATAGGCACTACGTTTCTGCCTTTGCGTAAAGTCTGTTTAGATATATTTGTAACCTTATTTGCACACACTTTTGAAGGCGTGGAATTGTTCATATATTTATGAACTCGACTGTAAGATATCATGATTTAATTTTTTGCTTTCTCAATAATGCTGATACATTTTATAGTAGAAAAAAATCTAGTCTTCCTTAGGAGACTGGTCGTTTTTTCATAGTATATTTTTTTTCTTTGATAATTCGATGTGTTTAATTTTCGAATGAACCTTAAATTTAATTTAAGGTTGATTCGAAAATACAATGTATTTTAATATAACGAGCTAAATGACTAATAAATAAAGCGTACCGGATACTTATTCTACTACATTTACACGCTTGACAAGCGTCCACAAGCTCCAATCCTTAACAATAAACGCTTGGATGCTATACACGCTTGCAATGCGTGTGCGTGAACCGTTGTTTTGCCGGCTAATGCTATATTTAAACAAGAAACTGCTGACTGTTGAAAAACATCCTCTTTTTAAACATAATATCTACATTTAGATTTTTTGGTCAGTGAAAAACATAAATTGATTTAAGAAATGCCACAGAAGTTTTATACAGCTTGGAATTTCTCAAAATTTACTGAAAATTAGATGCCATCTTAGAGGATATCTGTTCATGTAGTGGTTTTTTTACTGGTTAATAACCTGCAGATAGAAAGCTGGTAATGACTGGTTGAACGCAAGCTTCCTTTAATTGGTGTTGGAACACTGAGACTAGCACAGATCGGCGGCAAGCTCACGCATGCCAAGGAAATACTTCTTTTACTCGCTTGTGCCAGTAAACGCTAGCCAAGGATCGGCAAGCGTGTGAATGCAGCATTAAAAATAAGGCGAAAATACTAATCACTGGACATAATTATACGCCTACTTATTCATTGATATTAAATATACATTTCGCATCTGGTGCGTTTTAATCCTTTAATGTTGTTAGTGTGTTAATATTGGTTAAATTGTTTCATATTTGTGGTGATTTTTCGTTGGTTTAAAGTGTAATGCAAATCCGTAGATAGGCAGATTCGAAATTCATTATTAACATTTGTTCGCATATACCTACATCAATAACTTTAATAAACATATTGTATCAGAAATTTTAATTTATATCTTTGTTAAAGGTTATCTAATCGCTGAATCGCGGGATCAATACTTATTCACTAGAGACTTGTTAATGAAAGATAACACTTAGTGTTTTCTAAACATTCATTAAGGCAACAATTCCACATATTAAAAATCAATGTCATTTGGTGACAGTAACTATTTACTTGTGTCATCTTTAATTGGCCAAACTCTACAAAGTAATAAAATATGTTTATTCTTTTGTGCATAAAGTTCTAACTTGGTATATTTAACATGCACAGCTAAGCACGGAGAGGGTACATCTACATCTGACTCGCGAACTTGCTTGAAAGACTCGCCAGGTACAGACAGCGCTACAGACAGTCATTTACTGCTACCTAAGCCAGATAACTCCAATTTTCTTAGTCCTGATGCTTTGAACTACAGAAGAGGTATTATGAATTCTTCTACTCAATAAGTTGCCTAAGCACAGACATAAAAAAATTAAACTATCATTTTAGGAAGCAGAAGGCCATCAATTTTACCTGTTCCTGATATGGTCACTAGTAGCTTAAATATACCATCAGATAATCAAGAAGACGATGCGGAACCTGACGAGAGCGAAGATGAATTAGAAGACGATGTACCTTGGAGATCGCCTTCTGAAAAAATTGCGTAAGATAAAGCAACACCGGCTTAAGCTTAAACTGCATCCTATCCGCACGGCATTTTATTTTAAACATCAATAATTTAATTTAATAATCTTCTTAAAGTTTTAAATAAAAATTTCCTTTTGGTAGAGCATTTTTGCAAATCTTTATAAAACATAGTACACTGTAATTCTTTTTAAACATCACAAATAAACATTATTCCATCAATTTATATCTTTTAGCTGATTTAACACGGCAACTTGTTTGATAGCTAGAGGTCTATCACTGGCAACATAATTTGTTTTGTGACGGTCCTCAATGATAGTTTTTTGTTGTTTATCATTTTTAGCCTGTGTATTCACTCCTATAGACAGCCGACAAGGGTCACGCCAGCTGCATGAAAACTGCACAAATCATCATTGTTACATGTAAGTGTTTGGCTTTGCTATTCGTTACGTCTGCTAAAGCTTCTCATTGCTTTATTGTTCATTTATTATATAAAAACCATGTTAAAATTTGTGTCAAGAAGTGATGATGAAGATGAAGATAAATGTCACAATGTAATTTTAAAAATGTGTTAACTATTATTTGAAAACGCTGTCTTCTTAAGTGTGTAAAAATTAGGCATGTCTATTTAACATTTTATAAAGACACTAACGTATACTAAAAAAAATACTAGGACAGTGTAAAGAGATTTAGTAAAATATTTATTTTTATACTTAACTGATTTTAAATAGATGCAATGAGGGTCAGCGAGGTATTTAGTTTAATATGTACGATTATAGTCGCATCAAAACCAATTATTCCAGTGAAAATTATTGAAATTAGACCAAAAATGACGAAGTTGTAACGATTTTAGTGCTGCATTCTCAAAAAACGCGCGCTAATATGCACGATTATCCGATGACGTCATCAGGCACGATCGCGTTCAGCGCCACCTTGCGTTCTACTACTATATTTGCTTAAAGCGCGTGGGTTTTTATTACACGTAAATGTATAATGTCGTCTTATTAATATTATACTGTGCCAGAATGCGCAAGTAGAAGTGCTGCTACGCCGGAAACATTGCTTTTTGTGTCCCAAAAGACAAAAAAAGAGAAAGTGGTGTTAGTAGTTAATATATTTGAGGAGAGGCGAACCCACGCCCCCTTTCAACTAAAAGTACTTTATATTAATATCATTTCGACGTAAGTATTATACCAAAGAATAAACTATTCTATATTATTTTAGGTACTTACCTTTATAACAATTATAATTATTTATATAAAAAATATTTAAGAAACCACCTACTTACCTATTTATCAACCATAAGTACAGTAGGGCCCATATTGATAAACCACTCTCAATAACCATCTTAGTTGATACGTTCTCAAGATGTGAACAGCATCTTAAGTTGGTTATTTTAAGGTCAGATATCAAGAGCGTATCAAATGAGATCGATCTGGATTCAGGATACTCAGGATCAACGTTCACGATTCTTTTACATGAAGCTACACGACACTTGAATAAAGTTTGATTAATAACTACAGACCGTTTAGCTCTATTTTTCAGACTGGATAGCTTATTTGGCAAATAATAACCAACAGATGAGTTTTGGATAGCTTATCTGATAAATTACAATCGACAAAGACATGCCATATAAACTATCCAGAACTAATCAGTCAGTCATTCTTATGTCAGATAAGCTATCCAGTCTGAAAAATAGAAGCAATAAGGCTTTATAATCATCAGTCATCCCGTGACCACGGCAGCTGAAAAGGCGTCGGGAAACCCGCTATAGCACGTTTAATATCCGGAAAAGTTGTTTTATTTCAATGAACAGTGCGCGCCGAAACTTAAGATGTAAGTACGTATAATAAGGCTTAAGTTACCATTCAAAAACTTCACATTTCGAATCATCCTTATACCGGAGCGAGGAATGCGTAAAAGCATTTCTCATAGTAGGTATAAAAGAAACAAGGTCAATGATGTAATTACCGAGCGTTGCTCTATAGCCATTTTATCTTATTTTATTAAAGATGTTCGATCCGGGTGCCTATCGATATTCTGGATTGGAATCGATCGTTATACAATATATATGATAGAATTTTTGGATCGACCTAGGACAGAATCAAGTTTAAAAAAAAAATTATGTTGATTCAAGTCATCAAAATATAACTTAATAGTCAAATCAGCTACTTAATAATTTATTTATTTGGCAATCTTAAATTTAAAAATTCTCGAAAACAGTATTTTTATAACCACTCCGGATCCAGGCGATTACGGCTTTCGTTAAATGTATGATTGACCAGCAAGAAACGATGTTCAAAGGGCACAGACATTCCTGCCCCTGATATATTTGGGTTAATATTTTGTATACCTCTAACTTAAAGACAACTATCCTAAGATTTCGATCCGATCCTCCGTACATTTGAATCGATTCGCCAACGGATCGAATGCTATTGTATCGATACAAAAATCGAGTAGATCGTATTGCATCGTATCGATCCATCTGAGTATCGGATCAGATTGAATAATTAGCATCCAATTATATCACATTAATATTCAAATAAAATTTGTGCAAGTACCTTTTTTATAATATTAGGATATTTGGCAGCACAACGACACTAATAATTTATCTGATTTATAGATTTCATATGATTTAATAGTGAAAACCTACACATTTTCATTCCGAATAGTGAATTTATTATCAACCATTTTTTGTAATATGATTATCAATTTTTAACTGAATGTCAATTGAACAAACGATTATTTTGTCATGTCACTATGTTTACTTTGTCAGAAAGTAGGCACACTGGAGCTGTCATATTACTGCATCTAATTACGGGTCTGAGTATAGTACCTACATAATCTAAGTAAGTACGAGTACCTATCTATTTAGTGGATCAAAAAAGGTGAAATCAAATCTATTCATTTTATGTCGTCGTATCTCTGCACTGAAATAAATAAACTTGTTTAAAAAAAAAAACTGCAGCAATGAACTAATCTATCTTCGGGAGATTGTCCGACTGGATCTTGATAAACCCTATTTCTATATTTCCTACAAAAAACAACAAGGTACACGTAAATAATAACAATACACACCACGCACTACTGTACGGACGGGGCGAGTGCCTGGGGTCCATATTAGGTTGCATAAAACAGAAAGGCATATTTAAGAGCTGCATAAGAGTTGATAAATATTAAACAAGAAAATATACCAGAAAAAAGCAACTAGTCTCATGTCGCCCTGACGGGATTCGAACCCGCATCCTTGGGAATCCGACCCAATGCATTCCCAAGGATGCGGGTTCGAATCCCGTCAGGGTGACATAAGACTAGTTGCTTTTTTCTGGTATATTTTCTTGTTTAATATTTATCACATAAAAATAGCATTGTAAAATGCAAAATTAAAAAGTTATAATGCATAAGAGTTTTTTGGCATACTATCATTTCGCATAACGTTCATACAGAATAAATCATAACGCATACTCTTTTTCCCCATAACCTCTTTTGTAATAATGGTATTTCAGTATTTTTTTTTTTGGATAAATGTTTTCACCATAATGATTACGAATCGTAACATTTATTGACATATCATGTTTTATCACAAAATATATTTCAAATGCTTAAATGTTAAAAGTATATAATGCACATATGCACTGCAATCAAGTAAGCAAGCAAGCATGCAAGCAAGCAAGCATGCAAGCAAGCAAGCATGCAAGCAAAGCAAGCATGCAAAGTAAGCATGCAAGCACATGTAAACAAACAAGCATGCAAGCATACATATGGGAAATACACGTCTCCGGCGCTGCGGGAAGTGCAGCCTCTTCGCCCTTGCGTATCAAAACACTGACACCGCGATCGGCTACGCAGCTTCGGCTTGCTTCGGCGACCAGCCTCAGCCACTCCGCCTCGCGGGGTGACTGCGTTTTGCTTGGCGGGCGGGGGCTGCTCTCCCTCCACGCCTCCGGGCTTTAAATTGCACTCTAGTATTTGGCATACAAGTACCACGGCAAGGTGACCACGACAGGTCGGGATCGGGACCTAGTTCCCTACCAAACACGCTAACTAAAATATAAACTTTAACTCGTAATTGTTGATGGTTACAGGCAATATAGTTATGGATGGACAAGTCCATTATGCATTTCGTATTTTATGATAAATTGCCTTTAAACATATTATGTTAAAAGAAATTAGAGTAAGTAAGAATTATGCTGATGAAACCATTATGCGTTTATTAAACTACGCTTATCATAATTTATGCGAAAAGACTATATGCCAAAACTGTTATGCCAAACGACATTATAACTAAAAACATTATGCAACCGAAAGGACACCCGAGTGCCCGCCACTCGTGCCTCGTGACGTCATCGCACGTACCGCGCGGGTCAGCGCGTGTTTTCAAACTCCCTTTTTTCAAACTTTAATTACTCCGTCATTTCTCAATGGATTTGAGTAATTCAAAAAGATATTTACTCAGATATTTATATTGTATACGATGTGGTATACAGAATTGCTATATGTTTTTGTCAAATTGATCCTCATTATATGGAGGTAGGTAAGCAGTAAACGTAATTTCCTTCTGATTAAAGTACTATTAACTGAATATTGAATAACGATACTTACATAAAACTGTAAACAAATCTACGAAATTTTTTATCTTCATCATCTCTTTAAATTTTGTATTTCAATTATTTGATTACCATTGGATAAAATAACATTTGTTTTAAATATAAAGAACTGGTCAACATGACGACAAGTCTTTCTTATGCACAACAGCTACAGTTTAGATACATTATAAAGAAAGAATCCCTTAATTGTTACTAATGAACTCGGATCATAAAATACTATAGATATGCCATACAATAGCAATGACTTATACCGCTACTTGATACACCATTATGTACGAGACAAGGGCGGTTTCGTCTGGGCTCCGTCCCCATACTTCATGTTCGTTCCCGGCACGAGATTCCATGTTTGTGTCTTACAATAAAATAAAGCTGTTGTTAAGATCTTTTAAATTACATATTTCGCATTTTGATAAACCACTGGGGACGGAACCGATTACTATCTTTTATAACAGAAAAGCTTTAAACAAAGTACTTCAAAGTTTGTTTGAATAAGGACAGGAAGAACAAACAAGTTAGAAAAAGCGTAGGGGGCTGCGCTACTTTTAGGTACATGAGAAGAGCGCTCACACTCTATTTTAAATAAATTAACGGTGTTGATCCAAGGTAATCAGACAATAGGTACCATAATCATTTTTGTAAATGTCTATATTTTGCACAAATCCACAACAATATTCTGAATATAATTGCACTGTCTTCTAAAAATCTGATTTAAGTTCTTTAAGCAATTATGTGCATTGTGTCTCTGTATAAACCCCTGAACGTAAATCCCAACTGCACGCCCCGCACCCTGTCTCCAGCGATGACGTCACAACCAGCAGCTTCTCGTCGTTAGCAGGCAGTGACGTCGTGCACAGCGCCTGGCGAAACGATTTTACAAGGTAAGCGAATGTTAGTCTTATGTATAATGAAACACGTCATAGCTCACGCAAAAAATATAATATTGTCAAACCACATTGATATTAGCCAAATCCGAAGAGCATATAAATCTAACCGAAAAATCATTACGAGCAACGGATGTATGAAAGGGTCGGTTACGAAGGTATTTAGGTTTCTCAAATCATTCAAGTAAAGTGTTCATAAAATTTTTGACCTTTCATAACACAATGGAGCGAATCAACCCTACTCACAAGGGATGTTACGGAGGTTCAGTTCCGATTTCGAAAGGTCAGAACTTCCGATTGATTTCGCACATTCGGTTCCGATAAATTTAATCGGAAGTTATATCCGAGGTTACATTTCGTGAAAACAGAAATTCAATCAATGGAGATGACAAATATAGCCGAATTTTTTGCTTCACTCTATTTTTGGAACTTTTATTTATGCATTTACAATGCTATTTATACAGTAGTGGTCATATAATTAAAGTTTGGAGTGTGGGTTCTCTCTAGGATGGACCGAGCTGTAATATGATAATGGCCATCTTGGGAGTGAATTGAGGAGATCCAGATGGCTATACATACCTAACTTATCTGAACATTTTTTTTATTTCAATAATAAAACACTTTATTTCACTTAAAAGGATCACAGACAAAAAGGGCAGAAGAAGTAAACACACAAAAGGCGGACTTATTGCTAAGTAGCAATTTCTTTAACTCAGCAGGTTTATTTTTGCGTAATAAAACCTGGCCATTTTCCTGCTGCCTGCAAATTTCTCAAGAAAAAAAGAGGGTTTCCTCAGAACGTATTCATGTAGCTACAACGGTTTATGTGCTTGCCCTTCATGCCCAATCCTAACTTCCCTTCCAACTATATAAAAAAAACATTATCGTGATTTTAGACCTGCCCTTTACACATCTCTCTTCGACCTACGCCTCTGATTTCAGTTCCGATACCGGCTCCGATTCCGATAAAGCAAATGTAAAAACTCCCTTTCAGAACTTGGTTTTGATATAACCACATCCGTAAAATCCCTGCTACTCACACTAGTTCGCCGGCTTTGTTCAACTGAGCCAGATAATTTGTATCAGTTCTGTACTGTTATGATCGTGATGTACATTAAGATGTTCGTCCTGTAGAGATGTTAGAGCTATACATATTGAACACATTTTGTAGAATTAGTGTAAAATTGAGCGGACGCCGCGGCAGCCGAGCACGCCCATGCAAATATGGATTTGCGAATGTTTCACTTTCCTATAGCAACTGTAAAATGCACTGCGTTGCGCGTCGGTCGGTGTTACAATTAAAATGGAATGGATACCTATCTTGGGTATCTAAATATAATTTATTTTGTTGTATGTCGTCAAAATCATTGGTGTCTTTAATTATATGAATAAACGTGTACACTATTTAATAATATATATAATATACAGTGACAGGATAGGACACGTCACATTAAAATAGCATTGTAAAATGCAAAATTACAAAGTTATAATAAGATGGCTGTTTCATCTTTATCAATAACTAGTCAAACATTTATAAAAATGTTTCTTTCGAATGCGAGAATATTTCTCTCATTGATGAAACGATGGTGGTCTACACCGTAGAAAGGTGAATTTACTAGGAAAATTCGACGTGTCCTCATCGGTATCTGTAGTATAATTGGTTAGTGCAGGGGCCGGATTCCCAAGGATGCGGGTTCGAATCCCGTCAGAGCGACATGAGAAAAGTTGCTTTTTTCTAGTACATTTTCTTGGTTAATATTTATAACATAAAATAGTATAGTAAAATGCAAAATTACAAAGTAATAAAGAAATAATGTTAGTTAATTCATCAAGCTTTTTTAAAAAAATTACGTCAAGTCGCTTTCGATTGAAAGTATAGAATAAGGTGAACTTTTCCATTTGCTCTCCAGCCTTAAAAAATTGAATTACTCAATCTTCTGTGCGGATGGCACCCGAGCCTTTTATTCGTTCGAAAGGTTTCTCCAGCATAACTTAACTGTTGTGTCAAACTAACTACTAACTAGTGCTTCTTAAAGTAACTGATATTTTTTTTCCTTATCCTCTCCATAATGCCCTTTAATTCCATTCCAGGCTTCGGTTAAATTAACTTAATACTAGCATTTTTTTTCCGCGTTTTTCCAAATCACCTTTCAGAAATGATAACCTGGAAAGTGTGATGTTTTCTTGAATTTTATGAAGGAAAGAAGCGTTTCCTCGTCCCCGTAGTTAATTAAAAAAATGCATATCGTAGTTAAAAGCAAAATTTTGCCCTCTCCTTCACCATCTGAACATAACAAAAAAATCTGGCCAAAGAATCTCTGGTACTACAACTTCTCTTATGTTTTTAGACTCGGTTTTGGATAGTTATTTTTTTTTTCTAGCTCGTAATAAAGTTATTTGTTATTTATTCTTACAATTTAACATAATCTTCTTCAACAAGCGATTGTCATGTCAAAACTTCGAATGGTATAATTAGCAGACTTTAGATTTGCATATTCGATTAAAACTGAAACCTTTTTTTTTTTAAATCGCTTTACATGAATGCTTGATCTCTTTTCCGGGTATAACATGGCCCATCTTTTCATTCATTTTGATTAACGCATTGCTTTCTTATCGATTTGACAACCTCCAGATACTACTTACATCTTGGTTTTTTTTATCAAGCGTATTTTAAATACTGGAATTTGCCAATAATGACGTTGATTGACATTAATAAATTGGACTTAAAGCTATTTTAGTTGTGTTAAACATTTTGAAATTACATTTAATCTTAAAAAAATATTATAAGCTGTTCGTTTAAAAATATCAGGCTAAAAAAATACGAAAAATTCAGTTAATAGACTATATACGCAATCGCATTTAAGCAATTAAAATGTCTAGGCATTGACGGTTAGTCAATCTGCTTGTTTGTAAAATGACGTGTTTAGTATTATTGAAGCAGTGGCATGTTGCATTTTAGGCAGAGTGGGCAACTTTCACTAACTTCACTAAACACATTTAGGGCTAAACATACTTAAAATGACATTGTCAGTCATACGTTTGAAGTTAACAAGTGACAGAAGGAAAATATGTTTATCGCTAAACGGATTTTGTGGCAGTTGGTGAAAGTCATCCTGTGTTCATAATTGGAAAAAAACAGATGTCAATTGTGAAAGCTAAGTTAGCTAATTACTAAAGAAATAAGCATTGAATTAGGGTCCGTTTAAAAATATCATTAAAGAGTAAGCTGAATTAATATTTGCGAACGCGGACTCTCGGTAGCTCAATAATCAGAGTTGGAGCATTGGGTCGGACTCCCAAAGCGTTCTATCTAAGCGATATGGAAACAAATCAATTTTATCTAGTATATTTTCTAGTTTATGATTAATAAAATTGATCACATAAAAATATTAAAATAACATTTTTATAAATATTAAACAGAATATAGCAAAAAATCTAATTAAGTGACCAAAATAAGTTAATTGTACAAAAACAAAGCTGCCTGCATTATCTCGATCCAATCTATTTCTCAACACACTAAACGGTGGATATGACTAATATTGGCGGACAATCGAGTTCCTAAACTCGATTTTTCTGCAAGATTTGTCATCTCCATTGATTGTGTATGTATTCACTTTTCACCAATAACCTCCGATATAACTTCCGATTTAAATTTATCGGAACCGGAGTCGGAACCGAATGTGCAAAATCAATTGGAAGTTCCGACCTTTCGGAATCGGAACTGAATATCCGTAACAACCCTATTGGGTACATTCGCAATCTCATGAAATCAATTCCAAACGTTCTGGATCGCTCGTCGTAAATAAACAAGCTGTAGAGCTACAGAACTCTACAAAAAGCCTTCTTGGACTAATGTTATTTCTCTAATTGCAATTTGCAAGTCGAATCCTCGGCATATAACGAGGAGGACTCATACGGTAATAAAAAAAGTGCAAAAAATAATAATTGCACCATTGGTTTACTATTTTCTTTGATAAAACTCAAAGGGACTCTCAAAAGCTCAAAGGTTTTTTTATTAGGTATAATGTTTATAAATATTTTTAGGTCTTTTTTTAGGAAATTTTTAGGAAAATAATTAATTTATCTTATTTTACCAGTTGAAAACCTCCAAACCCTTTAGTTAGCCCAGAATGCTTAAAATACATGGTGGCCTTTATTTTGTTTTAAGTATATATCATATTTATTTGTGTCTCGAAAAATCGGACTTCTTGCTACCTGTTGAAAACAATGGCATACTGTAGGAGAACTATTAAATAAAAAGGACGCGAACGCAATATTGCTAAGCGAATCAGTGAATTCACTTAGCAATATTGCGTTCGCGTCCTTTTTAGACCCTCTGTTTTGTACAGAATTTTAAAAAGCTATTAAGAATCGGAAGAGACTGATTATAAAATGATTTCGGCAATACTGCGTACAGAATTTGATGTAGAAATATAAACCGAGTAATAAAAGGATTCTGAACAGACAGACTAACCTAAGTAAGAGTCACGACGGACAAACTAAAAAAATACATTCACCGGCACATTTAATGGCCAACTATTTTTATACAAACATGCTGACTTAGCGACTCTATACATGAAAATGTCTACATATTTCTGCAAAGATCTGTATGCTAATATTTAGGTTAAGCAATCGATTATCCTATTAGCAATTTTAATGAGTGCCGAAACCACTGCATTTGTCTATAGAGGCAGATCAATGTTTCTTCGCGCATTTATCATTAAAATAAAAAAGTTTAACGGATTTAAATGCACAGTGCGCATCCGTAAAAGTTGTTTTAATTCAATGAGTGCTTCATCAGATTCCATACAATGTGGTATGGCCATATAGTTATACTTTGCTCAAACAAAGCCATGGAAAAGGGAAAATATAATCTCTTTAAAGTGCTCGTTAGACAGTTGAACGAGTCTTTGCAGAAATATGTTGTTGTTGTTTGTATAGTCGCAAAGTAATCATGTTTGTATGAAAATAAAGGGAAGGGCCATTAAATGTGCTGGTGAGTATATAGATCTAGTATATAATTATTAGAACCTTATAGTCCAAGTACAATATCATACTATCCCTCCTTACAATCATCAGCAAACACATCTAGCTCTAGAGTTACATCTGTCGAGGATGTTTCGCGAGTAGCAAATACCTTTTTGCCCGCGTCCACCAATGCAGGCAAACCTCGGGTGCACATGCAATGGATTAATGATGTTAAACTTTTTATCATGCGTACCTATTACATCACAAAACTGGAAACCGACATGACATTATACAGGCAAAAACTACATGAACGATTCTTATTAAATACACAAATGTTACATACCTGCCGAATAGTACGAAAATTCCTAGAAACAGATGAAAATGACCAAACCACATCCACAAATACACCATCAATTCAGCTCACCCTATAATGTTTTCGACTGCGGAGGGGTACGTCTTAGAGGCATGTTGCAAACTTACAATAGAAATCAATGCAGCAACGATGAATAATAAACTTGAGCCAGCTCTTTATAATGAGCCGCTAATCGTTTTTGCTTTTGAATCGCGGCAGCTCCAAAGGCGGTTTCACATCGATGACGTATACCAACGGAAGCTGCGATACTAATACCACAGTCTATCTATGCATAAAGTCGTCCGAAGGACACGTTTTACCAGAGCAATCTTGGGTGAGAGGGGGTGCTAGCGAGAACGACCTGCCATACGCTCACTCGGGACAATGATATATGTCCTGATAAATATTTCAAGAAAAATAGAAAAAAAAAACAACTTGCCTCATGTCGCCCTTTTTTGATACTAGGAGAATTGCTTTTACGCATCCCTCGCCCCCCAGGTGCAGGGACGATTCGAAATGTTGGACTCGCCTGGAGTACTACGAACTAAAACTCCTAGTACTTGCCCTCCAGGCCGCCATTGGTCACGGGGGGTAGGGTTCGCAATCACCCCCCTAAGACCAGGCGGCCGTGGCCCGATTGCCCGGGCCCCCTCGCGGCTGGAAGATGGGCGAGCAAGCTTAGCCATCTTCCCAGACGTTGGAAACCGTGCAAGGCCGGCGTGGTTTCACCAACCGCCTTCGGCGGGTACGGGCCGCATGAGCGTCTTGCTCGCGAGCACTCTCCGCTGTCTACTTCTGATGGATCACATCCTCGCAGAAGGAGACTGCCGCCTGCCACGATCTGTCACTACCCAGTATCTTACTGAAGATGCTGGGTAGGGAGAGATCGCCCTGACGGGATTTTTCTAATATATTTTCTTGTTTAATAGATAAATAGTAAAAGTTTTATTTGCTAAGACACACACATACATTCATTACACAAATAGAAAAAAATATATGAAAAAGACAAAGAAAAATAAAATTAATAAAAACAAAACAAAGGAAATCAACATTTACAATATTAACAAAAACAGAAGACAAACAGAAAAAAGGAATGCACGTGTGTGCAGCAGCAAGTAGGGTCCAGGCTCGATGTGTGGCTTTTGCCGGTCAGCAAAAACACCGATTTTCAGCCGTCACCCTCAGATGAAATGCGTGAACCAGCAACTGCGCCGTTCTATTAGGTGGTAGGTGAGTGTGTGTTTGTGTGCGTGTGTGTATGTTATAAGAGTGTGAACATAAAATATTTATATGCTTATCAATAAAAATAAAAATAAAAAAAGTAATTAAAAAGAGGGGAAAAAATATATAATAATAACGATCATTATAAATAATAGGGAGTAGGCTAAATGATACGGCCACAGACCTCGGCAGCCACAGCATCGATTAGACAAAACTACCACCAAAGTAAGTAAGTGTGAATGTAGTTTATGTTTGAAAGTGTACTTAGAAGTTAGGTTCCGAATAGGCGGCGGCAAATCATTCCAGCACTTGGTGGCTTGGAATCGAAAACTGCCCCGAAATGCTACCGGTTGACGACATTTAGTAGTTACTACGACGGTAGTTAGTGAGTGGTCGTCGCATCAATCTGAATCCGTATCTGTCACGAAGGGGTGTGAACTTGAGATTCTTGAAAAGATATTCTGGTCTCTTAAACTTCTTCACGTCAAACATGAGATATAATATAATATTTATCACATAAAAATAGCATTGTAAAATGCAAAATTAAAATGTTATAAGATTATTATGTCCTGTCAAATACTATGAAAGTCTTGTCAAAAGCGGCATGGCCGCGAGGTTTCAAGGGCGTTGTCGCCGTTGTCCCACTGTAGCTCCTTAGTTACACTGTACTATCAAGTATTCTGTGGTTACACTGTACTAATACTGTCTCGCAAGTGTTGTCTGGTTCACACGGTTGCGCTTACGTCTCGCGATTCATGCGATCCTGGTACGCGGCTCAATTTCTTATGCTCGATTTTTTTTTTAAATAGGATTAAAATAAAAATATACGGTGTGCACGCTTTCGCGATCCAGGGGGGAGAGGAGTATCTATGCATTCAGCGGTATTGAAAGTGAATTAGTTTTACTTTCTCTTGCGTACCTAAACCATATGACAGAGAAATATTTTTAATTTAATATTGTTAAGATTATTTATTTTGTCTCTATACTTTTGGGACACCCCAGTGTAACATGGAAAATTGTGGCAAAATATTCTGTAACCGACCCAAGCTAGTTAATTTAGGTGTGCAACAAAAAACGTTTACAACACAAAAAATAAAATTAAATGCATGCAATAACTTAGAATATAATGAAAAGCTAATAAAGGATTAATCCTCCATGTTCCCTTTTGTTTATGCACATGCCCTTGTACCGAGCATGTGATTTAACCAAATTGATGTTGAATGTTAGATTAATGAAAAGCACCTAAATAACGTTTTAGAATTACTCACTATAATTTTTATCTAAACTGTATGTTTTACTTGTAGTTGATTTTAATACTGATAGGTACTCGTAGTTGAACGATTATCAATTGTGAAGACCCCTCAGTAAGTACTTATACTCTATTGAGGATTTGTCTTTTTATATGACATTTTCTTGCTTTGCTTCGATGCCTGTTCGACTATATTTATAATCACTGCATATGAATTTCTGTACGATAATATTCACTGACACAAAAACATACTACTTAGTTTGGCCATAAATACTTTTACAATTAAAAATAATCAAAATATTACATTTGAATTTGGAATCTGTCATTTTTATATGTTTGTTCATTGTGTTTTCTCATTTTGGCGCTAATACATTGTACAATATTTTGCGATATAAAAGTGGACTGGGGTATTAAAGAGAACCGAATCGCTGTGATTGCATTATACAAAGTAGCAAAATGCAATTTTTAAAACTCTCCATACGCAAGGTATTAGTAAAATGTTTGTACCGGGTTAATAGGTACAATGAGACCTCCTCTGCTTGTGACAGAAAAAGATCTGGCCGTCCACGTATTGTTCGTACGAAAAAGGTGGTCAAAGCAGTAAGGGAAAGAATTCGAAGAATTCCTGTCCGAAAGCAAAAGATTTTATTTCGGGAGATGAAGATAGCACCTAGAACCATGTATTTTAAAAGATGACTTAGGACTTGCAGCCTATAAGAGACGTACTGGTCATTTCTTAACATTTAATTTAATAAAGAATAGGGTGGTAAAATCGAAACAACTACTGAAGCGGTACGCAAAGAGAAGTCACAGAAATAATTTGTTTAAGGATAAGATTTTTTTACAATTGAGCAACATTTTCACAAAGAAAATGACTGTTTTTATGCTCACAGCTCTAAGGAAGCTTCCCAATTAGCAACGTGGGCATTATCCGACTTCAGTGTCGGTTTGGTGGGATATTAGCTATGAAGGAGTGACTGAGCCATACTTTTGTGAAAAAGGTATCAAAACATCGGCACAAGTGTATCAAGATACCATTCTTGAGAAGGTAGTGAAGCCCCTTAACAACACCATGTTCAATAACCAAGAATGGTCCTTCCACCAAGACTCCGCGCCGGGTCATAAAGCTCGGTCTACGCAGTCTTGGTTGGAAACGAACGTTTCGGACTTCATCAGAGCTGAAGACTGGCCATCGTCTAGTCCCGATCTTAATACGCTGGATTATGATATATGGTCAGTTTTAGAGAGTACGGTTTGCTCTAAACGCCATGATAATTTGGAGTCCCTAAAACAATCCGTACGATTTGGGAGTGAAGAATTTTCCCATGGAAAGAGTGCGTGCTTCTATTGATAACTGGCCTCAACGTTTAAAGGACTGTATGGCAGCCAATGGAGACCACTTCGAATAAGATTTTTATATTTTAAATTGTTTTATATTTATGTATTAAACTAACACACAGGAAAAGTAAGAAATGTTATTTGCAATAGAATATTTTTTCTTTGCTACAGTATTTATGGCAAGACTAGGTATAAGTTAACACTATACTAACATGAAAAGAGTGAAAGCATAAACTATTTTTTTTCAGGATCGTAAAAGGATTTCCTCCAGTATCGCCATTCATTGGAGTAAGTCCGACTCTATGCTATTTATTGAAAGAGAAGAAGCCTCTCTGTTGCTTACAACTAGCACAGGTGTGTGAGCATTGTGCATATAGGAACGCCAAAGAATACCAATGGCAAAACAAGACAATAATACTTGCCGCGGACTATGCTTCAAATGGAATATATAACTTTATAATCCCTTTACGAGCCCACTTCAGGTCTAAGACTTCACTCAATCCTATCATCCTATTGTTGGAACGCAGACCTGATATTGCATTTTTGGATGCGATATCATACTTTCCATTGGTATACTGGATGTTAGGTAGTATCGATTGGTAAGTGTCTTGAATATTTAATATCGAGTAAACGTTTCTTTAAAAAAAACTAAATCAATAGGTAATGTTACATCTTAATTGCCAATTTACAGCTTAGACGATCTTCTGCGGGCAGGAATAACCTTAGCCGAAAATGTTGTGGTTGTCAACAAAGAATTGTCGAATTCGGCAGAGGAGGATAGTCTCGCAGACTGCAACACGATTGTCGCTGTGCAAACGATGTTCAAGTAAAAACAACCTCTTTTTACTTTTTTTACTTTACTGGTGCTATTTATTTATAATATGGATGAATAATAGTATGGCTACTGCGAAAGCGAATCGCGAGGCGTTCTTTGCGATCAATATATGTTTTCATTGCTAGCGAACCACTGATTGCGAATATTATTATGTTTGGAGCGAAGCGAATGACGGTTTAACTATTTTATCCAAATTATTTTGTTTTTTTCCTTTGCAGATTTTTCCCATCGATCAAATCAATAACGGAACTATCGCAATCTTCAAATATGCGCTTCATGCAATTTCGGGCACACGACAAATACGCATTGCATCTTTCAAAAATGGAAAAGGTCTTTTAAATTATAGTTTAAAAGTTTAATAAAAACGTGTCCTATGCTCAAATAGCTCAATAGCTCTTGTAAAAAGTATGGAATTTGTTTTATATAAATACTGTACATAATACAGCGGTTTAAAGCGACCATTCAAACTAAATAGTTATCGTCTCTTTTATAAAAAAAAATACAATAAACTTTAATGAGGCACTTGATTAATGCATATGATTATTAATGTATGTTTAATTAAAAGTATATTATTATAATATGTATATTGTGCTTACAGCGTGAAAAGGAACGAGGCTCTCACATATCTTACATGTTTCGATTGCCATTCGCCGCTGGTTCAGTATTTTCAGCTTCAATGTTGGACACGTTACTATACCAAGCATTTGTCAAAGATTACGTTATCACATTTGTTCGACTATTATTGGGAGTGGATCAGGCTCCTGGATCGGGATTTCTGACTTCGGTAAGTATATATTAATTCAAATTACTGCTGTAGCGTCGTTGGATACCCGCTTGCGAATTTCTGTGGTTGCCATCGCCCTCTTGTGTCTTTATGCGAGTTTTGTACGCCGTACGTTGCAATGTTAAAACTAAAATTTAGCTTGAGACTTTATTGTATACTTCTCGTATAAATCATCAAAATTAAAATTCTAACAGATGAAAATAACAAAAGAAGACATGTGGATACGAACGTACGGTCGTCTGTATCAAAAGTTGTGTTCGACGTCATGTGAAATCCCAATAGGGATATATCGTACTCAGGACACGAGTCTAGCCGATCCCTCCCACCACGTGAGTATGTCGCCACGGACCCCAACAAACTGGTTTTGGTCACGCCTCGCGAGAATGCGACCATCGCGTTCGCGTGCATCGGTGAGTCGGCTCTCTCCTACACTCAAACAAAACTCCTTAAATACAGTCCTTTTACTACTGCCTTCTATCTCTGACCGCTGTTACAATTTCGTACTATAAACACAACTTACTATGTAGTAGTCCGCCTATGGACTGTATTTCGGGTCAAACTTTTAATCTTTTTGCCTTTATTTCGCGTCAGCGTCACACCCTTTTCATTAATGTAATCTGTTTACATTTACATATTTTGAGCCTAATGATAATAACACTTGTGGCGTGTCTGCAATTTAGTTATAGTATTTACAAATTTTCTATCTTTCACGCGAATCTTGTTTTCTGTCTTATTAAACACGAGCTTTAATTTTATCATTTATTGCAAACTGCTGCAGCCAAAAAGGTTAACTGAAACTCTCGCTTTAGTACGGATATTGTTAATTTGTGATGCGTTTTATTATTTTGTACAAAATATTGGTTTACGCCTGGGAAATGAATCTATTATAGTTTGGACAAATATCCGTAATCTTATCGGTATTCCAACTCGATGATCGCAGTCCCGTCTATTTGTTATATTTGTAGTGTGTGTTCTGCATGTTTTGTTATAGAAAGAACTCATAGAATAGAACTCAACAGTACCTAATACCTATCACTCGATGTGAATTTCCAGTACCCTACTTCGTGTGAAATGATAAAGTAGAACACGTACCAACTTAGATAAAGTAAGACGATACTAAAACATAGTTCACTGCATGACTGTTCTAAACTTAACCATCATTAATAGAATCTTAAATTCGTTTGTTTTAGCGTGTCACTAAAACGATATAACGTTGAATCTACTCAGTCTACATAAAAGTAAAAGAAAAATGGTGCACTAGTTAGCCGCAATGCTTATGCTTATTGCATGTTTTAAATGAACTAACGCAATCGTGACATCATTATTTTCTCCATGTGCCACTGAATCAATATCATGGAAATCATTACTTAGCGCAATATGAGAGACATCAAAATTTTAAAAATATTGTGAGTCTACATCGTGCTTAATAAAGTTGACGCCCGTTAGGACAGCCCTTCTAATGGGATATGTTGATGTTGAGACTGTAGGAAAAAGTTGGCAAAAACTGTGACACGATAGTTGCAGCAGGAGGAGGGCGAAGGCAGCGGTTTCCCGGCGTGCGGGCGGCGGGAGGCCACCAGCTGCCTCGGCGGCTGCTACGGGGAGCGCACGCCGGCGGTAAGGTCTAAGGCTGTTGATATAGAAAGCGCCCCAGGCGCGGGCGCTGTGACATAAAATGTAAGGCGCGCGCCCTCGCCGCTTGGTATTATGTTCCTAGGCACCTTACATTTTATGTTCACAGAGCCCTAGCCTCGCGCCGGGGGCGCTTTCTATATCAACTCCCTAAGTTAAGCCCCGTGTCCACTAGGCGCGCCGAGCGGAGCCGAATCGAATCTCAAATATTCGCTTGCTGTACATTTACTATGATAGCGCGTCCATTAGCAATAGCGACGAATCGACCGCGCTCTTTGCCTGCAGACGTATTTCGACCTACTTTGATTAGGAATTGCAATTCGTCTGAGATGCACACGCAGGTAGAAATGAGATTCGATTCGATTCTGATGTAGTGGACGTGCTACAAGGGCTATTCAGTGCAACTCCATACGTACTAGCCATGGGTAATACTGGGTTTTTCGAGTACTGAACCGAAACTATGTATTGGTTCTCAATAACGGTTGTCAAAACTATTTTTAAAACTATTAAAAAAGTTATTTTTATTATTATTATTTATTAAAACTATTAATCGGGGGTATTGGGGTATATTCAGTTAAATAAGGTATTGCCAAAACGTGGTTTATTGACGTTATAGATTAAAAAAAAACCATTATATTTCTTAGCAGTTAATGCAAAAATACGGTTTTACTCTCTATCTTTTATTTCGATACATATGACGCGTTTTCACCACCCACAGATAAGTTATGTATAGCTTATCTGACAGATGATCTAACAGTTGTAATAAGAAAAAAATTACAAGTTATCATATGTATCAGTTGTAATATGAAAAAGATGTCAAGCTATCTGCCAGAATAGTTCTGCATAACTTATCTGACAGATTATTTTTGTATAGGTTATAGACCGATCATTTGACATATTTTAGTATGAAAAATATGTCAATATATCTGCCAGATAAGTTCTAGATAGCTAATCTTATTTTTTAGTTAATTTTACATACTTTTCATATTACAACAGTAAAATAATCTGCCAGTTAAATTATTCAGAACTTATATGTCGGTGAAACCGGCCCTGACAGTTGTTATATAAAATACTTATCTGTCAAATCATCTGCCAGATAAGTTATCCGGAATTTATCTGTCGGCTTGAAACCGGCCCTCTATAAATATCATATTTTACTTTCCCACACCCATGGCAAAATAATTATTTGCGAACACGGTAAAATTATTTATAATAAACGTTATTGTAATCCAGATGTTACTGAATATAATACTGCATTTGAACTTAACGACTTCTTGTGTGCGTTTGAATAAATATTAAATGACATGGGAAATAAATTAAAAATATATTTTTATAGTGGTAATTCGGAAAATTTTAGTGGTCTATAAGCAACGCTAGTAAATTCTAAAATATCCATATTTTATTTAATATTTTTATAAATTATGTGTTGTACTTATGCGTTCTTTTAAAAGGCCGCTAGTAACAAGTGGGTGGTTCGGTATTGAATATTCTGTAGGTTTTAAGTTTCAACAATAACGTGTGTCTGTTGATAAATAGTTTCACCACAGACCAATACATAGTTATTGGGTATTGCACCAATACATAGTTTCAGTAACTGTTTATGGTTCATAACGACCATCTCTAATACGAACCATATAATAAAATCCCCAAAACCAGCCTACATTCCAAAGAATTCAGAATTGCCTTAATGATTTATCAATGAGTAGTGATGTTCTGATTCAATTATCATGTTTTATTATATCGGAATAAAGATGGGAAAAATCTATTTTGCCAGCAAAAATGCCATAGAAGTTGATATGCCTATGTATCATTTTTTTAATGCTGGGGTCTTGAAATAGTTTGGTTGGTAATAACTAAATTTAATAATCCATTTACATTAATATCATTTGTATTGACAAAGCTTTGCTACCAAATAATGTACTTAACCTTCAAGCGGACGCGCGTAGTCGAATCGACCGCGCTTAGTACATTTCTTTCATATTATTATTATTATTACCCATCACATGTGCTTCTCATTTCTAGTAGCCTGTCGCTATGTCTTTGGGAGTAAAATAAGGAGTTTACCGTCGCTCAGGGGGCTCCCCCCACCTCACAGATCGCGATTGCTTTAGGCGCGGCGCAGTCGTCAAAAAGACTACACGCGCCTGTCGTCGAAAGGGTTACGCGCGACGCGATTATAGAATTAAGCTTATAATATGTTTTTTTTTAATATAAAATTAGTCGTAGACGTTACCACGAAGTACACTACTCGAGGAATTACTAAGAGAAGACGAAGCAGAGAAATCAGAGCTCAGCGACCAAGGCTCTGAAACTTCCGACCACATATTTTAGAGGAACCTCAATATGCTAAAGAATCAAACTGCTCGGACTCAGATGAGGATGACTTGCCTCTTTCAGAAATTAATAGCTGTTTTTTTCCTAAATTGTTTTTTTATGTTAATTAATTTAATAATTGTTTCTTTTTAATAAATTGTAATTACTTGTTTTGACAAATTAGGCTTTAAAAACAATGATAATTAGTGCTTTATCTCTCTGATTCATCCCATGGGTCTTTTTGGTTGCGCCCGCTCCCGTTACAAATGACCGCGCGCCCGCTTGAAGGTTAAATGAAAAGCCTGGGGGCCTATTACAACGTCTTACTTCCCGCCAGTTTACGCCTTAAAGTAAACTGTTTTCCCGTACCGTTTGATCTCTGGTTGAGAGCCAGTCACGTGACACGTCCTCTGCTTGGTCATTGTCGTCTTATAAACATTCAACTGTCATTTCTTGGTAGGATTTAAGGTTGGTAAGATAAGTTAAATTTATGTCAAACATACGATTCGGTCTACGTAGGCCGGTTTCCTTTGACTTTTTTAACTGGTTAATCTAGCAGTATTTTCTATTCATCAGTGTGCTAGGGCACTGGCTTATGGATTGATAAGGATAATGATTCATGACCCACCATGCTGACCCAATACGATTAAGTAGGTTTTAACGATTGCAAATACAACCAGCAGGAAGTCCGGGATCAACTGCCTTCTGAAGCACGGAGAAGCTTAAGATAACAAACTTTTGACAACCCATCCTGTGACTAACCATGCTTAACGGCTCGATATAACCGTCAAAATACCCAGATTTGTGCGTAACCTCGTACTACAAGCCGATTGAATTTACGTTTCTCACTGGAGGGGAGACCTCTCATGAATTAAACCACAGAACACACACGTCGACTTTCCATTTCAAATCAGATAAAGCCGACTGGACATTATTTAAACAATTATTTGATGGCATTTTGACCCCCTTCCAACTGCTGGATATTAACCTAAGCGAAGCCAACCCTACTGATTTAGAGAAAACATTTGATAAATTTACAGACGCCATACAAACCGCTTGGGAAGGCTCTATGCCAGCGAAGGCACCTTGGTTGGTCGACGAACTAGAGTCATGTAAAAGCAAAGTCTTGGATCTGCATCGGAAATTTCTCACTGCCGATTGACCAGATCCGGCAGGAGCAAACAGCGGCCAAGGAAAAGTAATACAATCTCATGAGAGCTGAATCAACTAAGAGACACTTTCTAGAGTTCTGCGAGCTGCAAACTAAAGAAAACGTCTCGTCCCCTACCAATTGTTTACTGAAGGAAGGAGCCCCTCTAAAGCAACAGTTGAGGCAACCCTTGACCATTTCTTTCCGACGGATACTCCTGACTCTCAGCTCAGGCACGAAGAACTCCACTCGAAAGCGTTTTACGGACATACCGGACGTCCTCATCTTCTCAGTTGGGGAAGTCCTAGAATGTCTAGACCAAATCAACTATAAGAAAGCTTTTGACTACGGCCAAAACCAAAACAACCTAAAGATATGGGAAGAAGGATATTTATATGCAAAACAAGAAGTTTACTTCCAACAATTAAGGATTGAAGTTCTTTAGCCACATCATTCGAGTTAACAAAAATCGTGGCTAGTCACCCATTTGACGGCTTACCACAAAACTTACCTTCACCACCGCTTCAAGATCACGAACAACGATTTATGCCCATGCGACGGATAAACCAGTCAGGGCTTACAACACCATACTTGACATCATCAGAAAGGAGTCTTTAACGAATTCCTTCACAAATTCCCTTAAGAGTTACAATAATACACTCACCATCAGAAAAATCGCACCTTTTAAAAAACCCACTTTTAAACTTCTATTTATGAGGGAAATGTTTTATAATAATATATGTTAATAACGCTGGAGATTTTTTTTAAACGGTGAGATATTTTTACTTTGAGTATTCTTAAAAAAACTTACCGTTTGCATCTTGTTAGAAAAAGGTATAATATTAATTCTTCTTGAACTCCTCCTGTAACAAATAAAACGGAGAATTAAAAACAATAAGTTTGATATATAAAAAAAAAATTGTTAAATAAACAGATGAGTGGCAAGTTGATGATTTTGAAAATTACTAATCATCAACAACGAAGCAAAACTTCAAAGAAGGTGTCTTCGAGAGTTTAGTGACCCTTCTGACGTTAAAGAAGAGAATTCCACAAACGGGTTTGATTGAGTAAAGTCTACAATTTATGTGATGAACTGAGATCGCATATTAAGGCTGGGCCCGCGAGAGCATCAAAGTCTCTTGATACTCATTATAAACAACCTGGACAACCAAGCCAGGATGATCCCAGCCAGAAAAACGTACATCATAATACGAAATAGAGTAAGTCAGTTGACAGTCAAACGGGCTGGTTTTCTTAATGCCCCCCTGGGCCTAAAATTACAATGGTTCTAGCTATTTCAGTCATGACTGCATTTCATATTGTATGCAAACACAAAATGTAGGAAGTAAATAAACTCTGATTTATCCAAACTTTTTTATACACGACAGAAACGCGACTCGTATAAATGTATTTTGGCATTTACTATTTTTATTTAAAGCATTATTAGATAAAGAAGGAATTATTTTAGTAGAAATAGTAGGATTTACGGTTTGACAATAATATCATCAATCTGTGCTAGTATTTTACTTTGATAATTAAGTATGATGATTTATTAAGGAAGGCGTCGCTCATAAAAAAAAGATTTAATAACGAATATTGGACTTGTTCCTTTGTCTTTTCTGTAGCCCTAGCTTGAGCGGCTTTATTCTTGTTCCAGTACATTTGTACATAAAAAAGATTTCGGCGATACTACAATATTATTGCGTAACTTCCTACTGCGCGTTACTTCTCCTTTTTCGCAATTTCCCAAATTCCCAATGACTATACAACGTTATTTTACGATTACTCAAAACCTAACAACTTTTAGTATAAAGCAACTTTGTTTTTTGTTTAAAGGAAATCGCTGATGTGTTGGTTCGTTTGGTTGTTTCCATAAAAAAGTTGTTCGTAATCATGAGTTCTACAAATGGTTTTGACGTTTTCAGTACCTAAACATAAAACTTTAACACCGAATATGTAACTTGGCTTTTAAGAAATTGAACCACAACGTTACAAAAATTGCATTCAATTAGAACGCGCCTATTATATCCTTAAAAATGCTTACTTAAAGTTAACAATTCGGCTCAATCAGGCCAAGAAATAACATTAAATTGTCCTCATAATGTACAGATCATTTACCATATCGCACTGGTAGTAATGTTCTCATTGTTTTTGTATGTATATATATTTTAGAAGTAGATTTCTATAGTTTAGAAAACGCTGTTATGTCATATCTGTGTTCAAAGCACGAACACATTGAATGAGGCATTCAGTCATTTAAAAAGTTAAACCATACTGTATACATAGATTATAGACCATCAATACTCCCACGCATACAAGTGGCTATGCAAGGTAACAATCAAATTATGCATGAAATTCATTTATCTTGTATATGCAACTACAATCATCTAACGGCGGGTACAGAAAGATGAAAACATGAAATATAACAATTTGCACCAACAAATTCAATAATGTTTCACGTTGAAAGGTAAAAAACTTGAGTATGGACGTATTGGGCGCATTGTGCATTTCAAGCGCACGCTACTAGCTAGTGATGGAAATAACGGCTGTTTTTCAATAACGAATAACACTGTTGTGTTATTCTATAATAACTGTTATTTTAGAATAAGACAACAATTATAAACTGTTGTCCGTTATCCTGTTATATTGTGGTTTTGCAATACGATAATGAACGAACTACACAAACATCAACAGCAACAGCAGATCAAACCTGAAACTAGGTAAGTACATTTATAGTAGGCTGGCCAACTGTTAGTTAAGTTTAGGTTACTTTTCACTCAAGCGATTAGCAATTTCGCGCCATGCTATTGCAACGGCATCAATTCCATTAAACTGACAATGACAACAAATAGAAACAACAAAATAACAGTTTAACAGTTGGCAACAGTTGACTACATTTTATTGGAATAATAGGATAATATGGATAAATTGGATTATAATACTCTATGCAAAATAAGACTACTTCGTTCGAATAAAGTTTAAAATCGTATTAAAGTAGGTGCCGTCGGCCAGTCGCGAGCTTGCGCTGTGGCGGTAGGTAAATACGGCAACAACGCGCGCGGACGGATAATATTAGGACCTAAACTTATATTAAAAAACCAGATTTGCCATTTCCAAAGTGCTGTGGGAGCGGCGGTTTACCTAAAAAGCCATGATGTTTCCCTTTTTTCAGTTTTTGCTCAATATCTTAGTGAAGGAAGGGTCTGACCGGTATAGTCACTATGCATACTTATAAAGTAGATTTAATTTGCTACCGTTTGAGACTAGGGCGAGCTCCATACAGCCATTGGTTTCCAATATGCAGTTCTTCAAAAATAGCCAATTTTTTCCAAGTGTTTTTTTTTCGAAATGTTCATTTATTTTGTGTAATATCTTCTAAAATACGCATCCCATGTCAAATATTATTGTAATGAAGTTGTAGTAAATTTAATTAGTATTCTTTTGAGACCAAACTGGTACCTGTAGGCCAAACGGTTTTCTCAAAAACGGCAGATAAACAAAAGCAGTCATAAGCAATTTTTGGGGGATAATGCAAAATAAAACTGTTCTCACGTCTTTATGGTTTTATTTATCAAACAGTTAAAATTTACAAATTAAAATTACACAAAAAAGAAAATTAATATAAATTATGGTAGTGGTTGCCAAATTATGCTATTCTTTTTATCTTAGATGGCCCGGGCTTGGGCTCGCACGAAGATGGTGTCTCGCTGATGGTGTGACGCTGGGAGAGGCGCCCATTCTGTAGTCGGGTCATCTTCATCGTCCGAGCATTTCAGCTGCACATCCGGGACCTTGACGCACAAATGTATTAATGTCGCTTTGTATGAGCCTAACTCCACTTTGACTATGTCATCGCCAAAATGTTTTTGGAGGTGAGTTTTCGCTGTTCTGACTTCAGGGATACAATAATACAAGAGATACAAGATGTGATAAAGAAAACTGGCATTCATCACTGTTTTCCAGTAAGTAAATGATAAATGATAAATTATATTTTATTTGCAAAAAACATGGTATAATGATGGTGAGCCAAGGCTTTACAGAATAAAGTGCTCATGCTTTGCTGATTATAAAAATCGCATGCAAATACTAATTGGTAAATTACAAATTACAAATGTCAGACAAATACTAAGTTTAATTAAATTTAGGTATTACAATGTCATCGAGATAGAATTATGTAGGTATAATGTCAGGAAAAGTATATCAATTTAATAACAAAAAAAACTATATTCATTTGCCAGATAAGAATTAAATTGTATCAAATCATAGAAATTATTCTCTTTAAGCCACTTACATAAATTAATTTTGAACAATCTGATGTTCAGACCTTTAAAGGTGATAGGAATCTTATTATATATACGAACACACATACATAGAAAGCTTTTAGCATAATTACTGCTTTTTGGAATTTCCTGGAATATTATAACTTTTTAATTTTGCATTTTACAATGCTATTTTTATGTGATATATATTAAACAAGAAAATATACCAAAAAAAAGGCAACTAGTCTCATGTCCCGTCAGGGCGACATGAGACTAGTTGCTTTTTTGTGGTATATTTTCTTGTTTAATATTACTGGAATATTGTCTGTGTGGACATCTAAGTCTATAATTCCCAGCTTTTTAATACCCAGTAATCATACACACACTCCATCGCTTTTTCAATATTACTGACTGGACGATACCCTCTCTTATTCCCAGTAGCAGATGGTAATCTAAACAGGCTCTTGTAGCATACGTCGCATTGGCAGCAACCAGGTCGTCAATGGCGAGAAGGCGCTCCTTAATAGCACTTCCCCAATCGTCATCTCAGCGTTTAGCTGCATCTAAAACAGTTTACCTAATGCCTAGCTTCTGAACTGTATGGACCATATCCTTCTTGCAAAGGGAAGTTTGCTTTGTTGCTAAAGAAATTCTTCATAGCATCACCACACAAAAAGCAAATTCGTTTTAAGGTAGGAGCCAGTTCACTTGATATTCTTGTCGATGACCGTTGGGAAGCAGAATGCTCCTCGGCGAACTGAGGCTTCAACGTTACACACAGCTGTATATCTCTTGTGAACGCTGACTTGATTGCAATTTTGGAGGTTTTTTTTTTGTATTTTCTTCGTGACCACGTTTTTCACTCACTTCAAATAGTGTTCGAATTCCTCGTTTTTTGACGATCACAACAGGACCTGTGTCGAGGTCTTCACGACACACGAAACACACGCCGGGACGGAAAGACATATCGCAAAAATAAAATTTATTGTCACAGGGTCCTTAATTTGTCTATAACAAAAACACACTTTTATGGGTGGCTGCATCTGTGAGTTACCGGATACACAGCCACACATACACTGCATCAATCGAAACAACTACAACATAAGTCCGAAGGCATTAAATCAAATAATATGATTAATAATAAGGTACAATAGTAGTAAGTTTGGGAGTTTTAGCCAATATAAAATATTGTTATCGCCTTCACCGTGTGGAGGTATGTTATACGTAGTTGTTATTTTTGCTCTCCTTTTTGTTATTTGATGTGGGATGCGTATTTAAGAATATATTAAACAAAATAAGTGAATATTGCGAAATAACTTTTTGGAAAGAAACAAGCCTATTTTTGAGGAGCTGTTTCTTAGGAACCAATGGCTGTATAGAGTTCGCCTTAGTCTCAAATTATAGAAAATTTTGTCTACTTTAAAAGTATGCATAGTTACTATATAGGTCAGACCCTTCTCTCACTAAAATATTGAGCAAAAACTGAAAAAATAACGAAAACTTCATGGATGTTTGGGCACTCCGCCGCCGCACACTACTTTAGAAATTGCAAATCTGGTTTTTTTGGGTTGGTTTAGGTCTTAACAACATATAAAAAATTCAGAGTGACCCGACCTTTTGCAAGCACGAACAAACGTCTTGACTGAACTAATAGTCGATTATTCAATAATGCGTTATTCGTTGCGTCAAAATAATGCATTACATTATCTGTTATTGTAATAACGACCACCACTACTACTAGCATTTCAAGTATCGCGCAAAGTGATCCGCAGGTTATTAAGATTATCTAACAAAAAAATCACATAACAACCCGTTTTCGTCGCTGTCATGGCTTTCATGCAGCGTACAAATATGTTAGTCATGACAGCGACTTGATCTGAATTGTTAGGCGATTTTTTCTGATAATCAGCTTGCCGTTTTGCCAGTTTTTCGGACAATCACAAAGGAGCGCGTAGAGGCACGCCGGAAGTTCATAGTGAATGTACGGTTTGAGTGCGAAGTGCTTCCATGCTTGCAATGCAGTTTAAGGCAGAATATTTCATTTATGCTACTTTTCAATAATCTGTACTGTACCCGCTAAAATGTAAATAATGCTCCTTGATTGTCGTTGACTATACAGTATAAAAAGTATAATTTCCTATAACTAAGTTTTGCTTTATTTGCGTTTATTTTCACAGTATTCTACAAGCCTCGCCGACGAAGCTCGAGATAATCATGCCCAGCAAATAGAACGAGCTGAAATAGCTAATCTCGTAAGGTCGAGAATGGAATCGCTAAATCTTACTGGTATTGATTATGATGATGTCAGTGAGAAACGCAATAGTTTATCCTATGTTATTATAAACCCGAGCTGTGATTTAAATTTGCAAGAAGGTGACATAATGTAGGTAAAACAAATATAATACTTAGTTTAAAAAAACGTAATGAAGAAGTTAAGTATATTTGTTTTTTTTTTCAGATATCTTGTAAGACCATCTCCTTTTTCGGCTCAAAAAACTTTTGAACGTCACAACAGCAGAAGAAAATCTAACATAAGTTTTTGCTCACAAGCGTTGATACAAGCTCAAGGAGTAGCAAGCAGGAGAGGTTCTGGAATAGGATCAAGTTTTGCTCAACCGCGAGCACCTCCGTTATCGACGACTAAAGCCAATTCATTATCTTTGCCAGATAGTCCTACAATAATAACCGATTTCAGAGGCCGTTCAAATTCACTTCGAGTCGTAGATGATATTCTTCTACGTAGGTCAAATTCTTTACGGCAGGGTCTGAGTGGAGTTGGCTCACGACGCAGGAAAAGCAGTCTTGAAGAAATTGGAATATCGCACTTTAATTCTCTGCTGCAACATCAACAACAGCAGCAACAACAAAATGCGAATGCCATTAAAATCGCACTAAACGGCAGCATCGGTTTGGAGGTGACGCCCCCGGAAGAAAGTCCTCCAGAGAGATTGCCAGGTCCCAGTATTCCTCTGAGCGGGTACCAGGAAGTCGCGGCTGCATTGCCTTCAACGTCAATGGCCCCAGCTTTGCAGCCTGCACCGACACCAGACCCTCAGCATTTGCAAGGAACTATTGTATGATACCACCTCATGTGGGGACGTCGACTGAGTTCCGTAGTGAGGAATAAATGGACATAATTCAGCCGGGTTCAGAGTGTTAGACGATATCTTTATCTCTTCTCTCCGGATATCATTGGTCCAGTGTTCAACGGAACTTTATATCAACTACTAGCGTCTCTACTTAATTAGTAGGTAGTGTAAAATTTTAAGTTAAAACTGTGTATGTACTTAAATAAGGTTTTAGTGGTGTAGACTGGTGGTAAAAGAGCTGTGTAATGTAAGCGGGATCAACTAGTTTCTACTTAAAGGGGTTAGTATCAGCATACAGCTGTGTGTAAATATATTGGAGCTATATTTCCACTTTAAACTAGAAAATGTAAATAATAAACGGTCTTAAAAAAAACAAACTGTATATAATCTGAATATTATATACTTATCACATTGTTGGTAATAAAATTTTCTATGTTTTAATGACCAAATTGTTAGTTGAACATAACTATCTTCATATTAAATTCAGTTCTAAAACACACGTATCACTAGACTTGTCAAAAAACTAAATGTTATTAACATAGCTACAAAATGCAGATAATAAAGTTCATGTAATCAATTGCTTTTGTTTTAGTGTACTCCTTTTAACTAATGTTACTATAAAAATTCTCCAGTGCTTTTTTTTTTTAACGTCGTGACCCTTGTACACCTGTGTTAAAATATATTGGAGCTATATTTCCACTTTAAACTAGGAATAGTAAATAATAAACGGTCTTAAAAAAATCAAACTGTATATAATCTGAATATTATATACTTATCACATTGTTGATAATAAAATGTTCTATGTTTTAATGACCAAATTGTTAGTTTAACATAATTATCTTTATATTAAATTCAGTTCTAAAACACACGTATCATTAGACTTGTCAAAAAACAAAATGTTATTAACATAGCGACAAAATGCAGATAATAAAGTTCATGTAATCAATTTCCTTCGTTTTAGTGTACTCCTTTTAACTAATGTTATTACAAAAGGTCTCCAGTGTTTTTTTTTTATTTTTTAACGTCACGCACGACCTATTATTTACGAAGAGATACAATTCAAAGATATTATTTACGGAGAGTCGCAAACTATACATAAAAACGACAATATATTTATGCAAAGATCTGTCTGCTGATTAAACTGTCCAATGAGCACTTAAAAGAGTTTTAAAAATCTCTTCTCGTTTCCAAGCCTTCGTTTAAGCAAAGCACTACTTTAGGGCCTTATCACATTGTATGGAATCTGATAAAGTATTCATTTGAATAAAACAACCTTTACGGATTTAGGTGCACTATTATATTGTATTATTTATTCCACTTAAATTAATAAAACTTTTTTATTTCAATGGTGAGTGCGCGAAGAAACTTAAAATGTGATTATGAAGCATTCATTGTTCTGCCTCTGTGGACAAATGCAGTGGTTTCGGTACCCATTAAAATTGCTAAATGGACAGTCGATCGCTTAATCTAAACATTAGCATACAGATCTTTGCAGAAATATTTTGTCATGTTTATGTAAAGAGTCGCAAAGAGAGCATGTTTGTATGAAAATAACGGGGTGGGCCATTAAATGTGCCGGTAAGTGTATAGAGTTTGTTATGTCGGAGTCAGTAACGCAAAGTTAATATTTTGATAGTGAATGTTAATGGGAAACCGTCAGGTTAGTTACAGGATGGGATCCTCAATGGCGTGACTAGCACATGACAACCTAATTGCATTACATTGCATAATCTAGTTGGTGCAATTAGATTGTCAAATGACAACACAGACGGTTGATAGATGACAGAGGTCATCATTGACATTATGAAAATGAAGAGTCGCATCACGAATGCATCCGTGAAGGAACTCTTGGTTTGGAGCCTCCAGTGGAACGGGAGTCACGTCATTTAGGAGATCATCGCGTTTTCTATCCAGTTTAGCATGGCGGCAATCAGTTGAGGTATTGACTGGTTCTTGCTCGACACCAATAGAAAAGCGTATCAACTATCGAGCTACATTATTATTTTAACGCCCACACCACGGTTCTGATAATCGGCATCGGGATACGCCGTTAGGTATGTAATTTATATTTAATCATAGTCTAATGATCTATTTATAAAATACTAAACGTATCGTCTTCGAAAAAATTCAATGATAGTAATAAAATAAACTTATTGCACACGCTAAAAACAAAATACAGAGAAAAACCAACAAAAAGTGGACATACAATAGGCGGCCTTGTTGCTACGTAGCAATCTCTTCCAGTCAACCTTGGGTGAAAGAGCGTATATATAATAGAATATTAGGGAACTGGGGACTGGTGCAAAAAGAAAGAAAATAAATAAAAAAGAGTAAGTATAACATTAATACATAAATACTGATAGAGGAATTAAGGTAATACGTAAATGTAAATTATGAGAAAGTGGAAGGAAATGACCTGTAACTTGCTCGCCAAATGATCTCAGAGTTTGAGCCCTTCTGTTACCCTCCGGTAGTGCGTTCCATAGCCGAACAGCATGCACAGAAAACGAGTAGAAAAGGAAGTCGGAAGAGTGACGAGGAATTTCTTAGGAAACAGGCAGAACGCAGAGTACAATGAGTGAACGAAAAGCGAAGGGAAAAACACTCTTTAAGATAAGGAGTTAAAGTGGGGAGGAAAATAATAGAATAGAGGAGCTTGAGAGTGTGTAAGTAAGTCCCTGCGCCGGGGTATTCTCCCTATTGGGAGCCAGTTGAATTTGTTACGGAGTGATGACACGTGGTTAAATTTACGAAGATTGAAGATTAACCTAATGCAAAGGTTATGCAGACTCTCCAATTTGTTAAGTAGCTCCTTAGACAGATCCGTATAGCAGACATTAGCGTAGTCAATAATAGACAGTAAAAGGGTTTGTGCCAAAGAGATTTTTGTATTGGTCGACAGAAAATTGTGTAGCCGATTGTCACGTTTCGTTATTCACATTTTCGTTTCACAGTTATTTAAAATTAAAATGTACAAAATAAATAAATAGATAAATATTTTTTTTATTTCAATGTTGCCTATTCTGTTAGAGATTTTTTTTGTAGGTTGGCAGATATGAATTCCCAATTTTCTGCGTATTTCTCCTTAAACTGAATCCTTTTGGCTCAAATATCATATTAAGTTATAATTTCTGACAGTTTTCAACATCCATTTCAGAGGTAAAAACAATAGAATATGCCTTTATTTAGTAATTATAAAGTCGCTATGTCAGCAAGGCGCGAATTCAAGAAGGCGGTGTTGCCAGTGAAATGATGACTCGTTGAACGCCCGGCGAATTCTTTCCCAGACGTGGCAATAATAAGGATGACATTTTGGCTGAAAACACTGAACAAAATGGCTTGATAGCTGTCAAACGTTTGTATCATACTTTAAAAAGTGTTTTTGTGTTTTCGAGTAATTTTTGCAGTTTCGAGAGTGAATTGCAGCTAAAATGGCTTTTGGTTGTGGGAGAGTTTCCTCGAAATTAGGGTGAATTGTAGTCAAAAGTGGTCGTATCGATTTTTTTATGGAATGGTGATTCATGAAATCCTTGAAGGGATTCTGGTCTTTTTACATATTTACCTCCGACCTGGTCGGTCATGTGTTAATATTCTTGGTGATTTTCTTGTAAGTATTGACTGCAAAGAAAAGGAGTTCTCACAGTTGTCGCAGAATAGAAAGAAGCTGATTAATTGTTTTATTGCAGGAGTTTATATTGAAGAACGGTGTTGTTCCATGATATAAAGAAAGCGAGGCGATCACCAGTAGAACTTGGCTTTATTTAACTTAAAGAAGGAAACTATAATAATAACATCGTAAAATATAAAACGCAGATAAATGTAGCAGGACAGATCGCTGACAGAGAACGTCTTGTCACGCAACAGCTCTATGGATGTTGCATGCAGGTTGGCAATCTCATGTCATTCTCCCCCGCTTGAGTTTTCATCCCTACCATCTACCACGAAGTCTCTAAGATGGGTCGGAAGTTTTATGGCACGGTGAGATCTACGCAGGCCAATATTGTGGGTTATTTCATTAGGTGGAGTCAAATAGGGTTCCCCTTGTTCCACTCTGGGAGGTCGATTCTGTTCTTGCGAATTTTCAGGTTCATCTGCATCTTCAGCGTCTATAGGAAACGGAGCCAGTCTTCTATTTGACACTGTGGCAGTTTCGCCATCGCTTCGACGAATATAGGAATATTGGGGATTACTTTCTAAGAGCTCCACTTCCTCGACTAGGGGATCTGTCTTAGCCTGCCGCACATATTTTTTCATTAATACGGGGCCCGGAATCATCCATGAGGGTAGAGAATCGCCATTCGGAGACCTTCTAGGGTAGGCGAATAGTCTTTCGTGCGGGCTGGCATTTGTTGAAGTGCAGAGAAGAGAGCGTACACAATGCAATGCGTCCCGTAGGACTCTTTCCCAATTTTCGATTGGCATGTTCTTGGCGCGCAGACTGAGTTGGATCGTACGCCATTCATAAATCGAGGCTTAATCTCAGCGCAGATTGGACAGGAAGCCGTCATTTCTTTGACATCATTTGCCGAGTAAGGAAGATTCTTAAATCGTACCCAATGAAACATGCGGGTCACACCAGGGTGACAAAGTGCGTTATGAAGTTCTCGTAACTTATTTGTGTTCATATACGCACATACCTGGTTCTCAGTACCTGGCCTGTATATGATGTCGTACTTATAGCATGATAACTCCAAACGCCAACGCATAATCTTTTCATTTTTGATCTTGCTATTGTGGTTCTGATTGAGCATGTATGAGACTGACTGTTGATCCGTTATCAAAAGAAAGTGCTTCCCGATCAAGTAATGTCTCCATTTCTTCAGACTTTCCACTATTGCGCTCGCTTCTTTTTCAATCGATGAGTGCTTGCATTCAGATTCTGATAGCGTGCGAGAAAAGAAGGCAACAGGGCGCCCTTGTTGCGAAAGCGTAGCTGCTAAAGCGAAGTCCGAAGCGTCAGTTTCTACCGTGAAGATCTCGTTATCATCGACTGCCATGAGGGTGGCTCTTTTGATATCTTCTTTGAGCTGTTCGAAACATTGTAGAGCGTTTTCAGACAATGGCAAACTGGTTACATTGGTAAGTGGTTTTAATTTCTCTGAAAATCTTTCGACCCATTTGGCGCAATGAGCAAATAACCCGAGGATCCTTTTTAGCTCTCCCGGCTTTGTAGGTGCTGGCAGCTTTAGTAGGGGTTTAAGCCGTTCGCTATCCGGTTTTATTATATTATTTTCAACTGTATATCCCAGCAGATCGATTTTAGTTTTGTTAAAGACGCTCTTTTGTTCATTCAAAGTTAGGCCGTACTTTTTCGCAGCATCCAAGAACCTTTTCAAATTGTGATCGTGCTCGGCCTGCGTCTTCCCACAAACCGTGACGTCGTCGAGATATGTAAATGTGCCATGCAATTTTTCTGTAGATATAACAAATTCGAGAGCGCGCTGAAACGCGGCTACACCATTGGTCACGCCGAAAGGTATTCTGGTAAATTGATACAATTCGCCGCAAGCTTCAAATGCAGTATATAATCTCTCTGACGGGAGGATCGGGATTTGGTGGTAAGCCGATTTCAAATCAATTTGACTAAATATCTTGTATTTCGAGACGTCACTTACACTTAGAGGGGGTAGGCGTCTAGCTCTGTGTATTTATTAATCGTCATCGAGTAATCAATAACTAAACGTTTCTTATGAGCCCCTCCACCTGCTACGAGGACTTGCGCTCTCCAGGGTGAGATGCTCGGTTCTATTATCCCATCTTTGATTAGATTGTCCATTTCTTGCATGATAAACTCTTCATCTTCCTTGCTATAACGTCTACTTTTGACGGCGATCGGCTTGATATCGTGCATGAGGTTTGTGAAAACAGAGGCCGGTGGCACAGAAGCTTCTAGTACGTTGCATATTTCCAAGGGTTCTTTCGGGCCGCCAAAATTGAACTCGAGTTTTGAGTGGTCTCTTAGTAGATCGTGACCCACGATGACATCAGCACAGAGGTTGTGTACAACGAGTAAAGGTCGTTGTTTGTATACGTGCTCTTTCATTGTAATGGTGGCGAAGCACACACCCTCGACAAACGAGACGTAGTTGAGCGATGCGAGATTGATAGTTTGTTGCTCGGTCTTTGGCGCAACTTCATCAAACGTGCAATTTTAGAGTTAATGAAACTCACCGAACTGCCCGTGTCAATTAGTGCATCTGCTTTGTAGTCATTCACAGTTATAGGAATGGTCGCACTCTTCAAACTTGATGGGGATGCGGCAGAAATAGCGCCACTGCAAGATGGTCCATCCGAAATGTCGCTCTTGATAATTCCGTCAGCAGGGATAGCGTTGCTGGAGTTTGCTGATCGGCAAACGCTCGCGAAATGGCCTTTCTTCGAGCACAGTTGACAAAAAGCGTTATTTGCTGGGCACTTAAACCTTTGATGTAGGTTCCCTCCGCAGAAGAAGCAACGTCTCGTTGATGGTGTTAATCTATAAGCAGGAGTAGGAGTAAGAGGGGGGATATAGCGCGCTGGCGAGGGCCTGGCTGCTGCTAAGCTGTAAGGTTCTGGGTCGGAGTTGATACTGTTAAGTTGTTGAAAGATGTTGCTACTTATGGTGTTGGAATCTTTTTCCGCAGTCTCGAGAGTGATAGCTTGGTTAAGCGTGTCATCGAGGGAAATTTTACTATTTTCAAGGAGGCGTTCCCTTATCCTCTTCGACTGGAGGCCAGAGATGAGGGCGCTGCGAATAGCTTGTTCTTCATGTTCTTAAGCAGTAACGGCTTCAAAACTGCAGTCCTGCGCACATAAACGTAATGCTCTTGCGTATTCAGCTATAGATTCATCAGTTCGTTGCTTCCTATTGTACAGAACATGGCGGGCGAGTATCGAGTTTTTCGCTTTCACATATATACCGTCTAAAGCCTTCAAGGCATCGTCAAAGTTCGGGAAAGCCTTTACGTACTTAAAAATCGAGGCCGACAGGTGGTTCACTAAGATCTTAAGCTTAAGATTGTCGGGAGTACCTACGGTGCATTCTTCGGCAAGGAAACTTTCGAAGGTCGACTTCCAATAAATCCATTTCGAATCGGAATCGTGGGCATCAGGTTCAGTGTAAAATTTTTCAGGCCGTAGATACTTTGCGAGTGGCGATAGTTTTGTTTCCACAGACATTTTAAGTTAAATAAATTGATATAAAGAAAGCGAGGCGATCATCAGTAGAACTTGGCTTTATTTAACTTAAAGAAGGAAACTATGATAATAACATCGTAAAATATAAAACGCAGATAAATGTAGCAGGACAGATCGCTGACAGAGAACGTCTTGTCACGCAACAGCTCTATGGATGTTGCATGCAGGTTGGCAATCTCATGTCATTCCACCTGTTCTATTGTTTGTGGAAGCGTTCCTCAGACCTTGGGGACGCATTCTGGGAGGCGGGTGCAGCTTTTCTCTGTTTGATGTTGTTTTGGAGCGAGCTGGTAAGTTTTTTGTATAATTAATTTGTATAGGAGGCATTATTCCTCCATGCAGGCATGGCATCATAACCTCACTTGTTTGTTTGTTCTAGCGTGGGAAATCAGAAATCCTTATCATTAAATCAAAAATCATTCAATCATAAACCGCGTTATAAGTCATAAATCATAAGAAGTCTGAAGAATCAGCCTGGAAGTACTTAGAGTTTGAACGGGTCAGAGGTCCCTCGAGGAACTCCCGTTTGCTACCAAGTTGCTTTTCCTTGTTGTTATATACCCGTTTGCAGTGGCCGAGCCCATGGCACACACCAAACCTAGTTTATTTTAGCTATTCATGGTGGTATTGTCAAACATGTTAGTGTAATAAGTAGTATTTTTATAAATTTGATATTACCAAGTATTGGTTTCTAAATTAATTAATTGTTTTCAACATTTTGAGTAGAACGCTGATAGCCAATAATCAAGCTAATGTAGAATCCACGGTTTTAAAATACTGACTGAGCTAATAACTCTGTAACGTTCACTACCAGCGGCTACTTGGTTAGGGTTTGTACCTAGTGGTAACTTTGTTTGTGAGTGTAACTATAATCTATTTAATATAAAAAGAAGGAACCTCAATTGTGTTGTTTTATTAGTACAAACCCCTTGTTTAATTAGTTTAATTTTGTTAATGTTTCAATTTCTTTCTTTCCACAACGGCGAATTCAACATCTCAGTTTTATTCCCCCGGACAAAGCAGGAGTCTTAGAGTGTTTACCATCAGTCCTGGGGTGCTGGATTACTTAAGGAATAGGATTACTCATTGCAAGTTTGTTGGACGCCATCTTGTTGTGGGAAGAAGAATTTTAAACATAACACGATTTAACGATCCATATGCAGCTGTGTAGTGTCGGCTTAGAATAGCACTACCCCCTCTCATCCCGTGGGTGTCGTAAAAGGCGACGAAGGGAATCGGTCTTCAGAAGATGGGCAGCAGCATCTTCTACAAACTAGGTCATACTGCGATCGCCAACCCGCCTGCCAAGCGTCTCGGCAGCCCTGCTATTCCTGGCTATGCCAGCATGCCATGGTGGGCAGGGGGTGCGAAGAATCCCCGGGATACGTTAAGCTGTCTTTAATACGAACCATATTAAAGAGGCTATCGAGCGGAATAAAGGCTCCAAAGTATGCGCAAGAGATCTGTCTATTGGGCAAAGCCAGATGACGAAGCTGACGACGGTCGCATCGTTTCTACGAAACCTGAAATCCTGAGGGAGATCGAGAGTTTCTATGGACACCACGCAGACACCTGTTGAAAGCAAGGCTAAAGACCCCAGACCCAAGCTTACCCGACACTTCACCGAAGATATCCCGGACGTCAGCCTGTACGAGATTAGTATGGCTCTCAAACAGCTCAACAACAACAAGGCGGCGGGTGATGACGGAATCACTACAGAACTTCTGAGAGAGGGTGGTAAGCCGATGCTCAAAGCCCTCCAGAAGCTTTTCAATTCCGTCATCGTCGAGGGCATAGAATATAAGTGAGGTGATTTTGTTCTTCAAAAAGGGAGTTAACACCCGTTTGAAGAACTTCAGACCCATCTCACTTCTAAGCCATATCTATAAGTTGTTTTCGAGAGTCATTACGAGTCGTCTTGCTCACAGGTTCGACGACTTCCACCTTCCCGAACAAGCCGGATTCCGAAAAAGCTTTAGCACCAAAGACCACATCCATACCGCGGCAGGTTATACAGAAGACCGAGGAGTATAATCTGCCACTTTGCTTGGCGTTTGTGGACTATGAGAAAGCCTTCGATTCGATAGAGACCTGGGCGGTGCTGCAGTCTCTCCCGAGGTGCCAAGTGGACTATTGGTATATCGAGGTGTTACGGTACTTATACGAACATGCCACCATGCCGATCCGTGTACAGAACCAAAGCACAAGTCCCATCCAACTGCAGCGAGGTGTGAGACAGGGAGACGTCATTTCTCCGGATCTGTTCACAGCTGCGTTGGAGGACATCTTTAAGCTGAAAAGGAGTCGGCATCAACATTAATGACCAGTATCTGACACACCTTCGATTTGCCGATGATATAGTCCTTATGGCTGAGGCCTTGGAGGACCTGAACACAATGCTCGAAGATCTTCGTAGTGCTTCCCAAAGAGTGGGTCTTAGAATGAACATGAATAAGACAAAAATCATGTCAAATTCCCATGTTGTACCCACTTCAGTTCACGTTGGGAACACATCACTCGAAGTTGTTGACCATTACGTTTACCTTGGACAGACAATCCAGTCAGGTAAGTCCAACTACCAGAAAGAGACATCCCGTCGAATCCAACTCGGTTGGGCAGCATTCGGGAAGCTCCGTAAAATCTTCGCGTCCAACTTACCGCAGTGTCTCAAGACGTCATGACCAGTGTGTGTTGCCAGTGATGACGTACGGTAGTGAAACGTGGTCACTAACTATGGGTCTGATAAGAAAGCTTAAGGTCGCCCAGTGCAATTCAATGGAGAGAGCTATGCTCGGCGTTTCCCTACGTGATCAAATTAGAAATGAGGAGATCCGTAGGAAAACTAAAGGATTCGAAATAGCATTGAAAAAAAAATAATGCAAAATTTACAAAATCATAAATTATTGGCAGTTGCATCTTAATCGATCGTTAAACACCTGAAAAGATGTTTCTTTCGAATGCAAGGATATTCCAAGCATTGATGTAACAACGCTGGCCTACAGCTTATTAAAAATATAAAAGTATTGGAGAATTTCGACGATGGTTCGCAAGTCTCGGTAGCTCAGCGGTTAGAGCATTGGACCGGATTTCCAAAGGTCGCGGGTTCGATTCCCGTCTGAGAATTCACTTGTGGCCGAATTAATTTTTTCCACTATTTTTCTATTTAAAATTTACCATAAGTATAAAAATAGAATTGAAAAAAAATATATGCAAAAATTACAAAATCATAAATTATTGGCAGTTGCATCTTAATCGATCGTTAAACACCTGAAAAGATGTTTCTTTCAAATGCAAGGATATTCCTAGCATTGATGTAACAACGCTGGCCTACAGCGTATTAAAAATATAAAAGTATTGGAAAATTTCGACGGTGGTTCGCTAGTCTCGGTAGCTTAGCGGTTAGAGCATTGGACCGGATTTCCAAAGGTCGCGGGTTCGATTCCCGTCTGAGAATTCACTTGTGGCCGAGTTAATTTTTTCAAATTTTTTTCTATTTAAAATTTACCATAAGTATAAAAATAGCATTGAAAAAAAAATGCAAAAATTACTAAATCATAAAATGTGATTTCTTGTTGAAGAATGGCTTTAAAAGTTCCTTTAAATAGTGAACGAACAGTGAACGAAAACGAAGAAGAAAAAAATACATACTTTTTATGGACAGGATTTATTGCTCTAACAGTAAAATATTGATTTGATAAAGTTAGTTATTGTTTTATGTTATACAAATATCTTTTACGTCCTGGTTACATCTACATATCTTCTTATTTAGGATTAAAAATCGAAAGAAAAGAGAATGTAATAAGGGTTCACCAAAACTAGAGGTGGGTAATATATCTTTTTTCGTGAAGCAAATCGAAACTATTTATTGACATTCGACATCGGATTCTGAAACTATATATAGTAATATCGGTCATATTTGTGGCAACCGTATCTATCACTATATCTATTTTGAGTTATTTAGTTGAAATTTACATTATAATTCGCTGTTTCAATCTCATTCTACGATATCGCCTTACTCACTTATTCTCGCTTGACATTGATTGCACTCTATACCACTGCGATACGGTACAATATCGTGTTTCGCTAAAATATTTATTGTCAGTTCGTATCGACTCTCGCTTGGCACTGATTACGCTCTATTCCATTGCGATACGGTACAATATCGAATACAATATACTGTTTTACCAAAATATATAGTTTCAGACCGCATAGATATCGGATTTGACGATATTGATGCAATATACGATTCAATATCTATATACGATTTGTATTGACCACTCATACCAAAAACCCTATATATCAAATTAATTAAAAAAGTTTGAAATGGATACGTGCAAGACATGTAGTTCAATTCAAATTCAATTCATCAAATTCAAAGCTGGACTGTGAAATGTGATCAGTCTTATCCCTGTCAACAATGGATTGGCAGTTTCATGTATCTTGCAGGTAATACTCGACCAGATATTGCTTCCGCTACCAGTTATCTTCGCCAATTCAATACATATTTTGATAAAACCCATTGGTTAGCTGGTAAGCGAGTGCTCCAATATCTAAAAGGTACTATAGATTATTCAATTTGTTAATTTGGTGAAAATTTGACGGGATTTGCCGATGCAGATTGAGCAAATAGACGTTCCTACACTGGTTATTGTTTTAAATTGGCAGGAGTTTCGATCTCATAGGCGTCTAGGAAACAATCTACTGTTGCGCTCTCCTCGGCTGAAGTGGAGAATTAGCCTTAACTGATGCAGCTATGGAAAATATATATTTCAAAAGGTTTATATCTGAAGTTTTAAGTAAGCAAACATTAGTATCTAATAGTGTAATATATTTAGCGACAGTTAAAGTGCACAGAGCTTGGCCATGAATCCAGTACATCATAACAGGACGAAACATATAGATTACAATATATCATTTTGTAAGAGAGAAAGTTTCTGATAAATCTATATGCCTATGTTATTTAGAGTCGTCTTAAATGCCTGTAGACGTATCGACGGAAGTGTTAAAGCGTACTGCTCACGCAAGTTGTATAAAAGATTTAGGTTTGGTTTGTAATTATAATATTATGATTAATAAAATAAAAAACCTATTCCTTTTTTTAGCTAAAAACAAAGTTACTGACTTACATGACATACAACCGATGTATTTTATTAAAAATAATTTTACATTTTATTGACTCGACCGACTCTCAATCTTTACCCACTGACGAGAGAAAGCTCAGGAAGATAAAACCTGTACTGGATCTCTTGCAAAATAGATTCAGCGCATTATATCTTCCAGGACAGGAAATTGCTGTAGACGAATCTCTCCTCAAATGGCAAGGAAGACTGTCATTCGCGCAGAAGATCGCCACGAAGGCTGCCAGAGTTGGTGTTAAGTCCTACGAGCTTTGCGAATCGGACACCGGCTATTTGTGGAGATTTTTCGTCTACACTGGCAAGACGGATGGACAGACAGACGAAGTGACAGACGGACTGACAGATGAAGTGGTCGATTTGACAGATGGACAGGCAGATACTCCGACAGACACGACGCCACTACCCACCAACGCAACATCAAAAATTGTCCATGATTTAGTGAAGCCCTTGCACAATCGAGGGCACACTTTAATCATGGACAATTTTTACAATTCTCCTTTGCTTGCACGATACCTAAAGTCACAGGGGACAGACTGTTTTGGAACTCTGCGGGTCAACCGGGAGTGCCCGACGCCATCAAGTCTATTAAAAAACACGAGCTAAGGGAAGGGGAGCTAATACAGAGCTATACCGAGGATCTGAGTATGGTTATGTGGCGCGACTTCAATGTGGTGTCGCTCATATCAACCTATCACGATGGTGTCATTGGAGGTGCGAAAAAATATGGTCGGTACAAGTACAAGCCGCAAGTGGTACTAGACTACAACCGCTCGATGGGAGGTGTCGATAGGAAGGATCAACTACTATCGGCATTTCCTATAGAGCGAGTTAGAAATTTAATTTGGTACAAAAAGGTGTTCCGTCGCCTTTTAAATGTAATATTAATGAACGCCCACATAATATATCAGACAAAATATAAAAATTGTAGTGCACGGGAGTTTCGCAGACAGGTGGCGGAAGGTCTCATAAAAATATCTCAGCCGATTCAACGGCCCGTCATGGTTGAAACTGTAAAAATGGCACTTGCTCGGAAGCCAAAGAAACTAAGGCCCATTTTGAAGGGTAATCATTTTATTTGCCGTGGCCCTTGCAAGATTGCACGCTGAGTGGTGCAAGACATCTCGCACAAGGTATATTTGTACCAAGGCAGTGCGATGTATCGCTCTGCTTAGAAATATGCTTTGAGGAGAACCACACTAAACCACTATAAATCCCATACTTTTCATAATGTAATGTTTATAGACTGTTTTGGGGATATTTTAGTAATTTTCATAGTGTAATATCTGTGTATGAACTGTGGTTGTGGGACTTGTGGGGGGCTATTTCACCTATTTTCATAATGTTATGTATTATAAACTGGTTTTGGGGCTATTTTAATTATTTTCATAGTGTAATATCTTATGAACTGTGGTTGTGGGACTTGTATCTATTTAAGCTATTTTCATAGTGTAATGTCTTATCGACTGTGGCTGTGGGGCTGTCAGCTAGTATATTTACAGATTTTAGGGGATGATGGTGTCCAGCATTACGAATCATTTTTACTATTTGGCCAACCACGGAATCGCGAAAAAGAATCAGCTGTTCCATACAAAAGTACAACATCGACTCTACTGAAATGTATGGTTGATACATTATTTGAATTTTTACTTTTTAAGCATTCACAATGCAATTTTTAAATGTATGGAACAGCTGATTGTTTTTTCGCGATGACATAGTAAAAAATATGTAGATATATTAGTTTATATATATATTCGATATAATGTAAGTATAAAATTACGTAAGATAAATAAAACACATTTTTTTACATTTATTCGAGTTTTATTGTCGTCGTCGTCGTCGTCTCAGCCACATGACACCCACTGCTGCGTATAGGCCTCCCCCAAGGATCTCCACGACGATCGGTCCTGTACTGCCCGCATCCAGCGGCTTCCCGCGACCTTCACCAGATCGTCGGTCTACCTTGAACCTTTCCATCCCAACGGCCATTGGTTCTTCTCGCTATGTGTCCCGCCCACTGCCACTTCAGCTGAGCAATCCTTCGAGCGATGTCAGTAACTTCAGTTCTCCTGCGGATCTCCTCATTTCTGATTTGATCACGCAGGGAAACGCCGAGCATAGCTCTCTCCATTGCACGCTGAGTTACCTTGAGCCTCCTTATCAGACCCATAGTTAGCGACCACGTTTCACTGCCGTAAGTTATCACTGGCAACACACACTGGTCGTAGACATTCGTCTTGAGACTAAGGTAAGTTGGACGCGAAGATTTTACGGAGCTTCCCGAACGCTGCCCATCCGAGTTGGATTCGACGAGAGATCTCTTTCTCAAAGTTAGACTTGCCTAACTGGATTGTCTGTCCAAGGTAAACGTAATGGTCAACAACTTCGAGTGTAGTGTTCCCAACGTGAACTGTAGTGGGTATGACATGGGAATTCGACATAATTTTCGTCTTATCCATGTTCATCCTAAGACCCACTTTTTGGGAAGCACTACGGAGATCTTCGAGCATTGTGTTCAGGTCCTCCAGGGTCTCAGCCATAAGGAATATATCATCGGCAAAACGAAGGGGTGTCAGATACTGGCCATTGATATTGATGCCGCGTCCTTTCCAGTCCAAAAGCTTAAAGATGTCCTCCAACGCAGCTGTGAACAGTTTCGGAGAAATTACGTCTCCCTGTCTCACACCACGCTGCAGTTGGATGGAATTTGTGCTCTAGTTCTGTAATCGGACCGACATGGTGGCATGTTCATATAAGTACTTTAACACCTCGATATACCTATAGTCTACTTGGCACCTCTGGAGAGACTGCAGCACCGCCCAGGTCTCAATCGAATCAAAGGCTTTCTCAAAGTCCACGAACGCCAAGCAAAGTGGCAGATTATACTCTTCGGTCTTCTGTATAACCTGCCGCAGCGTATGGATGTGGTCTATGGTACTGAAGCCTTTTCGAAACCCGGCTTGTTCGGGAGGTTGGAAGTCGTCGAGCCTGCGAGCAAGACGATTCTTGATGACTCGAAAACAACTTATAAACATGGCTTAAAAGTTCTTTAACCGGGTCTTGTCACCCAAGAATAAAATCACCTCACTTATATTCCATGCTCTTGGCGTTTTGCCATCGACGTTAACGGAATTCGGCTTTTGGAGGACATTGAGTATCGGCTTACCGCTCGCTCTCAGAAGTTCCGCAGTAATTCCATCACCGCCCGCCGCCTTATTGTTTTTCAGTTGCTTGAGAGCCACACTAATCTCGTACAGGCTGACGTCCGGGATATCTTCGGTGAAGTGTCGGGTAAGCTTGGCTCTGGGGTCTTTAGCCTTACTTTCAACAGGTATCTGCGTGGAATATCACTGCCCATAGAAGCTCTCGAACTCCCTCAGGATTTCGTCATCTGGCTTTGCCCAATAGACAGATCTCTCGCGAACACTTTGAAGCCTTTGTTACGCTCGATAGCCTCTTTAATACAGTTCGTATTAAATTGGCGAAGGTCGCTTGTCAAAGACTGAGAGATCTGCCTATTTAGCTGCCGATAACGATGAGCATCCGTTGAGTTCTGGAGTCTCATTTTACGTCTCTGATCCATAAGTAGGAGTGTGTTGTCGGAGAGTTTCTTAAACTTGGTACGGCGGGTCTTAAAGAACCTAGACCCTACCGTACGGACAGTGTCCACCAACATGTTGTGTAGATCGCCCACATCTATGCTGTTCTCAAGGGTTTCGAAGCGGTTTTGGAGTTCGAGTTGAAAACTCTCGGGGTTTTGGATATGGGCCGGTAATGGTCAGAGCGTAGATTTTACCAGTCTCGATCTTTCCAGCTTTACGTTGATATTCAATGTGCCACGTAATCGGTGATCGCTCCCTGTCTTGACGGTGTTGATCACGGTGTCATCATTGAATATCTGCTTCGTCGTCGACATGATAAAATCTATCTCATTTTTTATTGTACCGTCCGGACTGATCCAGGTCCTCTTTCGGCTTTCCGGCTTTTTGAAAGCTGTATTTTTATGATTTAATTACTAATTAAAGGATTTTTTCCTGTACTTGTAGTAAAAGTCGATATTACATTCATAGTTCTAGGTCAACGGAGAGTACTCTATGAATTTTGTTTTTTTTTTATAATGACTGGGGCAGGCATTTTACCACTATCGTGCTTAATTAGCAGGATGTGAAATTGAGAGTGTCGAAATCTATATTTTTTTACGACATAAACCTATCTTTGATTTACGTTAATTTACAAGTTTGATTTTTATACACCTTGAACAAGCTGTTCAAATTAATTCAATTCAATTCAATATCATTTATTCAGTCTAGGCTGATACAAGCACTTATGAACGTCAAAGAAGCTACGCCATCGGTTCACAAACTCTACGGCGGACCTTGTAACGAGAAGAACCGGCAAGAAACTCGTCAAGGGCTATTTTTTTCTCTCTGTTTTATTTCATACAGAGTCGTCAAATTGAAAAGTGAGCTTACATATCAGTAAGGTCAATTTCCATCACAAAAAAAACCTAATTATAATATTACATTTTATGTTTATCACTAAACAATTTTCAACTCGCAAGGAAGAACTTACAAACATTTCTCGCATTACAAGGTTACTGTACTGCAAGTTGTGACGTACATACAGGTCAATAGCAATTTATTTTAGACAAGCAGACTGAAGTAGACCCATTTCCGCTGGCGGTTGACTTGAATATATGGTTTTAGTTTCAACTCGATACCTCCACGCGTTCCCGAGATAATCGAAAACAGACAGACGGACGCGGTAAAATAGAACATAGAACACAAAATATTCGCGGTTTTTAAAACATGCCGCGGCGCGGAGGATTCTGCAGATTGGGTTGTGGAATTAATACGGCGCGGTTTTTTTACCGCAGTGTCACAGAATGTTGCGGTTCAAACCGCGCGAATAAAAACCGCAGTGCTCTTAGGATCTTAAAATTTTATATTTAAGTTGATAACTAAGAATAAACATTTACCTGTCTCGACGTTTTTGAAAATTCCACCTTTAAAGGGGTGAAAAGGGGGGTGATGCCCTGATGATATATGTATATACACATACACATATAACCATCCGGCAAGTATAACTAAGGTTTTTAATTATATTACCATCTATAGAAGTGAGTTAACGCACAAGTTTATTGCCTAAGTTCCTTAATGGAAATCAGAGATGGTAATGATTTTATTTGTTATGAATAATTCTGATTCGCTTTTAACTTTTATCTAGTATCTAATAGTAATCTGATAAGAAGGCTGAGAGTGATTTAATTGTTAGAGTTAATTTGATACATGCTAGTTTCCACTATCCTACCTTCATGATGCGGATGTCTTCACTCTGCCACGCCAGAACACATCATCACCTCCTTGTAGGAAGTCGGTCACATCTGTTATAGAAAGACAATTATGATCATACTGAATCACTAAGTACCCAGCCTCTAGAATGACATGAAAGTTCTCAGTTTCAGCGAATCTCATACTCATTGTGGGCTCACCGCCGATCCTTATGCCTGTTCTAAGCGGCATGTCAGATACCCCATCGGTATCCCCCTTCTGTCCAATCAGACAGAACTGATACCTTATAAACATTGTCACAAATTGCCTCATATATTGATGAGGTCATGCCCCATCTATTGATGAGGACTTCAATAGTATACCTCCTGTCCTTCGGACAGGAGCGTACTTCCTGTTCTTACCTGACAGGAATGCCGCCACGTTCGCAAACGTGGCCAGCTGGTCTACAGACCGTACCCCATATATATTGATGAGGTCTTCAAGCCCTTGTAAGAGGAATGGCCAAACCCCCACCCAGGGGGTTCACAAGGAACCCTTACCAGATACTCAAGAAACACGGATTGCACACACACAATGATACATAATAGTAATTGTAACATATTACATCAATACGAAGGAAATCATGGAAACTTATCAGCTCATAGAGTTTCGCGGCCTCCACAACTTCGATCGTCAGTGTCAATTAAACTGTAAATTCTATAAAAAAACAATATTGAGTTAATATCTAGGGACTTAGCTGTCGTATTTAATGCGGGCTGGCAGGCGAAGATTGCACAAATTACACTTTTAATTCAACAGAACTTTTTAGCACAATTTTATTCCAATATGGCAGGTTCGAAAAGAATGTAAAGAGCGGTGAAACTTACTTGACAGAAGTAAGTGTCAAAGCTCCGTGGTTTGTCATCAGTGTTGCTATATACAATATTGTTGTTATGGTTGAGTTTATTTATTACTCGCGAACCTGTCGCGACACACCCGCCTCGCGAGGCCTAAACTATGGTGGCCATCAAGTCGCGAGTCCATTTATGGACCCTTTTCAGTGCTTGGACTGCGGCGGCTCTGCGCGACTTCTCATCGTTTGTTGGGTCGTTAGGTTGACTGTAACGATACCATTTCGTTCTAGCCTGTTTGATGGATAAAACCTCCATAATGGCTGGAAACTCCGTAGTTTCACTATATGGAAATCAAATTATATTTTTTATCTGTTCTGTCTAAATTCAAATTTTCTCCGTTCCACGATCCCTGAAGACGAGCTCGAGCAATACAAGAAAAACACGTGCAACTTTGGGTGATCATGTATTTCCACTTTTGTAATGACAATGCTCGCCCTTGTTTTAACATAAAAATATCAAAAAAGATGACATTAATCATTCGGAATTTAGAACATATAGCCAAAGAGAATACCAAAGAGAAGGCCATGCAGGCTGTAGCCAAGCTTGTCGGTAACATGGCCCCCGACGGTGTGAAGCACCCAAAACTAGTGGCCACCGACAAGTAAAGCTACCTTTCGAGTAGGTCTGCGCAGCACACCCCCTTTCGTTTGGACGTCTGCCACGCGAACGATCTCGTCTTTGCCCGGGTAGGTAGCTAGAATGCGACCACGTGGCCAGCAGCTTCTGGGCAGTGTTCCGTCAGCGAATAAAACTAAATCTCCCACATCTAATCTGGCATTATCCGACATCGCAGGCCCCTTTTGAGGCACTAATGTGGGCAGGTACTCCCTAACGAATCTCTGCCATAAATGATCTGCGAGCCTCTGTGCCTTTCTCCAATCAGCTCTACGTGACAGATCGGAGTCATCGAACGTGGCAAGGGGTATGTCATTGCTGGATGTGCCTAACAGGAACGAGAAAGGTGTTAACGCCTGGTCTGAGTCTGCCTCCACTGATACGTGCGTGAGAGGTCTGGAATTGACAATGCACTCGGCCTCCAGCAACAGAGTGTGCAATACCTCTTCCTTGGGGGAGCGTTCCTTGAGAGTTACCAAAATGTATTCTTTACTGAACGGACGAGACGCTCCCAACAGCTCCCCATAAACGGCGCCGAGGGTGGAATAAAATGCCACTCAATCTTCCTGTTGTTGCAAAAATCGTACAGGTCCGGCAACATTTTGGTTGCTCCGACAAAAGAAGTTCCATTATCGGAGTAAATACGCGCCGGGCTACCACGTCTCGCAACAAAGCGCCTGAGGGCCATTATGGCGGAGTCCGAGGAAAGATTCTCCACAACCTCGAGGTGAATAGCTCTAACGGTAAGGCACGTAAAAAGGGCAATCCATCTTTTCGCCGTCCGCCTGCAGATCGTCACAGTTATGGGGCCAAAGTAGTCCAGTCCAACATGGGTGAAAGGGTGCTGCGAGTGAGCTAATCTAGAATCTGGCAAATCGCCTAAAGGTGGGCACACAGGCTTGGTTTTACGGTTGCGACAAACTTGACATCTCTGTGCCTCGCTTCTTACTGCCGGTCTTAGACCAATGATATGGAATCTCCGGCGCAGCTCGTTCACTACTAGCTCGTTGTTAGCATGAGCAAATTTTACGTGGTGGTAACGTATAATGAGCCTGGTAACTGGGTGTTTACCATCTAAAATTATCGGGTGTGATTCGACGTTCGGAGAGGCAGCAGTACGGCCGGACAAATGTAGCAGATGGACTTCTCCGATGAATAGAGCGAGATCGTACAACCTACTGTCGGGTAAAACAGGGCGTGCTGTTTGAACTCGAATCAATTCATCAGAAAACGAGTCTAATTGAATTTTGAAAAGAAGGTGTAATTCAGCAAACTTTAGATCATCAGCGGAGAGTAAAAGAAATTTATTACAATCTCTAAAAGAGTTTAAATTTTGGCGTAATATGGGCCGAAACATTTTCGCGCATTGATGAGCTTGGGCTGTTGCGCGTAAGAGACGCATCCACCTACTGTAGCGTTGGTGGTCGGCAACTACCGGTGAAGGTAGGTTACGCCGCTGTTCTAGAGTTATATGTCCCACCGACTCGGAATTCACCTTAAGTTCTTCGGAAACCGGAGGGACGTTAGCAAGGGGCTCATGTGGCCAGTCAGATTGTGGAAGTAAAAGAAACGGAGGGCCACTGAACCACCGGGATGATGAAGTTAATGGACTCACACGGGTAGCGTCGTCTGCAACATTTAAAGCTGTGGGAACGTATTTCCAATCGTGTATGTTCGTCGTTTCGGCAATTTCTCCCACACGAAGAGACACGAAGGCTTTAAACGTGCAGGTATCACTTTGGAGCCACCTTAAGACAGTTACGGAGTCCGACCAATAAAAGTTTGGTCAGGCTTCCGTTTATGAGCGTCTATTATGTATGTACTAAAACGTGAAGCGATTAAGGCTGCCTGTAATTCCAATCTAGGAACCGAAACGGGCTTAAGCGGAGCCAGACGGCCCTTTCCCCCAATCAATGACAAGTGAATACTTTTGTCAGCAAGAGTGAACCGCCAATAGGCTACACAAGCGTAAGCTCGTTCACTCGCGTCTGCGACAACATGAAGTTGTAAGTTTACGATTTTTTGAGTGTCAGACATATAACAACGAGGAATAGTGATTTCTTGTAACAACGTTATTTCGTGAAACCAGGCTCTCCATTGTTCAACAAAAGCAATTGGAAGGTCATCGTCCCAGTTAAAGCCAAGTCTCCACGTGCTTTGGAATAAAACCCGACCTTTCATGATCCAAGTAGATCATAAATGGACATTAAGATGACAGAACGTTTACAAAATTTCAGGGAGAGATTTCACGAAATAAATTGTATCTTTCTTGACGTTCCATGCGAGGCCTAGGACACGAATTTGTGATGGAGATGATGGACCCAAGCCGACCTCAACAGTGTCACTCGCATGCAACTCCGAAGGGATCAGCGCCAGCGCTTCCTTTCGATTGGACACCCACGACCGCATTTCGAAGTTAGCTGCCTTATGGATTGAGACTATCTCTAAAGCACGTTGGGCAGCTTCACTGACACTGTCAAAGCTTCCTAGGAAATCGTCCATGTAATGGTCTTCGATGATTGCCCTTACAGCCTCAGGATGCTGGGCTTGGAAGCGTAGGGCATTTTGGTTCTTTATCCATAACGCGGTGCACGGACTTGATACGGCGCCAAATATCATGGAAGACATTCGATATTCCAATATTGGAGATTCTGGGTTATCCCTCCAAAGGAAGCGCTGAGCATCTCTGTCCTCAGATCTTATCTTTATTTGTGGGAACATCTCCCTGATATCACCAGTTAGGGCGATTGGTCCCTCCCTAAAGCGCACCGCTATGGGAGCAAGGGTTGAAAAATATCTGGTCCTGTCAACAGTAGAGAATTCAGGCTAACGCCCGCGCATTTTGCAGCCGCATCATGAACCACGCGCAACTTTCTTTTGTGAGGGTGAACAACACCAAAGTGTGGAAGGTACCAACAGAATGTTGCCCACAGGTTTCGATTTGGTGCAAAGCTCGGCATACCCCTTGTCGATAACACCTCGTATATTCGCCCTATATGCCTCTTGGCCATCTTGCGTTCAAGGCTAAAGAAGCGAGACAAGGACAGCTCACGGCTATTCGGAATATGCGAGATGTTATCGCGCCATAAGAACCCTGTCTCGTACATGCCGGAATAAAGAAACTTAGTAGTGGCTTCTAAAATTTTAATAGAGCGTTTATCGTTTACATTTTGATGCCCCACTGCAACGATTCCAATTGAGTCCAGCTTGAAATATTCTTTCAACTCGAATCCGTAGTATGCGATGTATGATATGAAGCATCGTTATCGGTAATAAAATTACAAGTATGTTGTGAGCGAGGCAGATGACCAAACAAAACCCATCCCAATGAAGTCAGTGCAGCTGCTGGTTGACAACGGGAACCTTGACGGACAGCTTGTGGTAACATCAGGTGCCGATTGTCCGCTTCAATTAGCAGCATGGGCTTTGCTTGGTCATAGCTTATAAAATGTACAATGTCAGTCAAGTAACTAGATTGCGTGATATGACTATCGTAACTAGATGCGTGATGTCACTTGCAGACTGATTTTTAATATTTAAGTTAGGTATAGTTCGCGCTTGGATTTCATAACTGTCTGGACTGTGCTTACCCTTAACTTGTATATTGTTATTTGTGTTTTGTGTGTTTTACTATACTTAAGTCTTCAAATTCTAAAATATTACCCGGCACAATTTGCCTGTTTCGACCCCAAAACCTTTTGGCCCAGTTAACATTTTTATTTGAGTTTACTTTTAATAACTGTATTTTTTTTCAATCATCCCCATTTCAACACACTATACAATCCAATATCATAACAAACATCTACACTTCATTCACTTTACACTCATCTAACAGACAGAAACACGATCGACGCTACTATTGCTGGTTACAAATGTAATCGGTTCCCGATGCCTTAGTAGCGGAGGCATTTCAAACACAAACGAATTACTTAGACACCTTTTGCTTTGGAGAGTATCTTTTGCCAAGATCCTACATTCTTAGCTCGTATTTCTTAGGCTTTCGAGGCCGACATATAAGAGAACGCAAGTTAAATGTACCTACAAGCATTACATACACCAATCAATCCATTTTTTTTTTCGCTTGTCACCACTACACTATTTTCTCATACTTATCATCAAATTGTTATTTGATTCTTTTAAAATTTATCATATGATAAGTCGTAGTATTTTATTTTCACATTTTATGTCAATTGACATTGTCGGACGTTGTCATATTATTTTATTTTCAAATCGATTTTTTTTCGATTTTACAAAACACGGAAAAGGTTTTATACCTTATTTTATAACAATGATTAAATACTCCTTAATTACATTTTCCCTACTAAAATACCAAATATAAAATATGGATATTTCACACCTAAATAAACCTGAAATTATTTACGACCTTAAATTACGTAATGCGGATTTTCAACCGACTCAAACTGTCATAGAATTAAGTGAACTTTTGACTACTATTTTATCAGAACCAAATTTATACCCACCATCTCCATCAAGCCCGTATACTTTTACTTTAGATACAGAAGAAGTAAAAAAATGTTTAGATATAATTGATATAACCATATCTTCCTATCCTAATAGAAAAGCGAAAATATCACCTTATATTACCCACGTTCGTAATAGATTGTCTATAATAGAAATTAACACAGAAAATTCACCCCAAGACATTCAAGTTTATAAATCTCTTTGGGATCGACTTAAAACACTAGAACAACATTTCCGATCTCTCGAACCATCTCCATCAACAACTACCTATCATTCAACAGAATCTTTACATGAAAATATTATTCCTAATTCATTTTTTTATACTTTAACACAAACGTTATCAAATATTGGAAATACTCGACCAAACACCGATATTAAAAAAATCTCATTTTCTACACAGTTTATCCTAAAAGTGGAAGAATTCGCTACTGCAAGGAATATTAGCCCTAATACCTTATTTACCCACATTTAAGATATACTTTCGGGAATAGCTTTAGATTGGTTTAGAGCCAACAAAGATTTTTTAAGAGATTGGGAAACTTTAAAACCTCCTTTTTTAAATATTTTGAAATTATGGATTACGATTAGAAGCTCAAAAAATGTATAGATTCACGTAAACAAAAACATAACGAAAGAGTTATTATTTATTTTGCCACAATGGAATCTTTGTTCCATAAACTTCATGAACCATTGACAGAAAAACAAAATAAATAAATTTTAAGTCGGAATTTAAGACCAGACCAGAGTTCGGTCACAGATTAGTACCTAATGATTTATCTTCAGTAAATGCATATGCTTCCGGAAAGCACCATTTGCAATACAATGCTGATCTGATGATGGAGCCGGAATGTGGCCATGGGAACTCTGTAATAAGAAGAGACAACCCGGGCGAGTTTGGGCTCGTTTGAATTGCCTTGACAAGAACTCTGATCCTAGATGATATCTAGGGTCTGATGATTACGCCAGAAGGTGGCCGTGGGAACTCCGTAATGAAACGTCGAAAGGCCATCGAGTTTAGGCTCGTTTGATTCGTTTTGACAAGTACCTACTAAGTTACTTTACGATATCACCTGCTTTAATATTGCACAATGAACGCTATGTTGGCCTATGTTATCATCTGCTTTAATATAATTTCCACATTGAATGCTGTGTTGGTGTATGTTATCATCTGTTTTAATATAATTTGCACATTGAATGCTGTGGTGATGTTTGCATCTGTATTTTTTACCTATAGTAATGAACAAAAAGTAGTTGGTGGAAGTAGTGGTGGGGCTTCTAGAGGGAGGGGGCAAAGAGGAAGAGGGACAAGGGGAAATGGACGAGGCGGAGGTGGAAGGGGCAGGGGAAGTGAAAGAGGGGGCAAGGGATGAGGGGGCAGGGGAAATGGACGAGGACAAGGCGTTAAAAGGCCCAGCAGCATTGACTTAGCAGTTGCAGGGCCAAGCTCAAGGTGCTGTATAATTCTACAAAAATATTTTGAAAATTTAAATGTTAATCTTACACTCTACTCTACCTTTCTCACTTATATTTTTAGGACGTATGAAGAAGAAATTGACCTTCTGCGGCAAGCCAGTAATAAAACGAAAAGAGTTTTGGCTAAAATGGACCCCTCTGTCAAAAAGGAGCTCGACGCGCGCAAACGACTGAAACAACTGTCGCGGTCGCTCGTCTTTAAAAATGCTGTGGTATTTAAAATAGTACGTTCTAAATTCAAATTTTCATTTGATGCTCATTTTTACAGAAAACCCCTTTTTATCCTACATTTTTGGCGCGAAGTTCCAGAAGTTAACATCGACTTTCATAACTTTTATTCAATTTTTATCAATTAATTTCATATCCTTGACTGTCAAAGCTTTATTTATTGCTGTTTGGCTATCAAAAATGGTAGATAAAGTGATAAAAGCTACCAAAATTATCGCGCTGCTTGAAGAGGGTTGCAGCCAATGTTTCGTGGCTAGGAGGCTAAATATTAGTCGCTCGACAGTCCAAAGGACCTGGCAGCGATATCAGGAGACTGGTTCCGTCGAGAGAAGGCCTGGTTCTGGAAGAAAACCATGTACCCAACCACGGGATGATCGTTTTCTTGTGAGTCGCGCATTGAGAAATCGCAAATTTTCGTATGTGGATCTTAAGAACAACCTCCAAGAAGTAAGAAATGTGCATATTAGTCTATGGACGGTCAGGAGGAGGCTTCTGGCTGCCAATATACGCAGTCACCACCCGGCCCGCGGCCCCATATTACTCCGTGAGCACAGAGTTCACAGGCTTAGGTTCGCTAGAAATTGTGAATCATGGACTCAAGAAGATTGGAATAGGGTTTTGTTCTCTGATGAAGCCAGGATATCTCTGTTCGGTGAAGATCGACGTCGGCGAGTGCTAAGAAGACAAGGAGAGCAGAGGCATGTTTCGAAGAAATACACGATCTGTGATTAATTTATATCATAAAAAGCGGAAAGCTCACACTAAATGGAAGACTTATAATAGATTATCTGATTACAATCGTTACTGTATACTTCGGAGGGAATTCAAATTATTGCAAGATCTTAGTTATGATTCTTTCTTATTAAAATCGGAAGCTAGTATTAAAGAAAATAGTAAAAATTTTTGGACATTCGTAAAATCAAAAATAAATGAAAATTCTATCCCGGATACTTTGTACCTGGATAATTTTTCTGGGTCTGATGGCTCCTCCATTGCTAATCTCTTTAATACATATTTTCAGTCTGTTTTCGAAAAGGAGTGTGACGCGGTGCCCGTTTTCAAGCCAGCTGGTGAATCAGATTCTTGCGTAATGGGATCGGTGCATATTACATCTGATTTGGTGGAGAAATACCTTTCACGAATTGATACCAGCAAGGGCTCGGGGCCTGATGGCTGGCATCCTCTCTTGCTGAAAAGATGTTCCAAGCAGTTAGCCGAACCGCTAGCTTATTTGTTTCGGTTATCCCTATCTAGTGGAACTATGCCGACTGTTTGGAAACAGTCATTTGTAGTGCCAATTTTCAATGGGGGTGACAAACATAATGTTCGAAATTATCGTGGTATTTCAAAACTTTCGGTTATCCCTAAACTGTTTGAAAAGATAATATATGATGAGTTATATGTTGCGTTGAGACCTTTTTTTATATCCCAGCAACACGGCTTCATTGATAAGCGGTCTACGGAGACCAATTTATGCGAATTTGTTGATGAGGTACTTGTGGGAATGGAAGAGGGATTTCAGGTGGACGCTGTGTATACTGACTACTCGAAAAGTTTTGACAAAATTACTCATTCCATATTACTTAAAAAACTCGAGTGCGTTGGTATACACGGCGACCTCCTGAGATGGATAACATCTTACCCCCGTAATAGAACTCAGGCAGTTACAGTAAAAGGCTTTATTTCTAACTTAATTCCGATATCTTCCAGTGTGCCCCAGGGCTCTCACCTCGGGCCCCTGCTTTTTAATATTTTCATTAACGATGTTGCACATTGTTTTAAAAATTCAAAATTTCTTTTATTTGCTGACGACACAAAAGTATTTAAGGTTGTAAGGACCATCGATGACTGCATTTAGTTGCAAGAGGATCTTGATAGACTTTGCAACTTTTTTATTGACAACAAGCTATTCTTAAATGTTAACAAATGCTGTACCATAACCTATAGCCGAAAAAAAATGAAATTAAACTTGATTATCACCTTCTAAACAAACAAGTCAACAGGGTGTCTGAGGTTAGAGACCTGGGAGTTAAACTCGATTGTGAACTTTTGCTTGATTTACATGTCAATGAAATAACAAGTAAAGCGTATAAAATGTTGGGCTTAATCATTTCATCATCAATAATAAATTAATAATTTCGCCAAAGTGTTGATTTCAAGGAGGCTAAAACTTTAATTTTATTATATAACTGTTTTGTTAGATCTCAGCTTGAATATGCATCCACTGTGTGGAATTGTCAATATGATGTTTATATTAATTCAATCCAAAAAATTCAGAATAAATTTGTTAAGCGTCTTAAATATAAATATGAAAATTTTAAACCAGATGAAATTATGATTCCCTTAAGTGTAAGAATAGAACATAGAGATATAACTTTACTGTATAAAATCTTAAATAATTATGTTCATCATCATTCATCTTACCTTTTAAGTAAAATTTCGCTTAAATGCACAAGGTCATTGCGTTCTTGCAATACTTTTTCGGTTCCTTGGTGTCGTATAAATTATGCAAAGAATAGTTTTATTCCAAGAGCTTTGGATACTTATAATAAAAAATATAGTAGCATTGATATCTTCAATATTAATCTTTTGAAATTGAAATCAGAACTAAAAATTGGGTAAGTCTTATCCTGGTTTGTACTTGTAATGCTATTATCTAGTAACTGTATACAATTCACTTTAGTTTGTACTTAAAGCTATATTGTAAATTATTATAAGTGGAAACTCTTTTGGCAAATGTGTCACCCTAATGTAAGTTATAAATTATGTAATATGTAAGGCTGTTTGTTTCCCAATAGAAATAAATAAATATTCCAAAGCTAAATCACAAACTGAAAAAGATGTTTTAAAGAATTTAGTAAACAATGATGTTGTAACGAAATACAAGATGAAGACTAAATTGGGCAACTCTTGCTTAAGGCTGAAAGGTAGATTAAGAGCAAAACAAACAACACTTGAAAAGATAAAGATAAACAGAATGAAAGAGATACAAGATTTTATAGAAAAAGACGATAACAGTAGAATAACAGCAGGAAAGAGAGAAACCAAAACAAATAAGAAAGATAGAAGACAAGTTAGATATTTACAAGATTCACTAGAAAAATTACATAAGAAGTATAAGGATGAAGGTGGTTTGGCATCTTATACAACTCTCATGTGAATGTTACGGGTTACGAGAGCATAACTTAAAGCTGAATAAACAGAAGCAAAAATGTAATGAAGAACACAGACAAAAGAAAAACAAGACTATTAAAAAAAGCGTATCGAAATAATACAAAAGAGATTAATAAGAGCAGACGACACCTATACTAGCGTTGACTCCGATATTACTTACGCCGAATCCGATGATAGTATATGGGATAGTGATGACGAATATGATTCAGATAAGAAGTACCAAGCTGAAGAAAATGAAAATAAAGTTATCGGATCGAAAGAAAATTATGTTGCTATCAATAAAACAAAAGACTCAGTTAAATGCAACAATGAGAAAATAACTGTTTTATCAGATATACGAAACACCCCAGATAACTACAGATATTTCAATTTAAAAAACTACGGTCCATTTACGATTAATAAAGTAGATAAAATTGAAATACGTAAAAAAAATGTGAACTTATATGATACTCCATCTACATCTGACTTCAAAGAAGAAACAATTAACGAAAAGATTAAAATAAAAAGAAACAAAGGTAAAAGTCTGAAAGCACCTATTGATGAAGAAATCGTGAAGGAAGAAATTAGGGGTGTAACAGAAGATGATAATAATATAACGAAAGTAAAGAAGACTGATGAATACTGCTTGGAACCAAACACAGACAGAAAAAGTGGAACATTCTATGATAAACCAACCACAGTAAGCATTATTGAGTTCAATATCAAGCGTGAAAAACCTGTTCCCCAAATTATTAAATATAGGCCTAATAAAGACATCTGTGAAAATAATTTCAACAAAGATTTGGAGGGCATAAGGTGGGATTTGATTTCACAAACAAACTGTGTCAATGACCTGGTAGGCCTCTTTACACAATGTGTCGTAGCGGTCTTTGACCTTCATGCTCCTGAAAAAACAATTAGAGTCAAGGACCACATCCCGCCTTGGATTACTGATACTGTAAGGCTTATGATGAGGCTGCGTGATGGGGCCCTGGTTGATTACCACAATCGTCAACCTGACAGTACTAATGTATATTATAAAACTTTCAAGCACTAATCAAGCACTATTTCAGGAAAAGACAGCCTATTTCAAACATTTCGTTTACAACAAAATAAAAAATCCGAAGTTATTATGGACTAACCTTAAGAATACTATCCTACACCAGCAAAAAAATTAACTCCCTTAATTTTTTAATGATCCTAATTTAATTAATTATCATTTTTTTAATATACCTGGAGACTCAGATGTAAGCATTTCACATTTAAAATATTATGAGTTTAATCGTTTTTCAGACTCGGTCTTTCACTTAGAACCCATTTAAATAACACCTACACCAATAAGTACCCACTACACAGACACGTACTTAACTGCAAAATTCTGCATTATAATAATGTTTTAGCTGTTAAGTTTTTATCTCTTTTTATTTTTAATTAATACTTACACATAGGCTTACAAACACAAAAAATTTGGAGCACAATGTATCCTTTTGCGGGGGTGGCCTGGTGACCTGTGTAACCGGTTTTCTAAACCTATTACAGGCACCAGCTTCTCACACTTCAGGTCATTATCGTACTTAAGTATTTTGTTACATTTTAGACATAAGTAACCTATTGTGTGATGATGGAATAAATGAATTTTATTATTATATTATTATATTATTTGTTTGGACCAAATAATTAAAATAATTCGTAGTCTAAAATCTAATGCAGTGGGTTGTGACTCAATCAGCCTAGAAATGCTCATAAGGACCTTTCCATATACTTTAGAAGATACTATTTGGAACATTATTAATCTATCAATTACGTCCTAGACTTTTCCAGAGCTATGGAAATTGGCTATAGTTTTCCCACTGCCTAAGATACAAAACCCAGTTGATCTACAGGACCTTAGGCCCTTAGGCTTAGGCCCATACTGACCCATCAGAATCAGTATTCTGTATCCCAGTACAGATAATATAATTCATGCTAGAGATCAGGGTTTGTGCACTCTCCTGGTTTTTCCAAGGCTTTCGAATCTCTAAATGTAAATCTTCTCTTATCCAAACTCAGCTTCTATGGTTTCAGCTGTCAGGCCGTGCGGTGGTTTCACAGCTACCTCGACAATCGCCATCAATATGTAAAACTAAATTTCTAGTATTTGGGTCACAACATCAATTAGGGAAAATAAATTCACCCTTACCTATTAAGGCGATTATTTGGCCGAACGACCTTGAGCAATCGGACGGGGCCACGCGCCTAACGCCGCGCGCCCGCTCAACTATCCGATACCAAAGAGCGCTCTGAATACAGATACGGCGCGCTGCGCATTTTGTCTCATCTGCCTACACGAACTTTGCCTCGACCGACATACTTGACTGAATTAACGCAAATCGATAAAAAATACGATGATTGTTTTGTAAGTGGCAACCGACTTCAAAAAAATTGGTTGTCTTTATGAATTCGATCCGTTTGTATGCAATATTGTTGGAATTGCACAATAATCCTGTTAGTATTAGTGGGCTTCTAAACAGTTTTATAAGTGTTTGTACTAGTATATAAATCTTGGACTAATTCGTCCAAGATATAAATGTATGTCTGTGCACTTATTTCTTAGAAACTGCCTGCGTGGTGCAGTTGGTATATAGCGGGTCGCACTTCGACGGCAACGCGGAAGTGCTGGGTTCAAATCCCGGGTCAGATCAAAAAATGTATCCTGAGTTTTTCTCTTAGAATTTCTCAGTGATAGTCCAGACTCCAAAGTCTGGATGTTGGTATCAGAGCCTCTGGTAAATGTGTAGGTATGTAGGTAGATTTTAATTTAAGATTAATAGTAACAAGTTCGTGTAGATGAAAATTAATGATTTCATACTTTTAAGTCAATTTAAACGTTGCTTTAATTTCCTTAATTATTATTTTATTCTTGTTAACTTGCTTTGTTAAGAATAAGGAAGTATAGAAAGTCACTTTTTTTTCAGAATCGAAATGAAGACACTTTTCTTTTGTTGTTCCTCGAGACAATTAAAAAAAATATGAATAAAACATTTTTATTACAGGTTTCGGGTTATAAAAAAAAACAATAAAGTTGCAAAAAACAATCAATCAAAATGCGTTACTTTAGATTTGCAAATTTTTTGAAAACTATCTACTATCACTAAATATTTACAAAGTACCAACTTGTATGTAGGTAGGTATACAAAATATTTACAATACTTATCTATCACTAATATCAACGTCCAAGCGCAAACTTTCAACAGCCGAACTGCGAACTATACGTACTGTACCGAGTGTACCATCTGCGCTATAATTTTTTTGACGAAAAACAAAGTCAAAGGAAAGGAACGGAGTAGGCCGAAATGCGACACAGCCTCCCCGTGCGAACGCTAGGGAGAGACTGACCACCCGTCTCCACGCGGCCCGCGCGTGGAAATTACAGGATATGATTGATTTAATAAAACGTCAATCATTATTTTGAAAAAAACAAACTTGCGTTTTATAAATCATTAAATGTTCTATCATTTGGTGAAAGAATCATTAAAATAGCTTTAGGCATTTAGAAGCAGTAAGAAATTTTATGGGTAAAATTATAGAAAAGTTAAGATTTTTTTTTGTTAAAACTAACAGTAATTATAAAAAAAATTAACTTGCATTTTATTGTTCAATATATTATATTTATGATATATTTTTTTTTATAATATTTGGATCATCCGTTTAGGAGAAGAAGGCCTTCAAAGAGAGGTCTATTTTGCAGTATGGCCCTACCTATCGCCTTAAGATTAAAAACGAACCGATTGAGAGAGTGTATAAAGCACGTAACATAGGTCTTCGGAGGGATTGCAATTTGCGCTTTGAGAACTATATTGGGGATTGTATCCGAAATTGCTGTATAAACTTAGAGTATTATTCAGGTTAGACGGCATCTAAGTGAAGAAATACGGATTCAACTTGTGGAATCTCTCGTTTTGTCTAAATTAAATTACATGGACACTGTCTATGGTCCTTGTCTACTTGCCAAAACTAAAAAGCTTATCCAAAGAGTGCAGAACGCTTGCGCTCGTTTTTGTTTCGATATTCCGTTAAGGGCCCATGTATCACCAATCTTAAATCGACATAGTATGATAAAGATGCAACATCGTCGAAAGCTACATTTGGCCTGCCTAATGTTTGGTATAATTAAAAACTGTGCACCTGTCTATTTATATGACAAGCTTATATGTAAGCCTCATGGACCCCGAAAATGTGCGCAACAACTGGCTACTGCCCGGCATGCATCCGCCGCCTTTCGAGGTAGTTTCCGTTACGCTGCTACCAAATGCTGGAATAACATTCCTCCTCCAATTAGGGACCTGCAAAGTATTTACAGTTTCAGACACAATATAAAAATATTCCTTATAAATCGTCAAGGTTTGCAGGAAACTCGACAAGACACAAGTATCCTGTAGCCATACATATACTGTTTTTAAGCACTTCAAAATAACTCACCTTAACTTTATGTCCCGAGAGGTTTTGGCGTAGTTTTTGTTTTCCTTGCTCACTGACTGGGTGTGTGAATTCTGTTCCCTTAGTAATTATAAACTTTCCTAGCATGTCGCACATTATGTTTTAGTAATAAATTTATGTAACTGTGTCTTGTAATTTTCTGTAACTTAACCATTTATATTATTTTTGAATTTTTTTTGGATTGCATTGAAATACCTGTAAAAAACACCTTTTAATTTTCATCTTGTATTTTCTAACATTGTATTGTATCTTTGACACAATTTATTCCTTGAAAGTGTAATACTGTATCCGTACTCACTTCATGCAATTTGTTGTGTATTTTACAAAGTTTTGCAAAGCTTTTCAATAATTGTAGTCACAATTGTAGTTCGGCTAAAGTTTTGTTTGGCTTTGGAAAACCGAAAAGTTTTCCCTCAGCCATTTTGTTTTTATATGTTTTTTTTTTCAATAGCTTACCCCGGCTCTGGCCTCTAGCACACACATTATGGTCATGGCTTCACACGGTCTTTGTCGTTTTGGTATTTTTGTTGTTTTCTTTCTCATTCTTTTTTTTAATATATAATCTTTGTTTTTTATTGTTGTTTTTTGTGTTACTTTGTTTGTTTATCTGTGTGCGGAGTCAACAAACCGGTTCCGCATGCATATGCATTATGCTGAGCCGGGACCGTTTTGAGACAATGTTTTCTGTGTTAACTGTATAAAATGTTTAATTGTTCGTGTACATATTTGTTGTCTCAATAAAATTAATTTTCTTTCTTTCTGATAAAAAGGTAATAAATAATGAAATAGAACTAGAGTTTAATGCAGGGAAAGATGCGATAATGGAGAAAAAGAAGATTGCTTTAGAAAAAGAGACCAAAGTAACCAAAGAAAATGACGAAATTAATATTGAAAATAAAGATTGTATTAGAAGAGAAAATGAGACTGAAGCTGAGGGAAAAACCAAAGTTGAAGAAAACATGAAAGATGTTATTTTTAATATAAATGACAGTGTCTTAGTCAGGTATTACGAAAGAAAATCGTGGATATATTACATAGGAGTAATAGAAGGTGTGAAAATTACAACAAATTTAACTTATTATAATATTAGATTTTAAAAACTGTAAAAATGCCTCGGCTGATATTTAAAATTACAAAAAAAAAAATACAAAGACACAGTTCTCGCTGATTGTGTTGTAAAAGTTATAAATTTAAATGTTATGTCAAATTACTTTACGTTAAAGGATTATGTATCAGATCACATTTACTTTGAATAATTTGTTTGCTTACAAAAGTATTTTTTTATTTTGTTTTTTTCTTAATGTTATAATTTAAAATTTGTTTTAAATTACTTTAGTTTATTTTGAACAAGTTTTGTTTGCTCACTAAAATAAAGTATGATGATATAGTTACTTTGCTTTTTCTCAAAGGTTATAATAATTTAAAGTTTGTTCATTCTTTAATTTTGATTATGTTTTGTTTGCTTGAGAAAAAAGTTATAAAAGCATATATATATATATATATATTTATATGAATATAGTTAAGTTGGTACTTTGATTTTTCTTAAAAGTTATAAATTTTAATTTTGTTTCAAATTACATTTATTTCGATTATGTTTTGTTCTTTACTAAAAAAGGTAATATAAATATGATGATGATAACAGTTAAGAACTTCGTTTTTCTTTATGCAGATTATACAAAAACTTTTTATAAAGAAAATTTAAACCGACTTCAAAACGTAAAAAATAAAACACTTGGAGTCGGTCCGACCAAGTCATACTACATTGCACTTCTATTAACTTTATTTTTATTTTTCTTGCCTTAGCTGGCACCGACTCCAAAAGATTTATTTTTTACTTTTTGAAGTCTGTTTTTTTTATAAAGGAAGTTTTTTTTCACAAGTTTTTAGTTAGGTACATTATATACAATAAAAATATACTTACAATAAAAATAAGCCCAAACGCAACACTGATGTCGTATAAGTAACGACTATTTTTCAAAACGTAATTGATATTTTTCAAGATTATGAAAAAACTACTAGCCAGGGGGGTTACTCTTGACGGAATCGCGTTGACATCTTCATTGAATGTCAATAATTATTACTGAGTTTCGACGTTAATTCGATTTTGAATGGCGCTAAAGTCGATTTCTAGGGTACAAAATTACTTTATTTACTTATTTAAAGTATTAATTTTTAGTTTAATTACTTATTATAACTTATAATTACTGGCTTTTGACATTAATTCAATCTTGATCTCAATGCGATCGCGTCAAGAGTAAGGGGGCAGATCTTCGTAAAAAAATATGTTCTTTCGGATAAAAAAAGAATTATTAAAATCGGTCGACAACAGACTGACGACTTCATATTAAAACGTATGTTTATACATAAAAAAAATATACAGGAGGAGGTTCTCAACCTCTTCCTTTTTTTGAAGTCGGTTTAAAACATCAAATGTTCTGTACTATCCTTTATTTCCTTTGTGTAACATTTATACCGAATTCCTTTGTGTTACAAATGTACAACTTTTTTGCAAATGACTCTTACAGTACCCGTAGAATAGTCTCCAACAGTTACCTAATTTTTATGTTTTTATTCCCTTTTTTTATGGCCTATACAATATGTTGCAAAATATAAAAAGAAATTAAACCCGATAATTTTTTTTTTGTTTTTTAAAGTCGGTTTTAATTTTTTTCATAAAAAGTTTTTTATTTGAAATTTTTTTAAAGTCTTCTACCTTCCCGTGCCAACGCTAATAACCTTATGTCAACTGCTCATCACCTTTTACAAAATGCTGCTTTTCCCGGTGCAGGGACGTTACTTATTGAGGAGCTCTCCCGGGACTTCATCATCAACTCCACTTTATCACTTGGATCGAGTCAAACATAAATTGCTTATGAACCACATTAAAGTAATCGTATCGCTCCCGTGAAATGATAAGTATTTTATAGTTCCGATGACCGTTTATGGTTTTCATCATCAGTTCCACTTTACCAAATGATGCTTTCAGGAAACATATGCATGAGTTACTATAGAAAACACCAAAATCGCTATAGGAGTGCCTACAATATTTGAAGAGTTCCCTAGATTTCTCCAGGATCCAATCATCAGATCCACACATGATGACAATAGGACCACATGGTAAGTATACCCTTTCGAACAAAAAAGGCTGCTGTGTCGAAGGTTATGTCAGACTCTTACTGACTAAACACCACCTAATGGTTGGATTCCCCGGAAAGGGACGGCAGCCTACATCGGAAGCGACCGTACCCTTGGGAAGAGATCAAGAGATACGGTTACCCAAATCGGTCCAGCCGTCTTCGAGTAATCGAGTAAAATATATAAAAAAAAAGATTCCGTCGAATTGAGAACCTCCTCCTTTTTGAAGTCGGTTAATTAATATTTTTAATAACCTTTACTACTCTTGCAGACGATTTTCAACTCTAAAATAAAGGAGAAGAATTGAACAGTTCTATTCAGTCGCTTAACCGTGATCTGGCGAGGATTTCGGAATGGTCAACAATTATGGCATCTTTGTGAATACACATGCAATGTAAATGTTAAGCAATTATTATCGGTAGCTCTCATCAATTGTCGTATTTAAAACTCGATAACATTGCTCCATTGCGCTTTAATGGTAACTGATAGCATTCTTCTGAACAGCCAGCGTAGCATGCGCACCGCGACTCGCTGTCGATGCTTATCTCGGGATGTCAGTCCCGCTCCGAACGGACAATACGCTCGCGCGAGAAAAGTGTTGGGAAAGCTTTGTCGAGATGCTCATGCTACGCATGCAGGACAAGGACTGGGTTTATAGTCATTAGAGAACAGAAACATTCACAGATGAGTGCAAAATATGTTTTTTTGTATTCATTAGCGCATTGGAATGTAAAGATGACGATGAGCGATTTTCAGAATTTCATTTTACCCTTCATTTAGCCCAAATTTCTTAAAACACAAAGTGATCCCTATTTTGTTTGAGTAGTTTTTTTTTACTGTCTATCTTTATTGCCGATTGCCGATACAGAAACTCCCACAACCTTAACGTTTAACTGTTAGAGAATGCCAAATGGCATTAACTCTTCCATTTGGTTTATTTTTTTATATTGCAATAAAGATTAAAGAAATAAAAATTAGTTAAAACAATCGTTTCACAACAAATAAAACGCCCCATCGAAATATTGAACATCTAACTTTTGAAAGCTAAAAATCTAAAAAGATATCGGTCAAGTTTTGCTTTATGAAATGCTCTACGATAATACGGGGATATAATTAGACGGAAACGAAAATGTAAACAAAGAACTGTCAATATCACAAGTTGAGTACAGGGTTTAGCAACTTTTTTTTAAATATACGTTTTTTAAACGACCAAAAGAACCATGAGTTTTCTTGTTCTGGTACTTTTCAACTTTTCAAGTTCTGGTAATACTTAGTAGGCCAAGTAAGTGAAAATTACAATAAATTTAGTTGAAAGGGATCGAAAAATCGAAATATAATAAAACAAGCGGCCGCTTGCGGTTTCATCCACGTGGTGCCCGTTCCCGTAGAAATATCGGGATAAATTTTAGCCACTGTGTTATTTTCATGTATTGGTTTTATACTGTAAAATTTTATCAAAATCCGACAGTAGTTTTTGCGTGAAAGAGTAACGAACATGCATTCAAACTTTCGCATTTACAATACTAGTGGCCGCCCGCGTGGTTTATAATTTATAAGCCTGATTTCTGATGTATAAGCTATATATTGTACAGTGTCATCTAAATCCGTTCAGTAGTTTTTCCGTAAAATAATCACAAACAAACATCCTTCCAATCTTTCGCATTTATATTATTAGTAGGATAGGATAGGATTTTATGTAGTTAAATGGTAGAATTATACTGCAATATAATATCATTAATATTATTTCTTAAATAAAAAGGTTCGTGACCCACGATAATGTGCCACAGTGTGAACAGTACTCAAAAAAATGTTATGTCGATTTATTGAAAATAAATATTTAAGTAAGTCATCTATTAAAGCTTTTTAAAATCTAAAAGAGTTATGTAAAAATTGCTTCGTTTATTTTGTTTCCTCGTTAATTAATGAAGAGTGTTAAACGATCAAGTCTTATTTATTTGTATTATTATATATTATTATGTGTTTGTATATGGTATCATTTCAATAATTTAAGAAAAAAGATATGACAGCTGTTTGTTTACATTTTTTCCGTCTAATTATCTTCCCGAGTATAGTATGAAAAACATTAAGAAATTCCATTTTTTTTATGCTGTCCCTCCTAATACTATATAATCTTTACAGAAGAAGTGGTCTATAACACAGGTTTAATAGGATGGTATGTGAATAACTAACATGTTTCTTAAGTAAATAAAAATCAATTTCTCTGACATCCGTGTGCTGCATCCGTGAAATCAATCAAATGCATTTTACTGTTTAAAATTCAAGTTATCAGTACGTTTCTTTATTAACGATTTGCCTGAGATAAAATGATGTTTAGTCGAGCGCGTATCTTTACAGCGTTCCTCTCTACTATAACAGTAAATAAAATCAATAATAGCTACATTTTTAATATTTAATAATAATAATGTAGTTATTCTTATATATTTTTTGTTAAATTGCAGGTGACCAGTATATTAACTCAGACAGAAGAACATCACGATTACGTAAGTTTGCAATACCTATAATCTAAATATATAAAAGAAGAAACTGACTGACTTACTGACTGACTGACATATCAACGCACAGCCCAAACCGCTATGTCTAGAGACTCCAAATTTGGCACGTCGTAGGTTTCTTATGAAATCTAGAGGTGCACAAAGGAAGGATTTTTTGAAAGTCTACCCCTAAGGGGGTGAAATAGGGGATGAAAGTTTGTATGAAAGTCAGTTAACTTTGAAATGATGAATTTTGAATTTAGGTGGACAATCGAAAATAAATATGTACATAGATACGTGGTTTTTGAAAATTCCGAAAAGGGGGGTAAAGTTGAGTAAGAAAAGTCCTTTATTTTCAAAGTAAAAGTCACTCCTTTTTTTATAAAGATTATGGTTGGAAATTAAATACAAATAAACAAACCTAAATTTTGTGGTTTACGGAAATCAACCCTTAAAGGGGTAAAAAGGACTTTCAATTTTGTTAAGAAAATTATGCCAAATAGACTTCTAACGCTTTGGAATATATTTTACAATACTTCGTGATATCAAATACTTCTCCATTCATACTTATCCATGCTCATATATTATAAATGTGAAAGTGATTGTTGTTTTTCTGGCTGTTCCCTTTCTCGAGTAACCGCAAAACATCATGCTATCACTATCCATTAGAAAATTTACTTTTAACCCACTTGTTCCTGAATTAACTTTTTTTGCACAATTGACTTGAAATTTCGTATACTTCACAGAACGGAAACATAAAACTGATAAAAAATAATAAAAAAAATATTTCAGTTCAGGAAAAGCTGGAAAATGCCGTGTCGTAAACGACACAGTAGGAGAATCTACTACTATGATCTTTCACTACATCGATTTCTGTAGGCTTCGACATATTATTGTTTTGTTATTGTTTGTTATATATAGGAGAAATAAAGTAAAACACCCAAAGAATCACTCTCATATCCACACCTCGACGACGACGCCATATTTGGCATTGGTTGGGTCTCAGGTATTAAGGCATTTTTTTTTTATGAACGGCGGGAAGACTCTTAGCCTTCATCATACCTAGTGATAAGGCTGAAGATGGAAGCGAGCCCCTCTCGGAATCCTCAATCACTGAGGAACGGCTATCTTATCTCTAACTACAGGAACACAACATTGCTGAAAACATTGTTGTCAGACTTAGATAAGATGGTGGTAGCTAGCCAGGCGGTCTTAGAACAAGACCTACCACCAACCAAACCGAATACAATATGTATTCCCGCTGGGAATCGAACCCGGGACCCCTGGGTCTGATACTGGTGGTTGTACCACTAGATCACGGAGGCGGTCAGACGTTAGGCAATAGCGACAGGTTGCCAGCTCATCGTTTACAATTGTTTTCGAATATCCTTCATTCATCAGCCCTGACAGTTGGAAGACACTTTTACTCTATGTACCCGCATTAGACGCATTTTATACTTGTCTTTTGCGCTCAGTCCAGCATGGGAAATAATAAAATGACTCAACTTACATTCATCAAAGAAGTCATTCATGTTACAAATTCAGCAAGTGCTCCGAGTAAAGGCCCAGGGACATTTTGAAGAAAAACAAAATGTTGTCTCCAGAGTCTTCATCCGTTACTTACAATTTTGCGGAGGCATGATGTAAGGTAACGTCACCCAGCGTGCAATGTAGAAAGACATGCTTGCCGTTTCCCTGCTTGATCGAATCGGAAGTGAGGAGTTCCGCAGGAAAACAAAAGTAAACCTTCATCCCTCGAAGAATTGTTCAGGTGAAGTGGTAGTAAGCGGGACACATAGCGAGAAGAACCGTTAGCGGATAGGGCGGGGTGGTTCTAGAATGGCGACTCTGTGAGTAGGCCCCCAACAAGGTGGACCAATGATCTGGTGAAGATCGCGGAAAGCTCCTGTATGAGGGCAGCCCGCCAACGACCGATCAACGTGAAGATCCTTAGGCCTTAGAGGATCTTCACAACGATTGTTTGATGGCTACCCATACCCAGCAGTCGTTCTCATGCCGCTGATATGAATGTAATGATGATAGTTATAGAGTCTGGAACTATTTTTTCATCATTTTGCTCTTATTTCTCAGTAATCTCGTTCAGAGTGAAAGGTTGTCGTAAAGCCCTGTAACAAATATAAGTACTACTGATAGTAGTACATTTTCCTACTGTGTCTTTTACGGAACAGACAAAGTAAAACGAAAATACTCGATGAATATCTTATAAATATACCGTATTTTTTTTATTTTCGAGATTATTAGGAACCGACTATTGTTAATTAGATAACAAATAAATTAAAAACAGCATAAAACAATATTTCAAATTACCCTGTATTTATCATTTTAATAAGCACGTAATTTAACCTCATTTTGCACAAAAACAATAAACTGCATATCACGGTTACCACTCTACTATGACTGACTAAGGCATCAACAGCTAGTAGCAATATAAAATAAAAAAATAAAGTACCCTCGTACAACAGAATATTTTTTTTAAGTTGGTGTGTCGTTAAAGACACAGTAGGAGTAAGTGGGTTAACTACTTGAATAGCAACAGCCCCCGCAACTTCCCACAGCTTAAAATCTCTGTTTCAAATTAAACAAAATTAGTTTATTATTAAATATCGCAATGACAGTTATCTGTTTACAATTTTATCCATCATGCATGACATGTCATGTCACTCAATACCAAGTATACTCTTTGTACCAAGTAAATTCATTCAGCAATGGAATTATTAAGTACTAGTACGTAGTACCTATTAATTCCATGGATTCTATGCTTTTTACATTATGATCTTTTTATAAATAAGATCATAGTGTAAAAAGAGTGTAAATTCTAAAGAATAATTTTGATTAGTAAAGTCAGAATAATGTCATGGGAATTTCTTAGGTTTCAGTTTAAATTAATTTTAATTTAAGTAATTGAATTGGATTCATTTACACGATTTCTAATTAAATGTGAAAATGGCTTTAAGTGCAAAAAACACTCAAGAAAGAAAACAATAGATACGTGGATTCATGAAGTACGATAGTAAGTAAGACATAATTATTTTTCTACCAGCCGACACATAAATTCTCAAAAAGACGTTCCAAGTAGCTCCGAAAAAGTTGAGCGGTAGTTGAAATAAACAACTTTTACGGATATAAAACGCGCTATATTTCCACGAACTAAGTTGTAATTGTCCGTATTTTTTGGTATTTACGGGTTTTTTATTTTTCCCGACGTTTCGGCACCTTTACAGCTGCCGTGGTCACGGGATGACTGGCTACTTATAAGTCTACCCTCGAAAAGTTTATTTATTTTCGTTCGGATACGGTTAGATATTTACTATAGCACAAATTATTATTGATTTGATATTTTTATTTAATTGTCATTTTAATTCTCTATTATTAAGAAAAGAGAAAACTAAAGACTCTACTGGCAGTTCACAAATTGGGAGGACCTTCGAAGATAGAAGCTGCCAAGAAAAAATCGAAAGCTGTTAGAGAACATGTAGCTGACGTGAAAAATAGGCGCGATAACAAGTCTGCAGTGTGTGAACATGCTTTTAAGGGACCCAGCCACTACATCAGGTTTGATAAGCCACAGATCCTCGCCAGGGAACAAAAATTTGTCCCCAGAATACTGCGTGAGGCTATTGAAATCACCAAATACCTAAACTTCAATAGAGATGATGGGTGGAAGATTCCACCAGCTTGGGACCCTATTGTTTACGCCTTTTCCGGCTTCCCTATTTTAAATTCGCGCGCTTCATGATGTCGTTCCTTACTTACTATCCCTTTCCTACTCACACCATCGTGCGCAGAGTGAGAGAACTAATCAAGCAAGTGCAGTGCATCGTGATTCGTCGCGACTATAGCCAAAAGTTGCTTCGTCCCTTCCGCTTCGACAACCGAACCGCGTCGCCACGTGACACACATCAATAAGTGATCTAGTGTTCTAAAGTGTGTGGAATTTAGCCGGTCGGCAGAGTAACCTAGGCCTAGGGTTCCTATCCATCCTGCATGTGTGAGACTGAGTGGCGTTTCCGGAAGTGCAGCTGAAGACAAGATACTCCAGAAGCTGAAGTGTACCGCGCTTGGTGAGTCCCCTTCCCTCTCTATATACCTAAGGTCTACATCATTTTTTTTTTCTGAACCACAAATCGCAAATCGCCCCGCTATCCGCTATACAGTCCACTTAAATTCCCGCCAACCCACTCTTTGGTCTGACTTCGAACCGGATAATTTCGCGTTCTCATTGTTTTGGTGATAAACTCTGATAGTTTACACATACTCAACCCGCTTATTTCATTTCCATTTGGTGCAAAACTCCGATAGTTTTGCACGTAAATGTACCGCCATCTTGTAATTACCTACAAGACGCTTCGTGTCTCCCGCTTGTTTCCCGCGCCGCTAATTATTATTAAGCACTAATCTATTTCGTTATTCAAGTGTTCTCTTATTACCAAATACTTAGTTATATTCACACGCTAACCGTGCTAGAAAACGTAAAAGTTTACCGCATATACCTACGTAGGTACCTACTTACATACTTTACACCGCATTCTACCATACTTACTCATTGAACCTACCTGCTGTGTACAGGTGTATTTACCCAAAAAATCGGTACCTATTTACCTATCGGGACTACCGTTAATCAGTATTAGTGGGCAAACTACACGTATCTTGTGTATTCCTACTTAAACGAAACCGCTTAACTTGGGTACCTACCCACTTTTTCCAAGTACCTACGCATCATTAGCTCACCATAGCAGCTAAAATAGCAATATTACAGCAGATCTTCGTTCCACGGAAACATTCATGGCGGAATCCGAAACAATGTCGGTCATCCGTCAGGAATTTATCGCTAATCAAGACTCCATCAATGAGCTAGGATTCGATAATAACCCTATGTTTGTGCCTAATTACGAACCTCTAAATGCATTTGAAGATGTCTATGCTAGGATTCAGAGGGTACGTTCCCGTATCATTGAGATCTCGCCACAGCAAAACTCGCGATCGTGCGAAAATAAAGGTGCGTTTACACCGATAAAGCTACCGCCAATAAATATTCCTTCGTTCGATGGAAAGATGCACAGTTGACCCATTTTTTATGAGTCGTTTAAAGCTAACATTCATTTAAATGAATCAATAAATGATGCCCAAAGAATTCAATATTTAACAGGTAAATTGACCGGTCCCGCTTTAAAAATAATCGCAGGCATCATTCCATCAGGCGAAAACTATTCATCAATTTGGGAAAGTTTAGTTAAAAAATATCAAGATAAGAGAGCCTTAGGTTGTCATTACATGTCAATACTGTTCAATATAAAACCCACCGCTAATACTTCCTCGTCTTTAAATAGTTATGTTGAAACTTTCGACGCTGCTGTTGCAGCTTTAGAGCAATTAAAAATAAACGATTTAAAGGATTTCATTCTTTTAAATATTGCAATGCGCAAAATCGATGCTGCTACCGCCCATGCCTTTGAATCTTTTACCAGAGACAAAGAAATTCCTTCCTATAAGGATTTCATAGAATTTACAGAAAGCCAAGTAAAAATATTAGACCGTACCTTTGCGTCGTCATCGCAATCGAACCGCGCTCATACGTCGGTGGAACCGCACCTTAATAGCAATATTACGAAACAAAACCGCGCGCGCAGTACCTACCAAGCACAGACGTTTGTTACGAGTGACGGCAGGGGTGTTGAGTCTTCTTCTTGTTTGATGTGTAATAAGTCTGATCATCAGCAGTTATACAAATGTCCCGTATTTAAATCACTAGCCGCTAAAGGTCGTTTCGATTTCATTAAATCTAAGCGAGGTTGCATAAACTGTCTCAGTTCGTCTCATACCGCTTCGCATTGTAATTCCACTTATACATGCAAATCCTGTAATAAAATCCCTATCATACCTTATTACATTTGGAGAGTAGCAATAATAATAATAACTCGCATTCATGGCCACGACAAGAATCGAACCCTTATTAAGCCTCACATTGACTACTTGATCGAGGTCTAGGGTACAGCCGCAAAATCACATATAAACTTAATTACACAAAACAAATTAATTAAAATCCTTTTTCACTATAATTACTTTACATCTACAGAAAAATATTACAAAGAAACAAAATTTTTTAATATTACACAAACATACACATAGTACACTTGTTTACTGATTCGTAAAATAATAACTAAAAATATACACATACAAATTAGTTTCACAAAAAAGAGGCAAATACAAAAAATTCAACTAAGAAATGCGAATGATTTAGTGTTACGGTCGCCTAGAACAAATTATGGCAAAAGAAATATTTTATTTGAAGGTGCACAAATTTATAACAAGCTTCCCAAGGACATTAAAGAAACCCAATCAATTAACACATTCAAAAAACTGCTAAAACATTACATAAGTTCAAATAAATAAATCTACAATAATAAATAGGTATAATCTCCTTCTTTTCTTTTCTTTTTTTTAAGTCGGTTAAAAGTCTCAATATAAACGAACCATCATTTGTATTAATGCTTTGCACTTGCACTTAACTTGCACTTTTGTCGGCAATTTAAAAGAATAAAAAAAAAAAAATCGTATTCAAATTAAAACAAAATGATAAAAGCTTTAAAATAAAGCTTTGATTACTTTCAATACCAAACATCTAATCTAAAACAATACAAAAAGAAAAATGAATTAGTCTTAAAACATAACAATTTTTTTTAAATAAGCCACATCTAGCGTGGCACTGAGCGTTTTTTTGTTTACATCAATGTTTTGTTATCATTGCGCCCGATGCCTGAGGCTCGCGGTGCTCGTGTAATTGTTGTGACAATGTTTTTAAAACTACCGTCCATAAGTACGTATCTCTAGAATATGTATTGTTTGTTTGTTAATTGTGTTGTTCTCATGTAAGTGAATTAATGTGTAATTCTTAATGAGAATAAATGTCTTAAACCTTAACCCGGCCGCTTCCGTGCAGCCCGCGCAATCGCGTGCTACGAGCACTGCGGCGCCGTCGCGGCACGAGCCCGCTGCCGAATCCGCGACGTTGCCGTCCCGCGCGCACTCGCAATCTTGGGACAGAATCGAGCCCGCTGTGTCGCTATGTGCTCGCTCGGATAAAACCATAAACTCGCCGCGTGCTACTGTACTGCTTTCAACTGCTCAAGTAAATATTTTAAATAATGCCAAACTAAATATTTCGGTTAGATATTTGATTGATAATGCTTCGCAAAATAACTTGATTACTTACGCATGTTGTGAACAACTCAAATTAAAACCTATCTCGCTTTCAAATTCCTTTATTAAGGGTATCGGGTCCGTTTCACAAACGGTTCGTGGCTACGTTCGGCTGCTTGTGACCACGATAGATAGGAAATATTCTTATGATATTACCGCTTTGGTTGTGGATAACATAACCGACCGCCTTCCGAATATGTTGACACTTCGTTGATTCAACATTTGGTTGATTTACCGCTAATACTCGCCGTATTGGCACATTCCGAGTGAGGTCGAGTTGATACTCGGCGCCCAGCTATTTCCGCATTTGCTGTTAGGTGGTAGGGTTATCGCTCCCCCTGCACCATCCGCTATTGAAACCGTGTTTGGTTATATTCTAATAGGTGACGCTCCTGTCAGCAATTTGAATAAAAATTACACCGCATGCCAAAATATAAACACCGCTACTTTCTTCACGTGTTATAGTGGCGTGGATACGTGTGACCGCTCCGATGAACTTCATCTTGACAAAACATTGACTAAGTTTTGGGAAATGGAGGAAATGCCTTCCAAGAGGTTTTTTAGTCCAGCTGATAGTCAATGTGAAGACATTTACACCGCTGCCGTGTCGCGTGATACGACCGGTCGTTATTGCACCGCTTTACCTTTTTGCCGCGATCCATCTGAGCTAGGGAACTCGCGCTCCGTTGCTCTTCGCCGACTGCTCTCATTGGAGCGCAAGCTTCAGGATCCTGAGTTGCGTGCCAGTTATAATGAGGTTATACAGGACTACCTAGATAACGATTATTTGTCCGAGGTCCTGCCTAACAGCGAGGATTATTCGCAAGTATATTTCATTCCGCATCATACCGTCGTTCGCCGCGATAAAGATACTACGAAGGTTCGTATTGTACTCAACGCTAGTGCTAAATGGCATAATGACATTTCACTCAATGACATTCTTCACACAGGGCCGAATCTCTAAGCTGACATTTTTGTTCTTTTACTTAATTTCCGCTTGTTTGCAATCGCGTTAGCGGCAGACATAAAACAAATGTATCTTAGAATTCTTCTTCAACCATTGCACCGCAAATATCAAAAGATTTTATTCCGCTTTGACCCCGCGCAACCCATACGCGAATTTCAGTTCAATCGAGTCGCGTTCGGTTTAAAATGCAGTCCTTTTTTAGCTATGCGCACTGTGCGACAGCTAGCCATCGATGAACTCGATCGTTTCCCGCGCGCCGTTGAGGTGGCATCTCAAGAACTATATATGGACGATTTGACCACTTCTTTTCTTTCCATACAGTGGTTGAGGGAAAATCTCTTTTACGTGAACTCATGGACTTATTTAAGTCTGGTGGGTTTAATTTAACAAAATGTGCCAGCAACTCACCGGAGTTATTAGATGCGGTGCCGCAGTCTAACCGTGCCGCAATAGAATTTTCAGATAGTGAAGATATGAAGGTCTTAGGCCTTAAATGGTTACCCGCTCAGGATATATTTACATTTTCAATTTCTCCTACAACGGAAACGTTCACTAAAAGGATCATTCTTTCAAGCATAGCCCGCTTATACTTGGATATTTGCCAAACTTTTAATTAAAGAGCTATGGCTTCTTAAGTCGGTTGGGACGATCCATTGCCTGATAATCTACATTATTTATTTCGAACCTTTAATGATCAACTTCCGCTTGTAAAATCCCGCGTCATCTAGCTGTAACCACTGGGTGTTCTACCAACATTGTAGCGTTTACGGACGCAAGCATGAAGGCATACGGTTGCGTCGTACACGACGTGAGTCGTACACGTACGTCGTACACGACGTTAGACTGTCAGTGACTGACAGCGAGGGAAATGTGCGTGTCATTTTAATTTGCGCCAAATCTAAAGTGGCCCCTGTCAAAGTAGTTTCGTTGGCAAGACTAGAATTATGCGCCGCAGTTCTTATGTCAAAGCTGCTGCGTCTGATTAATGAAACATACAGTGCTCGTATAAAAATTTACAATATATTCACATTTTCAGATTCGAAAATAGCGCTTTCATGAATTAATTCCTCACCACATAGATGGGATATTAACGTTAGTCACCGCGTTGCAAAATGTCAAGAAAATCTATATTCGCGTCATTTATCATGTCAGTGGAATAGAGAATCCCAGTGATTGTCTCTCTCGGTCTATTGCCAGAACAATTGCTCTCTCATCCGCTATGGTGTCATGGCCCTGCTTGGCTTAGTTCTTCAGTATCAAGCTGGCCGATCACACCTTTTATTCCAGAGGCCTGTGAGACGTTACCCGAATATAAAAATAAAACTTTCGTGTGCTCGACTGTTGAATCTGCCCCAAATCGTATTTACGATCTTACGCAAAAATGTTCCTCTTGGAACAAAATTATTCACATCATTGTTTATATCCTGAAATTTTCAAAAATATTACCGCGTAATAATATATCCGCTTCACAGCTCCTAATAGCTGAAAAATATTTAATCCGAACTTACAGGGTTTTCACTTTGATCACTTAATTAATGACTTAAAAACTAATAAAGCAATTTCTTCACCGCTCAGAAAATTAGATTTATTCATAGATCCATTCGGAATAATAGAAATAGGAGGTAGACTTTCTAATAGTAATTTTCCATACGAAGCTCAACATCCTGCGTTATTACCTAAACATGACCATGTTACTCACCTTTTAATTGACTACTATCACCGCCTGCATTGTCACACTGGTGTCAATGTATTAAGTTCTATCTTCAAGAAATGTAATTAGGCAACGTTTTCACGCCTGTAATTCTTGTTTTAAAAATTCGCCATTTCACCTCAATACTGAAATGGCGGATTTGCCATCTTACCGCTCAAGAAACTAAAGCATTCGTTCATACGGGCGTCGATTATGCCGGTCCTATAAATATTACCTTATGTAGACGCCGAGGACAAAGAAGTCAGAAGGCGTACATTTGTTTGTTAATCTGCTTAGTGACCAAAGCGGTTCACATCGAACTAGCTTCGGATCTGTCATCGGAAGTTTTCCTTTCCGCGTTTAAACGCTTCATTTTTAGGCGTGGTCCTGTTTCGTATATGTATTCCGATAATGGAACAAATTTTGTGGGCGCTAAGTCTCAGATAAACGATCTTCTTACCGACTATCGCATCGAATGGCATATGATCCCGCCCCGAGCGCCTAATTTCGGAGGACTCTGGGAGTCTAATGTTAAAGGTATGAAGCTTAATTTATATCGCGTTATTGGTTCTCAGTTACTTACATATGAAGAACTGTTAACAGTTTTGACTCAAGTCGAAACCATTTTAAATTCTAGACCGCTTCGTATTCTATCAGAGGACCCGCATCCCGAGCCTCTTACTCCCGCGCATTTTATAATGGCTTCCCCTTTGACCTACCTACCTGCCGCGCCTATTTCCGAGGAAACTAAGACTCTGCGCTATAGGAATGAACTACTGGACCAAATGGTGCTTATTTACTGGAAGAGATGGCGTTGAGAGTATCTTAATTCATTACAAGCGAGGCAAAAATGGCTTACTAATGCTGATAACGTTAGTTCGGGTATTATTGTAATGATACATCAGGATCACGTTCCCCCGCTCCGCTGGCCATTAGGCATTATACAGGAGGTCCGCGTCGCCTTAGTCAAAACTGCTTCTGGCATGTTTAAACGGCGTATCGTAAAACTTTGTCCGCTACCTTCGCAATAAATTAGAATATTTCATTACATATTTTAGGTAGGTAATTATGTATAAATATTTCGCAAATAAATTTCTTTCATTTGATGTTAACCGCTTTTTGATAATACGACGTATTATCAAGGCCCGGAGGATGTTTACGCCATTTCCGGCTTCCCTCTTTTAAATTCGCGCGCTTCACGATGTGGTTCTTTACTTCCTATCCCTTTCCTACTCACACCATCGTGCGCAGAGTGAGAGAACTAATCAAGCAATTGCAGTGCATCGTCGTGACTATAGCCAAAAGTTGCTACGTCCCTTGACAACCGAACCGCGTCGCCACGATTTGCTTGCGACTCCGCATATAATTTAAAAATAAAAATACTTTAACCGCAACTTGAAGTTTATAAACTGTGGAATAAGTGATCTAGTGTTCTAAAGTGTGTGGAAGTTAGCCGGTCGGCAGAGTAACCTAGGCCTAGGGTTCCTGTCCATCCTGCATGTGTGAGACTGAGTGGCGTTTCCGGAAGTGCAGCTGAAGACAAGATACTCCAGAAGCTGAAGTGTACCGCGCTTGGTGAGTCCCCCTTCCCTCTCCATATACCCAAGGTCTACAATTTTTTTTTTCTGAACCATGAATCGCAAACCGCCCCGCTATCCGCTATACAGTCCACTTAAATTCCCGCCAACCCACCTATTATCCATAAATTAGAGTCAACCCAAATCACGCACTGCAAGACCCAAAGATACGGTTAGCTCTTTTTGTAGATAAATATTAAAAAGTAAAGGTGGAGACAATATATCTTAATTTCTTTATAAAGGTGGAGGTCGGCCCGCTTTCGAAAATTTCTTGGCAGCTTTTTTCTTCGAAGGTCCTCCCAATTTGTGAACTGCCAGTAGAGTCTTTAGTTTTCTCTTTTCTTAATAATAGAGAATTAAAATGACAATTAAATAAAAATATCAAATCAATAATAATTTGTGCTATATTAAATATCTAACCGTATCCGAACGAAAATAAATAAACTTTTCGAGGGTAGACTTATAAGTAGCCAGTCATCCCGTGACCACGGCAGCTGTAAAGGTGCCGAAACGTCGGGAAAAATCAAAAAACCCCTAAAACACCTAAAAATACGGACAATTACAACTTAGTTCGTGGAAATATAGCGCGTTTGATATCCGTAAAAGTTGTTTTATTTCAATGAACAGTGCGCGCCAAAACATAAGGTGTACGTTAAGCGGTAGTTGTTTGCATTACATTGAATTTACAATTGAATTTGTTTAAAAAAATCAAAAAGTAAAGATTTGGTTATAATTAGTTGGGACCATAATGATTCAATCATTAGTGATCTATAGATGCTCCGTTTTTTAAATTATCCCCGGTTCTAGGCCCCACACGGTAGAGCATTGGGCCGGATTTCCCAAGGTCGTTGGTTCGAGTCCCATTTGAGAATTCACTTGTGGTCGAGTTTATTGTTTCCAATATTTTTCTATTTAAAATTTATCATAAGTAGAGTGAAACAGTTAATGCGGATTGATTAGCGGCCATTACAGACAGGTACAAAGCGCACGACCTGCGATTGTAGACCATTGCGAAAGTTTTGTTTACGGCTATAAATATGTGCCGTAAACAAAACTTTCGCAATCTATGTATGAATAACGCTTTTCTGCATAACTATACAAAACATTGGATACTGCGTAGATATCCCGCACGTATAGTGCAGTCGCTTTTTTTGTGACCTCTACAATTTGATCGGCTTTTCAGAGAAATGCTGTACTATTCTTTTTTTTAGTTTAAACTTTCATGATAGCCGTAATTGAAAGCTGAAATTAAAAGGAACGAATGTTCGTAAATCACTTTAATTTGTTTAAGTTCTGAAAAATGACAATTTTACAGTTGTGCCTTTATTTCTCCGGAGGTACGATATATACTATATATATATTTAATGTAAGCTATGTTTCTTAATGTTATGGGAACTGCGTATTCGATTGCTAAAGTACGACCCGTCTAAAATTTATCAAATTTATTTTAGCTTCATATCGTGTAAAGCTACAAAATCTTAAATTCTTGACATAATAATTGTATTTAGTTACTTAAACGACTTTTTTGCCAAGTTAACGTTTCAAACGTTACTCCAGCAAAATCTGTTTTTCTCAAATATCTTAAAAACTATTATTCACACAAATTTTGCTATTAGTAAACAAAGGACAATGGTCGGTTTTGTCCCAAGGTTGTAACACTTTTCTACCTATATCGCGCGATAAAGGTCTCAATGAGTGTAGTTTTTTTTCGTATGGGCATAATTCTGTATCTCGAGCAGGGTAAGATTTATAGTGGTTTCTGCGGCAGGTTATACAGACGACGGAGGAGTATAATCTGCCACTTTGATTAGCGTTTGTGGACTACGAGATAGCCTTTGATTCGATAGAGTCCTAGGCGGTGCTGCAATCTCTACAGAGGTGCCCAGTGGACTATAGGTATATCGAGATTTTAAGGTACTTATCATGCCACCATATCGGTCCGATTACAGAACCAAAGCACAAATCCCATCGAACTGCAGCGAAATGTCAGTCAGGGAGACATCATTTCTCCGAAACTGTTCACAGCTGCGTTGGAGGACATCTGTAAATTCTTGGACTGGACTGCTCTTGGACTCCGCATCAACATTAATGGCCAGTACCTAACACACCTTCGTTTTGCCGATGATGAAGTCCTTATGGCGGAGACCTTGGAGGACCTGAACAAAATGCTCAAAGATCTCCGTAGTGCTTCTCAAATAGTGGGTCTTATGATGAACATGGATAAGACGAAAATCATGTCAAATACCCATGTTGTACCCACTCCAGTTCACGTTGGGAACACTACGCTCGAAGTGGTTGACCACTACGTTTACCTTGGACAGACAGTCCAGTTAGGTTTTTGTTTGTTTTATGAACGAGGTAAGTCCAACTTCGAGAAAGATATCTCCCGTCGAATCCAACTCGGATGGACAGCATTTGGGAAGTTCCTTAAAATTTTCACGTTCAACTTACCTCAGTGTCTCAAGATGAAAGTTTATGTGTAAAGTGTGTTGGTATTAATGTTGCCAGTGATGACTTACGGTAGTGAAAAATGGTCGCTAACTATGGGTCTGATAAGAAGGCTCAAGGTCACCCAGGAGAGATTGCTCAAGTGGCAGTGGGCGGGAAACAGCGAGAAGAACCGATGGCCGTTGGGGCGGAAGGTTCTGGAATCGCGACCGCGCACCGGACGACGATCCGTGGGCAGGCCCCCCAAAAGGTGGACCGACAATCTTGTGCGCGGTCGTGGGAAGCGGCTGACCGATCGTCATGGAGATCCTTGGGGGAGACCTATACCTGGGTACAGCGTAGGTACTGGGTAAGCCATATAACTTTGACCTGCACGCTATTTTATTAGAAAGTGTGTTTATTAGTAATAAAAAAGCCTTAATAAACATGTTTATACTAGTCGCAACTTGTTACAAGGGTTGGGACGCAACTCACATAAAAATGCCCATTATCCTTTCACCTCATGACACACTAATTATCTGATATAGTCTATCTATCTCTCTAAAGCTTTTGCGGGGGTAACGCACTCGTTTAAAGGATTGTCGCTCAGCCACAGATTACTAAATAGTTACTACGTACTCAGCGATGATATGTGATAGTGAAATTTCTTGATATCCTTTAGATCAGAACAGTCATGCATAAGCGCATTGTACTTATCAATTAACACAGACCATTGTTTAATATTACCACAAAATGAGGGTAACATACCTCGAGTCAATTTTACATGAGACAATGATAATCATGATGGTTGAGATGTAGTTTTAGATTGATGATTTAATTCAGATAAGTTTAGATAAGATTTATTTGAGCTACGATTAATAGACAAAATTCGGAAATAGGTATCATTAAAACGTGCTCAAATTTCATCATCATCATCACCATGGCCAACCACAGTCGACTCTAAAAGAACGATTATTGCGAAATGCGCGCTCTCAAAATCCGATAAATATTTATCGAGTTGATTGCAAGCAATAAGAAAGGAATAGATCTTGTTGACTGTCATCGGTACGCGCTAATTCACCGACTTCGAATGACTTCACCAATCGATTTAATGCTAAGGTACGTTTTCTACGCAATACAGGTAAATCATGAACTGTGTTACATTGAGAATAGGTTTGTTTTGATTTAGTTTCAAAAGTTTTTCCGAAGTGAGTTTACGAATATTACGTTTCGGATTGAAGGACATTTTCCGTATAAAAAAGGATAAAACAATATTAAAACCGGCGAATTAATTATCCGTCGGGGCTGCTAATAAATGAACTAGTTTTGCAGTTATAGTAACGTGAATATTTGAGATATTTTATTGCTATACTTATTGATATTTATGTTGAAATTTAAAGTATTGATGGCAGCCCCCGACAGATAATTAATTCGGTGGTTTTTAAATTATTTTATCCTTTTCAATTACGTTTTAACCATCGTGGTTTCTTCTTAATTTTTAATTTTGCTTTTTATTTCACACTTTTTAGAGAGCACAGTAGGTATTATATGTATTATACATAAAACTTATTACTGAAAACTGCATCAAAATCGGACTAGTAATTTTGGAGATAAATGGTAACATTGGTTTGCATAAACAAACAACCTCTCACTCCAAACGCATATACCGTCTCCGTACCGTCGCGGGTAAAATATATTAATAGCACCACTAGAATCTAGAATATAGTGAATAAGTAAAATATAATCTTTACGTATCTATCTATAGCTGCTAGCTGTAGTCAACTACGGATAGCCGGATATAACAAAATAAGTTATTTAGAAACCACACGCGTAATTTCATTTTTCTTAAAAAAAAGAAGGTGTATTGAAAGTGTTCGTCGTTTTGTATGGCGTTATCGTTTGACAACAAACCGTTTGACTCAAACAATCATATCAACATAAAATCTTGTTTCTGGTTATAAACAAGTCTTGGTAACGGTATAAAGAATGTATATCTTATTACCAGATTTGTGACTTCTCTAACCTTCCCATTGTTTTATATCAAAAACTCCATACTTTTTCCGAGTATCGCCTTAACGAATTTTTACCAACGGACCCCATGACTCCACGTGTGGTCTGATGAACTTCCAAAATAATTTTAAGCCCTTCCACCCCCTTTCCAATTTGTATGTGGACAGATGGGACAAAAAACATATTTTACAATAGAATACTTTATTTCGTTATCGTCCTTGTTTCTATCTGATCATGATACAGCCCAATGCTTAAACTTTCCAGAACAACAAATAAACACAGTGGAATCTTACAACATAAATACGAGAGCTTTCCACTCTTATAATATTCGCAAGTTCAAACATAGTATTAGTGCTTTGAAGTGGTCTGAATTGTACTCAAAGAGAGATGATATTAAAGGCTATTTCGTTGATTCCATAAACTACTTTACATGTTCTACAAATTCTGTCTCCCAATAATAAAAAAATAAGATAAACAATGTCATGCACCGAGAGCTTAATTGGATAAGCAAGGTGTTTAAATATAGATGGCGATATATGAGATCACTTAGATACAACTACTACAAAAATAACACCACTGAAAGTCGAAATTAAAATATTAGCTACTCTAACCAATTCAAAAAATGAATTATTTTTCAACAAGAAACTTAAACAAAATACATGAATATGATTGACAATAAATATCGTGCGACATGGTTTGTCATCTATACTTTATATTATTATTATAAAGAGGAAAGATTTGTATTTTTGTATGTAACGAATAAACCGTCGGTTCAAAGGTAAAACTCATTTTGTGGCATAATTGACTTATGGAGATAATTAAGATATTGCGTTTTTTTGTTCTCAAAAATCAAAACAAGGGTATTATGTATTGAAATTTTCTGTGAACATGTTATGGTATGTATTTTAAAATATTGTATTTATATATTTCTCTAAAACCTATTAGTTTGTATATAAATAAGAAAAATGTACTTAATGAATTTTTCCTCTTTCTTTTTGGGTAAAATATTGTATTTAATGAAAAACTTGGTTTTAAATCTTAGAAAAATATAATCTAATTCAATTAAACTTAATGATTATGCTGCATTTTTTTTGTTTAATTTTCATCTGCACTTTCATTACCATCTGGTTCAGGCAAGCGCTCCGGACTGTTAAGTGTGATTGCTGGTAAGTTATTGTACCATAGATGAAGTTCCTCTGGTATGTGGCCAGCATTCACAAGTTTGACTAAGTCTGCCTTCTTTGCTATAGATATTGGCAGTAGGTCAGAATATGCAGGTCTTAAGATAGTTGCAGCTGTTCTTCTACGACCTCTACCAAATACGTTTACCTTCTTGTATTCTGAAGAATGATCATACCGACAGAACAGTATCTCTGGTGACCCTTTTTCGACTTTGATTGATTTGATCTTCAACCATGAGATTGTATTTCCATCTTCATCTTTATTCCTATTTTTTATAGAAGATGTCGCCAAGGACTGCAAATTAAAGAAATCCGTATACTTTAAATGGTGCACTATGTACTCTTTATTAGTTTTATTTTTTCCTCTTTGGGATCTTGCAGAACGGAAAATGTTAATCCAGTCTGTCATGATAAATGCAATTTTATGTTTTTTCGCAGACTCGATTGCGGAGTGCATTGAGTCACACTCCATTTGCGAGTGCCCAGATTCCAAGAATTTTAGTTCAATTTGATTCAAATGCTCAATTTCTTTTACGGCATACAACAACATGGCGGCCACTTGCTGGTTACGGTTTTGCCCACCGCAAGTATCGCAAAACAAGGAGACACTTTTTACTGTAGCAGACAGCGACTGCAAAAACATTAAAAGTATGGAACCAATTTCATTGCTTCCCCTCTTTCCATTCATTTCATTCCATGTATAACAATGAGCTTCTCCGCTAGCTAAATAAATTGTCAAATTATACACGCAAATTTTCCTAGAATAGTAAAATAGAGAAACATCAGAATATGGCAATTGTAAAACACTTTGCAAATCAAATGTGGCTGTTACAAATGTTAGGTCTTCACTAGCTTTTATCTTGTCTTTAGCTTTTGCTTCCTGACATTCTGATTTTCTTATGAGATGTAAAGAGTAATCGGTTTCCATGTCACCCTTTAGTTCAGAACTAGCTTCTTTGTACTTGGAACAAGTAGCACACAAATCCTTCTTCGGCCTGAAGAAGGAATAATTATAATTGTTACAAAAAATGCGTCTGTATGTACATTGCTTTACAGGGGTTGCATTCTTTTCCAAACAAAATAATGTATACAGCTCATACATTTTAAGAATAGATAGACCACTTTCAAGGTACAATTTTTTACTTTGTTTCCTAACATAGTGACTTTCCATTACGGGAAAGCTCTCAATGTGGTGTTTCACTAATGAAACATCTACTTCGCTGGTCTTGTTTCCTGGCACTTTTCTTTCTCTCTTGTCTGATCCAGAGAAACACCCTGTTGAACCTGCGCCCTTCATAGCCGTATTTATAGGCCCATTTGAAATATTCAGAGTCTTTTCAAAGAAATTAGCACATACTCTGTGATTACCACCAGCATTTTCTAAATAATAAATTTTTGATAAAGTACGATTTTCACTTGATCTTTCTTTTCTTCTACGTTTAGGTGCCACCACATTCACATACTTAAGTATAAAATCTTTCTGTCTTTTGTAATCTGCAAATCCCCAGTAAGTTTTACATAATGCTGTTCTGTCTTCTTCTGTGAAAAACAGTGTACACTGAAATCTACATTTTGTACAATCAACTGGTTTTGGGCTTTTAGCTATACATACCTTTTTCTTGTTTTTATATGGCAGACATTCTGCTCGCTGTTTCTTTGTAATGTTGGCTTTCCAATTTGCTGTATTTCTTTTTCTACATCTTGTTAAATTGCTAGCATTAATCTCTTCTATTTCATAATCTGAAATGTCAGATATTTTATCTTCTGTTTCCTGAGGTGGCTGGTAACAAGGATCATCATCCGATGCTGCACTAAAGTCATCTATTTCATCATCAGTTTCCAGAGGATAATCCACAAGCTTTGTTTTATTATGTTTTGAAGTAACTCTCTGAAAAAAATAAGCAATTGTTGATAGTTTGCACTAAGCTTGGTATATTGCTACATGTATGTAACAAAGTGTAACAGGAAGATATAATAATAATAATAAAACTTTAAATACTCACATTTTCAGTATTACTACATCCTAAAATAATTGGGGCTTCAACTTCGGACTCCATTGAGACAATTTCTGTATTTGATACATTATCATTGTTATACTGCATTACACTGTTCTCTGTTACAATCTGTTGAAGTAGAAATCACATGATACAAAAATTATAACTAAAGGCGTAAGACTGAGAGGTTAATAACACCAGACAGGCCGGCTACACTTTCCATTGCATTTTTGAACTTTTAAAGTTTGTGCCTGTCTATAAACACATGAATGAGACATTTATATAATAAAATCGTTTTTTCCCACGTTCATATTATGCAGTAGGAAAGTATTAAGTGACACATAGTTATTGAGATTTATCTCCATCGTACATTCTAATTCATTTAGAATTTGGACTTCAGCTTCTCTTTGACCTTCCAATTGAGCATGCTCAGTATTACTTTCAAATAAGTCACGCTGAGCATCCAGTATACTGCGGTAGTTCTGTAATATTGTAATCAATATTAGCTATAGATTAATCACATTTTACTAAGAAACCAAGCTAAACCAACATCTAAAAAACTTACAAGTTTTTGTTGTGCAAGTGAGTCCGTCAATGCGAGAGCAACAAGTGCTTTCCCCCTCTTGTTTAGGTAATCACTCATAATGTCAATTAAAACCGTTTTTCATGAGGAAAATAAAGTAAAATCGAAACAAACTGTGCAATATTTTCTCTGCCGCCAACATTAAACTCAACCTCCAAACCAAATGTCAATTCACAAGTGACAAATGTCACGCTAGTGTTGCCAGGTAAAGTTCATTAGCGCCTTAGTGAGTTTTTCATGTCAAATATAATTATAAACAGACCTACAACGGAAATTTCAGGCAAAATCAATTAAGTGCCGAATGAGTTTTACCTGCAAAGGATTTGCAGAGGATTTGGAGTTAAGGTGATTCGTCACGGTCAGCTAGGCACTGCCGCGCCAACAGATGGCGTTAATGTCCTGATAGAGCGTATTTATTTATTTTTACAACGAAATAGTTCAAATTTTTAGGATGTAAAGAAATTACCGGTAAAAGCGTAATATTTGTAATGCACCTAACATTACTTATATGGTATTTTAAGTATTAAAGTCACTTTATTTGTGCATCGAAGTGGCGCGCGAATGATTCTCACACACATACATAGAATTTGCTGTCAACTGAAGCGTTAGTAAATTTCGGCGACTATTCAAAGGTACAATTTGACTGTGCGCGTAAGCTTCTCAGCTTGATCACGTAAGATACCGGGTTCAAATCACTGAGTGCTCTACTTTTTTTAACTTTTAATTTGTTTTATTTTTGTAAATTTATGCAAAGGAGTTCATTCAGGGTCCATACATTTTTGGGCCCATTCAGAAAGTGCCGGCCAAGAAAAAAAAAATCTAATCTTTGAACTTGTATTGACCTTGACTTAGAGTAATCTTACAACTTTTATGCTCCAAATGACCAGTTCTTTACGTAAATTATTTGTTTCTTTGTTGGGCGATACTTTTAGAGACGGGCCTAAAAAAAAAATTATCTCCTTTTATGAAATTATTTTAGTTGTGAAATATATTTTGTCATTTTGCGCGAGTTCAAAATTAAAATCAGGTGTTTACTATTGCACAGTTTTTTATTTATTTTTTGTAAAACTAAAAGACAAACATTTATGATAGAAAGACAATTATTGGTATAATGGTATTTCAATGAAGTAAGTATAATGCTACCACAATGAAATATCTAAACAGTTTTGATTATTTCGGACTCTTCGAAGTACCACCTTCGAAACCAGAATTTTTGTAAAACCAACAGACAGACATTTATGATAGAAAGACAATTATTGATATAATGGTATTTGTGCTACCACAATAAAACATCTATACAGTTTTGATTATTTTGAACTCTTCGAAGTACCACCTCCGGCAAAACGGATTTTTTATAAAATGATACCAATTTGTGTAACATGTTCGAAATAAAATTTTCGTCACGCTCGATTTCCAGTACAGTAATATCATGAGCTGGAGAAATATAGCCCACAAAGTAGCATATATTCATTTTGGAAACCCGTAGTTGCCCCTGGATCTGTAACAAGAATAGATAGATGTGAAAATGTATCCAATGAAGCACACTGTTCGTTACTGCATGTAACAACAGCATGTAATTGGTACTAACCTGATAATAATAGTTGTGTTTTTTATTGATTTGTAAACTCCCATTGCTATCAATATAGAGCGGGAAGTTTTTTCTGTCTTTGGCAGCAGAATTCATATCTTGATTGTTGCGAGCCAATGAGGGGAAACATTTGATTTCCAAAAGAGATTTTTCTTCTTCTATAACTCCTGAAATTCATTGATTGCAATAAATAATAATGTTTTCATAAGTAATTTGGACAGAACAACAATGATTTGTAATCAATTACTGCCACATACCATCTGGACTAGCAGTACTAGCACCTAAAAAGCCGAACTCTTTGTCAATGAAGAGCACTGCTGGTCGCACATTTTTTTATTTTTTTTCAGAGAACAATGTCCTTGCCACCGACTCGTTGCATTGACCAAATGACATATCTTTGGTAAGAACATTGTTTTTATATAAAATTGTTTTTACTGGGTTGTGGCAGGGTGTTGTCGATTTTCGTTTACATATCTGTAACAGAGGCAAAATTGAGCATGCTACTTTGCGGTTTATCACAAAAATGGGGTATACCTAATTGAATCAACCCTTTGAAAGACTTTACCATTCCAAACTGACTTGCAGTTAGCCTGTCACATCTGTGTGTATTATACACATCATTTTCGTGTTGTCCTATGGTTAGGTGTTCAATGTCTTGAATTTCCTGATCAGTTTTTTGAAACTTTCTTAGTTTTAAGAGACATGCTTTTTTCAGGACTGTTTCTACAATTGGCTCATTTGCCTCTTGTGCCTTTGGGCCATAATTCCGGTTAGGTTTACATTTGGGGACGAAAAGCCGTGTACGTGTGTAGTTTTTCGGTCTTTCTTGAGATTTTCCTTTTTGAGCAATATATTTTTTTACTGTTTGCCCTGGGCTTTGTGCTGTGTGGTTTTTCCATGCACTTGCATGCCAGTTTTCACCAGTATTCTTGAACCAGAATATTGGTGATTTTTATAGTCTTTTCGCGAAGTTCTTGGCTCCATATTTATTGTCTGTTCACTAACACGAACGGATAACCTCTAAATTATAATATTTCTAATATTGCAGTTATAATTACTATTATAATCATATAAAAATGTATCGAACGAAAGAAAAACACTTGTATAATGTGACGCCTCATGTAAAGTCATAACGTCAAGACATGAACCATTGCAAACCGAGATCTAGAATGCAAGAAGCACAAGTTTTCAAAAACAGGGCAAAATACTCTGTAGGAAATAAAATCATAATATTATTTAAGTAACGGACTTATTTAAAAAACATCTCTGTATTCGTTGACAGTGCATAAATAGCTATGTTTAGTATAATTTGATAGATGGATAAATTAGTTATATTATGAAAAAAGGTATTTTTTTCATATCATAACTAAAATAAAAATCTACTCTTTTTGGATGGTATTTCTTTAATCTTAAATCTTTTCTACAGCAAAATAAATAAATATAATACCAAACTAAAATATCTTAAGGTTTTGTATTTCGTCATCTTTCGCGATATTTTACATGCTCATATTGCTCATTGGAGATAGTTCTCCTACAAAAAAATCTATAACTTTATAACGCTAGACATGGTGCTAACTTGTAATATAAATAATTTGAATGGAATAAAATAATGGGAAGAGCGGCAACAGTGTACGGATCGAGGGATAATCAAACTGGCAACGCAGCCACGCACGCGCCAACTAAACTCTCAACTTTAGCGTACGATACTGTCGGTGTGCACTCACACATTAACAAAATTGAACAAAATTTTCGACTGATTTATGCGATTATTATACTGTTTTTGTCTGGGAAATATAATTTACCGCAAATAAACATCATAATAAATACCAAAGGATATCATTTAAGTTTATGATTATGCTTCATTCGCCCGTGAATGGAAAAATACTTTACTATGGAAAACGAACCACCTTAAAGATTTTTTTCACTTCATAGTTTTGTTATGAAGCACTCTACGCACTTAGGGATTTTTTCTTGTCGTAGATTTTCTCTTTATAGAAGCAAAAGCAGCAAAACCTCATTTTGGGTAAAAAAAACTTAGTGAGTTTTACCTTTGGACCAACGACTCAAAAACTACTGGACCGATTTTGACGAAATTTGGTATAGAGAATCCTTAGACCCCAAGTAGTAACATAGGCTATAAATAATCCCAAAATTCCCACGGGAACGGGAACCCGCGGGTGAAACCGCGCCCGGCCTCTAGTATAAAATAAAATTATTAACAATAAAATTTATCACAATATTAATAGTGTAAGAAATAACGATAAAACGTCGACGTGTCGACTTTCAAGGATCATTTTGTCCAACATGGAAATAATACGTCGCAATACACAACAAAACAGTTATAATAAAATATATTGGGAGTTATGTTCCTTAGCCCAATATCTGACATCGAAGTAAAAAGAAAAAGAAGATGGTCGTAATATTGCAGATTTGGTGTTTCTTTTGAAAATAACATCGAGTAATGTAAACTGTCCAGACCTACTTTCTTAACCCTCAATATGTATGGTGACTAAAACTTACGTAAACTGTAAGGTGGAGACCCAGGGACTCTATATTAGGAATAAAGAAAAAAATTGTTATAGTTATAAAAGTAATTTATTTTTATTTTTGTATGATAACATGGTTATTGAACCATTATTCTTACACATAAAAAATAAGACTTTTCGTTTACATTAATTTCAAACTTAAACTTTACATACAGTCTTAAAAATTTAAAAAAATGGACATAGTAACTTTGAACCTTCTAAACTTAAAAAAAACAACTGGAAACTTTTTTTTACTATCTAAATAAATAAACATAACAGTCTTCTTGACAAATAACATATAAATTCTAAGAAAAAATTAAACAACAAAAAACGTGCAATGGTTCAATCACTAGTACGTACAAAACATTGCTTGCAGACTTTTTTGAACAAGACAAATGTAACAAATATAAGCAGTCTTTCTTTTGATCTGTATTATGATAAGATGGTATATACTCAGCATCCTCATCATCCGAAAACACATCATTCGGGGTGTTAGACGTGAAGTCGTCTTCCTTTTCTTCATAGTCTGCCTCTTCTTCCACATTTTCCAGCCAGTCAGTGACAACTGAGGCCGCATTTTCATCGAAAGTATTGACGGATCTTATGTTGCGATTATTAGATGCCATTTTGTAAATCTCAAACAATAAACAACACTGTAGTATATGAAATAACATAATAAAACAAAATCACTTTTTGTTACATAAAGTGCATGGTGGAGTCCACGGGACTCTAAAAGTGTCAATTACTTACCTTTCTGTCATGCGCCCGCACACGACCTCTCGCCCCTGCCTCGAGCGCGACACTGACGGAAGCTACTCAAGCGCACAACACGGTATTCGCATATTGGAAAAAAATATTTACCAAAACAGTTTGGCGTGGAGTCCCTGGGACCTACCCTACAAATTAAGGGTTAATTAAATTTTAAAACTCCTACAAGACCTTTTAGATTTAACAACCTGTTGTGCGTCCCCCCTGCAAATTATCGTTAAAAATACATTCTTAGGGCGTGCGTGTAGTAAGCTTTAACTCAGCATCGCGACGAGCTAATTTAGATTTCTTTGCAACAAGTGAAGCTTCGATCAGACGAAATATGAGTCCATTGTTTTTTACGATTCCTAAATTTATTCGTGTATTTATGCTAAGATAACACCTATTTTATAATAGAAATAAAGAGATTTAGAAATAAAGCCAAAAAATTATCGACACGATAATAATAATAATTATTATTATTGATTATGTTAAATTGTTTATATTTGTGGTGACCTGTAATTGTCTTTGTGTTGCTATGTATGTTATATTATTGCTTTGTTATAGCTGTTAGTCGTCAGAAAATTAAATAAAATTGAAAAACTTGAAAAATACTAGTTCGCATGGCTATGACGTCATATTCACAAAAATCATTAAAGCCTGTTTTTCCGATGTATTTTTGTTGCTATGTATGTTATATTATTGCTGATGGTCGTCAGAAAATTTAATAAATAATAATAATAATGAACTTGAAAAATACTAGTTCGCATGGCTATGACGTCATATGCACAAAAATAAAAAACGGAGGCTCTACAGGTAACCAGTAGTTGAATCATTACGGTACCAACTAATTAAAACCAAATCTTTACTTTTTGATTTTTACTAACAAACTTTATCGTAAATTCAATGATAGGCAAACAACAGTACCGCTCAACTTTTTCGGAGCTACTCGGAACGTCTTTTTGATAATAATAATTTATGTGTCGGCTGATAGAAAAATAATACTGTCTTACTTTCGCACTTCATGAATCCACGTATATATTGTTTTTTTCTGGAGTGTATTTTTTTTGCACTTAAAGCCATTTTCACATTTAATTACAAATTGTGTAAATAAATCCAATTCAATTTAAACTGAAACCAAAGAAATTCCCATGACAATAATCTGGCTTCTTTCAAATTTATAATCTTTTTATGGCTAACATTAAACAAATTAAAGTGATTCACGAACATTCATTCCTGTTTATTTCAGCTTTCAATTACGGCTATCATGAAAAATTAAACTAAAACAAGAATAGTACAACAATTTTCTAAAAAGCCGACCAAATTGTAGAGGTCACATAAAAGCGGCGGCACTATATGTACGGGCTATCTACGCAAATTAGCTGTTTATTATGCGATCTTTTGTACAGTTATGCAGAAAAGCATTATTCATACTAATAGATTTTACTATAATAGGATTTTATCTTAGTACGTTATGCAAAACAAGTAATACAGAAGAGAAGAGATTTTTTGTACTATTCTTGTTTTAGTTTAAACTGGTCCAGGGCTTTTGAATCCTTAAATACAAATCTCCTTTTGTCGAAGCTAAGTTACTACAGATTTGACTGTCGTGCCGTGCAGTGGTTTCATAGCTACCTCAGCAATCGTTTTCAGTACGTCAGACTCAGCCACGGTAATGGTTCTGAAATGAAATCAGAAAAAGTAGCTATAGATAGAGGGGTACCACAGGGCTCCATTTTGGGGCCTATTCTCTTCATTTTGTACTCGGCTGATATATCAACACACATCTCTCATTGTAAATACCATCTGTATGCTGATGATACACAAATCTTTATTTCTTTTAAGCCTGAAGATGCTGACCAAGCAATAGCTAAAATTAACGAGGATCTCTCTAGTATTGCCGATTGGTCTAATAAAAACTGTCTTTTGTTAAATCCCTCTAAAACTAAATATATGATATTTGGGACTAAATGCCAATTAGATAAAATAAATCCATCCTTGCCAGTCCAATTAAATGATAAACCGATTGAGAGAGTATTTGAAGCACGTAATTTGGGACTTAAGATGGACTGTCATTTACGTTTTGAGAATCACATAGGGGATTGTATCCGAAACTGCTTTTACAAACTTAGAGTGTTATATAAAGTTAGACGCCACCTAAGTGAGAAAATTCGTATCCAACTAGCTGAATCTCTTGTCTTGTCAAAACTGAATTACATGGACGCGGTCTATGGTCCACGTCTTCTTGGGAAAACCAAAAAATTAATTCAACGCGTACAGAATGCTTGTGCTCGCTTTTGCTTCTATATTCCGCCAAGGGCTCACGTCACACCATACCTAAATAAACATGCTATGCTTAAGATGCAACACCGCCGGAAGTTACATTTGGCATGCCTGATGTTTGGCATTGTAAAGCATGGCACGCCGATTTATTTATACAGTAAGCTGTCTTGGTTCTCAAGCCGCAAACCTTATGGGATGCGAAAATGTACTCACCAGCTAGCTACCCATCGACATTCATCTGCCGCCTTTCGAGGAAGTTTCCGCTACGCAGCATCCAAGTGCTGGAATAACATCCCTCCACCAATTAGGGACCTGCAAAGTGTTTACAGTTTTAGGGGCAAACTCAAGTTATTCCTCATTAATTCTCAAAGAATGCAGGAAACTTTAAGACAGGACATAAGTGTTCTGTAACCAAACAGTGTCATTGTTTACTTACCTAGTTATCTGTCCCAAACGTTTGTGTCGTTTTTGTTCTCGTTGTGAACTGTCCTTGTAATTATAGCATAGTTATGTATTTTTATAGTGTAAAATCTTTTAAGCTAATTAAGTATTTTGTTTTTATTTGTTTTTTACCTTGGTGTTTTTTTATTTTTTGTCTCCGTATCGGATTGTCAAACCGGTCACGACGGAAGATCAGCGCTGGTCGTAGACCACGCATTATGCTGAGTCGTGACCGATTTGAGACAAATTTCTTTGTTTTTATTTTTAAGTATGTTTTTGTGGCGTGTTATTTGATTTGTCTTAAATAAATTAATTTTTCTTTCTTTCTTTCTGTCATGATAACTGTAATTGAAAGCTGAAATCAATAGGAACGAATGTTCGTGAATCACTTTATTTGTTTAATGTTAGTCATGTTTCTTAATGTTATGAGAACTGCGTATTCGATTGCTAAAGTACGACCAGTCTAAAATTTATCAAATTTGTTTTTAGTTTCATATCGTGTAAAGCTCCAATATCTAAAACTCTTGACGTAATAAGTGTCTACCACGGGTATTTTAGCAGCTATTTATTTGGTTAAAAGTGTACTAGTTTACTTTCAAATTCGTTTTTTCTGATTTTCGAAACCATTTAATTACATTGGTTTGCCGCAACCAATTCAAAAACTAATGTTTAAACAAATTTAAACAAATTAAGGTCTCTGATTGGTATTTTTTTCAAACCTCTGCTTTGAACCGTTTTCGAATTTTGCTACTTGCTAACATTTACTACGCAATAAAAGCTATCTATTCATGTATTTGGTTCCGGGCTGAAACGACTTTTTTTGCCAGGGTAACGTTTCAAACGTAACTCCAGCAAAAACTGTTTTTCTCAAATACAAATTTTGCTATTAGTAAACAAATTTCTCCTCGTGACACTAATTATCTGTTATAGTCTCATCTCTCTAAAGCACAACATTTTGCGGGGGTAACGCACTCACTTGTTGCCCGTCGCCGCATGTCGCGACTCGGCCGCCCCGGGACGGGCCCGGGGCGGCTTACAACGATATATCGGAAAACCGATAACTATCGATATGTGAACACCTAATATATCGATATTTATCAATATCGACGATATACCGATATCGATATATATCAATATCGAAAACCTCAATATATCGTAATGAAATATCGGAAAAAACTACGGACAAATCACTTAATCCCATCAATTTCATAGTTATTATTCTCATGATCACCTTCATAAGTATCATTGGCCCATCATTCATAATTTCATAACTCATGTATTTCGTTTGTCTCCCTCCTGCGCTTAAACTACGAGACCGATCAGGATCAAATTTAGCATGGACATGCCGATGACAACTAACACCAAAGTTAAAAAAGAAAATCTCAAATTCGATGAAAAAAATACTGCGTCTGCGTATTCGCAAAACTCAGCTCATTTTTTGCAATCAGCAGAATGCATATTATTGCACACCTAATGATAATATATCGATATATCGGCCTACTAGCCCGATATATCGATATATCAATATCGACTTAGTTCGATATATATCGATATCGATATATCGATGTTTTTAAAAACCTTGCATCCCTAGCCCGGGCGCGGGAAGGGCGTGCGATCGGGTGCGCTCGGTGTCTGTCGGTCGGGTGCGGGGCGGAGGAGGGGCGAGCAGGGGCTCCTCGGCGCGTGCGACCCGACCCGCGGCGCGGTGGAATCAAAGAGATTTGTCAAAGTAACTACCGCCTTTCTCGCTCGCCACCGGCCGCCCGGCGCCCGCCCAGAAATCTCCATTTTCTATCAGTTCGGTTTCTTACGTTATCGAATGCGTACATGCAGTTTTTTAGTTCCGAAATTTCGAATTCGAAATAGTAAAATAAGTACTTACTGTTCTCGTGTTTTGTGTGTGTGAGAGAGAGTAATTGCTCAGTGTTATCGAGTGAGTGATAAAGCAAAGCAATCTTACAAGATGCCTTGGCATGCGTTTAGTGCTCGGGAGTATGTGAACATGCTTTTGTGCTACGGAATGGCCCGCGGAAATGCCTCTTAGGCGTTGCGACTGTACGGAGTTGAACACCCCAACGCAGTTCAGCCCCGCGATCCTCGTGTGTTTACCAGAGCTGTACAGCGTTTGCTTGACCACCAGCGAATTGTCATGCAGCCAGGACCAACGGCTTATCGTGTCTTCCGAAGCACAAAGTAGCTCGAGATACAAAGTATTTGGTTACCCATCCTCTGACCGGCCTTTGCGAACGTTGCTTAACCGCAACATTCGCAGGCCGCGGCGCTTACCCAATACGCCATCGAGCTACTTTAATAAGCGATTACTTTGACAAAAAAAAAAAAATTATGAAAATTTTAAAACCCAATAAAGAAACGAGTGGCCGCATGGCCGGTTGTGACACACACACTCAGTTATACACGCGCGTACTGTTGTGGTTGTGGCAGTAATCAGTATGTTGCTTTGGGCGGCTTGGGGGGTGTTGCGCGCTTTACATTGCGTTCGTAGTGGATATTATTATTTTTGATCGATGAAAATGAAAGTAGTTTCCCAGCATTTATTTTTGGCAATATTACTTATTCTACTTTAATAAGCAATTACTTTGACAAAAAAAAAAAAATTATGAAAATTTTAAAACCCAATAAAGAAACGAGTGGCCGCATAGCGGGTCGCGCGCGCGGCGCGTTGTGACACACACACTCAGTTATACACGCGCGTACTGTTGTGGTTGTGGCAGTAATCAGTATGTTGCTTTGGGCGGCTTGGGGGGTGTTGCGCGCTTTACATTGCGTTCGTAGTGGATATTATTATTTTTGATCGATGAAAATGAAAGTAGTTTCCCAGCATTTATTTTTGGCAATATTACTTATTTTTATGTACACAATGCATAGCTCGTGTATTCGTTAAGGTGGTACGACTTCCATACAAACAAACATTACACAATTATTGGTTCATCATACCTTAATAATTCATAAACACATGCGCAACTAACTCGTTTCAGTTATTTGTTTGCGCGAAATTATAAAAAGAATGTATTTTCATACATGAGCTATATAAGGCGAAATGGAATTTAATAATAAAATTTTAAGGGGTGGTCAGGTCAAGTGTTTGCAATCTAAGAAAAATAATAAAAAAATCTAAAAAAATCTTTTTCACCTAATAAAAAAATAAATTACGAGTTCGTAATTTACCTACTAGTTAATATTTTAAGTGTATTTTATTCATTATCAAACTTAATTAAACCTTGAATAATGAAAAAAATACCATTAAATAAACTATTTAAAAACAGCTGATATTAAGCTACACTGCGCTGCGCGGCGCGGCGCGGCCCGCCGCGGCGCCCGGCCGTCAACCCGGCCAGTCAGCTGAGAGCCATAAGTACCTACCTACTATGCAGCAAAGCTACCGCCTGGGCTGAGACCTAATTATTTTCTTTTCACAACTAATTTGAACGATTCGTTTCTAAGGTACAGTTATGGCAAACAATCAATTGCAAGATCCAGACAAGGCCACATTGTAGTGACAAACAACACATGTTATGAACATTGAGGTGAGTATTATGCTGTGATGAGTCTTATTTAAGCTGTGACGTGACTTTATTATTCAAACTTCCCTATTAAAACAAAATCAAGTTTCAAATAAGTTTTGGTTAATAAATAGGTGTAGGTAAGTATAAGTAGGTAAGTAGTACTTACATGGCGTCGAACAGCAATCCAGTTTACTTAATAGTTACATTCACTTACTTAATAGTTAGTTCCATTCAGATGATATCATCTGCACATTCTGCATACAAAAAAGGGATACATTATCCTGTGTCGCTGTCGACCACATTCACTCATACATCACAACACTCCTTAATTAACCTTATTGCACTGATTGATGGGTTACACACTAATTTGTTGTTACACTCACTGAGACATTGTCTGGTTAGTACTTTTCTCAAGTTTGCTTGTTTATTAGTACACATTTTGCCGATCGATATCATAAACGAAAATGCAGCCCGCACGCGGCACGCAACTGCACGTCTGCACACCACAATCATCTTCGAGTCACTAACTTTTTTGATTGACCGCCGAGCGACGCGGACGGTGCCGAAAAGCGATAGGCAGCGTTTGGCGGCCGTGGCGGCATCGTTTGTCGGCGATGACAGTGGCGGTAGATCAATGAAACCGCATGCAATATGAATCATCAATAGAAAAGCCGCTATTTTAGAGCTGCCTCTTTGCCTATTGATTTTAATTTATATATGTAGCAAGTAAACTTCTTATCTATCTATTGTAAATTATTACGGTAGTCAATTTGGGTGTGTAAATTCTGTAATCCTAGTTTCATTATTCTGTAGAAAGATTCATAAAAAAAATGTAATTATTTTTCCTAAAGCAGGCCATACTTGCGTGTATGGCCTGCTTATGTCTTAATTTGGAAGTAGACGATGGCTAAGATAATTAAAGGCTTGCATAAAATCACTTTGTAATTGTGAAAGAATTTGTAATAAACTTAATTACTTATACAAGTTTTAACGTATCACGCACGACGAAAGCCTCTATGTGTGATATATCATATCAATATTATCAATAAGTTAGCTATATCCCCAGTAAGAGATAAGGCCTACTAGAGCAAGATGTTGCTCAGATATTTATGTGATCAGACTAAACAAAAAGTTGCGATGCAATGCAAACCAAGATAATATGTGCCTGAAAAAATAATTAATGTTTTATGATTTTGCATTTTTCAATGCTATTTTTATACTTATGGTAAATTTTAAATAGAAAAATATTGGAAAATATTAACTCGGACACAAATTAATATTTTTTTCTTTTTTTCTCGTGTCCCACCCCTAATAATCACGTGAAATTTCGCGCTTTACTTTGATTTGATATTTTCTTTAGTTAGTCTCCTTGTGCATTCTGTGCTATCAGGTCGCGACGCGCGTTAGTAAAAATGCCTAGGAGGTATACTAGTCGAGAGTACCTTGAAATGGTATTTTGTTACCGTGAAAGTAGCGAAGTGTTAAGCAGTGCTGCGCGGCTTTACGAGGAGAGGTTCGGAGTGCGCCTCAGTCACCGCACCATACTGAATGCCGTGTACCGTTTCCGAGAACATGGCCGTTTGGATCCACCACCGCCAGTTGATGCTGGTAGACCAAGAGTGGTGTCAGCTGAAGTGGAAGAACGGATCGTGGAATTCTTCGAAGAGCACGAAACGGCCAGTACTCGAGATGCTGCCAGAATTTTCGGAGTAAGCCAGTACTACGCGTGGCGAACTCTTCACATCGAGGACACTTTCCATCCATACCACTACACGCGAGTTCAGGAATTGATGACTCCTGATTACTCGGCTCGAGTAGAGTTTTGTCGGTGGCTTCGTCAGGAGCGTTGTTGAACATAAAAGTATTCTAGTATCTAGGTCCTTTAACCAATTAACAACTGTCCGTATACATAATTATTATTACATTACTTTGTCAGTCCAAAGCCTGTTAAGTGTGATGGAAAGCTTATCGCCTTTTGCTGTACGCATATTATTATTAAGTAAACTGGATTGCTGTTCGACGCCATGTAAGTACTACTTACCTACTTATACTTACCTACACCTATTTATTAACCAAAACTTATTTGAAACTTGATTTTGTTTTAATAGGGAAGTTTGAATAATAAAGTCACGTCACAGCTTAAATAAGACTCATCACAGCATAATACAATACAACATGTGTTGTTTGTCACTACAATGTGGCCTTGTCTGGATCTTGCAATTGATTGTTTGCCTTAACTGTACCTTAGAAACGAATCGTTCAAATCAGTTGTGAAAAGAAAATAATTAGGTCTCAGCCCAGGCGGTAGCTTTGCTGCATAGTAGGTAGGTACTTATGGCTCTCAGCTGACTGGCCGGGTTGACGGCCGGGCGCCGCGGCGGGCCGCGCCGCGCCGCGCAGCGCAGTGTAGCTTAATATCAGCTGTTTTTAAATAGTTTATTTAATGGTTTTTTTTTTCATTATTCAAGGTTTAATTAAGTTTGATAATGAATAAAATACACTTAAAATATTAACTAGTAGGTAAATTACGAACTCGTAATTTATTTTTTTATTATGAGAAAAAGATTTTTTTAGATTTTTTTATTATTTTTCTTAGATTGCAAACACTTGACCTGACCACCCCTTAAAATTTTATTATTAAATTCCATTTCGCCTTATATAAATGCGATGGGTCACACACACATATGTAGAATTATTGAAATTATAAGATATTAGTATATTCGTGTTTTATGTATGAAAATACATTTTTTTTATAATTTCACGCAAACAAATAACTGAAACGAGTTAGTTGCGCATGTGTTTATGAATTATTAAGGTATGATGAACCAATAATTGTGTAATGTTTGTTTGTATAGAAGTCGTACCACCTTAAGGCTCTTTTTACACCGTGTATGTAACCGTAGACTAAAAAAGGAACCGTTAAGATTTGTCATAAATGGAATCCCAAAATCAGCCAAATACTCAAAAAGCTGCTTTAATTTGTGTATCGGAATTGCAATAAAATACGTAATGATATAAAAAAAATAAGTGGCAACTCATTTACTAAGACATTGGTGGTACTATGAAAAGGCCTTTTATGACATTAAAGAATTGCTAGAAAATTTACGATAATTATATGAATGCAATGTTAATCAATTTTTAATTACAATTTAAAATAGACATTATAAGACATTAAAGATTATAGATTTAATATTGACATGTGAATCAAATGTTTAATATTTTTTTATTGTAAATAACTTACAAATTTTGCAAGCTATAAATATTAGCAAAAGATATGCGACTTGAAATGACTGTAACAACTTTGTGAACCAAATCTATGTTTTGAGTAAATAAAGACATTTTATTCTAGGTAGGTAGTATAATATGTAAGTAATTCAAATGTGTTGTTTTAAAGTAAGTCCTAATGGTTTTTTTTTTCAGACTCACGTGACCAGGAACTGCAGCGCAAAGGTCTGGTCTGTTTTATTCATTAAGTCATAATAATACCCTCAAAACATTTAAACATCTGCACAATTTTGCATGCTTCTGCATGCTTTAAATGCATTTATTTTCAATTATTAATTAAATATCGAAAAATGAAACATAGAAAAATCGCAAAGGGTCTAAGGATTCCAAAAATGTATAATACATAGTATAGTTTCCATACAAGTTTCTAGAGAAATCGCAGTTATAAGGCTGCGCGGCGGAAAATTGCTGACAAGCGGAAAATGCTGCGGCACGCGCGCACATTTTGCAAAAAAGAGTGCGGCACGCGACTGGTTATAAATAATTCTGAGGCATCGCTTCTGAAGCCTAAATATTTTTAGAGAGTCTACGCTATTCAATGATGTCATATTGTAACCAAGAGTGTGCATAAGCGTAATATGCATTTATTTCGGAGCAGCATGGCTTCATGAAAGGTCGCTCAACAGTATCTAATCTTTTGATTTCCAACAATTATGTATATTCGTGTATGGATTCTGGTTCACAGGTTGATATCATCTTCACAGACTTTTGCAAATCTTTTGACCAAATTGATCATTGCATCCTTCTCCAGAAGCTGTCTTGCGCCGGAATCCATGGAAGCTTATTCAGATGGTTCTCGTCTTACATAGACAATCGCTCCCAAGCCGTAGCAATAAACGGTTTCACCTCTGGTTGTGTCTCATGGGTACCCCAAGGCTCGTTAACTGTGCCTTTGTTATTTGCGATTTTCCTAAATGGCATAGCTTCTTGTTTTCAAAATTCAAAATGTTTGCTTTATGCTGGTGACACAAAAAAATTTAGACAAGTTAATAGTAGTATTAATGACAGTCTATTGTTACAAAAATACCTACATAAATTCGAAGAATATTGCTCAAAAACAAACTTAACCTTAATATTACTAAATGCTACTCAATGTGTGTCACACGTAAAGTTAATGTTGTAAAGTATTGTTATAAGCTTCAGACTCGAAATTGGTAGTTGCTGAACACATTGATAAAATTGTTAATAGAGCCTCTAAAGCGCTTGGTTTTCTCATTAGGTCATGCTCGGATTTCGTCAACATTAAGCCCATCAAAGTACTCTATTGCTCTTTCGTACGTAGTATCCTTGAATACGCATCCGAAATATGGAACCCTTTATACATTATGTATATATTGAAAGAATTGAATCCATTCAGAGAAAGTTTCTCCGATTTCTTCAATTTAAATGTAAGCAATTCTTATCAAACTATGAATCTAGATGCAAAAAGTATCATTTCCTACCGCTAGTGCTCAGAAGAAATATTGCTGATCTTATTTTGCTGAGTAAAATTTTAAATAATGCCATCGACTCCCCTGAATTATTGAGTAAAATTATTTATATATTATTATTATTAAATAAATAAATAAATAAATATTCGCATACAATCACACCAATTATCTAGTCCCACGTTAAGTTTCATGAAGAACTTGTGTTATGGATACTAGATAACGGATAAACATACTTATATACTTTTTTTTTGTAAATACATACTTAATATACATATTAAACACCCAGACCAAGACAAATAGACATGTTCATGCACACAAATATTTGTATTGTCATAGTTATTGCGATCTTTCTTGTAAACGTTTTTGTAAAGCGTTTTTATTACTGCTAACTTGAGGTTGTCTGGAACCATACCCTCGGAGAAAGATTGATTAATAAGGTAAGCTAACGGAGGTGCTAACGTTTCAGCATATATTTTAATCAACACTGACGGAAGCTCATCATAGCTAAAACTTCTTTTATTTTTGAATTTTTGTATGATTTTTTCGACTTCATTTGTAGTAATTTCACTAAGATACATTGAGTTTTCGGATTTATTTAATACGGATCGGCCCGGTCGGTGGTGATTAAGTGGTTGCATCTTCGGCGTCTCTTACAGGAAAAATTGGTTAAAAGTATCCGCTATAGTTATACGGTCTACAATATGTTTATTAAAACGTTAGGTTTAAATTTTTTAAGTCTCTTACAAGCTTATTTGTATTTTCTTTAGTTATTTGCAATATTATATATATATTTATGAAAGTACTGTCATTTTTAATATTTTTACATATTCCATAAAGTATTTTTTGTGTGATAAATATTAAACAAGAAAATATACTAGAAAAAGGGCGACATGAGACTAATTGCACACAAAAAAGCATAGTAAAATGCAAAAATTAAAAATTTATGTTTTTTTTTGTGTGTGGAAGAAGTATTAAAGAGGCTATCAATCGTAACAAAGGCTCTAAAGTGCTCGCCAGAGATCTGTCTATTGGGCAAAGCTAGATGACAAAGCTTTAAACTGACGACGGGCGCATAATTTTTACGAAACCTGAAATCCTGAGGTAGATCGAGAATTTCTATGGTCCATATTCCACGCAGACACCTGTTAAAAGCAAGGCTAGAGACCCCAGAGCCAAGCTCACCCGACATTTCACTGAAGATATCCCGGACGTCAGCCTGTACGAGATTAGTATGGCTCTCAAGCAACTGAAAAACTATAAGGCGGCGGGTGATGACGGAATTACTGTGGAACTTCTGAGAACGGGCGGTAAGCCGATACTCAAAGTAGTAGTCCCGAAAAGGCTTTAGCACCATTGACAACATCCATACGCTGCGAAAGGTTATACAGAAGACCCAGGAGTATAATATTTGCTTGGCGTTCGTGGACTATGAGAAAGTAAAAAGACAACCTGGGCGGTGCTGCGTCTCTCCAGAAGTGCCAGCTGGACTATAGGTATATCGAGGTGCTGAGATACTGAACTATGAACTGAACTATGAACTGCTGAGATATGAACATGCCAACATGTCGGTCCGATTACAGAAACAGAGCACAAATCCCATCCAACTGCAGTGAGGTGTGAGACAGGGAGACGTCATTTCTCCGTCACTCCGCCACCTTGGAACACGCTACGTTGGATATGTCAACCTTTGAGAGTTGTGAGCTGGATCGCCTGCATGACGAGGTAAAAATGTACTTTTCTTTAGACGCTATGGGAATCTCAGGTAAATGTCGGGAGAACGTGAATGACGTTCGCGCTGACACTCAACTCGATCAGTCCGCTAAGTTGGTGGATGGTCGATGGCAGGTGGGCTTACCTTGTTGGAAGAACGAGAGCTGCACGATGCCTGACTCCTTCCCGAACGCACTGAAAAGGCTTAAAGGGGTAGAAAGGAAAATGGTAAGGGATAAAGGATACGATAAAAGGTATGAGGAAAGGATTGATCATTTATTTCAAAACGATTTTGCCAAAGAAATCGTTAATACGGAGGTCACCCCGAGAACGTGGTATTTACCACATTTCGGGGTGGGCAACCCAAACAAAAGAAAGTTGCGTCTTGTTTTTGACGCGGCTGACACATGTAATGGTGTTTAAATGACTATTTATTAAAGAGACCTGACCTACTGTCGTCACTATTAGGTATTATGCTGCGCTTTAGGGATCATAAAATAGCAGTGACAGGCGACATCAAGGATATGTTTCTTCGTGTGAAAATACACCCTGAAGATCAAAACGCCCTGCGGTTTTTATGGCGTAATAGTCAGTCGCCCGATGAACCTGTAAAAACATTTGTAATGACTTCTCTTATATTTGGTGCCAACTGTTCGCCTTTTGTGGCACAGTTCATTATCATTATGTCGACGATTACATACAAAGCTCACCGAACGAGGAAACTGCGATCAAAATGGTAAAAGATATTGATTTCATTTATAGGGCTGGTGACTTTGAGATGTGCAACTGGACTAGCAACAGCGTCGCCGTGTTGAACAGCATACCAAATGATGACTTAGGTACCGCTGCAGTAAAATTTTAAATAGATAAACAATTTTAAGGAGAACGCACGCTGGGCCTTATTTGGTATCCCGGCGACGATGAGCTCGGATTTGATTTGTCCTTGAAAAAAATACCCGACAGCGTTATTCAAGGCAAGACCTACGAAACGATTAATGTTGCGAATTATTATGTAATTTTTTTATGTCTCGCCTACTACGAGCAGCTACGCGGCTACGGAATCGGTCAGTGCTATGGTAAATTATAATGATTCCCAATTGCATATTTTTTGTGATGCGTCATCGAAAGCAATGTGTGTGGTTGCTTATTGGAGTTGGATTTATAATGGAACGACTCGCATTGCATTTTTTTTTTTTTTTTTTTTTATGAACTACGGGTAGACTCTTAGCCTTCATCATACCTGATGTTAAGTATTGATAAGACTGAAGATGGAAGCGAGCCTCTCCCGGAATCCCCAACCACTGAGGAACTGGCTATCTTATCCCCAACTGCCGGAACACAACAATGCTGAAAACATTGTTGTTATGGCGTCAGACGTTGATAAGATGGTGGTAGCTAGCCAGGCGGACTTAAAACAAGTCCAACCACCAACCAAACCGTATACAATATGTACCCCCGCTGGGAATCGAACCCAGGACCCCTAGGTCTGATACCGGTGGTTGTACCACTAGACCACAGAGGCGGTTATAGGCGGTATTTCTAGTAAGTGTCGTGTATTACTAGTCAAACCTATAACCGTGCTGCGAGGAGAATTGCAGGCAGCCTTGTTGGCCGCAACACTAACTGATACGATCGCTAAGAAGCACAGAATAAAAGCCGTACGACGTTATTTCTGGTGTGACTCCACAACTGTTTAACAGTGGATAAGAAACAACACGCGCTCGTACAAAGTATTCGTAGCAAACAGGTTAGGTGAGATGGACGAGTTAACTCGAGCGCACGAGTGGCGTTATATACCTACCGCGATTAACGTTGCCGACTTAGCTACAAGGGACACCTTTGACGTTTTTATACAGTGATGAATAATCGTGGCCGGTAGATTGAACATTAAATAAAAAAATTCAAATATGTACCGAAAGTGTTAGTCTGTTGAGCGGTGACATGCCTCCTGGATTACCTGTTCCTGATGCTTGTAGATTTTCTTCATTTCTTAGACTACAGCGCGCTACTGCTATTTTCCTGAAATTAGTAAAGAAATTTCTAAGACTTACCGTCAAAGTAGACCGCTCACTGATGGAACGTGCTGAACGTCTGCTGTTAATACAGGCGCAAGAAGATTCTTTCCCCTTGGATATCGCTGAAATAAAAAAGGTAAACCCTTACCGTCTACTAGCAGGCTGCTCACTTTGTCTCCATATTTAGATGAACACGGAATTCTTCGTGTCGGCGGGCGCATTGATGCTGCTTCCGAAGTTGGACCGGAAGTGAAGCGACCTATAATACTAGATGGTCGTCATCCAGTAGCTCGTCTTCTAGTTCGTCGATACCACATTTTAGCCGCCCACGGTAATCAGGAAACCGTGGTGAACGAAGTGAAGCTAAAATATTGGCTTATTCGTTTACGGCCTACGGTGAAGTACGTGGTGCAAAAATGTATGTTGTGTAGGTTGAGGAGAGGTAAGCCGTTGGCCCCGAAGATGGGTGACCTTCCCTCAGCTCGTATGGCTCACCATCAGCGATCTTTTACCCACTGCGGGTTAGATTTGTTCGGCCCAATGGAAGTGGCAGTTGGGAGGCAAAGAGCGAAAAGGTATGGGCGTCCTATTCACATGCCTCACGGTTCGCGCCGTGCACATTGAAAGAAAGAAAGAAAAGTAATATTATTTGGGACAAACAATAGACAGTACAACCGAATAAAAACAAAAACACTTAAAATACGAAAAACCGTTTGTCCCAAAACGGTCCCGACTCAGCATAATGCATGGCTTTTGGCCAGCGCTGATCTTCCATCGGTACCGTTTTGGTGTGACTGCGAGCCAAATTAACAGCGGGTTCGTTTACAAACAAAACCAAATATTAATAATAAAAATAGAAATAAAAAACGGGAAACTAAACACAGTACAATAAAAATAATAAAAAGCAATATCGAGTGGCGCTGCGAGCGTTAACACGGTCGTACTACGCTAGCGGATTTCTCTAAGCAAAAATACTAATATCACTTTCTGCGCAGCGCAAACCGTATTTGTGTGTTCTACGTGCCGTTGTGTTTCTGTGTCAGTGTTTGCGTGGATATTCTACCAGTTTTCGTCTTATAATTTATCCTTGAATCAAGCTATATCAGTGCTATTTCGTACCATTAAATCCTTTTTAGTGGGTACTTTTACATACAAAGTAGGATCTACGTGCCTTCTACGTGACAGCGCCTTCTAGTGGTTGTTTCTCTAACCGGCTTTCCACTGCGCCAGTAACGACATCTTGAGTGATCTTTTCATTCATCGTATATCAACGCTAGCGGTGTTTATAGTCATGGCAAAGTGTTCGGCTTGCGGAAAGTTTACCTCTGCAACGGGTGCCGCTAGTTGCACTCTTGCACTAGTGTTTACCACAAAGCTTGTGTGGTTATCCCGGATGGAACTGCTGTCCCTAAAGACTGGGTTTGCCCCGAATGTAAGAAAAAAATAAAAAAAGGTGACAACAGCTGTACTCCCATAAAAAATGTCTGCGGGGGCGTACCAACTCTGACAACGGCCCCTGCGACTACGGACCCACCCAGTGAGGACTCTGAGATAAATGCAATGCGTCGTGAGTTATCATCAAGCATGTCGGAAATTCGGGAGTTCATAAAAGAGTTCCGCTCCACAATCAAAAGTTTGGAGGAGCGATTCCTGGGCTTCGAGCACAGGCTGGAGGCGGTTGAGCGAAAGCTGGCGGATGTACCTCCCGCAACGGGCGAAGTGGTGCAGCTGCGCAAAACTGTGGAAGGGCTGAAGGTGGAGCTAAATGCCCGTGATCAGGAGATGCTTTTTTCGGACCTTGACATCGGCCATCTCCCTGAAGAGAAAGGCGTTGGTCCCCTCCATTCGGTGACCGTGCTTGCTGCTAAACTTGGTGTAACCCTTGAAGCGACGGACATCGTGTTCGCCGAGCGTGTCGGGGCGGCGCCACCGCCGGATAGCTCTGGGGCACGCCCGCGCCGAGTTGTCGTGCGGTTTGTGCGCCGCGAGATGCGGGACGAGCTGTTGCGCGCGGCTCGAGTGCGACGAAATATCTCATCGACTGACATGGGCATGGCCGGTCCGCCACAACGGATATATATAAACGAGAGGCTGACGGCAACCAACCGACGTCTGTTCCACCGCGTTCGGAAGAAGCGTATCAAGCGGGGGTGGAGACATGCGTGGACTAAGCGAGAGCGGATCTTCGCGCGGCAGGATGACGGCAAGCAGCTGTACTATTTCCAATCGGACTCTGATATAGACCGTGTTTTTGGCGTGGGTGACGTCCCCAGTGACCCTTAGCCCTAAAACAAGGTTATTGCTGTATGGATATTTGTATTTTAAAGAAAAAAGCCAATTTCCAAAGGTACCCGTTTTATTTTCCGTTACATATGTGTCATATATTTCTATAGCTAATCTACTTACTACTAAATGTGCAACTTACAAATCTACGCTTTATGTGCGCTTCAAAGAACTTTTTTACAACAATTATTTAAAAACTACGCTTGCAACTTACAAATCTACGCTTTCTGTACGCTTCAAAGTACCTTTTTACATCAGTTTTTTAAAAACGATTGCAATCATTATACGTCGTGATTGCAATCTAAAGTTAATTATTATAATATAAAAAAAATGATAAATACACATTTTATAGTTGGTTTGACAATGCGGGTTCACTCGGCACTAATCACGATAACTTCATAGCCTCAGTCGCCCGGTATGACTTGGACGTTTTGGCTATCAACGAAACTTGGCACAGAGACGGAGAGGATGGCCGAGCGCCTGCCCTACCAGGGTATCGACTTCGACACATACCGCGGCCGCGCGGCATTCGTGGGTTCGGTTTCTATATTAGACGAAACGTTTCTGTCCGTACTCTTCCACACCCAGTAGACCCAGCACATAAGTCAGTGGAGCAAATGTGGCTTGCGTTGACCCTTAACGGAAAGAAGCTTATCATAGGTACTGCTTATCGCCCACATTGGCTAAATTTGGACCTTATTCTGGATGCAATTTCGGACACTATCAGTTCAATTCCCAAATTCGATAATCTTATTCTTTTAGGAGATTTTAATATTAATTTACTGCATACTTTGGATTCGAACACTATTAACTTTAACTCTTTCCTGTCTAGTTTCAACCTCTTGCAAGTAGTTTCTGAACCGACACATTTTACACTTCATAGGCAGACCCTTATTGATGAAGGTATGTACTGATCTCTTTGCAAAAAAAGTCACTCTGGATCATGTCGGTGCCGCAACCAATTGCCAATCACTGCCTTGTTGTGTGCGAGTTTAATATTAAACGTGAAAAGCAGTCCTCGTTTACTATTGGTCTCAGGCCTCTCAAATACATAAATGTGGAAAGTTTTAATGATGCCTTAGTGAAAATGCGATGGGATCACCTTTTTAAAATGGATAGCGTTAATGACATGGTAGAGTCTTTTAATAACATTGTCATGACAGTTTTTGACAAACATGCTCCGGAAAGGACCATCAGGATAAAGCACCGCAGCCTGCCCTGGTTGACAGAGACAGTCAGGCTCATGATGAAGTTGCGTGACGAAGCTGTAGCAGGTTACCAAAGAAATAAAACAGACAGTACCTTTTCATAGTACAAATCATTAAAAACATTAGTTAATCAAGCGTTATTCCATGAAACAGTAGCATATTTTAAATTTCATATTAATAGTAAAATTGACAATCCCAAATTATTATTGAAAAATTTAAAAAAATCAATCTTGCCTCAAAAAGGTAATGATCTTCCTCCTTTTTTCAATGACCCCAATATTATAAATAATCACTTTTTAACTACAGTGAGCTCAGCTGACCTTTTTTGAATTTCACCGCTTTTCAAGTTCAGTCTTTCATTTGAATCTTGTTGGCTTAGAGGACATTCTTAAAATAATCCGCATGTTAAAATCTAATGCAATGGGGAGCGACTCTATTAGCCTGGATATGCTCATCCGAACCTTTTCATCCACAATAGACGCCATCACAGACATCATCAATTTGTCTATTGCATCCCAAACATACCCTGAACTTTGGAAACTGGCCATTGTACTTCCGCTACCTAAGATCCCTAACCCTACGGATTTGAAGGACTTGAGGCCTATCAGTATACTGCCTTGCCTGTCTAAGATCCTCGAAAAGGCTGTCGGACTGCAGCTGATAGATTACCTTGAAAAAAATAAAATCTTACCCGGGCTACAGTCTGGCTTTAGGAAGGGTCGCAGTACCACAACTGCCCTTCTTGATGTAACTGACGCAATACTGCATGCACAGGATCAAGGCATGTGTACCCTACTAGTTCTGCTTGATTTTTCCCGGGCATTCGAAGCTTTAAATATTGATCTCCTCTTATCAAAATTCAGTTTTTACGGTTTCGATACTCAGGCTGTCCGTTGGTTCCACAGTTACCTCACTGGTCGCCATCAATATGTAAAACTGAAAGATAGAAATGGTTCTTCTGTGGAATCAAGTAGGGTGGCCATAAATAGAGGTGTACCTCAAGGATCGATCTTGGGACCAATCCTATTTATTTTGTATTCAGCAGATATAGTAACGCAAATCACTCACTGTCACTATCACATCTATGCAGACGACAACCAATTATACATCTCATTCAAACCTGAGCACATTGACCAAGCCATAGAACAAATCAATAAAGACCTCTGTAACATTGTAAATTGGTCTAATATCAACTGCTTACAGCTTAATGCTTCAAAGACTAAATATATGATATTTGGGTCAAAGCAGCAGATAGAAAAAGCACTAATTAAAAGCACTATTAAATTAAAAGATGAACCAATAGAGAGAGTCTACGAAGCTCGCAATCTGGGTCTGAAAATGGATAGCAACCTTCGTTTTGAAAATCACATAGGGAGTTGTGTCCGAAATTGTTTTTATAAGTTAAAGATATTGTATAGAGTTAGACGCTATCTCTGTGAAGAGCTACGTATCCGGCTGGTGGAGTCTTTAGTGTTATCTAAGCTCAATTATTTGGATACTGTCTATGGCCCTCGCCTCCTTGCTAAGACTCGAAGACAAATTCAGCGGGTTCAAAATGCATGCTCACGTTTTTGCTTCAACATTCCGTTACGGGCCCACGTGACACCATTTTTGAACAACCATCTTATGTTAAAAATGAGACAACGTCGCAAACTCCATTTAGCTTGTCTTATGTTCAATATAACAAAACACAAAGCACCTGAATATCTATATAGCAAGCTGTGCTGGATATCAGCACATAAACCTCTTGGTGCCCGCAGGCAATCTCGACAACTGTCCACTCCTCGCCATGCAACTGCTGCATGCAGCTTTTCGCGGTAGTTTCCGCTATGCAGCGTCCAAATGTTGGAACAACATCCCTCCACCCATCAGGGACCTAAAAAGTAGCATCAGTTTTAAACGCTATCTCAAAAATCTGCTCTTAAATGGCCAAAAGAGCAGGAAAATTTAGCTCAAGACATAAGTTTATTTTAGTAACTTACCCTTGTTTTCTGTCCCACATAAATGTTGTTATTCTTTCTGCATTGTGAATTGCATTTGCGGACATTAGTACTTACATATAATTTATAAGTATTATTGCACTATTAATCTTTCTTTTACTTTTGCCTATTGTAATAAGAATAATGTAATCTAATAATAAAATAAAATATAAAAACAATTGCGAACCATTACACAAGCAGTACTTGTTTGTTGGTTCTCGCCGGAATGTTAAGCCTCACTTTCCAAGTCTTGCCTTATGCGGGTTTTGTGTGTCTTTTTAGATAATTATTAACTTTATAATCAATCACCTTTTGACATTGTTGCACATTGCTTAAAGTTCGTTGCTTTTGAATTTATGTGTTTTATTTAGTTTGTAAGCAAGATATTATTATGTTGAATATGTTGTGCTTTGTCTTTGTAATGTAGGTACCTGTATAAATAATGGTAAGATGTTGTCAAGCGCCGATCGCGACGCCAGTCCGCAATATACGTCTAAACTGAGTGCCCGTGTTTTATTAAGTACCTACTTGCGACTACCTAGTAGTAACATAACAGTGGCGACGAGGATTAATTTCGGTGATTACGCGTGTGTAATAGAACAATAATAAATATGTCTATTGGGAAGTTGAGCGAATTCGATGTGAAAACGGGACAGTGGTCATCGTACGTAGATAGATTAGACATGTACTTTGTTGTAAATAAAGTGGCGGAGGAGTTTAAGTTGCCGACTTTAATTGCTACAATCGGAGATGAAGCGTACGAGTTACTCGTCAACCTGTCGAGTCCAAAGAAACCCTCGGAGTTACGGTACAATGAAGCTGTCAGTTTGATGCGTCAGCACCTTCAACCGACGCCATCTTCACTAGCGGAACGATATCGTTTTCGTAAGAAAAGACAAGGAACAGACGAGGCCATAGCGACTTATGTTACGGAGCTAAAAAGATTAGCTCGTCACTGTAAATTTGCAGCAAATTTGAACGAAAACTTGCGTGACCAATTTATATGCGGACTCAAGAGTGACGTCATCAGGCAACGGCTGTTTGCGGAGGATGACGCAATAACATTTTCACAAGCAGTGAAATTAGCAAGCGCTTTGGAGGCGGCAGAAAGGGACGCAGCGGTAGTGGATGGTGCATCCTCATCTTATTCTAAGGCGGAGGCTTTGCATACGGTCATGCCGAATATGGGGGACAGCTGTGCGAGTCACAGCAGGAGCGGTGGCAGCATGTGGCCGCGCGGGCGCCGCCGCGTGCCTAGCGGTGGCAGCTCGGGCGCGGGCGGCGGCGGGACAGCCGTGAGCCGCGCGGCGCGCACGACCTGCGCGGCTTCCACATCGGGTCGCGGCCACAACTGCACAGCTTGCGGGGCCACTAACCACAGTGTGGCAAGCTGTCGCTACAAGGAGTTCGTGTGCAGCAAATGCCAGCATACGGGGCATTTACGTCGGGTGTGTCCGACGAATAATGAAAAGTGGTCGCGAGGAATATCGACTTATCGTCGTAGTCAGCGGAAAGAGAATATGTATTCCGTGGAGGCCGATAGCGAGTCGGACGTGGAAGACATCGAGGAAAGTTTGAACCTAAATGGACTCAATAATTATAAGCCAGTAAGTTTACCAATTATTGTAGATGATACCGTATTAAATATGGAGATAGATACAGGAACTGCGATTTCATGTATAAATAATTGCACGTACAAACGTCATTTTTCACATTTGTATTTACAGAAGGACAACACAATTTTAAAATTTTATGACGGTACCAAAATAAAACCTTTAGGTATAATTCGGCCACGGGTTCGATTCCGAGGGCAGGAAAAGCAGCTGGAATTATTTGTAATAAAAAACGGTACTACGTCTTTGATAGGTAGACAATGGCTAGCCGAGCTACATATAAAAATACCTGTATTTCCATGTAGTAATAGTGTCAGTAACATGAATTGTGTACAAATTAATGAAGGAATTGTAAATATTCTCGACAGACATAAGGAGTTATTCAGCGGCGGACTGGGTCGGTACAAGGGCGGCAAGGCTACGCTGCGCGTGCGGCCGGGGGCGACGCCGGTGTTCCAGCGCGCGCGGCCCGTGCCGTACGCGCTGCGCGAGCGCATCGACGCGGAGCTTGACGCCATGCTGCGCGACGGCGTCATCGAGCCCGTCGACTGCTCCGCCTGGGCCTCACCTCTAGTGCCGGTTACTAAAGCAGATGGTACGTTACGAATTTGTGCGGATTATAAGGCGACTCTGAATCCAACCTTGCTGATCGATCGATATCCGCTTCCTAGGATTGAAGATGTACTAGTAGGCCTCAACGGGGCACAGTTTTTTAGCAAAATTGACCTTTCTCGCGCTTATAATCAGGTAGAATTAGATGATTCAAAAAAATACACAGTAATTAATACGCATCGAGGCCTGTTTCAGTATAATAGGTTAGTCTACGGCCTGGCGTCAAGTGTAGGTATTTTCCAACGCATAATGACTAATTTATTAGGAAATATACCGAATGTGCAAGTATTCCTTGATGACGTCATTATAGGCGGGAAAAATAAAAACGAGCATTTAGTTGCACTCGAACAAGTTTTACAGCGTCTATCTGAGAGTGGGTTGAAGCTAAAGAAAGAAAAATGCGTTTTCTTAGCGGACGAAGTTACTTATTTAGGCTATGTGGTTTCGAAAGAAGGGGTTAAAGCGGACAAGTCCAAGATAAAAGCTATAAGTAAATTACCTGCTCCTAATAATATTAGCGAATTGCGCTCTTTTATAGGTATGGTAAATTTTTTTTCTAAGTTTATCAGAAATTTTAGTACTATGTTGGGGCCCTTATACAGGTTATTGCAAAAAGGCGTAGACTGGAACTGGGATGAAAAATGCGAAGGTGCGTTTACGCGGATAAAACAAGTTTTAATAAGCGCTGAAGTGTTAGCGCACTACGATCCCAGCAAACCTCTTATCGTGACGTGCGACGCGAGCCCGCGGGGCGTGGGGGGCGTGCTGGCGCAGCCGGGCCCGAGCGGCGAGCGCCCGATAGCGTATGCGTCGCGCTCGCTCACCACCGCGGAACAAAACTACTCGCAGATACATCGCGAAGCACTTGCAATTATATTTTGTATACGAAAATTTCATCAGTATATTTACGGTAGAAAGTTCATTTTACGCACTGATCACAAACCTTTAGTTTCAATGTTAGGGCCGCAAACGGGGATACCTACAATGACAGCTAGTAGAATGCAGCGATGGGCAGTGATATTATCGGCATACAATTACGACATAGAATATATTCGTACCAATGAAAATTGCGCTGACGGCTTATCACGTCTGCCAGAAAATAATAGCGTTAAGGGTGTTAAAGATGAATCTATTCCGGAGCAAACGTACCTACATTTTGCACAAGACGGGTTGTTACTGGATTATAACGCAATTAAAAAACAGACGGCAAGGGATCCTTTATTAAGTAGAATTTTAAACTACCTACGAGACGGTTGGCCAGATAAATGCGAAATCACAAACTTACAACCGTATTTTAATAGAAAATCGGAACTGTACGAGGAGTTAGGCTGTGTCATGTGGGGTCACAGAGTAGTAATACCGGAAAAATGCCAAGATAGGATTGTAAAAATAATTCATGAGCCACATATGGGCATCGTAAAGTCCAAGGCGTTGGCGCGCAGCTACGTATGGTGGGCGGGCATCGACGAGGCGGTGGAGCGCGAGTGCCGCGCGTGCACTGTGTGCGCCGCGTTCGCGGACGACCCCCCGCGTGCCGCCCCCCGCCCGTGGCCCTGGCCCGCCAGGCCGTGGTCCCGGCTGCATCTGGACTTTATGGGGCCTATATGTGGGAAAACTTATTTAGTAGTGGTGGACGCGACCTCCAAGTGGCTTGAGGTATTTCAAGTAGCCAGTACAGCAGCGAGTCATACGATGGCTAGGTTACGCGAGCTATGGAGTAGGTGGGGAGTCCCTAGGCAAATAGTAACCGATAATGGACCGCCGTTCACTAGTAGTGAATTCGCGGAATTCGTACAAACTGACGGTATCCAACACATATTCACAGCTCCATATCATCCGGCATCTAATGGAGCCGCAGAAAATGCTGTTAAGACTTTAAAAAGGGTTATTAAAAAAGCTTATGTAGAAAATAAAAATGTAGAACTGGCTTTGAATACATTTTTGCTATACTATAGGAACACGGAACATTGCACTACAGGAGTATGCCCGTCAGTCGCACTTATAGGGAGACGGTTGAGGACCAAGTTAGATGTACTGAAACCGGATATGGAGGTTAGGGTACTGAAAGCGCAACAAGGGCAAGTTCAAAGTGCGGGGGGGACGGAACGCAGGGTGAGAATAGGAGAGGACGTTTGGTACCGACAGTATCTAAAGGGAGAGAAATGGTTGCCCGGTACTGTAGTCGACTCGGCAGGGCCAAGCAACTATAAGGTATTAGACAATAACGGTAAACCGGTACATAGACACATCGATCAGCTTAGGCGTAGGACGAGGAGTTCGCTGGTAATCCCCACAGAGTTGTCACGTTCGCCGGAGCCTTCAGCTCCTGATACACCATCACCATCGTCCTTTGAGGGCCAATCGGAGCGGCCGGAGGTCACGGAGGCATCGTCGTCGCCGGCGCAGGACCCGGGGTCGCCACCGGTTCGGGCAGACCGGGACCTACTGGCGGAAGAGTTCTCGACACCACCGTCCATGCCTGTACCGCCCCAGTCTCGCCCCATTAGGAAATGTAGGTTAAGGAAAGATGATATTAGTTATAAGATTTAAATCAGTTTAATTTAAGTTGTCAGATAATTAGTTCAGAGTGGTGTAGTTGTAATTAATATTAAGTATGGTTGGCTTGTTGTGAGGATTATGTTTTGTGTTATCGTGTTAGGCTTATTTTATTATGTTAATTGTTATGTTAATTGAGTTATGTGTTATGTTTATAATTAGTGGTGGAGGGATGTAATGTAGGTACCTGTATAAATAATGGTAAGATGTTGTCAAGCGCCGATCGCGACGCCAGTCCGCAATATACGTCTAAACTGAGTGCCCGTGTTTTATTAAGTACCTACTTGCGACTACCTAGTAGTAACATAACAGTCTTTACGGTATTTTTTTTTTTAATTCGATTGTTTTGTTTGTTTCTAAAAGTTTTTGTCATCTTTGCTAGCTTTTAAGCTTTTGCCTGATTGCTTGCTCCCACTTGCACATACTGTCACTGTCAGCTGTCAGCACTACAATCCACAGACTGTCAATGTAAAAAAAATAAAAAAAACTAGCGTATCTGTGGTATCACTGGCTTTTAGTTTATTCAGCCATTTATTTTAATTTATTATCGTCATTAAATTTTTTGCTTTTTCTTTATTATATTATGTATAACGGTTAATACAGCTCTCAGCACCACCAAAACGGTACCGACCGAAGACCAGCGCTGGCCAAAAGCCAAGCAACATGCTGAGTCGGGGCCGTTTTGGGACAAACAGTGCTTATTTATTTGTTTTTATTTTGTTTTTTTGTTTGTATTGCCCTTGTTTGTCCCAAATAAACATTTTTTTTCTTTCTTTCTTTTCAATTAAAATTAAAGACAAAATAAAATCAAATCTGACTACAACTGTGGAACAAAAAATAAAAAGAAACTTCATTGTCTGTGGGTTGCAACAAACTGTCAGGTACTGTCTATGTGCGGTGATGTGCTGGCCGTTTTTATGTCTATGATAAGTTAATGTCAATTTTGATTTGTTCTCTTTTTATTCTTTATCTGTCTTTCATTGTATTTTTTCTATGTCGATTTAAATAAACTAAATGCATGGAAAATTTGTGACTTTCGTATTTAATGAGGTCCAGTAGATTATCCTCGCGCAGTCTACTCTGTGACGAACTATCAGTCATATTAGTATGTGGCCGTGATCTTTCTTTCTTTCTTTATAATACTCCGTTTTGGTTTTATTATATTATTTTAGTTCATTGAATCATAAAAACAATAACAATAAGATTAAACTATTTGTTATAAGAATTTTATATTAGGCTGGGTGAGATTTCACAACCTATAATTGGATTTCGGACTGTGACATAAATCTTTATTTTTAAATTGTCTTTGTCTTGTACCTCATGTCAGTGTCAACATTTACGGAATCGTTTTTATTCTTATTAATAAGTAACAATATATTCCTACTTTAAATAACCTTGAAATAACAATAATACTTCCTTTTTTATTATTTTAGTTTTTTATATCATTAAAACAACGAGAATAAGGTATATTTAGATTAAACTTAATGTTGAAAGATTTTTTTACTGGAAGTTGACCGCGGAAAATGTTGCTATGTTTGGATCCAACTGGGTAACTTGTTGATTTAATTCAGTAAAATGTTTTTCGAAGATTTAAGGAATTGGTTCCATATTCGTTTGCACTTCGGCTTTGCAGGCATCAAATATTTTGTCAAGTCATAACCCGAGAATAGTCGTGTAAGGGTTGCTTCGACATCTTACCGCCGCGTATTGTTATAGATGCACTACAAATATTTCGTTTAACGCAGCGCCAATTAGTACTGCCAGACTTGTTCTTTAAAATAAAACTGTACTTATACCCATCGCATAGTAATATTATTCGATTCCTTTGGCTAGTGAAAAACACTAATTCACCATTCGTTTTACATGAATTAATCGTAAGCCACGCACATTAGAAAAATCCACAGAAAAATGTGTAAGGCAATATATTATTTTTAAATAAGGAGGCTATGCCAATATTTCAGCAAAGAGTTTACATGAGAATTCATTATATGTAGGTTTCCAACTATGAGGTTTATATTGGTTGTTAAAATGACAACTTTCTCGTAGGTCGTATTTTGTATATTATTATTTAAAGAAAATAATAAGAAAATGTGTAATTTAACGACGATTTGAAAATATGATAACTTGAAAATCTATCGAGTTGCAAATCTGACGAGTTGGAAATGAGGAAACAATTCGAAACCAGAAAACACAAAAACATAGTAATGGTCGTTGAAAAATGAAAATGAAAAAAGGCGTATAAACACTCAACTGGAAACGAGAAGAAAATATTTATTTGATTGGCGTCGGGTTACATCAAACGGCATTCATTAAGCTTAAACGGACACTCCGTAGTCCATATAAGCTGAATGACTTTGACAGTACAGATACTACAGATACAGATACAGCTCTGTCAGTGCATAGACTAACCGGCCAAGTGCGAGTCAGACTCGCGCACCGAGGGTTCCGTACAAACCTGTAGGTATATAAGTAAAAGTTCACCCATGACAATCGAGCCATAGTTATCTTATTTTTATTGCTAATTGAAAAGAAAAAAAATTTTTTTTGATGTAACTAAAAATTTACGGGTTTCGCAATTTTTCCTTTATCTGTACTATAAGACGTTACTTCGTACCAAATTTCAAAATTCTAAGTTCACGGGAAGTACCCTGTAGGTTTTGATTCCCGTGCGAGTTTCGAAAATTTACGGAAATTTGCGGCATAAACGGCTGTATCTTTTGATTGATTTGGCTTAGAAGTTTGACAGCTCCAAGGGACAGTCGACCCTGAGTATTAAATATAAATTTCAGTTTGATACCGCCACGCGTTCCTGAGAAAAACGGTCTTGACAGACGGACGGACGGACGGACAACGAAGTGATCCTATAAGGATTCCGTTTTTTCCTTTTGAGGTACAGAACCCTAAAAACTTTGTTATTAACCGTTATATTGTTTTTTATGTTCTAATAGTATTATATATTTATGTCCAATATTGTTTAACAGAGTGCATTTTATTTCAATTTTGATTTATTTAGCTAATGCTATGCTACATAATCTTCTCAGCCAATCTAATAATTTATTAATCGATATTCTTTCATCATGTTAATATATCTACGCCTCGCGGAATCGCGCTGATTTTTTATGTTTCAACATAAATAAGTATGGCTACAACTTACAAGTAATATCTTTTAATTTGTTAATTTTCAAGTCATTACATTCTGGCCCACGAATTTCCATCTCGTTTAAAAATAGGTTTCTTGTTACATTTTAAAATATCTTATTCATGCTTTTTAATAGTTTACTTGCCATTAGTAGGAGGAAATGTTAAATTAGCTAAATTATTACAGTGCAGGGGAAATGATTGCAGCGCAAATGTAAGTTGAATTTTGTTTAGTATTGGTATAGAATTTTTAGTAATTTTTTTGCTTAGTGTATGTAGCTTTAACACGTGCCGACATAATTTAAATCCTAACGGCTTATTTCAAGTCGCTGCCTTCTAATGCTTAATACGAGGAAACTTAATTCCTTATAGCTAGAGCGTCCAGTCTCGGCGATAATTTTAAGTCTCGGGACCGAGACGACACTTCGCGACAATCTTTAGAAATTGTCTCTTTAGTTTTTACTTACCTACTTGACATTATAAATAGGCATAATTATGTATGATGTATACGTATAAGTACACTAACTTTCTCAAAAAAAACTTTGACTTTTTATTAAAACATAAAATAACGTTGAGTTACTCGCACAAGCCGCATCTTTCACGTACTTATCACCGAAACTTTCACTCTTTCCCTCAACTTTGCATAACATTCTTTCTCCAACGACCTTATTGTACCGCATTTAGTTTACTTTTAAATACCTATTCTTCTTATGATATCGAATCTCCGATATGCAGGCCACACCTTTGCTGGCAAATAACTCTGCTGAAACGTCTGGTTTCTTGAAAGGCTGTACCCTTTGCGAAGAACTTGGCCTGTCCATTAACCGCAATAAAACGAAAGTCGTCATAGTGGATATAGCTGGGAAATTGAAACAGACAGATGCCTTGAATAGTTTTAAAATTGTACAGGGATGGATACCACCTAGGCTCAGTCGTCCCTGGTGCGTTGGCAAAGAATGCTTTGACCAATTTAAGTAATGCCAAAATTAAAATTAAAATGCTGCGTGTAAGCTGCAGAGTTTAAATCTGACGACTCTCCTCTCCTCCAGTATAAGTTGAAAATAACGGATCGACTGTCTGCCACCGTTATCCGCAGATCTTCTGTTCTTTGGCCGTGTGGCCCGGAGAAAGCCTAAATACCTAGAAAGATGCGTCTCGCTAGGACTAGTAGAAGGCAGCAGCAGGCCGCGTCTCGCCGCAGAGTAGCTCGCTGGACCCACCTTATAACCAAGACACTGAAGATGCCGGCACAGGGCACTACATCTGGCCGAAGATCTCCAAACATTTTACTCTACTTCAATGTCTATTTTACACTTTCCATATTTTTTTTTAATACTCGTACTACACTAATTCGTTCACTTGTTTAATCTTCTTTCTTTTATTTGTATGAACATACTGTCGTGCTCTCATCTGCTTCAAATACTAAAACATTTGTCTTCTCTGTTTTCATTTTCATATCTTTCTTTTCAAACGATTCTTTCACAATGTTTAACATCAGCTGCAGCTCACCCTTCGGCGGCGGAAGAAGCTCTTGGTCGTCAAGGTACAAAAAACACTCGATACTAGATGTTTCACAAACATGTTAAAGAGCGGTGATGCTACTCATCACACCCCTGTCTTTTAGCCTAGAATCAATCTCCCATCGTTATTTCCTTCCCCATACATTTCCGAACGCATCTTATGCCTGCTGTCAACTGTAAGTAAGAGTAAGTCCTAAATCGTGGCGGGATAAAGTAGATGCAACCTCCAACACTGTCTGAATCCCTTATAAATGCCAAACCATTCCGAGTAATCGTCATCTATTGTGACACATGCATTAGAAGTAGCTACAATGCACATATCAGGTAGCTCCCCAACCTGAGTGGACAGTACATTCAATATAACATCCGTCTCCACTCTGTCGTAAGCATTCTTTATGATGGGAGAAAACACTATCTGGTGTTAGTGACGTTATTATATAAAATTAGGAAGGTTAATTTAACTCCCCCGTTTCCACTGCCAAAACATTTACAAGAAAACATGTTGCAAAATATAGTGCGACCGCTGAGAGGATGTCCAATGGCGTTTGGCAGGAGCTGTCAAATAATGCATTCTCGCAATGGCCACATTATAAGTTTACAACATGTTTTCTTGTAAATGTTTCGCCAGTGGACATATAAGTTGTTATTGCCATTATCTAATGTTATTTTTGATCGGTCTCGAAAGTCTCGAAAATCATCGAGATTGAATGTTCAAAGTCTCGAAACCAAAAATTTTTGGATTCTCCGGGAATCGACCCGGGATGGAAGCCCTACTCATAGCCAAACCGTAGATTCCTCTAGTCCTATCCTAAACTACAACTGATAAGGATTCATTTTTCCCTGGGGCCTCGTGGTCCAACCAAGATTTTTATTCCCTGTGGGATCGATTCCCCGAAATATAAGTATATTTTTCAAGTTTGGAAGTACTACTAATAGCACTAAAGAGCTGTTTAAATTCCATCTAGTCCAATTGATCGAAGACAAAAAATATTTTGATTGGTGGTCCGATTGATACGATAATTAATATTTTCGGACCATAACCAATTTCTTTGTACATAATTAGTAACTAGCGGCCGCCCGCGGTTTCACTCGCGTGGTTTCTGTTCCCGTGGGAATATCAGGATAAAAAGTACCCTACGTGTTAGTCCAATACTTGAAGTCCCTACTTACAAAATTTCATCCAAATCCGTTTGGTAGTTATTACGTGAAAAAGAAATAAACAAACATACAAACTGACATGCTTTCGCATTTATAGTAATATAGTAGGATTTTAGAATTTGAACTGTATCTGCCTGTATTGAGAGTTTTGTTGGAATCTGCGATGTTCTCCCTGTTTTTACACTTTTCCCGTAAAATACTTTTGATTTGTTACTGCGGCTTTAAACGACAAAAGGAGAAGTATTAAAAAAAACAAAAAAACAAAAACGCTTATTTAGTCCAATTGATCGAAGACAAATAATATTTTTATTTGTGGTGAGATTGATACGATAATTAATATTTTTGGACCTTAACCAATTTCTTAGAACATAATAAGTAACTAGCGGCCACCGGCGGTTTCACCCGCGTGGTTTCTGTTCCCGTGGGAATATCAGGATAAAAAGTAGCCTACGTGTTAGTCCACTACTTGAAATCCCTACGTACAAAATACGTTTGGTAGCTATTACGTGAAAAATAAATATTAACCTCAATAAAAACACAGTCGTATAAAGTGTCAAAGCTGTCATTATATTATATCATCTGAAGTGCTTGATTAGATATTTATATTCTAATTATCCACTCTCAACTTGAATTGTGTATTGGAAACAGTATAACAATGCATTATTCACCTGAATATTGTGAGCAGCCAAGTTCATCAAGCGTGTTAGATGATAACTCAAATAAATTTGAGTATATTCCTTCTAAACGAGGAGGAGAAATACTGTTGATCAATGGTCGCAAATATCTCCGCAAAAAAGTATACAATCTTTGTGGACCAGTACACCAGCAAGGGAAATATTACATTGGACCCCGGACGAAAATAATTATAAAATGCAAAGACCATTTAACTGAATGATTACAAATTTAGCGAAACTAGTGGTAATTAAAGAGAATTCTTCATTAAACAAAGATGTGCAATTATGACCCAATACAGAAGCAGTACTCGGAAATGATTTGTAATCTTAAACAAAAAAACATTCATTTGCACCACCAACTTCCGCGATTTAGTAATGTCAAATCTTCGGCATATCGACAGAGAAAAATAAATTCAGAAGTATTAAAATTAAGGTGTCACACACCTGAAGAATGCCAAATACTAAGGCAGTTAATCGATTTATTACTCGCTGACTACAACTGCGCTGGTATAAGGATATTGGTGTTCGCTAATGCGGATGTAAAAACCCAGATAAGCAAATACCGACACTTCTTTGCGGATGGTACGTTCAAGTCATACGTGTGGACGTATATTATAATAAATGCGCAAGTGTGTTCAATTAGCTATAGGTTTTGGATTTCTCCATATTATCCCATGTATTATTGAATTAAGGATTAGAGGCTTTTAAGTTAAGCTAAGGATTTAGTGTAAATGGTATAAGTGTTTATCAGGAAGAATGGTTTGTATTGAAACGAAATTCTGGTGTAACTGTCATAATTATTATAAGGAATTGAACAAAATTGAACAAAAATCAATACAAAAAAGTAAAACAGAAAATATCAACTTATAAAAAGTATGTCTAAGACATATCAAAAAGGATCTGCATCGTGCACAAAAAAATATAGAAATAAAAAAAAAGCTCTTGTCGAATCTACGAGGTTTTGTCTTCTGCCATAGGCTTTTGAATTAGCGTAACTTTCGTGTCTAAACACGAACTAGTGATGTAACATCCTGGACTGAATAAATGATATTGTTTTAGTTTTAAGTAAGAACTTAACACATCAGGAGCCGTTATAACGACCCTTGTAAGCAGTTAAAACAATCGCAAAGAAGAAGTACAGATTGAGTGAAGCCAACCTTCATTAGTTAGAGAGGCACTGCAAGAAAATAAGCAGTTGTGTTTCCGTTCAGAGATGAAGTCAAAGCTATGCGCAAGACCAGAGGTGTCTCCCTAACTCAACTGGAACAACTGAACTGCTAATAAGAGCTCGTAATAGGGCCCCAGGGCGTATGCTTTGATGTACACATTACTTTAAAATATAATGGTGTCTTACAAACCCAAAAAAACTTATAAGATTTTCTTTTCAAAGAAATGAAATTAGGATATCGTGTAATGTGTACGGCAAAATTGCTTATTTATGTACAGTGAGTCCCACCGAAATTGACCTCTGTCATCTCTTGATATCGTTTGTTAGATCTGCGCATATGCAAATTTACTTGCACAATCTTTTACTGCGCAGATCGCACTAGAGGTGGGTGTGGTTTATCCTTCGTGCAACCTATACGTGGACGATATCTTTATCGTTATACCATTTACACTGTAGTAAATATCAAAGATATCATCCATGTATGTGTGTTTGCAAATGAAAGAACAAGAAGATAGTAAATAGGTAGATAGTTTAGAATTTAGAAATTGTACTTAGTTGATAAAATTCGATTTGTGATGAAAATGCTGAGAGCATTATATTTTTATTGGTGCTGAAAGCATATTTTATAATGGCTTGTGATTATGAAATGCTAAAAAAATATTTTATAAATTAAATTACAGTCAGCACCATTTTAGAATAAGTATACAAAACTGTCTTAGCTTATATGCAAACAATTTTGAACCTTAAATAGTTGCATGTTAACTTCAAAACCGAGTGTACATTTCTATATGACTAAAATACTTACTGGATTACTGCGGTACTTAGAATTTTTTTCATACAAGTGAAAATGTAAAAGTAATTTTGGAAGTAAGTGCCAAAAAGTTTCCCAATATACGATAAATGGATGGGTAAATTTCAAGAAAAAAAATATTCTGTGAAATATTTAGAATTTTCATTTTGGAAATATATTAGTTTGGAGTGTTTATTTTTGCCTGCTGTCAACTGTAAGAGTAAGTCCTAAATCGTGGCGGGATAAAGTAGATGCAACCTCCAACACTGTCTGAATCCCTTATAAATGCCAAACCATTCCGAGTAATCGTCATCTATTGTGACACATGCATTAGAAGTAGCTACAATGCACATATCAGGTAGCTCCCCAACCTGAGTGGACAGTACATTCAATATAACATCCGTCTCCACTCTGTCGTAAGCATTCTTTATGATGGGAGAAAACACTATCTGGTGTTAGTGACGTTATTATATAAAATTAGGAAGGTTAATTTAACTCCCCCGTTTCCACTGCCAAAACATTTACAAGAAAACATGTAGCAAAATATAGTGCGACCGCTGAGAGGATGTCCAATGGCGTTTGGCAGGAGCTGTCAAATAATGCATTCTCGCAATGGCCACATTATAAGTTTACAACATGTTTTCTTGTAAATGTTTCGCCAGTGGAATTATAAGTTGTTATTGCCATTATCTAATGTTATTTTTGATCGGTCTCGAAAGTCTCGAAAATCATCGAGATTGAATGTTCAAAGTCTCGAAACCAAAAATTTTTGGATTCTCCGGGAATCGACCCGGGATGGAAGCCCTACTCATAGCCAAACCGTAGATTCCACTAGTCCTATCCTAAACTACAACTGATAAGGATTCATTTTTCCCTGGGGCCTCGTGGTCCAACCAAGATTTTTATTCCCTGTGTGTGAGCGACGTCGAACAATTAAATATTTGTTTGAACGCCACGCGAACGTTGAGAGACAAAAAGTTAGTAAAAGAGTCGCGCTGCATTAAATAAGGACGAAGATTGCGAGAAATTTCTCCCGCGGAAGCGAGTGAGCGAGACAGAAATAGTGACTCGCTCTCTCGGCCGCTCGTGGATTGTCGGGAACGTTCGAGACGCACACGTCGCGAATATTCCTTGCGATTCTCGATTTTCCGCGGGCGGTATAAAAGCGGCACGCAGCGCAGCGTACAGCATAGTGACTTAAAAATTGTATTGAGTAAGCTCATCCGGAAGTGTTCAAAGAAGAGTTTGAAAATAAGTGTTCAATAAGAGTTCTGAAGAGTAATAAGAAGTGTTCAAACAAGTTCAGCGAATTAGAAGTGTCAAGCGTGAACTGTTTTTAAGGAATAATAGATTTTAAATTATTCAAAGTGCAGATAACTTTGTGATCGCGGATTTAGCCGATTTATAATCAGTATTAAAGTGACTTAGATTAAGTGCATTTATTTAGTAATAAAATATACTGAATAAAATAATAAATAATTGTTTATTTGTACTGATCAACGGTTCTTCAGCGTATCATTGGACGTAGTGGCATTTTCCAGCCAGCATTTACTAAGTGTCAGTTGTGTGACTAAGCGCTCGTCCACGACACTGTGGGATCGATTCCCCGAAATATAAGTATATTTTTCAAGTTTGGAAGTACTACTAATAGCACTAAAGAGCTGTTTAAATTCCATCTAGTCCAATTGATCGAAGACAAAAAATATTTTGATTGGTGGTCCGATTGATACGATAATTAATATTTTCGGACCATAACCAATTTCTTTGTACATAATTAGTAACTAGCGGCCGCCCGCGGTTTCACTCGCGTGGTTTCTGTTCCCGTGGGAATATCAGGATAAAAAGTACCCTACGTGTTAGTCCAATACTTGAAGTCCCTACTTACAAAATTTCATCCAAATCCGTTTGGTAGTTATTACGTGAAAAAGAAATAAACAAACATACAAACTGACATGCTTTCGCATTTATAGTAATATAGTAGGATTTTAGAATTTGAACTGTATCTGCCTGTATTGAGAGTTTTGTTGGAATCTGCGATGTTCTCCCTGTTTTTACACTTTTCCCGTAAAATACTTTTGATTTGTTACTGCGGCTTTAAACGACAAAAGGAGAAGTATTAAAAAAAACAAAAACGCTTATTTAGTCCAATTGATCGAAGACAAATAATATTTTTATTTGTGGTGAGATTGATACGATAATTAATATTTTCGGACCATAACCAATTTCTTAGAACATAATAAGTAACTAGCGGCCGCCGGCGGTTTCACCCGCGTGGTTTCTGTTCCCGTGGGAATATCAGGATAAAAAGTAGCCTACGTGTTAGTCCACTACTTGAAATCCCTACGTACAAAATATGTTTGGTAGCTATTACGTGAAAAATAAATATTAACCTCAATAAAAACACAGTCGTATAAAGTGTCAAAGCTGTCATTATATTATATCATCTGAAGTGCTTGATTAGATATTTATATTCTAATTATCCACTCTCAACTTGAATTGTTTATTGGAAACAGTATAACAATGCATTATTCACCTGAATATTGTGAGCAGCCAGTTCATCAAGCGTCTTAGATGATAACTCAAATAAATTTGAGTATATTCCTTCTAAACGAGGAGGAGAAATACTGTTGATCAATGGTCGCAAATATCTCCGCAAAAAAGTATACAATCTTTGTGGACCAGTACACCAGCAAGGGAAATATTACATTGGACCCCGGACGAAAATAATTATAAAATGCAAAGACCATTTAACTGAATGATTACAAATTTAGCGAAACTAGTGGTAATTAAAGAGAATTCTTCATTAAACAAAGATGTGCAATTATGACCCAATACAGAAGCAGTAGTCGGAAATGATTTGTAATCTTAAACAAAAAAACATTCATTTGCACCACCAACTTCCGCGATTTAGTAATGTCAAATCTTCGGCATATCGACAGAGAAAAATAAATTCAGAAGTATTAAAATTAAGGTGTCACACACCTGAAGAATGCCAAATACTAAGGCAGTTAATCGATTTATTACTCGCTGACTACAACTGCGCTGGTATAAGGATATTGGTGTTCGCTAATGCGGATGTAAAAACCCAGATAAGCAAATACCGACACTTCTTTGCGGATGGTACGTTCAAGTCATACGTGTGGACGTATATTATAATAAATGCGCAAGTGTGTTCAATTAGCTATAGGTTTTGGATTTCTCCATATTATCCCATGTATTATTGAATTAAGGATTAGAGGCTTTTAAGTTAAGCTAAGGATTTAGTGTAAATGGTATAAGTGTTTATCAGGAAGAATGGTTTGTATTGAAACGAAATTCTGGTGTAACTGTCATAATTATTATAAGGAATTGAACAAAATTGAACAAAAATCAATACAAAAAAGTAAAACAGAAAATATCAACTTATAAAAAGTATGTCTAAGACATATCAAAAAGGATCTGCATCGTGCACAAAAAAATATAGAAATAAAAAAAAAGCTCTTGTCGAATCTACGAGGTTTTGTCTTCTGCCATAGGCTTTTGAATTAGCGTAACTTTCGTGTCTAAACACGAACTAGTGATGTAACATCCTGGACTGAATAAATGATATTGTTTTAGTTTTAAGTAAGAACTTAACACATCAGGAGCCGTTATAACGACCCTTGTAAGCAGTTAAAATAATCGCAAAGAAGAAGTACAGATTGAGTGAAGCCAACCTTCATTAGTTAGAGAGGCACTGCAAGAAAATAAGCGTTTGTGTTTCCGTTCAGAGATGAAGTCAAAGCTATGCGCAAGACCAGAGGTGTCTCCCTAACTCAACTGGAACAACTGAACTGCTAATAAGAGCTCGTAATAGGGCCCCAGGGCGTATGCTTTGATGTACACATTACTTTAAAATATAATGGTGTCTTACAAACCCAAAAAAACTTATAAGATTTTCTTTTCAAAGAAATGAAATTAGGATATCGTGTAATGTGTACGGCAAAATTGCTTATTTATGTACAGTGAGTCCCACCGAAATTGACCTCTGTCATCTCTTGATATCGTTTGTTAGATCTGCGCATATGCAAATTTACTTGCACAATCTTTTACTGCGCAGATCGCACTAGAGGTGGGTGTGGTTTATCCTTCGTGCAACCTATACGTGGACGATATCTTTATCGTTATACCATTTACACTGTAGTAAATATCAAAGATATCATCCATGTATGTGTGTTTGCAAATGAAAGAACAAGAAGATAGTAAATAGGTAGATAGTTTAGAATTTAGAAATTGTACTTAGTTGATAAAATTCGATTTGTGATGAAAATGCTGAGAGCATTATATTTTTATTGGTGCTGAAAGCATATTTTATAATGGCTTGTGATTATGAAATGCTAAAAAAATATTTTATAAATTAAATTACAGTCAGCACCATTTTAGAATAAGTATACAAAACTGTCTTAGCTTATATGCAAACAATTTTGAACCTTAAATAGTTGCATGTTTACTTCAAAACCGAGTGTACATTTCTATATGACTAAAATACTTACTGGATTACTGCGGTACTTAGAATTTTTTTCATACAAGTGAAAATGTAAAAGTAATTTTGGAAGTAAGTGCCAAAAAGTTTCCCAATATACGATAAATGGATGGGTAAATTTCAAGAAAAAAAATATTCTGTGAAATATTTAGAATTTTCATTTTGGAAATATATTAGTTTGGAGTGTTTATTTTTGCCTGCTGTCAACTGTAAGAGTAAGTCCTAAATCGTGGCGGGATAAAGTAGATGCAACCTCCAACACTGTCTGAATCCCTTATAAATGCCAAACCATTCCGAGTAATCGTCATCTATTGTGACACATGCATTAGAAGTAGCTACAATGCACATATCAGGTAGCTACCTTGAATGTACTGTCCACTCAGGTTGGGGAGCTCCCCAACCTGAGTGGACAGTACATTCAATATAACATCCGTCTCCACTCTGTCGTAAGCATTCTTTATGATGGGAGAAAACACTATCTGGTGTTAGTGACGTTATTATATAAAATTAGGAAGGTTAATTTAACTCCCCCGTTTCCACTGCCAAAACATTTACAAGAAAACATGTAGCAAAATATAGTGCGACCGCTGAGAGGATGTCCAATGGCGTTTGGCAGGAGCTGTCAAATAATGCATTCTCGCAATGGCCACATTATAAGTTTACAACATGTTTTCTTGTAAATGTTTCGCCAGTGGAATTATAAGTTGTTATTGCCATTATCTAATGTTATTTTTGATCGGTCTCGAAAGTCTCGAAAATCATCGAGATTGAATGTTCAAAGTCTCGAAACCAAAAATTTTTGGATTCTCCGGGAATCGACCCGGGATGGAAGCCCTACTCATAGCCAAACCGTAGATTCCACTAGTCCTATCCTAAACTACAACTGATAAGGATTCATTTTTCCCTGGGGCCTCGTGGTCCAACCAAGATTTTTATTCCCTGTGGGATCGATTCCCCGAAATATAAGTATATTTTTCAAGTTTGGAAGTACTACTAATAGCACTAAAGAGCTGTTTAAATTCCATCTAGTCCAATTGATCGAAGACAAAAAATATTTTGATTGGTGGTCCGATTGATACGATAATTAATATTTTCGGACCATAACCAATTTCTTTGTACATAATTAGTAACTAGCGGCCGCCCGCGGTTTCACTCGCGTGGTTTCTGTTCCCGTGGGAATATCAGGATAAAAAGTACCCTACGTGTTAGTCCAATACTTGAAGTCCCTACTTACAAAATTTCATCCAAATCCGTTTGGTAGTTATTACGTGAAAAAGAAATAAACAAACATACAAACTGACATGCTTTCGCATTTATAGTAATATAGTAGGATTTTAGAATTTGAACTGTATCTGCCTGTATTGAGAGTTTTGTTGGAATCTGCGATGTTCTCCCTGTTTTTACACTTTTCCCGTAAAATACTTTTGATTTGTTACTGCGGCTTTAAACGACAAAAGGAGAAGTATTAAAAAAAACAAAAACGCTTATTTAGTCCAATTGATCGAAGACAAATAATATTTTTATTTGTGGTGAGATTGATACGATAATTAATATTTTCGGACCATAACCAATTTCTTAGAACATAATAAGTAACTAGCGGCCGCCGGCGGTTTCACCCGCGTGGTTTCTGTTCCCGTGGGAATATCAGGATAAAAAGTAGCCTACGTGTTAGTCCACTACTTGAAATCCCTACGTACAAAATACGTTTGGTAGCTATTACGTGAAAAATAAATATTAACCTCAATAAAAACACAGTCGTATAAAGTGTCAAAGCTGTCATTATATTATATCATCTGAAGTGCTTGATTAGATATTTATATTCTAATTATCCACTCTCAACTTGAATTGTTTATTGGAAACAGTATAACAATGCATTATTCACCTGAATATTGTGAGCAGCCAAGTTCATCAAGCGTCTTAGATGATAACTCAAATAAATTTGAGTATATTCCTTCTAAACGAGGAGGAGAAATACTGTTGATCAATGGTCGCAAATATCTCCGCAAAAAAGTATACAATCTTTGTGGACCAGTACACCAGCAAGGGAAATATTACATTGGACCCCGGACGAAAATAATTATAAAATGCAAAGACCATTTAACTGAATGATTACAAATTTAGCGAAACTAGTGGTAATTAAAGAGAATTCTTCATTAAACAAAGATGTGCAATTATGACCCAATACAGAAGCAGTAGTCGGAAATGATTTGTAATCTTAAACAAAAAAACATTCATTTGCACCACCAACTTCCGCGATTTAGTAATGTCAAATCTTCGGCATATCGACAGAGAAAAATAAATTCAGAAGTATTAAAATTAAGGTGTCACACACCTGAAGAATGCCAAATACTAAGGCAGTTAATCGATTTATTACTCGCTGACTACAACTGCGCTGGTATAAGGATATTGGTGTTCGCTAATGCGGATGTAAAAACCCAGATAAGCAAATACCGACACTTCTTTGCGGATGGTACGTTCAAGTCATACGTGTGGACGTATATTATAATAAATGCGCAAGTGTGTTCAATTAGCTATAGGTTTTGGATTTCTCCATATTATCCCATGTATTATTGAATTAAGGATTAGAGGCTTTTAAGTTAAGCTAAGGATTTAGTGTAAATGGTATAAGTGTTTATCAGGAAGAATGGTTTGTATTGAAACGAAATTCTGGTGTAACTGTCATAATTATTATAAGGAATTGAACAAAATTGAACAAAAATCAATACAAAAAAGTAAAACAGAAAATATCAACTTATAAAAAGTATGTCTAAGACATATCAAAAAGGATCTGCATCGTGCACAAAAAAATATAGAAATAAAAAAAAAGCTCTTGTCGAATCTACGAGGTTTTGTCTTCTGCCATAGGCTTTTGAATTAGCGTAACTTTCGTGTCTAAACACGAACTAGTGATGTAACATCCTGGACTGAATAAATGATATTGTTTTAGTTTTAAGTAAGAACTTAACACATCAGGAGCCGTTATAACGACCCTTGTAAGCAGTTAAAACAATCGCAAAGAAGAAGTACAGATTGAGTGAAGCCAACCTTCATTAGTTAGAGAGGCACTGCAAGAAAATAAGCAGTTGTGTTTCCGTTCAGAGATGAAGTCAAAGCTATGCGCAAGACCAGAGGTGTCTCCCTAACTCAACTGGAACATAACTGAACTGCTAATAAGAGCTCGTAATAGGGCCCCAGGACGTATGCTTTGATGTACACATTACTTTAAAATATAATGGTGTCTTACAAACCCAAAAAAACTTATAAGAATTTCTTTTCAAAGAAATGAAATTAGGATATCGTGTAATGTGTACGGCAAAATTGCTTATTTATGTACAGTGAGTCCCACCGAAATTGACCTCTGTCATCTCTTGATATCGTTTGTTAGATCTGCGCATATGCAAATTTACTTGCACAATCTTTTACTGCGCAGATCGCACTAGAGGTGGGTGTGGTTTATCCTTCGTGCAACCTATACGTGGACGATATCTTTATCGTTATACCATTTACACTGTAGTAAATATCAAAGATATCATCCATGTATGTGTGTTTGCAAATGAAAGAACAAGAAGATAGTAAATAGGTAGATAGTTTAGAATTTAGAAATTGTACTTAGTTGATAAAATTCGATTTGTGATGAAAATGCTGAGAGCATTATATTTTTATTGGTGCTGAAAGCATATTTTATAATGGCTTGTGATTATGAAATGCTAAAAAAATATTTTATAAATTAAATTACAGTCAGCACCATTTTAGAATAAGTATACAAAACTGTCTTAGCTTATATGCAAACAATTTTGAACCTTAAATAGTTGCATGTTAACTTCAAAACCGAGTGTACATTTCTATATGACTAAAATACTTACTGGATTACTGCGGTACTTAGAATTTTTTTCATACAAGTGAAAATGTAAAAGTAATTTTGGAAGTAAGTGCCAAAAAGTTTCCCAATATACGATAAATGGATGGGTAAATTTCAAGAAAAAAAATATTCTGTGAAATATTTAGAATTTTCATTTTGGAAATATATTAGTTTGGAGTGTTTATTTTTGCAGTTTTATTTGGCATTGAACCCTATCAAGGCTTATTTTCGCAGCAAAATTGCGAGTAGTCATAACTAGTCCGATTCTATTCTATGTCTATCCTACAATTTGTGAGTGTTTGTATGTTTAGTTTGAGCACTTAGATCTTTGTTACAAAATCACGCAAAAACGGCTGAACAAATTTATTTAGATAAAATTTGTCACTCGAAACTGAAATATTTCAATCCGTTTTGAAACATTTTATCGTTTATTTTTTATTTTCATTTCATTGAAATGTACTGTTTCATACTCTTTGACTATATTGACAGCGATTTTTTTATATTGATTTTTAATAAGAGAACTTTTATAGGCAAAGGAATATCATTATTATTCCGTGTTCACGACAAATCGGGGTTTATTCCAAATATTTCGTTAAATAATTGAATAAACAATCCGAAAAAATACGTACGGTGTTAGAAATTGAAAAATCTCGAAATGGTTTTCGATTTAAGGTACCTTATTAAAAATGAAATCATCTCAATTATGCATTAAGATACCTACTCATTACCAGATAAAAAAAAAGTTGGGTAAGATTTCAATAACCTACTACTCTAATTATTTGAGGTTGGTTCATAGTTATGGAAGTTGGTAGTGTATTCAAGACTATCTGACAGTGATTGCATTTTAATTCCTGATCGTGTGTGTGGTAAGTTTATTATAAGTAAATAAAATTGAAAACAATATAAGTACATACTTATATTTTAATGATTAACTCTGAAATTAAGACTTTAAATAAATTTAAGTAAATATGCATATGTTGTATAAAATATGGAAATGTGAAAAGATTATATTTAATTTACAACATCAGTGTAATGTGGGTGGTAAAAGTCTTGGGTGAAAAGTATAAAGCCCGAAAAAATATGAATGGGCATAGTACAGTGGCTATTCAATTAATAAAAATATTTTTACCTCACACGCTCTGAAAAGCAGGTTTTGTCTTTCAGTTTAGGCGTAGAAAATCGCTTTTTGCGGCCTAGCGCGGCAAAGTACTTTTTTAATTTAATACCTAAAAATATGTCATAATACGTTCCGAATCGCACTATTGACTTTTTTGTTACATTATATTCTTATTTTAAATAGCTTTAAATTGATTATAATACTCCGTTTTGGTTTTATTATATTATTTTAGTTCATTGAATAATAAAAACAATAACAATAAGATAAACTATTTGTTATAAAAATATTATATGAGGCTGGGTGAGATTTCACAACCTATGATTGGATTTCGGAACGTGATATAAATGTTTATTTTTAAATTGTCTTTGTCTTGTACCTCATGTCAGTGTCAACATTTACGGAATCGTATTTATATTACTTTGAATTAACTATAATACTCCCTTTTTTATAAATTTAGTTTTTTTATATCATTAAAACAACGAGAATTAGGTATATTTAGATTACACTTTATGTTTAAATTTTTTTTGATTAATTAATTAATAATTTTTTTGTTGGAAGTTGACCGCGGAAACATCCATTAAATGTTCCTCGCTGTTGTGAGGTGAAAAATTGTGTGTTGCACTCGACAGAAAAGTTTTTAGCGTCTTGTACCTTTGAAATCCTCGCTTCGCTCAGGATTCAATCTTTGAACCACTCGCTATGCTCGTGGTTTAATCCTAGAATCCTTCACTTGCTCAGCTTTTAATAGAGGTAACCAACTTTCCAGCCTTGCATAACAAATAACTATTTTTATTCAGTTATTACAGTAGAATAACGTGCAAAACTCAAAGAAACACCATTAAGTTTTTTATGGTAGTTAATTCTATAATTACACACTTAAAATTAAATTGCACTATGAGAGATTTTCATTAAAAGTGGTTGTGGTAAACTAATTAAATGTATTGGACTTCCGTTAAATCAAATGTAATGACTTCCATTAAATAGGATGTGGGGCTTCCATAAAATTGGATGTACTGGACTTTCATTAAATTGGATGTGTTGGACTTCTATCAAATTGGATGTGTTGGACTTCTATCAAATTGGATGTAGTAGACTTCCATTAAATTGGATGTGTTGGAGTTCCATTAGACTTCCATTGAATTGGAGATAGTGGACTTCCATTAGACTTCCATTAAAATTGGATGTAGTAGACTTCCATTAAAATTAGATGTATGGACTTCCATCAAATTTGATGTAATAGACTTCCATTAAATTGGATGTAGTAGACTTCCATAAAATTAGATGTAGTGGACTTCCATTGAATGGGATGTTTATTTATCTATTTATTATTATATGGAACACAAAAGAGATTATATTCAGAATTGTATGTATAGGTACATTAAATAATTGTTAAGTGCTAGACTGTGATCCAAACTATGTTGACACATCATTTACAAAGTGATAATTAACAAGTAAGATCTACGCTTCAAAACGAATTGATTAACTTAGACATTAACTTAATAAAAAAAAACAATTTACTTAATACGTAGTTACACTTATGACAGCGAGCGGTATGGGTTTGTGTTATTATGATAGATTTAGTTGTTCAACTGACTTTCCAAAAGTGAAGGGTTTTGGATAAAAAATATCAATTAGTTTATGCTTGACAGATATCTCGTTGTAAAGCCGACACATTCTTACGAGCGGGTTATAAAAGGCAGTGTTATTTTTGTATGTTTGCAAGTAAAAAGTTTTGTTAGATTGGATGTGTTGGACTACTAATAAAATTGATTCGACGGTTGCTCACAAGGCTATTTAGCTCGGTGGTTAGAGCGGTGGGCCGGATGCCCAATGATCGCGGCTTCTAGTCCCGCCCGGGAATATCTTGTGAGTTGAGTCGATTGATTTGATTAATATCGTTGCGGAATAACATTGAAAATGCAAACTTCAAAAAAAAAGAGAGCAGTATTGTTAGTGCTAGGAAAACTATATAGCCTACAAGAATTAAATTAATTATATAATGTACCAGGAGCAATATGTAATAAAGATAAAGAAGTATATGTTTGATGTGGAAATAGATAAGCTTTATAAATACATCATCTTCCTAAACTCAGTAAGATTGAAGGCATGTCTTCAGAGCTGCGAATACTGACCATGGGAAATAAAGTTGCATTAATAAAGTCCTTAATAGTAGAATCAAACCTGTTAGAAGTAGTAATCGTCAATTAGCAAACTGTAATATAATTGGAGTAAATGCAGTAAGAAGTAAAAAGAATGTAAACCGAAGGAATGAAAGGGCAGATTCGAAATCAATATGAGAGGAAATATTTTCTAATGATACGGGAGTGTTAAGCTTGAGTGGAAGAATACAATTTTGAGTGATGTGTCACCGCGCTGGATTCAAGGTGTCATCGGTCAGGCCGGTGCTGGAGTCCCGGTAGGGGAAAATCAGATTGAAGGCTCAGTTTATAAGTGACGGTACAAACATATTGTTAGAAATATGGTATAGAAGAAAAATGAGATGATGACTTATTTGGTTCAAGAGCAAGGACATTTGCCGTCTGTACAGAGATCGTGGGGTCGAATCCCGCACGCAACAGGTATTTGTTGCATGAATGTGTTTGTTTGCCATGGTCTAGTTGTTTACCAAGTGTATTAAGTACATATCTATAAAAAGAAAGTGGAAAGTTTCAACTCGTTTCAATTCCGCACATAAGCCACCATGTTTTCCCCAGTCTTCTGCCTCCATTGCCTATAGCAAAACCGTTCTGCTAATGCAGAGGGCGTTGGCTGAAAATATCGCCGCTGGTTTACACGGACTCGTTAGGTCCCCCGGTAGCTCCTTGGCGTCCCCCAATTCGCAAAACGAGCTATCGAAGTTGATATACGACTCCCACTGCCTAATTAACCCACAATAATGATTTCTGTGATTAAAATTCAATAAAAAATATTTACTAATTGCAGTGTTCAGGTACTTTGTCGGACGCAGAGGTAAGAATTTCTTAACAACTTTATTCACATAAGATATAATTCTATTTTCACCTCACACGCTCTGAAAAGGAGGTTTTGTCAATCAGTTTAGGCGTAGAAAATCGCTTTTTGCGGCCTAGCGCGGCAAAGTACTTTTTTAATTTAATACCTAAAAATATGTCATAATGCGTTCCGAATCGCACTATTGACTTTTTTGTTACTCGATTATAACTCCGATTTGGTTTTATTATATTATTTTAGTTCATTGCATCATAAAAACAATAACAATAAGATTAAACTATTTGTTATAAAAATATTATATTAGGCTGGGTGAGATTTCACAACCTATGGATTGGATTTCGGACTGTGACATAAATCTTTATTTTTAAATTGTCTTTGTCTTGTACCTCATGTCAGTGTCAACATTTACGGAATCGTTTTTATTCTTATTAATAAGTAACAATATATTCCTACTTTAAATAGCTTGGAATTTACTATAATACTTATTATTTTAGTTTTTTTATACCATTAAAACAACGAGAATAAGGTATATTTAGATTAAACTTTATGTTTAAAGAATTTTTTACCTGAAGTTGACCGCGGAAACAACCATAAAATGTTCCTCGCTGTTGTGAGGTGAAAAATTGTGTGTTGCGCTCGGCAGAAAAGTTTTTAGCGTTGTGTACCTTTGAAATCCTCGCTTCGCTCAGGATCAATCTTTGAACCATTGATTTCAATAGAAGTAACTCGCCGCTAAATAACCAACTTTTCCAGCCTTGCATAACAAATAACTATTTCTCATGATATTTTATTTCAGGCTATTGGGTTTAATGCAAAAGCATCGGTAAGAATTGATATTTTTTTTATTACTTATCATTAATTATCCAAGTATCTTCTTGTAAAGGTGGATCCAGATATGTTAATTGTCCGAATCGTACGTCGAACGGGCGTAAAGGGCGCTCCACATTCTCGTATTTTGCCGAGAGTCAAATGTTTGTCGATGTTCGGGAATTGGCGGAATAACAAGAGAGCGTAACATTCTCGGTTAGCTCAGTTGAAAATAGACAGTCGTACGAAATGGACGTCTTAAAAGTATCTGCTTGTGTTGCAGCATACTACAACCACAGTCTATATATTTCCCTTCCCTACAGTCATACGTCTAGACAGAGCAATCGTGCGGGGTTCGCGGGGCGAGGGAGGGGCGGTAGCGAGCCCAATCTGCCATACACTCGCTTGGGACACGCCGGTCAGGAGTGACACATTTTAGTGAAGCATTTTATTAAAATATTTTATTTATAATTGTCCATACTACGTGCTGTGAGAGTCTGCATGTCATCATCTCGTGTAAATAAGAATTTCATCACTTTCTGCACACCGATAAAAGTTAAGTGTAATAATATTTTATTTTGTTAGAATGTTTATAAGTGTTCTGTTGTAATATTTAATTTTGTTATAAACAAAATGGCGGAGGTTTGCGACGACATTTTAAATAACATCAATATGCATTAATATTTTTAAAAATGATTGTGATACTTATAGAATAAGTATAATAATTTATTATGCATAAACGATTTTTTTCATACTTTTTCACTTTGACTTTTGAAATATAAATCCACTAATTTTATCGTATTAAAGGATCCAAGATGGCGGAAACGACATTTTAAATAAAGTCAATATGGGTGTCGAATTCATGGTTTTCGGGGGTGCTGATTACGAATATAACATCTATTTAAGGATCCAAGATGGCGGACTCGACATTTTAAATAAAGTCAATATGGGTGTCGAATTCAAGGTTTTCGGGGGTGCCGATTACGAATATAACATCTATTTAAGGATCCAAGATGGCGGACACGACATTTTAAATAAAGTCAATATGGGTGTCGAATTCATGGTTTTCGGGGGTGCTGATTACGAATATAACATCTATTTAAGGATCCAAGATGGCGGACTCGACATTTTAAATAAAGTCAATATGGGTGTCGAATTCATGGTTTTCGGGAGTGCTGATTACGAATATAACATCTATTTAAGGATCCAAGATGGCGGACTCGACATTTTAAATAAAGTCAATATGGGTAAATATAAGAAACGAGCTCAATATATTGTGTGTATTATAAGTTTTACTGATTTCACTACTATGTATTTTTTTGTATTTTTGTTAATAATAAAACGATTAATGTCTGTGTACTTATATTTCTTTTTACATTATATTCCTAATTTACTAGGTACACGTACTACCAATAAGGTAGTACGTGTATGTAAAATATAAGAGACTACGTAAAAAAATCAAGAAATGTGACAACCCTGCGCCAATGACGTATGTCCAGATAAAAGCGGCATTGCGCGAGACATCAAAGGCGTTGACCCACTGTTAGTTCTTACGCTGTGCTACAACTATGCAGATCTATGAAAAAGGGTACAGTGGGACTCTGGTTAAAGTCCCTCAATACTTTAAGAATAATAAAAGCCTTTTTCCGTTTGAATGAAATGGTTAAACGAAAATAATTTAAATATAAACGTACAGAAGACTAAAATGATAAAATTTAGGACATACAAACAAATTGAAATAAAATTGAACATAATTTGCAATAATGAACCAATTTGTCACTTAGAAACAGTTAACTTTTTAGGCATTACAATCGACAGGCACTGTAAATTGGAGTCTACAAATTTAATTTATCAATTTTTTTTTAGACATGTACATTTTCTGACATGTAAACTTACATTTTTATATTTGTCATTTTTGTAATTATGATATTTGACATTTAAATAATTTTATAATTTCCTTATTAATAATCAATTGCATTTTTTTTATGTATGTACTAATCTACGCTTTTTAATGGCAGAAAATGTTTGCACTTTATTATTGTACCATCTTATATAATACCATTATCTAAGGAATAAATGATTCTGATTCTGATTCTAATACGGTTTCATACTATAGGATGACTTTGATAGAGACTTTTAAAAAAGACAACTCAAATTCGTAGAACCAATTTACCGACATTTTTTAAATCAATAAGCGCTCACTGTGATTACTGTCGGCCGACTGGCGCAAGAGAACGGGAATGTAGAGAGATAGTTTCGCCTAAACACAAAACTACCCGAGAACACTTTGATGTACCGACACGGAACGGATAGTTCAGTCACGAGTTCTTAGTGAAGCTTATAATATTGTTAATACTAATTAATAAAAATAAAAACAAATGGCTGGCACAATTTTCGATGCTATGCCTTGACCTTCACGGCTATAGGAATATGCACTGCGTCCATATAGATTTTAGCGGATGCTGTAATGAAGGATGCATTGAGAGGCTTAAATTTTAGATGTGGTTTAGCGCAGGTCCTCTCCTCTAAATAGGGCCTAATTTCATTATTAAGCAAATTGAAATCTAGGCTAGAGGATGGCCAATCTTCGTGCCGGATGAAGTCGATTTTCATGGGCGGCCTGAATAAGTCCTCTTAGCTTTGTGACCAGGCCCTGAAGCCTAATTGCTGACGTAGTTCGATAAAGTGGACTACGACGTGTATGAGGACTGTATTTTGGTGTACATTGCGCTTATTTTTCATACCTTTTTTGAGAAAAACACCTCTTTCAGGGCAAAATACGACACTCCGAGCCAAGCTAATCACTGGCGAAACTCGAGAAAAACATTCGCTAGTTTCTTGACTGCTAAGGACATAAACTTAATTGTTCTGTTTGTTGAAGTACTCTTTCTGTACGCGACAATGTATTGGATTACTTTTTGCTACATATTTCAGAGATTTTTCGTAGTTGACAAGAAGTAAATTAGATAGTTTTTTTTTATTTTGTTTCTATGGTTTCAATGGACAGGCCACATTGTTTCTATGGTTTCAATGGACAGGCCAAGTGGTCAGTGTCCAAACACTTTCATTATATAAAAAATCATCGGAAGACAGAATCTGACCTTGCTTATTTCCTGCGTATCGTTCTAACAAAACTCGAGATCGGTCCAACATATAATTTTTTTCAAGCTTATGCTAGAATACCATCTTTTTGATCAATATCAAGGAGATGGTATTTTTTCTACGATTAGCCTTTAATTTCAGATCTTCGTTCAACACTCTTTCTCCGCTCGCCCTGTTAAGTCTTTAATGTCAACTTTTTCTTTCAACGTCCATTCCATTGAAACAAATTAAAATATTACTATAGTTTATTTGTTATTAAATTCCTAGTATATCTATAATTCGAACATAAAAAATAGATTTTCAATATCCAGTCAAAATAAAAAAATCGATAGGTGTGACAGAAGTTATGACCCGATAAGGTACACGTCTCGTGTATAGACGAATACTCTCTCCACACTCCCTTATTCGGCAAGTTTCGTCTAGTTTTGGCGAGAATGTAGAGCACCCTTACAGCCGACTTGCAATGAATCGCTTATTTCGGGCACCCAAATAGTTTATAACCAGTGATTTATTAATCAAACTTGAATTTAACTTATTAATATTTGAATTTAATTAATTAATGGGTCGATAAATCAATTACATACCATCACATTTTTCAAGATTATTTCATGCAATTGTTGCCTACGCTCATTTTGAAAGTTCAATTTTGGCACACTTCTTTCATTATCTGTCTCATTTTCAGTCCATACTCGGAACCATTTTTTACTTGTATGAAGTTAACTAGTACAATCACGTGCAATTATATAGAAAAACTAAGAAACCTTGTCAGATTACATTATTGATTGACATTTGTGGACTCAGAGAGCTTTGCTTCCGTGTATTTCAATAACCGTTGCGATAAGGTTGTATTGTGTTGACATATTATCGATCGTGACTATACATCTCTCGGCAAGCGCTTGATTACTTATGAACTGAGCGCCAATCAAGCAAGCCTGGTGATCGGTGTGTGTGTGTGTGTGTGTGTGACGATCATGAAGTTATAGGTATAAGTTGAGCTAACACTTCGAATACCTACTTGAATATCCGTATATGCAGCGGGACCCCATGTATTAACGGTTTAGGTCCTAAATAATCGAGTTTGTATATGTTTCTATGACCTAAACCAAACATACATGGGGTCCCGCTGCATATACGGATATCCTACTTGAGGCTAGTTTCTAAGTAGCGTTATATCACTTTTTTATTTAGTTTTGTTTTGCTATTTTTAACACTATTAGCGAAAGGATAAGTTAGCATTTTGGCCTTTATTTACTTCCACCACCACGTAGAACATATAAGCACGTCAACAATGCCTAGGGATAACTATTATATTCTTCATAACACAAAAACTATCTACAGTACAGACAGAAAAAGTTTGTATGGGGGAAAAACCGTTCTTGGCTCCGTCTTTAGAAATTGTAAAAAAAAAATGTAAAACAAAAGAATGCATGATAATTCGAATATAGCTTTCGCATAAGTGAGTTTTGCTTAAATACAAACCAGCGTTATTTAAAAAAAATTAAGGCGTTATGTATCCTTAAACATCAATATGGCCACTCTTATGGTTCCCGATAGTAATAAGTTAGGATAATTAATATAAGATAGCGTAGGTTTCATGTACTGTTCTTTAGAATTAAACTTGCCTGGCTCATGAACCAAAAAGTTGTTTTGAAAAACTACCTTGCCCCTGCCGCTAACCTAAGTGGCGCAGTTGGTAGGATCGCGCGCGATAAATACGACCGAAGTAAAAGTGTAAACTACGTGTCAACGCCGCGATACAAAAGAACTTTATAGTGGCAGCTACGATCTGATACAATCTCAGCAAGACTGTTACTAACATTGTAACGAAGGCGGAGCTCAATAAGGAAGATATGTTCGTGGGGTAAATATTATTATCATACTTACGCCCAAGTCCTATCCCATTCCCTACAATCCTCGAATTTGTTATATATGACCTAAATTGTGCAAAGTGTATTTTTAAACTTTATTTTGCAAGTGTCAATCCTACTATAAAATTGGGTGTTTTGTTTAATTTGTTTATCTATAAATATAATATTCAATAATGTCTAATGACAAGGAAGTCACGTTGAAGGACACGATTCAGGTAGATCACCAGAACCTCTCCATTTTGTTGCCGACATACGACAAAATTAGTTCAAAATCTGGATGACCCGACTTTAGCCTGTCTCATACGAAATAAATTGACAGGTAGAGCTGTTAAAGAATTATCGGAGAATGCTGAATTTAACACATGGTTAGAAATAAAAAATATCGTAGTTAAACGACGTACAAGAACATTATAAATACAAAAAAATATAATAGTATAGACCAATTTGGTGAACAAGTGAGAGAATTAACGCACACCTTAATTCCATGCGATACCTACAAACGACAATATTACGAGGAAATGGCGACCCGCTGGTTTCCCTAGGGGTACGTTTGCAACACCCCAAGTCGATAGACAAAGCCATAACACTTGCAAAGCAGGAGTATTTGCGGCTAAAACGCTTATGTAAACACGCAACCATCATTTAAATCTATACCACCGCGCCCACCAACAACCCACTTACCATTAATAATGTCCCGATACACCGATCATGTGCAGAAAAATACCTAGGCTTGTGGCTTGATAACAAACTGACCTGGAAACCACATATTGAGCATGTAAAGAAGAAATACAGGCCGATTTTGGGATCATTGCGTAAAATATCCTATTGCATACCGCAAAGAGCACTTACAGTATTGTACAATGCGTAAAATGTGTTGGTAAAATCAAATTTGCAATACCGGATTGAGCTATGGGGAACGGCCTCGAAGACTGCATTGAAGTATTTACAAATCCTCCAAAATAAAATTATTATGAATTTCCGTACCAATACCGAATTTTTATAAAAAAAAAATATTTACCTTAAACAGGTTTATAAATTTAACTTATGTATTTTAATAAAAAAAAAAAAAAAAGCCACACAAACACCAATATCCCAAAACGACAATTTAGGCACAACTTGAGAAGAAAAACAAACTATTGGTGCCATTAACAAGAACAGTAAACTACGGTAAAAAGAATTTAACAAACGTGGGAGTGAATTATTACAATAAATTGCCTGAAGTGATAAAAAACAGTGAAAACATAAAAATAATTAAAAGACAACTTAAAATACACATAATAAATGAACTATTCAATTACATTAATTGGGTTAATAAAATACACATATACTCTGTCTCAATCCAATTTAATGAAAATGTAAACAAAGACGCCATTATTCCGACCATCGACTATTTAGTGATGTGGTAAAAATTAGACATTTATAAATCGATAAATTAATTGATTGCTTCGATTCGATTAATTGAATAGTATTATGTTGGAGCTTCGCGTTAGCGTTAGTGAAGAGTTTTTAGTTTATTACTTCTCAAGCCTCGGGAGATGGCGGTGTTTATCGCGATTATAGAGAAATAAAAGGCTTATATTGAACCGAGTAAAAATTACTCATTTTTTTAATTACATATAAACACATCATCATCACATAACAAATTGACAAGTGACTTTAACATAATATATGTAAGGTGTAAAACAAAAAAAAAGAACCCGGTAATCATAGCAGTAAATAATTTTCAATAACTTAGGAACTAGACATCTAAAACGTAGTTTCTTTGAAATACACACCAACCAACTTAAAAGTATTTAAAAGAAGCGAATAAAATACTACAATAAATAACTAAACAAAGGTAATAAAACTTTGAATACTTTAAGAACACAGAGTCAATATTAAGCAGTGCCATACAAGCCACGATAAATTAAAACTACCTAGTAAAAATAAAACATAAAATCAGCCTATTTTGAGACAAGCAGTCAAGAGCAGACCCACCCCACTGGTGGCACCCATTCACGAGCATGAGGCATGAAACAGCCATGGCTTCGCTGATCACGGACTCGATTCTCACTCGTTAGAAATTATATTTATCCTACTTATCGAAAAATATATTATCAAATTTTAAGTAAAAAGTTGTAAAATAATTTTCTACATCATATTCATGACATAAATATTCTTCGATTAACATTTAATTATAGTCGATAAAACGGAACGGTTTTTCCTATGTAGGCATACCTAGGTTACATAGAAATTGTGAAAACGGTAAAGTAGCAATGACATCGTTTCGGCAAATTATGCACACGGAATTCCGCTATGTCCCAGCCCTAACGGACCCGAGAATATACTTTTTATATTTGAGATTATTGTGATAATTTTTATCAATAAATACAGTGATATTTTATCTTCGATAACATAACTCGAATCATAATCGATATAATTGAACAAATAATTGAACTATCTGTTAGACATTTTACGTCAAGCACTATGCGACCATAGATTAGACAATATTTTTGCTTCGATTAATAACCTCACTTTTCTTCTTAAAATTTTCAACTAAATTTTAAAAATGTTTAACAGACTACTATCTTTGAAACAAATTAGTGAGATATAAGTTGAAACCTTCTAATTACTTATGAATGTGTTTTTAAATCCATTTAGTGGCCGAAAGTGTGAGATTTTTTAATGAAACAGGTTTTTTTACATTTTCTTTAAATTGGATTGAGACAGAGTATACAATACAACGACTACAAAAAAAATATTAAATTAAATAACTATTCGAAAATTATTATTTATTTCAATAATATATTATAATTATATATATAATTGCAAAAAAGACAACTAACAAAAAAAAACGAAATAAAAATCCAATGTGTGTTATTGATTCCGATTGTTTTCCGTTCGGCTGTATCGAATGACTGTATAGACCAATTACCCAATATTATTTTTCCCCAATATAAAAATATTGGGGAAAAATAATATTGGGTAATTGGTAAAAGTAAAATGGGGAAAACGCGAATGAGAATAAAAATTCTCATTCGCGTTTTCCCCATTTTACTTTTTTTCTACACATTATTACAACCAGTAGTTAATTTTCTCACACGATTTAATTTCTGCCCATTCAATTCTCTATACGCGTCTTTGCCCATGCATACATTTTACCAATCCGGATCATTCACTTACATATTCTTTACCTGTAGAAAAAATCCCGATTGCTTAATTTAGTCATACGTTTAAATTTGTGCTCATTATCTTTGATGACCTCTGTTCCGATGCATAAACGCTAATACTAAGTGGGCTAAATACCAAGCAAAATCTATTGGCTCCTTATTTATAACAGATAGACGATAAAAAGCACTCGAAACTCTTTAGATAATAATTTCTATTGAGAAATTACTTTTAGCTTGACAATGTCAAGTCAACGTCAGTGAAATCAGTCACGTTTCTAGTAGATTAAATTTGATGCAGTGAATATTTATGATGGATTCAAACGAAGAATCACAAGGGTGTTCGTCGGAACCTTGTGAATTTACTTTCTTAGATAGTACACATGGAAGCCGTATTCTAGTGCGAGGTGGTAACAGGCATTATCTGAAACGAACAAATAAATCTGGTTCGTCCGTATGGGTTTGTCATATAAAATGTTCCTGCAAGGGGTTTGTAGTTTTAGATGCACGGGAGAGGAAAATTTTGCGAGATGTCAATCATTCATGTGTGCCAGATTTCGAGTCCATCGATATTGAAAAAGAAAATCTTGTATAAACTGCAGATGAAAAAAATATGCGTGAGGAATACGCTGACAAATTACGACATTTTCATTTGGTAAGAGATGCTTTGTCTATAGCAAGCCAGAAGTCCGCGAAGAGATCGAAGTTCGAACCATTTGAGGATGTGGTCATACCCACAGAACAGAATTTCTGTTCTGTGGTCATACCCACAGAACAGAAAAAACAGTAGAAGTCGCAAGTGGGCGGTACCCGCGTAGCCCCACATGAGCAAAGGTTTGCCTATGTTCAAGTACATCGTCGTTTTGCTTACTCAGTCGCGATCGTAACCTCCACGCGGAATAATATCGAAAAAAAATATAAAAATGCCATATTGTGCAATTTTGGAGTGTAAAAATAATAGCCGAGAGACTAATTTGTCTAAAGGAGGCATAACATATCATCGGTAAGTCATATTTTCTGTTATTTTCACTAAAAAGGTAAATTGTATTTTTTTAAATAATAAAACAATGTGAATCCAATCTTCTGTTTACGTCCTTAAGGTGTATATTTCAATGTACAGTTTACCGTTTCTAGAAGTTTCTAAGCATAATCCAAAGTACTGAAAGCATGCTTTACGCCGTAGGTACTTGATCGCCACTCAATTAGTGATGCGCCTGATCGCTACTAGGCATACAGAACTGAGTACCAAGTTTTTCGGTATCGGTACTGAATGGTGAGATACCCGGAAAAACCAGTACTCTCGGTACTGAGAAACCTCTATTGAAAAATAATCTATTTTTGTTATTTTGAGCGATTTAAGTTCTGATATGAAAATTTTAGGAAAACAAGTATTATCAAGAAATGCAAAACTCCATGCATAATCGAGCTTGCGTTTGAGCAAACTGTTCCAGCGTGAAGTACTTTCTCACCTTAATGCCTGTAATGCAAAGCTTTTTTTAAGCTAAATCTCAGTATTAGTAGGAAATACCAAGAATTAGCAGATCGTTAATTTGAGTATGTAGCAGAAATAGTCAACAGCGAGTACTGAACCTGAATTTCGTTCTCAGCCTTTCGATTTGCGATTCTTTAGGTTAAGCAATTTCGCAATGGTCAATCACGAGATGGGTGACCAAAAAAATTCAATCTCGTGCTTCTTCGTGCTTCGGAAGGCCGTTAGTCCCGGCTGCATTTGCAGTCGTTAAAGCCCACCAATCCGCAATGGCCCCGCGTGGTGGGTTATGATCATGACCCAATCTGCTTATCTACCCATAAGGAAAGTTAGTGCCCCAGCAGTGGGGACATTAAAAATTACTGATGACGAAACTTTGATTATTAAGGGATAATCTGAATAATGTAGACAAAATAAATTCGTTATTGTTGCGAAACAACAAAGAAATTCGTATTCGTCTATATGCGCCAATCAACTTGCGTCAACTATGGCCACGTGATTTAGCGCAGCGCATGCTTATCTGCCAATCTCATACAATTAATTATTTTCGAAATTCGTTATGGTTTTTGTATTGTTACTTTGTCTAAAGGGCCTGATCATGGAAATAATAGCTAGATATTAAGCAGTAACTGTCAATTTAATCGTTAATACGTTTTGTTTTATCGTTTTTCAGTTTTTACATATTAATTTGATTGGTTTTTTACTATTATTGAGAACCGAGAGTATATACCAATTCTCCGATACGATGATACCCGTACCAGTTAATACCCGGGGATTCCCGTTGTAGGCTCAGGTGCATCACTAATTGAGTGGCGATTTGCTATTCCCTTAGTGTTGCGCCTGATTATCGTATAGACTACAGATATCGATAAGTAATACAATAACGTTTCTTAAGTATGGACATGGATTTTGAATTCTTTGATATAAGAAAGGGCTTTCAAATATTTAAAAAGTGTACCTTCTAACTTTTATCCACTATTACGTCTATGGGGATTACATATATATATAGTCTATGGTTCTAAATTATAAAGATAAGTAGATCTTGATTGAATGTTGTGTGTTACAGTTTTCCTAAGGATGCGCACCTAAAAAAAAAGTGGATAGAAGCAACGGGAAGACAAAATTGGTTTCCACCAAAAACGAGTACAATATGCTCGAAACATTTTTTAGAAAAAGATGCAATTATAAAAAGTGGTGGTAAAAGATACATCACCGAAGGTGCAATACCCGTTCAAAATATTTTTCAATACAAGGTACTTCATTATTTTACACACATATTTATATATTAAGAGAACTTAACCCCTTTAAAATACCTACTTCATATTTTCATACAAACATGTTTGTGTAAAGGTCATGCCAAACTGTTGTTTCAGTCAGCGGTACAGAATTGCCCAGGGCCAAGCTCAGATAGAACTTTGTTACAGAGGAAACGTAAACTCGATTTAGACGCTATAGCTCCACCGCCTGTAAGACATAGTTCTGCGGCATCCACTCCTCGAAAAAGAAAGTTATGTGGTATTATACGTTTTAAAGAAACGACAATAAATAACCAGAATATGCGGATTCGAAGATTGAAAGCACAAAATAGACGCTTGAAGGAAAAAATAAATAAATTCGAAGATGTTCTCAAAATTTTGAGAGAAAGTTCTCAATGGAGAATGAAAACCTGAATAACTTAAAAAACACCAACGTGAAAGTAAGTGTCATTTACCGTTGATGGCTGCCTTGGCAAACAACGGTTACTCAGTTACGCATTATTGATTGTTTTATATTTAGTCTTGCCTTTCAATTAATAAATACTTTTCTGTAGTATATTTATCAGTAAGCAACCTTTATGTACTTATGCAATAAGCCGTGTGTGTGTACAATTATGTAACTGCGCGTTATAATGTAATACAAGAATCAATATAATTCATAAATACACAAGCGCGATTTTTTAAGTGATAATAACATAGCTTACTTACCTTTTTTTCTTGCAGTAACTTTATTTAAGTATAAGTATTTAAGATTACTACATCTTAATATCCTACTAATATTATAAATATGGAAGTATGTCAGTTTGTTTGTTCCTCTTTCAAGCAAAAACTAATGAACGGATTTGAATGAAATTTGGTATGCAGGTACTTCAAGGAGTGGATTAACATATAAGCTACTTTTTATTCCAATATTCCTACGGGAACGGGAACCAGGCGGCCGCTAGTTATATTATAAATGCGAAAGTGTCTCATTTTTTTTTGTTTGTTACTCTTTTACGCTAAAAGGACTGAACAAATTTGAATTAAATTTGGCACACAGATAAAAAATAGCGTGGATTAAAATATAGGCTACTTCCTATCCCGATATTTCTAACTGCAACCACGTGGGTGAAACAGCGAACGGCCGCTATTTTTCATATTTGTGTAAAATAAATATTATTCTTTTATTACAGGTGGATGAGATTGTCAGTAGACAACTTCAAAATCTACATGCTAAAACAAATTCCACGAAAGCCTATTCTACAGAGCTTTGTAGTTTCGCCCTGACTCTCCACTATTACTCGCCAAAAGCGTATCAATACGTACGCAGTACATTTAATAATTGCTTGCCTCATCCGCAAACACTCAAAAAATGGTACGGGAAACTAAACGGAGAGCCAGGCTTTACCAATGAATCTTTGGAAGCATTAAAATTAAAAGCTGAATCGTCAAATCATCAATTATTAGCAACACTAACAATTGATGAAATGGCTATACGGAAAAGGATAGAGTGGGATGGTCAAACTGAATATGGCTATATTAACATGGGGACTGGTTTGGAGGGTGCCCATTTGCCGGAAGCCAAGGAAGCACTAGTTTTTCTAATTACAGCGCTAAATGCAAATTTTAAAATACCGGTCGCATTTTTTTTAGTCAACGGTGTTAGTGGAGCTCAACGGGCAGAGCTTGTTACCCAGTGCATAGAAAGGGTACATGAAACTGGAATAAAGATTATTGCATTGACATTCGACGGTTGTGCAGCGAATTTGTCTATGGCACAAAATCTAGGCTGTTCTTTCCAGGATGGAAATGTGAAATTCGAACATCCTATTACAAAAGCTCCTGTGATGGTCATCTTAGATCCTTGCCATATGATCAAATTAATAAGGAATGACTTTCAAGCCTACAAATTATTTTATGACGAAGATGACAATCAAATAAATTGGCAATATTTAGTCGAACTAAGTAGTTTACAAGAGAAGGAAAAACATCATCTGTCTAATAAGTTGCGATTACATCATATCAATTTTCAAAATCAACGCATGAAAGTTAAACTAGCTACCCAGTTATTTAGCCGAAGTGTTTCAGAAGCCATGGAATTTTGTAGAAAAGATTTAAGAATTAACGTGTTTAAGGACAGTGCAGCCACAGAAAAATTCATTATTATCATTAATAACATGTTTGATATTTTCAACTCCAGAAATCTTCATCAATACGGATTTAAAAAAGCTCTTAATCCAAAGAATGCCACCGAGATATTTGATTTTTTAACTTCTGCTTGTCATTATCTTGCAAATTTAAAAATTGAAAATGGCACGCTTTTAAAAAATAGTTTTAGAAAAACAGGGTTTTTGGGATTTTTAGGATGTGAAGCATTAAAGGGCTTATACGCAAACCTTGTGGAAGAGAAACTTATATTATATCTGCCTTTTTACAAGTTAAGCCAGGACCATTTAGAGCTTTTGTTTGGAAACATAAGAGCACATGGTGGCTCAAATAATAACCCTACAGCACGGTAGTTTGTGGCAGCCTATAAAAAGCTCTTAATACACGTCGAGTTAAAAGATTTCGGTAAAGGAAATTGCAGTGCCTTAGAACAATTAACTATACTAAATTGTTCATCTGCAGTTGAAAGGATAAATAGAACAACAATTTCGATTTTTGAAGATGAAGACCCCAACCAACTAAACAAAGATAATGAGGAAGAATCTGAAGTTGGGGAGTTAATGCAGAGTCTTTCTGATTTTAGTTTACAAAGCATCACTTACATAGCTGGATATATTGTCAGAAAGTTGATAAAAAAAAAAAATTGTGACGAGTGCGCAAACGCACTTTTGTCGAAAAACAGAACACCTCTGCACAATTTTATCGTAGCGAGAGATAAAGGCGGACTCGTGTATCCTGCGTTAGACGTCATACACATTTGTAAAGTTGCAGAGAGTGTCTTACGTATATTTAGCGACGAAGGAAAAATATTTAAAAAAGAGCATATAATGGCTAAAATTTTACAACATTTTGTAGGAAAAAATTTGTTCGATGATATAGCTTACCATGACATTGGTCTATTCCCAACGTCAAATCATGTAACTGATTTAATTAAAGCAATAGTAGAACGTTATATTAATGTTAGAATACACCATTTATTAAAAATAAAAATCAAACTCACAAAACGACAACTTTTAAATAAATATGTACTCTTTCAGGGACAATGATATGAACTTCCATTTTTTATTACTAAGCTAGTTTTTTGGATCTGGAGTGGAGTGTGTGATAAGATAACCTTAACCTTCCTTTTGGCTTTGTGCTCCGGGCGGACGTCCGGTGTGTAATTTTGTTACTGAATATTAAACAAGTACACCGCAAACTTGCGTGGGCTAGATAATAATTAGTGTGATTGTATGCAATATATTATTGTATTATATTATTATTACACATAAATCAAGATTACAAAATGTAGCTGCTTTATTTATTTTATATTGTAATCTTGCGTTACAGCGTTATGCATGATTGGTGTGTGTAACGTGTAACAGTGTATTGAGTTTATATCACCCTGTTAGTAAAATATAACGTTACAAAAATCCTTTTAATTTCTTGTTTTCAAATCTTAATTACGGTACCGGCAATTATTTTGACCCACGCGTGGAAAGAGAGAAGATGAGCAATTACAAGTTTTTGTAGTTACTGCGAATCTAATGTCTCGCTGGCCGCGCTAGTGCTAATTTATTTGCCGACACTCGTGCTTAGGTTTTGATCGATGCATCGATATAATTGTGTCCAACCCTATAATCATTCAGTAAGCTTGTTCTTTAAAGCGCCATCTAGTGTGGAATAGCGATTAATTAAGCAAAGCTATTAGCAGAATGTCTGTAGCGCTACCTTGCGCAGAATAGATGTACTACTTGGACTTTCACGCTGTTATTTAATTATGAACTAAAATTGTATGGCATAAGAGTTCAACTCGGAATGCGTTTTTTTAACCAATCACAACGAAGATGCTATTTTACACTTGTGTGAGTTGGCTACGCCCAGGGTACGCAGGTTTTCTATGAGAGACCCGTCTCATGCTACTTCTACTGTTTTTTCTGTTCTGTGGTCATACCTGTAGAAATATTTGAAAACTTTGTGTGCATTCACGACGACGATATTATAATTTGTTGTACGAATGAATGCAAGGAGTGGATAGCCGGTTAAAAACATTTTTTTAGACGGCAATTTTAAAATGGTGCCAAACCCATTTATTCAACTCTACACGGTTCATGGTGATCTTGGTTCGGACAACGACCACATGAGGGTAGTTCCCTGTATATATACGTTACTGCCCAACAAGCAGCAGGATACGTACGAACGAATGTTCAAGCTTAAGATGAAAAAAGCATTGTAAAATGCAAAGTTAAAAAGTTATAATTAGATGGCTGTTTCATCTTAATCGATAGTCAAACATCTGTAAAGATGTTTCTTTCGAATGCGAGGATATTTCTCTCATTGATGAAACGACGGTGGCCAACACCGTAGAAAAGGTGAATATACTAGAGAATTTCAACGTGTTCTCATAGGTCTCTGTAGCATAATTGGTCAGTGCATTGGGCCGGATTCCCAAAGTTGCAGGTTCTAGTCCCGTCAGGGCGATATGAGACAAATTGCTTTTTTCTAGTATATTTATTTACTTGTTTAAATATTATCACATAAAAATAGCATTGTAAAATGCAAAATTAATAAGTTATAATTAGATGGCTGTTTCATCTTATTCGATAGTCAAACATCTGTAAAGACAGTTCTATAATGTATTAAAGTTATATTGCATAAAGTAGGTAAAAAAATTTCTATATCAATATAATTACTAAACAGTTTTATTCTTTTTTCAGTTGGTTAATTAAAATAACATAGTAAGACAATAATTATTTATTATTATGAATCAAATTGTGAGTGCAAAAGTTGTTTGACTTACCTGGCGTGGAATGTTTATCGCTGGAATCGCATTTTTGCTTAGCAAATTATTTCGACAGCATTATGTACTTTTCTTGAAATGCCTCTGGCATATCCAGTCGCAGTATTTCGCCGCCAACAAAATATTATAGCCAATTACTAAAACGTTCTCCATCCTTTGCAGGACTGGGGAATCTGTGTAGAAGGTCTTTATAATCTGGAAGAAACCATTTTACTAATAAATGGGAATCAAAATCAAGTGTCTACTACTTTACTTCAGAAGACTTTTAAACAACGTTAAAGTATCATGAAAAATGAAACATATCATTAATTAGGTTACCTGTGCTGTTGTCCTATCTATTGGAGCATCCGGCGGCAAGACAACATACTTTGTTGTTAAATAAAATATCAATAGCACCGACATAGAACACCACTGGACATGAGTCCTGTCTTTGTTTAATATCGGTAAAAGCACTAAATTCAACAGGGCGGAGGAACTAACTTAATCACGACTCAACAGATTAAAGGGGGAAATGAAGGATTTTATCACTTTAAACTAATTAAAACACACAAAACAACTTATTAATTACAACTTCAAACGAAACGACCATTTGCAATTGTGGAGTTGCCATCATGCTAACATTATTTGTCAATATCGCAAGGGTTTGACAACTGACTTTGCAACAATCGTTGTCAACTATCACAAACTTGATCAACAAATCGATAGAGGAGGGTATCTTTCCTGATAGCTGGAAGGTCGCAGTCATCAAGGCACTTCTTAAGACTGGCCAACCCGAATCTGTTCAAGATCTACGACCTATTAGTCTGCTTCCATGTGTCTCGAAATTCTTGGAGAGGGTTGTTAGTGACCAGTTCACAAAATTCCTCGAAGATCATAACTTCCTGCCTCCCACACAGTCTGGATTCCACAAGGGCTATGGTACGGCTACAGCCCTTGCAGATGTGGTAGATAATAGACTTGGGGTAAGTTTATTCGTCACCATCAGTCCTGGTGACGAATCAACTTACCCCAATTCTGGCCAGACGGTGGTAGTACATTACACAGGCACATTGACAAATGGTAAAAAATTTGACTCGTCCCGTGACCATGGCAAACCATTCAAGTTCAGGATTGGCAAAGGAGAAGGCATCAGAGGCTGGGATGAGGGTGTTGCTAAGATGTCTGTTGGTGAACGTGCTAAGTTGACCTGCTCCTTAGACTATGCCTATGGTAAGCAGGGACACCCACCCTGGTGTCATCCCACCTGACGCAACTATCATTTTCGATGTGGAGCTAATTCGCCTGGAATAAACTAGCAACCCCCACATAATCACCCACCTTCATAGGTTTGGTTAAATGAGTTTTCTCAAAGTTCTAATCAACCGAGTGATACTTCTCACATGGCAATGAGAACCAAATTTCTATAAGTTTGAATGAATAAGCGCTCAAAATAGTGTCAGCTAGTCAAATCTTGATGGGATAATTTTGTCATTTAAAGTTTAAGCAATAATAGTGCAATGGTAGCATTACATCCAATATGTAAAACTATATAACAAAACTCCGTTCAACTCATTCAATAAAATTCGTTAGTAGTGTTGCCAGTAATTATAACATTTACTCTAGTATATTGCAAAGTCAACATTCCAGCAGCATTTTACGGTCCATTCTCAATGTTTGATATGTTCAATCATGTTAGAAGTCAATTTTGAATGGTTGATACAGTATTTGTTCTCAAATGTTTTTATAATTTTAATTCTGTAAACCAGTGTTCTTGAGCAAGACTGTAAATATTAAGAGCACAATATTTCTTAACCTCTGGAATGCATTTTAAACCAATAATTGTGAACCTTCTGGCAGGTCAGGACCAGGGTATGATCAGTGCTATGGTAATGCTTGATTTTTCACGCTCATTTGAATCAATAAATACAACCCTTCTAGTAACCAAGCTGTCATATTATGGACTTGATAATAAAGCAATCAAATGGTTTTACAGTTACCTCTGAAATAGGCGACAGTATGTTGAGCTCCCTGGGGCAAATGGGGACAAAATACGATCTAGCCCCTGCCAGTCACTCGCGGGGTCCCGCAGGGGTCCATTTTGGGGCCAACCCCTTTATATTTTGTTCAGCGCAGATGTCACTGAAAGCATAATACACTGCCGTCATCACCTCATCACCTGTACATTTCTTTTCCACCATCAGAATATGCTTGCAGCTGAGGTCAAATTAAATGAGGACCTGGCACAGGTGGCTTCCTGGTGCAAAACAAACTGTTTGACCGTCAACCCCAAAAAATCTAAACTAATATTGTACGGAAGTAAATATATAATAGTCTCAAAGACTATTGTTCTGATTTTTCTATCTCTCTTAATCGGGAAATTATTGAGCTGGTGGAGAAGCTTAGGAATCTAGGACTGGTCTTGGATAGCTCCCTTAATTTTGAAACTCATGTGAGTGAATGTGTTCGTAACTGTTTTTACCGTCTAAAGGTACTATATAAAATAAGACCTTACTTATGCGAGAAGCTTAGAATTAGTTTGTGTGAATCACTGGTCTTGTCCAGGCTTAATTACTGTGATACAGTGTATGGGCCATGTTTACTAGCTCGAACCAAAAATCTCATACAGCGTGTTCAAAATTCTTGCACCCGGTTCTGTTTTCAGGTGCTGCCACGCTCACACGTTACCCCTTTTTTTTAACTCTGCAAACATACTCAAAATGGAAGCTCGCAGAAAACTTCATCTTGCATCCTTATTATTTGAAGTCATTAACACAGTAAAGCCACAATACCTTCTGGATAAGCTTGTATGGGCGAAAGAGTGTAGCCGTTATCCAAAAAGAAAAACTACATTTATTTCTTGCCTCCCAGCACATCGCACTACGGCTTTCCGCGGCTCATTAAGATTCGCTGCCTCTCGGTGCTAGAACGACCTCCCACCGCCGATTCGTGACCTGAGGACGAGATACAGTTTAAAACAACATCTCAAAAGCCACTTATTAGAGATGCTAAAAAATTATACAATTACATAATTCACTGTACCTTGGTTCTTTTACGTCGGGCAAGCGTCAGGCTACACGCTAGAATTTTATGATGCATCCGGCTCCGACGTGGCAAGCTAAAACAGCGCTGCTATGTTCATTCTGCCCATCTGAGAATGACACAGAAGCAAAATGCTGTGCCAGGGTATTTATTGGCCCCACATCATAAGTTTTGTTTATATTGTAAGGTTTAATTTTAAGATTTTTATTTTTATTTTATTATTATATTTAAGCATGTGTGTGTGTGCCAATAAATGATTTTCTTTCTTTCTTTCTTTCTGGTATTTGTATCTATTATGCGGATATGATATTGTTTTAATAAAAAAAACCATAACCAGTAAATTACAATTTTAAGTGTAAATTATATTTAACTAGAAAAAGGCCCGTTACTGCACTAAGTGCAGTAACATCTAGCAGCATTTATACTATCAATTAAACTAAAATAATAAAAAAAAAAAAAAAAAAATATGAGTCCTACACAGACCCAGCTAGGTTATATATATACCGTGCAATTTTTTTATTGACCCAAGCTTAAGGGGAAGGTCATGTTAAGTGTTAAGAATAAAATGAATAAGGAATTTTATTTTTTAAAAATACTTTTATTTTTTAATAATTTTTGTTTTTATAACTTATCGTCAATCATTCGGATATAAAACCCAAACAAAGGCAAAAATAAAAAAATAAAAGCAAAAATAAATTAAATAAGTAAAAATACTAAAACAGCTGATCGCCGACGCGGTAGGTGCGCGCGCGGTCATTAGCTCACGGCTCGACCTGTGTTGACCTCGCACAACCACACGCTCTCCTATGCCCTCTTGATTACCAATCCATTTCTACAACTGAGACGAGACAAGCAAAATGAAAGAATTTTTCAAACGAGTTAATGAATAAATAAACGTCTGTTGATAAAACCAACTTACGATTACGGTCACATCACAGTACCAACCGTACTACCTACTGTTATTTTCTCGGAAAGTTATTACCAATTTTTTATTTTGTCAAAACAATGTAATCGTTGATTTTTCGGATACTTATTAAAACGTCACTAACTTAACGATCTCACTGCCTACATACTGTTACTTACGCGGGAAAGTTGCGTTTTATCTTAAACCAACATCAGCAAAAAATTTAATAATTACAAACGACTTTCGAGATAAAATAGAAATACCAATTTAAAATCTAAACTGTGTAGGTTCAGTTGAAATACTTACATACTTAATGTCGAACGAGTCTCCTTCAACATTTCATTAATAACACTAGAAAGGTGATAACTTTCCATCACACTTAACAGGCTTTGGAATGACGAACTAATGCAATAATAACTAAATCATGACTTTTTTTCCCTGAATAACGTTATCATTTTAGAATTCTTAGGTTATCTTGAAATAAGTAGTTAAAACACGAAATAATGAAACAGCTCTCAAAACTGTGCGATGCTCGACTCGTACACCAAACCAAACCTTTCATGATAGAGGTGCACCGCAGCTCTAAGCACTTCATTGCATTCCCGATAACAAATGACCATCTCCAAGTACTCCTGGTTGGTATACCGACGAGGCATGTTTATGTTTGCAAACGCGCGCGACAAGCAAGAGTAACATGCAAATGCAAACTGAATAAATAAAATCAGAGCGCGATATAATTATTTTTATTCTGTGCTTTAGGCCTAGTTCACACTAAGTACATCTTAAGTTTTGGCCCGCACTGTTCATTCAACTCGTATCGAATTGAATAAATATCAAATCAACAAAGTATTTTTTTTTATCAGTAAAAAATTAATTGCTTACTACGAATAGAAATTAACTTTTAGGGGCAGAGTTTTGGTTCTTCTACTAATATCGTATTCTTCTATAACAATGATTCTCTAGGGCGGGTAGCCTGATAGTGATAAGTAAAATAGGTACCTAAGAAAAGTAAAAAAAAACAACTATCAAAAACTGACTAAATGCAGATAGCAATGCGATATACTCACATGCTTTTTAAACGAAAATTATTATTATTAGATATTTCATCCAGTGGCTGTGTCCACGTGGTTCTGTTTCAATGGGGGAAAGTATTCTTTGTCCCTAGTCCGACTTTGGATAATGGTCTGCAAATTGCAAATTGAGCAACAAAAACAAACCCGTACCATTACTTTTGCTTAAATCCTACTAATATTATAAATGCAAAAGTATGTCAGTTTGTTGGTTTGTTACTCTTTCACGCTAAGATTTCTTTTAGCGTGAAAGAGTAACAAAAGTTAAATTTGGCACAGAGATAGTAGAACATAGGATACTTTTTATCCCGATATTTGCACGGGAACGAAAACGACGCAGATGAAACCGCGGGCGGCCGCTTGTGTCTAATAATGTCTATCAATAAATTATTTTATTTTCGAGATTGAACTTTAGTAAGTAAAGTTGATTTACAGAATTTACACAGTTCATCGAAAAGTATGTATGCACCCTTATTAGAACGGTCATTTTTGATCACTGTGGTACTTTGACACAAAGTCATGCCGCCGCCCCGTGCCGCCTTTCGGCAGGCGCACCGGCAAAACGCAAAGAATCAGTACACCTACACTGCATTATGATTAACGATTGAAAGTTTTAATTTCGCTATGACTTTTAGAAGAGAACATGAATGCATCTTACTTATAATTTTTTTTGTGCGTACCATTATTGAAATAAAACATTATTTAAGTAATTAATCGCGTTTTGTTTAAAAAAAACAGTGTGTTTAAATGCTGTACCTATTTTTGTTGATGAATTCAAATTAAATGAAACTTATTTAAATTATTCCTTGGAAGGATGGTGCCAATTCTGGACCCACCCTTTTTTATTTAATAGGATGAAGCTAGTTTTGGACCCACCCTCAAACAGCTACGTGGGTAATATACGGGCTCTGGGCTTTCATAACAAATAATTTTGTTATGAAAGTTACTTGCTGCTAAGTTCCAAATCTTAGTCCGTTCAAATTTATTATTTATTAAGCATGTCAGTTTATTGGAATTTTGTACACACAAGCGCAAGTCTCAATCACACTCATCAGGTATTTGTGGACCGTCAATTTTGACAACAATTCTGGCGGCAGGCATTTATGCGCGGGAGCGCTAGCACTGGGTATGCTAGATTATTCGTTTTGTATGTCTTTGGTTTTATTTAAATCTTACTTTTAAACTACTACTAAAGAATCCAGGTTTTTGTTATTTTATGAAATAACAATAAGCGTAGTATAGTAATGTTTAATACACTCAAAAAGAAGTATCTGACGACGTGTCACATACCTATTGAAGGGTAGGCTCAGCGTTTATGCAAATCGTTGAATAGTCTTTTATTATTACTTTGATTAAAAACATGTATCCAAACTCTAAAACACCAATTTGCTATTTAAATGTATTATAAACTTGTGAGCATTTTAATCCGTAACAGTAATTTTATTTCAGTATCGCAGCTGCCTGCCTAGGTACTATTAGTTTATAGTAAAAAAGGGCGAAATGTATTTATTATATGTTACAATAGTCTGTAGGTGTACCATTTGAGCGGAAGAATTGCTAAGAAACGGAGCGGCACGACACGATACGATTTATGTACCTACTCGCGTCCGTCGCTGGCGCTTGCTTGTATGCATCCCAGATTCCTGTGCGTAACTTCTAAGCACATCAAGAGTAAATAAAAAAAAATATAGGATTTTGAGAATAATGCCGAAATTGATGGACAGTTTACATACACTGTTTATTTACCTTAAACACCAGGTTAGCTGCTTGTAAGTACTTACATTAAGTTTTTTTTATAAAATTTATTTTATAAAGAAACGTTTTAACTTTTACGGGGTTCGTCTCAGTTGTAGAAATGGATCAGTAGTCAGAAGGCACATGCGAGCGTGTGGTTGTGCGGGGTCGACACAGGTCGCGCCGCGGGCTAGTGACCGCGCGAGCACCTACCGCGCCGGCGATCAGCTGTTTTAGTATTTTTACTTATTTAATTTGTTTTTTGCTTTTATTTTTTCATTTTTGGTGTTGTTTGGGTATTATATCCGAATGATTGTCGATAAAATATAAAAATAAAAATTATTAAAAGATTAAAATATTTTTAAAAAATAAAATTCCTTATTCATTTTATTCTAAACACTTAACATGACCTTCCCCTTAAGCTTGGGTCAATAAAAAAATTGCACGGTATATATACTCCGTAGCATGTGGTCTCTTGAACACTTTCTGTATCATTTACGCGGACATGTTGTTTTCTGTCCTGAAGGTAACTCCGAAGTAGTTGCAGGGGTAGACCCCTAATACCCTTATTATCTAATTTGTGTAACAATATAGGCACTGACACTGTATCGAAGGTCTTTTGCAGATCCAAAAATATTCCGAGACACTTTTTATTACGGTCCAAATGATTAACCACTCCATGAACCCAATGTTGCACCGTATCCTCCGTAGATAAGTTGGATCTGAACCCACACTGATTCCTGGCAATCAAATTATTTTTTTTCCAAGTATATCTTCAGCCTTGAGTTTATCAGCTTTTCAATTACTTTCGATAGACTTGGAAGGAGTGCAATAGGCCTATAGTTTGTGATGGAGTCGCTGTTCCCACCTTTGAATATAGGTATGATAGTGGCTTGTTTGAGTGCATTTGGAAAAACACCACTCGAAAAGCAGAGGTTACTTTTTTAGAAGACAAGACACTAATGGTTAGACAGCAGAACTAACGTCTTGACAGTCGTAACGTAACCATGAAGTTATAGGTATAGGTGAAGCTACACGAATACCTATAACTTCATGGTTACGTTACGACTGTCAAGACGTTAGTTCTGCTGTCTAACCATTAGTGTCTTGTCTTCTAAAAAAGTAACCTCTGCTTTTCGAGTGGTGTTTTTCCAAATGCACTCAAACAAGCCACTATCATACCTATATTCAAAGGTGGGAACAGCGACTCCATCACAAACTATAGGCCTATTGCACTCCTTCCAAGTCTATCGAAAGTAATTGAAAAGCTGATAAACTCAAGGCTGAAGATATACTTGGAAAAAAAATAATTTGATTGCCAGGAATCAGTGTGGGTTCAGATCCAACTTATCTACGGAGGATACGGTGCAACATTGGGTTCATGGAGTGGTTAATCATTTGGACCGTAATAAAAAGTGTCTCGGAATATTTTTGGATCTGCAAAAGACCTTCGATACAGTGTCAGTGCCTATATTGTTACACAAATTAGATAATAAGGGTATTAGGGGTCTACCCCTGCAACTACTTCGGAGTTACCTTCAGGACAGAAAACAACATGTCCGCGTAAATGATACAGAAAGTGTTCAAGAGACCACATGCTACGGAGTATATATACCGTGCAATTTTTTTATTGACCCAAGCTTAAGGGGAAGGTCATGTTAAGTGTTTAGAATAAAATGAATAAGGAATTTTATTTTTTAAAAATATTTTAATCTTTTAATAATTTTTATTTTTATATTTTATCGACAATCATTCGGATATAATACCCAAACAACACCAAAAATGAAAAAATAAAAGCAAAAAACAAATTAAATAAGTAAAAATACTAAAACAGCTGATCGCCGGCGCGGTAGGTGCTCGCGCGGTCACTAGCCCGCGGCGCGACCTGTGTCGACCCCGCACAACCACACGCTCGCATGTGCCTTCTGACTACTGATCCATTTCTACAACTGAGACGAACCCCGTAAAAGTTAAAACGTTTCTTTATAAAATAAATTTTATAAAAAAAACTTAATGTAAGTACTTACAAGCAGCTAACCTGGTGTTTAAGGTAAATAAACAGTGTATGTAAACTGTCCATCAATTTCGGCATTATTCTCAAAATCCTATATTTTTTTTTATTTACTCTTGATGTGCTTAGAAGTTACGCACAGGAATCTGGGATGCATACAAGCAAGCGCCAGCGACGGACGCGAGTAGGTACATAAATCGTATCGTGTCGTGCCGCTCCGTTTCTTAGCAATTCTTCCGCTCAAATGGTACACCTACAGACTATTGTAACATATAATAAATACATTTCGCCCTTTTTTACTATAAACTAATAGTACCTAGGCAGGCAGCTGCGATACTGAAATAAAATTACTGTTACGGATTAAAATGCTCACAAGTTTATAATACATTTAAATAGCAAATTGGTGTTTTAGAGTTTGGATACATGTTTTTAATCAAAGTAATAATAAAAGACTATTCAACGATTTGCATAAACGCTGAGCCTACCCTTCAATAGGTATGTGACACGTCGTCAGATACTTCTTTTTGAGTGTATTAAACATTACTATACTACGCTTATTGTTATTTCATAAAATAACAAAAACCTGGATTCTTTAGTAGTAGTTTAAAAGTAAGATTTAAATAAAACCAAAGACATACAAAACGAATAATCTAGCATACCCAGTGCTAGCGCTCCCGCGCATAAATGCCTGCCGCCAGAATTGTTGTCAAAATTGACGGTCCACAAATACCTGATGAGTGTGATTGAGACTTGCGCTTGTGTGTACAAAATTCCAATAAACTGACATGCTTAATAAATAATAAATTTGAACGGACTAAGATTTGGAACTTAGCAGCAAGTAACTTTCATAACAAAATTATTTGTTATGAAAGCCCAGAGCCCGTATATTACCCACGTAGCTGTTTGAGGGTGGGTCCAAAACTAGCTTCATCCTATTAAATAAAAAAGGGTGGGTCCAGAATTGGCACCATCCTTCCAAGGAATAATTTAAATAAGTTTCATTTAATTTGAATTCATCAACAAAAATAGGTACAGCATTTAAACACACTGTTTTTTTTAAACAAAACGCGATTAATTACTTAAATAATGTTTTATTTCAATAATGGTACGCACAAAAAAAATTATAAGTAAGATGCATTCATGTTCTCTTCTAAAAGTCATAGCGAAATTAAAACTTTCAATCGTTAATCATAATGATTAACCACTCCATGAACCCAATGTTGCACCGTATCCTCCGTAGATAAGTTGGATCTGAACCCACACTGATTCCTGGCAATCAAATTATTTTTTTTCCAAGTATATCTTCAGCCTTGAGTTTATCAGCTTTTCAATTACTTTCGATAGACTTGGAAGGAGTGCAATAGGCCTATAGTTTGTGATGGAGTCGCTGTTCCCACCTTTGAATATAGGTATGATAGTGGCTTGTTTGAGTGCATTTGGAAAAACACCACTCGAAAAGCAGAGGTTACTTTTTTAGAAGACAAGACACTAATGGTTAGACAGCAGAACTAACGTCTTGACAGTCGTAACGTAACCATGAAGTTATAGGTATAGGTGAAGCTACACGAATACCTACTTGAAGCTAAATTTTATGTACAGTACGACACAAAAGAGAAGAAAACGGACTTTTGAGGAACTTATTACCAACTTCAATGTAAGGCAAAATGACGATTGTTAAGATAGTAATTCTGCTGTCAAACCTTTAGCGTCTTCATAATAAATAGTTATTTCATATTAAGAAGTGGAAATAGTGAAATATTTGCTAAATGGTTGCTAATTATTGACTAGTGGTCCCCATTATTTTCTACTCATTTGTGTCGCACTATAGTGTTATCGCAATCTCTAGAAAATTTGAAAGTGAATTTATTGATTTCACAACAACCCAAAATTCTTAAAAACACAAACAAAATCCCATATTTATGTTGAAATTTATGTTTTAAAAATCAATACAAATGGTGCATTTATAATTTCTATCTACCTACGTGGTGGTGGAAGTATTTAGAATCCAAGATACTGACTTATCCTTTTACTTAATAGTGTTAAAAAAAGAAAACAAAATGAATAAGAAAGAGAGAGATTTCCTTAGAGAGCGAGATAATGCTACATAAAATTTTGCTTCAAGTAGGTATTCCGAGTGTGCTCCACCTAAACCTTCATTGTCGTATTACTTGTTTTGCATAACGTGCAAGGAAAAAATCTTACTATAGTAAAATATATTATTATTAATTATATTAGTATGAATAACGCTTTTCTCCATAACTGTACAAAACATCGGATAATAAACAACTGATTTGCGTAGATAGCCCGTACGTATGGTGCGGTCGCTTTTTTGTGACCTCTACAATTTGGTCGGCTTTTCAGAGATTTTTTGTACTATTCTTGTTTTAGTTTAAACTTTCATGATAGCCGTAATTGAAAGCTGAAATTAACAGGCACGAGTGTTCGTGAATCACTTTAATTTGTTTAATGTTAGTCATGTTTCTTAATGTTATGAGAACTACGTATTCGATTGCAAAAGTACGACCAGTCTAAAATTTATCAAATTTGTTTTTAGTTTTATATCGTGTAAAGCTACAATATCTAAAACTCTTGACGTAATAAGTGTTTACGACGGGTATTTTTGCAGCTATTTATTTGGTTAAAAGTTTACTAGTTTACATTGCAAATACGTTTTTTCTAATTTTCAAAACCATTTAATTACATTGGTTTGCGTCAACCAATTCAAAAACTAATTTTTAAACAAATTTTAACAAATTAAGGTCTTTGATTGGTATTTTTTTCAAACCTGTGCTTTGAACCGTTTTCGAGATCTGGGAAATCCCAAACGTTACCGCAACAAAATCACACACAAATTTCGCTATTTGCTAACATTTACCACGCAATAAAAACGTTACTCCAGCAAAATCTGTTTTTCTCAAATATCCTAAAAACTATAATTTACACAAATTTTGCAATTAGTAAACAAATTTCTCCTCGTGACACACTAATTATCTGTTATAGTCTCATCTCTCTAAAGCATAACACTTTGCGAGGGTAACGCACACACTTGTCGCCCGTCTCGCCGCATTTCGCATCGGCCGCCACGGGACGGGCGCGGGCGCGGGAAGGGCGTGCGGCCGGATGCGCTCGGTGTCTGTCGGTCGGGCGCGGGGCGGCGGGGCGAGCAGTGGCTCCTCGGCGCGTGCGACCCGACTCGCGGCGCGGCGGAATCAAAGAGATTTGTCAAAGTAACTACTGCTTTTCTCGCTCGCCGCCGCCCGCCCAGAAACCGCTATTGCTATTTTCTATCAGTTCCCTTTAAAATTATTGTCAAAATCTTTTCTTGAATCACGAAATAAGTGTTTCGTCGTCAACCATTTAATGTTCCCACTGCCGGGGCATAGGTCTTCCTTAAGGATAGTCAAGGAAACTGGGCCATCATGACCCACCACGCGGGCCCAATGAGTATTAGAGGATATTGACGACTGCAAATGCAGCCAGGACCAACGGCTTATCGTGTCTTCCGAAGCACGAAGTAGCTCGAGATACAAAGTATTTGGTTACCCATCCTCTGACCAGCCTTTGCGAACGTTGCTTAACCGCAAGATTCGCAGGCCGCAACGTTTACCCAATGCGCTATCGAACTATTTTAATAAGAGATTACTTTTGACAAAAAAAAAACTAAATTATGATAATTTTAAAACCCAATAAAGAAACGAGTGGCCGCATAGTAGGTCGCGCGCGCGGCGCGCCGTGACACACACACACGCACTCAGTTATACACGCGCGTACTGTCGTGGTTGTGGCAGTAAGCAGTATGTTGCTTTGGCGGCTTGGGGGTGTTGCGCGCTTTACATTGCGTTCGTAGTGAATATGTAGGGTGCTCTACCTACACTTTAGATGATAATGATAATGATAAGAAATTGATATGATATTACGATAAATGATAAGATTTGCTTGATAGAAGGAAAGGTTAAAAATGATAACAACCAATTCCAACGAATGCTTAATTAGCACTGATTTTATTGCTATAAATATAAAAATAATTATTGCACGTATTGCAAAGTAAGCAATGTAAACAATCACGTACGATGACTCGTACATCTTGCCAATCCAAAAAAAAACAAGAAAAAATGATAAACAATAATTAAAATTTAACAATGATAAAGTAAGTAATAAAGTAAGTATAAGTAAGTAATAATAAAGGTGTATAAAATGTAAAAATGCTTAGGTAAATAAAACTTATGTAAACATTGCAATAGAAATAAATTAAATTGACTATAATTATTCATTAAACTAAATGTCTTTAAATTCTATTGTTTTCGTCTTAATCTGATCCCGTGTATGGCATGAGGACCCACACGATGGTTTCGCGTAGAGTGGGAAGTCATTTGATGAGGAGGTGTTGTCGCCAGGGGGTGCTGTGTACAACCGCACTGGCTTTGGTGGCGGCACAACGCTTACTCTGTCTTTGGACTGCCCTTGCCGCCTGAAACAAATAAACAAACAAACAATACAAATGATTAGTAAAATGCTGATGAACAACAAAGTGTATATCATGACGTAATGATGTTTGTCATGAATGGATACGTCATCAATGGTAGCTTCTTTCAGACTTTGGATCTGTTTCTTTATCTTGATCTCATCCTCTTTGTCCATTTCTATGAGATGAATAGGTACAGATGTGTTGATAAACTCGTTCAGTCTGGATGTGAGAGGAATCTCTATTTTCGGTGTCGGTGATTGTACTTCTAATTGATTTCTATAGTCATGGTGTCCGATCAGTGTGAAGGTGTCTCCTTTCACAACACAGTCTTGACCTATGGTAATGATGCCACAGCCGCGTAGTCTGTGTGACGTCAGGCTCGCCGGACACATGACGCGCACGGGACACTCTTAGCAACATGAGTAGAGCCACGCGTCGCTGGAATGTAATTTGATCCATACGTCTGTGCATTGAATTATTTTTATTTTACAGAATGTTTGATTGCTGCCGTTCGTAATTATTTTTATATCACATATTGAATGATCAACTTTTAGTTCGTAGATTGGGGCATTCAAGCCACACAAATATCTATCTTGATGAAATTTTGTACATGATAATAAGTCGGTTTGCGTCATAGGAATAAAGGTATCCCTTCTCATGTTGAATGCTATAAATTCAGTGATAGGTATAGCGTATATTGTTTTGTTATCTGTTACTTGCGGCAGGCTTATCACGTGATTTATCTCATAGTTTTCACTCGTAGTTAGTGGTATTTTCATTTCCATAATAAGATAGTTTCCTTTGATCTTTGCCTTCACTTGGAGTATTTCATATAAATGTTTAATATTTTCAGGATTGACGGGCACAGTTAATTCTCTATTTAACTGTCCGGAGATAATATTCAACTGTTCCTTTAGCTGATCGGGTGATAATATGTGGATATCAATGCGTCCTTGGTATATGTCGGTTACCGTGTTTATAAGGCTCTCCTGGATTCTTCTTATGTTTGATATCAGTATGTTTAGTGAGAGTCCATTTGATAATATGTGAAGGGATTTTCTGATAATGTTCGTATCATGAGAAATATTGTAAAGTTGTTTATTGATGTTTCCAAACTGTTGATCCATATGTTGTGCGTGTCTATGTAAAATATTGTTGTGAGCTTCAACGACTGATGTTTGATTTTTTAATAATTGTAGAAGGTGGGCTTCATTGTGCGTTATCTTTTCAATATCCTGTTGGTATTGTTCTGCAAACTTGTCATCCAATACCCCAAATAAGAAGTTGGCGACGTTTCCGACAGCGTTCAATAATGCTCTTTTTGTACGATGATAGTGAGAAAAAAGAAGTATTTCGTTGTAATGCTTGATTTCGTTAAGATCGTGGTCATATTGTGTTATTAAAGTGGAACATATGTCCTTTTCGTCTGTTTCGTCACAGTAGCTGCGTAATTTTTTTATGTAAGCATCCAGGCTTTCAATACTCTGCCAATAACCAGTCATGTTGTAATAAACAATCGTAGTCCATTTGTCTTTAATAATTTGCATATCGGCAGTTTTATCAAAATAAAGCGAATTTGTGTTATTGATTTGCGCTATGTTCAATGATTTTTGCAGGCTTGCGGAAATGATAGACAGCAGAAATAATAAAGACATGATGATAAAATTATTCTGGAATGCTTTCCTTGGTCTTGGTTGCTTGATAGTCCCTTTTTGATTAGTGCCACTTGATATTTCATTACTCTCTAACTGTTTTTCTTGCGTCGGTAAAATGATAAACTTGTTGATTGGCCTCTTCATGATATTATTTTTTAGTTTTCAGAGTTACAACCCTGACGTGTCCGTCCTTGCCGTGGTGCAACTCACAAACACGTGCCAATGCCCACTTGCCGGGAGGCATGTTTTCCTCCTTGATGATAACCACGTCGTCTATTTTAATGTTTTCAGTTGCTTTTCTTATGATAAATTCGTAAGCATTTTTCAGCTCAGTTCGTGATAATTTATTGTTTTTATTTAAATTGTCTTGTTTGCGTAAACGTGTAATAAAGCGTAACACATATGCTATTGTTTTTGCAATCGATGTTATAGAGCTCATTTTGTGTAATAATAAATTGATAATGCATTCTGTAGCATGTAAGGCTGTGTGCACATTGTGTTTTTTCTTGACTTCAACAATTGGTTCTTCATATTTCGAATCGTTTGGATCTTGATAATCTAGGATGCATTTAGGGCCTTCCCACCATAATGAATATTTTGATAAACTTTTTGTAGACAACCCTCTTGTAGCGCAATCCGCAGCGTTTTCTTCTGATCTTATATGATGCCAACAGGACGCTGGAAGTACGTCTATGATCTCTCGTACTCTGTTTGCGACGAATAATTTCCATTACGATCATTGAATCTGTCCAGGCACAAATTTTTGTGATAGTGATATCTGCTGATGATAGGGTTTCCAAAACTTTCTTCATAAGTTTTGACAGTAATAATGCACCCAAAAGTTCTAATCGAGGCAATGATACTTGTTTTTTGGTCGGAGCTATTTTTGTTTTTGCAGTGACCAACTTCGATGTGCGCTCGCCCTTATCATTTACTGTCACTAAGTAAACACAGCAAGCGTACGCTTTTTCTGATGCGTCGCAAAATCCGTGCAGTTGAAGCGATTGACCGTGACCCACATATCGTGGAATATGAATCATATTTATTGAAGAAATGTCTTGCTTTAACGAACACCATTCCTTTTCTATTGTTAATGGTAATGTGATAATTGATAATTCTGATAACCAAGTTTGCTGAAACAAGAGTTTTCCTCTGACTGTGAGTGGAGACAGCCATCCAAGGGGATCATAAACTTTGGAGATTTCTGATAACAGCTGCCGTTTAGTGACTAAATGATTGTTATTGTTAGTCACTTTGTATTGATAAGAAAAGCTGTCAGAGGCGGGATTCCACATCAAGCCCAATGTTTTCCTCTTTTCACTGTCCTTGAACTCGTACATAGAGCTTTGTTGTTCAGGCGGTAAATGTTGTATCAGCTGTTGCTCGTTGCTAGCCCATTTTCTTAGGTTCATTCCTGATTTTTGCAAAACTTCTATTAATTCTTGCTGTAATTTTCTTGCTTCTTCTAAGCTGGGTACACTGCAGAGAAGGTCATCCATGTAGAAACAGTGATTTAAGGCATACGCTGCATGTTTAAGTTGTTCATTATCCTTAGCGATTTGTCGTAATGTTCGCATCGCTAAGAATGGTGCTGACTTAGTACCATAGGTCACGGTTGTAAGGTGATATTCTTGTAATCGGTCACGCGGCGAGTGTCTCCATATGATAGTTTGTAAACTTTGATCAGCCGTTCGAACATATATTTGACGAAACATTTTCTCTATGTCCGCAGTCAAAACATATTTATGTGCGCGCCATTTCAAAATCAGTGACTGAAGATCCTGTTGTAGATTAGGCCCGCTTTCCATGAGATCATTAAGGCTGCGACCAGATGATGTTTTTGATGACGCGTTGAAAACTACGCGTAGTGACGTAGTAGATGAGTCCAGTTTTAAAACTCCACGGTGCGGTAAATAACATGTTGTCTCGTTTAAACCTGCGTCGGCCTTGCGCATGTGACCTAATTCTTGATACTCAGTCATGAACTTCCGATATCCGTCTGATAATTGTAGATGTTTCTCAAACTTTCGCTCAATCTGCAAAAATCTGCCGATAGCGATTGACTTAGAGGTGCCTAAATCATTCTCAAATCCAGGCTTCATAGGGATAGCGATCTCATATCTGCCGTCATCCAAACGCTTTGTTGTTTGTTGATATAAATCTTCACAATATTGATGTTCAGATAAGGGTGAAAGCTCTTGTGTATCCATGATATCTTCAATTTCCCAGTATTTGGCCAACTCGTCCACGTGATTAATGATTACGTTGCAATTAAAGGTTTTTATATTGCCTGATAAGATCCACCCAAGTCTAGTCTGTTGAGCTACGGGGGCGCGTGCGGGTCCTTTGATAAGCCCTTCCATGATAATATCTGAGTATACACTTGCGTCCAATAACAAGTCGATAGGCTTTGATACATTGAAGTCAGGATCCGCTAGCTTGATATGTTGAATGTGAGGCCATGATTTTTTCTTAAATGATGAATTTGGTAAACTGTTTATTACTCTTGATATGACTAATGCTTGAGTTGTAAAATTATAATCTTCATAAATTGACTGACATTCGAGCGTAACTATGCCCTTGCTTTGTTTTGAACTAGGCCCAATTCCTGATATGGAAGCGTGGTATTTCTGGCGCTGTAATCCAAGTGCTTGCGCAGCACTTTCAGAAATAATTGATATCTGTGAGCCCTGGTCTAAGAGTGCCCTTAATGTGATATAACTGTTATCAACCGACTTGACCTTGATAGAAATTGTCGTAAGTAAAATTTCTTCGTCGTCCGCGGCCACATAATTAGTATGGTGCTGTCGCGGTGATTTTGCAATAGGTGCGGGCGAACTCGATGACGTAGATGGTTGCGGCTCAAATGCACATTTATTTATTTTATTATTTGCTTCACGCGATTGCGTCACTGCATCGTGAATCAGTGTATTATGATTTTCATTGCATTCCTTGCATCTACGAATCGATGTGCATTGTTTGTCATAATGTTTATACAAGCAATTAGGGCAAATTTTATTCTTTGTTATTGCTTCAATTTTTTCTTTAGCAGGCAACTCTAAAAATATCTTGCACATAAATAGGTCATGATTTGAACGGCATACTGCACAGGACTTCCTAGTGTAAGCAGAAGCAGCTTGATATTGATGATAGTATGCCCTTTTGGTAGGATTATTCTGATCCTTTCGGCGTAAATGGCTTGCTGATAAATGTTGGCTTGTTGTTATGATAAAAAGGTTTCTCGGCGACCAAATGATTTCTGCCATCCTTTTCTTTTCTTTGGACCGGTTCTAGCGCCGTGAACTTGGCCTCAATAAATGACATAAACTCTTCTAGCGTAGGTAGCTCGCGTGGCTCTTTACGCGACTCCTTGTAATCGCTGTATGTTTCTGAATCCAACTTCTTTGATAAAATATGCACTAATAGAGGGTCCCAGGTATTAGTGTCAACTCCTAAATTATGTATAGCATGAATGCATTCAGTTGTAGTGTCATAAAGCTTCTTCAATTCAAATGATGATTGTTTTGATAAATTATGCTGATTGAGTAACATTTCGGCTTGATTTGTGAATAGTAATTGTGGGTTATTATACCGGTGATTTAAAATGTCCCAGGCTGCTACGTAGTTCTCTGCTGATATGTGTAGATGTTGTATAAGGCGCTCGGCCTCACCCTTTACTCTTCCCTTTAAATGCTGCATTTTTTGAGCACTGGTGAGATGTTTGTTGTTGTGGATCGCCTCCGTATACAGATCACAAAATGTAGGCCACTGTGTATATTTTCCTGTGAAAATAGGGATTTCTATTTGTGGTACAGACTGATGTAAATGAGCTGTAGAACACAATTTCCTATTAAGCTTTCTTTTGATTTTAGTGAACTTATCTTCAATGTCTGCAAACGCGTCCTCATAGCTGGTGTTCCGGCCTTTCAAAATGCTGTCTATACGAAGGTGAAGATCATCAATGATACGCCAGCGATGTTGTAAATTCTTGAGCTCGTCTTCAATCTCCCACTTTTCATCGATTTGCTGCTCATCAATACGCTTGATTTGCCTTTCCAAAGCTCTAAAGTTTGCTTGTTGGGTTGATAACAACTCGCTAACGGTATCAGTCGAAGCTGCTGTAGTGTTAATGAATGGGACCTCAAACCTGATTGTTGACCCCTCCCCTCGTTTAAGGATAGGTGTAGATGGTCTTAATAACTCCTTGGACGCTGCTTCCATTACTGCCCGTGCTGATTGATAAAAATGCTCCGTTTGCTGATAAATGTTCTTGGTAAAGTAATCAGAAGACTTATCTTCGCTTTCTTGCAACTTTAAATCATTCTGTCTGAACTCATCCCATAGGCTACTAATTGTTTCAATTTTCTTTTGAAAATATTCAGGTGTCTTCCTGTCCTTGGGATCCTTCTTGAAGTTTGTGTAGATTCTCTCAATCTCCTTGATTATTACACTCTGGCGCTCCATCATGATATTGATATTGATATTATAATGCACTGGAAATATTGACGTCTGCTACTGAGTAGAGCTAGTGTATTCTTTAAACGATATATGCGACTCTCAATTCAACCCGGTGAGACCCGCTTGTGGGAGGCCAGGAGAACCGATTCGCTACCGTAAAAAAACACGTAAATGATGATATGTAAAGTAGACCGATGAAAATGTCCACTGGCTTAGCTGGTACTCGTACACGTAGGAACTTCACTCACCAACGAAAGTATGTCACACTCGCGGTATGTCCCTATACGAAAGTTCAGTTTTTAGCTCGAAGGACCAATAAATGTAGGGTGCTCTACCTACACTTTAGATGATAATGATAATGATAAGAAATTGATATGATATTACGATAAATGATAAGATTTGCTTGATAGAAGGAAAGGTTAAAAATGATAACAACCAATTCCAACGAATGCTTAATTAGCACTGATTTTATTGCTATAAATATAAAAATAATTATTGCACGTATTGCAAAGTAAGCAATGTAAACAATCACGTACGATGACTCGTACAGAATATTATTATTTTTGATCGATGAAAATGAAAGTAGTTTCCCAGCATTTATTTTTGGTAATGTTACTTATTTTTATGTACACAATGCATAGCTCGTGTATTCGTTAAGGCTCTTTTTACACCGTGTATTTGCTGAAAGTAATCCTCCCTAGCCGCGCCACATACTTAAAGGTTAAATAATCAAAATGAATATAGTTTCTTGAGAGAAAAAAGTATTAACGAAGATTAGAGAAAAGGTTTATTATTTGAATGGATTTATGAATAGTTAATATTAAATATTGGGAAATTGACTTGCTGCAGAGTATACCTTCCCGCCTGACCACACCCGACCAATAACTCCTTCACTAAAGGGGTTTATTGGACTATAGTTGTCGTATGCAAGGTACTCATTAGGTTTTTTTTCGGGATATTGATTTCTTGATAGTTCATTATACTTTATTTTGAGGTGGCGCGGCCAGAGAGCACTGCTTCGCGGCCGGACCACATAAATTGTTAATTAAAAAACAACCCAATATGACGGCTATGGAAATGGTTCAAAGACTCATCTGACTAGACTCAGTGATCTGGTCTTCACTGTCATACACGTAGATAGTTTTTGAGTCATGAAGAATATAATATAATTCCCCTAGACAGTGTTAATGTGTGTGAATATATATATATATATATATATATATGCACCATTAGTATTGATTTAAAAACATACATTTCTTATATAAACAAACAAAATCGCAAGTCGACAGTGTGCGCCATGTTTACTCGACTCGCGATTTTATTTCTGTTTTAAAGAATCCTTGCCTAATCCTTTCACTTAAAGTGATAAAAAATGATAACAAAATTTATTACAAAGAGAGAAAATTCTCTAGAAAGTGGGATAACGCTATATAGAATTTTGCTTCAAGTATGTATTCGGAGTGTTAGCTCCACTTATACCTATAGCTCGGTGACGATTAACCGGGATTCTATTTTGTGCTTACCTGTTCTACCCAGACCCTAACAGAGAAGATTCGGTAGATCCATAATTGCTGTGATGGCAGGAGGTCCACAGGCGGTACATGTCCATTGTATATGAATGAATGAATTAAAGCTTTTTATTTCTAATAAATGTAAAATAAATAAAGTTTTACGATATTAAATACTGACCCTTTTTCCTTGAAGTCCAGTGTATATATTTATGCTTTAGTTTATTATACTGTTGTTTTTATATTGTTTTATTTTGATTTGCATTATAATGTTTTATTTTTATTTTATTATACTGTGACCAAACACTCGCGCTCGAATTTAGGGTTTCTTGATCGGATTTTCAAAATTATGGAAATATATTGTTAAAATTGGACTTATGAGAATGGTCTATTTATGAAATGGCAACACAACAAGTTCGGAAGTAATGACCTAGAAAATAAATAAATATTGATAGGGCTACGCCACAACTACTTTGAAAATGCTTATAAAAATGTGCTCAAAAGTAGGCAGTAGCTCTAGCATGAGCGGTTTTTATAGACTCGATAACGTGTCAATGTCCCGCTCACATATCCCCGTTATATCATATTGCGTGATATAGCGGTGTTCATGATAGGCTAGGCATGCTAGGGGGGCTAGTAATCATGGGACATTCAATGCTTTTTTTTTTGTCCAATATAGGTGTATGGAGATTTATCTACATCTGAGGTAGGTGATAACTTTTTTCTTCATTTGATATAAGTATGTACTTATATCAATCGTGATCTAGTACTTAGTGACATACAATAATAAAGAAATAAATAATAAAATCTTTATTTAACAACAAATAATAACATTGCAGAACTAAAACAATAGGTTCTCATTATTGAGAAAAGTCACAATTACAACGTTAACAATTCCGGTCCCCAACTCCTAAACTAGGACTAATCCTGTATCTTAGGAGCTAGTGATTCCAAAAGCAAAACATAATAATTCTCAAAAACAAACTGGCTGGTTAATATAGTTCGCAGTCTATTGTACATATAATTTGATAAATGTGTGTGTGTGTGTGTGTGTGTGTGTGTGTGTGTGTGTGGGTGTGTACATCATCTAATTAAATTTTCAGTATCATCATAATTTAAAGAAAGAAGCAAATCTTGAACATCGGTTTTAGTTTGTTCTTCGTTAGTGGAATATATCGGTCTTATTTTATGAACCCTGTTGTATAATTTTGCATTGAGAGCAGTGTATTGATATTTAGCCCAGGATGTTCGACATTTGACCTGTGGTGTGATCTCGCTATGTCTGTCCCGCTCATATCAGTACTTTGTGAGAGGGACAGACAATGCGCTCGATCAAGAAAATTGTCGAGAAAGCTTTGTCGAGATGAGTAGCATACTCATGCAGGTATGATGAAGGAGTAGTGTCCCCGTTGTTCATTAGAACAACGAACAACGATCATGCATGATGGATAAAATTGTAAACAGATTGCGATATTTAATAATAAACTACAGATTTTAATTAATTTGAAACAGAGATTTTAAGCTGTGGGAAGTAGCGGGGGCTGTTGCTATTCAAGGAGTTAAAGTTAAATTTTCTTAAGGACAGTGATGTCATGATGTTTGCAGTAAGTTTTTTTAATGTACCCTGTACCACGATAAGTTAGCAACGCTAGCGATAATATAGTTTTTCAATAATACACTGATTATGAATAAACTGAAACTTTAAACTCTTATACTGAAACTTTAAACTCTGAAAAGATTCCAGTTAATTATATTAACTGGAATCTTTTCAGAATAAATACTAATACTCTAAAGAGTCTCTATTTCCAATATTTTCCCCGGTTCTACGCCCCATAATCTATAAAGAATTTAAGATTTTTACGATATATAAGGCACTTTAGACAGGATCAGAACCGTTATCTACCGATCAGACGAGCTTCCCAACTTTTGCATTTGAGAAGTGCTGATTTTATATGCTTTTTAAAAGTTTGTCGAGATGATATTTTTCCTCACGGGGGTGGAATATTGTTTCAGCACTTGGTAGCTTGCTAACAAATACTGCCGGTGAATGCCAGCGTATTATAAGCTTGAGTCTACAATGGCGAATAGAAGATATTTATTTAGATAGAAGAAAGATATTTCTTTCTTTTACTAAATGTTTCTGGACCAAGTTCTAAAGTCCACGCGGACGAAGTCGCGGGCGGAAGCTAGTAATTCATAAACAGCTGTCATCTAATCACTGTGTTTCCTACTTTACGTAAAATATTTTTAGATTAAACATAATTATCATATTTATTTCAGTGCTTTGGACCGTTTTGTCAAAGTATTGTATGTCTAATTTTCATAAATATAATGTGATATATAATTTATCGACTATGTATTCATTGTTATTGTATTTTATTGTTATAGTGTGATGGGGTTATGAATGTATGTATGTCAAAAGTAAGTATATAATTACATAATTAGGCAACAAATAAATTCCAACTTAGTATTTTTAATCCTCGACGCAAAAATAAAGGTGTTATAAGTTGGATGGTGTGAGTGATTGTAGGGCTATTGCTTAGTATGAAGTCGCCGCTTGCTTCTGCGCAAAAAAAGTGTCTGTGCTGGGGCCGCCGTTGAGATCGGTGGCTTGTTCTGCCAAACGTATAAATGATATAATATGCAACATGTCTGGTCATGACGGGATCAGCATAGAGCATTTGAAGTACGCGGGGCCTCACATAGCGCGAGTTATGTGAGGTGATCTTATGAAAACGTTTGTCAAAAATAAGACTGGTGATCTCTCGTTGCGCTTCTATTCTCTCCTGCCAGGGAAGCATGAGCGCCGCGACTCGTTGTCGACCCTTTTCTCGCGATGTTTGTCATGCTTATATCAATACGGTGCGAGCGGGACAGACACTGCGCTTGCTCGAGAAAAGTGCCGACAAAACTTCGTCGAGGTGCGCATGCTACGCCTGCTGCAGTCACGAATCTGCATCTATTTTCATTTTGTGGTCGGTATTTCCGTAGGCAAGTCATAAGCCAGTCCATCCATCTTTATCAATTATTAATTATGAAATAAACATATAACTACACTTTATTATGTTATTATCGGGCTTCGATCAATTGCTTTTATTTATAATCTCCACTAGCTACTCAAAATACCAAAGGCACATTCAACAGCTTGTTTGCATTTATCAAGTGTTTATTAAATAAGAATAATAAGAATAAACTTTATTTGCATTCTTTACAAATTTGTACCTACACTAACATAACTTAAAAGGGAAAATTAGTACCTAACTATGCGGGTAAACACAAAAGAAATAAAAAAACAAGAAACTAAAAATTAGGATGATAAACATTTTCTTTACCTTTTACAGTGCTCGACTATATGTGACGACACTTAGAAAATGTGTAGAATAAACAATTGATTTTAACACCTTTTTGGTATTAGCAGTTTTAGGTCTACAATGATTCACATAATGCAGATTACTTAATATGCCAATAGGTACACGCACTAGTAGTTTTCCAAAACACTTGTTCAATTTAAATAATAAGTTGGTACAAAAACATAAAAGATCCTTTACTTCCCGTGCTAGTTAAAAACTGTGTTACGGCAAAGTAATGATTCTCGTCGTTTAATATATTTTAATGTGGGTATATTAACAAGCAGCGGTAACCAAATGGTGACGATGACAAAAGTAAGTAAACAACTTTGCACAGTATACGCAAAATATTCAGATAAAGTCTGATATTAGTTACAATACAAGTTACAAAACTAAAAATAGCCATAAGAATCGATTGAGCTAGTTTTTTTTATATAAGATATGTATAGAATACAAGTATAAAATTGGATTTTAATTATCTACTATTTGAGCAAGTATATATTTTTATATAGAACTTATAAAATTATACTAAAATAAGTGTAAAATATATTTTAATGTATTGAGTTTGTAAAATTATATAATTCTCTGAAATAACATTTCAGTCTCATCGTAGTCCCTGTCCATCAGATAGTCCTGGAGTATCTTTTCGCATAGATGCTTTGTTTTGTTGTATAAGACGACATGTTTGCTTAAGCGATTATATAAGAGAGGGCCTAAAAAAGAGAGAAGTGTTGTGCAAAAGTAGTATTACAGGCAGGTACATTATAAACTTTATGTGGTCTTCGGACAGAATTACATTCACGTCTAAATTTATGCTGCTTTAAAATGGCGACCTTAATATATAGCTGCCTAACAGAGACAATGTCAAGTTCCTTATATAGTTCGGCCGTAGGATGTCTTATACGTTTAAATAGAATTACTTTCATAATTATTCTTTGTGCTCTCTCGAGCTTTAATAATATAGTTTTGGCTGTGTCACCCCATGCAATTATTCCGTAAGTGAGTAAAGATTGACAAAGCTATAATAAACAATTTTAATAGTGCGTCTGCATCTTAAATGCCTAAGTTTCTTAAAAACAGGTATAAGTTTACGAATGCGACATTTCAGTGTGTCGATATGTGCCTTCCAATTCAAATTCCTATCTATAAGGATACCCAGGTACCTGATGCTATCAACTGCACTCAGTGTGTAACAGTTACAACTGTCCGTATTATTACAACTATGCGCTGTTAACGACACATTATGAGATATTTCTGAGCCAATGTTATGTATTGAAAATGGAATGTATTTTGTTTTGATTAAATTAAGAGACAATAAGTTATTGTTCAGTATTTCCATTATATGTCGCAAACCCGCCTCAGCGTAAGTCCTTACATCACTCCATGACTTACCAGTAAAAAGCAAAACAGTATCGTCAGCATATGAGATTATTTCACAATTTTCAAGGTTAGCGTCACAGATACTATTCATATATATTAGAAAAAGTGTCGGACCCAAGACAGAGCCTTGAGGCACACCATAGATATTTTTTTCTTTACTACTGTACATGTCACCAACCTTTATAGACTGAGTTCTGTCTGATAATTAATCTGTAAAAAGACTCAGTGGTAAACCCCGAACACCAATGTCTTCAAGTTTAGCAAGTAACAACGGAATCGAGACAGTATCGAAGGCCTTGGCCAAATCAAGAAAGACACCGATGCATTTAAGTTTATCATCTAAGCCTTTAACTATCTTTGTAACTAAAAGGTCAATATCATCAGTAGTTGATTTATTACGTCTGAAACCGAACTGGTTTTCAGAAAGTAGTTTATTTGATTCTAGAAAAGCAACAAGTCTGATATTAATTACTTTTTCCAATATTTTGGCTAGAGTGGGCAATAAAGATATAGGACGATAAATCGATACTTCTTTTACGTCACTCTGCTTAAATACAGGAATCACCACAGAATCCTTTAAAAGTTTTGGAAACCTACCACTAGAGATACTTAGGTTGCATATATAAGGTGGATCCGAATCATACTTTGGCCAAGCGTCAGGGGGTCAGGTCAAAAGTAAAGAAAACATTTATGGCAAAGAAAAAATTATAAAAAAATAAAAATTAAAAAAATTCAAAATACATTTTTTTTTTGCATTGGTTTTCTCTTGAAAACTTGACGCAAACAAATCCAAACGTAGAACTAAAATAATTTTAAATTATCATGGCCATAGAAACAGCAAATTTATTAACGCAATACACCGAACAAGTCGATGACCCCGCGCCACTACGCCGCCGCGCACAATCAGCTGATCGGTAGCGATTATTCCGCGTTTGACACTAAGTTCGTAATGCGTATGCATCAAATAACTCTCGATTATTGTTTGCTATTAACTTTTCCGTCTCTCTGACCCTTTCCTCATTAAGATCCCTCACGTGAGGTATCTTACTTTCGTATCTAATCATAATGTGGACACAGTAATAGTACACACTACCTTAATTACATAAGTATTATGTTATCAATAAGTAGGTATCTAAAAAGTTGCTGCTTTAATAATTGGTGTAGGTACTCACGTGGTTGGTTCGGTGTTCATAAGTTGATTTTGACAAAACGGTGATAAGCTTTCCATCACACTTCACAGGCTTTGGACTGAGTTGATTTTGACAAAACGGTGATAAGCTTTCCATCACACTTTACAGGCTTTGGACTGGCAAACTAATGTAATAATAACTTAATCGAAATTTGACTCTTGCTAAATTAGGTAGGTATGGTTATAAAATGCAGTAAAAGAATCAGAATTAGTACATTATTATTACACTACTTTGACGTGTTTAAAAGTTCATCACCTATTTACAAGTCCTATTTACACATTTTTAAGTCCTATTTACAAATTAACAGGTCATTTACAAGATCGACAAGTCCTATTAACACTTAAAAAAACTATTTACAAAATTGTTGTACACGGTCACCTTGTGACGGGGCTCCTAGTCCGGCAGCACTAGAGTCGCCGGAACGTCGGAACCGCCGCACTCGTTTAATAAATAAAAGAATCGTTCCAGAGACTTAATTTATTATTTATGGAAATAAGGAACTGAAACAATATAAAAATACAAAGATATAAAAATAGTCCTAGTTATAAATACTGAATCTAAATAATGAGTAAAAAAGTAGGTGTGCTTACCCCGTGTATCGGGTTCCTGATGTATTAGAGAAATAAATTATTTACACAAATTTTAAAATCGTACCGTTCAGGTATCTGGTTTCTGTATGATTACGTCAAAATGAGCCGAAAAGGAATCGTGGAACGGAGAAAATTTTAATTTAGACAGAACAGATAAAAATATAATTTGATTACCATAAAGTGAGACTACGGAGTTTCTAGCCATTATACAGGTTTCATCCATCCATAAGGCTAGAACGAAATGGCATCGTTACAATACCGGGGCGGCCGGCGCAAAAAAATCTTTAAGGATTTTTTTGTAAAAGAAACAATATAGCAATGTTAACGATGTCGTTTCTGCACTTAACTTAATTTGGAAAATAAATAGGTAGTAACAAACAAGTCTCTTTTATAAAAACTACAATATAAGTAATAAAATATTAACTTATTTAATGGATGTGCATGATAGAATTTTGAGTATGTGAATGGTTTTTACAGTGAGAAATTTACACTAGGTTGGTTCCGGTTCCATATAAATACTAACATCCGTCATATCTATCAAAGTCTTAATTCATCAAGTTTTGAATTAAGGCAACAGACAAGTAGAGAAATCTTATATAATAGAAGATATTTCTCATGAAACCAACCCAGATAGTGCAGGCTTATTTAAATATGCCAGTCACCACCCGCTGGCTTTTGGTGATCATGTTCAGTGTATATGTGTGTGATGAATGTCATGTACAAGTGTTTATGTATAGTGTCTTAAAATTTACAAGTTTACTAACCATAATAAATGGTCAGGAAAATAATGTTAAATCTCGTTAGAGAATAAAAGTAAGTACCTAGAATAATAAGGTAATACTATAAGATAATAAGTAAGTTAGTAAGTATGCAACTTATTACGATAGTCGTAAATACGACAAATTAAGTTAAAAATAGAACTTAATCATCTTATATGTACAGAATTATGCATTAATAAAGTAGTTGATGGTTAGCCAAAAGGATGGAGGTGTATATAAAAACAGAACATAATTATACAAATCATAAGATTATGTGACATGCATCACGCTTAAAGTAGGTATGTAATAGTAATGAAAATATGTAATAATAAATAAATTAATAAGTAAAATAAAGAAAATATACTAAACTAATGTGTAAGGAGATAGATAAATTATCCTAATCTCGGAATTGGTTTAATGTCTTTGACATGCCAACGACCTAATGGTTTATTGGACATGTCCGATAAATCATAAATAAGCGGTGAAACTTTGTTTGATATTTTACATTTAATAAATTTTGGTGCTAATTTTGCCGAAAAATATTTATCAGCTGAACTAATGGGGTAATTTCGTTTCCAGATAATATCACCTTGGTTAAATTCTAATTGCTGGTGTTGCTTATTATAATAATGAGCATTAGTTTGGTGACATTTATAGAGACGAGCTTGAACCTCTGAAAATATTGGGCTAAGCAAACCAATGTTCTCAGAATATTTATCTTTCGGGGCTAAAACGGAATCTTCTGTTGTGTCGGTTTTGTAAATGGAACCGCATGTGACAAGTTCACGACCGAAAACTAGATACGATGGAGTGAATTGAGTTGTTTCGTTTACAGCAGAATTAATTGCAAACTGAATTTTATTAAGATGAATATCCCATGTTCTATGATCGTCATCGACAAATGAAGCGATTGCCGTAATTATGGTTTTATTGTAGCGTTCTACTGTATTCACCTGTGGGCAATAGCGTGGAGTGTAGTGTACTTTAGGTATATTGTAGAATTTAAATAAATCTGTGAGTTCATTGCTTATCATTTGTGGGCCATTGTCCAAAATAATTGTTTCAGGAATACCATATGTCATAAAAACCAGATTTTCCTAAATATGCTTTATGACTGAAGATGTAGCACGTTTAACAGGATACAATAGACAATATTTAGAAAAACAACAAGTTGCTACTAGGATAAATCTGTTAAGTTTGCGAGATAATGGTAATGGTCCAATTAAATCAATTGATAAACATTGAAAAGGACGTGAACAATGTTTTGGTTTACCCATCAAACCAATTGTATGTTGATTTTGATGTTTGTAGGCAAGACAAGTTTCACATTTGGATATATATGTTGCGATGTCTTTATACATGCCAGGCCAAAAGTAGCTATTTTTGATGCGGTGATACGTTTTAAAAGCACCGAAATGAGCCGTTGTAGGTGTAGAATGGTTTTCGGCAATAATGGAATCACGTAGTTCCAAAGGAACAACTAATTTCCAAGAAAACTCAGAATGATATGGAGTGTTAGATCGTGTATACTTATATAAATTATTGTTTTTAATAGAATAATCAGGGGTTGAAGATGGATTCGATTTACATTTAGATAAGATTGTATTATACCAATCATCATTGGAATTAGACATATTAATATTAATGGCGTTAATGGATTTAATACGGGATAGGGTATCTGGTACTAAATGTTCTTTACCTTTTTTATGCTTCATATCAAAATTGAACATGGATAAACGAATACTCCATCTGCCTAGTCGACCTGTGGGATTATCGAGATGTAAGAACCATTGGAGGGCAGAATGGTCTGTATAAATAGTAAATTTCTGGCCGTTGTCTAAATAACAACGCCAATGTTCTAGAGCAGTTATGACACTTAGTAATTCCCGTTCGGTAATCGAGTAATTCCTTTGAGGTTGAGTAAGGGATTTACTCATGTAAGCAATAGGTTTTTCTATGCCCTCAAATTCCTGTGTAAGCATTGCTCCCAACCCGTATGCTGACGCATCACAGTGAACAGCAAATGGTTTCGTAAAGTCAGGACAAGTTAAAATTTGAGTAGAAACTAAAGCTTGTTTTATTAAATTGAATGCATCATTTGCTGCAGAAGTCCATTTAAAAGGAGGTGCTTTTTTGCTGGTTGAAGTTATTTTTGTGAGAGGAGCTGCCAAAGTGCTGAGATTCGGTATAAAACGACGGTACCAGCTCGCTGTACCAAGAAATTTTTTTACTTCTTTAGCAGATTTAGGCGATTGTATTTCTAGAATAGCCTTGATTTTGTCAGGGTCGGTATGTAAGCCTTTTTCGTTAATTATATAGCCTAAGTGTTTAAGTTCGCTTCGAAAGAAGGCGCACTACGGAAAGTTAATAGTGATGTTAGCCGATTTTAATTTATTGTAAACTTTATTTAGTAGGGTAATATGATCGTCAAATGTTTTGCTGACAATAATTATGTCATCTAAATAACAGAATACGGAGCTGTCAACGTTATAAAGGAGATTATCTATAAACCTTTGTTGAGTTGCGGGTGCATTAGTGAGACCAAAAGGCATAACCTTAAATTGATATGTTCCGCGACTAGGGACGTGAAACGAAGTCTTGGGACGGTCTTCAACACGAAGGGGAATCTCCCAAAAAGCTTTTGCAATGTCAATAGATGACAGGTATTTAGCATCTTTAAGATTATCTAAAATGTCGGCAATAAAAGGTAATTTATATGCGTCTTTTCTGGTAACATCGTTTAGTTTACGACTGTCTACACAGAAACGCCAAGTACCATCTTTTTTAGGGGTAATAATAACAGGGTTAAGCCAAGGGCTTTCACAAGGTTCAATCACATCTAGTTCTAGCATTTTGTCTACTTCTTCGCGAAGAGCTTTTTGTTTCTCAGGTGATAAACGATAGCATCGTTGACGTAAAGGAGGATGGTCACCGGTGTCAATGTGATGTTCAGCTAAATGTGTCTTACCAAGTAGTAAAGTTTCAGTAGAAATGTTCTTAAAATTATGAATGATAGTATCAGCTATAGCGCGCTGAGTTTCAGAAAGATTGTTATAATTACTCAATTTATTATCAGTAGTATTAATTAAGAAAGTTGGAGCGTTTGAAGATTTATGGACAGTAATTTTGGAAAGAATCTGGGGAGCTAAGTTAAAAGTTTTCCAAAAATCAATGCCAAGTATAAATGATTCAGAGATGCTAGGTATAATGTAAATAAATAAATAAATAAATATTTCTTACACTCACACCAATTAACCTAGCCCCAAAGTAAGCACTGTAAGGCTTGTGTTATGGGATACTAGGATAACGGATATAAATACATATAATTATACATAAATAAGTATTTATGTGTAGAAATATATATAAACGTCCATGACTCAGGTACAAATGCTCGTATTCATCATACAAACATTTGCCCCTACCGGGATTCGAACCCGGGACCCCAGAGTAGGCGACACCTTGAAACCGGTGTACGAACCACTCGACCACGGAAGTAATAATGCGCTGTAATATTAAAGAACTGATTATTATATATAGTAGGTAAGTTAATATATCCAATGGAACGTATGGGTTGACCATTTGCAACCGTACCGTGTATGATGTTATTGTGTTTTATGTCAAAACCACGTTCAAGCAATAATTTATGTGAGTTATTGCCTAAAATAGTGATTGCACTACCACTATCCAATAAACCGGATAATGATAAACCGTTGACGTTAATATTAATGTAGGGACGTTCGGTATCAGTATTATTTGTTAAGAGAAGCGTAGTAATTTTATAAGATTTAAAAAATATTTTAATAGTATTTAGCCAGTTGTCCCAATCTGACTTGTCGAAATTCGACTTACTACGATTCTCACTTATTAGTTTTTTGGAGAAATATTACATTTCGGACAATTAGTAAAAATAACGTTTTGTTTTCCGCAACGAAAACAAACTTTATTGTTACCAGTGCAATCTATCAAGATGTGGTTATCTGTTCGGCAACGAGGACAAGAAAATATTTTCCGTTGTTGAGTAGTAGAAACTGCATGAATAGGTGTTGATGGCGTGTAGGTACGTGTATGCGTACTATTATCAAAGCTGTGAGACATTGGAAAATATTTTTGTTTCGATGAGGTAGGTAAAATATCGGAAAAATCATTAGAGTTAGAATTTGAAACTTCTAAACAGTTTTCAAACCATTTACAAGATTCAAGTAATGTATTTACTGAAGATAAATCATTAGGTACTAATCTGTGACCGAACTCTGGTCTCAAATTCCGTCTTAAAATTTCAATTTTCTGTTTTTCTGTCAATGGTTCATGAAGTTTATGGAATAAAGATTCCATTGTGGCAAAATAAATAATAACTCTTTCGTTATGTTTCTGTTTACGTGAATCTATAAATTTTTTGAGCTTGTAATCATAATCCGTAATCTCAAAATATTTATAGAAGGAGGTTTTAAAAGTTTCCCAATCCCTTATAAAATCTTTGTTGGCTCTAAACCAATCCAAAGCTATTCCCGAAAGTATATCGTAAATGTGGGCAAATAAGGTATTAGGTCTAATATTCCACTAATAATTCTTCCACTTTTAAGATAAACTGTCTAGGACAACCTTCGCCAGAGAAGGAGAATTTTTTAATCTCAGTGTTTGGTCGAGTATTTGCAATATTTGATAAAGTTTGTGTTAAAGTATCAAAAAATGAATTAGGAATAACATTTTCTTGAAAAGATTCAGTTGAATGATAGGTAGTTGTTGATGGAGATGGTTCGAGAGATCGGAAATGTTGTTCAAGTGTTTTAAGTCGATCCCAAAGAGATTTATAAACTTGAATGTCCTGGGGTGAATTTTCGGTGTCAATTTCTATTATAGACAATCTATTACGAACGTGGGTAATATAAGGTAATATTTTCGCTTTCCTATTAGGATAGGAAGATATGGTTACATCAATTATATCTAAACATTTTGTTACTTCCTCCGTATCTAAAATAAAAGTATACGGGCTTGATGAAGGTGGTGGGTATAAATTTGGTTCCGATAAAATAGTAGTCAAAAGTTCACGTAATTCTATGGCAGTTTGAGTCGGTTGAAAATCCGCATTACGTAATTTAAGTTCGTAAATAATTTCAGGTTTATTTAATTGTGAAATATCCATATTTATATTTGGTATTGTAGTAGGGAAAATGTAATTAAAAAGTATTTAATCACTGTTATAAAAATAAGGTATAAAACCTTTTCCGTGTTTCGTAAAATCGAAAAAATTATCGATTTCAAAATAAAATAATATGACAACGTCCGACAATGTCAATTGACATAAAACGTGCAAATAAATATTACGACTTATAATAAACCAATAAAAGAATTAAATAACAATTTGATGATAAATATGAGAAAATTGTGTAGTGGATCTTGGCAAAAGATACTCTCCAAAGCCAAGGGTGTGTAAGTAATAAGTGTGTGTTTGAAATGCCTCCGCTACTATGGCATCGGGAACCGATTACATTTGGACGTAGTTACGCGAAAAGGATCCAAACCACAATTTTTCTGAAATTGAGTTATATATACCAGGGGGGTCTTTGCGATGATATCTTTCATGTCAAAAAAGATCCAGATGAAAAACACAATATTTGACATAATTGCGACGACTAGATACCAAGCCACTTATAGGGGAGACACTAAATATTTATCATTAAAACAGATCCAAATTACCTGAATCGTTTTTGCGAAAATATTAATCTACGGAATAAGTACTTTAAACAAATCACAAAAAAGATCTAAACTGCCTGGACCACTGAAGTAACAGCATTTATAAAATATTTGAAAGGATCCAGGCTGTCTGGAACCTTTATGCTAAATAAATTCTTTAGAATGTTTTTCTACTTAAATATCAAGAACGATCCAAGATGCTTGAATCTTTTTGTACGAATAGTTTTTCCACTTCAAAGATATACCAAAAGAATTGGCACCTTCTGAATAAATATTTATTTCTATAAAAAGAAACCGCAAAAAAGATCCTGGTTGCTATTTTTCACTTTTTAATAGACTTTTTGCAAAGTTTTGCAATGCAAGTACAAAAAAACGTTTCTTTTGTTTTAATAGACTTTTTGGATTAGGTACATAAATTTTAATTGATTATTTGGGTCGGGTTATCTATCACTCGTCAGTTTCCCTAATTAGCCAGTTTTACAATAGTTTATACGTCCCTACCCTAAGGGCACTTGTACACTACACGGAATTTTACCGTCCGGTAGTCCGATTTTTTACGGTCCGATATGGCAGGCCATAAAATGTATATGCTAGCTAGTGCACTATACGTAATTTTACCGTCCGACTTTTTACTTTTCCCGATTCCAGGCCGTTTTTTTCCGGTCCGTGATATTCATGAGCGGCGGGGCGGGCGAAGGGGTAAGGGTGTAACTTACATAGTGCACAACTAAAACGGCCAAGTGCGAGTCAGACTCACGCTAGAAGGGTTCCGTACCATAAAAAATATACGTTTGTTGTATTTTAATTTAATTAATTATTTTAAAATAAATATACAACTACTACTCGGTCGAGCTAACATGACACCTGCAGGATATACCCGTCCCTCTCACACTCCGGGCATGACAGAATAGAGTGAAAGAATTAGTGTAGGGCTTCAGGTATCATCTTAGCTTGACCGAGTTGTAAATATTCTGTGAATAAAATGTCTACCTGTTGCCGTTATTAATATCGAGCAAAAAACGGCAGAAAAAAAACGTTTATTGTATCGGAGCCACCACCAACAGACCAAACCCAGTTTTTACCCCATTTGAGGGATTTTTTTTGACTTCCCATATGGACATATTTTTTTATTGTAAACAATAACTAATATTTATACTTCTGAATCCTTAAATGAGAAAGTAATAAAGCAAGCAATTGCCGACGTTACAAGAAACTCATCATTCCTCTCGTTTACGCGTGCGTGGAATGTAGTTTCAAAGAGATCTACCCTAAACTGCGCTGCACCTGGGAGTAAAAAGACGGACAAGTGCACAAGCCAATCATCCGTTTTTTTTTCATGCCACACCGGACCGTAAAAAATCGGACTGCCGGACGGTAAAATTCCGTGTAGTGCACAAGCGTCCTAACAATGGGAACTCATTTATTTCTGAACAGAAGTGACTAGATCTATCAGACAACTTGACATGTGACAGTGACACTGACTCACTGCATGAATTCCCGGGGAGACGTTTGCCATTGGGTAATGCTCGGATTGTCGAAGATGTTGAAGGATTTAACAGATTAACTCTTGATTTTGAAGTTGAAACAGATAACTGCCAAGATTGATATACTTATCTCTTGGTAGTTATCTGTCAAGTCAAAAGTTAAATCCATCAACATCTTGTATAGACAATTTGAAATGGTGCTAAATTTTTTGTTAAAATTTATCATTAAGCTTAACTTTTTTGATTAATAACATTGTTTTATTTTAAGTTTTTCTTGTTTTTATTAAAATAAGTTAGTAAAATAGTATCTGGATCGTTATTGATTAAATCATTTTGAGCAGCATCCCATAATATTTAGCTTTTATTAAAAAGAATCCAGACACACATTTTTGCCATTTTCATAATAAAATTGTACTGTATGTTTAACACAACTTACGCCCATTATGAAGTGCAAAAAAATAACTAATCGTCAACACAAAAGGAAATACTCTCAATGTAATAATGTTCGACTAGAGACACTTTTAACACTTTCTAATCTTTAATGGCCTCTATCTCAGAATCGACTCTGTGTGGATTGGATCCTTTTCGCGTAACTACGTCCATTTGTAACCAGCCATAGTAGCGTCGATCGTGTTTCTGTCTGTTTGGTGTGTGTAAAATGTATGTAGTGTAGATATTTATTATAAATAAATAAATAAATATAAAAATAAATAAATATTTGTTATGATATTGGATAGTGTATAGTGTATTGAAATGAGAATGGTTGAAAACAAATACAATAATTAAAAGTAAACGCAAGTAAAAAATGTTAACTGGGCCGAAAGGTTTTGGGGTCGAAACAGGCAAATTGTGCCGGGTAATATTTTAGAATTTAAAAGCCTTAGTATAGAAAAACACACAAAACACAAATAAAAAAACATTAATTTTGCAGGAAATAAAAAACAGAAATGGTAGTCCTCACTCCGAAGTCCGAGCTGCAGAGAAGTGTACAGTATTCTTCGATTCTACCGTCAAATCTCTTAATGGATTCAGAGGAGGTTACACAGGATCCTTCGGTAAAGCCCATAAATTTGCAATTTGAGATCATTAATCCACATACCTGAGGTCTAGAGAAGTGCAAGTGCAAAGTATCTAAGACCCTATCACGCATTGAACTCCATAGAAATCTTAAACCACCTTCCCACTCCGGATGTGGCTTGAGAAGTTCGAAAGTCCATGCTAAAAATAGAAAGTTGACCAGTTGAGCTATTACTTTGGATACAATCTGTCCCTCAATACTCAATTGAAGGTTGTAATTAATCATTAAAGGATGAAAGACAGTAGAAGGAACTGCAGATTGTGTTGGAACGGGGGATGATTTGGTCTTGAAAGGCTTTAAAAACAATTTCAGTGAAGTCATGATGATCACTTAGTATTGTTTTGGTTGGTTTTTTATAATTAAAACTGGTACAAGAATAAAGATTATAATATAAATGATAGAGTGATGGGTAAGACTCACATAGGAGACACAACCCATTGGCCCCCCAGATCTGGTACAGCTTTAATAATGTTGGACAGGAATTCAAATTTTGACTCCTTGGAGAAGTTAGCAAAACAGTTCAACTCGTTCTTATAATCTTTCAAGTAGCAAATCAACTTTTCCAAGTCCTTGTTCAAAATCCTATCCAATACTTTCTGACTCTTTATGTTCTTAATCATGCTAGCCAGCAAATGACCTTCGGGGGTGTCTGAAGTGAACCCGATGTTGTCCTCGTCTTGGTAAACTAAAGTCCCATGATTGCTCTTGTATATGTGTCCATAGGCTACTTTTAGGTAAGCTCCAGATAAAATATCTGGAGATCCTCTTGAGTCGAGTGATGGTGAGGGGTGTGGGTTTGAGAGGGGGCCTCGTAAATTTGTCAACGTGAGGTTCTTCTGGTCAACCGCAGCCATGAAATTCGCCATGCTTTTTACCACTGAGTTCCACGCCCCTGATAGATGCTCCAGGGACTCTTTATAGTCTTTATATTGTGTAAGAGAGACCTCTAACATGTGGGTCAACTCAGCAGAAGAAGAGGCTATAGAGCTAATTGCTACATTGGCGTTTTTGGCAATAGCCACAGAATATGACAGGAATGAGGTCTTAATAACAGTAATCAAGGCCTCCGGTGTCAACTTAGCCCAATCAATAACTAGATCACGAAGCTCAATAAAGTCAGCTCCACTAACTGCGACTAACAATTTGTACCTGGAAGACAGGTCTTTCTTTGGATCGTTTGCTTTTGCTGATATTTCATCCATAGTTGTCAGTATTCTCTCGTCTAATGGATCTGGTAACTGTATTAAGTAGTTTTTTAGTTTCCCCATCAGGAAATGTACTGATGTGCCTTCAATTGACTCTTGAGATTCAACCGGCATATAGGAAGTCTGATAAGAGAAAGTGTCTCTCATGGAATCTAACTCTTCATCCGAAACTCCAAGATCTCTATGGGTTAATACTTGGTCCATCTCCGATGTCATGTTGATGCAAAATGGGATATTGGGATTATAAGCCACAGGGGTGTTTGCTACTCTTCTTCTTCTAAAGATGTAGGATAAGTACAATACAAATGATTCTAGAAATTTCAAAAGGAATCTTTGCATTGTTTTTTCCTACATCTTTAGAAGAATAGTGTCACGCGGGAGACCGGGGTTCGATTCCCCGCCGGAGAGCCAGTGTGACGGGGCTCCTAGTCCGGCAGCACTAGAGTCGCCGGAACGTCGGAACCGCCGCACTCGTTTAATAAATAAAAGAATCGTTCCAGAGACTTGATTTATTATTTATGGAAATAAGGAACTGAAACAATATAAAAATACAAAGATATAAAAATAGTCCTAGTTATAAATACTGAATCTAAATAATGAGTAAAAAAGTAGGTGTGCTTACCCCGTGTATCGGGTTCCTGATGTATTAGAGAAATAAATTATTTACACAAATTTTAAAATCGTACCGTTCAGGTATCTGGTTTCTGTATGATTACGTCAAAATGAGCCGAAAAGGAATCGTGGAACGGAGAAAATTTGAATTTAGACAGAACAGATAAAAATATAATTTGATTACCATAAAGTGAGACTACGGAGTTTCTAGCCATTATACAGGTTTCATCCATCCATAAGGCTAGAACGAAATGGCATCGTTACAACCTTGTCTTTCAACACACAAAAAGGCGCGTTTGCGCACGTGTTTTTCCACTTTTTTTAAAGTGTCTCTATCACTTTTCACCACGGTAACAGAAACCATTTCCAGGTACTCCTGGTTGGTATATCGATTCCGAGGCATATTTACGCAAACGTAAACGACACACCCACACGCGTTAATATGCACAAGTAGACTGCAGAAGGAATCAAAATTCAAAAAGATATCAAAGGCGTGCGACGCGCGCTGATATTATAAAGGTAACACTACACGAAACGTCGGCAGTCTCTGGATCACAAGTGATTGGGCGATTGAAATATCATTCATTATTACGTAAAGTGCATTTTAAGTTATAAAACTGCAAACCTACTTTGAGCAAAGTCAGAAAATTATGTAAACTAAATAAATTCTTAATAAAACCCTGTGTAACTTCAATGAAAATCATTAGGATTTGAAGTTATACTTACATTTATAAAAAAGTTGGACCCTAAAGTTTTACGTCATACGTTTTGGTGGACTCCCAAGATAATAAAATGAACCTATGAACTGTCAAAGAAGACTTCGTTTAACTAAGTACGTAATTACTAAATCGAATTATGCGGAAAAAGTAAGATACGTTCACAAAAGATAAAAGCTACATCTGTTTTTTTAGATCACGGCTTCTTCAGTTTTTCAAATCTTTTGTTGAAACTCCAACTTTCGCAGCCATTGTTAGTGATTCGTCGACCATCGCTTTGTAAATAATTAAATAAAACTACTTTCACGAATTTTATAAAAAAAAAACTATGCAACACTTTTACGTTGACGAACGACACGCGTAAACAATAAGTCGTAATTATAGTAAATCAATAAACTGCATAGTGGTCTTCACGCAACAAGTCAAGACAAGTCGCTTGTTGCCTGTCATGGCGGCGCGGCGTACGGCGAGAGCGGGGCCTTTTGAACTTGTGTGTCGGTCGGTGTCGCACGCGCGGCAAAGCGACACCGGCATCCGCACCGTCCCACCTCGCCTCGGACTCTCTCTCTCTCTCGCTCTCTTACCTATTTATCAATTTTATAATGACGTCTTCTTTTTTCTTTCATTAGTCTGTTGAGGATGTTAGCGAGGGATGGTTGTCGTGAGAGATCACGCGAGGCAACGACTCTTTCAAACAATATCCTAATACATACCTACTTTATAGTAATAACGAAATAATAATGTGAAGTAAAATGTAAAAACGTAATAATCAGTGTTATAACAAATTAATTAGTGTTAAGTTTGATTTTTAATTGAATTGATAGTTATTATTACATTTACAGCCTATAAGTGTGATGTGAGTGAGTGAATGTGATGAAATGTTATCGCTAATATTGTATGGAGATGAACTCGATTGCATGAGCCCATGTAAGTACTTTCAACTATTTTAAGAAGTCTTTTTAGAGTAGGTAATGGCTTTCAACTTACTGCAAGTTAAAGAACATTGGTTATCTTAAATCCGTATGTGATGGGATGGGTGTAAACTGGCGAATTAGATTACTTCTAGATAGATCTAGATACGATTATTAGTTCTAGATTATTAAGTATTATTTTATTCATTATTACATTGGTTTATGAAAGCTTGACGAGAGTGGGTTGATATGAAACCATAATTACTTCAATTGCAAATTGAAAGCATGAAAGTGTAAAATTTAAGTACTTACAAACGTAATTTGGAAAGTAGTATTAGCATAGAATAACAAAATAGTACCTAAGAGGTAGTATTGGCGATTACCCAGGTAACGAGTGTGATTTTGTTCTTTTTTATGAACTCGTAATAATACGTTCAATTTTTATCGAAACTGAACTGGAAATCTAAGCCAGTTCAAAGCCTGTTAAGTGTGATGGAAAGGTTATTGACGGGATATCAGTTGATTTAGTTTTGGCCAATGTTTGACAATCCTGTTGGACGCCAAGCCATGTAAGTACCTACTTAAAACAATTGAATCTTTGCAGATTTACTTAACTATTGGCTATGAGCTATAGGTACTTGTTTTTTTTTCTTTAAACTAGTAGGATTGAATAGTGTAATAAAATAACAGACAACCTCAACACAACACGTATCAGAAAATTGTAGGTACTGTGTTATTTAGGTGCATTCATACGAACTAGTGTCACACGTTCACACGCAGAATGTCCTGCATTTACAAAATAACTATTTATCATTTCAAGGGAGTCCTTAGCATTACTTTTTATTTGAAGCAGATTATTAGAAACATTTAATGATTTTCTAGAGTCCTTTAAGTTACAGACACGTTTGACAGTTCTCCAAGTTTTTTTTATATCATGACGATTTTGTTGTAATTCAGAAGAATCGTGAGCATTTTTTAGGGCATGCAGCACATTAATAACAAATATTTCCTCTTCTGGACCCAAAGGAGATGGCTAGAAGGCTAGAATGGGAATTTTATTTGGATTTAATGCTGTGTGAATTATTAATATTAATATTACGAGATCCTCTAAATATCAGATTTATGAGTATATACAACCATAATCTTATTATTATTTTTATTTATGACATACACTGTATTAATCAATACTCAGGTAATATTTTATGTAATTTTGGTAATTGTATACAATTTTATTCTAATTTGATGCTATGTGAATTATTATTATTTCGAGATCCTTACAATATCAATATCTTATTTATGAATTTGTACAATCATAATCTAATTAATACCTTCAATTATGACATACAAAATATTAATTACCATGGTATTTGTTTATCCAAATGTTTATTAACTGTATAAAATGGCCAACAAAACAAAATTTCTTAAGTTAGCGCTTTACAATGCCGAATCGCTGAACACGGGACATGATGATTTTCTGATTGCAATGAACCGCTTTGATGCTTGTGGCCATAAATGAGAGTTGGTTGCCTGCCGGACAAGAGGCGAGGGCACCAATGCCACCCGGATATAGGCTACGTAATATACCGCGTCCGCGCCACATGCTTGGAGGAAGGGGTGGTGGAATCGCGTTTTATATAAAGCAGGGGATTAGAGTTCGGTATTTAAAACACCCTGAAGCTGACATTGAGCAGATGTGGTTATCGACAATCGTTAACGGCTCTCGTGTACTCATCGGTACAGCCTACAGACCGCAGTGGCTTAGCGTAGATTTGTTTTTTGATGCCCTAACAGAATCAATAACACAGTTTTCCAATCATGATTACGTAGTTATACGTAGTGTACGTACTTATGGGAGATTTTAACATCAACATGCTTATAGATAATAATAACGTGGCGAAAGTAAATGATTTTTTGCAAAGTCTGGACCTGCAGCAAGTTTTTCTGTGACTTCAAGTACTTTACTTGATCTTGTTTGTACTAATTGTAGTATACGTGATTTGTTTCTAATATCACTGGGGCCTTGGGTCACGCTATGATAAATGTCACTCTATCGCTAAAAAAAACAAAGGGTCATCTCCAAAGATTGCATACAGACCGCTAAAAAATATTAACATTACCAAATTCAATGAAGACCTATATGCAATGGATTGGGAATCGGTTGCTGCGATGCCGAATGTAGAAAGTATGGTTGACCAGTTTAATTATCTTGTCCTAAGTCCTTGTTTGATAAGCATGCTCCAATTATAACAAGGTACTTTAGGGCTAAACAATCTTTACCTTGGATAGGGGATACAATTAGAAAAATGATTGATCTGCGTAATAAGGTTTAAAAAGTTTCATGAAACAAAAACATATGCACATAAGTAATATTATAAAGATCTTAAGGCCATTGTGACGAAAAGCATTAATAGTGAGAAACGTGCTTATTATAATCATTATATTAATAAAAATGCAAATAACAGTAAAGCGTTTTGGCGAAACGTAAAGCATAAAATAGTCCCGAATGATGATAAGCACGATAGTTTACCGGATACCTTCAAAGATCCAAATATTATTAACGATTACTTTCTAAAAATACCAGGAACGGACGCAGTTTCTATTTCTCAGATGAGTTACTTTGAGCATCATCGTTTTAATTATACAACCCCACCATTTGTGCTGCAGACTGTTACAGAGGCAGAAGTATCTAACTACATTTTAGTAATTAAATCAAATGCTACTGGAAGTGACGGTATCAGCAGAGACATGGTTTTGCTGACTCTACCCCATACCTTACCCATAATTACACAAATTGTAAACACATCCATAATAACAGGTGTGGTACCACCTCAACGGAAGACGGCACTAGTCACGCCATTACCAAAGGTCAAGTCACCTTCGGATCTTAAGGATTTGAGGCCAATCAACATTTTACCCTTCTTATCGAAAATTTTAGAGAGAGCTGTTTATTGTCAGTTAGTAAAATACGTCGAACAAAATAATATATTGCCAGATTGTCAATCCGGTTTTCGGAAGGGACGCGGCACGATGACGGCATTGCTTGATGTATCCGATAACATTATTAGTGATTGGGATGCGGGGAAGGTTTCAGTCTTGGCACTATTGGATGTCTCGCGGGCATTTGAATCTTTAAGTATACCATTACTTCTTTCAAAGCTAGCATATTATGGTCTTGAACATAGCTCGGTCTCATGGTTTAACAGTTATCTAAGTGATAGGTATCAATCAGTAAAATTGAAAAAAGATGATGGCTCTATTTTAATCTCGCACTCAAAGTCTGTATGTCGTGGTGTTCCGCAAGGATCAATACTTGGACCGCTCCTTTTTATTATTTACAGTGCAGACTTTTGATTAGCGATAAAGCATAGTAAGCATCACTGTTACGCGGATGACGTTCAGTTATACGTTTCAGAAAAACCTGGTAGGTTGCATCTAGCTGTTAATAAACTGAATGAGGACTTAAACGCAATATACAATTGGTCTACTAATAATGGTCTTGTCTTAAACCCGACCAAGTTCAAGTTTATGGTTTTGGGCACGAAACATCAAGATTCTAATGTTTTAACTGACCCACCAGTTGTTGAAGTGCTAGGTGCAAGGATAGAGCGTGTAGATGAAGCTAAAAACTTGGGTATTGTATTTGACAGCTTCTTGAGATTTGAAAGTCATGTGTTAAATATTGTTAGAACATGCTTTTATCGCCTCAAAGTACTCTACAAAATAAGAAATTACCTCTCAGAGAAATCTCGAATAACACTCTGTGAGTCTCTGATTCTCTCTAGGCTCAATTATGGTGATTTACTGTATGGACCTCGACTAACATATAAAACGCAAAGGATGTTGCAGCGTGTACAAAACGCTTGTGCCCGTTTCTGCTATAATATACCTCCGCGTTCGCACGTCTCGCCTTTTTTAAATAGGGCATCTATGCTGAATATGGAGTCACGCAGGCGTTTACATATGGCTATACTAATGTTTGACTTGATGAAATGTAAAAACCCATATTATTTATATAACATATTGAATCATATCAACCCGAGCTCCTTTAGCAAACCACACGCATAGGACTGCAAACTTCACGGGAAGTTTCCGACATCAGGCGACTAAATGCTGGAATGATTTAGCTCCACCTATAAAACTTCTACAAACCAGATTCAGTTTCAAAATACATCTTAAAACATTTATACTGGAGTTACAAAAGTCTAATAATACCAGCAAATAATCGCCTAACATAACATTAAATTAAAGGTACCAAAATAGCGGATTTATCTTTAAATTTCATTCATAATGGATTTTATCTTTAAATTTCATTTAATAATATTATTTTTTATTTTTTATTACATATTTTTTCTACGTGTATATTTTGCTTAATGTTTACGCCATTTCCGGCTTCCCTATTTTAAATTCGCGAGCTTCATGATGTGGTTCCTTACTTCCTACCCCTTTCCTGCTCACACCATCGTGCGCAGAGTGAGAGAGCTAATCAAGCAAGTGCAGAGTGCATCGTGATTCGTCGCGTCAGTCCTTCCGTCTTCGACGACGGAGCCGCGTCGCCAAGATGTGCGTGCAACTCCTGATATAATTTAAGATATAATGCATTAACCGCAGCTTGAATTAACTATAAACTATGTAATAAGTGATTCAGTGTTCTAAAGTGTGTGGAACTTAGCCGGCCGGCAGAGTGACCTAGGCCTAGGGTTCCTGTCTATCCGGCATGTGTGAGACAGTGAGTGAAAGGCAAGGTACTCCAGAAGCTGAATCGAATCGCGCTCGGTGAGTCCCCTTCCCTCGTCATAATATTTAAGGTCCACATAATTTTTTTCTGAACCACAAATCACAAACCGCCCCGCTAGCCGCTATACAGTCCACTTATATTACCGCCATACCATTATTTTGGTCTGACTTCGAACCGGATAATTTCGCGTTCTCATTGTTTTGGTGATAAACTCTGATAGTTTACACGTGAGTACGTGTAAACTATCAGAGTTTATCCCGCTTATTTCATTTCTATTTGGTGCAAAACTCCGATAGTTTTGCACGTAAATGTACCGCCATCTTGTAATTACCTACATGACGCTTCGTGTCTCCCGCGCCGCTAATGATTATTTAAGCACTAATCTATTTCGTTATTCAAGTGTTCTCTTATTACCAAATACTTCGTTTTTTTGTTGTTTTCACACGCTAACCGTAAAAAACGTAAAAGTTTACCGCATATACCTACGTAGGTACATACATTACGCCGCATTCTACCATACTAACTCATTAAACCTACCTGCTATGTACAGGTGTATTTACCCAAAAAATCGGTACCTATTTACCTATCGGGACTACCGTTGATCAGTATTAGTGGGCATACTACACGTATCTTGTGTATTCCTACTTAATCGAAACCGCTTAACTTGGGTACCTACCCACTTTTTACAAGTACCTACGCATCATTAGCTCACCATGGCAGCTAAAATAGCAATATTACAAGCGAAAAACAATGCAATATTCGCTCGCTTGACTAATCTCATTTAGCTAAGAAATTACCTTTATCCACCGAAGATCTTCGTTCCACGGAAACATTCATGGCGGAACCCGAAACATTGTCGGTCATCCGTCAGGAATTCATCGCTAATCTAGACTCCATCAATGAGCTAGGATTCGATAATAACCCTAAGTTTGTGCCTAATTACGAACCTCTAAATGCATTTGAAGATGTCTATGCTAGGATTCAGAGGGTACGTTCCTGTATCGTTGAGATCTCGCCACAGCGAAACTTGCGATCGTGCGAAAATAAAGGTGCGTTTACACCGATAAAGCTACCGCCAATAAATATTCCTTCGTTCGATGGAAAGATGGACAGTTGGCCCATTTTTTATGAGTCGTTAAAGCTAACATTCATTTAAATGTTTCATTAAATGATGCCCGAAGAATTCAATATTTAACAGGTAAATTGACCGGTCCCGCTTTAAAAATAATCGCAGGCATCATTCCATCAGGCGAAAACTATTCATCAATTTGGGAAAGTTTAGTTAAAAAATATCAATCATTTAAATGTTTCATGAAATGATGCCCGAAGAATTCAATATTTAACAGGTAAATTGACCGGTCCGGCTTTAAAAATAATCGCAGGCATCATTCCATCAGGCGAAAACTATTCATCAATTTGGGAAAGTTTAGTTAAAAAATATCAAGATAAGAGAGCCTTAGGCTGTCATTACATGTCAATACTGTTCAATATAAAACCCGCCGCTAATACTTCCTCGTCTTTAAATAGTTATGTTGAAACTTGCGACGCTGCTGTTTCAGCTTTAGAGCAATTAAAAATAAACGATTTAAAGGATTTCATTCTTTTAAATATTGCAATGCGCAAAATCGATGCTGCTACCGCCCACGCCTTTGAATCTTTTATCAGAGACAAGGAAATTCCTTCCTATAAGGATTTCATAGAATTTACAAAAAGCCAAGTAAAATATTAGACCGTACCTTTGCGTCGTTATCGCAATCGAACAGCGCTCATACGTATATCGCGAAACAAAACCGCGCGCGCAGTACCTACCAAGCACAGACGTTTGTTACGAGTGACCTGCCGTCACCGGGTGACGGGTGTTGAGTCTTCTTCTTGTTTGATGTGTAATAAGTCTGATCATCAGCAGTTATACAAATGTCCCGTATTTAATTCACTAACCGCTAAAGGTCGTTTCGATTTCATTAAATCCAAACGAGGTTGCATAAACTGTCTCAGTTCGTCTCATACCGCTTCGCATTGTAATTCCACTTATACATGCAAATCCTGTAAAAAACCCCATCATTATACATTTGGAGAGTAGCAATAATAATAATAATAACTCGCACTCATGGCCACGACGGGAGTCGAACCCGGCCGCATCCGTGCAGCCCGCGCAATCGCGTGCTACGAGCACTGCGCCGCCGTCGCGGCACGAGCCAGCGGCCGAATCCACGACGTTGCCGTCCCGCGCGCACGTGCAATTTTGGGACAGAGACCAGCCCGCTGCCGAATCCGCGACGTTGCCGTCCCGTCCGTGCCTGTCGCTATGTGCTCGCTCGGATAAAACCATAAACTCGCCGCGTGCTACTGTACTGCTTTCAACTGCGCAAGTAAATATTTCAAATAATGCCAAACGAAATATTTCGGTTAGATGTTTGATTGATAATGCTTCGCAAAATAACTTGATTACTTACGCATGTTGTGAATAGTGATGTGCCGTTCCCGGGAATATTGGAAACATTGGGAATATTCCCAGAAGCGTTCCCGTCAATATTCCCAAAAGCGGAAATTTAGGGGAAAATTGCTTGTGTTGTATTACAGTATTTTTTTGTTGTATGCTAACCATTCTATTGGCAATATTACAAGGCTTAATGAATATGCCAAAGGTTAATTATCACTTATGGCGAAAATTTCCAATGTTCCTGGGAATATTCCCAGTAAATTTCCAATGTTTCCGGGAATATTTCCAATACCCATATAGTTAATTATAGTAAAACTGTAAACGATCCAATTCTATACATTGAAAAGAATTAATAGAAAAAAATACCTCCCTCCAGGGGTCTTCTTAAACGAAACAGATACCAAAAATATAGTTTTTGAACTTTTTGTCTGTCTGTCTGTCTGTCTGTTGTCCGCGTTTCACGCAAAAACTATATATATTTTAATGAAACTTTTTTTGTTATACAGCTATTGGTTGTCGCCAACATATAGGCTATAATTTATTTTGAAGGTCGCAATATCTGATGTGGAACTATAGCAGTCCAGTCAAACTATGAGAGATATACAAATACGGTCTTAAGGAAAATTGTTAAGCGTGATGAGCATTTTCTATTGACGTACAAAGTTTGAAGATCTGGTACACCTGATGTGGAACCCTAGCAGCCAAGTTAAACTATATGAGATACAAACATAGCGTCTTAAGAAAAGTTGTTTAACGTAATGAACATTTTCTATTGACGGAAAAATATCGAAGGTCTGGTATACCTGATGTGGAACCCTAGCAGCCCAGCTAAACTATAAGAGATACAAATATAGCATCTTAAGAGACATTATTCAGCGTAATATGTATTTTCTTTTGACATACAATCTATACTAATATTATAAATGTGAAAGTGTGTTTGTTTTTATGTCCGTCTTTCACGTGAAAACGGAGCAACGGATTGACGTGTTTTGTAGTATGTGGGTAGTTTAGGAGCTAGAGAGTGACATAGGCTAATTTTAATCCCGGAAATATATCACTTTCCCTCGGGCGAAAGCGCGGGCGGTAGGCTATGTGATATAATTTTTTAATGTGTTAATATGCATTCATAGCGTTGTACTAAAATATAAATAAAAAAGAAACAAAAGCTTATTAGCCTAAAAAATTCAAAATGCTGCCGAAAATGGCTCCGTAATTTTAAGCATAACGTTTATTGTCATAATATCATGTTCCATAATTTTAATACCAATAATCATCATGTTGCATAATATTATCGCGACGCATAATTTTAAAAGTCCTAATATAGTGTAGGCTAAAGTTGTTTGTCATAAGTATGAAAACGCATAAATTTTGAAACGCAGAATAGCTTTAGGCATAATTTTTAAAAGCATAACTACTGTAAAGCATCATGATCACAACGAATAATATCTTAACGCTTATTTTGTTTAAAGCATAATAAATTTATAGCATAATAATCACAAGGAATAATAGAAATTCGTATTTTTTTTATAAAAGCATAATTGCTGTATGCAGGCAGGCGTGCAGCATGCAAGCAGGCATGGAGCATGCAAGCAGGCAAGCAGCATGCAAGCAGGCATGCAGCATGCATGATTTCTGTCACGGCTCCGGCGCTGCGGGGCTCTGGCGGTCCCACGCGAGCTTATGGTCGCAGATGGTTTTCAGTCACCACCGCAGCTTCGGCTTGCTGGCCGGCGCACCGGCCATCCTCAGCCGCGGCGGCGACCTTTCAAACCACCTGCTCCTCAGATCGCGGGCCGCTCGCCCCTCCGCGCCTACGCGGGCTTAAATTACACTCTAGGGGTAGACTGCGTGGAGTCGGTTTTTAGGCGATTCCTTTCTGTCACTGACTAGTATGCAAATAAAGTGATTTTTTAATAAATTAAAACTATTTTTTGTTATTATATATTATATATATTAGGCGTTTTGGTCACAGTTCTAACCTAACCTAACCTGAAACGTCTGTTACAGTTTGTTGCTGTAGCCCCCCATCCCCACTTCTGTTTTTTCCAAAATTTTTGAGAGAAAAAAAATATATGTCCGTTGGATTCCTTCTTAGTATCTCCGGGGGCGTCAAAGAAGGGGTCGAAAATTTTGTTAGATTTTAGCTACAGCGTACTGTTTTCGAGATATTCGCATTTTTATAAACTTCATTTTTGAAAATTTTACAAGTCCCTGATCCATACAAAATCTGTTGAAATTTTTTTAAGTCCTGCACCCCCATTTTGACACTCTAACCCAAAAGTATAATAGAAATTTACCATAAGTATAAAAAATAGCATTGAAAAATGCAAAAATTACAAAATCATAAAATAATAGAAATTGTTATGTATCATTTTTTTACCATAAAAAATTTTTGGACTACCTATAATATGCCAAATAAAATTAGGTTTTTCTATAGTTATGGCAAAGAAAAATATACTAGGGATTTTAGGACTGCGTAATATTAGGCCAAATGAAATTAGGGATTTCATTTATTATGCTTCATAATATTATGACTTTAGACAGTTATGCTTCTTAAAATTTATGCGAAGGAAAAATATGTGACATTAATGTTATGCTATTTGATGATTATGCCAATTGATTGACATTATGCGAAAAGTTCCGCCCCCGCCGAAAATCACTATTCCACGCGGACGAAGTCGCGGGCAAAGCTAGTAGTTATTTTTATATTTGTATACAATTTTACAAAATGAACATAATATATAATTTGTTTGTTCTTTAACAGTTTGTAGAAAGTAATCAAAAATTTTACTTTTTGGTCTCATTATGACTAACACAGCTAGCATAGCACACTCGACAATCAAAGCGACACTGGGGAAAACGTGTTTATTTTGTTTTAAACTAGAGGAAAGGGGAGGGGGCGGCCCGGCGGGACCCTCCCCTCGCGGCTCAAACAAGCGCATGCACATACTTGTTGTTGCGTAACCGTGGGATTAAGAAGAAAATATAAATAGCACAGAATTTTTACCATACTTGAAAATATATTATTTTGGAAACTTTGGGAAAGTTTCCGGGAATATTGGGAATATTCCCGTAAGTTTACAACGAGTAAATTACTTGGAAATGGGAATATTCCCAGCGGCACATCGCTAGTTGTGAACAACTCAAATTAAAACCTATCTCGCTACAAATTCCTTTATTAAGGGTATCGAGTCCGTTTCACAAACGGTTCGTGGCTACGTTCAGCTGCGTGTGACCATGATAGATAGGAAATATTCTTATTATATTACCGCTTTGGTTGTGGATAACATAACCGACCGCCTTCCGAATATGTTGACACTTCGGTGAGTCAACATTTGGTTGACTTACCGCTCGCTGATCCGTATTGGCACATTCCGGGTGAGGTCGAGTTTGATACTCGGCGCTCAGCTGTTCCCGCATTTATTGTTAGGTGGTAGGGTTATCGCTCCCCCTGCACCATCCGCTATTGAAACCGTGTTTGGTTATATTCTAATAGGTGACGCTCCTGTCAGCAATTTGAATAAAAATTACACTGCATGCCAAAATCTAAACACCGCTACTTTCTTCACGTGTTATAGAGGCGTGGATGCGTGTGACCGCTCCGATGAACTTGACTAAGTTTTGGGAAATGGAGGAAATGCCTTCCAAGAGGTTTTTTAGTCCAGCTGATAATCAATGTGAAGACATTTACACCGGTACCGTGTCGCGTGATACGACCGGTCGTTATTGCACCGCTTACCTTTTTGCCGCGATCCATCTGAGCTAGGGAACTCGCGCTCCGTTGCGCTTCGCCGACTGCTCTCATTGGAGCGCAAGCTTCAGGATCCTGAGTTGCGTGCCAGTTATAATGGGGTTATACAGGACTACCTAGATAACGATTATTTGTCCGAGGTCCCGCCTAACAGCGAGGATTATTCGCAAGGATATTTCATTCCGCATCATGCCGTCGTTCGCCGCGATAAAGATACTACGAAGGTTCGTATTGTACTCGACGCTAGTGCTAAATGTCATAATGACATTTCACTTAATGACATTCTTCGCACAGGGCCGAATCTACAAGCTGACATTTTTGTTCTTTTACTTAATTTCAGCTTGTTTGCAATCGCGTTAGCGGCAGACATAAAACAAATGTATCTTAGAATTCTTCTTCAACCAGAGCACCGCAAATATCAAAAGATTTTATTCCGCTTTGACCCCGCGCAACCCATACGCGAATTTCAGTTCAATCGAGTGGCGTTCGGTTTAAAATTCAGTCCTTTTTTAGCTATGCGCACTGTGCGACAGCTAGCGACTTCACCGCTCAGAAAATTGGATTTATTCATAGGTCCATTCGGAATAATAAGAATAGGAGGTAGACTTTCTAATAGTAATTTACCATACGAAGCTCAACATCCCGCGTTATTACCTAAACATGACCATGTTACTCACCTTTTAATTGACTACTATCACCGCCTGCATTGTCACACTGGTGTCAATGTATTAAGTTCTTTATTATGCCAAAAATATTGGATTCTATCTTCAAGAAATGTAATTAGCAACGTATTCACGCCTGTAATTCTTGTTTTAAAAATTCTCCATCTCACCTCAATACTAAAATGGCGGATTTGCCATCTTACCGCGTTCAAGAAACTAAGACTCTGCGCTATAGGAAAGAACTACTGGACCAAATGGTGCGTGGTTACTGGAAGAGATGGCGTTTAGAGTATCTTAATTCATTACAAGCGAGGCAAAAATGGCTTACTAATGCTGATAACGTTAGTCCGGGTACTATTGTAATGATACATCAGGATGACGTTCCCCCGCTCCGCTGGCCTTTAGGCATTATACAGGAGGTTTATCCGGGTAAGGATGGTAGAGTCCGCGTCGCCTTAGTCAAAACTGCTTCTGGCATGTTTAAACGGCCTATCGTAAAACTTTGTCCGCTACCTTCGCAATAAATTAGAATATGTCATCCCATATTTTAGGTAGGTTATTATGTATAAATATTTCGCAAATAAATTTCTTTCATTTGATGTTAACCGCTTTTTGATAATACGACGTATTATCAAGGCTGGGAGGATGTTTACGCCATTTCCGGCTTCCCTATTTTAAATTCGCGAGTTTCATGATGTGGTTCCTTACTTCCTACCCCATTCCTGCTGACACCATCGTGCGCAGAGTGAGAGAGCTAATCAAGCAAGTGCAGAGTACATCGTGATTCGTCGCGTCAGTCCTTTCGTCTTCGACGACCGAGCCCCGTCACCAAGATGTGCGTGCGACTCCTGATATAATTTAACCGCAGCTTGAATTAACTATAAACTGTGTAATGAGTGATTCAGTGTTCTAAAGTGTGTGGAACTTAGCCGGCCGGCAGAGTGACCTAGGCCTAGGGTTCCTGTCCATCCGGCATGTGTGAGACAGTGAGTGGCTGAAGGCAAGATACTCCAGAAGCTGAATCGAATCGCGCTCGGTGAGTCCCCTTCCCTCTTCATAATATATAAGGTTCACATCATTTTTTTTTCTGAACCACAATTTCACAAACCGCCCCGCTATGCCGCTATACAGTCCGCTTATATTACCGCCATACCACTTAACATATAAATTATTTTATTGTTAATTCATATTTATTGTAATTCAATGATCACCAATAATTATTCTTTATTTTTATTTTCAATTTAATAATTCATTTCATATAGAGCTACAAAAACATTATTATTATTGCGCGCTCTTATGTTCCAGGGTGGTAACTGAAAATCAGCGCTTTACTTTCGGAGTACAGGTATCGCTGAGTTTTCACCCATTTGCATCGCTGCGGCACACATCGTTCGAATTTTTGTGGGTCATGTGTAATTTTAAGTTAATTTGTAATGTTTGTGTAAAATGTCTGTAATATTTTTTTTATCTATATTAATTTCGTTTGTGTCAATTTAAATTTCGTTTGTGTATTGTTATGTGTGCATGCTGATGATTGTCTATCTATCTATCTAGAATTGTTAGCTGAATTGTTGTGGCTGAAACCTTGGAATCCACCAGGAATAGGAGCTGCATCATATCAAAGAAAAAATAAAGTAAATAATTTGAATATAAGTTGTATGTAACTGTTTTTATTATGTACTTTTGTTTGTTCTGTAATAATATTATGTATAAAATAAGAAATAATCATTTGATGTGTATTGTTTTTTTAACATCCATGTCTAAAACCGTGAATCTAAAAAAACCCGCAGGTTGCATCAAGTCGACTTCATGTCTGGCGACTGTATTTTTTCTTTGGGGATAAGGGCGCATGAAATATGCCTTCAAGGGATAAGCTTCATCACCAACTAAGAATTGAGTCAATCATGTCAGTGCCTGGTAATGTTTTTTCTAGGCTGCAGTTGAGCTTTATTTTCCAATTTTCTTAGGAGATTTGAATATGATAATATTCCACTGTCACTCTCTTTGCCATAGGCTCCCACGTCTATGGTAATAAATCTATATATTGCATTTACAACGGTTTGTAATACAATTGAGAAAAATTACACACACTGCCCGAGTGCACTGGCGCATAATGCGTATAGGTTTACCGTCAATGCTGCCATAACAATTAGGAAACTTTCATTTTGTCTAAAAAATCATTAGTATATTACCCATTTGATGGAAACTTCATATGTATAACGTCATCTGGCGAAGTACCATTGAAGTTCCTCATCAGCCTGTGGACGTCCACTGCTGGACATAGGTCTCTCCTATCTCACGCCTATTGTAGCGTTCATAGGAGGGTATTAGCCTACTGCTACCACGCTGGCCAGTCGGGTTGGTAGAGGGTTTGTTTCAAGTTTTCCTTCTCTCGCACAGGTGTTCAATGCGTCGAGCCTCTTAGTTGACTCTTACGACATCCCAGGCATGCAAGGGAGTGGTGACACTTGTATTCTTAGGCCGTCACCACCTGGCGGAAGACCACCATTGAATGAAGTACTACTGACACATTTTTACCCTTACGTCAATAGTACCATTGAATACTTACGTCAGTAGTAGCATTAAAAATATACAACATGTTTCATCCGTGTTTGCCTCGGCAAAGTACCATTTATGTACTGCTATCACAGCTTTACGTCATGAGCCATTTAAAATACCCTTTATTCTCGCTAGTAACACCAGTGTGACTTAAAATATTACGAATAATTATTAGACGAAAGTACCAGGCTAGCATAGCTACCCAGGAGTTATAATTAACAAAAAGTATAATACATATTTCATTTTTTCTTCGTTATTATTTCAATGTGTTTCGAAAATATAGTTCGAGAAAAGTTTCGAATCATAAAAAACTGCTCCTTCTATTTTTCAAATTAAGTTTATACTGGTACTGCAGTCCAAGATGAAGACTAAAGTCCTGATGATGGAGTCGGAAGGTTGCCATAGGAACTCTGTAACTTAACCATGTAACCCTCTCGAGTTTGGACTCGTATGGTTAGAAAAGTTCACTCACATGGCACAGAGGTTGCCATTATACACAGCCTTTTCATCATGTAATTGTGTAAGATCGGATAAATGTGTTTGCGCTCATACCATCATTTTAGAGGATCTCCAGTTCGGGGCAGCATCTCGTCCTCCAAATATTTGTCAAGCTCCTTGATTCCAACCGCTATTTGATTCTGAGATCTTACATAGTCTGTTAATTCAGCGTCGAATTCATTCAACAGCGATGATAAGGTTGAAGCTAGAAGAGCAAACTCAGAAAATACCGTCATCGTTGCTGCTCTCCTTGTTGCGTCAGGTTCAGGTGGGATTATTGGTTGTGCTTTTGGAAATCGTACTACTCCTAACCTTCTACGCAAAATGGGAAACTGCATTTTCATAAGGTTCCGTGTTTTTAAGCCACAGCTTTTTGAACCGCGGATCTAAAATAGTTGCTTCTGCATACAAATTGTTATTTTCTATTTTGTGAAACCGCTGGGTCAATTGTTGTTTCAATGTAGTAAGGAGTAAAATTATTTCTCTTGACGAAGTTTCTGCATCGAAGTGGTTATTTACATGACACAGTACTGGGACTTTCAATAGAGACACATATTTTTTAGAACTTATCTCTGGGTCCTAATGTTATAAAATATCTCCAAAATTGAAATGGCTTTTTCTACAATCTCCCACTCATTGGAAGTCAAAATTTGGAGATCATTGCCCAATATTGCTATAGTGAAAACAATGGCTTCTTTTATGGTGTAAAAACGGAACAACATATCGTTTGTTGAATTTCAACGGTTGACCACGTCTTTCTTCAGTTTGAGATCAGGAAGGCCTATTTGTTGCGGAATTCCCTTTAGTTTGGCCAGGCCAAAACTGTATTCAGACTACTGAGACTGGCCTGCACAGCCAGATTTATGCTGTGGGCAAAACAGGCGATATGCCTACACCCTCCTTCTTGAATAGCAGCGACAATATTGGCCGCGTCGTCGCTAACTATAGCTACCACCTTGTTTTGTATTTTCCAATTTTCAATATTTTGTTTAAGACAATTGCAGAGATTTGCCGCTGTATGTCTTTCATTAAACGGAAAACAGTCCAATAGGTTGCTTTTTAAGTAAAAATAATGAGCGGTAATTGCCATAAAACTCACGTTATTTATTGAAGTCCATGAACCAGTTGTTAAACAAATAGCCCAAGCAGAATTTATGTCATTTTGAAATTTTTCATAACATTCCTGGTAAACTTTTGGTAAGAGGCCATTTGACACTGTTTTTCGAGCAGGTAGTTTTATAACTCGGAATAATCATCTGAATTGAAAGAGTTATTTGAAATAACTCGGAGAGGTAAGCCCTCTCATATTTTTTCGGATAATGGCACTACATTTGTAGGTGCAGATAACGACATTTCAAACATTTTAAGGACTAATTGTAACTCAAAGGCTTCCGACGTAGCACAGGAAAGTATCAACTTTCATTTTATTCCTGCATAAAGTCCTAATTTCGGGGGGCTCTGGGAGACTGGAGGCAAATGCGATACGTATCATTTAAACAGAGTGTTGGGACATTGTAATGTAGGCTGGGAAAATACAGACTCTATAATATTTTCAAGAAAACTCTTTATTCAAATTAATCATAAGAAAGTACACCGTTCGTCGTGAGCGCAAAGCAAAAGTGATTCCCAATATGGCCTCTTCCATGCTCTCTCTCGCTTCCTGATATACCTATGCATCTCACTCACATTCATCACGTTGCGTTTCCCACAGTAATTTGATGTTCTAGGAGCTTACAACTATGTTAGTGCAAATCGAGGCGATACTCAACTCTCGGCCACTCTCTCCGCTGTCATCGGATCCTGCAGATCTGTCACCACTAACGCCCGGCCATTTTCTCATCGGCCGACCACTCACCGCCCTACCGGACCGCAGCTACTCCGATTGCCCTATCAGCAGGCTATCACGCTTCCAGCGTATAGAGCAGTTACGTCAACATTTTTGGTCACGTTTGAGTAATGAATATGTTGCCGAGCTCCAGCAACGCGCTTAATGGCGCACAAGTAATGATAATTTAAAGCTGGACACGTTAGTCGTTGTGAAAGAGGACAACCTTCCTCCACTGAAATAGAAGCCCGGAAGGGTGATTGTCGTCCATCCTGGACCTGATGGTATTGTTCGAGCGCCGACATAAGGACGTCTGCTGGTGTCATCAGACAATCGTTTAGCAAGATATGTCCACTACCTAATTCATCTGCTTCTGGTTGAAAGCATAGCATAGCTTTCAACGCCCGGGGGCATGTTTATTTATTTAGTTTATTTGGGAAACAAACAATACAATTTGTCTTATAAGTAAAATAATAACTAAATATATCTTAAATCAGCAAAGTTTCCACTTATTACTAAAACATATGTTTGAGCAATGGACAATGGTAACAATCTTACAAAGATCTTACAAAAAATAAAAAAAGAATAGGTATTATCTGTACTAACTACAAAAAGGACAAACCTTGGGTAGTTACTGGCATTACAGTCTAATAACAAAAAGGGGAAAAAATAAATAAAAAAAAACACGCTGTTCACGCGTGAAGCCAATGCCGGGAAGTTCTGCGTGGAGCCAGTGCCGCGAACGTCTGTTTTTTTTCTCCCTCTCTCCACCGTTAACGAAAACGAAAAATCAAGAATCATTCCCGCTTTTGTAAACGACCTATATTGCAGTACACACAGTTTTTATTTAATTCCTGAGTTTCATTTATCGTAGTGCTACCTGACCCCTACACTGACTCCTACGTTTCGGGCTGCATCTGTACCTATTATCGACAGTCTTGGGCTTCTTGGCATGGAGTTGTCTTCAGACCTCAAGAAAAGCTGGGAGACTTTAATAAGGTCAGGCGATATTTTACGCCAGGGCAGCTTTCAACTCTCTATAAAGATCAAGTCCGATCTTGTATAGAATATAGAAGTACAGAGTACAGAGAGTACAGACTCGCGAGTATAGAATATTGCAGTCATCTCTGGGACGGGTCAGCGAAATACCAGCTTGCTGCACTGGACACGATCCAACGCAGAGCTGAGAGTCTAATTGGCAGTACAAAATTGAAAAGTAAAAGAGCAAACTTCACACTTTAGCTCACAGTTGCCTGTCTGTCGGTCTTTTACAGACTATACTTTGGAGAGTGTGCTCATTTAAATTAAAATCATCATCAAACATCTCTAATAAATTTTGAAAGTAACACTGCCCCACATAGTTCTAAACGTGGCAATGTAATTTGCTTCACAGGAGCTACTTTTGTTTTGGCAAGGACAAGATTCATATGAATACCGTGCGCGTTTACCACTTTAACATTAACAGCTGCAGCATATGCTAAACAAGAAGCATCACTAAACCCATGAATTTCTAGTCGCTCAGAAGTTGATTTTTAAACTTAGCCCATTCTAAAACGAGATTTTGAGGAAGTTCACCAGAAATATTTACAACAGGCCCTAAAATAGGATCAAATGCTCGTGCGATATCCGATAGTACTGTTGTCTTTGTAAATGGCTTAGTTTGCTTAGACACATCAAAATTAAATTCCAAATTATCATTACTCGAATTCCATTTCACGCCAAGAGCTTTGACTGTGTTATTAGAGTCGGCATTTTCGGAGACAGCAGCACTAATCGATGCCAAATTGTGCATCTCAAACTGCCCACGTTTCATAACCTCGGTGATTCTATTTTTGATAATGATGGCTGCTTCCACGTTATCCGCACCCTTTAGTAAGTCATCCATGTAATACCCGTGGTTGAGGATATGAAACATGACAGGAAATTAAGAAATTTTATCCAATGCTAACTGTTTAATCGTTCTAATAGCTAGAAAAGGTGCGCAAGATGTTCCATACGTAACAGTTAGAAGGCGTTTATCTACGATGTCATCATTGGGTGAAGGACGCCATAAAATCCGTTGATAGTCTGCATCTTCTCTAGAAACTAGTATTTGGCAATACGTCTGCTTGACATCCGCTAAAAGACAAATTTTATGAGTACGCCACCTTAGTGTAAGATCTCTCAGGTCTTCTAGTAGAGATGGCGCAATAAGCAGCTCGTCGTTCAAAGCTGTACCACCTGAAGGCTGCGCTGACCCGTCGAAGACAACTCGGTGTTTGGTCGTCGTACTAGATTCTCGGATCACGGCGTGATGTGGTAAGTAATACATTTTATGTACAGGCTTATCATCATTAGGAAAGTAAACAAAAGTATTACTTTTGATCTCATACTTTTGATTTCAATTTTGTACTGCCAACGCCCGCACCGGCAAAGAAATCAAATTGGTCTCAATAAAATCTTGCACCGAGGTACAATACCCTTCAGCCTGGTTTAATGCCTATCCGGGCTTAAAACCCACTGTACATCTTAAAAAGCACAACGTTTCAGTTGAACAGTTACGTCGTGCGGTTATTAAAGGAATCTCCGAGCTGGGAAGGTGAGGGAAGCTGAGCAGAGATGTAGCCAAAACTTATTTAATATTAAAGGCAAGAAAAATCTTTGATGAATTAGACACTCAATGGAAAAGCTACTCTAGGATTATAGGGGAAGCTAAAACAAGAGTAAGGATCTCAGATATTTTGGATGTAGTAGACTCTCCTGATTTACTTCCCTCATTTGATGAAGGACTCACAATTAACGACGCTCCAGACTTCGATGTAATTCTAGTGTTACTCTTTATTCATAGAGTAACTAGACTGAATTCTAACGTAAATACCGACGTCTTTTACACCTCTTTAAGAAAACAAATGTTAACTAAAGATAATCTCTTGTATAAAAGTGTTACACGTGTAAATACCGACGTCTTTTACACCTCTTTAAGAAAACAAATGTTAACTAAAGATAATCTCTTGTATAAAAGTGTTACACGTGTATCAGAATATATGAATTGGCAAAACGACAGGGAATTGAACAAAATCACAGCTGCTTTTGTTATGTTTTTCCACCGGTTTCCTCAACACGAATACGCCGCTGTGAGGTTTGGATCGATTACAACAAGGTTCAGGGACTGTGCAGGAATAATGACGGTTGGACATATTTGCAATGTTCTTAGTTTACCCATTGACGAATTGCCGGATTGGGTATTTAATTTCTGTGTAGCAGATGAACTTGATCAACTCTTTTCAGAATCTGACGTGGTAGAAGCTCAAGTTTTCACCTCCTATTTTCCCTACCAAGCCTAGTCTCGGCCTAGTAGAAAAGTCCGCTTCCTATGTGGCCGTTCCGAACTTATACTTCCATTTCCACGTTTAATCATCGCAAGCTCATTTAAGAAGCTCACCGTTATGGAGAAAGCCTTCATCGTGGAAGGGGAGAAAGTTGAAACTGAAGCATGGATGGCAGATGGCGCTCAAGAAACTGTCCCTGATGACGGAATAGAATCACAGAATGGCCATGACGTGTCTGAGTACATGGCACGCCGGGGATTCAAACCAACTGATAGAGCTTCTTAACTCTTTCAAAAGATACGTTAAAGATGCGAGAGAGGGAACTATTGGCAAATTTTTACTTTACTATTTATTAATCCATTAATTAGAATGAAAAAAACAATATACACTGATTTGCAAAAAAAACGGGCGGTTTTGATTTTCATTCATCTTTAAAAAGATACAATACCAAAAAGGTTTCAATCGTTTGTACACGTTACTGGCCGGTTTTAAAAATGCTGTGGTATTTAAAAAAGTACGTTCTAAATTCAAATTTTCATTTGATGCTCATTTTTACAGAAAACCCGTTTTTATCCTACATTTTTGGCGCGAAGTTCCAGAAGATAACATCGACTTTCATAACTTTTATTCAATTTTTATCGATTAATTTCATATCCTTGACTGTCAAAGCTTTATTTATTGCTGTTTGGCTGTATCAAAAATGGTAGATAAAGTGGTAAAAGCTACCAAAATTATCGCGCTGCTTAAAGAGGGTTGCAGCCAATGTTTCGTGGCTAGGAGGCTAAATGTTAGTCGCTCAACAGTCCAAAGGACCTGGCAGCGATATCAGGAGACTGGTTCCGTCGAGAGAAGGCCTGGTTCTGGAAGAAAACCATGTACCCAACCACGGGATGATCGTTTTCTTGTGAGAGAGAAATCCCAAATCTTCGTATGTGGATCTTAAGAACAACCTCCAAGAAGTAAGAAATGTGCATATTAGTCTATGGACGGTCAGGAGGAGGCTTCTCGCTGCCAATATACGCAGCCACCGCCCGGCCCGCGGCCCCAAATTACTCCGTGAGCACAGAGTTCACGGGCTTAGGTTCACTAGAAATTGTGAATCATGGACTCAAGAAGATTGGAATAGGGTTTTGTTCTCTGATGAAGCCAGGATATCTCTGTACGGTGAAGATCGACGACGGCGAGTGCTAAGAAGACAAGGAGAACGCTTTGCAGAGGCATGTTTCGAAGAAATCACACCTTATGGTGGGGGCTCTGTTATGTTTTGGGCAGGAATAAATTCAATGGATCGTACAGAGTTAGTCTTCATTGAAAACGGCTCACTGACTGGGCATCGATACATAACGGAAGTTCTAATTTCTCATGCACAACCCGCATTGGCCGCTCTAGGTGAAGACTCGATTTTTATGGACGACAATGCTCGCGCCCACCGATCCCGCGATGTTAATGCGTATGTGCAAGAGGTCGGCATTCGTCATTTGGATTGGCCAGCTCGAAGTCCCGACCTCAATCCCATAGAGCATGTCTGGGACGTTCTGAAACGGCGTGTGAGATCTACTGATCTACTGAGCTCTCTGATGGTCTGCGGAGCCTGGTGTACTACACCTGGCTCCGCAGACCATCAGAGAGCTGAAGAATGTGATTACTGCGGAGTGGGAACGTATTCCACAAGCAAGTATCCGGGATATACTCGCTAGCATGCCCAGACGAATTCAAGCTGTGATTTTAGCTAGAGGGGGTCACACTCGATACTAAACATTTATCTACTTTTACTTTATTAAAGAAAAACAAACAAAAAACTTTTTATTTTTACTTCGTGAGTATATGCACTACTAACGAACATACTTATCAGCTTGCTAAATAATTATAAAAAAGTTGTTCTCAATAGGCGATTTTACGAAGAAATCGGCTTTTAAACTTAGTAAGGTGAAAAAGCGCTAAGAGAAAATAGTCCTATAAAATTGTTTTAGCTATTTTTTTCATCCTTGTGACTGACATTAGTCCTCAAAAGCATTCAAAGAAGCTCAAAATTAACAATAGTGACACACTTAAAGCTAGAATCAATCAGAAACCGTAGTACTCGATGGTAAAAACAGAGCAGTTCGGCTTTTTGTGCAGTTATACCACGTCAAGGTAGCTCATTGCCACACTGAAATGGTGGTGAATCAGTTGCGGCACCAGTACTGGGTGATCCACGCAAGAATCGTAGTGCGTTCCATCTCCCACCATTGCCCTACGTGTATACCCTCTCGAGCGACGCCGATACAATTGGTGATCTTCCTAGGGAACGACTGGCTCACCACCGACGTCCGTTTTCATTCGTAGGCCTGGATTACTTCGGACCCTTCCTGGTTGCTGTTGGACGTTTGTAGGGGTCAATCGCGAGTTGAGAGCTCTGTATGGATGCGCTGTGCAAGATTTCGCTGCAAATCAGAAGATAAGCTGGAAGTTCATACCTCCTTCTGCGCCTTTTATGGGAGGAGTGTGGGAGAGGTTAGTGCGCAGTGTGAAAACGGCCTTGCGAGCCACCCTCAAAGAGCGAACGCCGACCGACGAGGTGCTGGGAACGCTGTTAGCTGAGGCCGAATTCATAGTCAACTTACGGCCCCTAACACATGTTTCCTGTGAGCCCGAGGCGGAAGAGGCGCTGACTCCCCTACACTTTATCATTGGTTCTGCTGCGGAATGTAGTTTTCCCGCTGCACTTCAAGACGGAGATTTGGTCAACTGCGCCAGTTGGAAGAAAGCCCTGCGCCTGGCTGACCACTTCTGGCGGCGTTGGCTGGCGGAATACCTGCCTACACTAGCACCGCGGAGAAGCCAGAAAGTGGTACCGAAAATTGCCGTGGGCGATCTAGTGTTAGTAGCAGATGGCAACTTGCCCCGAGGATCGTGGCCCAGAGGCAGAGTGTGCGCCGTGCACCCAGGTCGAGGCAAAGTCGTCCGTGTGGCACGTATGTACCTCCGCAGGCGTCCTAAGGCGGCCAACGCGAAAATTAGTTAGACTTTTTATTTAAGAGGCAGAACGTGCAGAACTGCACATCATTTTTATAGTTATTTAAACTCTTTTGTATTGTCTTTTCCTTTTGTATCTAATCGTCTATTTTGTACCCTTTTTTCATAAAATTATACCTTGACGTTTCCACTAAAACCAGTGTTTTCTTTATTGCTGAAGTTATAATACTGACTTTCGAATAGACGTTGTTTTCGATCCCAATTTTGAACCTACTTTCGCATTATTACTGGACTCCGATTTGCCTTACGACCCACTTGTGCTTGTGTTATGGACCTTGATTGCTTAGTTAGAGCAGCTCTTGATTGGATTAGAAGTTATCTGAGTGATCGCACACAATGTGTACAAATAAATAAAATTAACAATAATAATGAAAGTGTTGACTATCGGTCCTCATTTCAGCTTAACAACACTGGGGTTCCTCAGGGCAGCATTCTTGGCCCAATTTTATTTTTATTATACATAAATGACTTGCCACGCGTCACTAGATTTCAAACCGTACTATATGCAGATGATATTTCATTAATTATACCCTATATTGACAAAGAAATAAAATATGAACAAGCCATAAATAAAACTATCGAAGACATCGAAAACTGGTAACAGGCAAACAATCTTAATATAAATGCTATTAAAACTAATTATATACAGTTTACTAATTATAAAACAAATAAGTATAAACGTAGTTTACGGTGTAAAGGGGAAACTCTTATCGAGGCTAATGAAACCAAATTCTTAGGCATTGTGGTAGACAATCATTGTAACTGGAAAAGTCACGTATCTGATGTTTGCAACAGGTTAAGTCGATTCGTGTACGCTCTTTATCGTCTTAGACTTAATGCTGGTGAAACAACAGCACTGCTTGCCTATCATGGCTATGTAGTATCTGTACTGAGATATGCAATAATCTTATGGAGAAATTCGACAGAGGTGAAAAAAGCTTTTATCGTTCAAAAAAAATGTATACGAGCCATAGCTGGTCTCGGTCCTCTTGAAAGTTGTATGGATGTTTTCAAGAAATATAACCTGTTAACTTTAACATCCCTGTACGTTTATGAAATAGGAAAATTTATACGACATAATTTCGAATTGTTTCAAAAACCCATTCAAAATCAGCGATTACGTCTAAGAGATCCATTCAAACTGCAGATGCCGTCATGCAATACAAGCATATTTGAAAAAAATTGTGCCGTGATGCCAATACGTATATACAATAACATTCCTACTGAGATACGACAATTACCCACAGTCCAGTTTTTACATAGATTGAGAGGCTGGTTGATTGAAAAATGTTTTTATGACCTTGGGGAATACTTTGACATCCAATGATTTGCATTACATAATGTTCTAATTATTTTATTTTTATTTTTATAAATTTTTTGACATATTCTTTGATTTATATTTGACATTTTATTTCAGTATTGCCTATGATAAAATTGTTAATTAAATAATATAGTTTATATAAAATTAATACTTACTTGTGACATCACTTGATATGTATAATGTTAATTTTGTCACTTATAATTTTGCATGTCTAAATCTGGACAAAATACGCTTGCTCATGACTGTATGGAAGAACTAATATTTGTCTACCGTGTTTTATAGCAAATAAACAATTTCATTTCAATTTCATTTCATTTCATTTCATTAGTGATTTGGATTACGTTTCTGCAGAAACATGAGTAATTTTACTCTAAGCCAGTACGCAGAAATGCATTATTACTATGGCGTGGCCAAAGGAAATGGTCTTTTAGCAGCAAGGCTGTATCGTCTACAACTGGACCGGCGAGGAGAAATACTGGACCATTACCCGGACCATAGGGTATTTATTAATACTCATAACACGCTGATGGCCGGGCGTATCCCCGGTCGTAACCAAAGGCACGAAGGAGTACCCAGAGTAGATCCGGACAGAAGAAATGACGTCGTGGCAGAAATAGAAAGAGACCCTTCTACGAGTTCCAGAGTAATAACCAGGAGGACTGGAATACCACGGACCTCAGTTCTAAGGATACTGAAAACAGGTAGATTTTTTTTACTTTAAGGCCACTCAGTACACCGCTGAAAAGTGCCTAACTTAAATTACAACTAACGCGCCCCCGCGGTGTGCCGAGAGCATTAGGCTTTTCCCAGGCCACCTGGTGAGTAATAATCTTTTTTTTTTCAGAAGGATACTACGCCTACCACGTTCAACGCCTCCAGCAGCTACAAGCTTTAGATTACCTTAGAAGAGTTGCTTTCTGCGAAACAATGATACAGAGGTCTCAGGAAGACCCAGATATTTTTAATAAGATCTTATGGACCGATGAATCCCGTTTTGAAAGGGTTGGTGTATTTAACATTCACAACTATCACAGCTGGGCCATTGAAAACCCACACCTTGCAAGAGCATCAAATTTTCAACATCGATACAGCGTAAACATGTGGTCGGGAATTGTAAATGAGAACTGATTGGGCCTTTCGAACTACCTTCTAGGTTGAATGGAGAAACGTATTTGAACTTTTTACAGAATGACCTTATTGAATTACTGGAAGATGTAAACTTGGAGATAACAAGCAACATGACGGTGCTCCTTGCCATTACGCACGCCAAGTGAGAGGGCACCTTAATTAAACTTTCCCGGACAGATGGATTGGACGTCGCGGCCCAATCGAATGGCCGGCACGTTCACCGGACCTGAACCCAATTGTTTTTTTTATTTGGGGATTCTACAAAGAAATAGTCTACGCTCGGGAGACTAACTCAGAAGCAGAGCTGAGACAAAAATTGAGAGAAGCAGCGACAAAAGTCAGAGAAAATTCAAGCCCTTTTCGGAGATTAAAATATATTTTTTTAAGACGTTGCCGATTGTGTATCGAAGTCGAAGGGCGTCATTTTGAAAATCTTCTCTAATAAATTAACTACATTGTTATCTTATTTTTTATCGATCCTAATAATAAAGGAAAATAACCGTATTAACAAATAAAAACAGCGGTTTTGTTAAAATTTTATTTCGCAGCCATTTTATTAGTTTTAGGTCATCGTAACACAAAATGAGGCAAAATCTTTTTTTTTTTAAAGTTTAACTATTTAATTTGAGCTTCTTTGAATGCTTTTGAGGATAAGGATGAAAAAAAATAGCTGAAACAATTTTTTAGAACAACATTTTTTCTTAGCGTTTGTTCACCCTACTAAGTTTGGAAGCCGATTTCTTCGTAAAATCGCCTATTAAGAACAACTTGTTTATAATTATTTAGCAAGCTGATAAATCGCTGAAGTTTTTAAAATTAGTTTGTACCTATGAAACATCCATTTTGTATTATTAAGAGAATTTTTAAAATTTTACTCCATCGAACTCAAACCTAAAATTTTCTCTTTCGATTCTTTTTTCGGTAACTTGTGATGAAGAATGTTGCGTAGTAGATTAAACGTATGAAAGAGCGATTCAAGACGATCATGTTGCAAAAAAAAAAAAATCTTACTATTAAACAAGTTGTGATTTTTTTTTAAGTTGCTCTGGTAGAAAATATGCAAATACACATTTGAAAAATCATAACTTCTAAACTACTTAAAATCGCGGAACATACATGGGGTATTTTCGGATACACCCAGGTGTGATGAATCTAAAAACACGTTTTTTGACGTCATTTTTGGACCATCCTGTATATATATAATAATAAAACGTCATACACAAAAATTAGTTTGATTCAGTGCAAAAAAATTTTAGAAAACTATTTTGTTAAATTCTCTGAAGAATACAATTTTACTTAAACACGAAAAACTTACAATCGATTTAAAAAAGAAGATGAAAGAATTCCATACTATTATTGAAGATTTTTACCTAGAATTCAAAACATGTTTGCAAGAAGAAATCTTGACATGTGATGCTCATACTTTTTCGAAACCATCTACTTCTATGTCACAAGAAAGCTCCGCTGTTGTATCACAAGTTCGATTGCCGTAAATTAACCTTCCTATTTGCACTGGAAATTTTCTTGACTGGATTTATTTCAAAGATTTATTTACTTCGCTTATACACAATGAACCGTCTTTAAGTAACGTCCAGAAACCACTACTTGAGATCCAGTTAAAGAGGAGAGGCAGACCAATAAGTTCGTAATTTTGAAGTAACTGCAGCAAACTCCAAGCGTAGATCCTGACGCGGGGCGTCGAAAAAGGCCGCGCCTGCTGGACGGGGTCAGCGGGCCGCTCATCGCCACCAACTCACTCGCGCACGAGCTCTCGCAGATGAGCGATGACGAGCTCGATGGTAGCGATACACAATCTGATCTCAGCATAGAGATGGAAAAGTTGCAGAAAGCTTTAAAGGAACAACAAGACTTTAATGTACAACTGAGAAATTACATAGATGGTATCTTGTTGACTATAGTAGAAAACTACCCTCAATTACTCGAAGTGAAATATCAAAAGGAAGTTGGTCAAAAGTCATAACGTTATGAATTTAGTTCAAAGCTTCTCATCTTATTAGTAATTTCTTGATATCATTAATTAGTTTTAGTAGGAAGTGTTCACTTATGAAATTAAGAGTTTATTTGTAAATTAAAGCAATGTATTAATAATTTCCTCCATAAACGTTACTCTATTGATATTAGTGTTCGTTCTGTGATAAAAGAAGCAGATAATTAGGTGTAATCAATTTTTTACGAAATAATTACTGGAACATCATAGCCCTAAAATATTAAAATAATATTTACATTAACATCGTTATTATGTCTCCATTGTAAATATTGGCTCATATTATTTTTTCCAAGGAAATAATGTTCCTCGTAGCTATCTTAACATTGTATTTAAGTGAAAACGATATGTTGCTATACAGATCTGTTTAAAGTAAGAAAATACTTTTAACATTTATAATAAATTATGCAAATATGAAGGCCAAGCCGTCCATAAAGATTATGAACTACTTAAAGCAATTATTATGAAAGACTGGTGTGTATGAATTTAGGTGCGATTGTTTAGTATTTGTGAAAAAATATACTTACTTAAATATACACTTGTAACTGAATACATAGAATTCGGAATGCCTAAACCCATTTTTAAAAAAACTATTGTAAAAATATAAATTAGCGCCAAATTAGTACCTAAATCGTATTTGTTAGAGATAAGAGAATTGTGTACCTATATTTTTTACACTGAGATATTTATAATATTAAAATGTAATTTAGATGTATGTGTAAGGCATTTGTGTACATTTTGATAACATGATTAATAAAATAATGTAATGTTGTTGTATCCAAGCTGAACATCGACACTCACAAGAGTTGGGAACAGTCACTGGGATCTTCAAATACATTACCGACGTTCGAGCAGTTAGTTTAGTTTTTAGAAGGAAGATATAGAGCAATGGATATAGTTCAGGCCGCTAGAAAAGATAAGAAAGATTTTCAACCTCAAAATGCTCAACCGATAAAAATCAACACTGAAACAAATTCGAAATGTTTATACCTACTGTAAAGAAAGTCATTGCACTGAGTTTTCACAATTAGATGTTGAACACGGCCTATATGCCTGACGGATTATTTAAAAAAACAAGAACTCCATTTTTATTGCTACTATTTGAATAAATCGCGACTTGCGACAACCAGCTAACTCCGAACGAAACGCCTCGATTTTGACAGCTCCCGGAGATCAGCCATTTTGTATGGCGTCGCAGAGAAACACGCCTGCTGCTCGGGTTTTTCGAAGTAAATAAAAAAACAAACGTCGAGAAGATATCAAATGCTAATTCATTATTTCTGCATTTATTCAAGGTATGTTTATTTTGCATTTGTTTAGCATAACATTCAGTTTTTCTAAGGTATTAGGTATGGTGTTTTTATTCTAAGCATGGAGTTAGCCGCTTTTCTTTTACTATTCTGTGAACGTATTGGGAGTTAACCTAATTTCATCTTATCGTTATAGTTTGCTCGAAGAGTGCTAAGAACTATTTTTACTAGCTTTCCGCCCGCGGCTTTACTCGCGCGTACTACACGACGTTATCCTGAGGGAATGTGTTATTTTTCCGGGATAAACAGTAACCTATGTATCCAATCCTCCAGCTCCCAATCTACTCCCGGACAAAAAATCACTTTGATCCGTTGCTCCGTTTTGACGTGAAAGACAGACAAATAAATAATACCTACTGATTTTCCAGTGAAAATATGATAAATTCCTGTGGTAAAAAGTAAAAGTAGCCTATTATAATCCTTCCAATAAATACCAATTTCTGCCAGCAAATTCACCCGCGCTTAAAGTGATGGAAATGTGATTTTTACCGCGGTAAAAAGTAAGTTATGGCCCTGGGAAGGGCCTCAAACTGTCTCTATACTAAAAAGAGTCCTTCCCAGGCACTCAAACTGACACCTTAAATATCAATTATTCTCGCGGTAAAAAGTAGCCTATGTTCCTATATTTCTTTTCGGAATCGGTTCAGCAGTTTTGACGTGAAAACGGAACATACAGACAAACAAACAAACGTAATTTATTATTTATTTATTTATTAACAAAGTAATTTTTAAGAACCTTTAGTTAAGTATGATTACTTATTTTAAACACATATTCAATCAATGCTGTTTATAAGAATTGTACCAGAGCTCCAAAGTTACCTCGTTTGTATGAAAATCGACTAGTGTTTCTAATTATCTGACCACTTGGACGAATTAACCACTGGACGCGTAACGAGGACCGCGTTCGCCTTTACCCCTCTGTCACTTACCCTGCCTTTTAGACACAGTAAGCAATATGGCGTTGTCAGTATGACGCGATCTCGAAGTGGAACATTATCTCAAAAATGGGTAAATACGCTGAGTTAATTTGTAAAAAACATACCGGACAATCAAAACATTTTTCTTTTCACGAGTAAGTATAATTTCAATCTATCAGAGTAGCAATTTTTCGTAAAATAAATAAAATTTGGTATGTAAACAAATTGTAATACGTCATTTCAAAAAGTAATCATTGTACGTGTAAATTCTTCACAGATATTGCATAAGTAATTTGGTTGGGTTATATGTATCACTCATTCAATCAATTGTCATTTTTATGTCGTATAGGGCTTGAACATATCGATAAACATATCGATGTATGTAAATGAACGAACGAATCCAATTTTAATGTAGGAACTTAATTTCAGATTTACAGTTGAACCCCTAACAAGAAGAATTTGGGTGGAACCGGTACGCAGGGAGATAACATGGACGAGGACTCAGGTCTTAGATAACATCTAAGGTCTGATGATGGAGCCAGAAGATAACTATAGGAACTCTGTAATTATACGACGCAACCCTAAGAACTTTGAGCTCGTTATATTTTAAATATAGCTTCAAACTTAAAAAAGGTGCTTTTTTCACCCGCATGGTTCCCGTTCCCGTGGTAATATCAAAACATCCTTCCTTAGTGCTCGCCAATATCGTTAAAGGAACCTGTATGCAAAATTTCAGTTTAATTGGTTTAGCCGTTTGGGCTGTGCGTTGCCTATCAATCAGTCACGGTATTGTTTTTTAGTATTAGACTTATGTTGTATATTATCACAGTGTGTTGTACATTAACATTTAACATTTATCATAAAAATCATAAATTATTAGATGTTGCATCATAAGTGATCGTTAAACATTTGTTTTTTTTCTCTTTCGAATGCAAGGAATGATATTCTTACAGCATATTAAAAGTATAAAATTATCGGAGAATTTTGACAGTGGCAAGTCTCGGTAGCTCATTGGCTCGTGGGTTCAAGTCCCATCTGAAAATTCACTTGTGGCCGAGTTCATTTGTTCCAATATTCTTCTTGTTAAAATTTATCATAACTGGTGGTTAAATTTATTATTTGTTTCTAACATAGACCTTGTTAGGTCACAGCAAGTATACAATTAATTATATTTATATTATATAATGTATGTACGTAAGCTATATTATACTATTTTTTCATCTTTAATTATCTTAATTTAAATATCGTTTTATTATATTCAAGTAAAATAATCTTAAAACTACAATAAACTATTGGTTGAAATATTCTTGCAATTAGTATTTCAGCTAGTAGTTGCTAGAAAGAAACTGCCTTGGCTTTTTCTTAAATATAGGTAATTTATATGCGATGTTTTGTTGATAACTTCTGGGAGTTTGTTGTTTAAAACTGTCATAGCGTATGCTGGACCATACGCTATCCAAATGCTAGTCTACTATTTCTAATTTGGGTTTAGGTTGTGCTAATTTTATACGGTGGCGTAAGTTTTGAGATCTTTAATAAAGTGAAAACAAGTTTATATTTTTTCTTACAAATATGCATATTTCTTAAATGTAAGAAATGAAAGAGAAAATAAAATGTTTTAGTCTCAACGATCTTTGACAATCCTATAATGTCGATGAATATTTTTAGTAAGTTTTAGTATACTTAGATTTTTTGCTCCAAAGAAAATGTCGAATACGAGATGTCACAGCTCGAGAAGCACACAGGGGGCTAATTGTCTAATTTTAAATCTTATGTTTATAAAAGGTACATATTATACGAGCATCGCGCCACAGATATTAATAATTTTTACTCACATAAAGATGTTAGTAAGTAATTTGTCAGTCTGCCTGGCTAGGACTACCATCTTATCTAAGTCCGTTCCGGCAGTTAGAGGTAAAATAGCCAGTTGCTCAGTGATTGAGTATTCCGGGAGAGGCGCGCTTCCATTTAGTATCAGGTTGCATGTATCTACCCATTTTTCACGAAAAAACCTAAACACACGCTTTGGAAACCATATTTTATAGTTTTAATGAATTTGAGGAATTTTTTTAATGAAGTTTTCATATTATTAAGTGCTTTTTATTTTTCCACGAAATAAACAATTAACTTACTAATTTCTTTAAAACACACATGATTTATTAAACTCAATAGGTTCATTCATTCACTCCTTACTTATCGTGCTTTTTATTTTTCCACGAAATAAACAATTAACTTACTAATTTCTTTAAAACACACATGGTTTATTAAACTTAATAGGTTCATTCATTCACTCCTTACTTATCGATAAAAAAATTATCGATTACTTCAAGCACTACTGTCATTATTTGACATTAGTAATCGCCCCTCACCCCCGCAAGAATTGGTTGATCGTAATTTCATACATTCTTGTCGGGTTTCGTGTCCAGTGGTTAATTCGTCCAAGTCTGACCACCATGGTCTATGTTAGAAACAAATAATAAATGTAACCACCAGTTATGATAAATTTTAACAAGAAGAACATTGGAACAAATGAACTCGACCACAAGTGAATTTTCAGATGGGACTTGAACCCACGACCTTTGGGAAATCGGCCCACTGCTCTAACCAATGAGCCACTTGAGACCAACCGAGACTTGCGGACCACTGTCGAAATTCTCCGATACTTTTATATTTTTAATACGCTGTAAGAATATCCTTCCTTGCATTCGAAAGAGAAAAAAAACAAATGTTTAACGATCAATTATGATGCAACAGCTAATAATTTATGATTTTTGAATTTTTGCGTTGTCAATGCTATTTTTATACTTATGATAAATTTTAAATGTTAATGTACAACGAACTATGATAATGTACAACATAAGTCTAATACTAAAAAACAATACCGTGACTGATTGATAGGCAACGCACAGCCCAAACGGCTAAACCAATTAAACTAAAATTTTGCATACAGGTTCTTTTAACGATATTGACGAGCACTAAGGAAGGATTTTTGATATTACCACGGGAACGGGAACCATGCGGGTGTAATAAACAACTTTTTTTCTTTAGTTTGAAGCTATATTTAAAATATAACGAGCTCAAAGTTCGTAGGGTTGCGTCGTTTAATTACAGAGTTCCTATAGTTATCTTCTGGCTCCATCATCAGGCCTTAGATGTTATCTAAGACCTGAGTCCTCGTCCATGTTATCTCCCTGCGTACCGCTTCCAGCCAATTTCTTCTTGTTAGGGGTTCAACTGTAAATCTGAAATTAATTTGAGTAGTTCCTACATTAAAATTGGATTTAATTATACACATAATTTAACACGGCAAGAAGGGCGCTATTTGTACGTGTAACGTTCTAGCTTTAACTCCCGGAATATATCAGTATAAAGTAAGCATGAATTTGGTCGCGAATTATTTTGTTGAGGAGTTATTTTAAAACTATCATATTTCCTAAGACATTCATTAAAATTAAATGATGTAAAGGACAATTTTGGTCAAAATTAAATACTTGTGATGATTAACGTATTTATTTAGATAAGGATTAATATCATGTTTATGAAAACAGCTTCTCAAATAATACATTAGTTTAGAACAAATTTTATTATCTTAAAAATGGTTAAAGTGAGTTAACCATAAAACATAGACATATGCTGTCGCGGACTTTTTTTTTGAACTTTTGATGAGGAACAATTTCGTCATACATGATTTTTACGTAACTTTAACCGTTTACACACCGTCCGCAACGAAAGCTCCCAAAAATAATATTTTTCCCCCGTTTTTGCAACGTTTTACATTAATGCTCTGCTCTTATTAATCGTAGCGTGATATTAAATGTCTTATTATCTTCCGAGATAAATGGACTATCCAGCACAAAATAAAAATTCAATTCGAACTAGTAGTTCCGGAGATTAGCGTGCTCAAACAATCAAACTCGTCAGCATTATAATATTCCTACTAAATATTACGAACCTTATTATCATTTATGACTAGCGGCCGTTCTCGGTTTCACTCGCCGCGTGGTTGCCGTTACCATGGGAATATCAGGATAATTATAAATATTTGCATACAATGTCTTTTTCTGATGTATAAGCTACATTGCTGTAAAGTTTCATCTTAATCAGTTCAGTAGTTTTTGAGTGAAAGAGTAACAAACATTCATCCACTCAAATATCGTCACAAACTTTTAAACTTATAATATTCGGTAATAATTGCAAAGTTACTAGTTAGATCTACAGTGCCTACTAAGCTGGAAAACCAATGCACGCCCCTGCCTATACGACATAACAAATGACAATTGATTGAATGAATGATACATATAACCCAACTAAATTACTTATGCAATATCTTTGAAGAATTTACATGTACAATGATTAGTTTTTGAAATGACGTATTACATTTTGTTTACATACCAAATTTTATTTATTTTACGAATTTTATTTATTTTATTTTTTTATTGTCCGGTATGATTTTTACAAATTAACACAGCGCATTTACCCATACAGAGGGGTAAAGGCGAACGCGGTCCTCGTTACGCGTCCAGTGGTTAATTCTTCCAAGATATAAATGTATGTATGTGAACTTATTTCTTAGTAACTGCCTCCGTGGTGCAGTTGGTATATAGCGGGTCGCACTTCGACGGCAACGCGGAAGTTCTGGGTTCAAATCCCGGGTCAGATAAAAAAATGTGTCCTGAGTTTTTCTGCTTAGAATTTCTCAGTGATAGTCCAGACTCCAGAGTCTGGATGTTGGTATCAGAGCCTCTGGTAAATGAGTAGGTAGATTTTAATTTAAGATTAATAGTAACAAGTTCGTGTAGTTGACAATTAATGATTTCATACTTTAAGTAAATTTAAACGTTGGTTTAATTGCCTCCGTGGTGCAGTTGGTATATAGCGGGTCGCACTTCGACGGCAACGCGGAAGTTCTGGGTTCAAATCCCGGGTCAGATCAAAAAATGTATCCTGAGTTTTTCTGCTTAGAATTTCTCAGTGATAGTTCAGACTCCAGAGTCTGGATGTTGGTATCAGAGCCTCTGGTAAATGTGTAGGTAGATTTTAATTTAAGATTAATAGTAACAAGTTCGTGTAGTTGACAATTAATGATTTCATACTTTAAGTCAATTTAAACGTTGGTTTAATTTCCTTAACTATTATTTTATTCTTGTGAACTTGCTTTGTTAAGAATAAGAAAGTACAGAAAGTCACTTTTTTTTTCAGAATCGAAATGAAGACACCTTTCTTTTGTTGTTCCTCGAGACAATTAAAAAAAAACAATAAAGTTGCAAAAAACAATCAATCAAAATGCGTTACATTAGGTTTGCAAATTTTTTGTACAGTCAACGGCATAACAATGGAATACATTTATGCCTTCCTCATAACATGGTTATTCTGATATTGATCATTTTTTACTAAAAAAAATATGCTTGATGTTCCGTTCCGTGGACCATACATTGACATCAAGCGTTTTCCGACGTGGCATCTTGTGTTGCACTTAGGTACATATTCAAATGTTCTCAAAACGTTTATAATAGCTAATACCTACCTATTTACAATTACTAATTTACAATTCACTAAACAGCGTTTACTCGCAAACAAAACTATCACTAAATATTTACAAAGTACCAACTTGTATGTAGGTAGGTGTACAAAATATTTACAACACTTATCTATCACTAATATCAACATCCAAGCGCAAACTTTCAACAGCCGAACTGCGAACTATACGTACTGTACCATCTGCGCTATATTTTTTTTGACGAAAAGTCAAAGCAAAGGAACGGAGCGGGCCGAAATGCGACACAGCCTCCCCGTGCGAACGCTAGGGAGATACTGACCACCCGTCTCCACCCACGCGGGCCGCGCGTGGAAATTGCAGGGTATAATTGATTTAATAAAACCTCAATCATTATTTTGAAAAAAACATTTGCATTGCAACACTTGCATTTTATAAATCATTAAATGTTCTATCATTTGGTGAAAGAATCATTAAAATCGCTTTAGGCATTTAGAAGCAGTAAGAAATTTTATGGGTAAAATTATAGAAAAGTTAAGATTTTTTTTTGTTGAAACTAACAGTAATTATAAAAAAAATTAACTTGCTTTTTATTGTTCAATATATTATATTTATGATATATATTTTTTATAATATTTGGATCATCCGTTTAGGAGAAGAAGGCCTTCAAAGAGAGGTCTATTTTGCAGTATGGCCCTACTTATCGCCTTAAGCTATTTAAATACGTGAAATTGTATTTTTGACAATAATATTGCTTATTTACAAGCCTCATGATAGCGCATATTTACAAAGATAATAGAACACAGTAGCGACATCTAGTGAGCAGTTGTGGAACCAGTGCCAATAATTTACCTTGAAGCACACGTTAAGCACTGTAAAAGCACGCTTTTAGAGCATCACTTTATTTGGTTCTGATCTGAACTGACACCTGTAACTTGTCACAAATGTAAATCAAGAACGGACGTAAAAAATACTATAAAATGCTCAAAATGTAAAAATACGTATGAATTCGAATGTGTAGGATTTCCAGAAAATTTTTATAGAATCATGGAATCAGTAAAAAACAAAATTGGGTGTGTTCAACATGTACACAAAAAATTACACAGAATGCAAGTAAAAGTGACAGAAATGTTACGTTAAGAAAAAATTGTAGCTCGAAAAATAATAACCTGTCAAAAAGTAAATCACCAAATAATAAAGAAACAATAATTAATGACTCGCCGGCGTGTTTGACGTCCTTATCGGACTCCGAGTCTTACTATTCTCACACAGTTATTAGTCCTAATATTTCTGTCACATCGGATGACTCATACGTATCAACAGAACGACTCTCAAAGAGTGTAGATCACACACTTTTAAATGATACAACTACAGAATTCGAGCTAAAAGAGGAGATAAACTTTTTAAAAAATAATTTAAGTTCCACTGAGGCGGAGTTGGAAAATACTATTTTAGAGAACAGCGATTTATAGAAATGTATCATTAAAAAAAATAACGAAATATTGTTGCTGAAAAGTCTATGTTTATTTTCACAAAGAACAGATCCAAATATTGAAAATAAAAGATACTCTCTGCAATGTTCAGATTTCGCTACTCCGCCTAGAAGCATTTCAACTGATAAAAAGGCAAAATCAACAAATATACAAAACCTTCAAAAATTGATAGAGGACCTAACCCAGTCTCTCAGGAATGCTCAATTGGAAATAGATAACTTGAATAAAGAGATTATTGGACTTAACTTAATGAAAAGGTTTGTATTGAGCTCTTTGGTTAGCCTCAGACAACCTTTGAAGATATTATGGTATATCTTATGGTTTTAAAATGATAAAGTCCGAGAGTTACTTTAACTGGTATAATTAGTCTATTCACATACAACAATAAAAACAAATAATAAAAGTCACTAAGTTAATAAACTGGTAAAATAATTATAAATACGAAAATGGTATAAAAATGGTAAAATGGTAATATTGAGCACGCGTTGCGCGAATGGTGGCGATCGACATACTAAATTAAATTCACTTAAAATAAATGGTAATTAATAAAATGTGCAAATTGCATCAAATGCAATTTGCTGAGCTGTTCGTTTGCATAGCACCGAACATGCTCCCGCGCGACTGAGATGAGGAGATGACAATGGTTCTTAAGATGTGGTAAAGAAAATATTTAAAACTATACTTGTTTAAAAAGCAATGACATAAAAGCATGACTAATGTAACATGATATTCTAATGCACTTAAATTCAATTGTATTAACAGTGGTAGTATTACATTACATACTTAATCATATTTAAATGAATCTTATTTATAACCTAATTATTTGAAAACAAATTAAACTAAAGAGTCTTCCACTGTCGACACATTTGGTTTTTTGTCTTTGTTTATCACCCGTTTTACACTGGGCCACCGATTGGCTAACGCATGCAACCGTACACTAGAACGACCTTGACCTAATTCACTGACACTCAGCTGACGGTCAGCTGTACTCTGCTTTCGCGATTGCACTACACTATACACTGGTTCTGCTGCAGTGGTTGTCTGCCTCGGCCGTGGTGATGGTATGGCCGTCTGCAGCTCCTGCCCCGGCTCCTCCCGGGGTAGCCCTCCCCGGGAACGAGGTGAAGAGGTCGATAGCAAACAGCATTGACGCTTCCTCCAAATCCACAATACTCCAACAACCAATGCTGCTGCTACAAGCACATACATGATGCTGTATTGATGAACATCATGCGACGATATATCATCAATCGCGACTTTGTTGTTCTTTAAGTCGTTAACCTGCTTCTCTAAATTCGCCAAAGAAGCATTTAAATTCGATAAACTTGGTTCAGTGCTGTTATCTATTGGGATTGGTAAGTTTACTAAATGGTTTATCTGGTCTATTTCTGGTATCATAATGTGTGGTGTATAATTAATTTGGTTCGTCATTGAATTTGAAAAATGCAATGTAAAATCTTTGCCTTTAATTATGCAGTTCGAACTCGTGCCAATGAACCCGGCGCCTATCAAGTGACGCACGGTAACTTGATCATTACAAATAATTTTAATTGTAGAAATATCGCAACAGAAATATAGATACTGTTGTGAAGAATGTAATTCTGTCCATCTGTTCTGACACGGCGAATTGGTGACCTCACATTGCTGGTTGTCCATGGTTTTTTGGCAAAAACTTTCATCGTTTTTCAAGGACAATATGGGTTTAGGCATATGACACATGTATGCTACGCCATTATGTAAACATGCGTTCAACTCTGGTAAGGTGATGGTAATAAATGCATCTTTTCTAAAGTTCACCGCTACATAATCCGATATAGGCAGTAGGGTGACCATATTGTTTTCTATTTGGTGCGGAATTGGTATAATTTTATACAATTGGTAATTTTCTCTGTCAATCAATGGGAAGTTTATTTCAACTATTAGGTAGTTGTAGGTAACTCGAGCTTTAACTTTTAGTAATTTATAGATGTATTGCAGACCTGTATCAATATTATCAATTGGTAATGTTAATTCTCTTGGCATTTGTGCGTAAATAACTTGCAGTTCTTTTTTTATTCGATCAGGAGTTAATAAATGTAAACTGATTTGACCATGGTATATATCTGTTATGGTATCGAGCATTGTGTCTTGTAATCTCTTTATATTTTGCAGCAAACTGTTACCGGCCATGGCAGACAGCGTGAATTCTTGGACGTACGATATGTTTAAGATTTCTTTTTGAATAAAATTAGTAGCCGTTTGCAATTCATTAATCTTCTTGTTAATTATTTTATGTTGCTTGTCAACGGTAGCTTCCATTCTCTTCATAAGATTGAACTCGGCTTCAATTACAGAAGTTTGGTTTTTGTACAACTCGACTATATGGTTCTCGTTTTTCTGTATGGTAGCAATATCTTGACTATATTTTTCTGCGAATCGCGAGTCCAGTACGCCGAACAAATCATTAGCTAGAACTCCGACACCGTTGATAAGACCGCGGCGCCGCCGACGGCGTCTAGCGTGGACGTTAAAATGCTGCGTAAGTAAAAGTTCATTGTAGTAATTTATTTCTTGGAACTCGTGCTGTAGTTGTGATAATATTAAATTACAATGACTTTGTTTATCTATGGTTATGCATAGCGTTTCAAGATAACTAGTTATTTTAGTAAATGTCTCCAGGCCTGTCCAATATGGTTGTAGATCGTAGTATACCACTAGGGTCCACTTGTCTCTTATAATTTGCATTTTCGATACAGAGTCAAAATATAATGTTTGGTTGGTGGGCAGGTTTTGAATAGATTCCACTCCACTTGCTGGTGACAGTAATGACATAAAAAATATCAACGCAGTAGCTATGCTTGTAAAAGATTTCTTGGTAAATCCTTTTCTTTTTTCTGGTATTGAGTTTTCTTCTTGTATTGGTTGTGTTGGTAGGTCTGTTAGTGGTATTTCTGGTTGGTTATTGTGGTAAACTGGTAATATGGATAGTTTAACAATAGGTCGTTTCATATAGCCATTTTTAGTTTTTAGTGTGACAACCCTGACCAAGCCATCTTCTCCTGGATGCAATTCTGTAACACGACCCATTGCCCACTTCCCAGGTGGTAAGTTGTCGTCTTGTATCACTACTAAGTCGTTTATGGTAATATTCTTTTGTGTGACAGTCCACTTATTTCTAGAAGATAATTGAGTTAGGTATTCACTCTTCCATTTATTCCACACATCCTGGAATAATTTCTTAACTAAATGCCATCTGGTTCTGGCATCTTTTTCGGTTTCGATTATGGTTGACCCTGGTCTTGCAGTTAGAAAATGGGCCGGTGTTAATATATTAAGATCTTCTGGATCTTCCGACATCGAGCACAAGGGGCGTGAGTTAAGGCACGCTTCTATTTTTGACAATAGTGTCGTATATTCCTCGTAGGTCAGTTTTTGAGTTCCCACTACTCGTTTCAGATGGTGCTTGAGGCTGCGAACTGCTCTTTCCCATAACCCTCCTGCATTGGGCCACGAAGGGGCATTAAAGTGCCATTCGATCCCTAATTCGTTGACCTCTGATAAGAAACTGTCATTAAAAATTTCTTGTAGATAGTGCTGTTCCTCTTGAAGTGCTCGATTCGCTCCTACGAAATTGGTACCGTTGTCGCTGTATATATGCCGTGGGGCACCGCGACGAGCTGACATTCTGGTTAAAGCTGCTAGAAATGCTGAGCTGCTCAAATCGGATACGAGTTCTATATGAACAGCTTTCGTAGCCATGCATATAAATAGTGCAATGTAACCTTTGGTTGTCTTTATCCCGCGTCCTTTATTTGCTTTAACTTCGACAAAACCCGTGTAATCGACACCACAATGATAAAAAGCTTGCTCAGGATTAACTCGGGATGCTGGTAAATCACCCATTAGCTGGTATTGCTTAATAGGATTTTGTTTTCTACATATTACACATTGCCTAATAAACTTTTTAACTGTCATATAACCGTTAATTAGCCAATATTTTTGTCTTAAGTTTGCCAATGTAAGGCGGGCTCCTCCATGAAATGTTAATTCGTGAGCCTGCTGTATCAGCAACGTGGTGAGGCGATGGTTCGATGGTAAAATTATAGGATACTTCATATTCCAATTGATGTCAGCGTTTCTCAACCTTCCACCCACACGCAAAAGTCCGTCTTGGTCTAATACTGGGTTGAGATTTAATATTTTACTCTTATTATGCACTTTACCGTGTTTCTGTAAATGTTGTATATCATCAGTAAATTCTAATTGTTGAATATTTTTGATGATTAGCAGTTTTGCGTTACTCAGTTCATGCAACGTGAGATATGGTTGGTGAATCACCTTTTTATAGGTAGGTAATCGTAATATCCAAGCAAAATAGCGTATGATTTTATTTAATGAGCTGTAGGTACTCAATAAATAAATTATAATATTTAACATGGTATTATCTTTCATAGTTACGGCATTCACTTGTTTAATAAAAGATTTTTTCGTTTCTAAATCGGTTTCGAAAACGATTGTTTCTGGTTCATTGGTGGTGGTAAATGATGGAAGCCATGAAGGTCCTTGCCACCATAATTCATGGTTTTTTAACTGGTTTGTGGTTAAACCACGAGTGGCGCAATCGGCGGGATTTTCACATGTTTTTACGTAGCGCCATTGGTTTGATGGTAAAGATAAATTAATTTCTTTGACACGGTTTGCTACAAACGTATTCCAACGTGTAGTTTCGCCCTGTAACCATCCTAAGACTGCAGTAGAGTCAGTCCAGGCATATATATGTATGGTATAATTTGGTAAACAATTTTTAATTTTAGTCATAAGTTCTGTTAACAATTTAGCGCCCATCAATTCTAATCTAGGGATTGTTATTTCTTTAGTAACTGGTACAAGTCTGGACTTAGCCGCGACTAATGTTATGGTGACGTCATCGCTGTTAATAATTTTACAATAAATTACTGCAGCGTATGCCTTTTTGGACGCATCACAAAATCCATGCAACTGCACACTTTGGTTTTCTTTAATTCCCAGCCACCTGCTTAATTTAATGGTATTTATTTCAGCCAAATCAATTTTTAACTTACTCCATTCGTTATTTATTTCCTCTGGTAGGGGGTCATCCCATTTTAATTCACATAACCAGACTTTTTGAAAAAGTATTTTTAGTTTGGTGCTAAGCGGGGTGAGCCAGCCTAGGGGGTCAAATAGTTTGGAAATGTCGGAGAGCAAAGATCTTTTTGTTGGTACTGATGGTGAAGTTGGGTTAATTTTTGACTGAAAGGTAAATTCGTCTTTCAGTGGGTCCCAACTTAATCCTAACGTCTTTGAGGAGGTTATTTCTTTAAACTCGTACGTTTTTTGGTTCCGTAGGCAAATGTCTAAGTCCTCTAAAAGCTGTGGTTCATTTGCAGTCCATTTCCTTAGGTTAAATCCAGCTGACTGCAGTAATTTTATTAATTCATCTCTTAATTTCAGAGCAGACTCAATATTATGCTGTCCTCCGCAAAAATCATCCATATAAAAATTATTTTCGAGAGCTAAGGCTGCGTTAGGAAAATTTTCTTTTTCGTCCGTCGCTAACTGTTTTAAACACATCATAGCTAAAAATGGTGCCGGTTTCGTACCGTATGTAACCGTGGTTAATTGGTATGGTAAAATAGGTTGGTTTAAGGAATTTCGCCATAATATTTTTTGGTAAATCTGATCTTCACTATGCACTCGTATTATGCGGTACATTTTTTCGATGTCAGCAGAAAATACAAACTGGTATTGCCTCCATTTTATAATTAGTTCCTGAATGTCCTGTTGGAGATTTGGTCCTCTGTACAAGACGTCATTAAGGCTGTACCCTGTGGAAGACTTAGCCGAGGCATTAAAAACTACTCTCAATTTAGTGGTGGTAGAGTCTTCCCGGGTAACTGCATGGTGGGGTAAATAACTCTCTGTTGTCATGTTTGTTGATGGTATCATATGATTCATGGTATAATATTCATTAATAAATGCATGGTAATCTATTTTTTGGTTTTCACTTTTTTCTAACTTCTTCTCCAGATTTCTAAACTGCGCTAATGCCTTATCTTTGGTAGATCCTAACTTTTCTTTTAACTCTTTATTAAATGGTAGTCGAACTTCATACGTCCCGTCTTCCAATCTCTTGGTGGTCGATAAAAAGTGTTGTAAGCACTCGTGATCTTCAACAGACATTTCGACTTGCTGGTTTATATCTTCCGTCTCCCAAAAGCGGGACAAATCTTCCGTGTTATGTAAAATCACATTGCAATGGTAAACTGGTTGCATTGAACCGCACAGCAGCCATCCTAACTGCGTTTGCTGCGCGATCGGTTGGTGTTCATTATCTCCACGCAAAATGCCTCCTAACATAATTTTGCTATAGACATCCGCACCGAGGAGTAAATCAACTGGTCGACTTATGTTGAACTGAGGGTCTGCTAAATTTATATTTTTTATATGTGACCATGATGGCTTAATAAAAGTTTTATTTGGTAAACTTTTTATTAAGTTATTCATTATTATTACATTGGTATCAATATAAAAATCATTGCATTTTGATTGAATGGTAACAGTAATCATTCCTTTACAGTTATTCTCCTTTTCACCCACTCCATATATTTTTCCTTTACAATGCTTTCTTTTTAGTCCTAAAACTTGTGCTGAATGCTCATTAATAAGAGAAATTTGAGATCCTTGGTCAATTAAGGCTCTCATGGTATGCTGAGTCCCGTCTGATCCTGTAATTTTGACCAAAGCGGTAGCTAACAGTATCTCCGACATATCATCCCAGGTCACGTGACTAGAGGATGTCACACGATCTTTGTTTACAGGATTTATCGAGTCTGGTTTCGGGTTCGAGTATGGTTTTGCTGGTATATTAAATTGTTTATTAGTCATAGTCATAGCGTCATGCAATAGCGAATTATGTTTACCAAGACATTTTCGACATCTTTTGGTAGAAAAACATGGTTTATTTAAATGGTTAATTAAGCAGTTATGACAACATTTCAGCTGGTCAATGGACTTTAGTTTCTGCTCGTTCGTCATTTGCAAAAATTTGCTGCATTGCCATAACCCGTGGTCAGCGTTACACAATGCGCAGGTAATTGACCTCGCGACATGGAACGTTTTCATAGTTCTTACATTATTGATATTGGTTTTTTGCGAGTTATAATTGGTATTAGGATTATAATTAGATCTTTGGTTGTATGGAAAACTTTGATGCATCAATTGGTTTTGATAATGGTTATGAGTGGTTCCTTTAGCCAGGTTTGGTTCTTGTTTACGTTTCGATGCCTCTAATGTGGTAAACTTACTCTCTAAATAATCTAAAAATTCTTGAAGTACTGGTAACTCTCTTGGTTTCTTCACAGACTCTACGTATTCTGAGAACGATTCGCTGTCAAGTTTCTGCCCTAATAAGTGCACTAATAGCGGATCCCAAGTGGTGATATCTACTCCCAAATTTTGTATCGCATGCAAACATTCTTTTGTCACATCATGCAGCTTTTTTATCATGTTAAGTGACTGTTGTTGAATATTAGGAAGCCCTAATAACGTGTTGAGATATGACGTAAAGATAAGTCGCTTATTACCGTAACGATGGTTTAACAACTCCCAACACACTTCGTAATTATCTGAACTGATCTGAAGGTGATGAATGAGTCGCTCAGCTTCCCCACTCACCTTACTTTTTAAAAACTGCATTTTTTGTGCATTACTTAGCGACGGATTCTTATGAATGGCTTCATCGAATAAATCTTTAAACGGAACCCAATGGTGATAATTACCGCTAAATACTGGAATATCCATTTGCGGCGTCGATTTTTCGCGATGTGATACTGACCACATCTTGGTGTTAATGGTCTTCTTAAGTTCGGTAAATATTTTTTCATACCTGGTAAATTGTTCCTGGTAGTGGTCGTCATCCCCGTCAGATTCACCTTCTATCTCCCAATGCAATTGATCGATGATGCTCCAACGAGTCTGCAGTGATTTAAGGGCATCCTCGAACTCCCAACGATTTTTTATGCTTTCTACATCTATCGAGCTTACCGTACGCATAAATGCTTTAAAATTGATGGTCTGTTTCTTAATCATGTCCCCCAGTTTGGTACTGCTGTTGGACATAATAACCTGCTGTGGTTGACACTGACTCGATATAGCTAATGAATCAGTACCAGTGGACGGCCCTGGTCCGTATACCGCCTCAGCTTCTGCTTTACGAGGGGTAACACCTTGCTGCACCTGCGCTTCTGATCTACGTGGTTGCTGTGGCAACAGCTGCTCTAAGGTTTTATTAATTAACTCTTTAATGGTCAAATAGAGTTCTTCCGCTGTATCAAAACAACGTTTCTTAAAATACACATGGTCAAATTCTGCAATTTCGCACATTTTGGTATGGTTTTGATGGTACTCACTCCAATAACTTTCCAGTAACTCCAACTTCCGTTTACAATAATCCCTGGTTTTCCTCTCTGCCCCATCTTTCTTGATATTGGTTAAAAGCTTTTTAAGAGTTTCAAAAATCTCAGTCTGATTGACAAAAAGATTCTCCATATTTCTGGTTCCGACGTAATAAAAGTAAAAAAATGGTAAGATCTGACCTTATTTTCGCCTTACTCTGCTTACAAGTAATGCTGGTTACAAGTCACTGCAATCCTGTTGTTCACTGTTCACCAATAGGCACTGGTTGGTTTGACAAGTCTTCGACCGCACGAACACTAATGGTCAAGTTATTCGCGAACCGAAGTCCTTATTCTCGAAGGACCATGAAAAGGTTTGTATTGAGCTCTTTGGTTAGCCTCAGACAACCTTTGAAGATATTATGGTATATCTTATGGTTTTAAAATGATAAAGTCCGAGAGTTACTTTAACTGGTATAATTAGTCTATTCACATACAACAATAAAAACAAATAATAAAAGTCACTAAGTTAATAAACTGGTAAAATAATTATAAATACGAAAATGGTATAAAAATGGTAAAATGGTAATATTGAGCACGCGTTGCGCGAATGGTGGCGATCGACATACTAAATTAAATTCACTTAAAATAAATGGTAATTAATAAAATGTGCAAATTGCATCAAATGCAATTTGCTGAGCTGTTCGTTTGCATAGCACCGAACACTTAAGGAAAAGCTAAACAACACAAACTCGGTAGCCGAAAGGAGCACCAACTGTTTGGAACTGTCAGATCAGCCTCAAAATGATCACTCGTCTTCTTTTATATCTAACAAATAAAGAAACGGCATAACATATATATAATAGGTGACGAGCTGCTAAGTGGACTATCTTCTATCATGAACAAATCTAGAACTGGGCAGTGGAATGACATTTATAATACTTCAGCAACGATACTCACAGGCGCATCAAGCTCTCAAATACTACCATACTGCGAAAAGCTACAGAAGTGTCTTTCAGATGAAGATATTGTTATCTTAAGCATGGGTTCCCATGATAGCGATTTGCATGTTTTACACTCAAATATCTGCATAGTGATGAACTTGTTGAGAAAATCATTTATATATGTTTTACCTATCACTAATAATCCACACTTTAATGAACATAAATTGTATAAATCTATGGATGTTTGGATAAAACATTTCTCTAACTGTAAATTAATGGATTTGAATTGTGTAACCACTAATGATTATTTAAATAAAATTTGTAATAAAGTTAACATAGACTTTGACTATAACAAGTACAAAACGCAATATTTGACATTTAAAAATATATTAAAGTTGACAAATAATTTTAATAAAATTTTTAAGAAAACAGTAAAATGCAATACTTCTAAAAAGGGCACAATACCCTACTATTTTAAGGCTATGTCTACATATAAGAACATAGACAATTCCCAAAGTACTACTACACTGCCGTTGCTTAACAATACGGAGCGCAATACTTTTTTTCGTAAGTAAGAAATTACATCTATTTGTTGTCTTTCATCAGAATATACAAGGATTGTTATCAAAGAAGGAGGTAATTGAAATCACTCTATCACAAAATCTTTTTGATAGTCCGGACGTTCTTTGCTTCACGGAAACATTCGTGCAAAACGGGGATGAAAAGCATATATTTTTTAAAAATTATACACTTGCCGCTTTTTATTCCAGAGACTGTAAAAGGGGTGGAACTAGTATACTGGTTAGAAATGGTTTATTATTTCAAAATGTAACTTTTGGTGACATTCCAGCAGTTGATAGTATTTTTGAATATTGCGCCATTAATATTAAGAATTCTGATATTATTATAGTCTGCATATACAGAATACCAGCATATAAAAAAAATTATATTGACCAGTTTTTTGCCAAATTTGAACTTTTATTATATTGACTCATATCAAAATATACCAAAAAAAAAATTATTATGACGGGTGATTTTAATATAAATACTTTAGAGAATGATTACAAAACTGACCGACTGACTGAACTATTAAATATTTATCAACTAACTTTGCATATTACCGAACCTACAAGGGGCAAGTCTTGTATTGATCTAATTATTACTAATGCTGATGATGTTTCTGGGTCAGTTGTTCCATTGTGGCTATCTGATCACAACACAGCACAAATAGTTAGTTTTCCAGTAAAAAATAAAGACATACTACCAAAAAAACGTATATTTATAAACGTTGTTACAGTGACGAATATATAAATAAATTTAAATGTTATCTATCACAAATATCATTTTCTGAAACACTTGGTAACCCTGATTTAAATTCGGCTTTTAATGACTTTCATGAACTCTTTCTCACTATTTATAATTCTTGTTTTCCAATACTTAAAATCACAATTAAGTAATCACAAAAACAAACAAATTGGATCACAAAAGGACTAAAAAAGAGCTGTAATAAACAAAGAGTTTATCGATATAAGTATTATAAAAGTAAACCAATATTTGAAAAATTAAGTACCTTAAATATTAAAATTAATTATTAAAAACATGTATTTCTGAAGCAAAAAGATACAATAATAATAGAATTGTGCTAGGGAGCAAAAACAAATGTAAAGCTACTTCGGATGTAATTAAAAGCGTAACTTCAGCAAAAATATCTCGAGAATATATTCGTGAGATCGTTCATGACGACAATATTGAGACCGATCCAACTACAATTGCTATAGTGTTCAATGACCATTTCTCCTATAGTACAAACACTGCTAAAACCAGGGTGGATTTACCTACACAAAAGCAAAGTAATTCCATGTATTTGTCACCCGTAGACGCTAATATAGTTGAAAGGATTATAATGTCATTGAACAACACACCTTCGGTAGGCTATGACGGTATTGCCACCAAAGTTTTAAAAGCATGTAAAAAAGAAATAAGTGCCGTTTTAGTTTATTTAATTAACTTGTCCTTTGAGACTGGAGTATTCCCGGATAAATAAAAAATTTCAATTGTAAAACCTCTGTTCAAAAAAGGGGACAGAAAGTTGATTACAAATTACCGTCAATTAGTTTTAATACCAGTACTTTCCAAGATTTTTGAAAAGGTTATGCATCAGAAACTAATGTCATATTTCAACAAACATAACACTATTAAAAAAACACAATTTGGTTTCCAGAAAGGGAAATCGACCTCTCAAGCCATGTTTGAACTAGTAAATCAGGTCTTACAAAATACTAACAAAAACAGATATACATCGATTCTATTGTTAGATATGACTAGCACTTTTGACCTCGTATCACATGATCGCCTGCTCAATAAACTAGAATACAGTGGCATTAGCAGGGACCGGATACCGATATCTGCTGGATATCGATATTTTGAAGAAAATATCGATAATGGAATCGTTAACTGAGATATATATCGATATTTGTATCGCTAATATAAATACTAGTATAAAAGTATCGATAATTTTATCGATACCTAGTACTGATATGCTAGACTGCGACGCGACGTTGCCAGATCGCACGACACGTGTACCGCGGGCGCCGAGTGCGGACTGCTGCGAGTTGCGGAGAGGCACGATACGGCAACAGCGCGCAAGCAGCGAGCAAAGAGTTCATTTCATTTGATGTTTCATTATTCTCGCGCACGTCTACTTTCGTTTGTAATTAAAATTATTATTTTTAATTAATAATGGGACGGCAAAAACAGAACTCTGTTTACAAATACTTTGAAATAAACAAAAATTGTTCCAAATCAAAGTGCCTAGTGTGCAAAAAATATTTAAATGTAAGTAGTACTTACTCTATTCTTTCATTAGCTCTAAACATTATATTTGCCGCGTCGATTGACATATCATTTGGAAATCGGCCTAGTACCTACTTTTCGAGTTATTGAGGATTTTGTATGTTTAGGTATCGAAAAATTTACCTTAGCGATGCCGATGCATCACGTAATTTAATTTGAAAATCTTTGCTTCGAAATCTTGATCCCTTGCTGCTGACTTTTGTATCATCGTTTAATTTACCCACTATAATAGTTATACGAATAGGTGTACAATAGATCCCGCCCGGTTTCACCTGTGAAATTACATATTTTCTTCATATTTCTACTTTATTTTTGGCATTTAAATATAATTAAGTACTAGCATATAGAACAGACATCACGGATCAGATTGTTGCGCCATGCGTTGTTGTCTATAGACAACAACTCATTTATTTACTCGCCCGCCAACGCTCACCGCAACCACATAGTGAAATTGTGCCTACGAAAATAAATCGATCGACTGCGAAGCAAAAAGATAGTGGAGTAAGAGTAAGTAATCTGTAAGTAAACAAAACTTCAACGTAAACAAACCAAAACTAATTTAAGATAAATAATAGTAGAAAAAATCAACTCATCCGTAGCACCTCAGACGGGACTCGAACCCGCACCGGGCCGGAATCCCAAGATTCCGGCCCAATGCACTGGCCAATTATGCTACCGAGTCGCTAGTGGGAGCGGCGAAAAAATCCCAAGGGTGCGGGTTCGAGTCCCTTCTGAGGTGCTACGGGTGAGCTGATGTTTTCTAGTATTTTTTCTATTATTATTTATCTTAATATAAAAATAGCACTGTGAATGCGAAAAATCTAAAGGAGGATGATCAAAAATATATGGAGCCTGGTACCCGGGCCAATAAACTTATTATATATATCATTAGAAAGGTTTTGTTAAGTAGATTAAAGATTTCTATGGTGCTTCACTTAATTTGCTGTCCGATCCGAGTATTTTTATTTCACTTCGTTTATTTCTCTAAAGCTTTGACAGCGTAAATTATTATAAGATCACTTGATAACTTATAACGCATGAATATCTACACACGCAATTCTATACACACATACATGCACACTCACACACACACATTACTTATATTCACTTACTTAATGTAAAATGTAACTTGGTTCTATATTTTAGATCAATATTTATCTCTCATGTTGCTTTAGTGATTAAATTATTACCTACCTAATTTGTTTGGTCCGGAGGTAAAGAGTCTGGTAATCTGTAATACAGTTTCTGCAGATACCAGTCTCTCACATAGATTACTCTAAGTATATGTTTAACTTTAGGTTATGATAAATAACTCTGTGTGAGAGAACAATAAATGTCTTTTTTATTTTTTATTATGAAGAATGTGTCGCATATGTGTGCATGCTAAATTTTCTTTGACAACTCACGCTCGCACTGCGCATGCGTAGCTGCAATCTTTGCGAGCGCTGCGACAATTTGTATCGTGGAGACTGTCTCTTCTATACGCTAGTAATTATATTTCAATGATATCTGGTAATTCTTTTCGCTCGTTTTTTCGTCGATTTTTTGCATTTCTGCTGCAAATCGACAAAAATCGCCCTCCCGCCCACCGAACAATCTACTTATTAGAAATAAAACATTTTTTACGGATTACAGCGCGTAGATTGTAAATTCAGGTGATGTTTTAGAATTATTTAGTTTGGATTTATTGGTTTTTTGAATTTCCGACGTTTCGACACCTTTCCAGGGGCCGTGGTCATGGGAGGTCCTCCCGTGACCACGGCCCCTGGAAAGGTGCCTGTGTGCTGAACTAACAATATACGCGCTGTAATCCGTAAAAAGTGTTTTATTTCTAATGAACTGTATGCGCGGAAATCTACTTATTGTTATTTTTGTTGTTTATCTTTATTTTTATAAGCAATAAACAGTTTATAGTATTTATAAGATGAACTATGATCATTTTGATAAGGTATATACGAGTATGTATAGATTTTAAAACATACCTATTTATTTTTTTGCAGAGTATCAATGGCTCAAACCTGATAAATCATCTTAAAATACATAAAAAAGAATATGAAGACGTGTTGTCTCTCAATAGTACACAAAAGAGTAACACCAAAAAGTCCTTCAATACGGAAATAGTTTCTAGAGAGTGTACCAAACTTGTGACTTTCCATGGTCGCCCTTTAGCTCTCATAGATGATGAAGCATTTCAAAACATTTTATCTTTGATACCTGACTGCAATCTAAAAATAAATTCAAAATATATAAGAAAGGACATTATTGAAACGGCTGGGAATTTACGTATGGCTTTGGCTAGAGAACTTCAAGACAAAATTATCAGTATAAAAATTGACATAGCTTCACTGGCGCTGAGAAGCTTCATGGGAGTAAATGCCCAGTATCTAGAAAAAGGGACAATTGTATTAAAAAATTTAGCAATGCTTGAGCTGTTGGAAAGGCATACGTCAGAAAATCTAAAGGAACAAATGTTATATGTTTTACAAAGATTCAGAATTGGTTTAGAAAACGTTTATAGTTTTACAACAGACAACGGAGCTAATATGCTCAAGATGGGGAAGCTTCTGAATGAAACACAAATTCAACAAAATCAGAGTGTTTCTCTGTCTACTAACGATGAAGATCACAGTGATAGAGATCGGAGCGTGTTTACCGAAGACGATGATCAAAATGATACAGTCATGGAGGTAATGGAAGACACTGAAAATGACTCTGAACATTCAGATTCTGACTTGGATTATGACGCTGATACTGGCCTAGATACTGACGATATACAAAACCAATATACTGAAACAATTACTTCGTCATTATCTGTACATTTTCACGAAAACACAACTCAACAGAGAAATATACCAGCAGTCAGATGCGCAGCTCATACCTTACAGTTGTCTGTTTTACATGTTTGCAATAATACTCAAGTTAAAGAAGTAATCGATGACGCGAGAAAAGCTGCTAAAATATTGCGAACTCAAATATATGCTGCTATAATCGCAAAAGCACAAAAAAAACAAGCAATCCTAGACTGCCCGACTAGGTGGAACTCCACTATTGATATGATAAAAAGGCTAATAGAATTAAAAGACATTTGCGACAACGCTCGAAATGACAATCTGAACTTAACGGAAACGACTTGGAATACACTACAAGATTATTTGATTTCTCTATCACCCGCTAAAGAGCTATCAAAAGTCCTACAACAAGAGCAGCTCACAATTGGTGATTTTTATTTACAGTGGCTGTTGTGCAAAATTAAATTAAGAAAAATTAACACAGCCTTGAGCACATTGCTGGTTAATTCTATGGAGAACAGAGAACATACTTTAATTGATAATGACGCTTTTATATGTGCAGTTTTTCTCGACGGAAGAGTAAATTCAACACTTTCGGACGACCAACGAGAATCCGCAAAATCAAAATTACTAGAATTGTATCACTATTTAATAAATTTAAATAATAATAAGGAAAATGAGCCCCATTCTTCTTCTAGTTCTGGATCCTTGCCGCAAACAAATGCTAATGACAACAGCGCAAGAAATGAGTTAGAAAACTTTCTGAGTGTAAAATATGTTGAGGCTCAAAGTGATATTCAAGTTCTTTTACAACGCTGCATAAACGTGCCGGTTAATGTGTTTCGAAATTTAGATGAAGAATTGACGGCGTTTCTTAAAGAACCTCTATTAAAATCTACTGAAAATATATTGAATTACTGGGAGATGAATAAGAATAATTATCCTAGGCTTTATAAAGTAGCTTCTGTCGTGTTAGCTACTCCAGCGACACAAGTCAGTGTGGAACGACTATTCTCCTCTTTGAAGTTTGTCGTTTCAAGGTACCGATTTAATTTGAAACGCAGTTTAATTGAAGATATCATTTTTATTCGAAATAATAAATTATACAACAAATAGATTATATAGTTACTATTTCACATTTTGTTGTATAATTTGTATGGTATAATTTTAATGAAAGATATTTTTTTTCCGAGTATAAATGATATCTTTGATTAAACTGCGTATAATAATAATAATGATAGATACATTACAGATAGATTTAATAATAATAGATCAAATTGATCAGATTGATCTATTATTAACTAGAATCACTCAAATACAAAAGCGATTATATTAAATTAAATTATATTTGGTAAAAATCATCACACTATTGCACATTTTGTTCTTGCATAAGGACAAAATCATTAGGTACAAGATAAATGCGCGTTTGCACTAAACTTAAGAATCGCCTAAGTCTTTTCCTAACTACAACTTAACCAAATTAAAACTGTGTCATTAACTTAGCTGTCATGCAGCTTTCATGCGCCTATTTATTTTGGTCGAATTGTAGTTAGGTAAAGACTTGTGCATAGTGACTTAGTTTTGAATATTTGAATACTTAACATTTTTGAAATGATTTATAGCTTTCAAAACACTGCCAGTTTTAGTTAATAATGATAATAATAATAAGTTCAAAATTATAAGTGTTTTAGTTTTGAATAAAAGATGTTTGAGGTTGTTATTATGTAAGTAGTTGAATTTAATTTTTCAAATAATTTATCACTTTTCTCTGAAAGCTTTAGTTTATATTTAGATTATCAATCCAAAGTCGATTTGTTGAAAAGATTGTTTTTTTTTAATGTATCTTAAGATTGTCAATTTTTGATTAGTGTTTAGCCGTGGTGAAAATTTATGACACTGTTAATTATTTGTAATTACAATCATTATTCAGTTAGGCGACTGTTATATTTATCAATAAATATTTACTTATTCAACTAGTTTTTTAAATTATTCTTATCAAAATTACAATGCGCCGTCAAAAAATGTATTCAATGCAAATTCTGGGTTATACGAACTATCTACGCCTCTTTGGAAGTCACTTGTATTCGGAACAAATGCCACAACTTGATTTGAATCACCTCTCAGAATCCTGATCAAGTTCAATATTTGAGGATATGTATTAGAACGACTTTCTTCGGACATACGTTCTAACTCGAATGCTATAATTCTTGCAACATCTTTGTTTTCGTCTGAGGGAATTGAGGGATTTTCATTGTGAAAGTTTATTTTAGGTAAAGCTTCGATTGAATAAGATAATCTATTTTCAAATTGTCTGTATATGATAGCATCAATTATTTCGTCTTCATTAGTTTGAATGTCCTTTACTTCTGTCAGTACATCATTATTTTTATCACATCGAGTTTCATCGTCACTGCATTGAGTTATATCCTTATCAAATTGAGTTTCGTCGTCATCACATTGAGTAAAATCGTAATAGCATTGAGTTAGATCGTCATCGCATTGAGTTAGATCGTCATCGCATTGAGTTAAATCGTCATCGCATTGAGTTAAATCGTCATCGCATTGAGTTAAATCGTCGTCGCATTGAGTTACATTGTCGTCGCATTGAGTTTCGTTATCATCATAAATGTGTTTCTTTTTTTCAGATCTATTAACCTCTGCTTGATCCGGTGTTGAATCGTCGTTAGTTTTATCATCACTGATTTTGGGGAGATGTTTTATAATTTCTGACAATTGTGGAGCTCCTCTTAATACTCTGATGATATTGAATATTTCTGGTATATAAGACCGTCTTTCTTCTGGTATAAATTGTAGTTCGAATGCTACTAGCCTTGCAAAATTAATATTTCGTGGGTCAGAAAGATATTGATAATTTATGAATTTCGTTGCCATGGTTGTTTGAATCTCTGCATCTTTGTAACATCTAAACCCTCGTGATGGCCGACTATCGTCATCAGACTCATCTGATTCTTCAATAATAACTATGGGTTTCATTTTTCCTAGAAATAAAATTATAAAGACAGGTTAAATAGGTAATAATGTACATCGACCTTTGGTATTCCCAAATGTCTACGGACATTTGTACAACAGCCTGTTCAGTTACATATGAACCTTTATAGAGTGCAAGGGTTTTGAAAATTTGGATGTGTTCATGGAGTTTTGTTGCTGACTGTACTTACGCTGTCAGCCGTAAAAGTGCAAGGTTTGTCAAAAGGTAAATAAAGTTTATATTAAATTCCAATTACCTTTAGAGCTTTATTTCATTTCCTTTATTTCTTTAATGCTATAGCAGAGTAATTATTATAAGCAGCTGATAAAGCAGAGTATACATATACTCCATATAATATATATTTTCATAATTATTAACGTATTTGTAAAATGCCCACTTTCTTATTTTGCGTTTTTCTATAATTTTATGTAATAAGTACAAATCAGCTTTAAAAAAAAGGCATTACACTAGGTATCAAAAATTTGCCTATAAACGTCATTATTGGGCGGACGCTGCGAAAACTTTTATGTCATTGTTGTTAATTATAAACATTTAGATAACACATATATTTCACTTACATTTCTACAAAACAGATACAAACAAATAAGAAATACCAACCAGTCATCTGGGTTCAATACACAAAACACTTAAAAAAAAAATATCACTCGTATAATCGTTTAAAGACAAGCGGCGTTGAGATGCAGATGTCGCGTGCGAAGTGCGGGTGGAATTAAAAAAATGAAAGCACGAAAGGCATTTTATCGGTACTATATCGGTATTTCAGTATCAGTATCAATACCGATACTTTTCCAAGGGTATCGGTATTCGTGTACTGAAATAAAATATCGGTATCAGTATCGATAAATCGATACCTAAATATCAGTATTTATATCGATATTTCGATATCGATAATAAAAAAATATCGGTATCCGGTCCCTGGGCATTAGGGGATCTGCTTGAAAATGGATACAGTCTTACATAAAAAATCGGATGCAGTATGTGGAAATATCATATCTTGATAGTCAAAATGTTTCACAAATAAGCATATCAAATAAAAAAACAAATAAACTCGGTGTACCACAAGGGAGTGTGCTGGGGCCATTATTATTCCTACATTATATAAATGATCAACCCGATATTGTGCCACACAAAACAGTGTTATTTGCGGATGATGTATCCGTTATAATTACAACTGACAAAGATTCTTCTCTTGACATACATAATCTTGACATTCATAATACATTGACATTACTTAATAGATGGTTGACAGAAAATAATTTAAAAATTAATTTGACGAAAACAAATATAATCAATTTCAATAATTTTAAATTCAGACATGTTAGTATAAATTACAAAGATCAATTAATTTGCGGTAAAAATGAGGTACAGTTCTTAGGTATCACACTGGACTCAAAATTAAATAGGCACACACACACAGAAAAAGTGCGCAAAAAACTAAATTCGTTTTCGTATGCCTTATATAAACTAAGAAAAGTAGCTGGTAGCGAAACATCCATTGTTGCATACTATGCATAAGTGGAATCGATACTTCGATATGGTGTCATACTATGGGGAAATAGTACTAATGCCAAACAAGTTTTTATTGCCCAGAAGCGATGTGTTATTGCTCCAGACATATCATGCAGACCGTACTTTAAAAATTTTCCCATATTAACATTAGCGTCTATTTACATACTGGAGATAGGAAAATTTGTAAAATTAAATTATGAATTGTTTACTGAAGCAAAGGACTTTTACAGGACTACACCAGAAACCCACATAGACTCATATTCGAGTCTACTCCAAGAACCTCACGCTACCTAAACAATTGTTACGCAATGTGCAAAGTTTTTAACAAAATACCAGTACATATAAAGGAACTTCCATTTTCTAGATTTAAGTTGACTTTGCGTGAATGGTTAATACAAAATACATTTTATAATATTGATGAATTTATGAACAAGCATGTAACTATTATTTAAGATATAAAATAATGTAAATATTTGTATTTTTTTTTTATTAGTGATTAGTTAAATATTTGTATGCTGACATGTCCGCTAAATGTGTGTTTCTCAATTTCACTTTCCATCTATGTAATGTACCACATTTATTACAAATAAATGATTATCTTATCTTATCTTATCTTATCATACAGTGCTTACATCAAAAGTAAAAAATACACACATTTAAAATAAGAGTCACAATAAAAGACATTAAACAAAAACAAATGTCAGTCGAAATATTACTTCTACTACTCAAGTGAGCGGAAATCCAGTGAGCGTATATAGGGTTCATCGTGTCATGTGAGACAGCCCGCAGAATAATGTTGTCAGAACGCTGTATTCGTTCCCGAAAGGATTCGCGAGCGTATTACGGCGTAAAAGTCCGGAACACCGCATCAGCAAACATGCCCGAAGCACTGCAACTCCAAGGCAACTTCATAAGTGCTCGGTATCCATGATTATATCGTACTCTTATAGAACTGTATGCTTTCCGAGTGTTGTTCACCCACAGCTGACATGAATACATACCGAGTCAGTAGGCCTTAAATAACGTGATCTTAACGTCTCTGCTACATTTTGCAAATCTGCGGGCGAGCATGTTACTTCTAACAGCGAGAGCTCTTCTTTCACGCTCCATAACACAATCGTCCTGCAACTTTTCCGTTAAGAGATGGCCCAAGTACTTAAACTGCCTTACAACCCTGATAGTTGTGCCATTCAAGTGTACATCACTTACATGCTCCATACATATACTAAATAGATTGAATCAAATGGAGAGAAGATTCGAGAAGGTTATAATGATTTTTTGGAAGATTATAAGAGAAAAATAACCTCGAAGATGTCCTAATGATGATAAGCTTGCACATAAAGTTTATAACTTACCACATCACGCCGTGATCCGAAAATCTAGTACGACGACCAAACTCCGAGTTGTCTTCGACGGGTCAGCGCAGCCTTCAGGTGGTACAGCTTTGAACGACGAGCTGCTTATTGGGCCATCTCTACTAGAAGACCTGAAAGATCTTACACTAAGGTAGCGTACTCATAAAATTTGTCTTTTAGCGGATGTGAAGCAGATGCATCGATAAATACTAATTTCTAGAGAAGATGCAGACTATCAACGGATTTTATGGCGTCCTTCACGCATGGATGACATCGTAGAAAAACGCCTTCTAACTGTAACGTATGGAACATTTTGCGCACCTTTTCTAGCTATTAGAACGATTAAACAGTTAGCATTGGATGAAATTTCTGAATTTCCTTACATGTTTCCATCAACTCAACCATGGGTATTACATGGATGACTTACTAACGGGTGCGGATAACGTGGAAGCAGCCATCATTATCAAAAATAGAATCACTGAGGTTATGAAACGTGGGCAGTTTAAGATGCACAATTTGGCATCGAATAGTGCTGCTGTCTCCAAAAATGCCGACTCTAATAACACAGACAAAGCTCTTGGCGTGAAATGGAATTCGAGTAATGATAATTTGGAATTTCATTTTGATATGTCTAAGCAAACTCAGCCATTTACAAAGACAATGTGTCTAAGCAAATTTAGCCATTTACAAAGACAACAGTACTATCGGATATCGCGGGAGCATTTGATCCTATTTTAGGGCCTGTTGTAATTACAGCTAAAATATTTCTACAAAAACTTTGGTTATTGGGAGTGGACTGGACTGATGAACTTCCTTAAGATCTCGTTTTAGAATGGGCTAAGTTTAGAGATCAACTAGTCGCTATGAAACCTTATAAGATAAATCGTTGGATTAATACTAAAAATGATGAATAGAAATTCATGGGTTTAGTGATGCTTCTTGTTTACCATATGCTGCAGCTGTTTATGTTAAAGTGGTAAACGAACATGGTATTCATATGAATCTTGTCCTTGCCAAAACAAAAGTAGCTCCTGTGAAGCAAATTACACTGCCACGTTTAGAACTATGTGGGTCAGTGTTACTTTCAAAATTGATTAGAGATTTGTGATTTTGTAATTTTTGCATTTATCAATGCTATTTTTATACTTATGGTAAATTTTAAATAGAAAAATATTGATTAGAGATGTTTGATGATGATTTTAATTTAAATGAGCACACTCTCCAAAGTATAGTCTGTGAAAGACCGACAGACAGGCAACTGAGCTAAAGTGTGAAGTTTGCTCTTTTTCTTTTCAATTTTGTACTGCCAATTAGACTCTTAGCTCTGCGTTGGATCGTGTCCTGCATCCTGACGGTTTGGCATCCTTTGGCATCCCACGAGAAAAAAGAACTATTTAAATCTGTTAAAAAATTACCGAGTACTGAGGTAACAAACATAAAAAAGTTACAACTGAATCGATAACGTCCTCCTTTTTTTGAAGTCAAACATAAATATATTGCGAAAAAAAAGTATCAAGATATGTTAGTTCTATAAATTCGCTCTGAGCATGCGTCGCTCTATCTGTGTTCCCTGCGCATGTAGAAGTACATGAAATTAAAGCGCGCGAAATTGTAAATGCGTCCTTGAATTAACCCAACCAAAAATTAACTATAACGTTATACAAATAATATTGTATCGTTTCAGTGCGCTGGACGTGCCTGTGAATCATACGTTAGTACAGATATTGTCTTACTTATATTTTAATTACTAGCGTAGATATACACGTAACTTTATACTACAATAATTTACTTTCAGTGTCGATCAGGAGGGTGCTTAACGTTTGTAAGTAAATATCATTTAGAAGTTATAATATAGAGTTTTCCTATAAAGACGGGTCGATGTTGAAACGCAATAAAATAAACTGTGTGCGAGATATTAACGAGATTCTTTTTTATTTTTAAGGCCCATTTACGGCATTTTGTTTGTGATATGACTTCGCTCAAATTTCCGCCGCAGTTTCTCACGGTGGCATAGTCATCGAAAATTACACCGTTACCGCGTGGGGCCTACAACCGGGGATAATATTAAAAACGGAGGCTCTATAGGTCACTAGTAATTGAATTATTATGGTCCCAACTAATTAAAACCAAATCTTTTTGATTTTTTCTAACAAACTTAATCCGAAATTCAATATAATGCAAACAACTCTCTCGCTCGTGGATGTCCGAGGCGGTCAGACGTGCGCTTCCATAGAAATCGCTGCGCCTCAGTTAACCGTCGAGGGGCTACTTATATTGGACGGAACGACAAATTGTATCAATTCCTCGATAGCAACCAGATTAAGCTGCCCTCAGCTCAACTTATAGCTGACGGAAAGCGAAAAAGTATGAATATCTCGATTAGCGCCAGTGTTGTTGAAGCCGTTGCACCGAGTTACCTTGCATTATAATTATTTCTTGATCAAAAAAATAATAATGTCGATAATGTACTCGCCGCCCAAGGAACACAGTGGGTCAGCACCGAACTTATCTAATATACACCTCATAGCTGATCAAAGCGTTGCAAGCAATGTAACATTGAGACAAGAAAAAAGAAAAAGAGGAGACATGATGGAAGAGGATTGGAAAACATTCATGACCGATATGAAGAACATTATTTCATCAGCGACGGAAACCCAGAATCAAAAGTTTGCTGCTTTGCAATCTACAGTGGACGAAATCAAGCTACAAAATAATGAAATTACAAAGGCAATGGAATTTATGTCCCAGAAATATGATGAAATAATTAGAAGATTGGAACTTTACGAAAAAGAAATGACTCAACATCTAACATACCGCACATAAGATGCTACAGCGACGTAACTTACATTTTAAAATTATGCAGAAAATGCAATTTAAGATATTTTTTTACTCCTTTGCAGTAATGGCTGGAAACGATAAGGGCTACAACGTTCCGATAAATTGGTGTATATAGCTCAGATATCCTTTTATAAGAAACAAAAAAAGTCAGAGAAAAAAAGGGAGTCACGAACACAAAAAAACGTTTTTTTTAAAGACACCCCCCCAGTTGCGTCACTGTTTCTCCAAAGGGAAGTAGCATTGTTGAAAATAATACTACTTTTTAATTGAGTCCAAATTATTATAAGTACACGTATACAAAAGACAAAAGCATGAAAAAAATATAACAGAAACTTATCAAACTTCAGAGTTGCCACCAGATGTGTCTTTGTAGCATGGAAAATACGTGATTTTGCATTTAATACGTATAACAGCAGTAAGTAAAAATAACTTGTTAGCCTGCAATGATCACGAGTATAAACCACAAATACTTGTTAAATGGCTTGTTATAAATACGTGGTGCCCCAATGTAATTTTATTTCTTCTAAACCAAACTTTTTTTCAAACAACAGAACTAAAGTTTTCAGTGATTTATTAAATCACTGAAAACTTTTGTTCTGTTGTTTGTCTAGTCGTATTTGTCGCTAAGTGGCAATTGTTATTTAAAAAAATAACTATTTAACAGGTCGATAATTAAGTAACAAGTGGCTTTGGCGAACTTACTTACTTGACTTATTATGATCAAGACTTCAAGTAAGGTAAAAAAACTAATTCAATCAGTCTTCAAATTGAGTAAGTCACAACAGAATAAATAACCTTTCACTAGACATTAAGTTTAACAAGGTATATGGCACTAATCAATCACAAATGTACTTAAGAATAAAAATTTACCAAAATAAATAATAATTTAGTCAGCGTCTCGTCTAAAAAGTTCCTCATAAAATCTTGCATAGTAACTGGGAACTATACTGTTTTCAATCAGGCTCTGTAAATCAGATTTAAGCCGCCCATTGATACCCAGTTTTGACGTATAAGCCTGTTGAAGACTGACAGTTTTGACGGTTTCGGTCATATTCGTATTTCTCTGGGAACCCCTCGGTGTCTTGTGACATTTTACTTCAATCCAATCTTTCGCGTAACTTGTTTTATAGGCGTAAGTGTCAGAGTCCTTTATAAAACGAATCATTTTCATCTCTATCTTTATCGGGTCACCGTTAACGCTTTTAGTCATATTCAATTTGACTTCATCGTTTAAGGACTTAAGCTCGTAAAAATCTTTAAAGTCCATTTCTACAACTACGTATGGGTGACCGGTCTTTTTAGCTGTACGTATGATTTGTGCATACTGATCCGGAACGTAAATAGGGCCAGACTTTTTGGCTCTCTTCACTGCCTTCTCTATGACAGAATGGGCATTGTCGCCTTCGTTCTGCGTGTGCCCCGGAATCAAAAACTTATGTGTGATGGATTGAATTGGAAGCCTTGAAACTGCGTAGTAATACATCGTGATGAGGTATCTGTCAACAAATAATAATGTTACATTATAATTTGAACAAGGAAGATGCCAGTACAAGTTTTAAAGAGAAAGTAATTTATTCATACTTACCTATTTTTTTGCTGGCCACAGCAGTTGTCCGTATATAAAATAACATCACAGTTCGGATAAGTCTTTGAAAGATCTTCCAAAAATCGATACACGCAGGATCCGATTTCTATGGCTCCTCGGTTAGCCAATGCCTGATGCCAGAAGTAACATGTTGTTACATTATTTTTTATGTTTGTCACCTAAAACAAATTGAAGTAGATATATAATTTATACCAGTATGGAAGGATATTTAAATCAATACATGGATAAATCAAGGAATTGTTCTTAGGTGATATCTTATCTTACCGTAAGATTTAAGCAATTGAGTTTACTTTTGTAAAAAAAGGCAGAATTATCTCCAGACGGTGCGGGCATGACGGCCTGCAAGTCGTATATTGCCACTATAGTGTTATCCTCGTTTTTAGAAGTTGTAATATCAGCCTTTTTTTCTGATCGGCTTAATCTCTTTTCTTCAAGGTGATGTGCGTATTCGACTTCCAGTTAATTTTTTTTTGTCACCAACTGCATTTTTATAGGACTCACAAAGCTCGCACTGGTCTTTTTTCGGTATAAAAAATGATATGTTGTATTCTTTATTGAATATTCTTGAATATATATCATAACTTGCAGCTGGCTTACCAATTGCTTTTCTTTCATTTACATAAACCCGATGCAACTCGGCGACTGTTAGTCCACCATCAATAAACTGACGACTTGTGTTCGCTCTGAGGTAGTGACTCTCGATACGAGGAATTGAATCGATATGGGTTCGAACAGATGTAACTATCTCGGGATCTGTTTTCAATTGTTTACCATGTTTCCCTCTTCGATCAGCTGATAAAATTCCAGAGTTTTCAATTTTAGATTGTGAGATAGTCCGCAAGACTCGTTCAGACACTGCCAAAGTATTGAGGAGGAATTGCTTGCACACCCTTATATTTTGTCCATCCTTTACTAAATAAAAAGTGAAGTTTGGCTTTCTGTGTTTTTCTGCATCTACTTTCAACCGGTGACAAACAGGATTAACAGAAATTATGCAAGAGTTAAGAAAATCACGTTGACGTTGAAATGAGCCTAGTTCCCAATATGTGTCAAATATGTCTTGTCTCTGTTGATATGTGAATTTATTTGAGCAAGATAATCTGCACTTTGGCCCACAAGGTGGTTTCATTACTCTTGCTCCAACAATCTTTCCAACACGAGACACATATTGATTCCCAGTATTTCTTAATTTTTTATTTACGTTCTTTTTCCAGGTCTCTTCATTTTTTGTTCTTTTTTTCCCTTTTTTCTTTGGCGATGGACTTGATGACGAGATTGACGAGGTTGATGAGCTCAAAGATGATGAACTAGATGAAGAAGACGAAGAATCAGAAGATGAACTTGAATCTGATGAAGTGCTTAACTTGCGTTTGCGGATTTTGTCGTTTTGCGGCAAATATTCATCTTCACTTGCGTCGGGAGAAAAATCTATGATGCCAGTGGAGTCATCGCTTAGTAAATCCTGCTGTTGTTTATTTGGAGTCTTGACTAGAGTAGAATCATCCTCTTCATGTTGACTACTTGAATGTTTTGTCAAATCATTGCAGCCCTCTGTGCTTTGTAAAGCATTTGATTCAGAAAGTAAACCTATGCCCGTGTTCTGTAACGAAGTTGTGTCATTGTCCAGTATTGATGGGGAATCCAAATTCCTGTCAGGTAGATCGAGTTGATTACAAATCGTATTATTGCCGAATTCTGTTTCACTATCGTCTCGGTTGTTATAATGGACTGGATCGTCTGACATTTTGACAACACTAATTTTGCTTGTGCTATTTAAATTAGGATGTTTGGTGTACGGTATTTTAACAATCAAAGATAACTTGCTGTAGGGTTTGGCTGAAAATAACCAAAATTTTAATAATAATAAATAATGCACATAAACACTTACAACTGTCAGTATTCGGCATATTATCATTATGCGGTTTTGGAAGTTTATCAAAAGCTACATAGTTCGTGTTTTCAACACAAGACGTTTCCGTGTCATTGACTGCAATACTCATGTTTTTATGACACAACTTTTCTGTATAAACTGCACTTTCAGTATCCGCTTCAATATTATCAGAACCAGTACAGCTAATGTCTTTTTCAGATTTGTTGTTGGATCTGTTGTGTTCCAAATTAATTGCAGGTGCCGTAATTGTACACGTTTTTACTAAAACAGATGTTTTAGATGGCGGTTCCTTTCTGTTTAAATAATTTTCCCTATTTACCTCTTCACTTAGTTGAGCCAGTTTTACCATTGTTCGACCTCGACTATTCATTTTTAGTGTTGTTAGGGCCTCTGAAATTAAATGCATTGACATCGAATTAAATTGTTTTAGATAGCATAGTTTGACTATAGCCAAAACTTTTAGAACAGTCTGATATAGGTATATCAGGAACTAGGAAATTGTTCAAATCATTGAAATAAATATAACTTCAAAGGTGTCACTTAATTACTACCACCTTTAGTTAACACTGTTAATTAATTATTGAATTGAATCATTTTATACATAAAATTAAAATGGAAATTATAAGTTATTTCCTACCAACATTTATTATTTTTGGTGCTACTGCGACACAACTAACAAATGTGTCTTTTTCGCATCAGCACTTTAACGTAGGACTGGTGCAACAATGACTTAACATACAGTTACGGCATTGTTTCTCCAATAAACAAATACAATAAATGGCATAACTTACAGTTACGTCGAACTATGTCCAAGCGATGTCCACACTCAACGGGGCCCCCCGCGCAACTGGCTGATCAGACACTGTCGCACCAATTAAAGTGCAATTTCACAGTAAAGCTACAAAGACAACTCGCGCCATCTACCGCAAAACGAAGGAATTGATTATGCGTCTATGTTTCCTCATAAAATATCTCACTTTTTAAATATGTTGGCGCTCTTAAGTCATTTTCGTGTTTTTTGAAGTTACGTCTATGTAGCATCTTATGTGCGATACATCAAGGCACTGGAAACCAGGGTTGAACAACTTGAACGTAATGCTCGAAATTCTAGTATCGAGATTAGAAACTTGCCTAGAATAGACCCAGAAAACAAAGAAGATTTGTTGAAAATAGTGAAAGAAATCGGTTCTGCAATCAAAATGGATATAACCGACACCGACATTAAAGATATTTTTCGCTATAATTCTAAGACCACAACTAAAATGCCTATTGTTGAATTTTCCGCTGTACAGCCGGGGACACTTTCGGTGAAGCAGCTAGCAGCAAAAATCGCTTGGCAGACGTATTGGCGGCTCACGCGCACCCTCTCTTGATTGGCTAAGGGCATTCTACTACGTGACCAATTAGCGTACCTTTTGACGCCCGCCCGGCCGAATGGGGCCAAACTGAATGCTGCCTTATTTCTAATAGAAATTTGGCTCGGTGCGGGGCCCGCGCCCTACAGTGTCCACTTGTTTTCGCAAATTGTTCACGTGTCTTCCGTAATTTTAGAGTAATTTTTTTCGATTCCTACGTCCCCTGCTTTCTTCTCGGACTGATTCGTTTTGTTTTGTGTTGACCTCGGCTTTGAAATCGGATTGTTGTTCCATCTTCGATATTAATAACGGCAACAGGTAGACGCTTGAAATACTCACAAAATAATAATATGTAGTTGTATATTCACTTTAAAAATTAACTATTAAATTAAAATAAAATAAATATTTAAGGGGTCTCCCATACAACAAACATGATGTTTTTGCCGTTTTTTTCTTGATATTAATAACGGCAACAGGTAGACGCTTGATATATTCACAGAATATTATGTTGTAAGTATACTTATTCACTCCAAAAAAAATCTCTACGTCCTACAAATAAATGTTGAGTGTTAATAATACAGTTATAGATTATAGACTGGCTTTACACCAGTATGCAGGTGTAAAGCCAGTCAAAAATGGTACGGAAACCTTCGTGCGCGAGTCCAACTCGCACTTGGCGGTTTCTTGAATTTACATTGCAGTTATTATTACTTATTGAAAATGAAATATTAGAAAAAAAACGACCCATCCTTATGAAATAAACGCTGACTCACAGCGCGTAAGAAGGTTACTCTAACGACTCCGTAGCTCAGCGGTCAGAGCATTCGCCCGGACAGTAAAAGGTCGATTCCCGGCGGTGCTACTTGGAGGATGGGTTGTTTTTTTGTAATATTTCATAAGTATTTTATTTTCAACCATTTTCTTCGCATACCTACAAAGTAGAATTTATATTAAAAACTAGTGGACGCCCGCGAATTCATCTTCGTGGAGTTTAGATAATCACGTGACTTCAAACTACAAAATAATTTGTATAACTATTAATTATTTTTATAAATGGCGATTAAATATCGGGTTAAAATGTAGCCTATGTTACTCTGGAATAATGAAACTTTACTTATGTGAAATAATTTTTAAAAATCGTCCAGTACCTACCTAGTTTTTGTATTTATTCATCATGCAATTTACAATAAACAATATTTTCAACATAAGTTTTTTTAAATTTATTTATTCAAAACCCGTTAACATGCCTCTATCTATACGTCAACTGATTTATTACATATTTCCCTTATTATACTAATTTTATTTTCATTAATGTTTCTGTTATATTATTAATATTTAAATTTTGAAAAAAAAATCTTAATCACGATAAATTAACTTTTATACTACACTTGCCGCCCGGAGAGACATTAAACATTTATAATATTGTATTGCGAATCCAGATTTGTAAAACAGACCGCTTCGATTTAGAAAATACAAACCGAATGCTCGAGATAATAGCAACTTATAAAAAAGAGACTGCTAAGCCGCGCGAGTCACTGAACGTTACTTAAATACACATGCATTTATTATAGCTATGCACGTGTGTGTGTAAGTATAGACGAGACGCGTCGTGATTGGTTAACGCGGGCGAGAGTGGCGAGAAGCGGCCGCGCTGCGTGCACGCAATATCGCCCTTAAGGATGGTCCACCGTTCTTGACCGCCATTGTACATAAAAAAGAAGCCGTTTTGAATATGGTGAAAAAGTTTAAACAAGATAAAAAAAACTAACCTTACGACTGAGCATACCAAGTTAAAGGGCCCCAAGGAACCTATCTATATATCAGACAGTCTAACACCGCAATCTAAAAAAGTGTTTGCCCTAGCACGGAAATTCGCCAGTAAAAATAATTTCAAGTTTTGCTGGACGAATCATGGCTTCATTTATATACGCAGAGAAGAAGGAATCAAAGCAATTCGTCTACGCAGTGAAGATGACATCAACAAACTGACACGTAACATATGACTGGTTAGAAAATTATCTCAGGTTAAGATAAAAAAAACTAACCTTACGACTGAGCATACCAAGTTAAAGGGCCCCAAGGAACCTATCTATATATCAGACAGTCTAACACCGCAATCTAAAAAAGTGTTTGCCCTAGCACGGAAATTCGCCAGTGAAAATAATTTCAAGTTTTGCTGGACGAATCATGGCTTCATTTATATACGCAGAGAAGAAGGAATCAAAGCAATTCGTCTACGCAGTGAAGATGACATCAACAAACTGACACGTAACATATGACTGGTTAGAAAATTATCTCAGGTTAAGATAAAAAAAACTAACCTTACGACTGAGCATACCAAGTTAAAGGGCCCCAAGGAACCTATCTATATATCAGACAGTCTAACACCGCAATCTAAAAAAGTGTTTGCCCTAGCACGGAAATTCGCCAGTGAAAATAATTTCAAGTTTTGCTGGACGAATCATGGCTTCATTTATATACGCAGAGAAGAAGGAATCAAAGCAATTCGTCTACGCAGTGAAGATGACATCAACAAACTGACACGTAACATATGACTGGTTAGAAAATTATCTCAGGTTCATCATCAGCATCCCCCTTTCCAATCTTATTTTATACATTCACTTAAAGATAGTTATTTCTATTTCTTTTCACACATACACCACACACACAAATTGTTCTAAACCTGTTAACAAAACACATACACATATTTTACACTTCTACACATCACACAAAACACACAACATCTCAATATATAACTCTCTCGCTAAATATTGCATCTCTTTACAATAGTAAAACATTTATAAACAATTGGTATAACGTGATACTCTACTTAGAATTGGGTAATACACATTATAAAATTAGTAATTACTATTCCATTAAAAGTACCCCTAGCATAAAATTTTACAGTGGATAATAACAATATTGCTAGCATATAAACCGATTTAGATGATACATCTATTTCCGAATCTGCATTAATTGAGCCGAATGAATTATCCAGCATTCTCATGAACCCTAAAAGCAGTATAACACATAACGTCAGATCCATTTTTTGTAACCTGGATCAGTTTCTGGTTTTCTTGAAACGCCTCGAAACAGAGTGCGATATTATGGTTTTCACAGAATGTTGGGTATGTGACGACCGGCCACCGCCACAACTAGATAATTATAATGTTTATTACTCTTCCAAAACCTACAATCAAAATGACGGAGTCGTCATGTATATACACAAAGACATTGAACATACTGTAGAAGAACCTGTGTTTACTGATGCGAATTGTCTGTTACTTAAATTCTCAGATGTCGCTGTTTTGGGTATTTACAGATCACCTTCTTATAAATTAATAGACAACTTTTTAATTTCTCCTGAAAGTAATTTAAAATCTTTGCATAACTACAAAAATGTGGCGGTGGTTGGAGATATCAACATTGACATAAAGCCTTTTAATGAAGACCGAAAAAGCCCCGCATATTTAAATCTTCTTGCTGAGAATGGGCTTCTGCCAGCGCACGTCTTTCCTACACGAGGAGCAAATTGCTTAGACCACATAAACTTGAAAATAAACCTTAAAGCTCAAACATTCGTTATTAAAACTTACATAACAGACCATCTTCCTGTTCTGTTAAACCTAACTCAAACAAAAAAAAGGGACAAAACACCTAAATGGAATACCGTTATAAATTATGATAACGCCGCGAATACTTTTGCAGGCATTGACCTATCAAGCTTATTAAATATGTCAGACCCTAACATATCCATTGATGTCTTAACTAACAGGATTAAGGAAGCCCTAGAGGCCAATACAAAAGTTTGTAAAGTCGCTAATAGAAAGTACATACTAAAACCCTGGCTCACAACAGGCTTGCTGCGATGTGTTGTCCACCGTGATGCGCTGCACAAAAAACATAACGCTTCCCCTAAAAACGAAATTCTTAAAGCGTCATATCGAAGATAAGAAATTTTTGCAATGATTTAATAAAAAAAAAGTAAGAGAACAATACGAAAGTTCTGAAATTCAAAAATATAAAAATCTCAAACAGACATGGAAATTAATTCGTAAAGTAACTAATACCACAGAAAATAAAAACCCAGCAGAGGAACTTCTGAAATTAAGCCCAGACGGTGTACCTTCATCCGTAAACAAAGTAAATGAATATTTCGCCAACATAGGTCACCAGTTAGCAGACAAAATTAAAAATACTACAAATATATATCAATTACATTGCAATATTAAAAGTTCTCCAAAATTAAATTCAATTAAATTCACATTGCTCGAAACAGATGCATCTGAAATTGAATCACTCATAATTAATTTAAAAAATGACTCGGCTACTGGCTGGGATGGCATTCTGGTTACATTCTTGAAACGCATAAAACATAAAATTAGTCCCATATTGACGCACATATTTAATTTATGTATAAACAAGGGCATCTTTCCAGACAGTCTCAAGCGTTCAATAGTGCATCCAATCCACAAAAGTGGGAACAGGGACTGTGTCGAGAACTATCGCCCCATCTCCGTGCTCCCTGCCTTATCTAAACTTCTAGAAAAAATTATTAACAAACGTCTAATGTCTTATCTTCAACAAGAACAAATTCTTGCGGCGTCTCAATTTGGTTTTCAACCTAATAAATCCACTGAAGACGCAGTAACACAACTTACTAATAACATTGCAAGTAATCTAGATCAAGGCCAGAGATGTATTGGAATCTTCTTAGATCTGGCAAAGGCATTCGACACAGTTTCTACGAACATACTATTACAGAAGCTTGAAAATGTCGATATACGTGGCGTACCCTTGCAACTGTTTGAAAATTTCTTAACTAACAGATATCAAACTGTGAAAATTGGCGATCATGTTAGCAATCCTCTACCCATTAGCTGTGGAGTTCCTCAGGGCAGCGTCCTTGGCCCAAGTCTCTTTCTGGTTTACATTAACGAACTGTGTCAGTACGAACCAACAAACGGCCAAATTATTTCATATGCCGACGACACTGCTCTAGTATTCCAGGGAGGAACTTGGGCAGAGGCGCAGTTTCATGCGGAGAAAGGTATCTTTGAAATCTCCTGCTGGCTACGTAAAAACCTTTTAACACTCAATATCAAGAAATCACAGTATCTAACTTTTTCCATCAACAAATCCACACAGTCAAAAAACAATATCACCTTAAAAGTCCACAACTGCAATAACACCTGCCTAACCCTGGAACAAACAGATCACATTAGGTACCTGGGCATTCAACTAGATAAAAACCTATCTTGGGAGACACAAATAGACCTCTTGTCTTCACGTACGCGAAAGCTGATATGGATATTTAAAAAGCTTAGAAACATCCTTAAGCCAACCCTCCTAAAAACGGTATATTACGCTTTAGTCCAATCTATACTAAACTACTGTATAACAGCATGGGGTGGGACGTGCAAGACAAAAATCATTAAACTAGAACGCGCTCAAAGATCATTGCTCAAGGTGATGTTCCGCAAGCCGTTCAGATATCCAACGTATAGAGCCTCTATCAGGAATCAAAAATTTTGAGAGTAAGGCAACTATTTGTCTTGCAAATCACCTTGCGCCAGCATAAACAATTAATATACAGCAACACAGCGATACAGAGCACCACCCGCAGAAAGAAAAATGTCTGTAAAACAAAAAAACACGTTCCTACGTAGACAAACATGCTTCCTTGCCCCGTACGTATACAACAAATTGAACTCGGCACTAGATATTTACCCTAAAACACTATATCAATGCAAACGAACAGTTACTGACTACATCATGAACTTATGTTATATTGAGACAGAATCACTTTTTACCATATTACGTTAACACACTTCGCTAGCTCAAACACATACACATACACACATACACCCACACAAACACATACACACACTTACACACCCACACCCACACACACACACACACACACACACACACACACACACACACACACACACACAACACACACACACACACACACACACACTCAAAACACACTCTAATTTATTTATTATGATTTTTTTACTTTTTATCTTTCCCCAAATTCAGCTATTTCCATAGCACACAGGCCTGGAGTCCCGAAATACAGGATTGTCCTAGTTTGGGCTCCAGTCCATCAATTGTTTTACTGTTACCTAGAATGTTTGATTTGTATACCAAGATAATTGCATGTAACTTTGGTGGAAATAAGTTATTTTTTCATTTTCATTTTTTCAACAATACCGCTCAACTTTTTCGGAGCTACTCGGAACGACTTTTTGACATTTTATGTCAAAAATAATACTGTCTTACTATCGCACTTCATAAAGCACGTAGGTGTTGTTTTTTCTGGAGATTTTTTTGCTCTTAAAGCCATTTTCACATTTAATTACAATATTGTATAAATAAATCCAATTCAATTAATTTAAACTGAAACCAAAGCATACCATTTACTCAATTACCATGACAATATTCTGACTTTACTGATCAAAATTATTATTTTATATTTATACTCTTTTTACACTATGATCTTCTTTTTAAAAAGAGCATAATGTTAAAGCGTTAAATCTATAGCTACCTACGTGTCGGTTTGAATAAAAACAATGCCACCTTTATGGGCTCTCCTCTTTCCAAAATTGTAATAACTCTCGTTTAGTCAAGGATCATCTATGATATAAGCAATCAGGGTGTTTTAGGACTAACCAGGAATCATCCGTCACAAGACCTACGCCCAGTCATCATGAGCTCGTCCAGACATCCATTGGTTAGTGAGTTGATATCCCCAGAGGAGATGGGAATAACCCAGGACATCTTGAATAAAACTTGCGATTTCTTTACATCACCTGAGGCAACCACTGTATATACCGATTCTGAGGCATGCACGAGTCAGTGCAACCCGTATGGAGTGTTGAAAAGTTATTTAAAACAACTACCAGATCCATTAGACCCCAGGATCCTTGACACTCTCCGAAAGGTGTCGGTATTAAACGATGACCACATATTGGTGACCCCGAGAAAAAATACGAACACTAACGAAAAAAGCAGCACTTTACCGCAGGCTATGAAGAAATGGCGCAAATATGTTCCTGCTCTTCATCAAAGTCAACGACAAATGACGAGTTAATCAACAAAATCGACGCTATCAAGAGAAATCGCATCTTTAAAAATGAATCAAACACGTCAGAGCAGGCCATATAAAAGAAATCGCTTGTTTACGCCATTTCCGGCTTCCCTATTTTAACTTCGCACGCTTCATGATATGGTTCCTTACTTTTCTACTCACACCATCGTGCGCAGAGTGAGAGAACTATTTAAGAAAGTGCAGTGCATCGTGATTCGTCGCGTGACCCTTCCGCTTCGACAACCGAACCGCGTCGCCACGGTTTGCGTGCGACTCCGCATATAATTTAAAACCAAATGCATTCACCGCAGCTTGAATTAATTATAAACTGTGTAATAAGAGATTCAGTGTTCTAAAGTGTGTGGAACAAAGCCGGCCGGCAGAGCAACCTAGGTCTAGGGTTCCTGTCCAACCTGGATGTGTGAGACTATAGTGAGTGGCGTTTCCTGAAGTGCAGCTGAAGGCAAAACACTCCAGAAGCTGAATCGAACCGCGCTCGGTGAGTCCCCTTCCCTCTCCATAATATCTAAGGTCTACATCATTTTTTTTCTGAACCACAAATCACAAACCGCCCCGCTAACCGCTATACAGTCCATTTAAATTCCCGCCAACCCATTCTTTTGGTCTGACATCGAACCGGATAATTTCGCGTTCTCATTGGTTTGGTGATAAACTCTGATAGTTTACACGTACTCAACCCGCTTATTGCATTTCTATTTGGTGAAAAACTCCGATAGTTTTGCACGTAAATGTACCGCCATCTTGTAATTACCTACACGACGCTTCGTGTCTCCCGATTGTTTCCGGCGCCGCTAATTATTATTAAGCACTAATCTATTTCATTATTCAAGTGTTCTCTTATTACCAAATACCTCGTTATTTTGTTGTTTTCACACGCTAACCGTGCTAGAAAACGTAAAAGTTTACCGCATATACCTACGTAGGTACTTACTTACATACTTTACACCGCATTCTACCATTCTTACTCATTAAACCTACCTGCTGTGTACAGGTGTATTTACCCAAAAAAAAAATCGGTACCTATTTACCTATCGGGACTACCGTTAATCAGTATTAGTGGGCATACTCACGTATCTTGTGTATTCCTACTTAATCGAAACCGCTTAACTTGGGTACCTACCCACTTTTTCCAAGTACCTGCGCATCATTAGCTCACTATGGCAGCTAAAATAGCAATATTACAAGCGAAAACAATGTAATATTCGCTCGCTTGACTAATCTCAGTGATTTACTTAAGAAATTACCTTTATCCACCGCAGATCTTCGTTCCACGGAAACATTCATGGCGGAATCCGAAACATTCATGGCGGAATCCGAAACATTGTCGGTCATCCGTCAGGAATTCAACGCTAATTTAGACTCGATAGGATCGCTAGGATTCGATAATAACCCTAAGTTTGTGCCTAATTACGAACCTCTAAATGCATTTGAAGATGTCTATGCTAGGATTCAGAGGGTACGTTCCCGTATCATTGAGATCTCGCTACTAATAAAGGTGCGTTTACACCGATAAAGCTACCGCCAATAAATATTCCTTCGTTCGATGGAAAGATGGACAGTTGGCCCATTTTTCATTTAAATAAATCATTAAATGATGCCCAAAGAATTCAATATTTAACAGGTAAATTGACTGGTCCCGCTTTAAAAATAATCGCAGGCATTATTCCATCAGGCGAAAACTATTCATCAATTTGGGAAAGTTTAATTAAAAAATATCAAGATAAGAGCCTTAGGTTGTCATTACATGTCAATACTGTTCAATATAAAACCCGCCAATAATACTTCCTCGTCTTTAAATAGTTATGTTGAAACTTTCGACGCTGCTGTTTCAGCTTTAGAGCAATTAAAAATAAACGATTTAAAAGATTTCATTCTTTAAAATATTGCAATGCGCAAAATCGATGCTGCTACCGCCCACGCCTTTGAATCTTTTATCAGAGACAAGAAATTCCTTCCTATAAGATTTCATAGAATTTACAAAAAGCCAAGTAAAAATATTAAACCGTACCTTTGCGTCGTCATCGCAATCGAACCGCGCTCATACGTCGGTGGAACCGCACCTTAATAGCAATATTGCGAAACAAAACCGCGCGCGCAGTACCTACCAAGCACAGACGTTTGTTACGAGTGACGGCAGGGGTGTTGAGTCTTCTTCTTGTTTGATGTGTAATAAGTCTGATCATCAGCAGTTATACAAATGTCCCGTATTTAAATCACTAACCGCTAAAGGTCGTTTCGATTTCATTAAATCCAAACGAGGTTGCATAAACTGTCTCAGTTCGTCTCATACCGCTTCGCATTGTAATTCCACTTATACATGCAAATCCTGTAAAAAAACCCCATCATACCTTATTACATTTGGAGAGTAGCAATAATAATAATAACTCGCACTCATGGCCACGACAAGAATCGCACGAGCCCGCTGCCGAATCCGCGACGTTGCCGTCCCGCGCGCACTCGCAATCTTGGGACAGAAACGAGCCCGCTGTGTCGCTATGTGCTCGCTCGGATAAAACCATAAACTCGCCGCGTGCTACTTACTGTACTGCTTGCAACTGCTCAAGTAAATGTTTTAAATAATGCCAAACAAAATATTTCGGTTAGATGTTTCATTGATAATGCTTCGCAAGATAACTTGATTACTTACGAATGTTGTGAACAACTCAAATTAAAACCTATCCGCTTTCAAATTCCTTTATTAATCACAAACGGTTCGTGGCTACGTTCAGCTACTTGTGACCACGATAGATAGGAAATACTCTTTTTTTTTCATTTATTTAAGGACAGCCAACAAGGTAACCACTAATATACATGGATAAGATACAATATCAGCGTAATCTAGGAATAGTGTCACCTTAATTAAAGACTACCACGGCATGCGAAATACAGTCTACAAGGTTTTTTATGTATGTATATATATATATATATGTATATATATTTTATGTATATATATATATATATATATATATTTACTTTTATATATACACAATGCAATCCTGTGGGTAAAGGAAAAATTGTAATAGTAAAAGATTTATTAAAAATTCTGATTCGAAGATCTACTTGCAAGGTTTTTTACTGATACAATCTTTCCCAAACCTTATAAACACAAAAAAATAACAACAATATAAATGTTAAAATATAAATGTAAAACTATTAAATTACAGCACTTTTAGAAGTTCTGCTCTGAACCTAGGAAACTTAAAATGATATTACCGCTTTGGTTGTGGATAACATAACCGACCGCTTGCTTTCCGAATATGTTGACACTTCGGTGATTCAACATTTGGTTGACTTATCGCTCGCTGATCCGTATTGGCACATTCCGGGTGAGGTCGAGTTGATACTCGGCGCTCAGCTGTTTCCGCATTTGTTGTTAGGTGGTAGGGTTATCGCTCCCCCTGCACCATCCGCTGTTGAAACCGTGTTTGGTTATATTCTAATAGGTGACGCTCCTGTCAGCAATTTGAATAAAAATTACACCGCATGCCAAAATATAAACACCGCTACTTTCTTCACGTGTTATAGTGGCGTGGATACGTGTGACCGCTCCGATGAACTTCATCTTGACAAAACATTGACTAAGGTTTGGGAAATGGAGGAAATGGCTTCCAAGAGGTTTTTTAGTCCAGCTGATAGTCAATGTGAAGACATTTACACTGCTACCGTGTCGCGTGATACGACCGGTCGTTATTGCACCGCTTTAACTTTTTGCCGCGATCCATCTGAGCTAGGGAACTCGCGCTCCGTTGCTCTTCGCTGACTGCTCTCATTGGAGCGCAAGCTTCAGGATCCTGAGTTGCGTGCCAGTTATAATGAGGTTATACAGGACTACCTAGATAACGATTATTTGTCCGAGGTCCCGCCTAACAGCGAGGATTATTCGCAAGGATATTTCATTCCGCATCATGGCGTCGTTCGCTGCGATAAAGATACTACGAAGGTTCGTATTGTACTCGACGCTAGTGCTAAATGTCATAATGACATTTCACTCAATGACATTCTTCATACAGGGCCGAATCTCCAAGCTGACATTTTTGTTCTTTTACTTAATTTCCGCTTGTTTGCAATCGCGTAAGCGGCAGACATAAAACAAATGTATCTTAGAATTCTTCTTCAACCAGACCTTCTTCACCGCAAATATCAAAAGCTTTTATTCCGCTTTGACCCCGCGCAACCCATACGCGAATTTCAGTTCAATCGAGTCGCGTTCGGTTTAAAATGCAGTCCTTTTTTAGCTATGCGCACTGTGCGACAGCTAGCGATCGATGAACGCGATCGTTTCCCGCGCGCCGCTGAGGTGACATCTCAAGAACTATATATGGACGATTTGACCACTTCTGTCCCTACAGTGGACGAGGGAAAATATCTTTCACGCGAACTCATCAACTTATTTAAGTCTGGTGGGTTTAATTTAACAAAATGGGCCAGCAACTCTCCGGAGTTATTAGATGCGGTGCCGCAGTCTAACCGTGCCGCAAAAGAATTTTCAGATAGTGAAGATATGAAGGTCTTAGACCTTAAATGGTTACCCGCTCAGGATAAAGTTACCTTTTCAATTTCTCCTACAAAGGAAACGTTCACTAAAAGGATCATTCTTTCAAGCATAGCCCGCTTATGGTACTTGGATTCGCCGCTCCATTTATATTATTTGCCAAACTCTTAATTAAATAGCTATGGCTTCTTACAGTCGGTTGGGACGACCCCTTGCCTGATAATCTACATTATTTATTTCGAACTTTTAATTTATTTATTTATTTATTTATTTATTGATCACCAACATAATGAACATCAACAAGCACTAAATTGTTATTACAAGTAAATCTTAAGCTTAATGTTATTATAATTATAGGTGAAGACCACATTCGTTATGAAGAAGCAACGGAAATTAATTATACAGTTAAATAACCATTTTAAATAACATATTTTTCCTGACGTGACCATATTACTATTATAACATATATTATTTTATTATATTAATTATTATTATTATTAAATTTATTATTGCTATTTTTATTGAATTATTAGTCATTACATTAAAAAAGGAATTAAATTAAATAGGGGTTAAATAAGTGACTTTCTAAACTTGCGAATGCCAACCGTGAAGAGATCCAAATCTTTGGTCTTGGACAAGCTATTGAATTCTCTGACGAGACGGTTTAAAGGTGCGTGGTGACCGACATTGGTTCTACTAGAACAATTAACTAGAAGTTTGTACCTTGAAGCGCGCGGCAGTTTAAAGGGTGTCGAAAAAGTCAGAGTTTCTAGAAGTTCGGGAGCTTCAAGGTTTCCATTCGCCAGCTTGTACAGAACATTAGATCAAGCAAGCGTCTTCGATCCGAAAGGGGTAAAATTTTGAAGTAATTAAGTCTCTCATCATATTTTAGAAGTGTCTTTGCCAGATTGCAAGAATATGTCAGGTGCCATAAGAACCTCTTTTGAATACTTTCTAGTCTTTTTTTGTATATATCATAGAATGGATTCCAGACTACACTGCAGTATTCCAACCCACTACGCACGAATGAGTTAAATAATAGAATTTTTGTTTTAGGGGACTTAAAGTCTTTGCAGTTGCGTAGTACAAACCCTAAGTTCTTGAAACCCTTGGAACAAATCTTGTCGATATGTGTATTCAATCTCAGTTTATTGTCCAGCCACACTCCAAGATCTTTAACAGTGTCAACATCGGTCAGAGTATCGCCATTGATGCTGTAATGGTAATATGTGTTTTTTTTTTCTAGAAAAATGCATACACGAACATTTAGAAGCGTTAAGGTTCATTCCGTTTTCATCGCACCATTCTATGAGTCTACATAAGTCAGCTTGCAAGAGACTGGCGTCGGCAGCTGAATCCACGACTCTGTAGAATTTGAGGTCGTCAGCGAACAGCAAATAACGAGAATTGGCAAAACATCTGCCTATATCATTAATAAATATATTAAATAACAATGGTGCCAAGTGGGACCCCTGGGGGACACCAGAGCCAACCGGGAAGGGATTTGATGAGTAACCGTTGACTACAACTTTGGATGTTCTACCTAGCAAATGATCGAAACCAACTCAACATAGGTTCATCGATTCCAAGGATGTTAAGTTTGCGTAGTAAAATGTCGTGATTTACACGGTCGAAAGCTTTGCTAAAGTCTGTGTAAATTGCGTCTACTGATGAGCGATTATCAAGAATGTGGGACACATTGTCGATAAATGAGGTAAGATTAGTAGCAGTTGACCTGCCGTTCATAAAACCATGTTGATGGGAATCGAATAACTGCTTGAAATGCCAGGATAGAATCGGGTTGAGTAGCTGCTCAAAAGCTTTGGCAAAAACCGAAAGAATTGAGATTGGCCTGTAGTTTTTTATAAGTTCTTTGGCACCGGTTTTTAATAATGGGACGATTAAAGCAATTTTCCACTCAGATGGAAATAAGCCCGTAGTAAGCGATTTGTTGTATATAACAGTTAAGGGTTTTGCTAAGGCGGTAGCACACTAAGCCACGAAGATCGAGGGGATTCCATCAGAACCAGCGCCCTTATGAATATCAAGTCTTTTTAACACTTTAAGAACTTGATCGTCCTTGAATTTGATACTGGTTAGAAAATTATTGGTTGGCGAAGCTATAGGTGCCGAGGGTGCAGTAGGTTGTATTCGACCATTGTTATTGTAAGCAGATGAAAAGTTATCGGCGAAAAGATTGCATATGTCGAAACCGTTAGTGGCAGTCCTATTGTCGAGGGTCATTTGGGCAGGGTAGTGGCTGTCATTGCTCCTTTTGTGTTTGACGAAGGACCAGAAAACTTTCGGATTGTCGCGCAAGCTTTGCTCCAGATATCCGATATAGTTCCTATAACAAGCTGCCTTAAGACGTTCTGAGCGTTCTTTTAGTAATTCAAATGATAGCAGATCTAGAGGATTTTTGTTAAATTTGCGGAGTTTATTGCGATATTTGAGTTTTTCTTTAAGAAGGCTAACTAAATTGCGTGAAAACCAAATTGGATATTTTTTGGACTTGGGTATAGATTAAGGAACGTGTTTCTGGATTATGTTGCGTAAATAGCGGTAGAATATGGAGACCATTTCGTCAATATCGGAACAACTTTCAAGTTCGTCTTCCCAGGGTATTGCGTTGAGGTCCGAGATGATTTTATCGTAGTCTGCTTTATGAAAGCAGTAGCGAGCATTATAGTTATAGGACAAGGAATTTGCGGCATTAAGGCTCAAGGAAAATATAAGCGGTGGATGTAAGGGGTCAACTGGGACAAGAGAGTCGCCACTGACGTTTAGATTTGTAACTTGAGTATTGCTGAGAACCAAGTCTAAGATTCTTCCTTTATTATTTGATTTATCGTTGTACTGTTTCAAGTCGTGGAGCGTGGCAAAATCTTTAAGCATTGTTGAAAAAAGACTGTTATTTGTGGCAGTCGGTGGCTCAGATTTACTATTGAAGTTCCAATTGGTACTGCCTAGATTAAAGTCGCCCACGAATATTACCCTGTTGTCACTATTGCGTTCCAATACCCCATCAGAGTTGTCAATGAACTCGCTGAGAATGTGTCTTTTGACTGGAGGTGGTAAGTATACTGCACATATAAGGAGTTGCTCTGTTTTACCGGTAACGTCGTCATGGTAGTCCAGTCTAACCCATAGGTCTTCACAATTAGATTCGAGAGCTTGTAGGCGTCTGGATGGAATTAGTTTAGAGACGGCGATAAGAACACCACCCGCATCTTTTTTAGGATGAAATCCGCTAGTCTCTCTATCACGTCTGTACACGACATATCTTTTATCGAAGAGTTCTGAGTCGAAGACGCTGCCGTTCAACCATGTCTCACTTAAAACAATAACATCGAAATTATTACATAAAATATTGTTAAAGAATTCAACAGTTTTAGATCTCAGGCCTCTTACATTCTGGTAGTACAGTTGTATCATATAAAGAAAAAATGTATTTGGGACCTACCAGGAAAACACGAAACCAAGACAGTAGTACTTAAAATAAGAATTGAGGGTAGAATTTAATTATGTTAGCTTATCTAAAGTTTGAGAGTCCGGAATATGAATGTAATCGGAGTTATCGGTTTTACGAACAAATACTTTACCGTCCCTCACCCACGCGTGTTTAAAGTTTATTTGTTTAATCTTTTGCCGAGCAGCAGCATGCAGTGCTTTAGTTTCCGGAAGGAGATGCTCTGAAACAAATACAGGACTCTTCTTTTGACCACCGTATCCTAGATGTGAAGTATTTAGCTTGTCAGTAGGATTGTTTCGGTTAAACTTTATGACACCAGCTAAAAAGGTATCTCTTAAACGGCGACTACTGAACTTTACCAATATCGAGCGCGGGCGGGGACTATTGGTATTGAACTTGGCAATGCGGTTGCAATACTGTATACCAGAATCAGTTATTGGACACTTGATGACGTCAGCCAGTTGTTGTACGGTGTTGTATAAGTTCTCGTTCTTGTGTTCAGGGACACACTGGAGTTCTATATTATTAGCTCGTGAAAGCTGATCCAACTGCTGCAAACGTCGTGACAGATCTTGTGTACTGTTGCGCAGGCGTTCGTTTTCACTCTCTAGTTTCTGTATACGTGACTTGTGTTCTTGAATTTCGAGTTTAGCTTGTTCTTGATCAGTATTATAAAAAGTAAGGCATTCGTCTATAGTTGTTAGCTTCAATTGGATTTCAGAAATTGTGGTCGTGAGTTTCCTGTCTAGCTCCTCTCTTATTATATCACGGAGTAGCTCAGGGGATATACAGCCACAGTTTTTACCGGTAGCTTCAACACAGACAGCACTAGATGCAGTTCGCGCCTTGGAACGGAGTGTTACGTTTTCGTGTGATGAACCAAGATTCTCCGTTTTTTTATTGCTTGATGTGGAGGCTGGACAACGTATCGGTGTATTGGAATTGTCTCCTCGTTTTGGCTCCTTACATCGGCAAGACGGGCACACCCAAGTATCTTTAAATTCTTTCGTGAAATGTGTATAGTCGTCCTTAGTAAAATTCACACAACTGTAGTGATATTTATCTGGGCAGCGACAGCAGAGCAAGAGATTTACTCCTTTTAAAAGATTAGGACATCCAGCGCACTTTTGGTTCATAGCGGAAAAAAAATTTTTTTTTTTATATAAATAAATTAATTATTTAATTTTGGTTATGTAGCGGCGAAGCGCTGTAAGCGCTTAGTTGTAAGTTGCTAGTAGGCCGTGACAACACAGCAGCGGGCCGCTTGCGGGTTGTCGTAGGACAGGGATATTTGCCGTTGATGTATTTTTTCGAAATGTTTTTGTTCATTACTCACGAACCGGGTGGAGTCCAGAAAAGATGTATGCACAAATAGAAAGGTCGTTTAATGACCTTTCAAACTATGTATAGCACATCACAAAAAATACACTTTTACTGCTGATTAAGATTAAAATAGCGGAGCACAAAAAAATACGGTGTTGCTTCAAAAGCGCTGAAGGCGGTTATCCCACGATGTTAATGATCAACATCCCACGTTATTACCGAAACATGACAATGTTACTCACCTTTTAATTGAATACTATCACCGCCTGCATTGTCACACTGGTGTCAATGTATTAAGTTCTTTATTACGCCAAAAATATTGGATTCTATCTTCAAGAAATGTAATTAGGCAACGTATTCACGCCTGTAATTCTTGTTTTAAAAATTCTCCATCTCACCTCAATACTAAAATGGCGTATTTGCCATCTTACCGCGTTCAAGAAACTAAAGCATTCGTTCATACGGGCGTCGATTATGCCGGTCCGATAAATATTACCTTATGTAGACGCCGAGGACAAATAAGTCAGAAGGCGTACATTTGTTTGTTTATCTGCTTAGTGACCAAAGCGGTTCACATCGAACTAGCTTCGGATCTGTCATCGGAAGTTTTCCTTTCCGCGTTTAAACGCTTCATTTCTAGGCGTGGTCCTGTTTCGTATATGTATTCCGATAATGGAACAAATTTTGTGGGCGCTAAGTCTCAGATAAACGATCTTCTTACCGACTATCGCATCGAATGGCATATGATCCCGCCCCGAGCGCCTCATTTCGGAGAACTCTGGGAGTCTAATATTAAAAGTATGCAGCTTCATTTATATCGCGTTATTGGTTCTCAGTTACTTACACATGAAGAACTGTTAACAGTTTTGACTCACGTCGAAACCATTTTAAATTCTAGACCGCTTTGTATTCCATCAGAGGACCCGCATCCCTATCCTCTTACTCCCGCGCATTTTATAATGGCTTCCCCTTTGACCTACCTACCTGCCGCGGCTATTTCCGAGGAAACTAAGACTCTGCGCTATAGGAAAGAACTACTGGACCAAATGGTGCGTAGTTACTGGAAGAGATGGCGTTTAGAGTATCTTAATTCATTACAAGCGAGGCAAAAATGGCTTACTAATGCTGATAACGTTAGTCCGGGTACTGTTATAATGATTCATCAGGATGACGTTCCCCCGCTCCACTGGCCTTTAGGCATTATACAGGAGGTTTATCTGGGTAAGGATGGTAGAGTCCGCGTCGCCTTAGTCAAAACTGCTTCTGGCATGTTTAAACGGCCTATCGTAAAACTTTGTTACCGCTACCTTCGCAATAAATTTGAATATTTCATCCCATATTTTAGGTAGGTAATTATGTATAAATATTTCGCAAATAAATTTCTTTCATTTGATGTTAACCGCTTTTTGATACGACGTATTATCAAGGCCGGGAGGATGTTTACGCCATTTCCGGCTTCCCTATTTTAAATTCGCGCGCTTCATAATGTGGTTCCTTACTTCCTATCCCTTTCCTACTCACACCATCGTGCGCAGAGTGAGAGAACTAATCAAGCAAGTGCAGTGCATCGTGATTCGTCGCGTGACCCTTCCGCTTCGACAACCGAACCGCGTCGCAACGGTTTGCGTGCGACTCCTGATATAATGTAAAATAAAATGCATTAACCGCAGCTTGAATTAACTAAAAACTGTGTAATAAGTGATTCAGCGTTCTAAAGTGTGTGGAACTTAGCCGGCCGGCAGAGCAACCTAGGTCTAGGGTTCCTGTCCAACCTGGATGTGTGAGACTATAGTGAGTGGCGTTTCCAGAAGTGCAGCTGAAGGCAAGATACTCCAGAAGCTGAATCGAACCGCGCTCGGTGAGTCCCCTTCCCTCTCCATAATATCTAAGGTCCACATCATTTTTTTCTGAACCCAAAATCACAAACTGCCCCGCTAACCGCTATACAGTCCACTTAAATTCCCGCCAACCCAACGCTTCAACCGAAATCGTTCCCGATCAAGATCATCAAGTCAAATACGAAAGGACCCGATTTAGTATTTTCATCGCAAAAAATTCGGCAAAGACGCCTAACGCTGCCAGGAGCCGTGCGATTTCAAGAAAAATCAAAAGAATGAAGATTCGTTTAACTAACTTCGACTCAAGCAACGACGGGGGCTGGAGTTGCGGAAATATCATACCATCGTCTTTTTGTTCAAGATAAAACTTCAGCACAAAATTTTCTCATCGACACCGGCGCAAATGTTTCGGTACTACCTGCAAGCCCAAAAGAAAAAAATAAGATTACACCGAACAATTACTTATACGCAGCTAACGGTTCATCAATATCTGTTCATGGCGAGAAGACAATGATATTCAACCTTGGAATGCGCCGGTCTTATAAATGGAGATTTGTGGTGGCGAACGTATCAAGACCAATACTGGGCGCCGATTTCTTACAATACTACAACATCATAGTAAACCTTCACGGAAGAAGATTGGTAGATAAGCAAACCAATTTTTTAACCAGTGGCTATACGATTCCCACAACACAAAGCAGTGTGAGAACATTAGATGACAGCCAGCCGTATCACGAACGACCTACTAAAGAAGTACCCCGAGATCACCAGGCCCAGATTAAATAACACCTGCAATAGCGAAGGCGAACATCATATAGAAACAAACGGCCCGCCAGTATTCTGCAGAGCAAGACCACTACCACCACATAAATACAATTTGGCTAAAGAAGAGTTCCGCCAGATGATGGATCAAGGAATTTGTCGACCCTCCAGCAGAGCATGGGCAAGCCCGCTCCACCTAGTAACAAAGAAAAACGGCCAATATCGTCCCTGTGGAGATTACCGGAAGCTAAATGCAATCACCGTTCCCGATCGGTACCCAATACCGAGACTTCACGATTTTACCCTTAACCTAAAGGGAAAGAAGATTATACTTTTTAATTTTGCATTTTACAATGCTATTTTTATGTGATAAATATTAAACAAGAAAATATACTAGAAAAAAGCAACTAGTCTAGGGCTGCCATACGTCCCGGTACACCGGGACATGTCCCGGTTTGAGGCGTCGTGTCCCGGTGTCCCGGTCAGCAAGTTATTTGTCCCGGTATGCACACAATTCGTTGTATCTCAAAAGTTACACGTGTAAATGACACCCGCGTCCCGCGCGGGCCTCCGCTCCTGCGTCCTTCCGCCCGCGCCCCTCCGCCCGTGCATCTAGTTTAAATCGTTGCAGTGTTTTGTTTAGTTGCTCTAAAGAACAACGTATGACCTTGCGCTGCGCACTGTTCTGTACTTTGAAGTTTAGTTTATATTTTTGCCAGTATTTTGCTAAAAAGTCATGCCAAAAAGAAAGTGTTTGTTTTCTGACGATTATACTAAAGAGTGGTCATTCATTAAAAGAGAAGAAATGATTATGAAGCCTTGTGTGCCATTTGCGGTTTGTATATATCTGTTAGTAATGGCGGTAAGTCAAGTGTCAAAGACCATATTCAAAGTAAAAATCACAAGACGAGATTATCAGTTGCATCAACTTCTAAAGATATATCGACATTCATGATCAAACCAAATACCACCGAAGACATGTTAATATGCGCTGCCGAACTGACCACTGCTTATAAAGTTGTAAAGCACCACCAATCGCAAGTTATTGTTTGCCTTAACTGTACCTTAGAAACGAATACGTTCAAATTAGTTGTGAAAAGAAAATAATTGGGTCTCAGCCCAGGCGGTAGCATTGCTGCATAGTAGGACTTATGGCTCTCAGCTGAATGGCTGTGGTCGACGGCCGGCGCGCCGCCCCGCGCCCCGGGCGGCGGGCCGCGCCTCGCAGCGCAGTGTAGTTAAGGCAGGCCTGTTTCACTCCCCGTGTATGCTCGAAAACATACCTACGCGCGGCGGCCCCTCCGGCGGTGCCAATCTAGTAGGGACTCACGAGCGAGCAGTGACGCACGCGCGAGTTTTGTTTGTCACGTACTTTCCGTAGTTAACTACCTTAAAAAAAGTTAAATTTAAAATGGCAACACGTAAAAAAAAGCTCGTAAATATTGTGCAGTGTTCAACTGTTTAAACACGAATCGCGATCCGAAGTTAACTTATTTTTACGCTCCCTAAGGACGATGAAAGGCAAGTTCTACTTTAAAGTGGTTATTATTATTATGAAATTCTCATTCATGTTAGGTTTATTACGTAGGTTTAATATTTAAATAGGTAGGTACCTACCTACTTAGGTTACGAAAATAAGTAGGAACGTAGGTTGGTGTAATATTCTTTCACGAGTTTGATAGAATTAAACGAATTTCTGATGTTTGAGACTAACGCTCTGTTTGGTCGTTATAAGTAGGTAGTGGTAGGTAACTACCTACCCACCTACTTAGTTAGGTATCTACATTTTTTCTCTTCACTAGCATAATATGGCATGGTTAGAGAAATAGGTACATACTAAGTACATCTTAAAGTTAGGTATAAATATATATTTTATGAATTACGCTTACCTATTTTTGAAGACTAGTCTAGCTCGCGCCTTAGTTCTGTTCAACCTTGTGTTGTGAATCTACCTACCTTTCTGAGTACTTAGTTCGTAATTTTTTGTAGGATATAATTAACGCAATGACGACCTCCGTGGTAGAGTGGTACGTACACCGGTTTCAAGGTCTCGCCTACTCTGAGGTCCTCGAATCCCGGTAGGGGCAAATGTTTGTAGGTATGTTGAATACGAGCATTTGTACCTGAGTCATGGACGTTTATATATATTTCTACAATAAATACTTATATTATATGTATAATTATATGTAATTATATCCGTTACCCTAGTATCCCATAACACAAGCCTTACAGTGTTTACTTTGGGGCTGGGGTAATTGGTGTGAGTGTAAGAAATATTTATTTATTTATACATAACGTCATTATTACCAACTGCAAATTAAAGTTTGACAACAAAAAAATATATATTTTTACGATAGTATACTTACATATAAATTATAAACCAAGACCTGAGATATTTCTATTAGTTTTGACCTTATTACCAGGTAGGTACCTACAGTCTGTTCCCCTTTGCTAGTCGTAGTTATATCATCGAGTTCGGCATCAGTAGGTATGCCGAAGTAGCTGTAAATGAGGTATTCCTCGAAGCGCACCTAACTAATCTTCGAAGCGCATCTTTTAGGTGAAGTGTAATATAAAAGGTGCGCTTTGCGAATTGAGGTACACCATTGAATTCGGCATCACTAGGTATGCCGAAGTGGCCGTAAATTAGGTACTCCTCGAAGCGCACCCATTTTCAAGCGCACCTAAACTATTCCTGGAAGCGCTCCTAAAATCAATGGTGCGCAAAGCGCACCTCGAATTAGGTGTACTTTCATCTAAAATATTTTAATTTAATAATTATTCGTAACAGCCCTCTAAATAGCAATTAGCACAAATGAGTAATAAAACTTCTGTCGATATCATATTACGTTTCCTTCATGCTCTTCCCTGTGGGTGCGCTTCGAGGAATAAAATCATAATTATCATATTTTTTATTATTCCTCAAAGTGCACCTAAAAGGTGCGAGGAATAGTTTAGGTGCGCTTCGAGGCTTCATTTATTCACGGGAGGTTTTCCTCGAAGCGCACCCATTTTCAAGCTCACCTAATGAAGTGCACCTACAATATTCGCGAAGGTAGGTGCGCTAATGAAATTAATTACACCTAAAAGGTGCGCTTCGAGGATTAGTTATGTGCGTTATATTAGGTGCTCTTGAAAATGGGTGCGCTTCGAGGAATACGTCATTTACGGATACCAATAGGTATGTTTTACTATTTGTCATTATAAATGTCTCTTGTAAGGTACTTACAATACCAATAGTAATTTGTGTTCAATGCAGCTACTAGATTTGCCGTCGGTCGGTACTTATTTAATGTGTAAGTGTATACTTACATCAAAAGTGTCTAGGGATGAAGTACTTTTTTAACTATTAACAAAATATCCAATGATATTACTAAATGCAGACTGGCTTGGAAAGTTCATTGTCGCAGAAATGCCTCTATCCAGTAATTTAATTTACAGGAAAGAATCATTAACGAACCAAATAGTTAAGATTATAATCCTTTATTGCGGCGATACTCTGAAACGTATTTGATCCCTAGCCATGTGTGTATTGGGGTTTTTGGTAGGTAGATATTATGATTATTACGTATGTAGACTGAAAGCTTAGGTACTTTTCGAGTAACTACCTACTCTAATGAAGAAAGAAATTGAAACTCAGGTGTTGAAACATAATAGACAAAGAACTGAGGAAAGAAAATTAAAAAAAAAAAATTGACCACAAGTTTTATTTTTATCATTATTTTAGGTGCCGGAAATGGTTGAGATTAATCGATAGACAAGACTTACTACAAAAAGAAGATACGAAGAAAAAAAGCTATTCAGTTTGTTCTGCACATTTCGAAGATTTTTCAATCAAAATAATTAAACATCTCAAAGAAAATTCTCTTCCATCAATCCTTTTACACAACCAATCTCAAGAAAGCTCATCTTGTTCAGAAACACAGTCCACATCCTCACAAGTCAAAGGTAAAGTGACTATATTGTCAAATAAAATTATAAAAAGAGACTCGTGTAAGAGAAAAAGAAAAGAGGTACAGGCCACATCTGCACGAATTAAAGGCAAAGTCATTAATTTGTCGCGTAAACAATATTATACTACCATTGGAACCCAAACAGAATTATTGCAATCTACGGAAGAGCAAACACAGACGCCAAAATCAGTTACCACAGCAACGCCAAGGAAACGAAAACTTTTAAATGAAATACGGGAATGTCAGTTGAAACGCCGAAAGTTGGATGAAGAAATCACAAAAATTAAAATGGCGTTGGAAGCTAAAAATCCGTCTATAACATGCAATGATCCTGATGATGAAATCGGTCGGAGATTTCAGAAATTAATTGAATGGCGGAATAAAATTAAAAACAAGTACAAAGGGAATCGGTACGACGCTGAATACAAATTGTTTGCATTGAACTTACATTACTCCAGTCCACATGCATACAGATGCTTACAAACGGTATTAAAACTACCAAGTAAAAGTACTTTGAATAGACTCAAAATGAATATTCCTCCTAAATTTGATAATCGAGTACTAGATAGTTTGGCCTTAAAATTAAAATCGCTTCCGGATGCAGCAAAACACTGAACAATTTGTGTTGACGACATGACCCTCAAAAGAAACTTATACATAATTAAAAAATCGATGAAGTTTTCACAATATCAATGGCAAAATATCGCCAGAAATTGCCAGCAATGCATTCGTAATAATGCTTCAAGGCATTTACTTTAAATGGAAACAGCCACTTGCATATGCATTGCTCACAAAATTTTCCACGATAGGAATCAAAGTCAATGCAATAGTTTCTGACCAAGGCTTTAATTTCGACAAATTTGCGAAAGAAGTAAAAAAAGTTACTTTTGAAAAACCATATGATGATATCAAAATATATTACATATTTGATGTGCCACACTTAATTAAGTTTTTTTTTATTTATTTATTTATTTATTTATTTATTTATTTGTGCTATAAATACATACAAAACATAATTTACGTTAATAACTACATTAGTCTAGGACTGTGTCGCAGTTATTAGCGCCCACCTCGAACCTTATCTAACACTAACAAATAACACAAAATTACAAGCCTTTTTTTTTAGGTTATAGGTATTACTAACAAAGGGTATGTGATAATTAATTATTATATATCGTAACTTAAAATTAACATGCATTGCTATGTTTATGTGTTTGTGTTTGAGTGTGTGAGTGTGTGTGTGTGTGTGTGTGTGAGTGTGTGTGTGTGTGTATGTGTGTGTGTGTGTGTTTGGATGAAGGGGGGAGCGGTTAATATATATTTTCTTTTATAAGAGATTCAACATCATCATATCCTAGCCTTAAAAGCCACTTATTTAAAACAGTTTTACGCTCGCGTAATGGGAGGTTATATATTTTTAATTTATAGTTAATCTTATTATATAATACAGAGCTAAGGAATAAATAATGAAGTTTAGCCAAAACAGTACTACACCTTTCCACTTTAAAAATTCTATTGGATAAGCGTTTGTTTAGAGTTAATCTGGGATCATACTCGCAAGATGTATGTTTGCGTAAGATAAGGTTATACACAAATAATTTGCGAACAGAAAGCACTTTCCATAACTCATATAGTTGCAACACTGCCCGTTGAGCTCGTTCCAGCTGCAAGAATTGCGTCTTTCCCGTAGCTCCCCAGACAGTAATGCAGTAGGTCAATAATGATTGAGCTAAAGAAAAATAAATTGTTTTGAGCGTGCCATCATCTGCACAGCCCCTTAATTTGCGGAATACAAAAATAAGTTTCCTGATTCGGGCAGAGACGGATTTCACATGCTCCCGCCAAGACATAACACTGTCAACGATAACACCCAGGTATTTTACGTGACTGATCCGTGAGATTGGAATACAGTTATACACAGTACAAGATGTTTGATGTTCAGATGGGCACAGCCATTTATGCGAAGATACTAAAAACGAAGAGTCGGGTTGAGATTGCAAATTTGCAGCAAATGTTATAAAACAAGTTTTATTATGATTTAGCAGTAACTTATTCTGCGACAACCACGCTTCGATAATCCGTAAAGCATTTTCGGCAAGAACGCGGGTCTCCTCCCAAGTTTTGCCATGAACAAGAATCGCCGTATCATCAGCATATGTGATTATTTTACTGTTAGGAAGAACCAACTGACAAAGACTATTGATATAGATCAAGAACAGGGTAGGTCCGAGAACACTACCCTGTGGAACACCAGATGTGATAGGCTTCTCATGACTCACTACGTTATCGATCGTGACACACTGATATCTTTCGCTGAGATAGCTCTTGAACAATTCAAGCACTAAACCACGAATTCCCAATAGTTCTAGTTTGTTCAAGAGGATAGAGACAGAGACAGTATCAAAAGCCTTGGAAATATCTAGAAAGATGCCTAGCGTCTTAAATTTTTTATTAAGGTTTTGTGCAATTGACCCAGTAAGTTCGAGAACCGCATCCTCAGTTGATCTCCCTGCCCTGAAGCCAAATTGATTGGCTGAGATAACATTTTTTGAATCAAGAAAGTTAATTAGCCTTTTGTTCAATTTTTTTGTTTAATAAGTGCATCAGGAATAATTTAATGACAAGCGATTTCTATCATGATGGCAAAAAAAATTCGTGGGATTATATCGAACAGCTTTACAAAGACCAAAAAGAAAGAAATTTAAGGCTTATACCGAAAATCACGGACGCTCACATACAACCAAATAATTTTCAAAGAATGAGGATTATGTTAGCAGTGCAAATATTGAGTCGTACTGTATCAGCAGCACTTCACACCTACATCGACCTAGGCAAAATATCGGAAGAGGCCAGACCAACAGCAAATTTCTTAGAGTTAATGAATGACTTGTTTGATGTTCTGAATTCAAGCAAAATAAAATGTTGCAATAAATTTCAAACAGGTTTCAGACTGAGTAAGGACCAAGAAAATATACTTAATAATGCAAAATAAATGTTTGCTGCTACTAAAGCTATAAACCGAAAGTCCGGAAAAGATAATACGAGGCATATAAAATCGTTTGTCAATTTTCAAATATCCATAGAATCAATTAAATCGCTATATGAGGATCTAAAAAAAGATGGCTTTAAATATTTATTAACAAGAAGATTAAACCAAGATAATTTGGAAAACTTTTTTGGTGCAATCAGACAACAGGGTGGCTCTTGCAGTGAGTCTACACCGATTCAATTTAGACGAGCTTTTTCTAAGCTGTTTTTATTAAACATGCTCAAAAGCTCACCATATGCAAACTGCGAGATGGATATTTGTGATATACTGCTCAAAGCCGAAGATATCATGAAAGCTCAACTCCTTGGAACCGATTCATCACCTCAAACATCCTCTATGCTTAAAATAAAACAATCAATATTAACTATGTATTTTTATTACTTCATTTTACACTATAATACCAAAACCATACTTAACAGTTTGCGCTACTGAAAATAGTTCAGGACCAACAATGATTTTTAGGTGTTGGCTCCTGGACTATCTTGTTTCCGTCGTAAAATGGTGGTATTCCTCGAAGCGCACACAATTTTCAAGGGCACCTAAACTATTCCGCGAAGCGCACCTTGCGAAATCAATTACACCTAAAACATACGCTTCGAGGAATAGTTAAGGTGCGCTTCGAGAAATACCTCGTTATATGGAATTATTCCTCGAATCGCACTCATTTTCAAAGCGCTTTGAAAATGAGTAAAGAAGTAGTTTAAGTGCACTTGAAAATGGGTACGCTTCAAGGAATATCTCTTAATATGGAGGTATTCCTCGAAGCGCACCCATTTTCAAGCACACCCAGATACCTCGAAGCACACCTTTAAGTGCGCTAACAAAATCAACTACGCCTAAAAGGTGTGCTTCGAGAAATAGTAAAGGTGCGTTTGAAAATAAGTGCGCTTCGAGGAATACCACCATATTACGAGATATTAATCGAAGCGCTCCCTATTTACAAGCGCACCTAAAACATTCCTCGAAGCGCACATTTTAACCGTAGTTGATTTCGTTAGCGCACCTGAAAGGTGTGCTTCGAGAAACAGTTTGGATGCGCTTCATAGGGTGCGCCTCGAGGTCTCGTAATATGTCATTCCGATTTAATACGCAACTTATCTACATAAACACATAAATATTTAAATAATATTCAATTTCTTATACTAAGTACACAGTAATGTATGCCGTATCATTTTGTTAAAGAAGTAGGTAGGTACTTTAGGTAGGTTTGTTTTTTTTTTTAACTTTTGGTAGGTACCTATTAACCTTTAATATATCTACCTTTTGATTATACTATGCATATGCCGACACAAAGTCTACCTATAAATAAATGAATCACAAAGAGGCAACCCTAGCTGCGTCAGAAAGAATACGAGTTACGCGACAGAAAGAGACGCAGAATGAAGGTGAATATAATGCTAGGCATTTAGCGCAGCGCGACGTGAATTGGACTTTATTGCGTCGTAAGCTAGACTAACAATTTATTTGATTGGAGTTGCGAAGTGAACCTTCTGTACTTGTACTATTAAGTATTCTGTGCTTAAGGTGGTACGACTTCCATACAAACAAACATTGCACATTAATTGGTTCATCATACATTAATAATTCATAAATACATGTACAACTAACTCGTTTCAGTTATTTGTTTGCGCGAAATTATTAAAAAAAATGTACTTTCATACATGAGCTATATAAATGCGATGGGGCACACACACATACGTAGAATTATTGAAATTATAAGATATTAGTATTATCGTGTTTTATGTATGAATGTACATTTTTTAATTATTTCGCGCAAACAAATAACTGAAACGAGTTAGTTGCGCATGTATTTATGTATTATTAAGGTATGATGAACCAATAATTGTGTAATGTTTGTTTGTATAGAAGTCGTACCACCTTAATATCAGCTGTTTTTAAATAGTTCATTTAATGGTTTTTCTTTTCATTATTCAAGGTTTAATTAAGTTTGATAATGAATTAGATACACTTAAAATATTAACTAGTAGGTAAATTACGAACTCGTAATTTTATTTTTTATTAGGAGAACAATTTTTTTTTATTATTATTTTTCTTAGATTGCAAACACCCCTTAAAATTTTATTATAAAATTCCATTTCGCCTTTATAGATAGAGTATATATGTACGAACAATAGTTACTGAGACAGCACATTTCAAAACCGTATTCATTCCGAGATAAATGCACCAGTTTATCTAATTTTTTTCATATATTTAAGCTGAAAATAACTAAATTTTTGAGAAGAGAATTTTTACCAGAGAGAGTTTTACCAATGAAATATTATTTGAAGTTGAATCGTCCTCTTATTCTGCCAGTGTTAAAATTGCGAATGGCAGAAATCTGCCACAATTGATCACACACTGCTACTATGATGGTAAAAGTATTATCGTAAGAGTGCGCTCTGATAAGTGGTTCACGCGATCATAGTAACGTCATGGTACACTCTTACGAGTCAACTATGATCGTGAAAACGCTGCTATAGTGTAGAAGTATAGATCTTCTACGAGCATTAAAACTGACATAACGCTCTGTCGATAAAAGTGTCGAATTAATTTTTTTGGATGTGATGTGATATCGAACGTTGGCATATGCATGCAGTATCGCGATATCGACAACGGCGCATCGATTGTTTGCTACATATACACACATCGACAAGTACGTCATATCGAAACTTCCAGCATTGAGAGACACGGCATTCAGTGTCACCATATCAGTATTGCTGTTACAGTATCAACACTTCCTATTTCAGTTTTCAGTTTCGTCGTTGTTGTGGCTTTCGGTTGTCCAATATGAAAATGTGACAGTAATGCAGCAACAAAACTGGTTGCTAGGTGATTTTCTGTTAAAAACAGGGTGCACAACTAGGAACAACTCTCTAATCTTGTTTTCATTTATTTTGAGTTCGGGCTCCGAGCTAACAAAATGTGGAAACGCCCGAAACTAAAGTCGCAACCTCGGACTTCGCGTTTAGAGAGACACCTAAAATCGAACGCGAACCAAATATATTTCACAAAAACCCTCTCTAACTTAACTTTTTTTTTACAGAGCGATGGATCTTCATCGATTTCAACTGTGAGCAATCTAATAAAAAATCCTAATCCTTCCTAACTACGTATTTAAATACACCCTAACTAAGCAACTAATTGACTTGATTTTTGGCATAGAGTTAGTTGAAAGGACGGAGAGTAACATAAGCCACAACAATAATACTTTTTATCCAGATATTCCCACGGCAACGGGAACCACGGAGGTGAAATCGCGGGCCGCCGCTAGTATTTTTATAAATATGACGGCTTTACGTGCACGCAATGCAATTTTATCTTTACTTGTTCCTAAACTCTTATTTTTTTTTGTATCACAGTGCTATGGACATAAATGCAACGCAAATGTACGTGATGTAATTATTATTAGTGTTTTAATGTACCTACTTCATAACTAATCTTACCTTTATTTAATCTACATTACTATATTCGTCGTCGTTCCTATTATTTGTTTAAAAGAGTCCATACTGTTCAGTTGTACCCAAGAAAATGCGCGAGACACAGAAGCAGATCATATGTTTCCTTGCACGATTCAGATTTTTTTGACTTGGCTATGCAAAGAGCCTGCTTTCGATTCCTACCTCTTCCTTTTGTTCCAAAACTCGGATGCCACCAGTAGCCGTTTCTATGACTAGAGGCTCTTTCTTTTGGTCGACACTAAAAATATTATGCATAATAATTTATTTTTCACCTTACACGCTCTGAAAACGAGGTTTTGTCAATCAGTTTAGGCGTAGAAAAACTTTTTGGGCCTAGCGCGGCAAAGTACTTTTTTAATTTAATACCTAAAAATATGTCATAATGCGTTCCGAATCGCACTATTGACTTTTTTGTTACATTTTATTCTTATTTTAAATAGCTTTAAATTAATTATAATATTTGAATCATAAAAACAATAAGATTAAACTATTTGTTATTTAAAAAAATATTAGGCTGGGTGAAATTTCATAACCTATGATTAGATTTCGGAACGTGACATAAATCTTTATTTTTAAATTGTCTTTGTCTTGTACCTCATGTCAGTGTCAACATTTACGGAATCGTTTTAATTGTTATTTAGGAGTTTCACCCGTGTTCTTTTCGTAATAACACGTGTTGTGAGGCTCCATTTTTAACTCAATCTACCGTACAATTTCTATATATTACAAAATATATTTACTTGACATTGGCAAAATTCGCGTATTTAACGCGAGCACGCCATTAATTAAGAAAGAAGAAGAAGAATTGTTATTTATAAGTAACAATATATTCCTACTTTAAATAACTTTGAATTAACTATAATACTCCCTTTATTATTTTAGTTTTTATATAATTAAAACATGAGAATAAGGTATATTTAGATTAAACTTTATGTTTAAAGATTTTTTTACCGGAAGTTGACCGCGGAAACAGCCATAAAATGTTCCTCGCTGTTGTGAGGTGTGTGTTGCACTCGGCAGAAAAGTTTTTAGCGTCTTGTACCTTTGAAATCCTCGCTTCGCTCAGGATTCAATATTTGAACCACTCGCTACGCTCGTGTTTCAATCCTGGTATCCTTCACTTGCTCAGCTTTCAATAGAGGTAACTCGCCGTTAAATAGCCAACTTTCCAGCCTTGCATAACAAATAACTATTGTTTTTTTTTTTATTTATATACAGTGTACGGGTGAGCGTTGTATAGCAATGGTAAGATTCTAACAATAATAGTAGGGCAAACTGAAAGTTTTTCGCTTTTGGCGTTCTATGCTGTGAAGCCTGACCGGCCTTTGACCACGACCTTTTTCACACGTTCTTGTCGTACGTGATCCATTTTTATTCACCAGTTACCAGTTTCTTCAAAAATGATTCGGTTTCATTACGTCGTAATAAAGAAGAATCACAAATGAGTACACGGTTCATTAGGTTTCTTCACGGTTCTTCAGTAAGCTCGTGAGGTACCCAAATATCGAGCTTTTTGTGTACTCAATTTTTTTCAAATGCGTCAAAACTGTAGTGTGGTCCATTCCCAGTTTTTCAGGTACGTCGTAACTACTGATATGCTGATCTTGCACCATTGGCATCCGTTTTATCCGTAATAGGGCGACAAGAGTGACGTGCATCTTTGACATCAAAATTTCCGGATTGAAAACACTTAAACGAAATTTGTGCTACTAGGACTAGCTTTTTTTGCGGCTTATCTTTTTTGTAGTACATTTTTAATATGTATCGAATTTCTTCATTATATTCACTCATCTTGACAGTAAGAAAAACAAATGAAAATCACTCATTTTCCTAATTTAAATTTAGAATTTTCTTCTTTAAAATTTAAACTTTTAATAGTATTGCCAAACAGGTTTTATTACAAGTTCATACATACAATATGCGAAAAGACTTTTCCCCAACCTAATATTTTCATCCTTTCTATTTTTAAAGCGTCATTTTAATCCCCGATAAGTGGGAGAAGTAGCTTTTATCCGTATGAGAGTTTTTAGCGGACTGTGTTAGGGTGAAGATAGACGGTGATAAAGTACAGAGAAAGAGTCAATTGCTATACAGGAAAGAAAAGCAAGAATATTATTATTATTCTTAATTTTATGAGGCCAGCAACAAGCAGAAATGTTGAATTTGAAACATGCTTGGAACACGAGTCGTTGATAGAAATCGAAAGTTTATTGTATGAATTACTGGCTGTAGGGATCGGAGCAGGCCTCGCCAATTAAAAAAAATATAACTAAAGCGCGATATACTTGCATATCATTTTTTTTTTATACTTAAATATATGACTATAAATTATAATACTTTTATATTTTGTAATTTATGATACATTTTTACCATCATATGTAAATTTTTAATTGAACTTATTTATTAATTGCTTAAAATATATTTTATTTATTTTCTCATAGAAGGGCATGAAAAGTAGAGTATATCACTCGGGAGCAAAGCTATTTTTTCCCCTCGGACAAGCCCTTCTTTGAATCACTCACTGCAATTTGTGATTTTTTATTTTTATTTTTATTTTTTTTTTAAATTTCATCTGGTGCAATTTTCTTCTTCAGTGCTGGCAAAACTTGAGTTTTCAAAAATTTATTTCCCATTATGCTCGCAGTGATATAACTATAGGATTAACTGGTAGAGAATGCCTAAGGCATCTTGACTGTCGTTGTACTATTGTGCATAGGGCTGGTTGCCTCCGGAATTTTAATATACCTAAATACCCTTAGTAATCTAAGTTAAAATTGAGATAAAGAAAACTATCTTGAGGCACATGACAGCTGACCGGACCGGAGCGTGACGTCATTGAATGACGAGACTTAATACGATACGTCATACATTCATCCGTTATTCGTCTCACTCACTGCCTACCATTTTTGCTTTCTCATCGCTTGCACATGTAATAAAGTCGAATTAAACGCTTATCTATATCTTTTTAAACGAAAAGTCTTCATGTTTGTGCCGAGTATATGAATTATTCGACCCCTGAGCTTCGACAATATGTTTTAAACAAGATATTGGTAAAAGGCTTAGTTCATTAGATGCGTATTTTTTGAAGCTATCCGATGTCATATAAAAACATTTTATAAAAAAAATCAAACCGACTTCAAAAAGTAAAAAATAAAACTTTTGGAGTCGGTGCCAGCCAAAGCATTCTACATTGCACTTCTATTACCTATATTTTTTTTTGCCTTAGCTAACTAGCACCGACTCCAAAAGTTTTATTTTTTACTTTTTGAAGTCGGTTTGATTTTTTTTATAAAATGTTTTTATTTCAGATTTTTTTGTTACATTATGTGCCGTTACTTACACTAAAAATCAGCCCATACACAACAATGATGTCATCTAGGTATACGACTACTTGCCAAAAGGTGATTGATATTTTTCAGGATTATGAAAAAACTACTAGCCAGATCTTCGTAAAAATTATATGGGACCACACATAAACCATTTTCTTCCAGATAAAAAAAGAATTTTAAAAATCTGTTAACAACTGGCGAAGTTATGGTGGAACATACATAAAAAAAAAAAATACAGTCGACTTGATAACCTCCTCCTTTTTTGAAGTCGGTTAAAAAGTCAACTTAACGATTTTTTTTAGATACCGCTTTTGCGCTTAGTTTGGCAGAATTGCCCACACTAACATTAGTCGGCACTAGGAGTGGCAGTATTTGAAACCTATGGCTGACTTCTGAACAGTACCGAATTACTCCACATTTGTTGTCATGTGCCGACAGGTTCGTAGAGTCAAGAGCAATGATAAGTACAGGACGTGTACATAAACTATATTATAAATCGTAATCATTGTCGAATTGAACTTAATCGCGTCCATCTTGGTTTATTCTCGTGAGTCATTAACTGATGTACGTCTCGTGTATGTATGCAAGACGTGTGAGCAAATGCGGACACACACTAATTGTCCACCAATATCATGGCCGCATTGGCTCTGAAGATTTAATTTTGTGAATTGTCATGCCTTCCGTGTGATTTTGTTCCTTTATGAATTCATTAAAAGTTAAATATACTATTTTATTTTCGGCGACTCTATAATGAGGTCCAGCGGTTTCGCCAATATATATGGGCATTATTGCATTAACGGCACATATTTGAAAAGACTGTCATTTACTTGATCTCCTTTAAAACTGTAATCATAACTTTTCAGTGTGATGGGACTGACTGCACTGCTGAGGTAATGACATAATATACAACGTTATTTTAAGTTTACACAAAAACTTCAAAACCAAATTTTGAACTCGTCATAACTGTTAAACTATGTAGTAAAGAAAGACAGTTTTTTTTGTGTCAATGTCACTATCAAGGCCAAATTGGTTCTTCTCGTAACAAGGTCTCCCGCCGTAGGGTTTGTGAACCGATGGCGTAGCTTCTTTGATGTTCATAAGTGCTTGTAACAGCCTAGACTAAATAAATGATATTGAATTATCCTAATCATCCATAAGGAAGGCCAGGGCCCCAGCAGTGGAGACATAAAAAAATGGCTGATGACAGAATAAACCCCGAGGACAGCTTGTGGCAAGCTGCAGTTGGTGTGTGGCGACACCATAAACCGAGTAAACCGATAAACCGAGTGCTCCAGAGAACCGGACGCGGCCTTTGCCTCTGGCTTGCCAGAGTGAATTTCAAGAGGGCTCAGACTCTCGTCCCTGCATGGCTTACATCGGCTGAACAGGGTGGATTCGCAAGAGCTATACGCTCTCAGCGTAGAAGTGAAACATGCATAAGACGCGAGTTGGCACACTGTCTCTTGTACAGTGGGTAGAAATTGGTGCACACATCTCGACCCTGCAGCATCTCTTGCCATCGCGAATATTTTGAAAAGCCCTTTTAGTCTTTGGCCAGTCACCATCAGGTGTCCGGTGTCCGGTAGTCTCTCTTCATAACCCAAATTCAATAGCCCACTAATGTCTAACCAGTAGATGCAATAGCCCCTGTGCTGTACAGTTGCTGGAGATAGTCTTCGAGTATATCAGAATCAGTATTTATTTTAACATCACAGGACAATGCACATCACATTACAAAAACAAACACATTGGGCAACATCGCGTGATGCCGAAATTGTGCTCAGCTCAGTATAAGCAGCCGGCTAGACCTGCTACACTGGTATTCTGCTGAGCACAGCAACCTGATGTGGTCAGAGATTAGATCTAGCAGTTTTATCACTATACACACAATCATAATAGATTAAAGCGCTAAAGGTGACCTCTACGTGTTGGATTTATATGCCCACGCAAGCCCTTAAAGACCGGGTCACTGTTGACCCATGATATCCAAAGCTTACATTATAGCAACGATGTAATAAAATTTTGTATGAAACGGCTTAATTTTTAAATCACAATTTAAGCGTTGCTTCCATACAAAAAGTTGTTCGTAACGACTCTTCGCATTCGTAGAACTCATCATTACGAACACAAAACCATTGTTTTGAGGTTATGGGTAAACATAAAATAACGTTGCATAAAAAACGTAACTACAACTCAGGCTGAGTTGCACCAGTTAACTTGAACGGATTAATGATTGACAAAACTGTCAAATGATCCTCCGTTATTGTTATAGTTAAATGGTGCAATCAACGCTAAAAAAAATTAACCAGCCAAAACAACTCGTCTCCGATAATTTAATGTACAAAATGAAAGATATTTATAACGAAACATCCCAAACCTATTCCAAGAATTCATAATTACTTTTACATCATACTGCTCGGTAACTAGGATTTACTAGTACGGTAAGAGGCTGTGTAAGTTGGCATTTGCAACACAGTGCATGGTTTAGATAGAACGTTCCATTTTCAAATCACTTTACAAATCAAGCATAGGGTGAATGCTTGAATTGCAAAGTACACTTTACCATTTAAGCATGTAAAACTCCTTGGTGAACCAATCTCTTTTCTTATAAAATGACGAAACTTTTTACTGAAAAAAAAATCAATGAAAATGGTGGCATTTCATTTCAGTTCAAGCTATGCAAAACTCTTGGTCAATTTTTTTTTATAAAATGATAAGAAAACTTTTTACTGTAACCAAACAATTAAAATGGCGGCAATTCATTTGAATTAAATGCTTGTTCACTTGCGACGACTGTATTAAAATTTAAAATAAGTATATAATTATAAGTTTTTGCTAGTTAAAAGTGTTAGTTCATCATGTCAAGTACTTCATCCGATGAAAAACTGGTCGGTACGCCTGATTTCTGTCATCTTGAAGCCGAAGATATCGTACAAATGTTTTATTTACCTCGCATGAATGATGTAAAGTAGAATGCTTACCTCGGTTGTAAGTAGCTATTACAACCTCGAACTATATTCGCCCACGCTCGCTTCGCTCGCTCGGGCGTCTAAATATCTCGGGTGCACTCGATCCTTTAGCGCCCTTTGCGAGCTGCGCTCGCACAGGCGCCAAATTGGATCTTGTTCTGTAATAGCTCCCTTACGTCCCTTGTGTAACAAACTACTATTACTTGTCGTGTGGATGCAATCCTGCTCCTACTACGCAATAAAATCATCTCTTTCTTATACTTATTCCCTTTTTTTCATTACTTTATATTGCAGTGCCACGCGAAAAGATGTCGAGCTATGGTGATTATTCATTCTTCTTTTTATTAATCCCTATTAAGTATTTCGTGTTATGAAATTTGAAAAATGTGATTATCACGATTATTATAAACAATAAAACTAATTATTTAATATTCTTCTATGACTCAATGAGATACTCACATACACTAAGCACGTTGATTTTGATCGCACTATTTTCGCAAGCGTAATAAAAGCTCATTTCATGGGTTGTGTTGTGTGAAGTGTTATCACATCACAGAACACAAGAAAGAGGTTAAAAGTAGTAAGATAGCTGTAAACCAAGCCACCTTTTGCACGAAGCACAGAAGTATACATTTCCACCCGTTCTATTTGAAATTCTTGTTATCTGACATTCGAGGCGATATTTATTTTTGTACATACATATCAGATCAGTAGCGTCCTTATTCATACAAATATTTTACTTATATTTAAGTTCAGCAAGCAAAGCCAGGAGTTTCAAAGTATCAGCAACACTGCTAAATTTATACACGACACGACTTCAATCTTACTAATACTATAAATGCGAAAGTTTTTGGATGTTTATTAATCTCACACTCAAAAACTACTGAATGGATCTAGATAAAACCTTACTAGGAAATATAGGTTATACATCCATAACACACAAGCTACAGTTTATCCCGGGGATTATTCCCACGGGAACGATAACCACTCTGGTGACTGCGAGCGCCCGTTAGCATTTTAATTTTTTTCTGGTGTTCTGTGTTTGTAATGTTTTGTTGTAGTGGCATGTTAAATGTGCCGTTGAGCGTACAATATGCGGTTTTGTTTGTGTTATGGTAATACTAAATTAGTGAAATTTACTAGTTAAAAGAGTGTTCTAACGCATTTCATTTGCAGTGTGATGGAGTAGCATGTGTTAAAGAGGTAAATTAAAATTTTAATGTACCATAGAAGATATAACTCTCTAGACTAGAATTAACATTCAGTTTTATCGGTTTTCTTTATAACTGAAATATAAATGCAAAAGGGTCTTTCATAGCCCACATTTTTAAGAAGAGTTATGAGTTATTTAAAAATTACAACTGTACAAATGACTCTTTTTTTTACAATAAATAGGCTTACTTAGGTCTCATTCTGATTTTTTTAATGTTTGGCACTTCCAATATCTTAATTGAGTTGAGTATAGTTGAACCTTATAGTTGAAATGAGTATTAATAAAAGTATAGTAGATAACATACGTTTTTCTTATTTCAGTGTACGGGACATTTGTGCCAAAAAAATTGAAGACAGGTGTAATAATAATTATGCAGAAAATAAATATTAAATATTAACTTTGCAGAAATACATTTATTTAATAAGCTTCAACATTTTCTGAATCCTTTATCAGACCGTGGGTGATTTTGGACCAGGGTACTTGTTAATATGAATATAAGGATGCGATATATTAAAGATAGATATTAATGTGACGTTGAAATAGAAATCAAATAGAAATAGAAATAACTTATTCATAAACATAGGTACAATAATGGTCTTATATGTATACATTTAACATGTTTTAAGTCCTACCTATGTTTTACCATTTTCGGTGTACGAAATTTAAAAGAACAGATTTATATTAGCAAAATTTAACAAATTATTCATTGTTACAAATTAATAAATTATATCATTAAAATTATTCATTTTATAGTATCATGTCAATATTATCAAAATCATCATTACAAAAATCTCTTATGTCTAAATAGCATTTGTCAATCAATAGTTTAGTCAATACATTTTTTGATTTAGTTTTGGTTAAGTTGGTTAAGTCTTCTGGCAGCTTATTATAAAAACGTGGAGCCATGCTGACGACACTCTTATCCATCATTGCTGTTTTACAACGCAGAGTACGAATATAGGGCTTCCTAGGGCGAAGGCGAGAATCTTTTGCAAACTTTACCAACTCAAATAACTCAGGATTACATTTAACAAACATACAGCATTCAAGGATATAGAGGCTGGGAAAAGTTAATAATCTTAAAGACTTGTAATAAGGTTGGCAACTTTCTATCGTTTTCAGCCCACATTTTGCTCGAATGCATTTCTTTTGAGCTCTAAATATGATCTCATAAGATGGGAAAATACCTTCGATAACTTAATGGCGCTGGCCGTACTCCCGGGTCTCCGTCCAGAGTTAATGTTGTATTTTAGCTCAAAAACACTTCACACTGCACTGATTGTTCAGATATTTCGATTATTTAGCGTATTTTTTATTTTTAACACATTTATAGAATAATTTGAGATAGATATGCGCGCGCGCACGTGAGCCGGTTCGATCGACAATCGAAGAAGTTTTTTTTTTCTTAGGAAGGGGTAGGGGTCAGGATTCGTGCGTTTCGTTTTACGTTCATAGATAAATAATGTTTGTATGATTCATGCGTGATTTAAAAATAATATAATATTAATTGAATTTTAAAAATTATTATATGGCGCAGCCAACTTCGGGGGGCCTAGAGGTTTCCTCTACATTGAGTAAGATTAATAGACTGATATGAAATCATAAGTATTTATTTAACTTAAGTAAATAAATACTTATAGTTATTATACAAAGAAATCGCATTTATTAAACTATATCAAATGAATACGATTGAAATTATATTAAAAGTGAAGTTAGAATAATATGGATCATTAATACTAATTATTGTGTTGGTAACGGACAAAGTCGAGTTACCGGGCGAATGTAAGTACTGTTTGAAGTTTTAACTTTAACGATTCGAGTAACATTGTCTTTACCGGGATAGACCTCTGAGACAATAGTTAAAGGCCAAAACATAGGACTAGTGTTATCTTCTTTTATTATGACTATTTTTCCAATAGTAACAGGGTTTGATGGAGTGTTCCATTTCTCGGCTTTTGTAATGAAGTTAAATATTCTACACTATAGCGTTTCCAATAACTTTGTACTATTTTATTTAGCAGCTGATAACGAGATAATCTATGATATGATATCGAGATCAATTGGTTCTGCAGGTAGAAATTTTAAAGGCGTGACATTGAGTAAATGATTTGGCGTTAATGGAGTTAGATCAGAGGGATCATCTGAAAGAATACAAAGCGGACGACTATTTAATAAGTTTTCTATTTGAATAAGTATGGTATTAAATTCTTCATATGTCAAAATTTGTTTTCCAATTACTTTAAATAGATGAGTCTCACTTATACCATTAAAATGCGGGCCATAAGGTGGGCTATTTTTTAATTCTATTTTATATTCAGTTAGGTAGTTCGTTAAATAATTTTCTATATATGCAGATTGAATCTCAGAGTAAATATCGTTCAATTTACGTTTTGCACCGAGAAAGTTAGTTCCTCCATCACTGTAAATGATGGAAACTGGACCTCTGCGGGCAATGAAGCGCTTAATAGCGGCGAGAAACAAGTCAGTACTTAGATCAGTAACTAATTCTAAGTGTATAGCTTTTGAAGTTAAGCATACGAATAAGCATACGTATGCCTTGTGGCTTTTGACACCACGTCCACGGATGTGAGTAATGAAGAAATGTCCTGCATAGTCAACTGCAGTGTAAACAAAGGCTTTAACTTGAGAAACTCTAATTGCGGGAAGATCACCCATGAGAGGGTTAGTAACGCGGGGTTTGAATTTAAAGCATACGTTACAGTCATGTACTATTTTGCGAACAAGTTTACGAGCTGAAATAATCCAATATTTCTGACGTAATAAAGCCAGAAGTAATGCGGGTCCTGTGTGCAGATTGATTTTATGATGATATTCAATGAGAAGTGAGGCAATGCGATCTTTAGGCAATAATATTGGGTGTTTAGTATCAAATTTTAACTGCGAATGTGAAAGTCGTCCACCTGCGCGGAGGAGACCGTTGTTATCAATGAATGGGTTGAGTTTTAAAACTGATTTATTTTTATAGTTTATTATTTTGAAGCGCAAGAATTTCTTGAGAAAAATGTTTATTTTGTAAGTAGCGCAGAATATAAAGTTCAGCTTGTTCTAAGCCATGAACTGAAATTGGACCATGAGATTTTAATACTTTAGTAAAACGTAAAATATATATGAATGAGCGCAAAAGCTTCGACCATGAAGAAATTCGATCTGAGAGCGTTTGAATTCGGTGAGTATTTTCTTGCACTATTTGTATAGGCATAGATACGGTTTTAGATTCAAGAGATTGATCATTGTTATTAACTTTGAATTGTTTCACATTCCACGTGCGGAAAGGAGCGGAAAGCCATTGCGGGCCATGAAACCACAGTACATTATTTATTAATGATTTTGGAGTTACAGGTCGCGATACAATATCGGCGGGATTTTCAATGCCTCGGACGTGAAACCAATGAGACGCGGGTAAGTACTCATTAATCTGAGAGATTCGATTAGCAACAAAGGTATGAAATTTGTAAGCGGGTGAGTGTATCCAAGTGAGAGTAACTGTAGAATCAGAAAAAGCGTAAATATTTGAGATATTACAGCGTTTACTATAAACTGAACGAACTGAATCAATTAATTTGACAAGCAACAAAGCTGCACAAAGTTCCAAGCGGGCGAGAGTTTTATTCGGAGATGAGACTTTAGATTTTGCGGTGAGAAGTTGCACAGAGTGAGCTTTTGAGTTTATGTCATTATCAACACGAATGTATACGCAAGCACAATAATATTTTTCACTTGCGTCTGCGAAGCCTATAAGTGTTACATTTAAATCGAGAGTAATACCGATATGACGGGGAATTTTGATATTTTTTAAGTGAGAGAGTACAGAACAAAACTGTTTCCATTTATTTTCCATAAAATCGGGAACATCGTCGTCCCAATCGAGTTGATTTTTCCAACATTCTTGGACAAGAACTTTCATGAATGAGACGATCGGACTAATGACTCCAATGGGATCAAATAAACGAGCTGTTATTGAAAGAATTGAACGTTTTGTACATTTTACAGGAATATCAAAATTTACATGAAAATTAAAATAATCATCGTGAGGTTGCCATCGCATACCTACTATTTTTGTCGCGGCGTTAGAATCGGAATCAAAATTAATGGAGTTTGAATTTTTGTGAGATGGGGGAATATCAGACATTAATTCTTTTTTTTTTTTTTTTTTTTTTTACATTAAATAGGCTTACTCATGGCTTAATTCTGAATCGTTAGATTAAGAAGAGGCCTAAGATGGAGCGAGCTTGCCTAGAAAAAGCCTATTCACTCGAGCTTTAAATATACCAGGGTTGTAGACACCCGGGAATACAGACGCAGGCAGGGAATTCCACTCTCTGGCTGTGCGCATAATAAAAGATGAGGAAAAGCGCTTTGTACGCAGACGAGGTATATCAACCAGGTAGGGATGATAGCATGCGGTACGTCTGGATTCCCGGTGGTAAAAAGGAGCTGGCGGTATGAGCTCATGCAGCTCAATAGCACACTCTCCGAAGTACAATCTGTAGAACACCGATAATGAAGCAACTCTTCGTCGATGAGGGAGACTGTGGAGCTTGTTGTTCACCAGATTATCATCCCCAATGAGTTTTCTGGCTCTGCGTTCCACCGAGTCGAGTGCGGCCAGCTGGTATTTTGCTGAACCATCCCAAAGGTGGGAGCAGTATTCCATGCACGGACGAATTTGTGCTTTATATAACATAAGAAGCTGTTCCGGCGTGAAATACCGCTTAACCCTATTTAAGATGCCCAGCTTTTTTGCCGCAGTCTGAGCTTTCAACTCGATGTTATCGCCGAAGTTGAGACCTGATGACAACTTCATGCCAAGAAGTTCAAGATTCTCAGTGATTGTTATAGTTGTACCGCGGAAAGTAAGAGTCATGTCGAAAGGACTCTTTTTGGCGGAGAATAAACACGCCTGTGTTTTGGCAGCGTTAAAACTGACCAGATTGTTGTCACCCCAATGGGAGACAAGACTTAAGGTCGAGTTAGTCCGCTCAGCCATGGCCTCTCTTAAAGAACGAGACTCCTCTCCGCTGACTTTTGCGTTGGATAAATATCTCTCCGTAACCGTGCTGTCATCTGCATACCCAACAATACCGGGCACAAGCAGGTCATTAATATGCAGCAGGAATATTGTCGCGGAGAGAACAGATCCCTGAGGAACTCCGGCATCAATAGCCTTGAGGTCAGAGGAGCAGCCGTCAATGACTACACGTATTGACCGTTCACTCAGAAAATCAGAGACCCAATCGCAAAAGTCAGCAGAGATACCGTATGATGGAAGTTTGCTTAACAAGCTAGCGTGCCAGACCCGGTCGAAGGCTTTCGAGATGTCGAGTGACACGGCGAGAGCTTCGCCATGTTTCTCGATAGCCTCGCCCCAGCAATGCGTAACGTACACTAGAAGATCCCCAGTTGAGCGACCCTGGCGAAAGCCGTACTGACGGTCACTGAGTAGGTCGTAATTTTCTAGGTACGAAAGCAGTTTGCTATTAAGAATCCTTTCCATAACCTTGCATAGTATGGAGGTAATTGCAATTGGACGGTAGTTGGTGGGGTCAGCTTTACTGTTTGAGATCCATTTTAAAATATTAAAGCCTCCTGACTTGAACATGTCAACCATTTGTTTATAAGTATCTTTAGCAATTTTTAGGGAAGGTAGCGAACACACGTAGTCATCCATATACATGTGATTTTCGGCTTCATAAACGGCGAGAGGGTACATACCGCGCTCGCGACTATCAGCTGCGAGCTGGTGCACTACGCGCATAGCAAGGTAAGGAGAGCTTGATACTCCGAAACAGACGCGGTTGAATTGATAAACATCAATTTTTGAGTTAGGATCGAAACGAAAAAGAATTCGTTGAAATGGCTGATGCTCAGATGCGAGTTTAACTTGAAAATACATCCTTTCAATATCGGCACTTAATGCTACTGGAAACATGCGTAAATTTAAGAGTAAATCGAAGATATGACTTTGTTAGTTAGGACCTACATAAAGTAAGTCATTGAGAGATTTTCCTGATGAGGTTTTACAACCTGCATCAAGCACAACGCGGGTTTTGGAAGTTGTTTTTTCAGGGCGATAGACGGCTCTATGAGGCATATAATAAGCGTTACTATTAAAATCGGGATTCTCAACTTTTGACAAATAACCTTGATCAATGTATGTCTGAATAGTGTTATTATAATCTGAGCGTAAATCTGAAGAATCGAGTTTTTTTTTCCAAAATTAATAAGCGGCGTTTAGCGATATGATATGAATTTCCTAATTCGGAGGGATCCTGTTTAAATGGAAGAGTAACTGTGTATCTACCAGTATCATCGCGTGAGTAAGAAGCCTTGAACACATTTTCACAAGCTTCATCATCGGGACTGAAATGTTTTCTATCAGGAACATTTTCAATTTCCCAAAAGCGTTGGGTGAGATGATCAAGAGCGAGCGTATCTGTATTACAAAAAAATACTTTATCTTTATCGAGTGCCTGAGTATGAGTTGCGGGAGTATGAGATGTAAGCGAATGAGTTTGAGAGCGTTGCGTATTTATTAGTAAATCAGAGTGTTGCGGTTTTTGTGCGTGAGTGTATTGCGAGTTCAAGTGTATGTACGAGTTTTGTGAGTGAGTTTGCGGTGAGTTTGAGTATATTAGGCTTTGCCCATAGCGACATAACCGAGTGTAGTCTCCACACCAACTACTGATGAGTTGGGAGAAGTAACTGTTCCAGATCCGAGTAAAAGCGGGAATAATTCGATGCCTATGAGACAATCGATTTGAGCGGGTGCGTAAAAATGGTCATCTGCCATTGGCACGTGATGTAAATGAGTCAATTCAGTGAGACCAATCTCAGCGTTGGGCAGAAAATCGGTTATTGAATCGACAACACGAGCGTGAACAGTATAAGAGGAGCGCGGGTCAAAACGAGAGTATATTTTAAATTGTGTTAGTCCATTTTGTGTTGGCCATCTATTCTATTTTCGGGCAGTCTATATAACTTGTGCGAGCAGTCTGACTTACTGCCCAAGCTTGTCTACACGTACTCAGTTTACTTACACGAAATTCTGAAAAACTAAGTCCAGTCACTGGCATGGTGTAAATCACGCATTAATTTCAAGGTGTATTTAAGTTACGGTTTTTTTTAAGTAAGTAAGTAAGTAAGTAAGTAAGTTCTTTATTGTGTATGGATTTAAGGTCACATAAACAGATATAAATGTCTATCATAAAAGTATCACTTAATCCTACCTTTTGTAATGTCGGTTCTTGTATAAGGCAGTATGTCTGCAGACTTCGGTCATTTTAAAATTTCCTTTCATTAAGATATATATATATATATATATATATATATATATATATATATATATATATATATATATATATATATATAGATATAAATATATAGTAGGTGAGGTGGATGGGTAGGTACGATGGGTGAGAGCTAGTAGAAAAAAAAATGTAAAGGAAAAGAGATGCTTAATTCGGTGAAAGACTGTATTTAAATGTTTTATTGTGGTGGCCGAAACGGCTCTTCGAACCTTGTTAACTTTACAGGTTTTCATTGTTCAGAGGTAGCATCAGCCTTGGCTTTTAATTTTGGCCATAGTACACAAGGAATATTATCTTCACTGATTTACGTTTTTAATTCAGTGCGAACGCACGTAACGCCCCATCTGTCAGATCGACAGTGACAGGTATGACACTGACAGGAGATTGTCAGATGGTCTGCGATTGATATATGACAGAAGGTCCTTGCTTTTTAAGGTTACTTTAATTATAGAATTTTATTGATACACAATAAAATCATAAACTATATCATAATATATAAAAATTAATGAACGAATAGCTGAAGCCGCAGGTTAGTGTCAGTGCACTTCACATCAGAATTTCATAATCAGTGTCCCTACTTGATCTTACCATTATACTTGCCTAATCCACCTAAATTATCAAGTTAAGCCTTGTAATTGATACAAAGGGACCCCCTAAGGGTGTAACTTTCTCTTTTTATTAGTAAACTTTCATAAATAAGTCACTTCAGGAATGTTTTATTGACTTTTCAAATTAATTGCATATAAAATTGGAAAAATCTTGTTTAATTTACACTTAGAAACTAATGTCCACATCTTAAGTTAAATATTTTGTTAGTAAAAAATAATTTCTTTATAATTAAGACCTATCAAAGTTGCCTTATTGTTTTTGTGAGCCTGAATGATATCAGCTTAATTGAATGCACATTTTTCTTTTGTTTTTGCATATAGCATCACTTCAGTTGCATTTTTGGGGCTTATTTACATGACTATACTGGGAAATTGCTACAGATAGTAAAGATAATACTTTTGGACAAGAAACTATAATTTTTAAACAATGTTTTGGCTTAGTTTCACACAAAATTAGTTACACTTGCATTGCACACATAAAAGTCTATTGCTACTACTGTATTATAGCCCTGAATCTCTCAAATAACATTATAAAAGCCTTGTATTTGCTAAAAATTCTCCTTAGAAACATCAATTTGACTGCTGTTATAGTGCTAGTGACTTGCAACATAAATTTCTCATTGAATTGGGACACAAGTGAGTGAGCCTTGAATATCCCAAAATTAATCAATTAAGCTTTATCATTGTGCTAGAACTTGAAATTGCAAACACTGCCAACTCTAGTTTCACTACAAAAGCAATAACAAGTGGTACATACTTACAACATTATATATAACATTATATAATTATTTGAGAAATTCAGGAGTGAAGGCCTTGTGTCTCTCAAAATTTATCAAAAAAAGCTTATCATCTTGCTAAACTCTCCACATTCTAAGCTTCACTTGTACTGCAAAATAATACTTTCATACAGCATAACATAGTTTTGAAAATAGGCACTTGTTTGTTTTATGAGCATCAATTTCATGCTGGAAAAAAAAGAATACTCTCACACACACCACTTTCACTGATCTCTGAAAAAGATAAAATACTATTTAGAGATTGGTTATTGCATAATACTGAAACAAAAGTTACATTGGAATTAGCCTGAAAACCTTTGTTTCCAGACTGGTTTTATGTGCTTTTGATTATATTTATTATACACTTGGGTTTTGGGTTAAATTATTAAGGTACTTGTTCTTGATTTAATTTACTACCTACTTTACATAAAGGTTTTAAAAGTTATTGCTACATAAGATTGTTTATAATCTTAGCAAGTTACCTATTTAAACTAATCTATCTTCCCCTCTGCTTTATAACAAGATGGAGGAGGAAAGACCAATCAATTTTCTATTACTGAGGAAGGATGAGTTAGAATATGAAGCTAGGATCCGGGGTGCGGAACCGGCTAGTAAAGTTATTGATCTCCGTGCCCAAGTGAGAAAGCTAAGCAAGGAGCTGCCGTCAGATGAGATAGCTGAAGTAGATCTTGATATAGTTTCTGAATTTCATGCAGTTAAAGATAAATTGGCATATTTAAATGATTTAATTGTGGGTGCCGGGAAGCCTACATGCACACTCAAGTTGCTCAACAGGGTGGAGGCAGTAGCACACCATCTGTACCATAGGCTCAGCCGCTTAATCCCTACTGAAGAATCTCCTGTCACTAATGAGAACTTAGATAGTTTGCGTGAGAACTTAGACCAAATATTGCACAAGCTTGATAACTTCATGTACAACTTCAAGAGTGGGTTGTCACAGAGGCGACACTCTAATTCTATTCCACCACCAATACCAGCAGAGGACATGGCCATAGGTACAGACAGTGTCACACCTCCAACAGTCAGCCCTGCCAAAGAGATTACATATTATAATAACGGTTCTGGTTCAGCTATCCATAAACTTGGCATCACTTATAATGGAACAACTTGTGTGAAGGCTTTCTTGCAAAGATTAGATGAGCTATGTCGGTCGCGCGGTATCACCGATAGTAGACTATTCAATTCTGCAGCTGAACTTTTTACTGATGAAGCACTGAGTTGGTATCGTGGTATACTCAATGAGGTGAACGATTGGGCACAATTAAAAGACTTATTACTTGTAGAGTATCTGCCGAGTGACTATGATCAGAAATTAATGCAGGAGCTCTTGTCCCGCACCCAGGGTCCTGATGAGAGCATAGTTAATTATTTAAGTATTATGAAAAATTACTTTATTCGCCTATCTACACCGTTATCTGATAAGGTAATGTTAGATATTGTTATGTTAAACATTCAACCGTACTATTCTACCCAGCTTGCACTGGAAAAGACAGACACTTGGGCCGAATTGAAACGCAAATGCAAGCTTGTTGAGGTGGCTAATGATCGCGCACGCAGGTTTACAAATCCTCCAGTAGTTAGTTCTTCTTCTGTGGCTCCTGACCTAGGTTACAAGCCCAAGAGTAGCCGCCCTGCTCCCAAGGTAGCTGCGGTTGAAGCCCCAGAGATTCCCGGTAGTTTTTGCGTGCGTTGCCGGGTGAAGGGGCACAGTTTGAAAAGTTGTACTGCTCCTTTTGTGGTGATATGCTATCGATGCGGTGAAAAGGATGTCACGGCCCGGACTTGTCCTAAATGCCGTCCTGCCGGGAATACTCCCGCTAGGGCCGCAACGATCCCAAAAAACGTGAACTCGTGAGTCGGTGGTTTAAAACTTCGTCGGAGGAGTGGGCCGAGTGGCTTAATTTTGTAAGAAAATTTCATAAAAATAACTTCTTAGCGAAGATGGCTGCTGAAAAGGTTGTGAATAAAGATGGCTCCATATCAATGCCTGCGTTGTCACATGCTTTTTCAACAGGTAATGCTTCCGGTTCCGGTTCCCCGACTCACGTATGCCAAATATTTAGGGATACCCGTCCTTATCTAAAAATAAGTATATACGACGTAATATTTAGAGGTCTGCTGGATTCAGGCTCGGAAATTTCTATTATTGGTGGAAATGCTTTTAAAAAGTATTTTTGTGATTTTTGCACTATGCATAAATCAACCGATTTAAATATAATAAGTACTGCTAACGGTTCTGCCTCACCTGTCACCGGATACGTATTTCTACCGGTAACAGTAGACGGGCGAACCGCTATTATAAAATTTTACGTAGTTCCTGGAGTCTCCACTGAGTTATTGTTGGGTATAAATTTTTGGAAAGAATTTGAAATAGCACCCGATGTTCTGTCATTATTGAAGAGTAGTGAATTCTTACCGTCTAATCAGTATGTTAGCGCTGTAGCGACAACACGTAAATTTTTATGCGATTTTGACTCGCTTTCTGTTGTGGAGCGCAGGCGGGCTGAAGAAATTATCCGCGAGTTTGAGGAAATATCGAACGTTAAGAAAGGGCTAGGTAGGACACATTTAGTTACTCATAAGATCGATACCGGGGATCATCCGCCTATTAAACAACGTTATTACCCTATGTCTCCGGATAGGTTGGCCGAATTAAATAAACACCTAGATCAAATGCTGAAAGACGATGTGGTCGAGCCGAGCAACAGTGCGTGGAACAATCCGGTTACCTTAGTCCAGAAGGCAGATGGAACAACGCGCTTTTGCTTGGACAGCCGTAAGCTGAATGCAGTCTCTAAACATGATGCTTACCCGTTGCCCTATATAAGTAGTATACTGGACCAGTTGAGTAACGCAAAATACATCTCCACGGTTGATATTTTCTCATCATTCTGGCAAATAAAAATTGATGACCTTGAAAGTCGCGAGAAAACCGCGTTTACCATACCCTCCCGCGGCCTCTACCATTTTAAAGTCATGTGCTTTGGGTTAACTTCGGCTCCGGCTACTCAGCAAAGACTTATGGATCGCCTGTTTGGCCCCGAGTTCGGGAACCGGGTGTACTGTTTCATGGATGATATCGTCTTAATTTCCGAGACCTTTGCCGAGCATTTAGAGCTGCTACATAAAGTATATGAGAAGTTACAGCAGGCCAACTTAACGGTTAACCTAGAGAAATGCCAATTTTTTAGGAAACAACTTAAATATTTAGGACACATTGTTGATGAATTTGGGTTGCGCACCGATCCGGAAAAGGTGAGGGCTATTGTCGATTTTCCTACCCCGACGTGCAGAAAGGACGTTAAGCGCTTTCTGGGTACGGCATCATACTATAGGCGATTCATTAGGAACTTTAGCAACCGGGCGTCGCCTTTAAACGCTCTTACTTCGACTAGAAAGGGGGCTCCTCCGTTCAGCTGGTCACCGGAGGCCGATCGTGCGTTCATAGACCTAAAAGAAGCTCTCACCAAAGCTCCAGTCCTATCGTGTCCCGATTTCACCAAGGAATTTTCCGTTCACTGTGACGCTTCCGACTTCGGAATAGGGGGGACACTTATACAGCTGAACGACGAGGGCGAAGAGCATCCGATCGCGTATTTCAGCAGATCTCTGACATCTGCGGAACGTAACTACTCTGCTACAGAGCGCGAGGCGTTGGCGGTGGTGCAAACGGTTGAACATTTCCGTCCCTATTTAGAAAGCGACAGACCGTTCCGTATAATTACCGATCATGCTAGTTTGAAATGGTTTCTGAACCTCAAGAATCCAACCCGTCGCTTGGCGCGTTGGGGTTGTAGATTGTCTCCATATAACTTTACCATTGAACATCGTAGTGGTGCTCAAAATATTGTACCGGACGCCCTATCTCGGTCTGTGCCTGTTGCGTCCATTGATATATCAAAAATACAAGACCCTTGGTACATAAATATCATTAAACGCTGTACGGAGAAGCCGCGTGCGTGTCCAAATTTCCAACTCATAGATGGTAGGCTTTACCGTTTTACTAAGTCCAACAATAAACTCAGTGGTGACTTTGAGTGGAAAGAGGTAGTACCTAAAGAACTTAGAGAGGATACCATTCAGGAACATCATTCTAAACCTACCGCGGCTCACCTTGGCGTCGCTAAGACTTACAAACGTCTGAAACTACGTTACTTTTGGCCTGGTATGTACCAGGATACAGTCGATTTTATTAAAAAGTGCTCCATCTGTAACGCTTATAAACATAGCTCCCAGGCAACTCCCGGTTTTATGGGAGAACCGAAAATTTGTTGTCGGCCATTCCAGTGCATCAGTATAGATTTAGTTGGTCCACTGCCCCTGTCCCGGCAGCAAAACACATACTTACTGGTAGTTGTGTGTTGCTTTTCGAAATACGTCTTATTGTTTCCGTTGCGTAGGGCAACCGGAAAAGTCATTGCTCAGCGTCTCGAAGACCACGTATTTTTGATACATGGCATCCCACAAACGATAATCTCGGACAACGGCTCACAGTTTATAAGTCATGAGGTACAAGCTCTTTATGCGAAATACAATATACCGCAGGTGCATTTAGGTCCGGTATATTGTCCTCAAGTAAATACAGTGGAACGTTACAATAGAACCGTGATTACGGCAATATCATCTTTTGTGGAGAACGACCATAGAACTTGGGATGTTAACGTTCATAAAATCCAGTTTGCTATGAACACGTCAGTAAACGAGTCAACATCGTTCACACCATTTATGTTAGTCCATGGGAGGGAAGCGGTTGCAGATGGAAACATCTATAATGACTATAAGGATATTAACGAGTTAATCTGTGCTCCTAGGGATGCATACGCTTCCAGATTAGGTTACCTCAAAGATATTTATAAAAATGTAAAAGAATCACTTTTTAAGGCTCATAATCGTAACATAAAATATTATAATAAAAAAAGACGAGACGTTTCTTTCGACGTGGGGGATTACGTTTGGAAACGAACCTATAAGCAGAGCGCTGCAAATAGATATTTTACTGCCAAATTAGCACCTAAATATGAACGTTGTCGAGTAATTCGGAAGCTTTCTCCTCTTGTTTACGAGCTCGAGGACGAAAGAGGGAAATCGATCGGAAAATGGCATATAAAAGATTTCAAAACCGTAGATGCAGCCAAGGATTAGCTATAGTAAACAATTTTGCAGCGCCAGGGCGAGGTCCGTGTAGGTAGCGTTTTATTTGTTTACAAAAATATTATTACTATTTAAATTAAGCATACGTACATACCTAGATAATCATCAAGGTATGCACTAAATAGACGGAATATTTTTTTACTGTCAACACTAATTGTCTTTGGTTTAAAAGACGATATTTTTTTTTCTTTTAAGTGCCACCGTGTGTGGGCGGTGGCAAAGAATACTCACACCGCAGGTCTATGCTTCTTTGCGTGTCGTAAGAGACGACTTACGGAGGCATAGTGCGTTTTGGAAAATTTCTCCCTATTTTATATTTCGGGAAATTTGGGCTGGTCTGCTTGTTTTCTACTATAATAGAGCTCATTAATATAAAAATGTTAAAAGCGACACGAGCGCCATCTCCCAGGGGAGACATTTACTAAAACGCACTATTATCAGCGCCATCTACCATCTTTGCGGCGTACTAAGCCGTCGTGGCTGTTTACTTTTTAAAATCTTTTGTTTTCGGCTTTGGGTTGCTCCTTTTTCCTTGCGTTGCCTTGGTAAAATATTTGGTTGTTGTTTACACAATTACAACGTGTATACAACAAATGGCCGTCATACAGACGTTCCATTTTGTCAGGGCGCGAGGAGTACCCACTTATATGTCATATTTTACTTTCTATACTATAACTACTGTTAGAAGAGTAGGTATTTTTGTAGAAGTTTTGTTAGGTACTTATCAGTTTTCGTAGTACTTATGTTTTTTTACCTTTTTTTTATAACACTTCAGGCTGGTCGGCCATAATAACGGCCACATATTGTTGTTAGACACTATGTGTTAGCACGGTTCGATAATATCAAATACATATTATGTAACCATCGATTTAATTTCATATTGTAGTAGAAAATACGTTATAGCTGCCTAAGTGGTGCGGCGGAGGGGTGTTTGGACCTTTGGACGAGGCCGTCCAACGAATTCCCTACGTGAATTCTTACGTGGGGGAGGGACTACTGTAATGTCGGTTCTTGTATAAGGCAGTATGTCTGCAGACTTCGGTCATTTTAAAATTTCCTTTCATTAAGATATATATATATATATATATATATATATATATAGATATAAATATATAGTAGGTGAGGTGGATGGGTAGGTACGATGGGTGAGAGCTAGTAGAAAAAAAAATGTAAAGGAAAAGAGATGCTTAATTCGGTGAAAGACTGTATTTAAATGTTTTATTGTGGTGGCCGAAACGGCTCTTCGAACCTTGTTAACTTTACAGGTTTTCATTGTTCAGAGGTAGCATCAGCCTTGGCTTTTAATTTTGGCCATAGTACACAAGGAATATTATCTTCACTGATTTACGTTTTTAATTCAGTGCGAACGCACGTAACGCCCCATCTGTCAGATCGACAGTGACAGGTATGACACTGACAGGAGATTGTCAGATGGTCTGCGATTGATATATGACAGAAGGTCCTTGCTTTTTAAGGTTACTTTAATTATAGAATTTTATTGATACACAATAAAATCATAAACTATATCATAATATATAAAAATTAATGAACGAATAGCTGAAGCCGCAGGTTAGTGTCAGTGCACTTCACATCAGAATTTCATAATCAGTGTCCCTACTTGATCTTACCATTATACTTGCCTAATCCACCTAAATTATCAAGTTAAGCCTTGTAATTGATACAAAGGGACCCCCTAAGGGTGTAACTTTCTCTTTTTATTAGTAAACTTTCATAAATAAGTCACTTCAGGAATGCTTTCATGAGTGCACACCATGTGGCATGGAAGCCCTCATGTAAACATTATTTGGGCTAATCTCTGTAGCCAGAGCTTCCCTGTAATATAAACAGAAAGGCATCATACTGTGGAACATAATTTATTAACAAATTAAACATTTACTTACAAATAAGAAATATTAAAAATAAGTCACAGTATCATAATCGGTATGCAAGTGGCCACTTTAGAGGTCAAGTCTGGGGTATCAACCTTCCCCTTGCTCTGATGCTTTTTAGATGAAATAGGGCCCTTCAGGCTTCGTTGGTAAAGACATTACTGCAAGGCCCCCTTTGTGAGAATTCACCGGTTACAATAATATCTGAAATCACCCCCGATCATAATCCACTCTCGCAGGTGACGAGACGCATACGGCGCCCCTCCGAAACACCACTCCGCCCGCGAAGCAGAAAATTCAGTACGCTCGGCGTTAGAGGACAGATCAGGGAAGCCCGGGAGTCGCCTCCGGCTGTTTTACTATCCTGCTAGTATCAAGCAGTGAAAATATAATCAGAGGATCACACATAGAGCGGTGACCCCATTCCTCTATTAAATTAACCCAAAAAACTAACATTTAGTTTTATAATTAAATATATCCATATCAACAACCACCATTCATTCACATCAGCAAGCTTAGGAGTTCACCCATAGTGTAGCATCATCATCAATTTCTCATCACATTCAATTAAGTTCCATTTCTGATATCCTTGGGCAGGCATTCATGAACCTTCAAATTTATTTAAGATCACTAAAACAGTAACTTTTAATTAATTGTTTTAACAGTGTACCTATTTTTTATGTTTTTATGTGTTGATTACAGGACACCTTTTTAGTTTTGGTTTATATAGAGTCAGGAGAATAATAAAGATCAATTTACTTGTCACTGGATAATGTTTTGTCTCATTTCCCCGTTGTTGTCCTAGCCGAAAAAGGTAAGTCTATTAAGTAAGTTCCTATTAATATTGAAAATTGGAAAATCACATTACACTTTACAGATATATACACAAAAATACAAATACAAAGGCCTCAAAAGTAAATAAAAAATAAAAAAACCATTTTTAAAGAATAACTACATCTAACGAATAACTAAGCTACTTATAATTAAAATATTCCTGAACACTATAAAAACATTTGTTCACAAGCCATTTTGTTATTGATGACTTAAAATGAGTAAATTTCAAAACTTTAAATTCTTCTGGCAATTTATTATAAACTTTAATACACATCATAAAGGTTTTATTAGATACAAGTGATAGTTTTGATGCGGGATTGTATAGTTTATTTTTATACATTGAGCGAAGGTTTCGGCTAGATACTTGACTTCTTTGTTCAAATAAATATTTATTTTGATACAAAAATAAGCAAATGTCAAAAATGTACAAACAAGGCAATGTAAGCAATTTATATTCTTTAAAATATGGCCGACACGAATCAATTTGTTTCAAGCCGAATATAGCTCGAACACACTTCTTTTGTATCACAAATACCTTATCTCTATCCACAGAGTTACCCCAAATCATAACTCCATAGCGTAGAGTTGAATTTACATAACCATTATAGGCTGTAATAGCAGCTTCTAACGATACAATTTGACTAATACGACTTAGGGCAAACACAAATCTATTCAATTTTGAGCAAATTTCATGTATATGTTGTTTCCAATCACAAAAACTGTCTAATGTTATGCCTAAAAACTTTGTGTATTTTGCTGATTCGTTTCGCTGGTTGACTTACTTACTTATATTATAAACATCACTGAGTAGCACTTTAAAATGTTTTCGATTGATAGTATTTCAAACTATCGTAGATAAAACATTTTTAAGAACTTAATCCCTTTTCCCATATAGTGAGCAATAATGCAAAAATTGTGATGTTATTCTACCGGGATGAGCAAATATACCGTGCATTTTTTTTATTGACCCAAGCTTAAGGGGAAAGTCATGTTAAGTGTTTAGAATAAAATGAATAAGGAATTTTATTTTTTAAAAATATTTTAATTTTTTAATAATTTTTATTTTTATATTTTATCGACAATCATTCGGATATAATACCCAAACATAAAAAAATAAAAGCAAAAAAAAATTAAATGAGTAAAAATACTAAAACAGCTGATCGCCGGCGCGGTAGGTGCTCGCGCGGTCACTAGCCCGGGACGCGACGCGACCTGTGTCGACCCCGCACAACCACACGCTCGCATGTGCCTTCTGACTACCAATCCATTTCTACAACTGAGACGAACCCCGTAAAAGTTCAAACGTTTCTTTATAAAATAAATTTTATTAAAAAAAACCTGAATGTAAGTACTTACAAGCAGCTAACCTGGTGTTTAAGGTAAATAAACAGTGTATGTAAACTGTCCATCAATTTCGGCATTATTCTCAAAATCCTATATTTTTTTTTATTTACTCTTGATGTGCTTAGAAGTTACGCACAGGAGTCTGGGATGCATACAAGCAAGCGCCAGCGACGGACGCGAGTACATAAATCGTATCGTGCCGCTCCGTTTCTTAGCAATTCTTCCGCTCAAATGGTACACCTACAGACTATTGTAAATTTAATAAATACATTTCGCCTTTTTTTACTATAAACTAATAGTACCTAGGCAGGCAGCTGCGATAATGAAATAAAATTACTGTTACGGATTAAAATGCTCACAAGTTTATAATACATTTAAATAGCAAATTGGTGTTTTAGAGTTTGGATACATGTTTTTAATCAAAGTAATAATAAAAGACTATTCAACGATTTGCATAAACGCTGAGCCTACCCTTCAATAGCTATGTGACACGTCGTCAGATACTTCTTTTTGAGTGTATTAAACATTACTATACTACGCTTATTGTTATTTCATAAAATAACAAAATCCTGGATTCTTTAGTAGTTGTTTAAAAGTAAGATTTAAATAAAACCAAAGACAGACAAAACGAATAATCTAGCATACCCAGTGCTAGCGCCCCCGCGCATAAATGCCTGCCGCCAGAATTGTTGTCTAAATTGACGGTCCACAAATACCTGATGAGTGTGATTGAGACTTGCGCTTGTGTGTACAAAATTCCAATAAACTGACATGCTTAATATTAACAATTACAAAATTATTTGTTATGAAAGCCCACAGCCCGTATATTACCCACGTAGCTGTTTGAGGGTGGGTCCAAAACTAGCTTCATCCTATTAAATAAAAAAGGGTGGATCCAGAATTGGCACCATCCTTCCAAGGAATAATTAAAATAAGTTTAATTTAATTTGAATTCATCAACAAAAATAGGTACAGCATTTAAACACACTGTTTTTTTTAAACAAAACGCGATTAATTACTTAAATAATGTTTTATTTCAATAATGGTACGCACAACAAAATTAAAAGTAAGATGCATTCATGTTCTCTTCTAAAAGTCATAGCGAAATTAAAACTTTCAATCGTTAATCATAATGCAGTGTAGGTGTACTGATTCTTTGCGTTTTGCCGGTGCGCCTGCCGAAAGGCGGCACGGAGCGGCGGCATGACTTTGTGTCAAAGTACCACAGTGATCAAAAATGACCGTTGTAATAAGGGTGCATACATACTTTTCGATGAAATGTGCGGTTTCATCTGCGTCGTTTTCGTTCCCGTGCAAATATCGGGATAAAAAGTATCCTATGTTCTACTATCTCTGTGCCAAATTTAACTTTTGTTACTCTTTCACGCTAAAAGAAATCTTAGCGTGAAAGAGTAACAAACCAACAAACTGACATACTTTTGCATTTATAATATTAGTAGGATTTAAGCAAAAGTAATGGTATGGGTTTGTTTTTGTTGCTCAATTTGCAATTTGCAGACCATTATCCAAAGTCGGACTAGGGACAAAGAATACTTTCCCCCATTGAAACAGAACCACGTGGACACAGCCACTGGATGAAATATCTAATAATAATAATTATTGTTTAAAAAAACATGTGAGTATATCGCAATGCTATCTGCATTTAGTCAATTTTTGATAGTTGTTTTTTTTACTTTTCTTAGGTACCTATTTTACTTATCACTATCCGGCTATCCGCCCTAGAGAAACATAGTTAAAGAAGAATACGATACTAGTAGAAGAACTAAAACTCTGCCCCTAAAAGTTAATTTCTATTCGTAGTAAGCAATTAATTTTTTACTGATAAAAAAAAATACTTTGTTGATTTGATATTTATTCAATTCGATATGAGTTGAATGAACAGTGCGGGCTAAAACTTAAGATGTACTTAGTGTGAACTAGGCCTAAAGCACAGAATACATATAATTATATCGCGCTCTGATTTTATTTATTCAGTTTGCATTTGCATGTTACTCTTGCTTGTCGCGCGCGTTTGCAAACATAAACATGCCTCGTCGGTATACCAACCAGGAGTACCTGGAGATGGTCATTTGTTATCGGGAAAGCAATGAAGTGCTTAGAGCTGCGGTGCACCTCTATCATGAAAGGTTTGGTTTGGTGTACGAGTCGAGCATCGCACAATTTTGAGAGCTGTTTCATTATTTCGTGTTTTAACTACTTATTTCAAGATAACCTAAGAATTCTAAAATGATAACGTTATTCAGGGAAAAAAAGTCATGATTTAGTTATTATTGCATTAGTTCGTCATTCCAAAGCCTGTTAAGTGTGATGGAAAGTTATCACCTTTCGAGTGTTATTAATGAAATAAGTGTTGAAGGAGACTCGTTCGACATTAAGTATGTAAGTATTTAATCTGAACCTACAAAGTTTAGATTTTAAATTGGTATTTCTATTTTATCTCGAAAGTCGTTTGTAATTATTAAGTTTTTTGCTGATGTTGGTTTAAGACAAAACGCAACTTTCCCGCGTAAGTAACAGTAGGTAGGCAGTGAGATCGTTAAGTTAGAAGTTGCAAACAGTGGTTTTGTTTGACTATTTGGGTTACGTTTTAATAAGTATCCGAAAAATCAACGATTACATTGTTTTGACAAAATAAAAAAATGGTAATAACTTTCCGAGAAAATAACAGTATACCCCACATAACTACCCCATAGTAATAAATTCAATCAAAAGTGCACTTAATTTTTTTTAATAATTATTCTTAACAAAGTCAAAGTCAAAGATTTTTATTCAAATAGACTTATAGATAAGTACTTTCGAATAGTCCAAAATTTTTTTTCCCTACCAGCCATTCGGGACATCTTTTAACATAAGAAGAACGGCCGCAAGAAACTTATCAGCCTTAGCAGAAACAACAACATTTACAATGGAACATGTTGTTGCCAAACACAAATCTACAATCTTGAAATATAGTTAATAAAAGAAGAAAATTTTCTCATACTCATATTAGAATATTTTCCTCTTACACTATTTACAATAGTTATGTTTAATGTTGGTATCACATCCATGCATTTTGGTCTTTTAAATAGTCATCTACCTTGTATATATATATATATATAATAACCTTTGCTTAAGAGCGTTTTTTTAACATATATTTTAAATTTATGCAAAGGCAGCTCAATCACTTGTTGTGGAACTTTATTAAAAGAGGCTATGCATTTCCCCAAAAACGAGCGTCTACATTTTTCAAGCCGAAATTTTGGAACGGCAAGCTTATTCTTGTTTCTAGTATTAAAATTATAAACATCGCTATGCTTTATAAATAAATCATGATGTTTCCTTACATATACTAAATTATCATAGATGTATTGTCCCGCCAAAGTTAGTATATTAATCTCTTTAAACAAATCCTTAAGAGAATCTCTACGTCGAAGTTTGTAAATGGCGCGCACAGCTCTTTTTTGAAGTATAAAAACATTTTCTATATTAGCTGCTGAGACCCACAACAACACGCCATAGGACATTACACTATGAAAATAACTAAAGTAAACCAGTCTTGCCGTTTCAATATCAGTTAAGAGCCTTATTTCCTTATTGCGAAAGCCGCAGAACTAAGTCTACTCGACAAAGCTTCAACATGTGGATCCCATTGTAGTTTTGAATCCAATGTAATACCAAGAAATTTTGTACTCTCAACTAACTCTACTACATCCCCATTCAAATTGATAAGCATATCGACCTGCACTACATTAGGTATTGAGAATTTACCAAACTTGGTTTTAGTAGGGTTAAGAGACAAATTATTAATGTTGAACCAGTGTGCGGCTTGAGAGAGAGCACTATTTACTTCGTCAGAACAATTGTTTCCTCTATCAATTTTAAAAATTAAAGATACATCTTTAATTTTTAAAATTTTTAAAATGATTTTTAAGATTGATCTGCAAATAGTACTGTCTGACATAATTTACTCCTGTAGTAAGGGAGATCGTTAATATAAATTAAAAACAGCAAAGGGCCCAATATTGAACCTTGGGGCACGCCCATAATAATGGGGGCTCCAGTAGAAGCAGTATTATTGACAATTACTTTTTGATTTCTATTATGCAAGTATGACTGCAAAAGGCTAACCGATTTTTTAGAGACACCATAATGTTCTAGCTTCTTTAAAAGTGTAACGTGATCAACGCAATCGAAAGCTTAAGACAGGTCACAGAATATACCAATTACGTCTTGCTTGCCTTCCCAAGCCTCAAAAATATGTTTAAGGAGTGCAATGCCAGCATCAGTAGTATTTTTACCTTTAGAACTAAAATACTACGGATAAAGGACGATGGATAGGTTGTTTACTTGCTTGAATAATTATTTGACTATTGCTTAAAAGCCGCGCGCCATTAATAAAACTAACTTAAATAAGTTTTCAGTGGGCAAGTTTTTATTTACAACTTACATTAAATTTAATAAAATAATAATTAAAAAAACGTAAATAAGTTTTCTGTATACAAGTTTAATTTATAACTGACAATTAATTATTTAGTAACGTAACCTCAACTATTAAAAAAAAAGCAAAAAAACAGTCTATTTATTTTTTTATTTATTTATTTATTTATTGGGCAGTCAACAAAAACATGTACTAACAATATGTAATAAATTAAATGTAGAATCTTAGTCTAAGTACAGTTTCTAATTATAGACAGCCACGGCATGCAATTACGAACTTCAAAAAATAAAAAAGACAATGTAAAAATCCAATACATGCTGCGGAAGGTTAAAATCAGGTTGTTACAAAATCATATAATTTAATTTAATTTAATTAAATTTAAATTAACAGTCAACATAATATTACAACTAAAGTATTTCTACCTACATAAACTAGTCTAAAGTTTAGTACCTACATTCACACTAAAATTATTTACACAATAAAAATGCTTATCTATAACAATACATCGTTAAAATAATGATAGGTACTTAACCTAGTTATATAAAATGTAAATACATTAACAGATTTATTGTATAAAGAAAAAACAACAACATTAGTTAATTAATATCTATGTCCGACAGGTTATCTACATCTACAAATTCTAAATTTTCTTTATTCTCACTAGAAGTTAATAACAATAACAATTAGCTTTACTTGGTCGACTTATTATTCTAGGCCTAAAACTTGATAGGTATGGGTCAGAGGATATAACAAATTATGGATTATATCCTCATTTGTAGCAATCCTGCTAGTTTTCCGTGAGTGGAAAGTTCTGATTTTTTTGAAGTCTTTGTTACGTGCTTCAGAAGCCTCTTCGGAGAGTTTGCCGATGGAAATAAAATTGTTATTCTATCAGCGCCATGGATAAGTATTTTATGCACGCTTGAAGGCATATAGTACCACGGATAAAGTTCGACATATTTGCGCGCAGTCGAATCACAATATTGCCGAAATTTATCCACGTCAACAAACTCTCCACAAGAGATAACTTGAAGAACCACTCCAAATCAAATTACGCCACACGACCCGTCCACAGCGCAGATCGAACCCGTATAATTTTAGTGATTTAAATTTTTCTAGTAGTTATTTTTACATAAATCCTATTGTAATTAGTTAGATTTGTTCCAAATTAAGTGTGACAGTATTTGAATTTGAAGAAAAGTGGAAAAATAACTAAGAAAAACGTGCATTGTGTGTGAACAGTGATTGTAACAAAAAGTGCTTGTTTACAAAATAATAGACCAAAAATTTAACAGTGGTAATAATAAAACACCGGCAGAAAGCACATAAAACAATAAACAATAAACATTATAACGTTAAAAGCAGTAAATACGCAATTCTTTAAACCGTTGTGTATTTCAAATTACCTACATTGTGATGTGAGATTGTGATACAAAACAAGTGCCGGCCGGCCAGCTGATCAGTGACAGTTCTCTATAGCTAATTGTTAATAATAATGGATGAAGAACATAATTACGTTACATGCAGGAAACCAATTTCGAGTGTTGTTAGTGATGAATCTTTACTGGATAATTCCTTTCAAAGTTTACCAAACACTGAAACTGAGGACCCTACGGAAATAAGCGAATTGAAACTTACCATAGCAAAATTAAATAAAGAACTAAGTATTGCGATTAGTGAAATTGATCAACTAAACGTAGAGAATACTACTTTAAATAAGAAGCTCAGGAATTATGAAGGAAAATTAAAGTTTTATATGAGTAAATCAATAGGAATTCATGATTTAAGAAGGGAATCGCCATGTAAGATATTTTATTCACCGCAGTATAAAAGGAAGACAAAATATTTGGACTCTTCGATAGACAGTCCAACTATATTACCACTGAACAGTACAATAAAATTTCAGAATATAGATGTCACTCCCACGGTTCCCATAATAACAGATCAAAATACTAAAAGGCTTCGTTGTAGATCAATCGAAGGACTGGCAACGATTACGGACGCAAGCGTATCTACGGATGCATGTAATAGCAGCACTATAGTTACAAATAGCACTCCACTCGCTAAATGCTTAGGGCCGGCGATAGATGGCGCAAGCAGTAGATGCAGCTTCGGTTATACTAATAATACACAACAAAAACATCGAGTAGTTATTGTTGCGGATCATGCTGGCTATGGATTAAGAAGAAAACTGCAAGAACAACTGGGGTATGGCTATCTAGTTACTTCATATTTGAAACCAAACGCTCATATAGACGAAATTATGTCCACATGTGATCAGGTTTGTAAGGATTTCACCAAATCAGATTATTTAGTAATATTAACCGGAATTAATGATAATAACCTATTAAAACTACAATCATTTTTGTATTACAAGTTACACCACCTTACATATACAAATGTTTTGCTTGGTGAAATCCTGAGTAATCGACATTTTAATGAAAATAAATTGAATTATCTGTTGCAATCGACTTGTAAATTATGTTAACCATATAATGAAGTTACACTGTACCGTAAAAAGGAGTTCATGCGAACAAGGCAGTGGTGGAGAAGATGCCATAAAAAATACTGTAGTACCTAAGTTAGGAAAATGTTCAATAGGCACACAAACTGATAATAATGAATTGACCAAGTCTGATACATTTTTTCGTGGATAACGTAAGTACTAGTACTGAATCATGCTGTAAAAGTAATGTAACTCTGAATAATATTAATTTAAATGTGTTCTGTCAAAATTTATGTGGTATAAATAATAAAATACTTGAGTTAGAATTGTATTTAGATTCCCAAACAGATAAATAAAACTATATTTGTATTAGCGAGCATTTTTTGAATGACAAACAAATTCCTTTATTTAATTTATCTAATTACAACATTGTATCTCATAACTCAAGATTAAATAAAAAAAGAGGTGGAACACTCATTCTCGGAAGTAAAGACATTAAGTGTACTGATTTATCTATTTCAAAAAGTCTGTATAAAATGGACAGCTTTGAAATATGTTGTGTAAAAGACTTGGAAACTGATGTATGTATTTGCTGTTGTTACCGAACCCCTAGTGATAAGAATTTTGATGTTTTTATGGAAAGACTAGAAAAATTATTAGAATATTTTTTTTAATAAAAAATGCATTGTTTGTGGTGATTTTAATATTGATCTTATGACTGATAATAGAAAAAAAACTGAATTTTTTAATCTTTTGACATGTTTTAACTAATTTCTGATGAAACTTTTAAACGAAAGAACTCAAGCTCTTGCCTCGACAATATATTAACCAATATTCCGAATGATAATGTAGTCAATCATAATATAGATCACAATGGTTTAGCAGATGGTCATGCGGGATTATCGTGCAGTATTATTGTACCTAGCCACAGAAAAAGAACTAAGAATTATGTTTTGAACGGGGTAAGACGAGCATTCACAAAAAATAATAAAGATACATTTAGAGAGCATGTAATGAATGAGGATTGGAATGAAATGGGCATCAATGTTTTTATAAAAAAACTTAATACCCTGTTTCAAACTTGCATGAAAAAGAAAAAAAAGATATTCAAATTGAATCGCAACACAGAAATACGATGGATTACCAAAGGCATTAAAATATCAAGTCAAATGAAACGCTTCTTATGTACAGGTAAAGGGCATTGGAACGACGTCTCAGTCTCTAAGTATATAAATGTATATATATCACTCTATAGGAAAGTGATAAGGCAAGCAAAAAAAATGGCTGTGCAAGAGGAAATAGCTCATTCTACAAACTTGTCTAAGACAGCTTGGAGACTAGTGAATAGACACAGAAATTTGTCAAGTAAAGAGAGATCCGAAATGATGCTAAAAATAGAAGGAAAAGTAGTTGATGACCCGAAAATGATTGCTGACACTTTTGCTCGACAGTTTGATCATAGCTTAAATAAAGTTTCTATTAATGAGGATTTGGCCTTGAGACTTCTTAGTCAAAATGTAAAAAGAGTCACAGAGGATATGTCTTTGAGACCGACTAATGCCGAAGAAGTGAGAAAGGTTGTCCAAGGAATGAAAGCTAAAACTTCTTGTAGTTATGATGAAGTGCCAATTACCATCATCAAGGATAATATAGACGTACTTGCAGAGCCACTAAGTTGCTTTTACAATATATGTATGGAAGAAGGTGTATTCCCAGATCAGTTAAAAATAGCTAAAGTGGTCCCAATATATAAAAAGTGGTCTAAGATGGACGCGAAAATGTATAGGCCAATCTCATTACTGCCAACTTTGTCAAAAAATTTTGAGACCGTGCTGAAAACAAGGTTGATTAGCCATTTTGGAATGAATAGGGTAATCAATGAGTCTCAATTCGGTTACAGAAGAATGGTGGGGACACAGGATGCTATTGACAAATTGTTGGGTGATGTGCTTGGCAGAATAAATGAAAGATTAAAAGTAGCTGCACTCTTCCTTGATATGAGTTCTGCCTTCGACACCGTAAGTCACAAGCTGCTATTAGGAAAATTAAATCATTACGGTGTAAGAGGAAAGGTTTTGAAACTTTTTGAATCTTATTTGCAAAATAGGAAAATGTTTGTGGAAATCAAAACAGTTGATGATAGCATGTCTGAAGTCGTAACCAGGTCAAAGATGGTAGATATCAAAGTCGGTGTACCACAAGGCTCTATTCTTGGTCCCATTTTATTTATCACGTTCATAAACGACCTTAGTAGTCATGTGTCTAACTCCGATGACATGGTAAAGCTAATCTTATTTGCAGATGACACTAATGCCGTTATTTCAGCCAAGGAAATAGAGAGTCTTGGATCTAAAATTACTTTAACTTTGGAAACAATGAGTAATTGGCTAGCAGCTAATGGTCTTATAATCAACACAGACAAAACAAATGTCATGTTGTTTCAAAATAATGTTAGTAATAAAGCTACTCTGAACACTCAACTAAACGATAAACAAGTGCAATCTATACAGGTGACAAAATTTTTAGGAATAAAAATCGATAGCTTGTTAAAATGGAAAGAAGAATTAAGTGACATAGAGAAAAAAACAAGCTCTGCCTGCTATGTATTAAGAAGTCTACGTGAAGAAGCAGATATAAAGCATCTCAAGTTGGTATACTACGCACTGGTTGAATCGAGATTGCGCTATAGTATATTATTTTGGGGAAGTAGCTTTAAATATAACATACATAAGGCATTTGTTCAGCAAAAAAGGGCTATCCGAACAATGGTTCGTATTAAACAACAAGACTCATGTAAGGAATATTTTAAAAGACTTGGAATCTTAACTGTTCCGAGCTTATACATACTTGTCTTGATGACTCATTTTGCTAAACATGTACATGAGTATGAGTCTCAAGAAGAAAGAAAGATTAGAGAAAGTACAAGGAGAAAAGACTTTAATCATAAATTGGTTCCCGGGTTAGACATAGTCAAGCAGAGCAGTTTTTATCAGTCAATCCGAATATTTTATAGATTACCCAATGAACTAAAAAATATATTATATAGGAGTGACTTCAGATCGAAACTAAAAAAGTTTTTATTAGAAAAGTGTTATTATGCAATGGAAGAGTTTGTTGACAATAGCAATACAACATAATGTAATAAGTAGGTACTAAGTTTTAATTTTATTTTATAAATCTCGAGTTGACGATGATGCTATATATATATATATATATATATATATATATATTTTAATATTTTTTATTTTTCAAGATTAAATTTTATCTGTTGGACACTAATTTTGACATTTATTTTTAATTGAAATTGACATTGTACTTAGTTATAATTTTTTTTTTAGTTTGACATTTATTTTTAATTGGAATTGACATTGCAATTTATTTAAGTAATTATTCATTAATGTACCTAATTGTTATTATGTAAATTCTTTAAAATTAATAATATTCAACACAATGTATTGATGCTATATATATATTTAAATATTTTTTTTTTAAAGATTAAATTTTATCTGTTGGACACTAATTTTGACATTTATTTTTAATTGAAATTGACATTGTACTTAGCTATATTTTTTTTTTTAGTTTGACATTTATTTTTAATTGGAATTGACATTGCAATTTATTTAAGTAATTATTCATTAATGTATCTAATTGTTATTATGTAAATTCTTTAAAATTAATAATATTCAACACAATGTATATTGTATGGAATAAATGAATTGAATTGAATTGAATCTTTTAATAAGTTCTTTATCCACCTTATATTAATACCACCTGTGAATAGCGCAGTTGCTTCAGGATTATCAAAAATCTTATTGCAGTGTTTCCATCATTGCTAGTGCCAGCACCTTGTCTTACTAAATCCACAATAAGTTCCATTTCAGTTCGAAAAAGATCTTGCATCATCTTCTTTCTGTTGTTTAATTGTTGCTTTAAGTCTTCACCCTTAGCTTGCCATTTCTTGAAGTCGAGGCGATAAGCAATATGTAAGATGCATTCCATGCATCTGATTTTTGCATGAAGAGTAGATAGGTCAACCTAAACATCTCCACAGACTGTGTTCTATGCTTTACCATGTCGATATCATTCATTTCACTCGGTTTCGCTTTGCATATATCACACGAAGCTGTCGATGTGTCCGATATGTGTGAAGTTATCTTACCATCAATCATTGTCATGTGCAATTTATGACTGACATTTGCATTTTCGAAAACAGTTGGTTGAAGAGCAGTGATTTCTTCTTTAATATTCAGGTTATTTTCCTTCGCAAATTTAAAATAAATAGATCGACAGTAAAAAGTTAAAGAAGCTTTGGGGTTTTCCCATATTAAATCACCAGTATCTGCTCTCACCAGCTTCAGCGGCACAAATGAACACATGAAGATACTGGAATCATCACCATCCATTATTTAGTTGTAGTTGCTGTGTCCAGATGCACCACCAAATCCCCATTTACTGATAAGTGTGAATTCACCAGTTAAATCTATTGATATAGATATTAACAGTCTCTTGACTGTTACATCTAAAATAGACTGGAGCCTAATTTTAACATCTGTCTCCGTTATTAACACATCTTCTCTTGCTACGTAGCACTCTTTCTTCGCCTGCTTAAGAGCATCATATGATGGAAATATATCACACCCCATATCTCTTGTTGTCTGCCTTAAAGTAATATAGTGCCACTTTGATAAATTTAATGATGTTGTAAATTTTTATGACATACCCAGTGCCTTGTCAGCAGAACAAGGTCGTTTTATTGATTTGAGACAACCTCGAAGCATCTTTGCATCCTCAGGGTTCTTAATTAAATGCTTCACTAATTCTGCAAAATCCGTTTGGTTTTCATTTTCAGTTTTCTTGACCAGTGCATTCGCAAGTGTATCGAAATCATTTTCAGCAATGAGATTTTCAGTTCTTCTTCTTTTTTGCAGTGGACTTAAGTTGGATAATTCTTTCCTAGGAGTGAAAGTAGCGGTGGATGTTGATACAGACACACTTTCAGAGACACTGCATCCCGCTGATGAACTCGGTATTTCGACTGACGAAATACTTGTTGCGGCATCTTCAAAACTCATCACTACACTCGATTCTCCTTCTTCAGATCTTGACAGATTGCCCAGTTGAAGAAACTCTGGCCATTTTATTTCTTCATCCAGCCAGTCTGCATACTTCTTGAAAAAATTGCTTTGTGTAAAATTAGAAGACTTCCATTTTCGTTTCAAATTACTGGTGTAAGAAGCACAAAAGGTTTTTAAAGATATTTTTTGTTCTTCAGATAAAGACAACGTCACTGAAAATAGCACTTTTTCAAATAAAGTATATGCATTAAAAGAAGTTTGTCTCAAATGCATAAAAACGTCGAGGTTTGAAACTAGTCCTTCCATTGTTAATATCAAAAATTTCGAATAGGAAAACGTTACGGTACGAATCAATAAAGATAAGTGAAATTAAATTTAGGTGCACCCAGTATTTATTACATACGTACCCTCGCATTCGTTTCATATTTGCAAAAATAATGTTGGACAATCAATGACAGGTAATGACTGCGATTAATCCTTTTTATTCTTCAAAACTTGCCATTTAATTAGATACTAAATGTTGAACAAACAATAGCAAGTAATGACTGCAAGTAACCCTTTGCATTCCTCAGAACCTGCCACAATAATAGATAGGACCTATTGTTTTAGCGCCTCATTAATGGCACGCGGCTTTTAAGTAATAGTCAAATAATTATTCAAGCAGATAAACAACACATTCTTTATCTATTGTACTTTAGTTAAGAACAGCTATGCAAAATATTTAATATGGGTAACTTTGATTGATTTATTGCGTACGAGGTAGTTATGTACCTAAGCCACATAGTAGATAATGAGATACTCAATCTAAATAACGAAGTACTATGCAAAAAACACGGAAAAATCTGTATTTTAACTCCATAAACCCATACTACAAAAGTACCCAAACAAGCAATTTTAAAAAATTCATATCCTTTGAACGGGGTCGTCCGGGGCCAAGTTTTTTTCAAAAATCCTATGAAAGGGACCCTATTATTCTCGCCCACTGTGCGGCGATCAGCTGTTTTAGTATTTTTACTTATTTAATTTATTTTTGCTTTTATTTTTTTATTTTTGCCTTTGTTTGGGTTTTATATCCGAATGATTGACGATAAGTTATAAAAACAAAAATTATTAAAAAATAAAAGTATTTTTAAAAAATAAAAGTATTTTTAAAAAATAAAAGTATTTTTAAAAAATAAAATTCCTTATTCATTTTATTCTTAACACTTAACATGACCTTCTCTTTAAGCTTGGGTCAATAAAAAAATTGCACGGTATATGTAACTCATGCGACCACTGGCAGGGTTAATGGCAGAAGATCAAAACACTAGAGATGGACATTATCATGATCATGAATGATTCAAAAGAAATGAATGAAAGAATCATTATTCATATTTGAAAGGAGATGGTTCAAAATTCCCTTGACAAGCAGCTGGCATAATGAGAGTTGTAATCGGTGAAGCTTAAAAATCCGAATGTCCTCACGTAATTATTAAAATTCTACAACTAGACATTTTCTTATATTAATTTTTACAATATTAATATTTACTATGAATATTGACATAACAACAGTGCAAAGATGTAGGCTGATATTGTCAAAGGAACTCAAACTAAGAAACTAAGACCGAAACAAGAGTTTCACCGGAGTTCTTTTCGTAATAACACGTGTTGTGAGGCTCCATTTTTAACTCAATCTACCATACAATTTCTATATAATTCAAAATATATTTACAGGAGGCCTACCATCAACTTTTATGAAGCGACTCAAAAGAGGTGCGTTTCAATTTAGATTCCCAAACTAAATTGCTTTATTTCGTACCATGAGCTACTTAAAACTGATACGCATGTGAATCGCTAAAAGTGAATGATTGAATGATTGTGTCTCTGATCCGCTATTGAACCAGAGCACTTTACTTGTTTATTTAGTCTCTGCGACTTGCTTTTTCAGACAATCTATCTCGCTAAGTTTAAATACCTTACAATCATTCCGTTTTTAACAAGTTAACCATAATTAACGCGAAGAAATTATTAGACAAATAATTTTAATGATTTTTGTAAAACATGATACCATTTTATCTATAAAAATACTTCAAGCCAGGGCCGGTAAAACATTTTACTCTTTTAGACGATAGCAGTTGTCTGTCTGTGTTTGATGGTTTGAACCATAGAGTATGTAATCACTACGTTTGTTTGAACTTTGATACGAATCAACGAAAAAAATTGGATTGGATTTGGATTTGGAATCTCTGGTAATCAAGCACTGCTGAAGATCTCGAACTTAAAATAAACACTTCAGAGCAAAACAAGTTTTTATTATTCAATTCAATTTAATTTTGCCCAAAAGAAACAAAAATAATAATCCTACTAATACTATAAATGCAAAGTATTGAAGGTTTTTTGTTTGTTTGTTTATTTATTTGTTTGTTTGTTCCTCTTTCACGCAAAAACTGCTAAACGGATTTTGATGAAATTTCGTATGTAGGGCCTTCAAGTAGTGGAACTACACAGGGTACTTTTTATCCCGGTATTCCCATGGAGACAGGACCCACGCGGGTAAAACCGCGGGCGGCCGCTAGTTATTGAAATCATTGCAGGCCTAGCGAGATTCCCACAGACGGTGAATGAGAGCATCTCTGGTGATCAAGCCCTGCTGAAGAACTCGATTATTGCTGGCTCTTTCACTTCTCACAACGTTTATGTCTATCTGCATTTGGACTTCTCGAAGCATGTCTTCATTGCTTAGCTCAGGCACAGAGACGTTTGCTTTATTACAAATGTTATGTAAAATTACACAAGCAATTGTAATAGATGCAGCAGCTTCTGGCTTATAATGTAAAGCTCTGTGCACGAGAAGACAGCGAAAACGTGCTTTAAGAAGTCCGATAGTTCTTTCGATTGTATTTCTTGCTCGGACATGAACGTTCGTGTAGTGGGCCTCCGGCGAGCCTGGCGCGGCGTCCACGATCGGAGTCAGGTGATATTTTCTTAATGGATACCCAGAGTCACCTGAAATATTTCAAATATATTTGGATGATGTGGGTTTGAATAAAAAGTTGGTAAATACCCAAATAACTTGACTGTTTTCAATCAACATTGTTTACAAATTACCCTGGTTGATTATACATACTAATATATATCTAGCTATCTCCACCCCACAAGATATAGTAAGTGTGGTCATGCCTTGTTATGTAGAAAAGGAATCTAATTTTAATCTATTTAAACTGTGTTTAGCTTACCAATCAACCATGTTGATTCATTAAAATTTTCTAAATATGTCTTCAGTGGATGCACATTCCATATAAAAGAATCGTGTGTTGCTCCACCGTAACTGGCGTCCACACTGGTGATAGTCATTTCCGCGTCACACACTTGAAAGTATTGAACATGATTATCAAAATAAATTCTTTAAATAACATCTCATTAAAATCAATTGTTACATCTAAATCTATCTTACTAGTTGCACATTCAGGGAATGGTTCTGCAGTAGTATCGTTCTTCATTTTGATGTGGCCTCACAATTGCGACTTGAGTGCAGTCAATGCATCCCAGAATGCCAGGCATTGCAAAATTTTGGTAGAATCTTGAATATTATGTAAATAAATAAGTTATTATAGTTATATAATAAACATTTAGAGTAAACATTTGAAGAGCTATATTTTAACTATCACACTTTACACTTACCTAGCTCTTACTCTGTTTCGCTCATTCAGAGTTTTTGGAAAAGAGATATATTTTTTTCTCATTGCCGATGTATTTAAACAAGCAGTCACTTCTGCTATAACATTGGAAACGGTCTGCTGTGCTATTGCATGCCCACCAATGTCTCCAATGGGCCTCTGATAAGACCCAGTGGCATAAAACGATAAAGCAGTCAGGACCTAGGATGAAAAAAAATTATTGATGTTTGATTTAAAGTTAAGCACACGGCGTATTTTAAACGCGCAGACGACGCGCGTTTCCGATACACGCCTTTACGGCGCCGTAGATGCTGACTGTTGCGTTTATATCGATTCAAACGTGCGTAAAACTCGATATTCAAAACTCGATTGAAGCTGGTATACGCGTTATAACTTTTTAATTTTGCATTTTACAATGCTATTTTTATGAGATAAATACTAAACAAGAAAATATACTAGAAAAAAGCAACTAGTCTCATGTCGCGACATCCCGTCATGGCGACATGAGACTAGTTGCTTTTATCTAACGTATTTTTTCTTGTTTAATATTTATGGTATACGCGTGTTTGAATCGATAGAACTGACGAGGAGTCTGATCAAAACGCGGAAGCTACGAGCGACCGCAGCGCTGTAACTGCGCGTATACGCGCGTTTCACGGTCGCCCCATGTGCTTAGGCTCTTAGAAGACATGTATGATTATTGGCTATTTGTTATGTAGGTACCTTTGTTTCGACGGACAAATCTGTTGATTCTATTGGCGTCTTCATCAGTGGTCGAATTTCGTCCCACAATCGGGAAACCAATGCCTTTGTTAAGCGATATCTTTTGATAAACTCTCTGTCGCCTAATTCAAAAGGGTCTGATTGCTCCCGCATTTCACGTCGTCTTTTACGACTAACTGTTTTATCATTTTCGAAAAAATATTCCATAATTATTAATTCGTCGCTCATCTAAAATAAATGTAATTATAACATAATATGTTTAAAAACAAAATATTACAGGAAATACATAAATCATAAAGAAGGTCGATAGGTACTACAACCTTTACTTAAAACAAATAGCTAAATTAACACTCATACATAAAAAACCATAGTTAATTAACTCAAAGAACGATACTAAAGCGAAAATATAGGTAAGCTACGAACGCTGCGTAAAGAAACGAGACAATTGCACGGGTTACGGTGCTATTATCGCATCAAAGTTTGTTGTTATTTGTTAAAATGCACTTAGATATATTGAAAATATTGAGAAGTTAAGTTACCCAATAGTCCCGCTATTAGATGATTTTATTCTTTATAAATATATTTTTCGTCTATTTTTATTAAAATAAAATGCAATGATGTCAGATTGGGGAAAAAAGATAATTTTCATTTGAAACAAGCCTTTTTTATTTTGAATTACTTAAACAATATTAAAATATTGAAAAGTAGTCCTAGGTCCCCAAATACACTAGATGAGTGATAGATAAGATAGCTCCAATTGAACGAAATCGTTCACTTATGTAATATTTTTTGCCCACCTCCACCTATGCGATGTAAGAAGTTCGAGTGAGTTGTTCACAGATGGCTCTGATTTTACTGGTATGAAACAGTTTTATGTCAAATGTTCAGATTGGCGCATCCTTCCTTTTGAAATCATTGCTAGGAACGGATAGTTGTTGATTTCATAAGCGTAGCAACGGCTTGTTGATAAATAGAAGAAGCAGCATCAATCTATATAAATCATTGAGAAGGAGAAAACTGTAAATATTGATTGCAAGAAATTTAATCATGGAGACAATTAACAAATTAAAAATATTGGCGACAAATGAAATAACGGAGAACTCGACAGTTGGTAATGAAGAAGGTCGAGCAGGTGAAGATATGAGAAGAAGCATAAATGTAAACAATAATCGAGATAGTTCTGAAACAAATGAGGTCGAAACAAACAAAATTGAAACAAATGAAAGCAAAACAAATGAAGTTGAAAGGACAAATGAAGAGTGAAAATAATAGTGATAATTTTGAAGTGATTTTGTTTTTTGTTATCGTAAACACCTTTCGAAAATGAAGAATTTTTGATATCGAATGTTATAATGATTCATTTAAGGGGGCGATTCTGAGGATTAGTATGTGTTATGTAAATGAATCATTATGATGATAAATAACTATACTAATATTGTGTTTTATAAATAATGTTTTATGTTGTGTTGAGTAGGAAAGAGGTTTTCTAATTGTAGAGTTTTAGTAGAAGAGATTTTTAAGATGTTTTATGTTGAGTCATTCGAGGTTGGGTCACAGGTGAAAGGGGGGAGGCTTTAGTAATTCAATATATTTTTATTGATTTTTTTTGTTGAATTTCAACCTGCTTCTGAGATATTAACTAGGTACCTATGAAGGTGGCGCAAATGATAACGAGTTTGTTTAAATAATATAAATATATACCTACTGTACGGTTTAGCAACCGCACAATATTATTATGTAGGTCGAGTCAATGTTCGCATACTTGCGTGTCAGCATATTCCGCGACAATGTAATTTTATTTAATTGATTTTATAGTCAGTTAAGCGTAAGCCACCAACAAACAAACATTAACTATAAACTGTAACTTTTAAACCTAAATAAACTAACTAAAACCGCGACGTCGTTTAACTCAAACAACTTCAACTATCTCCATAGATGTAGGAAACCCTACATCTTTTTGGTCCTTCGAGCCCTACAACTTTGGTCCTTCGAGCCCTACAACTTTGTGGTCCTTCGAGCCCTACAACTTTGTAGATTTCGTGTTAAGCGGGACCAGAATTCGCGAGTGCGTCATACCTACTTGTGGATAACCTACTACTGCACGCACGGACACCAACCTGTGGACACGTGGACACTGTCATCTGTCTGCGTCACCTACGGCTGCAAACAGCTTCTTCGCAGTGTGTGATCTTGGGTTCTTTTGCGATAGCGAATCGGTTCGCCGGCCTCCCAGAAGCGGGTCTCACCGGTTGAATTGAGACGAGTACGCACATATCGTATTTAGAGTACAGGCGCACACCTTGTGAATAGCTGTCAGAACCCTCAACATCAACATGAGCAACATCGAAGATCTTTTCGCAAACCAAAACCAAGTAATTGAAGCTATGCAGCAACTGCTTCGTAACTTCAAGAAAGATCCAGCTGATCGCAAAACTCAAACAAATATTAAGAAACGTCTAGATACGCTCGATTCATATTGGAACGAGTTTCAAACCAACCATGTGCAACTATGTGCTTTCGAAAACCGGAATTATACTTGTTTTTCCGAAAACTACTACGAAAAAGCAAAAAGTTTTTATAACGAAGCGCGAACAACTATTCAACAAACAAAACTAGAAAAATCACCACTGAAACCCTATGAACAACAACAAAAACAATCGAATTTCGAAAAAACAACGAACCAAACTACTTCTCAAGGCAACGCAAGTAACGCAAGTAAGGCGGAAGAAATGTTACGGAAACAACGTAGTAACTTTAAGGCGTTTTCAAGGACACTCGCTGCTATTGACCTGGAAGAAATAAATGAAAAGTGGGAATTCGAAGACACTTTAAAGAACATTGAGTCAAGATGGAAAACGATCGATAACCTACACTGGTAGCTTGATAGTGAAGTGATAGGAGAACAAGAAGAGTACGAAAAAATGTTTGAAAAATATGAAAAGCAGTATAATTCAATGAAAAAAGCACTTAACAGCAAAATGTGGTCTGCGTCACATAAAGAGAAGTCAACACCCGTAATGGAGCTGCCTGTCTTCACGGGCGCATGCCAACACTGGACCTCCTTCAAGGACTTATTCGTCGAAACTATCCATTCTAACCCAACGCTATCAAAAGCACAGAAGATGCAGTTCTTTAAGTCTAAGGTTCAAGGGCGAAGCTGAAAAACTTATCCAACATCTAGCAATCAACTCAGACAACTACAATGTTTGCTGGGACATACTGAATAATAGATACAACAACAAAAAACTTATCTTCTCTTCGCACCTTAATACTATGTTAAACTTACCAACTATACAGTACCAAACAGCTATATCTATTAAAAGAGTGCATGATACAACAAACGAGTGTCTCAACGCTATAAAAAACCTTGGCGTTGATATATCTACATGGGATCCAATTTAAGTGCATCTCTTATCACAAAAGTTAGATACAGATACCTACAACGATTACATCGAAAGTGTCAAGCAACCAAGAGAGCTGCCAAATCTTGTTGAGTTTCTACAATTTTTGGAAACAAAGTTTACATCTTTGGAGTCGTCACGACGAAAACAAGAGCGACCAATGACCGATCAACAACAGCTTGGTTCATCAAACAACAAGTTTCAACCAACATACAAAACATTCAGCGCTAATCAGAATGTCAATTCTAATCCGAAAACGTTTAATAACTCTATCAACAATAATTATTCTACATTGAACAAAATAACATCGAAAAACATTCCAAGTCACGTAAAGTGCCCACTCTGCAGTAATGAACATGGATTATTTCACTGCAACGAGTTTATCAAATTACATTTGTACGACCGCCGGAAATTGATTGCGAAACACAACTTATGTAGAAATTGTTTTTTCGATCATACGGGCAAACAATGTAAATCGGAGAAAAGATGCAGGCAATGCAATGAACAACACCATACTCTGCTTCATCAAGATACAACTATAAACAAAACACAAAACAATATGGAAAAAACTAATAATCAGAATGCATCAACCTCAAGCAGCCATGCTTCGATGGAAGACATATCAGAAACACTTTTAGCTACCGCCCAAGTCAAGGTCAAGGCCAACGATGGTTCTGAAATCATTCTACGAGCGCTGATTGACCAGGGATCCCAAGTGTCACTAATAACTGAGAACGCCGCTCAGATGCTCGAATTACCTCGACAGAAATGCAAAGGTGTTATTTTTTGGGTCGGAGCGAGGGAAAACAACTGCAAGGGTGCAATAACTATCACCTGTACATCTATGCTCAGCAATCACACTTTCCACTCAGATGTCTACGTCATGCGCAACTTGATAAACAATCTACCAAACCGATCTTTTACAAAACCATCAGCATGGACACATCTGGAAGGTCTTCAACTGGCAGACGCAGATTTCAATATTAGCCGTCCCGTCGATATCCTCTTCGGGGCTGATATTTATTCAAATATTATACTTGGAGGAATAATTAAAGGAGAAGAAACGCAACCTATTGCACAACAATCTCTTCTTGGCTGGATTCTGTGTGGTAACATGCGCTCATTTCAATGCAATGTTATACTAAACAATTTGGATGAAATCAGCAAATTTTGGACGATAAAAGATATCGCGGAGAGCTCACAAATGTCTAAAGAAGATCTCTTGACTGTATACAAAAATACCAAACAACAACAAAACGACAAGAGGATGGCCGTTATGTCGTACGGTTACCATTACATCCTGATATTAACGAAAAATTGGGAGATTCACGAAAGAAAGCTGCGGCACAATTTCGTCAACTCGAACAAAAATTTTGAAAAAATGAAAACATTGACAAAGATTATAAACTATTTATAAAGGAATACGAAGAACTAAATCACATGCGACCTTGTCAAAGTAACACGAAACCAAACAATTTTTTACCACACCACTGTGTCCAACGCGCCGAGTCATCAACCACGGCCCTGCGTGTTGTTTTTAACGCATCCGCCAAGACAACTTCGGGAGAAAGTCTAAACGACTTAATGTACCGCGGCCCTAACTTACAAACAGACTTGCAATCTATAATTTTGAAATGGAGACTCTACAGGATTGCACTTACCGCTGACATCGAAAAAATGTTTCGGCAAGTTTTGGTACACGTTGAAGACCAGAAATATCAAAAAATCTTGTGAAGAGATTCGCCTGATTAGCAAATTAAGGAGTACGCACTAACAACCGTAACAAATGGAACTAAAGCTGCTCCGTTTTTAGCTATGATGACTATAAAACAACTAGCGAACGACGAAAGAAATAACTATCCGGAAGCTGCAACCATCATAGAAACATCTTTCTACATGAATGACCTACTTTATACTTGTGATGACCTTGAAACTGCAACACGTATAAAACACGACCTTCAGAACCTACTTTTATCCGGTGGGTTTAACTTACGAAAATGGTCATCGAACAACCCTAAACTTTTGGGTGACAACCCTACAAACTATAAACAAGAAGCATACCATTTTCGACACCAAGAGTCAACAAAAACCTTGGGCCTGAGATGGAACCCTAAAGAAGACAACTTTACTTTCCAAATAACGATTGATATCAATTCAACTAAACGGGTCACAAAACGGTTGTTATTGTCAGAAATTTCCAAAATTGATGATGATCCGTTGGGGTGGTTGTGTCCTGTAATAACAAAACGAAAACTTATTTTTCAACAAGTTTGGCAAGAAAACTTAAACTGGGACGACGAAATAACTGAAAATATTCAAAAACAATGGGAGATAATTAAAAGTCAGCTAACTGAAATAAACAAACTACAAATACCAAGATGGTTACATGTGAAAAAACAATATAAAATACAGTTGCATGGGTTTTGCGATTCTTCAGAAAACGCTTACGCCTGCGTGATTTATTGTAAAACCAAACAAAACTCAACAGTCATCGTAGCCGCGAAATCAGGACTTGTGCCATCGAAGAAAACAGTTTCACTCCCGAGACTCGATCTTTGTGCTGCCTTACTGCTCGCCACACTGATGAAAAAAGTTCAAGAATAATGCATTCCTAGCCACGAAATTACCTTATACGGCTGGTCGGACTCCACCGCTGATTAGGGTGGCTACACAGTGATCATAACCGTTGGAAAACATTTGTATCGAACAAAGTCAAGAAAATACTAACTACGATGCCTTCGAACTGTTGGAACTATGTTAAATCGTCGGAAAACCCAGCTGACTGCGCCAGCCGAGGTATAACTCCAATTCAGCTAAAAGAACATCCCTTATGGTGGCAGGGACCCCTTTGGCTGCAAACTTTTCAACCTGGAACAGAACACAACAAGATTAGTTATGAAACAAATGAAGAAACTAAATTAAACAAGCAACTACAAACAAACGTCACCACTAAACATCACAGATCTGACGTCATCGACGATATACTTACGCGCAACCGCTGTCTAGGTCGAGTTACACGAGTCGTCGCATGGATACTAAGAACGGTATCGCGTGACAAACATCGGCCACAGTACCTAACCATACCGGAACTAACAAAAGCAAGAAACATTATAATTAAACACATTCAACTTACCTCATTTGAAGACGAAATTTCTTACCTAGAACAGAAGAAAGAAGTGGACAGAAAAAGTAAACTCTTACCTTTGAACCCCTTTTTGGACCAAGACGGACTTCTCAGAATGGGAGGACGTATCAGCAATGCCAACATCCATAACGATCAAAAATACCCCATCATTATTCCTCACGAAGGTCATTATACTGATCTTTTGATTGATAAAGCTCACCTGAGTACATTTCACGGAGGAGCTCGCCTTACGACAGCAAACATAAGAAAACAATATCGCTGCAACCCTACAAGACCGTTTTGTCACACCGGCGTCGATTACACTGGCTACATCGATGTCAAAACGAACAAAGGCCGAGGCGTAAAAACAACAAGAGGTTACATAGCTGTCTTCGTATGTATGGTGACGAAAGCAGTGCACCTAGAACTAGTCTCAGACCTCAGCTCATCATCATTTCTATCAGCCATGAAAAGATTCGCTGCCAGACGAGGAGCTCCGCAAGGCTTTACTGTAATGTCTTAACAACGAAGCCTAAAGGGCCCTATTCAACATATCAAATCAAATCAAATCAGTTTATTGCACTCCATAAGTATACAAGGTCTTAAAAATAGGTGAGAACATTATGGGTCCGGATTGGACATGACAAATATAAGTATAAGTATAAGTAGAGAGCACTATATTCATTTTTGTATACGACACCATACGCACAGAAAGTGGTTTGAAAACGGAATCAACCATGGAATTAATGCTGCGTAATTTAAGCGAAATTATAACATTGCGTCTTAAGGAGAACAATAAAACTATTCTAATTGACCTACAAAATGCAATAGAATGCGAAATAAATAAAGCTATAATAAAACTAAAGACAGATTTACACCAAGAAACTAATGAGCTGTTCAAGAAAACCGAATATAATTCTGCACAAATGGAGCAACTTAATAACAAAATAAAGCATTTAACCAAGGAAAATGATAAATTAAGTAAAGATATTAATGAATTGAAAACAAAAATTATCCAACCAGAGAAACAGATGTCTGAAAATAATACCTTGAAAAAAAAATGTTATTTACGGATTTACAGAGTATCATAAAGAATCAAGCTTTGATTTGCATAATAGATTATTGGAAATGTTTTATGACATCCTTAATGTAGATGTGTCTGGGTATATTGAAGATATGCATAGGATTGGCAGATACAATAATAAACAGCCCGCAAGACCCTTAGTAATTGAATTTTTGACCAAAAGGATGACAAAATACATTCTTGAATATAGCGGCTGTTTTCGTGGTACGGGCTTATTTGTATCCGAATTCCTACATAAAACCGCATTGATGAACCGTAAAACTATGAGTGAAGCCATGTTAACATCAAGGAAAAATGGACTACATGCGGTCATACGTAATAATGAACTATATGTTGAAGGTCAAAAAGTAGACTGCAGGAATGATGATGGAAAAGTCGAAATTAATGTTGAAAATAAAAATGCTAGTGATAGTACTCACTCGCCTACTATTAATAATAATACACGTAAGAAACCCCAAAACTATACCTTTCGCAACAAAATCACTTTAAAGCATTATTTCAGAACTTCCAAAGTGTATATAACAAACGTCATATCTTAGAAGCCTTTGTGAATGAAGACCCGTCATTGGAAGCTATATGTATTTCTGAATCATGGTTGACACCAGATAAATTGGACTTAGTGAATGTTACTGGATACAAAGTTGCAGCATCTTATTGTCGGACCATGCGAACCGGTGGTGGAGTGTGCATCTTACTACGTGAACACATCCTATGTAAAGAAGTGAAATATATAACTGATTTGTCTATTGAATATGTACTGGAAATGTGTGCAATTGAATTTGACGACCTGTTTGGCGCAGGGGTACTAACCCCACCTTCTGCGCCAGAGGTCCCGGGTTCGATCCCCGGACAAGACAAATATTTGTGTGCATGAACATGTCTATTTGTCTTGGTCTGGGTGTTTAATATGTATATTATGTATGTATTTACAAAAAAAAGTATATAAGTATGTTTATCCGTTATCTAGTATCCATAACACAAGTTCTTCATGATACTTAACGTGGGCTAGATAATTGGTGTGATTGTATTAAAAAAAAAATAAAAAAAAAAACCTAAGGAAAATATATTGCTAGTATGTATGTATTGGAATAAGAAAAATGAAAGTATATTTTATAACCAATTAGAAAAACTTGTTACCTACTTAAATACATAACTTGTTACCTACTTATATACATAAAACACATCAAGGCTTGATGTGTTTTATGTATCAATCCTGGGCCCTTATTCTCTATGATCATTTTGCGTTTCCTTCCTTGCTATACGTTATACGATATTGGCGTGGCTTCGAGCCACGCCAATATCGTATATGGTTACGACATTTTCAAAATTCGTAGTCTTAAGGACACTTGAATGAAACCGTGTGATATGAACGTGACTTGCGCGTGGTTTGAACTGTCAAAAATTCCACGTTTGAGAAACGCGTGGAATCAATGTGGAATCTGCAAGGCATCGTTGTGACCGTGAAGAAATTGATTGTTTTTGTGCTAAAAACTATTTGAATAAATCTATAACGTAAGAAGTAAGTTTTTTGTACGCAACCACCGAAGACCATTCTTGATATACACTTATGAATGAACTTGTGAATTACATTTTTAAACACATTGATTTCAATGAAGTATGATGTTTTAGTTATACATCGCTTTTTAATCTGGAAAAGACAAATATTAGGGGTTATATAAGTAAATTCGATATTATAAGACAAGTAACTAGTAAAATTTTTGGTAGTAACAAATGATTACAATACAAATTGCAAATTGCTTCAAATAAAAGTATTCAAGCAAATTATACTCGTAGGTACGATATTAATGTTTTTCAAAGTGAAAGTATATATTTCCACCGAAATACTAAGTATTTTTATTTCTTTCTTGTAATAAACTTTTAATAAACAGATAAAATTAAAATAAAATTTTGCAAGTAATGAATTTAAAATCTTAATAGTTTTAAGTTTAGTTTGTGAACGCACTTTGTCTTGGAGCGCTGTGGGACTTACAGAATAGAGTTGAGCAGATGCCTTACCGTGACGCGGTATGGACAAGACACGATATTGACGTGGTTTAGGCGTGGTAAGATTTAAGTGTGGAATCTAAGTGGTCATCTTATTCACATCAAGAGTCAATGAGCGATATTCCGCTCCTTCTCAACGACACTACCAAGCCGCACTACTGGTAGTGTCGTGGGGATTTTTTTCCCTTCTGCACTACTGGACTAGTAGTGTCGTATCAATTTCAGTATGTTTATCGTTTACCTAACACTAGTGTACAACCTTGTTTAGATTGGGGCTATGTACTTATTGGATGCGATTGTTAAAACACTGAAACATTTTAATATTTATTATCCAGTGCATCGTCTATTTATGTTTCTTTATTTTTAAATGCATATGTTATTTTTAATGAAAAGTATGCTACTAGTTATGTTTATGTTTACCCTACGTGTCACAGTTATTTGTTTATTTTATTTAATAAAATTATCGGTTATATTTCTATAGTTTCAGTTAATCAATGTCCAAAACATTGATGTATGCAAGAAATGCTGTAATATAAGTAAACTAGCCTTCCGCCCATCGCGCAGACTTTAGTATATTTATTCTAGATTTCAATGTATAGGCAAAACGGCAAAATTTATAATTATAATTCATTGCTGCTGTGTTATACCTATATCTACGAGTACATTAAAATACACAACTCTCCCGCCCCCGCCCCCCGCACTCCGCTTCACCCCTCCCCCCCTTGAAAAGTATCCCGTTTTACAGATTTTCTTAATTTTAAATAAAACTATACCCTCTAAAACTGTAACACCATCACGCAAATATCCATTATGGTATAAACGGCCGCTTATAAAATTACTTAATGAAAAGTACAAATACCATAAAAAATATAAAATATACGGCAACACATATGACCTAGACACATTTCATATTTTACGTGACAGGGCGCGCGTAATGGAAAGAAACATGTATAATGAGTACATGAATAATATCGAGGATTTTATTAAACAGAACCCCCGAGCATTTTGGTCATACGTAAAGAGCAAAAACCAATCAAATGCATATCCCTCTATTATGAAGTATGGTACTAATTCTACTGACCAGGGTGCTGAGATCTGTAACATGTTTGCCGAATATTTCCACTCAACCTTTCTGATTGGTTCGCCCGCTCAAGCTCAAACTGCTGACGAGTTCCCACCACAATTATCGTCTTGCGCCGACATAGGTGTGGTCGAGGTGCTAGAGGACGAGGTCGTGAAACTTCTAAAAGGTCTAGACCTAAGAAAGTCAGCGGGACCAGATAATATTCCGGCAATATTTATAGCAAATTGTGCGAAAAGTCTCGCTTTTCCTTTAACAATATTATATCGCCGCTCTCTGTCCGAAGGTATCGTACCAAAAATGTGGAAATCGGCTTATGTCACCCCCATTTATAAAGGAGGCGCCAAGGATAATGTAGTTAGTTATAGACCGATTTCAAAATTATGCTTATTTGCCAAAATTCTAGAAAAAATTGTATATGCTCAAGTTTACTCAGCACTGCGGCACGATCTTATGCCGCAGCAGCACGGTTTTCTTAGGGGGCGGTCTACGACATCAAATCTCGTTTTATGTTCCGAGTACCTCACTAAAAATATGTCTGAGCCTTCGCAAGTGGATATCATATATACAGACTATAGCAAGTGCTTTGATCGTATCGATCATGTGATCTTTTGAAAAAACTTCAGCAAGTCGGTATAAGAGGCAAATTGTTTAGGTGGTTCACGTCGTATGTCCATAATCGATGTCAAACAATTGTTCTAAGCGGCTATTCCTCATCAACTATGTTTATTCCCTCAGGAGTACCCCAGGGATCCTTGCTCGGTCCTTTGCTATTCAATATTTTTATCAACGATATATCGTCCTGTTTTTTAAACTCTAAGATCCTACTTTATGCAGATGATATGAAAATTCATTGCAAAATACAGTCTATTGAAGATGCACAAGCACTTCAAGAAGACCTTATGAGGTTTCAAAATTACTGCCTCTCTAATAAACTAGATTTAAACGTCTCTAAGTGTTGTATTTGCTCGTTCACCCGTAAACATACCATTATTCAATTTCCCTACACTCTTCATAGTACTTTTATTACAAGAGTTGATACTATCAAAGACTTAGGTGTAACTTTCGATAATAAATTAATTATTGAAAATCATATCGATAATATTACGAGTAAAGCATTTCGTGCACTTGGTTTCGTCTTGCGAATGTCATCTGAATTTTCCAGCGTAAAAACCTTTAAAATCTTATATTGTGCATATGTCCGTAGTCAACTAGAATACGCCTCGCAAGTTTGGAACCCTAGATATGACGTCTATATTAAAAGGATCGAAAGTATTCAAAAGAAGTTTTTAAAATATCTACAGTATCGTGCTGGAATCTATCTCCCTGACTACATCGCAAGATGTCGCAAATTTCACTTCCTGCCTCTTTATAAGAGAAGGAACATTTCCGATGTATCATATCTTTTAAGTATAGCAAATGGCACCGTTGACTGCTCAGAGCTGCTGGAACTCATAGGACTGCGCACTAACTCGGTCGCGCTCAGAAACCCCAGTTTACTTTATTAACCATACGCAAGAACTAATTATAGACAAAACGCATTTACTGTTAGAGCATGTGATTTCTTTAATGTGTTGACAAAAGCGAATGCTGACATAGATTTATTCAACACTTCAGTTTCTAAGTTAAAACGTTTTCTTAACATTAATTTCTTTTTAGATGTAAATTAACCCACTACCCTTTTGTTATAATATGTATAATTTTCGAATGACTTAAATAAATACCTAAATTCTAAAATCTAGCACAAACTTAAATATGCTTATCATTGCACAATGTTAATTTTATAAGTAAATTGTCTCGTCGTCTTCTTCAAACTGTGTGAGAAAAAGACTATTTTTAACTGTTTACCTGTGAAAACTTGTAATTAGCCGTCAGTACACATTATATTTAAAAATGTGTTACATACATAGCTGTTAGTTTTCCAAAAATTGTAAAAATAAAAAATAAAATAAAAATATACAAGCTAGGACAAAATGATCACGTCATATACATGGTACAAGCCAACAGTGGTGACAAGTTCCCCGGCCAACTCATTGGCGTAACAGGGTGGAACGTTACCCAAGAACAACCTCGAGTGTCTCGTCCTCAGACCAAGGGTTAGTACGCCTTGAAAACATGCAGTCCATAACCGCCAGATAAATACGAATTTTCTCGTCTTTACCCTGAAGAAGTGACCTAATTTGTGACAAAAATGGAGCGTCGACGTTTTTTGGACTGAAATCAGCTATTAAAGCTTCAGCAACCTGAGAATGTTTATTTTGATTACGTCTAATGCTACGGAAAAAAGAAAGCGCCTCGTCAGTAAAAATATCATGACCGAAGGACAGAACCTTGTCATAGCTCATTAGCTATGACAAGGTTCTGTACGTAGTTCTGAATTCGCAGAATCAAGAGGCATTCCTCTTGATTCGACGAATTCGCAAAGCTTTTGCAAAGAGGAACGAACAGAATTCTTGCCGTCATAGATAAGTTTAGAAAAATTAGGGACCATGTTTTAACTTTGGTCTAAAGTTATGCTTATGCACTTTTCCAAATCGTTAGCATTGTTTTTAACTGCGGAAACATCACTTACAGGTGCAATTATGTGCGAGTCTTTGGGGTTTTTATGTTCGGTTTAGAAATTAAAGTCCGACCGATGGTATAATGGTCCAAACACTGTAATGTCGTTTCTTGTATAAGGCAGTATGCCTGCAGACTTCGGTCATTTTAAAATTTCCTTTCATTAATATATATATATATAAATATATAGTAGGTGAGGTGGATGGGTAGGTACGATGGGTGAGAGCTAGTAGAAAAAAAATGTAAAGGAAAAGAGATGCTTAATTCGGTGAATGACTGTATTTAAATGTTTTGTTGTGGTGGCCGAAACGGCTCTTCGAACCTTGTTAACTTTACAGGTTTTCATTGTTCAGAGGTAGCATCAGCCTTGGCTTTTAATTTTGGCCATAGTACACCAGGAATATTATCTTCACTGATTTACGTTTTTAATTCAGTGCGAACGCACGTAACGCCCCATCTGTCAGATCGACAGTGACAGGTATGACACTGACAGGAGATTGTCAGATGGTCTGCGATTGATATGTGACAGAAAGGTCCTTGCTTTTTAAGGTTACTTTGATTAAACTCGGAGATTTATAGAATTTTATTGATACCAGTATAAACAATATAAACAATTATAAACAATATGTACGTTTGATGAACGAATAGCTGAAGCCGCAGGTTAGTGTCAGTGCACTTCACATCAGAATTTCATAATCAGTGTCCCTACTTGATCTTACCATTATACTTGCCTAATCCACCTAAATTATCAAGTTAAGCCTTGTAATTGATACAAAGGGACCCCCTAAGGGTGTTACTTTCTCTTTTTATTAGTAAACTTTCATAAATAATTCACTTCAAGTATGCTTTCATGAGTGCACACCATGTGGCATGGAAGCCCTCATGTAAACATAATTTGGGCTAATCTCTGTAGCCAGAGCTTCCCTGTAATATAAACAGAAAGGCATCATACTGTGGAACATAATTTATTAACAAATTAAACATTTACTTACAAATAAGAAATATTAAAAATAAGTCACAGTATCATAATCGTTATGCAAGTGGCCACTTTAGAGGTTAAGTCTGGGGTATCAACCTTCCCCTTGCTCTGGTGCTTTTTAGGTGGAATAGGGCCCTTCAGGCTTCGTTGTAAAGACATTACAGTAAGACCCCTTTGTGAGAATTCACCGGTTACAATAATATCTGAAATCACCTCCGTTCATAATCCACTCTCGTCACCTATTCCACCTAAAAAGCATCTTAATGAAAGGAAATTTTAAAATGACCGAAGTCTGCAGACATACTGCCTTATACAAGAAACGACATTACAACACAAGCACACAAATAGCACAAAACACAGAAGGAGAAACAGTTAACAAGCACAAAGCACAGTTTATAGATAAGTAGAAGAGACAGCGAAGAAAGTGAAAAGTTTATATTCTAACAATATAGCAAGCGTAAACGTCAGGATGGCGGTAGATATTCGACAAAGTCGCGGCGGAGGCAAAAGTGGCGTTCAGTTTGCGTCGGGTTATGATCCTGACTGGCGCGCGGGGCGACACGCAGGCTGCGCGTGCGCCGACCGGTTCTCGAAAGAATGTTAGAACAATAGGCCGGTCGACGAGAGCGCGAGTCCGTTTCTACAGACGGCAATCAGGTAGCACGGAATGCCGGATGAGTTTTGTGTGCAGTGTGAATATTTGTATTGTGTAAATAAAATTAAATGTAATAAATATATATAAAAGTAATGTGATGCAATAAGTATGTAAATATAGTTAAAGATTATTTTAATTATTTATTAGATGTAAATTACTTAATATTTAACTTTTCTTACTTTAAGTTATATATATTTATATTAAGTTTGTTTTATATAGTAAATGCAATATAATAATATGTGTGTACAATAAATACATAATACTGAGTGCCCACATCACTCCCCTCCAGAGACCGTCACTACGGGCGATAATAGTCGGGGAATCTGACACGCCTGCCCGAACGAGTGGTTTTAATGATTTTCCCGGTAGGCGCAAGGGCTCGCCATAAAGTAGTTCCGCTGATGAGGTTTGCAAGTCTTTTTTGAACGCTGAGCGGACGCCGAGTAGAACCAATGGCTATGACTCGGTCCAATTGTTGTCGGCATGGCATACTATGGCGGCCTTTAGCTATCGGTGGAACCGCTCGACTAAGCCGTTACATGCAGGATGGTAGGCCGTGGTTCGACGATGTTTTCATCCAGCTATTTTTACCAAGAATGCAAACAGATTGGATTCGAATTGTTGACCGCGGTCAGTAACTATGTCGGTTGGAGATCCGAAACGCGCAATCCAACCAGACAAAAGAACGCGACCTACCGTTTCCGCCGTCATGTCGACTATTGGGACAACCTCGGGCCATCGTGTGAAGCGATCTACGCAAGTGAGGCAGTAGCGGTAGCCTTGTGAAGGTGGTAAAGGTCCGATTAGGTCAATGTGGATTACCGAGTACCTAGCACGAGGCAAATCAAATGTGCCCAATAGAGCAGACACATGGTGACTCACCTTGGCGCGTTGGCAATCTACGCAACATTGCGACCACTCACGGCAGTCTTTGCGAATACCCGGCCACACGTAACGCTCCGCAACCAATTTAGCAGTTGCGTTCGGGCCGGGGTGACTTAAGCTATGAAGGCAGTCGAAAACATGCTTTCGCAATGGTTTGGTCACGAACGGTCTGGGGGGTGACTTGCTCACGTCACAGTATATATGGCAGTTGCCTTCTAGCGGGATCTTTTTCAGACGAAGTGATGTCTGTTCGGTGAGAAGGTTGACAAGCTCAGAGTCCGATGACTGAGACTTTGCCAACTCTTCATAGTCGATGGCTGGTTGGATCTCCTCGATGCGATACTCCGCAAGATATTAAAGACATTAACGACAAACAACGGCAAGAGATACAGTGGTAAGCCGACATTGTGGTGACGTGTCTGTTACATCTTAGAAAGATGTAAAGCTCGTCACCTTGGTGTCGACTTACCACAATGCGGACATGGCGCCAGGTAGGAGAGCAGGAAACGACGTGGACAAGCCGAAGCTAGTCCACGACTACAGTCAATTTATGGGTGGCGTTGATTCAAAAGACCAAAAAATATCTATGTTTTTATTAGAGAGAAAAAGTTTTGAGGCGTCTGCTCAACACTACAGTATTAAATTCTTATATAATTTATTGTGCCAACATGGGCCAATACAAAAAACTGTCGCCGACTGTCTGTCGACTTCCGTTACAAGCTGGTAGAGGAACTGTGCAGCTTGTACGGGGAGAACGTCCCTGTAAGAGAACGCCTAGGTGTCTCATGTGCCAGGCTGGATACAAGCCTAAACCACTGGCCAGAGCACATTGAGGTCACCAGGGAGCGCACTACGAAACAGGACCGGTATAAAAGGGGACGTTGTGTCCGATGCGCTGCAAAAAAAATACAAAAGTTGACAAATATTATTTGCTCGCAGTCTGTACGGTCTGTTAACCCTACATAGACGGATTGTTACCGATGAATGTTAAATGTTTAGAAATCCCGAAATATCCCGATCGCGATCGATGATAAAAATGATAAGACGTTGTTGTTTCAATGAGTAATTTATTGCTACTGATTTTGTTACAATTATTATAATTGCAGATGCATATCAAGTGACGCGGCGAGCGCGCCGCGCTTACGTTAGCTAAATAGTAATACAACACAAATGTACGGGTTTGCTCGTACATATTCCCGGGCAGCAGAAATACATTAAAGACTGTTCGGGGTGAGCCGAACCGAAATGATTGATAAATGATAAAACTTGGTTATGATAAAAACGGAATTATATTTGCACACTAAAACTTGATACAAAAATAACTAAAGTTAAATGAGTTACGCGCGGCGCTATTGATGGCTAATTGCGAACTGATTTGGTCGAGTAAATTATGAATTATGTGTAAATGAGGTCAAACGTAAAATGCTGATTCGACTAAAATGTACGAAGTTCGTACATATTCCCGAGGGCGAGAAAGTGGGGCTGTTAGTAAATAATGATTTAAGCATGACCTTATAATTAACAGGTGATAAAACAATATTTCCTAAATGCTAACATGGAAATTATGATTTTATTAGTACCCGAATGATAAAATGATTAACAAGGTGATGTCAACACTTTGTTTTATGTCTAATCGCTAGAGTCTGGAATTGTAAACACAGAACGAAGCACAGGCGATGTGCTTATGTTTTTGTTTTGACACACGCGCACCTTTTTTTGGAAGCTTATTTAGCTCACAACTACACTGCACTGCACTAACACTGAGACGGGCTTGGGGCTGCGGAACCTCCGCTGGCGCTAGTTCCGCGCCCGCTGGTGTGGTGGATGACCCCGGTTCCGAGGCCGCTATTGTGGCAGATGGCGCGGCTCTCTTGCAGCGCCACCATGCAAACGCTGCGACTCCCCCCGCCGCAAACGCAAACAACACGTATATAGCCACATAATGGTGAACATCATGATACGATACGCTTTCTGCTATCGGTTCGCTTCGTTTCATGAGGTCTAACTGCTTCTTGATCTCTTGTAGTTGAAGATTGTGGGTCAGGTTATCAGTTTCAGTGTTTAATATAGTAGACGGTTCGGGCAAAGATAAATTGAACAAATGATTTATGGGTGAGATTTCTGGTGCTTGTATTTTGGAGCTGATAGTTAATTTGTTACTTTCCTGTCTGTGTGAATAGACGAGGAAATCAGCTGATTTAATTATGCAACCTTGATCGACATTAAATAGGCCAGCTTCGGTCAATTGCACTACGGTAACTTGATCTTCGCATAGTAACTTAAACTGACACCGACCGCAGCAATAATAAAAATATGTATTTATTTTTCGTAATTCGGTCCATTTATTATAACAATGGCTAACAATTGTTTTACAATTTCTTGAGTTCGGTAACCTTTCACATAGGCTATGATTATCTTGAATATGAAAAATAGGCTTTCTGAGGTAACACGAAATAATTGCTGGATTTCTGTTTAATCAAGAGTCTAAATCTTTATCTGTAAGTGACACGAACACATCTTTTTTTAGGCTAATAGCAACATAGGTAGATATAGGTAATATACTCTGTTGGTTTTGGTGGTCTGTTAATTGAGGAATCGGTATAGGTCTTAAAACTTCGTACACATCCCGGCTGATAAGCGGTATCCTTATCTCGAATATAATGTAGCTGTTTGTTACTCGAGTCCGCACTTGTAATAAGTTGTATATGTCGGAAAAATCATAATTCTCAACAGGTAGCGATAAATCTTTAGGGAGTTGACCTGCTATAATATTTAATTCGTTTCTGATCTGATCTGGTGTTAAGAGGTGAAAATTAAACTTTCCGTTGTAAATATTTGTAATTGTATCCAGTAGTGTCTGTTGTATACTTTGGAGGTTATTTAAAAGGTTGTTTGCCATCATGGCTGTACTAAGAAATTCCGTAGTAAGCGATATATTTCGATATGCCATATAAGCTTGATTTATTGAATTTTCTAGTTGGTTTAATCTTTTGTTAATGATCTTGTGATGTTTGTCCATGATGCTCTCAGTGCGTTTTAAAAGGTTGAACTCAGCTTCGACAACTGAAGTCTGATTCTTCCATTAACTTGCTAAATGCTTTTGGTTGGCCTTGATGAGACTTATGTCTTTCTCATACTTATCGGCAAAACGTTCATCCAAGACGCCGAAAAGACTGTTGGCTACATATCCAACACCGTCTATGAGTCCGCGGCGGCGGCGACGCGAGCGCGTATCAGATTTCTGATGCATTAAAATATTATTATAATACTGTAGTTCCGCGAACTCGTGCTGTAATTGAGTTTTTATCTCTCTACAATGTGATAACTGTTTTATATTCAAGCATAAGCCATCTAAATACTCGATGTATTTACTTAGTGTCGAGTTACCTTCTTGATAAGGATAGGTGTCATAATAGACGACTAGGCGCCAGTCGTCTCGAATTAAATGCATATTCGTAATGCTATCGAAATAAAGGCTATTGTTATGTAGTGGCGTTACGTTATAGGAACCTTGTGCGGGCGATATTATTGTCATGAAAAATAATAATAAAGCTGTCGCTAGTGATACGAAACTGTAGTTGTTTTTCTTAAAGCTTGAATGATTAACTTGTTTAGTTTGTTTCTGATTGTGTGGTTTTTCATCTTGATTTTGGCTTTCTCTGACCGGAAGTAATGATAACTTTACATAGGGCGTTGCATAACTCCGTTCTTTGTTTTGAGTGTAACGACCCTAACGTAGCCATCACTCCCAGGGTGGAGTTGTAGAACGAGCCCTAACGGCCACTTCCCCGGGGGAAGGTTATCGTCTCTAATCACCACAATGTCGTTGATTTGGATATTACGTTGTGGTTTTCTCCATTTACTCCTAGCTGCTAGTAGAGTAAGGTACTCATTAGACTATCGATTCCATATATCTTGGTAAATTTTTTGAGTTAGGTGCCATCTGGTCCTCAAATCGGTCTCTGTTTCGTATATGGTCAAAGTAGGGCGCTTGCTAGGAAGTGAGCTGGCGTTATGGCGTCTAAATCGTTGGGATCTTCTGTTAAATGGCAAAGCGGCCTAGAATTTAGACATCCCTCTAATTGGCTCAAGATTGTGCTGTACTCTTCAAATGTAAGCGCTTGTTCGCCTATCACTCGTTTAATGTGGTATTTTACAACAACAAGCTGTCAGCGACGCTTACAAAGCGGACGTGTTACTCGTTTTACTTGCCTTTTTAGTTTATATAGTCTAAATTCAGTGTGCTTATTAATTCGTGCCTCAGTGAAGTGTCATCTGTATCTCTTTCTAACGTGGTTAAACTAGCTGAGTGGAACAAGGATGACGGCGCGTTCCCCAATCCAGCGCGGTCAATCAAGCCCCGACCTTAGTGACACACGGAAAGATGACAATCCAAATAAAGCGCAACGAAAAAGGAAACGTTCGGAGGAACATTTTACTTCTGCAATCGAAAAGCTGGAACAGAATTTTTCTAACTCAATAAAAAACATGATGACAGAATTACGAAAAGAATTATCCGAAAATATCGCAAAAATCAGCGATAATTTTAATAACACCGTCAAAAATGAGTTGGCCAATCTCACTACCGTCACTACAGATATGAAAATGGACATAAATGAGTTACGTTCTGAATTTTCCAGCTTACGAGGCCATGTAGCTAATTTAAATAATAAGTGCAAAGACCTAGGAGAGGAGCTTAACAGCCTGAGAGAGTCATGCGAATTTCACTTCAATGAACAAGCAGATATGAAGAAACAACTTGAAAGCGTAAATCAGTCCACCATTAATAATACTTTGGATCAACTTACTCATCTACAACACAAAATTGACTCGTTGGAACAGCAAGCGCGTCAAACCAATATAGAAATATGTAATCTACCTGAAAAGCGGAACGAGAATCTACACAACATCATTGAATCCATAGGAACTGTAATCAACTGCAAGCTTGACCGTAAGGACATTGTTTCTATTCACCGGGTACCACACGCACGTAAAGAAGAAAATAACCGTCCAAAGAACATCATTGTAAAATTGTGTTCGCGAAGCCTTAGGGACAATATACTCAGTGCTTTTAGACTATCAAAAGGACTATCAACAGACCAACTAAACTTCTCAGGTACCCCCCGTAACATCTATATTAATGAACATTTAACGTTACTTAATAAACAATTATTTCGTCTTAGCCGCGAAGCAGGGGAAAAACACGGCTGCAAGTATGTATGGGTCAAAAATGCTACCGTGCTCGCAAGAATGTCGGACACATCACCTATCTTTGCGATTAAAAATAAAAATGATGTGTCAAAATTCAGTGGTTCAAAATCGGGAAATACCGAGCAAAATAAGACAGCCTCAATTTAATATTTTATTTTTGTTATTAATATTTCAATATATAACTACTTTAGAGTCTTGTAATGACGCTATTCACATTATTCACATTATTGCATATATAGGAAAGAATGTAAATGTCATTTTAGTAATTCCTAACATCATTTCTCATTTAATTTGTACTTGTCCATTCGTATCGTCTCTCATAATTATTACAAAAACGATTGCCTTATATTGTAAGTATCAATCATGTTTAAGACACCAATTGATTTGTGTTTTTGTCTGCCATTTGATCTGTAACCTATATATACATGAACAAATTTGTCAATGGGAAACAACTATCAATGCACTAACTTCTTTAATAACATATTTGCTTATTATTCATATAGTCACATACTTGATCTACATTCAATCAACATTTTACACACTTATTCAGGGGGTTCACTCAATAATAAACAAACATATACACTTTTCTAATGTCATTTATTACATAATGTTATCAATATCAGAAATTATCAAAATATACCTTATTACTTATTACAGTGTTTATATTTCTCCGGTGGTTATGATTACGGTTTGGTATTCCTTAAAATATAATTCACATACTAGTCTTTTTTTTTATTAACACGAATTACTTTATGTCACTGCACAAGTTATAGGTCCCAATATGATCAACAATAACATCGCCATTTACTATCAAAATTGTAGGGGATTACGCACTAAACTACAATCAACATTTATGAATATCCTGTCTTTATCATACGATGTAATTATATTGACGGAAACATGGCTCACTCCACTAATTTCTGACACCGAGTTTGTAGATGACAGATATCTAATCTTTAGATGTGATCGTGACCGCTTGTTAACTGATAAACAAGATGGAGGTGGTGTTTTGATTGCGGTACGCCGTGAACTGAGACCGGTTTGCATACGGATCCCGAATGCCACTCCCGCTTACATCGAGCATGTTGTTGTTGCGTTGCCGGCCGATCAAACCAATAAACAACACCTAATAAGCGCCGCTTACGTCCCATCTGGCACACCGGTTCATATTTACGCGTCTCACTTTAATACAATGAGTGAGTTAACTATGAAAACCGATGTGGAATCATTTTATGTTACGGGAGATTATAATTTGCCGTTTATAGACTGGGTAACTGGCGAGGGTCTTGACTGTGGTATGGTGGGCATTGGTGCAGACCTCGTGTGCAACTGTTTTGGATTTTATGGCACTAACAAATTCTTTACAATACAACTTTATAAAGAATAAAAACAATCGCATTCTTGATTTGTTTATTTCAAATCAAAACTGTAACATTCAGTCTTGTGAAGCATTGCTACCGCCGGATATGCATCATCCACCTTTCATTTCTAATCTAAAATTGACCTTGAATTTCACTCCTATGAGACATCAACCGAATACTAAATTTAAATTCAACACTGCTAATTATGATATCATAAACTGTGAATTAGATAAAATTGATTGGGCCAACGCCTTGAGCAGCTTGGAACCAAATGAAGCAGTGCAGAAATTCTACGAAATTGTATATAAAATCATAAGGACTCATATTCCAACTACGCGATGTAAGTCTCAACGGTACCCTACTTGGTTTTCTAAAGATCTTATTCGGATGTTTAAAAATAAAGAAAGAGCATGGATAAGGTGGAAAACATACAGCGACATCTCGTCATATGAAGTATTTTCAAATAACCGCAAAATATTTAAAGCTGAATGTGTAAAATGTTATTTTAACTACATGAAACTAGTGGAGGATAGCATACCTACCGACATAAAATACTTTTGGACGTATATTTCAAAACGCAAAAGCAAGTCAGTCTTACCATCCTCAATGACGTATAAAAATGTTGAGTCTAGCGAACCTACTCAAATAAGCAATCTATTTTCATCATTTTTTTATTCAGTTTATGAACCCTCTACTCTTGACCCCGAAAATTGGCAGCCTCCCCCCCCCCCCCCTTCCGAAAGTAATTCCGTACTACTTTCTGATATTCAAATAGAATTAAAATCAATAATTAACGAATTAAAGAATTTAGATGTGTCAAAGGGACCAGGGCCCGATGGCTTGCCGGTATTATTATTAAAGTCAACAGCAGCAAGTATATGCAAACCTTTACACATTTTATACAACAAATGTCTAAGCGAAGGTGTTTTCCCCACTGTGTGGAAACACGCACATATAACGCCTGTGTATAAAAACGGCGATAAGCATAATATCGAAAATTATCGACCAATTTCTATTCTGTCAATTCCATCTAAGCTGTTTGAGCGTTTGGTACACAACTGTATTTATCCTATCCTACACAATATGTTAATACCCGAGCAGCACGGATTCGTTAAACGTAGGTCCACCACCACTAACCTTATATCATTTACCAATTTTTTATTTCAAAATATGGACCGCCGTTTACAAACAGATGCTGTTTACACCGACTTCCGGAAATGTTTCGACAAAGTAGACCACGAGCTGCTGTTGCAAAAAATAGCTTTTAATGGAATACGGGGCAATTTACTAAGATGGTTCCTTTCATACGTTAGCAATAGGTCACAGACTGTGGTTGTCAATGGGTACAAATCTGATGTAGTTGAGATATCCTCTGGTGTCCCACAGGGATCAATATTGGGCCCTTTATTATTTAATATCTTTATAAACGATATCAAATCTTGTTTCTTGAATTCGAACTTTCTCATGTATGCTGACGATTTGAAGATTTTTAGAACTTGTGAAAACTCAACTGACATTGACTTGTTACAAAGCGATTTAGGCAGACTCTCAAATTACTGTATTATTAACAAACTTCAACTTAGTCACTCTAAATGCGTTTCTATAACTTTTTCTAAAAATAAAAATATTATTGAAAATAACTACAGCCTGCTGGGGGTAAATTTGGTGTCGGTTCAGTCGGTACGAGATTTGGGAGTTCTTCTTGACTCGAAATTGCATCTAGATCTTCACATAAACGCGATCAGAGACAAATGTCTTAGAATGTATGGCTTTGTTATGAGATCTTCGAATGATTTCAAGCCTCATATTTCTTTACAAGACACTCATTAGATCCCAATTGGAATATGCTGTGCAAATTTGGAACCCTATGTTTAAAAAATACATAGATGCGTTAGAAAGTGTTCAACGTAGATTCTTACGCTATGTGAATTTTAAATATCGACGTAATCGCCAATCGTATCCATGTCTACTGGAGGAATATAAATTACTTAGTTTAGAAAATAGGCGTATTCTCCTGGGAGCAATGACACTGTATAAGATATGTAATAATAAATTCGACGTATAGACCTGTGCAATGGTCTTTGTTACATAGTCCCGCGCAGTGTGCACAGGAGAGGTGCGCGTGCCCCGGCTGTTCTACACACCGCGGTGCCGCACACACGCCGGTGCGCGCGCGCCCCTCCACCGGCTAACTGACACATTTAACAACGTTTTCCATAGTTTAGATATATTCGCAGATTCTGAGTCCAAATTCAAAAAACTAGTAGAAGAAGTTTTGGCAGATTTATGAGATTAATTCTTTTTTTTTTCAGTTATTAATGTACTTAGTTAAATTAGTTAATTATATATACATTTTGCATAATAATCATACTTTCCCAAAATGTATTAAGTACTACTTACTTACTTATTCAAGTATCTAGATGTAAGTTTACCTTTTTTGTTTTTAAATCATGCATGTATTCTTTTTAATCAGTAGGTACTTAAGTTAATGAGTATCACAAATTAACTCGAGGATAATGTTGTGGGCTTCACTATAAGCAATACTTATGTACTATCCTTAATTTTAACATATATTGTGAACGCTGTTTTTTGTCCCAAATAAATAAATAAATAAATTTTAAGCTTTTCACAGCTGACTCCCAGAGCCCACCTGCTGATGGAAATGATGGGGCGTTAAAATGCCACTTTATGCTCATGCTTGATATTTCTGATAAAAAATCTTGGTTTATTATGTTATGTAACTGATCATACTCTTGTTGAAGGATATTATTGGCCCCTATGAAATTTCGGCCTTGATCGCTATATATATGACCTGGTACACCTCTTCGAGCAGCCATACGACGTAGTGCGGATAGAAATGCTAACGTCGTTAAGTCCGAAACAAGCTCTATGTGTACCGCTTTAGTTGACATACATATAAACACTGCGATATACCCTTTTGTGGTCTTGATACCACGACCCTTATTGGCTTTGACTGAGACATGGCCGGTGTAGTCCACCCCTGTGTGGTAAAAGGGGCGAGAGGGATTACATCGCGATGGTGGCAAGTCCCCCATTAATTGATTAAGTTGATCTGGATTTTGTTTTTTACATTTAACACAGAGACGAAGACGTTTTTTGGTGGCTCTTATCCCTCCGATCAGCCAATATTTTCGTCTCAGAAATGCTGTGGTCAAGCGCGCTCCACCATGGTACGCGAGCTCGTGCGCTTCATCAATTAATAAATCTGCTAATCTAGTGTTACTCGGGATAATAGCGGGGTGTTTAATTTCTTGTTCTATACTGGCGTGTCTTAGCCTCCCGCCAACCCGTAAAACTAGATTTTCATCTAAAATAGGGTTAAATTCGAGCAGTTTACTTTTGTTACTGATGTTCTTTTTTAAAATTAAACAATTGATCTCTTCTTTAAAATGTTCACGTTGAATTTCCTTTACTATGATTTCTCTTGATTTACGTAACTCTGCACACGACAAATAATGTTTCTTGCTGTTTCTTTTAATAAATCTCATGATCCATCCTAAAATTTTAATGGTTTTGGTTAAGGAACTGTGTCTGTTTAGTAAGTCATTGATAAAAGTACTATTGCTGTTTAACTGAGAAACGTTTACTAACTTTTTGGTCTTTAATTCTTGATCTGTGCTATACTCAGTAAAATTTTCCTCTGCGGTGGGTTGGTATGTAGATAACCATTCGGGGCCTTGCCACCAAAGCTTATGCTCTTTCAATTGAGTTGGCGTCAGGCCTCGGCTAGCGCAATCAGCGGGGTTATGTTTTGATTTAACGTAACGCCAACAGTCTGCTGGCATTTCAGCTGTTACTTTTTTCACTCTATTGGACACGAATGGCTTCCATCGATCAGCGTCGCCATGAAGCCACCCCAAAACTGCCATCGAGTCCACCCAACCGTAGACTTTGATATCGTGCTTTTCGAGACATGATTTGACCTTTTTCATTAACTTTGATAGTAGCACTGCACCACACAATTCTAGACGAGGAAGTGATGGGACATGATTTAAAGGAACAAGTTTGGATTTTCCTGCGATTAATGTTATTGATTGCCTGTCTCCTTGATTAATGCGACAGTAAATGATACAAGCGTATGCTTTATTACTTGCATCACAAAATCCGTGTAATTCAATGCAGTCTTGTTTTACTGTTCCTAGCCATCGGGGCACTTGATAGTCGCTGATTACATCTATCTCTGTTTGTATCTTGGTCCATTCCTCGAAAATTTCTAGTGGTACTTGTTCGTCCCATTGGATATTGGTTTTCCAAGTATTTTGCAATAAGATTTTCAGCTTGGCGGTGACCGGAGTGAGCCAACCTAAAGGGTCGAATAATTTAGAAATCTCAGATAAAAGTAATCTTTTAGTGGGCCTTGTCGACTTTTTATCTATTTTTGATTGGAATGTGAAGTGGTCGCCTTTAGGGTCCCATCCAATACCTAATGTCTTCGTTGACTCAGCTTGTTTGAAGTCGAAAACATTGTTATTTGTTTCAACACTGAAGTTATCAAGTAGATCAGGCGAATTAGCTTTCCACTTTCTAAGGTTAAACCCGCCCGATTTCAAAAGGTTGATCATATCTGCTTTTAGTTGCTTAGCGGCTTCTATGGTATGTTCTCCGTGAATGAGGTCATCCATATAAAAGCACTCTTCAAGGACACTATGCGCTGAACTGTCTTGATAGTTCACCCTTTCATCACTAGCTAACTGCCTGAGCGTCATCATAGCTAGGAAAGGAGCAGCCTTTGTGCCGTAAGTAACAGTTGACAATTGATAAGCTTGTAAATTTTGTGACTGATGGTTTCTCCAAATTATTTTTTGTAATGGTTGATCTTGATCATTAAGCCATATTTGACGAAACATTTTTTCTATGTCAGCTGAGAAAGCGAATTGGTATTGCCTCCACTTTATGATAAGACATTGTATATCTTGTTGTAAATTAGGCCCTCTACACATTACGTCATTCAAACTATAGCCACTCGATGTTTTAGCTGACGCGTTAAAAACTACGCGCAGTTTTGTTGTGGACGAGTCAAGTCTCGTGACGCAATGGTGAGGTAAATAACATTCGAGTGTAGAATTGCTGACAGCGGTAGCAGAGTTCATATGTCCAAGCGCTAAATAGTCATTAATAAATAATTTATATTCTTGTGCAATGTCTGGCTGTTTATTTAGTTTTTGTTCTAATGAGTAAAATTGACCAATCGCTTTATTTTTAGATTTCCCCAAATTTTCTTGATAATTTGGTTTCAACGGCAATCTAACTTTATATCTTCCATCTTCTTCCCTGGTTGTGGTATTTTGGTAATATTCAATGCATTGCAGGTCTTCAGCTGATACGTCAGATGGTTCGGAAATGTCTTCCATCGCCCAAAACTTCTGTATATCGTCTAGATTGTGTAATAAAACATTGCATTGAAACGTTTTCACGTTGCCGCTTAATATCCAGCCCAACCGTGTTTGTTGGGCAGTAGGTAAAGTTGAATTCACTCTACATATACCATCCAATAATATAATGGAATATATATCGGCGCCTAAAAGAATATCCACAGGACGATTGATATAAAATTCAGGATCGGCTAATTTTATATTATCGAGGTATGACCAATCTGGTTTGGAGAAGGTACAACTTGGTAAGTTTTTGATTAGATTTCTCATTATAAGTACGTCAGTTTCGAATGTGAAGTCACTAGTCACTGACATACACTTTACATTCAGCATCCCTTTGCAACTACTCTCCTTATCGCCCACGCCTGATACTACTCCTGTAAATCTTTTCCTTGGTAATCGTAATAGCTGGGCGGCGTGTTCCGTGATCAAGGAGATTTGGGAGCCCTGATCTAACAAGGCTCGCATGGTATGATAGGAGCCATCAGCTGATTGTATCTTGATAATAGCAGTTGGTAATAAAATTTCGATGGGGTCATTGGACATGGACACGTGTGAACTACTCGTGATTTGTTGTGCGGAGTTGCAGTTTGCGCTGGTCGCCCTCCCCGCACCCGTACCGCCCGCCGCCGCGGACGTTGTCACTTGATTCGATTGCGTAAATGCCTCATGTAATAAACTATTATGATCTTTATTGCATTCACGGCAACGATAATTAGACAAACATGCTTTTCCTAAATGATAGTTGAGGCAGTTCTGACACAAATTTAATAAGATGACATATCTAGGAATTTCTGGCAAAAGTATATGCCGTGATCATTACTTTTGCAATGTGAGCATTTGTATTTCACTGTTAACTGTGCTCTCTTGTTGTTAGGCTGTTGAGCAATCAAATTAGATGAAAACGAATTTTTGTTAAACATAGGCTTATGAAACTGATTATTCTGTTTAATGTTTTGATTTGATATAACTTGATTTCTAGGCGTAGCGTTGTCTTGTTTTCTACGAGAAGAGGACTCTAAAGTTGTAAACTTCGCCTCCAAAAAGTCTAAAAATTCTTTCAACACTGGTAGCTCTCTTGGCTGCTTAACTGATTCAATGTAGTCTGTGTATGATTCAACATCTAATTTTTGTGATAGAATGTGCACAATCAAAGGATCCCAAGAACTAATATTGACGTACATCTTATGTTTTGGCGCGCACTGTTCATTGAAATAAAACAACTTTTACGGATATCAAACGCGCTATATTTCCACGAACTAAGTTGTAATTGTCCGTAATTTTTAGGTTTTTTAGGGGTTTTTTGATTTTTCAAAAAACCCCTAAAAAACCTAAAAATTACATTACATACATAGCATTCGTCGTGGTGGTCCGTCGCGCGCGCGGCACGCTCCAGCGGCAGCGCACGCGACGGACCACCACGACGAATGCTACAATGCCTATTACCGCGATGATTCCATAGATCATACTGTAGTGGTGTATGTCGTGAAATGACTTACTTTCTGATTCTTAATCTTCCGCCTTTTCTTTCATTCCTTTAATCTTCTCTCCTAATTCTGATATATCTTTACCAGTGTCCAAATTCGTTATATTCAATGGAATTTGTGGAAGTGAGATGTGTAATATATGTTTAATAGGAGCGATTACGGGTGTGTATATCTCTGGACGAATGTTAATTTGATTTGACTGATATTTATACGCCAATACAGTAAAGTTATCTGTTTTTATAATACAATCTAGATCTATACTTAGTATACCGGCATTGGACAGCTGTTGTGCGGTAACTTGATCGGCGTATATTTCTCGCAACTGACACCGGTCGCAACAGAAATAAATATAATTATTAATCGTACGACTTTCCAGCCAAAGATTCAAACATTTGTTTATATTAGTTTTACACTTAGAATTTTTCATCTCACAAAATTGTGTTTCCATTTTTAGTTGATAAATAGGTTTTAATATATGACATAAGTAAGCTTTCTCCAATTGTTTACATGATCTCACATCGTTTCCAGACATAATTATATAACTATCTTTTTTCAAGCTAACCGCAATGTATTCCGAAATAGGTACTATACTATGCATAATCTCGCCCTTTTGCTGCGGAATTGAAATAATAATCAAAATCAAAAAACCCCTAAAAAACCTAAAAATTACGGACAATTACAACTTAGTTCGTGGAAATATAGCGCGTTTGATATCCGTAAAAGTTGTTTTATTTCAACTAATATTGACTCCCAGGTTCTTAATGGCATTGAGACATTCCACGGTCGTGTCATGCATGCGCTTGATGTGATTTAAAGATTGTTGCTGAACGGCTGGAAGATTAAGCATCAGATTAATTTGAGAAGTAAATAAAAGTTTCTTGTTGTTATATCTTTGGTTTAAAATTTCTCAACAGGTCATGTAGTTATCGGAGCTCACTGACAGATGGTGAATTAATCTTTCCGCCTCGCCTCTTACTTTAGTTTTAAGATACTGCATCTTTTGAGCATTTGACATCGATGGGTTGTTATGGATAATCTCCGTAAACAAGTCCTTAAATGAAATCCAGCCGTTGTAATTGCCACTAAAGGGAGGTATTTCCATCTGTGGGGTTGATTTCTCCCTGTGTGCTAGTGACCACATTTTCTTGTTTATCTCTTTCTTAATTCGGGTATACTCCCTTTCATATTTTGAAAAAGCTTCCTCATAGTTTTTGTTAGACTCGTCGAGCTCGCTGTCTAACTCCCAGTGAAGGGTGTCGATGATTGCCCACCGAGCCTGGAGTGTACGTAATACATCGTCTAATTCCCATTTTTCTGTTAAGGAATCGACGTCTATGTTTGTCATCGTACGATGGAAAGCCTTAATGTTGCTTTGTTGCTTTTTGAGCATGTCGTCAGTTTTGCTAGCCGTACCTCTTGACGCCGGCGATGGTTGATATTGTTCAGTCAACCCTGGCCCTGCTGGTGATTGCTGGAAATCGGTTGCCTTACCTATCTTCGGCGGCTTGAACAATGCCGCTTTCAGCACCGGAGCACTGGTTGACGGTTGCTTATAATCTAATATAATTGCCCTGATTGAACCGTATTTCTCCTTTACTCTCTCGAAATCGTTATTATCGAAATAAGGAGAATCCTGATGGTACTCTGATAACCTAGAATGATTATGTTCATATTCGACCCAGTATTTATCAAGCATCTCAATGCGACGTTGTAGATAATCTGGAGTCTTCCTTTCAGCACTATCTTTCCTGAAGTTGGCATACAGCTGCTCCATAGCCGTAGCCAGTTGTTGTTGGTTAGCCATAATATCATCAACGGAAGACATTATTATGGAAAAGAAAATGGAACGATCTTACTTGAAACTGGTTTGCCGATGCTAACGCGGCTGGTGCTGCGGTGGAGGTCTTGATACTCCACTGACGATGCTGCTGATTGCTGAAGCGCTGGTGAGCCAGGTGGCGCACGGCACCTGCTGGCTGCTGATGACCCAAAACCTTGGTGTTTTAGGTCTAGGCGTGCCTCTTGATAGCACACCTACTGGTTCAATAAGGTGTCACAATCCTTGATTGCACAGGAACACATTCACTACACGTTGACACGTAAACTTTTCCTTACGATAGTTCAGCGGAAGTTATGACACGAATCCACGTCACTGGTAGTACGAAAATCGCGAATAAAACCCGCCTTTTACGTAAATGTCGAAGGACCAATGTTCGGGGTGAGCCGAACCGAAATGATTGATAAATGATAAAACTTGGTTATGATAAAAACGGAATTATATTTGCACACTAAAACTTGATACAAAAATAACTAAAGTTAAATGAGTTACGCGCGGCGCTATTGATGGCTAATTGCGAACTGATTTGGTCGAGTAAATTATGAAATATGTGTAAATGAGGTCAAACGTAAAATGCTGATTCGACTAAAATGTACGAAGTTCGTACAAAGACAATAGTAAAGTAATGAAACTTAGGAAGTTAACATTCACATATTGATTGCTAGATAAAATAGTTAATGCTTAAATAATTAATTTTTTGTCTTAATTATTTCATTTAGTTAGTAACAATGTTCTTACGGTCTAAATTAGTCATGAATCAAAGTAGGTGTAAACAATATTATTAATTTTACATATTACAAACATACAGTCTTATTGTTCTATTTAGTATTCTGTGTCTTAACTGACCTTTTGAAAATCATGCAAAAGTTATATTATGTTTATGATTACTTAATAATAAAAGAATGTTCATAGCCTTTTTTGTAATTCTCAAAGGCGTTCACGTAAGTTAGGGGACGTGGCTTTGTTTACTAAACGCGCACTATGCACAACACTTACACCCTCACTATAATCGCTCGCTAACCGCGCACTACGCACTGCACTTGTTACACTCACTGGTACTGCGGAGGAGTGCGGCGGGCGCACCTCCAGCTCCAGCTGGGGCGGCCCGGCCGCCGGCGCCGGCGCGCGCGGCACGCTCCAGCGGCAGCGCACGCGACGGACCACCACGACGAATGCTACAATGCCTATTACCGCGATGATTCCATAGATCATACTGTAGTGGTGTATGTCGTGAAATGACTTACTTTCTGATTCTTAATCTTCCGCCTTTTCTTTCATTCCTTTAATCTTCTCTCCTAATTCTGATATATCTTTACCAGTGTCCAAATTCGTTATATTCAATGGAATTTGTGGAAGTGAGATGTGTAATATATGTTTAATAGGAGCGATTACGGGTGTGTATATCTCTGGACGAATGTTAATTTGATTTGACTGATATTTATACGCCAATACAGTAAAGTTATCTGTTTTTATAATACAATCTAGATCTATACTTAGTATACCGGCATTGGACAGCTGTTGTGCGGTAACTTGATCGGCGTATATTTCTCGCAACTGACACCGGTCGCAACAGAAATAAATATAATTATTAATCGTACGACTTTCCAGCCAAAGATTCAAACATTTGTTTATATTAGTTTTACACTTAGAATTTTTCATCTCACAAAATTGTGTTTCCATTTTTAGTTGATAAATAGGTTTTAATATATGACATAAGTAAGCTTTCTCCAATTGTTTACATGATCTCACATCGTTTCCAGACATAATTATATAACTATCTTTTTTCAAGCTAACCGCAATGTATTCCGAAATAGGTACTATACTATGCATAATCTCGCCCTTTTGCTGCGGAATTGAAATAATAATCAAAATCAAAAAACCCCTAAAAAACCTAAAAATTACGGACAATTACAACTTAGTTCGTGGAAATATAGCGCGTTTGATATCCGTAAAAGTTGTTTTATTTCAACTAATATTGACTCCCAGGTTCTTAATGGCATTGAGACATTCCACGGTCGTGTCATGCATGCGCTTGATGTGATTTAAAGATTGTTGCTGAACGGCTGGAAGATTAAGCATCAGATTAATTTGAGAAGTAAATAAAAGTTTCTTGTTGTTATATCTTTGGTTTAAAATTTCTCAACAGGTCATGTAGTTATCGGAGCTCACTGACAGATGGTGAATTAATCTTTCCGCCTCGCCTCTTACTTTAGTTTTAAGATACTGCATCTTTTGAGCATTTGACATCGATGGGTTGTTATGGATAATCTCCGTAAACAAGTCCTTAAATGAAATCCAGCCGTTGTAATTGCCACTAAAGGGAGGTATTTCCATCTGTGGGGTTGATTTCTCCCTGTGTGCTAGTGACCACATTTTCTTGTTTATCTCTTTCTTAATTCGGGTATACTCCCTTTCATATTTTGAAAAAGCTTCCTCATAGTTTTTGTTAGACTCGTCGAGCTCGCTGTCTAACTCCCAGCAGGGGCGTGCATTCCATATAGGCAATTAGGCAGTGCCTACCTCATTCAAAACCTAAATAAATATACAATAAGTGTTAAAGTTATTTTATTTTAGTTTAAACTTCTATTCAACACTCACCCACTAAGATATTCCTTACGCTAAATACTGAATACCTACCGATAGGCAGTCTCGAAATTGCCTACTCGAAGCAAGCAGCGTTTCATACAAGAATACAACATATTTAGAAAAAGTATTGCTCAAGTATAAACCGCCCATGGCAAGAAGGGCGCTATTTGTACGAGTAACGTTCTAGCTTAAACTTCCGGAATATATCAGTATAAAGTAAGCATGCCTACCTGACGAATGAATTTGGTCGCGAATTATTTTGTTGAGGAGTTATTTTAAAACTATCATATTTCCTAAGATATTCATTAAAATTTAATGATGTAAAAGACAATTTTGTTCAAAATTAAATACTTGTGATGATTAACGTATTTATTTAGATAAGGATTAATATCATGTTTATGAAAGCAGCTTCTCAAATAATACATTAGTTTGGAACAAATTTTATTATCTGAAAAATGGTTATAGTAAGTTAACCATAAAACATAGACATATGCTGTCGCGGACTTTTCTTTAGAACTTTTGATGGGGAATAATTTCGTCATACATGATTTTTACATAACTTTAACCGTTTACACACCGTCCGCAACGGAAGCTCCCAAAACTAATATTTTTTTCCCGTTTCTGACACGTTTTACATTAATGCTCTGCTCTTATTAATCGTAACGTGATATTAAATATCTTATTACCTTCCGAGATAAATGGACTATCCAGCACAAAAATATTTTTTCAATTCGAACTAGTAGTTCCGGAGATTAGCGTGCTCAAACAATCAAACTCGTCAGCATTTTAATATTCCTACTAAATATTACGAACCTTATCATTTATGACTAGCGGCCGCTCTCGTTTCACTCGCCGCGTGGTTGCCGTTACCGTGGGAATATCAGGATAATTATAAATATTTGCATACAATGTGGTTTTCTGATATATAAGCTACATTGCTGTAAAGTTTCATCTTAATCAGTTCAGTAGTTTTTGAGTGAAAGAGTAACAAACATTCCTCCATCCAAATATCCTAACAAACTTTCAAACTTATAATATTCGGTAGCAGGATAGGATAAGTGCAAAATTACTAGTTAGATCTACAGTGCCTACTACGCTGGAAAACCAATGCACGCCCCTGACTCCCAGTGAAGGTGTCGATGATTGCCCACCGAGCCTGGAGTGTACGTAATACATCGTCTAATTCCCATTTTTCTGTTAAGGAATCGACGTCTATGTTTGTCATCGTACGATGGAAAGCCTTAATGTTGCTTTGTTGCTTTTTGAGCATGTCGTCAGTTTTGCTAGCCGTACCTCTTGACGCCGGCGATGGTTGATATTGTTCAGTCAACCCTGGCCCTGCTGGTGATTGCTGGAAATCGGTTGCCTTACCTATCTTCGGCGGCTTGAACAATGCCGCTTTCAGCACCGGAGCACTGGTTGACGGTTGCTTATAATCTAATATAATTGCCCTGATTGAACCGTATTTCTCCTTTACTCTCTCGAAATCGTTATTATCGAAATAAGGAGAATCCTGATGGTACTCTGATAACCTAGAATGATTATGTTCATATTCGACCCAGTATTTATCAAGCATCTCAATGCGACGTTGTAGATAATCTGGAGTCTTCCTTTCAGCACTATCTTTCCTGAAGTTGGCATACAGCTGCTCCATAGCCGTAGCCAGTTGTTGTTGGTTAGCCATAATATCATCAACGGAAGACATTATTATGGAAAAGAAAATGGAACGATCTTACTTGAAACTGGTTTGCCGATGCTAACGCGGCTGGTGCTGCGGTGGAGGTCTTGATACTCCACTGACGATGCTGCTGATTGCTGAAGCGCTGGTGAGCCAGGTGGCGCACGGCACCTGCTGGCTGCTGATGACCCAAAACCTTGGTGTTTTAGGTCTAGGCGTGCCTCTTGATAGCACACCTACTGGTTCAATAAGGTGTCACAATCCTTGATTGCACAGGAACACATTCACTACACGTTGACACGTAAACTTTTCCTTACGATAGTTCAGCGGAAGTTATGACACGAATCCACGTCACTGGTAGTACGAAAATCGCGAATAAAACCCGCCTTTTACGTAAATGTCGAAGGACCAATGTTCGGGGTGAGCCGAACCGAAATGATTGATAAATGATAAAACTTGGTTATGATAAAAACGGAATTATATTTGCACACTAAAACTTGATACAAAAATAACTAAAGTTAAATGAGTTACGCGCGGCGCTATTGATGGCTAATTGCGAACTGATTTGGTCGAGTAAATTATGAAATATGTGTAAATGAGGTCAAACGTAAAATGCTGATTCGACTAAAATGTACGAAGTTCGTACAAAGACAATAGTAAAGTAATGAAACTTAGGAAGTTAACATTCACATATTGATTGCTAGATAAAATAGTTAATGCTTAAATAATTAATTTTTTGTCTTAATTATTTCATTTAGTTAGTAACAATGTTCTTACGGTCTAAATTAGTCATGAATCAAAGTAGGTGTAAACAATATTATTAATTTTACATATTACAAACATACAGTCTTATTGTTCTATTTAGTATTCTGTGTCTTAACTGACCTTTTGAAAATCATGCAAAAGTTATATTATGTTTATGATTACTTAATAATAAAAGAATGTTCATAGCCTTTTTTGTAATTCTCAAAGGCGTTCACGTAAGTTAGGGGACGTGGCTTTGTTTACTAAACGCGCACTATGCACAACACTTACACCCTCACTATAATCGCTCGCTAACCGCGCACTACGCACTGCACTTGTTACACTCACTGGTACTGCGGAGGAGTGCGGCGGGCGCACCTCCAGCTCCAGCTGGGGCGGCCCGGCCGCCGGCGCCGGCGCGCGCGGCACGCTCCAGCGGCAGCGCACGCGACGGACCACCACGACGAATGCTACAATGCCTATTACCGCGATGATTCCATAGATCATACTGTAGTGGTGTATGTCGTGAAATGACTTACTTTCTGATTCTTAATCTTCCGCCTTTTCTTTCATTCCTTTAATCTTCTCTCCTAATTCTGATATATCTTTACCAGTGTCCAAATTCGTTATATTCAATGGAATTTGTGGAAGTGAGATGTGTAATATATGTTTAATAGGAGCGATTACGGGTGTGTATATCTCTGGACGAATGTTAATTTGATTTGACTGATATTTATACGCCAATACAGTAAAGTTATCTGTTTTTATAATACAATCTAGATCTATACTTAGTATACCGGCATTGGACAGCTGTTGTGCGGTAACTTGATCGGCGTATATTTCTCGCAACTGACACCGGTCGCAACAGAAATAAATATAATTATTAATCGTACGACTTTCCAGCCAAAGATTCAAACATTTGTTTATATTAGTTTTACACTTAGAATTTTTCATCTCACAAAATTGTGTTTCCATTTTTAGTTGATAAATAGGTTTTAATATATGACATAAGTAAGCTTTCTCCAATTGTTTACATGATCTCACATCGTTTCCAGACATAATTATATAACTATCTTTTTTCAAGCTAACCGCAATGTATTCCGAAATAGGTACTATACTATGCATAATCTCGCCCTTTTGCTGCGGAATTGAAATAATAATCAAAATCAAAAAACCCCTAAAAAACCTAAAAATTACGGACAATTACAACTTAGTTCGTGGAAATATAGCGCGTTTGATATCCGTAAAAGTTGTTTTATTTCAACTAATATTGACTCCCAGGTTCTTAATGGCATTGAGACATTCCACGGTCGTGTCATGCATGCGCTTGATGTGATTTAAAGATTGTTGCTGAACGGCTGGAAGATTAAGCATCAGATTAATTTGAGAAGTAAATAAAAGTTTCTTGTTGTTATATCTTTGGTTTAAAATTTCTCAACAGGTCATGTAGTTATCGGAGCTCACTGACAGATGGTGAATTAATCTTTCCGCCTCGCCTCTTACTTTAGTTTTAAGATACTGCATCTTTTGAGCATTTGACATCGATGGGTTGTTATGGATAATCTCCGTAAACAAGTCCTTAAATGAAATCCAGCCGTTGTAATTGCCACTAAAGGGAGGTATTTCCATCTGTGGGGTTGATTTCTCCCTGTGTGCTAGTGACCACATTTTCTTGTTTATCTCTTTCTTAATTCGGGTATACTCCCTTTCATATTTTGAAAAAGCTTCCTCATAGTTTTTGTTAGACTCGTCGAGCTCGCTGTCTAACTCCCAGTGAAGGGTGTCGATGATTGCCCACCGAGCCTGGAGTGTACGTAATACATCGTCTAATTCCCATTTTTCTGTTAAGGAATCGACGTCTATGTTTGTCATCGTACGATGGAAAGCCTTAATGTTGCTTTGTTGCTTTTTGAGCATGTCGTCAGTTTTGCTAGCCGTACCTCTTGACGCCGGCGATGGTTGATATTGTTCAGTCAACCCTGGCCCTGCTGGTGATTGCTGGAAATCGGTTGCCTTACCTATCTTCGGCGGCTTGAACAATGCCGCTTTCAGCACCGGAGCACTGGTTGACGGTTGCTTATAATCTAATATAATTGCCCTGATTGAACCGTATTTCTCCTTTACTCTCTCGAAATCGTTATTATCGAAATAAGGAGAATCCTGATGGTACTCTGATAACCTAGAATGATTATGTTCATATTCGACCCAGTATTTATCAAGCATCTCAATGCGACGTTGTAGATAATCTGGAGTCTTCCTTTCAGCACTATCTTTCCTGAAGTTGGCATACAGCTGCTCCATAGCCGTAGCCAGTTGTTGTTGGTTAGCCATAATATCATCAACGGAAGACATTATTATGGAAAAGAAAATGGAACGATCTTACTTGAAACTGGTTTGCCGATGCTAACGCGGCTGGTGCTGCGGTGGAGGTCTTGATACTCCACTGACGATGCTGCTGATTGCTGAAGCGCTGGTGAGCCAGGTGGCGCACGGCACCTGCTGGCTGCTGATGACCCAAAACCTTGGTGTTTTAGGTCTAGGCGTGCCTCTTGATAGCACACCTACTGGTTCAATAAGGTGTCACAATCCTTGATTGCACAGGAACACATTCACTACACGTTGACACGTAAACTTTTCCTTACGATAGTTCAGCGGAAGTTATGACACGAATCCACGTCACTGGTAGTACGAAAATCGCGAATAAAACCCGCCTTTTACGTAAATGTCGAAGGACCAATGTTCGGGGTGAGCCGAACCGAAATGATTGATAAATGATAAAACTTGGTTATGATAAAAACGGAATTATATTTGCACACTAAAACTTGATACAAAAATAACTAAAGTTAAATGAGTTACGCGCGGCGCTATTGATGGCTAATTGCGAACTGATTTGGTCGAGTAAATTATGAAATATGTGTAAATGAGGTCAAACGTAAAATGCTGATTCGACTAAAATGTACGAAGTTCGTACAAAGACAATAGTAAAGTAATGAAACTTAGGAAGTTAACATTCACATATTGATTGCTAGATAAAATAGTTAATGCTTAAATAATTAATTTTTTGTCTTAATTATTTCATTTAGTTAGTAACAATGTTCTTACGGTCTAAATTAGTCATGAATCAAAGTAGGTGTAAACAATATTATTAATTTTACATATTACAAACATACAGTCTTATTGTTCTATTTAGTATTCTGTGTCTTAACTGACCTTTTGAAAATCATGCAAAAGTTATATTATGTTTATGATTACTTAATAATAAAAGAATGTTCATAGCCTTTTTTGTAATTCTCAAAGGCGTTCACGTAAGTTAGGGGACGTGGCTTTGTTTACTAAACGCGCACTATGCACAACACTTACACCCTCACTATAATCGCTCGCTAACCGCGCACTACGCACTGCACTTGTTACACTCACTGGTACTGCGGAGGAGTGCGGCGGGCGCACCTCCAGCTCCAGCTGGGGCGGCCCGGCCGCCGGCGCCGGCGCGCGCGGCACGCTCCAGCGGCAGCGCACGCGACGGACCACCACGACGAATGCTACAATGCCTATTACCGCGATGATTCCATAGATCATACTGTAGTGGTGTATGTCGTGAAATGACTTACTTTCTGATTTTTAATCTTCCGCCTTTTCTTTCATTCCTTTAATCTTCTCTCCTAATTCTGATATATCTTTACCAGTGTCCAAATTCGTTATATTCAATGGAATTTGTGGAAGTGAGATGTGTAATATATGTTTAATAGGAGCGATTACGGGTGTGTATATCTCTGGACGAATGTTAATTTGATTTGACTGATATTTATACGCCAATACAGTAAAGTTATCTGTTTTTATAATACAATCTAGATCTATACTTAGTATACCGGCATTGGACAGCTGTTGTGCGGTAACTTGATCGGCGTATATTTCTCGCAACTGACACCGGTCGCAACAGAAATAAATATAATTATTAATCGTACGACTTTCCAGCCAAAGATTCAAACATTTGTTTATATTAGTTTTACACTTAGAATTTTTCATCTCACAAAATTGTGTTTCCATTTTTAGTTGATAAATAGGTTTTAATATATGACATAAGTAAGCTTTCTCCAATTGTTTACATGATCTCACATCGTTTCCAGACATAATTATATAACTATCTTTTTTCAAGCTAACCGCAATGTATTCCGAAATAGGTACTATACTATGCATAATCTCGCCCTTTTGCTGCGGAATTGAAATAATAATAATGATAAGTGGTAGCTGCAATTCAAAAATCAAATAATCTGATAGCATACGTGCTTTTACTTTCAATATTTCGTAGAACCTTTGTATATTCAGGTGTACGTCATCAACCGCCAACATCTGGTCTTTAGTAAGCTGACTAGCAATCGTACTAAGTTCGTCTCGTATCTGTTTGGGAGTTAATAAATGAGGATTGAATCGCCCATGATATACGTCAGTTAAATTGTCGATAAGCGTTTTGAATAGTTTTTAAGTTATTTAGTAGATTGCTTGCTACAATCGATCCTAGTGTAAACTCGTTTAAGATAAAGTTAGTTTCCGTTTTCTTAGTCAATGCGTTCAATGCCCTTTCTAATTTATTTATATGGTGGTTAATCATTTTATGTTGTTTGTTTATCGTGTCAGCTGTTCGCTTTAAAAGGTTGTTCTCTGCTTCAATTATCGAGGTTTGGTTTTATAAAATAAGGTGATATGTTTTTGATTGACCCGCAATTGTTGAATGTCCCTTTTGTAGCTTTCAGCGAACCTCTGATCTAATACACCAAATAACGTGTTGGCTATAGTACCGACCCCGTCAATGAGCCCGCGCCGGCGCCGCTGTCTGGTTGCGTTGGCGCGCGGTCCCGACTGCTGACCGAGCAGCATGCTGTTATAGTACTCAAGGTCGGAGATCCCGACCGATTCTAATTGTGTAATAACGATATCACACTGACTTTGTTCTCGTATTGCATTACATATTTTTTCCAAGTTGTTTGCATAATTATTAAGAGCTGTAAGTCCATTCCAATAAGGTCCATTTCGTAATAGATGATAATTTTCCAGTCATCTCTTACCAATCGCATGTCACTTACCTTATCAAAATATAGTCCTTGATCTTGTCTAAAAGGGGTTGTTTGCAAAGCTTTCGTGTTCGAAATTTATGTTATAAAAAATAATAATAATGATACAACCATGCTCTTGAAGTTAAATCGCTGAGTTTTAGTTCTCTTGCGAAGAGACCTTTTATTCGACTGATACGGGCAATGACTTCATCATGTTTTTTATCATTCTGCTGATTCGATGTTTCAGGTGCGTCGTTACTGGTTTCAATGTCCACCGTTAATATTGATAATTTTGATATCGGGCGTTTGATAAAGCCGTTTTTTGTTTTTAGTTTGACTACCCTTACGTATCCGTCGGATCCCGGAAACAGTTCCACGATTTTTCCCATAAGCCATTTTCCCGGAGGTAAGTTGTCTTCATTTATTAAAACTATATCATTTAATTGCATGTTGCTTTCAGGTTGCTGCCATTTCCCTCTCGCTGATAGTTTTGACAAGTACTCCGTGCGCCATCTTTTCCATATATCATTAAAAATACGCTGAGTTAGCTGCCAACGAGTTCTCAAATCCCATTCCGTTTCTACTACTGCCAAAACAGGACCAGAAGCCAAAAAATGTGCAGGCGTTCAAAGTCAATATCATTTATTCAGTCTAGGCTGTTACAAGCACTTATGAACGTCAAAGAAGCTATGCCATCGGTTCACAAACCCTACGGCAGGAGACCTTGTAACGAGAAGAACCGGCAAGAAACTCGTCAAGGGCTGTTTTTTTCTCCCTGTTTTATTTCATACAGAGTCGTCAAATTGAAAAATGACCTTAACATATCAGTAAGGTCAATTTCCATCACAAAAATAAATACTAATTATAATATTAAATTTTATGGTTATTGTAACCGTAAACAATTTTCAACTGGCAAAGAAAGACTTATCTATCATACATTACAACATTTCTCGCATTACAAGATTACTGTACTGCAAGTTGTGAGGAACATACAGGTCAGTATCAATTTATTTAAGAAAAAAAAAATTTAACCTTTAAGCACAAAATTAAGATAAGCAGACTGAAGTAGACCCATTTCCGCTGGCGGCACCCGTTCACGAGCATGACGCATGAACCAGCCATCGCTTCGCTCAACCATATTTTAGGGAACGTAACGACCCGCCTCACACGACACCGCCGAAGAAACGTTTGAGTGAGCATGACGTACTTCAGGTACTTATGTTAAGCTGTATAAATATATATAAAAAAAATAATAACAACAGCAATAAAAAGAAAGATAAAAGTGCATTAATGTAAGACACAACCTACAATGTTAGTAGAAGACGCATCAGCTGGGTCATAATCACAAAGAATATTTAAAGTAAGTTAACAAAAAAGAATACTTTTATATAATTGGAATATTTTAAAACATTATTTATTTTTATTTATTCTGATCAAGCAGTGCCACGCGTCTTAACTTAAAAAAAACATAAATAACATAAAATCAAAACAAAAATATATATATCTCAACACATTTTAACACAAGCAGACATGAGCAGACCCATCCCGCTGGCAGCACCCGTTCACGAGCATGACGCATGAACCAGCCATCGCTTCGCTCAACCATATTTTAGGGAACGTAGCGACCCGCCTCACACGACACCACCGCAGAAATGTTTAAAGAGAGCATGACGTACTCAAGCTACCTGCGTTAAAAGTTGAATCTAACACTTTACTAAACATTAATTGAATGACACTACAATTTCGAAAAAACAAAACTAAATATTTATGACCAAGCTGTCTCGTCATTCAAGTAATCTTTTATAGTATAATATCCTTTTTTAAGAAGACAATCTTTTACATTCATCTTAAACGTTTCGAAAGGCAAGTCTAACATATTATCTGGAATTTTATTATAGATACGTATACCTAGACCCATAAAAGATCCACAGACCTTCTTTAATCGGTACCGAGGCATAATAAGTTTATTTCTCTTTAAATTTTTCCCGAAGAGATGTTCTGGAACCCAGTTGATAAATGGCCCTTATAGCTCGTTTTTGTAGTATAAATATTGTATTAATGTCAGCTGCTACTCCTCACATAAGAATACCATACGACATGATGCTGTGAAAATAACTGAAGTACACAGTCCTAGCAGTTTCTATATCAGTCAGTTGTCTGACTTTTCTCACAGCGTAGGCAGCAGAACTAAGCTTGCCAGCTAGTATTGCAATATGTGGACTCCATTGAAGTTTACAGTCCATAGTTACACCCAGAAAGACTGTTGATTCTACTAAATCTAATTTTTCATTGTTCATAACAATTTCCATGGGTACTTTCTGAACATTTGGTAAAGAAAAAAGAACGCATTTAGTTTTCTTTGCATTAAGCTGTAGATTATTATAATTAAACCAAGCTAGTACTTGCGAGAGTGTTTTGTTTACATCGTCAAAATCAGTTTTATTCCTATCAATGTTAAATATTAAAGAAGTATCATCCGCAAACAAGACAATCTCACATAAGTTTTTGGCAAAGAAAGGCAAGTCATTAATATATACTAGAAACAGGAAAGGGCCCAAGATAGAGCCTTGGGGCACGCCTAGTTTTATATTTGAGCCGGCAGATTTCACTCCATTAATATCAACGGTCTGAGTTCTGGAACTGAGATACGACAGTATTAACTTTTGAGCATCACCTTTTACACCGTAATGATTTAGTTTCAACAGCAGCGTCCGGTGATCCACGCAATCAAAAGCCTTGGACAAATCGCAGAATACGCCAAGAGCATTCTGCGACTTCTCCCATGCTTCAAAAACATGTTTTAAAAGTGCAACCCCTGCATCAGTGGTAGACCGTCCCTTCGTAAAACCGAACTGTTTATTATGTAAGAGATTATTTAAGGTAAAATGTGCCAATAACTGTTCCAACATGATTTTCTCAAAAATTTTGCTTAAGACGGGTAATATAGATATTGGTCTATAATTACTTGGGTCTTCTCTATTTCCCGATTTGAATAAAGGTATTACCTTACTTAATTTCATTAGATCAGGAAAAATTCCCTGTGCAATACATTGATTAAAAATTATAGCAAGAAAGGGGCAATAGTGTAAATAATACTTTTAAGAACAGTAACAGATATGCCCCATAAGTCAGTGGTTGTTTTCATTTTAAGGGATTTGAAAGCCTTTAATATGTCTCCAGCATTAATAGATCTAAAATTAAACGATGAACTACATTCAGATACATGCTTTTCGAGCAACGAGACTGCAGACGCTGGTGAAGAGTCCAAATCAGCGGTGGTTTCCAACGGTATGTTTATAAAAAAACTGTCAAAAATATTAGCAATTTCTGTTTTCGAATTTATTTGGACGTTATTGATGTTAAGTGTGAAACTATTGTCACGTGGTTTAGATTTGCCAGTTTCACGCTTAATGATGTCCCATGTTGTTTTTATTTTATTATTAGAATTTTTAATTTTTGCTTTATTATAATTTGACTTTGCTATAGAACATGTCTTTTTGAAAATCTTGGAATATTGTTTGACATGTTCTATGAAACTAGGGCTGTGATTGGTTTCTCGTAAGTTGTAAAGTTCATAAAGCCTGTTTCTACTTTTATAAATTCCTGTCGTAGCCCATTCGCAAAACTCTAATTTCTGGGTGCATTTAATAGTTTTGGATTTAAAGTTATTATTAAACTCGTTAGTTACTAACCCAAAAAGGTTTCCAAAAAGTGCATTAGGATTATTATGCACATATGGCACTAAAGCTACTTTATCAGCTACATTATTTTTAAAAATTTCTAAGCGCTTTTTTGTTATAGGCCTGCATTGTACAGTCATAGGTGCATCAATGATATCTAATTGGTACGTCACTTTTAATCCGTAATGGTCGGATGTAATGTTTTTGACAACTAATTTGTCAACTGGATCACAGTCGGTAAACATATTATCTATGCAAGTGGCTGAGTGGGATGTTACCCTTGTAGGTTCAAAAAACTGATTGATTAAGTTAAACGATTTGAACAAGGTTAGCAGCCGAATACTTAATGTACAGTTAACAAGAATATCAATATTAAAATCGCCACACACTGCTACAGGTTTGTTTTTAACATTTAACTTTTTTACCACATCCTCCATTACCGATTCAAATGTTTCAAAATTACCTTTCGGGGGTCGGTATACGCATACTATAAATAAGTTTTTTAATTCTATACACGAGAGCTCAACATGGCATTCTATAGAGAGGTTCTCAATATCCTTTCTTACTTTATAATGTATATCATTTCTCACGAAAATTAAAGAACCGCCATGAATCGCTGTCTTCCAAGCTAATAAACTTGATAATTGAAAATTGTTTACATTGCAAGACACATCACAGTGCTTCAGCCAGTGTTCGGTTATACAAATGATATGAATATTATTATATTCTGCAAATAATTCTAATTCTAAAACTTTGCCAGACAAGCCCTGAATGTTTTGACATAACATATTGAGACAAGGAGGCTTGGCTGTTGTCTTATGCCTTAGTTTAAAGTTATGCTTGAAACTTTTCTACTATTATTAGTAGATGTCAAAGGAATGTCAGTTAGATTCGACTCAGTTACACACTTTGTAACGGAGTCTTGTAAATTATAAGCTAATAAATTAGCTAACTTTAACCTATATTTTTTAGACAGATACATAGTATCTGGAGTCAAGGTAAAATTGTTAGTAAATTTATTAATTTATTAAAGCTAGTATTGCAATATGCGGACTCCATTGAAGTTTACAGTCCATATACCCAGAAAGACTGTTGATTCTACTAAATCTAATTAGAAAATCCAGGTCGTCAGGATCCTCCGATATAGGACCGAGTGGCCTTGAGTTTAGACAGGCCTCTATCTGACTTAACAAGGTTGTCATCTCCTCGTATGTTAATTTCTGTTCTCCTATGACTTTCTTCAAATGCTGTTTCATGCTCTTTACTGCGGCCTCCCATAGGCCTCCTGCTGAGGGCCATGAGGGCGCATTAAAATGCCAACTGATCTCCATATCAGATACAGCTGACATTAATTCATCGTTAAATATGTTTTCTAATTCTTTATATTCCAAGGTCAGTATTTTGTTTGCTCCAACAAAATTTCTGCCGTTGTCGCTGTAGAGGTGTTGAGGTGTTCCTCTTCTAGCAGCCTTTCTTCGGAGCGCCGCAATAAATGCTGATGCACTCATATCTGACACCAGCTCTAAGTGAACCGCTTTTGTGGTCATACAAATAAAGACGGCCACGTACCCCTTCGTGGTTTTTGTGCCCCGACCTTTGTTTGTTTTGATATAAATGTGCCCTGTGAAGTCAACTCCTGTTTGGGCAAATGGTCGTGATTGGTTCACTCGAGCACTGGGTAAGTCTCCCATAATTTGTTGGTGTTTATTATGATAATCTGCAGGTTACACATCGACGCAACACTTTTTTAACTATTTGATTACCGCTGATTATCCAGTACCTTTTTCGGATGAAACTCAAGGTCAAGCGAGCTCCACCGTAGTAAGTATTTTGGTGAGCATCGTTTATGATTAATTCCGTAAGTCTACTGTTTTTAGGTAACAGGATAGGATATTTCATTTCTTCGTTGATATTTGCATGCTTTAATCTTCCACCCACGCGTAAAATTCCTTTATCATCCAAAAACGGGTTTAATGATAATAATTTGCTTTTTGTGCTTAGTTTGCTTTTGCTTTTTAAGTTTTTGATATCTTCCAAAAATAATTCTTGCTGTGTGTGCTTGATAATGCTTATTCTTGCTTTCCTTATTTCTTCTATATTTAAGTATCTATTTCCGTTATTGCTTTGCTTGCTTGCATTCGATATAAAACGATAACACCATCCTAGTATGTGTAAAATATCTCTTAAAGAACTAAAATTATTTAATAATGAGGTAATAATGGTTTGATTGTTTATTTGCTTTTGCATAATAACGGTTACTTGACTCGGCTTTTTTACTTCTTCATCTGTTGAATAAATTGAAAGGTTGTTACTTTCATCTTTTTGATAAGATGGCAGCCATGATGGACCCTGCCACCATAGTGAAAATTCCTGCAACTGTGCTATTGTTAAGCCGCGGCTAGCGCAATCAGCAGGGTTGTCACTCGTTTTAACATAATTCCATGTCCTGGAGGTATGACTTTGGTAACGTCTTGCACCCGGTTGGCTACAAACGTCTTCCAGCGGGTGGGGTCCCCTTATAACCAACCCAAAACTGCTGTTGAATCGGTCCAACCAATGCTATCTGTGTTGTATTCCACAAGACAGGTTTTTACATTAATTAAAAGTTTAGATAACAAAACTGCCCCGCACAGCTCTAACCTTGGTAATTAACGTTTTTGCTTTTCGGTACTAATCTTGACTTTGCTGCAACTAACTTGATGTTTACTTGATGACCTTCGTAAATTTTTGCGTATATAACGCACGCATACGCTTTTGTAGACGCATCGCAAAAGCCATGCAATTCGATACTAATGTTTGGTTTAGTATTTAACCATCTTGGGATTTTAATTAAATTTAAGTTTATGACATCATTTTGTAACGCTTTCTACTCTAATGCTATATCTTCTGGTATTTCATCATCCCATTGTAAGTCTAGGGTCCATAATTTTTTAAATAAAATTTTGTATTTTGTTGTAGCAGGCGAAATCCAACCAAGAGGATCAAAAATCTTTGATATTTCGGAAAGAACATATCTTTTTGTTATCTTTTTTGCTGAAGACTCATTTTTAAATTGATATGAAAATTCATCTTGTTTTGGATCCCATATAGATAAGACCAAGAGTTTTTGTTGAGTCTGGTGTTTTAAAATTCTTGTTTTGTTGATAGCTTTGTGTGATATCTATATTTTCTAATAATTCAGGGAAATTAGACGACCATTTCCATAAATTAAATCCACCACATTTTAGTAATGCAATTAGATCCTGTTGTAGTTTTTGGCATCCTCCAAACTGTGTGTTCCGTGTATCAAATCATCAATGTAAAATGATTTTTCCACTACCTCAGCTGCTTTTTGATAACTGTTTCGTTCATCACTGGCCAGTTGCCTTAAGGTCATCATGGCCAAAAAGGGGGCGGCCTTTGTGCCGTATGTGACCGTGCACAATTTGTATTCTTCTAAAAGATTATTTTCATTGTTTTTCCAAACAATTTTCTGTAAATTTTGATCGGTTTCTTGAACCCAAATTTGGCGAAACATTTTTTCTATGTCCGCTGTGAATGCTATCTGATATTGTCGAAACTTTAAAATAAGACACTGGAGGTCATTTTGTAAGTTAGGACCTTTGAACATGAGGTCGTTCAAACTTTTCCCTGATGTTGTTTTAGAGGAAGCGTTGAACACCACACGTAATGATGTTGTACTGGAATCCTCCCTCAACACACAATGGTGTGGTAGGTAACATTCCGGCTTCGTGTTACTGTGACAGGGTTGTAAGTGCTTTAATTCTTTATACTCGTTAATAAATTGTTTATAATCTTGTGCATTTTTTTCATATTTCCAAAACTTTCTCTCTAAATGTTTGTATTGCGCTATCGCGATAGATTTCGATTTTCCTAACTGTTTTTCAAAATTATTGATAAGAGGAAGACATACTTCATATCTACCATTTTCTAATCTTTTTGTAGTAGATTTATAGAACTGTATGCACTCATAATCTTCAGATGATAGAGATGAATGTTCTGAAGAAATATCTTCGATTTCCCTGTGTTAATTTGAACTACATTGCAATGAAAACTTTTCATATTTCCACACAGAATCCAACCTAAGCGTGTTGTTATTTAAATACGTCCAATCAGGTTTTGGAAACGTATAACTAGGTAAATTTTTGGTAAGGTTCTTCATAATATACGCATTCGTGTTAAATGAATAAGTGCCATCTAATGAAAAGCAATTTATGTTGATAGTCCATTTGCAGCTGTTATCTTTCGCGCCTATACCGGTAATCAACCCTTTGCATTTACTCCGTGGCAGGCTTAACAGTTGTTCCGCATTTTCCTATAGTATATAGTTCGCGTAGTGTTTCATAAGTGCCGTCTTGTTTTTGGACTTTGATAAGAGCCGTAGAAAGTAATCTTTCCGGCAATTCTACGGCCTGGGCCAAATGTGAATTGCTATCATGAAATTTTCTTGTTAATTTTCCGGAAGTAGTGTCACGTGGTGTGACCTTGTTGGAGTTCAACAGTCCCGGTGCTGAGTTTGATTCTTGCTTAACATACGCGTCGTGAAGTATCGTATTATGACACTCGTTGCATTCGCGGCATCGTTTGCTTGAAATACATTTATTGCCGTAATGATCGAATAAGCAATTTGCGCTATAATTTAACTTTTCAATTGTTTGTCGTTTAGTTACGGGGATCATATCTTGAAATTGTTTGCAATAAAATAAGCGATGTTCGCTGGTTTTGCATACGTTACAATTTTTGATCGAACGGAAACTCGATTTATTTATAGACTGGGGTATAGTTTTGTTCCCCGAGTATGCTTGTTTATAATGATGTGTTTTTTGATAATAATTATTGTTAGGATAATTATTGTTAGATGAATAATTTTTGTTTTGCTTACCGCTTTCTTTACGTTTTGAAGATTCCATCGATGTAAATTTACTTTCCAAAAAAGAAAGAAAATCAACTAAAACCGGTAACTCCCTTAGCTGCTTCAGAGAGGCCGTGTACTCGTTGTGAGTTTCCGGGTCCAATTTTTGCGTCAATATGAAAACCAACAATGGGTCCCATGTACTGATATTGATACCCATATTTTTTATAGCTTTCAGACTCTCCATTGTTGTCGTGAATACGTTTGATAATGTTAATAGTAGGTTGTGACATGCTAGGTAAATTCATCAAAATACTGATGTGCGAATTAAAGATAAGTTTCTGATTGTTAAAACGGTGATTAAGTATCCCCCAACACACATTGTAATTGTCAGACCTAATCTGAAGATGCTGCACTAAACGCTCAGCTTCACCTCTTAGTTTCGTTTTAAGAAACTGCATCTTTTGGGTATTAGAAAGTGAACGATTGCTATGGATAATCTCAGTAAAAAGGTCCTTGAAAGATACCCACTGGTGATAATTCCCTCCAAAAATAGGGATAACTATGAGAGGAGTTGATTGTTCTCTATGTTTTTCGGACCATAATTTGCTGTTAATTTGTTTCTTTATGCTGTTATATGTTGATTCATGAAAAGAAAATGTTTGATTATATCTTTCATCTTTTCCCTCAAGTTCACTGTCCAACTCCCAATGTAATGTATCTATAACTGACCATCGAGACTCAATTGTTTTCAAAGCATCTTGGAATTCCCATATTTCTGATAACAAATCAATGTTTAAATTCGAAATAGTGCGAGAAAAGGCTCTAAAATTGCTAGTTTGCTTTCTTAGCATTTCGTCGAGCTTACTATTAGTACCTTGCGATTAAAATTTCGGAATACTATATGACGTTTCATGAGACTGCGCTTATTAGTTGATATTGGTAAATTAAGATGCTCCATCGAGACCGCCGGCCAATGTACCGGGGAGGCCATCGGTGTAGCTGGCTTCAATCAAGGTTTGGGATGAAGCAAGATGTAGTCTCGAGTTGTTTTATAAAAATCATGAGCTTTTTGATAGTGATTTACAGCAAAATAATCATGAGACTCATCACCTATGTTGCATAATTGTAAATGATTTTTCTGGAACTAATTTGATAATTTAATAAAATATTATTCTTTTATATTTTTGTAAAAATACAAACTTATAATATTATAAAATAGCTTTGTATATCTTATAAATCTATTTCATCCATAGAGTTGAATAAAATATTTGGAAATAATTTTGCACTTATTACAGACTTTAAGACAGCTTTAAGACTTCAGGGTTCTCAATAATCTAAAATCCAAATAATAATAAATCAATAATCTAAATAAGTATAATCTAAAATCCTTTAAAAATATGAAAAGGCTTACATTAGTTCGGTCATAATACCATATTTCAAATAGTTGATTAAATGCGGCTTCTGTACCTACCTAAAATATATACTTATATTTTTTATGTCTTTTTTACAACTTACTGCCACCAAACGCCTAATATGTAAGCTTTATTTAGAAGGTAGTGTAAGATCTTGTGCAAAAAAAAGTTACATTTAAGAAAACACAAATTCAAGTATATCAGTTTAAGACGTATGTTTTATAGTAAAGAGTTGACCTAATCATTAGATTTTTATATCATTACATCAGCACATACCTTGACCTTCCGAAGACACGATAAAAAATATGCACTGGTTTGTGTTGCAGCACTTTACGATTTAGGTTCGGACGGGATCAAAACACACAAACAGTGCTATTTGTAAAAAAATGGTTTAGTTCATTCCGGTATAAAAATTAAGAGGAGGTTAGTAGTAAAAATAATAATTTTGTTTACGTATATTAGGTTTGATATTAAACCTAGATGTTACCGATTTAAAATATTGGATTTGAATGTTATAATTTTTGTATGCGGCTTAATAAATATTAAATCACGTAGGAAAAAGAATATTTTCCTACTGGGTTAAAATGGGTTGTTTTTCAGCAATTTGTGTTTGTTTTATAAATATATCGACAGCCTGTTTGGCGCAGGGGTACTAACCCCACCTTCTGCGCCAGAGGTCCCGGGTTCGATCCCCGGACAAGACAAATATTTGTGTGCGAACATGTCTATTTGTCTTGGTCTGGGTGTTTAATATGTATATTATGTATGTATTTACAAAAAAAAAAGTATGTAAGTATGTTTATCCGCTATCTAGTATCCATAACACAAGTTCTTCATGATACTTAACGTGGGCTAGATAATTGGTGTGATTGTATGGAAATATTTATTTATATTTATTTATATATCGTAAGTATCAAAATAGCATTGAAAAATGCAAAAATTCAAACATAATTAATTATTGGCTGTTTCAACTAAATCGATTTTTAAACATCTGAAAAGATTTTTCTTTCGAATTCAAGGATATTCCTAGAATTGATGTGACAACGCTGGCCTACAGCGTATTAAAAATATAAAAGTATTGACGAGTTTCGACGGTGGTCCGCAAGTCTCAGTAGCCCAGTAATTAGAGCATTGGACCGGATTTCCAAAGGTCGTGGGTTCGGGTCCCATCTGAGAATTCATTTATGGCCGAGTTTATATTTTTTTCCAATATTTTTCTATTTAAAACAATATCATAAATATACATTTCTTTTCAAATTGTCTTTGTCTTGTAGTACCTCATGTCAATGTCGACATTTACCAAATCGTATTTTTATTTTATGTAATATTTAAAGGAAAAATAACTTTGAATGAACTATAATACTCCCTTTTTATGGTTTCGTAGACTAAAGGCAAAAAACGAAACCCTTATAGATTCGGCCAATCCGATGTATGTCACAGCCAGTTTATTCCAAAACTATGAAGATTACACAGTTGAAACTTGGTAGGTAGATGTATTCTGTAAACCGCTTTACGGTTTTTACACAAAAATAAAAAAATATATGAATTAATCCAAGCTCCCCATACATGGAACTGACACTGATTTTTTTTTTCATCAAACCTATACGTGTGGGGTATCTATAGATAGGTCTTTAAAATATGCATTGAGGTTTCTAAAACGATTTTTTCTCAAAGTCAACCGTTTGAAAGATGTACACTTCCAAAGTGGTAAAATGTTTCCCCCACCCCCTCTACCTTTTGAAATAAGATAGTTAAAAAAAAATATGCTGTAGATCTTAATAAAAACTTTCAACTAAAATTGGTTTGAACGAAATATGGTTGTCAGTTTTAGAAATAGAGCATTTTTCCCGAAAGGATTTGAAACAGTTTTTTTTTTCAACCTATGCTTGAGGCGTATCTATAGATAGGCCTTTTAAAAATTACAATGAAGTTCCTATTACAGTATTTTCTCAAAATCAACGATATACACTTCCAAAATGGTAAAATGTCACAACCACTTTATTCCAAAACTATGAGGAGTTGAAACTTAGTCGATAGATTGATTCTGCAAACACAAAAATAAACAAATATATGAATTAAGGGGGGGGGGCTCCCCATACATGGAACTGTTACTGATTTTTTTTTTGTTTTCGACAAATTTATACGTGTGGGATATAATTAGATAGATCTTTAAAAATTACATTGAGGCTTCTAAAACAAGTTTCAATAGAGGTAACTCGCCGCTACATCTAACTTTCCAGCCTTACATAACAAATAACTATTTATGCCCATCGATCCTGTTTCTCACGAAGATCAAAACACTGTGACCGACCGACAGAGGTATAAAGTACAAGAAAAGTAAAAATCGCGAAAATTTATTTTCACGTATTCGCTACGAAAAAAGTTCATTCAATAAGGATAGGTGAAGAATGCAGATGCGCGTGGAGCATGAGCGCACAGTGGGATATTTGACTAATCTGTGGGCCTACCGCGTAAGTGTCGTCGACATCGTCGACTTGTGGAATATGGGCGCAACTCTTTACGCCCGAGCGCTGATGCTAAGGCGTTGTCTCCGTCGCACACAGAGTCAAATATTAACTGAATATGAAAAAGGAATCTTATTACTATGACGATAACCTTGAAGCTGCGTTGTACGAAAACGCCGTCGGCTGTCAAAGTAAAGTTGACAGCGATGCCGACGGCAGTTACGCGGTAGGCCCACTGGCTAATGAAAAGTATTATTAATCCTAGGGGTATGTATGACGTAAAACCCCGAGTCGTCGATAGCCGTTTGCCACATATGTTATTCGAAAAAACTTTTCTTTTGGTTATTTCATCAATAGAGCAAGAACCTTTTCCGGCAATGGCAATTCTGTCCATATTTTTAGGCAAGTGTGCTGCAAATCTTACATCAATCGTTATATTAACCTATGGTGAAATGAATATGTGTTTCAGAGAGAGTGAGAGAGTGGGAGAAAAAAATATTTAGTCAAAAAACCATACAGCACAAATGCACATACAACAGAGATAAAAAAAAATAAAAGTAATACAAAGCAACAGGTAACAATTAAGAAAAAAAAAACAAAATTAAGACGCTACTCGGAAAAAGTATGGACTTTTTGATATAAAACTATAGCACGGTTACAGTTGTAACAAATATAGTAATAACATAATATATATTTCTTCATACCTTTACCTAGATTCGTATAGTTTCAAAAACACGATTTTATGATTTTGCCTCGACACTTTTTCTTTACGAAAAGACTCTTATTTCTGGCAACTGCTTTGATCTCTGCTTTGTTCCTTTGCTGTATTTGCCAAGATTTCATTGCCAGCCTATAAGAAATGTGAATTAGGCACTCAAAAACATTTGATCCATGCATGTAAGCTGGAAAGTCCGTATGCCTATAATCGTCCATCCTTTGAAGCCCTTTGGCTTTTTCGAACATCATCTAAATCGTTCAACATCTTCGGAATTGCTCCACTTAAGGCAATTCTGTCCATATTTTTAGGCAAGTGTGCTGCTTACCATCAATCGTTGTATAAACCTATGGTAAAAGGAATATGTGTTTAAGAGAGAGAGAGAGGGAGAAAAATATTTAGTCCAAAAACCATACAGCACAAATGCACATAACAACAGAGATAAAAACAAATAAAAGTAATACAAAGCAACAGGTAACAATTAAGAAAAAAAAAACAAAATTAAGGCGCTGCTCGGAAAAAGTATGGACTTTTTGATATAAAATTATAGCACGGTTACAGTTGTTACAAATCTGGTAATAACATATATATTTCTTCATCCCTTTACCTAGATTCGTATAGTTTCAAAAACACGATTTTATGATTTTGCCTCGACACTTTTTCTTTTCGAAAAGACCTCTAAAAAATACGAAAATTCAAGATTATTCTTAAATGGGGTTACTTACACTATTGGAAATTGGTTTAATAAGTGAACACCAATAATATTTAGGATCGTATAGAAGCATTTTTTTAAAATCGCTGTAGTTTTTTTTAAATACGAAGTGATTTTGTGTTTTTTTTTTGCTTAATCTGCAAAATCGTTCTCGCTCCCGTGCGCGTCGTTTTCTCAATGCTATCTCGCTTCAGTATATTTTTTTCGAGTATCGCCGTAACAAGGTAATACAGTATGGCCAAAGAATATATACACTTACGCGAAATGAAGCGACACTTGAGCATGTGTGCTCGTAGATTCTCCCGTGGCTACGTGTGCATGTGCGGGGGACGAGCGCGGGAGGCGGGGCGTGGAGCCAACATCTTCTTACTTTATCTGACAGGGCTTTAGTTGCTTTAGTTAAAGATAATAATAATAATGACTTACAAAAAAAACATATGTTACTTTAGTAGGCAATTTTTATTTCTTATGAAAATAATATTGTGTACCTATGTATTTTTAAGCGCTTCCACGAAGTTTAGTCACGAAGTTCCACGAAGTTTTAAAAAGTACAGCACACCTTCACAGGTTCATCGATGGCATCAAGCAAGTATAATAGTGAACCCCTTAATGGCGCCGGTTCAAAATACCGACTGTTGTGCACCTTTTTGCCCGTATAGTTTTTAATCATTTTATGATTTGTCTTCACTGAAAAAAAAAAATAACAAAACTGTTTCGGCTATTGCTTTTTAACCATACTTTAGTTAGTCGTCAACAAACTTAATGTGCATTATTTACGAAGCACAAAACTGGTTTCGTTATTTCCAGTTCGGTTACTTAAAATCTAAGTTTTAGTAATGAATAACCTTAATTAAGACAAACATCAGATTGGTAACGTGTTTGTAAACTTTTACTAATTACCAGGTGATTCACTTAAAACACGGCGTACTATTGAACAGAGTATTTAATCAAACAGCGTACAAAAATAGCGACACTAGTTTTACATCCAAAGTTTAAACAAGGAATGAGTTAATCTAAATAACTTTTAAGCCGTAACGCTGATCTTGTTATTCTCATAAGTCGAATTTGACACCATCTTAATCGCGCTGACGTCCGCTACGGCAACAGCGCCTTCTCCCATCGCCCGCTACGATGATGTCATCGCGCGTTAGATCGCAGCGATTGCCAACACGGCCGTCCGACCAGGTACCTGTCCCATAAGGTACCCCTCGAGTTCAGATAAAATGCTGAAACACAAAATTAGTCATGTCAAACATTGATGTGGGTAACAGTACTACTGTTTTGATCTATTGCACATCCCTTTCTATCATTGATCTAAGGGTGAGCGAGACCTCAATATATATTTTTAAACCTTGTACACTTAAAGTGATTTGATCACACTTAAGATTACCTAGTTGGCTTTAGAACCACTTGCACTTAAAGGGCTTTGCCACACTTAAGCGTACCAAGTTCGTTTTAAAGCCACTAGACCTGTTATTTGACTTTTAATATAGAACCACTTGCACTTTAATGGCCTTTCCACACTTAAGCGAACCAAGTTCGTTCTCCACAACCACCTGATTTATTATCCAAATTTAACATAGAACCACTTGTACTTAAAGGGCCTTTCCCCACTTAAGCGTACCAAGTTCGTTCTCCACAATCCAAATTAAACATAGAACCACTTGCACTTAAAGGGCCTTTCCCCACTTAAGCGTACCAAGTTCGTTCTCCACACCCACTTGACTTTTATCCAAATTCAACATAGAACGACTTGCACTTAAAGGGCTTTACCACACTTAAGCGTACCAAGTTCGTTCTCCAATCACTAGAACTATTTCTCACATTTTATATACAATTAACTTTACCATTTGGCTATTAGCCACCACACCATATTTTTAATGTGCAATTTACTATACCATTTGTCCATTAGCCACCAGACAAATTGAAGCATTATATCTTGACTCGGTACACCTTAACGTTTATTTAGTTTATTTACCTTGCCAACATGGACCAAATAGGTTAAAGCTAGTAGGTAGGTATCTAATACATCTCCCAATCATCTATGTTTTCAGCTGCCGTTATGCCAGTGTACTTCTTAGTGCTCCTTTCAGTACCCTTTATTTCCGTCACCTCATATCTATCATTACCGAGAGCTTTCCTTACTTGAAAGGGCCCTTTATACACGAGCAACAATTTCCGGCTTTGTCCGTCGTTGTTCTGGCTATTTGTTTTAATGAGTCCCAAATCTCCTTCCGAGTATACTCGTGCTTTTATACGAGTTCTATCGAATCTTTGTTTTTGTGATTCCGCATTAGACTTAATATTACTCTCTGCCCTATCACGCAAACTTGTTACATCTAATTTTTGTTCGTCATCGAAATCTGGTGCCAAACTGTCCCCGTCAGTACGTAGTCTATACCCGAGAAAAACTTCGCTTGGAACAGTTTTCGTTGTTTTGTGAATTGTACTGTTTAGACCTTGCTGTAAGACTTTTATGTACTGATCCCACCTATCAACTGTGGTATCGGCACCCATTGCTCTCAATGCCTCTAAGATAGTTTTATTAAACCGCTCAACTTGTCCGTTCGCGCGAGGCATACCAGTTGCCACCGTATGTAACCGTATATTTTTATTAGTGCAGTACTGGGTAAAATCGTTCGAAGTAAAACTTGTGGCAGCGTCCGTAATAATTCTTTTAGGGTTACCAAATGTTTTAGAAATTACTTCTAACTCTTTAATCACACATGATGTTTTTGTAGAGCGAACAGCCATAACGAAAACAAATTTTGTAAAAGCATCTACGATTACCAATAAATATTTAATTTTAGCTTTGGTGGTAACAAATGGACCTAAATGATCCATATGGAGTGTGTGAAAAGGTTGCGCATATTTAGGCAACGGGTATAATTCACCTTCCTTTGGACCGGCCTTACTCTTAAAATATATACAGTTTATACAATTTTTTTTATATATGTTTTTATAACTTGCCGCATTCTAGGAAATCAGTACTGTTGGACTACTCGTTCGACTGTTTTGTCTACAGAAAAATGTCCCAGGTCGTCGTGGTTACACTTAATTATCTGCCAAATGCATTTCTTAGGTACCACCCATCGGCGACCTTGGGTTGTCCTTCTGTAAACCTTACCACCTAGTACAACATATTTATCAAAAACGTCTTTATTTTCATCGGCCTCTCCTGTTTCTATAATCGCTCGAATGCGTTGTAAATCTGTATCCTGTAGTTGTACCGACAGCAACCAATCCGCCTCCGTTATTGACATAATAATCTCGGTTTCCGATCTTTCTCCGGAATGCACTGGGTTTCGACTCAAAGCATCTATATGTTGCATTCGTGTACCTTCACGGTGAATTATATCAAATGAGAATTCTTGTGTGGACGAAACCCAACGTGCGATCCGAGGAGTGATATCTTTTTTTGTTAATGCATATCGAACTGCATTGCAATCTGTCACTATTTTAAAAGGTGATCCAATTAAGTATAATCGAAATTTCTGAAGCGAGCTAACAATTGCTAATAACTCCAACTCGAAAGAACCTTGATACCTTTTCTCATCCTCTGTGGTTTGCCTGCTATAATAATGGATTGGCTTTTCGCCTTCGTCTGTGCTCTGCATGAGAATACCTGCAACGCCATCTCTACTAGCATCCGTATATAAAACGTTCTCTTTATTCGGATCAAAAACCGACAAAACACTTTCCGACGTTAGTTTATTCTTTAATGACTGAAAGGCTTCTTCATGATCCACACCCCATTTCCACTCAGAATCCTTTTTCAATAATTTTGTGAGAGGAGCAGAAATCATGGCGCAGCCTTTAATAAACTTCCGAAAATAGCTTATGAGACCGAGAAATTTTCGAAGTTGGTGTACTATTTTTGGAGTAAGATAATTTCGAACGGCCTCCAGCTTGGGTTCATTTGGCATCACACAATCCGGTCTGATTCTGTATCCCAGAAATTCAATCTCACTTTTGAAGAAGTGGCATTTCTTTAGATTTAAAGTTAACCCGTTTTCTCTGAAGATTTGTAAAACGCGTTCTAATAAAATTAAATTTTCTTCCACCGTTTTCGTTACCAAATAGACGTCATAAAAAAAACAGAACGACGTTCTCGAATCTTAAATTCCCTAACACTTTATTCATCATTTGCTGGAAGCAGAATGGTGAGTTAGCCAACTCAAACGGGAGTCTTAAAAATTCATAGTGCCCATTTTCTGTAATAAAGGCAGTCTTTTCTATTGATTGTGGCTGCATAACTATTTGATAGTAGCCACTTTTTAAGTCCAAACTAGTAAAGCATTTATGACCTTGAAGTCTATCCACAAGATCTTCGATGCGCGGCATCGGATATTTGTCTTTCACTGTAATCTTGTTTAACGCTCGATAATCAATGCAGAGCCTTTTTTCGCCATTCTTTTTATTTACAAGCAATGCAGGACTCGCGTAAGGCGAGTTCCTCTCACGTTTAATATCATTTTTCTGAAGCTCATCTACCATTTCGCGAATAATTTTCCTATCTACATGAGAAGATCTAAAGGGTCTGCATTGAATTGGTTAAGAGCTAGTCTAGTTAATTATCATTTCATGATTGTTTACTTTTCCTAGTTCTTTAATATTTGTCGCAACACAGTCACTATACTTTTGAAAAAGTAATATTAATTCATTCTGTTTGGAGTCGGTATCAAATTCAAAATCACTAACTTTCTTGCAAAACTCAGTGAAAGGAGTCGCATAATCAAACTTGAGTAGATCACCTACTCGCGAATACATCAGATCAGATCGCTCTGTCACGTTTCTTCCTATAAGTATTTCGCAATCTGCCAGATCATTGATTATAAAGAAATCAACATTGTTCAGACAAACAGAATCAATTTTCAAATTAACTGTTATTTTGTGCGTTACAAATTTTGAATTCTCTTTTGAGAAACCTTGCAATAGAATCGATGTAGGTAATGCAAAAATATCTATTGAATTTTTCGTAACTATCGAATCCAATATTAAAGAACAACTACTACCTGTGTCAATAAATGCTTCTTGAAGAAAATTATTAATAAATACTTTTTTTACGAATTATTTCGAGGGTTAGGAACCGAAATACACTTTGTTTCCTGTTTTTCAGATTTAGCCATGTTCTTTTTATGGTAACATGCCGATTCTAAATGACCTCGCTCATAAGTCGAATTTGACACCATTTTAATCGCGCTGAAGTCCGCTACGGCAACAGTGCCTTCTCCCATCGCCCGCTACGATGATGTCATCGCGCGTTAGCTCGCAGCGATTGCCAACATGTTACATAACTAGTTAACATAATTTATGCTAATTCTTAAAGTACTCATTAATAAAGGCACGTTTTACTATCAAACAATTATTATTGTTATACACTAAAGAAGAATATTGCTACTATTATCTCAACAAAGTTTATTATTTTAACACATATGATTGAAAGAAATACCCTATTTTTGCAGTTATTTATAACAAAACTGCGATTTAACAAAACTTGTGTAATTAACAGCAAAGTAATCGTAAAAGCTAAACTTAACGTTATGTTACGATAGCCATAATTTTTGTTTGTTTACGCGATGTCAAACATCATCGACGCCAGCGCAGCGCCACGACGATTGACGACGACAGTGTGCAAGCTAGCGGTAGCGGTGCAAGTTGATTCCTGTCGTTCGTTGATTCTCGACGACTCGTCCATTTTGCCGCTTGCGCCCGAGGCACACTGACCTGCAGTGGCATTGGCCCAATTCACACCTTTGGACCTCAAGGTACTGGAGATGCACGCAATAGAGCAAGTGCGGATCACCGGTGTGCACCCGGAACTCCCAGATGATATCCAGCTAGAGCGACGAGTCCAACCAGGGGAACTACCTCACCCTAGCATCCGAATATCACCCGGATTTCAATGTGCTACCACACAAACACAAGTAGATCAAATCCACGGGGGCCAGGCGCATACAATATATACAGATGGGAGCAAGCAGGAGGACGGGACAGTCGGCGCTGCTCTCGTCTGTTATGCACCTGGAGGAACCCTCCCTATTGTCACAAGGAAATATAAGCTACATAACGTTTGCAGCGTCTTTCAGTCGGAACTACTGGCTATAATGAAAGCATGCCAGCTCATAGAGAAAAAACAATATCCCAAAGTGATAATCTACTCGGACTCGATGTCATCGCTTCAAGCGATTGCTGACCGAAGTAGTAAACACTCATTGATAGCTAAAATACATCAAGTCCTTATGAGATACAAAGGAAGCATCCAACTGGTATGGGTTCGCAGCCACGTAGGTATCATCGGGAATGAGGCAGCCGATCAGGCAGCAGGTCAGGCTGCTGGGCAACGACGTGGTCTCGAATATGATCGGTTTCCTTCCTCTAACGTTAAAACATGGGCACGCAAACAAAGTCTAGACCAATGGCGAACCAGATACGAACAAGCAGAGCAGGCGGGTCACTTACGCGCATGGCTCCCGACTGTGGATGATTGCCACCATGCTATAAGAATGATGGGAACCTCGTTTGCACTGACGCAAATTCTCACGGGACATGGGTACCACAAGCAATATCTCCACAGATTTAAGATAACAGCAGACGACCTGTGTCCCTGTGACGACACAACCAGCCAAAACATTAAGCACCTGCTAGAAAGTTGCCCTCGGTTCACTAGACAGAGACTTAACCACGAAATGACTTGCGCACACTTAAAAATTAAACCATATGACCTGGCTGACATCCTGAAAAGAGAATCAACCCGCGAATCTTTTAAAAATTACATTGACCATATCATTAAGAACCTTAAAAAATTTAATAACACTTAGTTTTAACAATATCTAACAACTGTAAAAACATCACTAATAGAATCAAAATATATTAATTGGCATTTCCCATATACAATAATACATACAAATTGTGACAAATTCTATTTAAGTTAAATACAATATACTATATATATATTTATATAAATTACTAACCAACTTACCGTGCAAAACACAAATGGCAGGTATCAAATCGCCGCCATTTCACTCCTCCCTGAAACCAAAAATCAAAATGTGAATAACAATTTAAAATGTAGAGAAACAAACAATTTTAATATTTTTTCAGAACAAGCCATAGATTTAGAGACACTACAAATGCTTTCTGAAAATGATATTGTTAGCTATTGAGCGTGAACTAATAAGGAAAGAAACTTGAATTATGAATAACAATGTATTTTAGTATAAATCGGTTACAGATACAGGATTTGCCAAAGCACAATGACAACCAAAACTTTGACATATTCTACTTCCAAGTCTATTCTAATAGGTACTTATATTCTCTCTGTACAACCAGCCAGTTTCCAACATCCCCGCCCCCAGTGGAACACTATCAGTCGTTGGAAGGTGGCTGGTTGTCGGAACTTAAAGTTAAAAGCTTCTGGACTGGGCGGCGTAACGTTCCCCCTTTAGTGATGAGGTCAGCGACGCGCGCAGTTCCGTCAGCCCCCCTGAATACTTTAACAACTCTTCCTATTGGCCATAGGCCCCGCGGCAAGGAAGAGTCCGCGATAAGTACGACGTCCCCCTCAGAAATAGACGGATTGCCGCCGTGCGGTCTCCTAGGTCGCAATGTAGGCAGATACTCCCGCAGCCAACGTGACCAAAAATGATCAGCCAAACGGAGTGTCTGCCGCCAATCACATCGCCTTATCAGATCCGAGTCTGTCAGCGAAGAAGTCCATGGACTGATAGAGGAAGATCCGATGATGAAATGGAAAGGGGTGACGGCTTCAGGAGCTTGCGGCGAAGTTGATATGTATGTGAGCGGTCTTGAATTTACTATGCCTTCGACTTCGGTTAATAGGGTCGTCAGTATCTCTTCCTTGGGAGATTTGGTTTTTAAGGTGTATCTTAGGGCAGTCTTTACAGTTCGAACCAGACGCTCCCAGGCCCCTCCCATAAAAGGTGATGCGGGGGGAATAAATCGCCACTCGATCTTGTGGTTTGTAGCAAATTCGCGCACATCATCTCCGTGCAAGGCTCTTAAGATCCGATTGGCACCGACAAAGTTCGTCCCGTTGTCGGACATGATGACTGATGGAGATCCTCTGCGGGCTATAAAACGTCTCAGACTTAAAAGCGCGGAATCTGTCGATAACGACCCGACCAATTCAAGATGTAGCGCTCTGGTTACGAGACACGTGTACAGGGCTACGTAGCGCTTCTCGTGGCGACGATTTACTGTGACGTCTATTGGGCCGAAATAGTCGAGTCCAACGTTAGTAAACGGTCTTCTGTGGTGCTCAAGCCGTACTGATGGTAGGTTGCCGGTTCGCGGGATAACAGGCTGGATCTTATGTCGCTTGCACTCGTTGCAAGTGTTGGCAACGCTCCGTATAGTGCTCCTAGCTTTGAGTATCCAGTATATCTGTCTTAGTTCATTAAGCACAAGTTCGTTGAATGAATGTGCCATCTGGCAGTGGTAGTGCAGTATAATGAGGCGGACAATGTGATGGCGGCCATCCAGGACTAACGGATATTTTACACTCTCACTTACCCCAGGCGCGAACGTTATGCGTGAGTCGAGTTTAATAAACCCGTCGGGGCCCAATACTGGGGTAAGTGCAGCTATCCTGCTATTTTTGGCCACTGGCTGCGACGACTTCAAGTACTTGTACTCTTCAGGGAAGCTGTCGACTTGAGCACAGTGAAGGAGAAGGTTCTCGGCATAGGAGATATCCCGAGCAGTCATTCCAGAGGGGGAGGTGGTGCCATCTGCGTAAAAAAAAGAATTTTGGTCTATTGGCCGAGACAAAAAAGATCTGAACACGCGCGCGGCTCGTAGAAATCGAGCGGTCGCTCTTAAAAGGCGCAACCACTTACTAAAACGCGTAAAATCGGGAACAGGTAAGTCCGGCAAAGGAGTATCGAAAAGAAGTCCCACTAGTTCCAATTGGTCGTCGGACGCTGGTGCGACCTCCTCAAAAACACCACCAGATTCGATGGGCCATTCAGAATCAGTGGATAAAAGAAAGGATGGCCCGGAAAACCAACGATGAGACAAATCTAGTTTCAACGCTTTAGGCTTTGTAGCATCGTCAGCGTTATTAAGAGCACTTGGTACCCATCGCTAATTGGAAGGGTTTGTGGTTTCCAATATTTCCCCTAGACGGTGGGCTACAAACGGCTTAAACGCTCTACGCGTCACCTCTCAACCATTTCTCAACCGTAGTGGAATCAGTCCAATAGAAAACAGCGGAAGGTTTTATGCGGTGAGCGTTCAAAATAGCTTGAGCAAACCTAGATGCAATTAATGCCGCTTGTAGCTCCAAACGCGGAATTGAAATGGGCTTCAATGGGGCAACTCTAGCTTTGCTGCCAATAAGTGATAATGAGACTTTATTCTCAATATAAGTGAAGCGCCAGTAAGCAACACAGGCGTATGCCTGTTCACCACCGTCAGCGAACACATGCAGCTGTACGTCCGAAAATGTCGATTGGCTTATGTAGCATCGTGGGATGCTGACATTCGCCGTGGATCCCAGCAGGTTGAACCAGATATTGCACTCGGGTATGAACTTTTCGGGTATTGGTGTATCCCAGTCCAATCCCTCTCTCCACAGCTTTTGAAGGATTATCCGGCCCTCAATAATAATAGGCATTAACAAGCCAAGGGGATCATAGATTTTCATTACCTTCGATAAAATATAGCGTTTTGTCAAAGACACGGAAGCATCGTGTTGGACTACACGGAAGCTCAATTGATCTTCTCGTGGATTCCATCTGACGCCTAAAACACCTTCGCTATCATTAGGTGGTAGATTGACCTCTGAGCTGCTCTCGCTTCTCAGTTCAACGGGAATTTGAGACAGCGCTTCTGGACAATTTGAAACCCAGGATCGCATTTCGAAACAACACGCTTTATGGACTTTTAGAATGTTAGACGCGATTTTCGAAGCATGCGAAATGTCAGAATGGCTTCCTAGATAGTCATCCATATAGTGATCGTTTATTATAGCGCGACAGGCGTCTGGAAACTGAGTTTCAAACTCCCTAGCGTTTTTGTCTTTCAGTGCTAGAGCAATGAAGGGGCTGGAGATGGTGCCAAACATCATAGACGACATGCGATATTCCTTTAGATTCCCTTCCTTGCTCCGCCAAAGAAAACGTTGAGCGTCTCTATCCTCTGCTACAATCTTTATTTGGGGGAACATCTCCCTTATATCTGCGTTTAGAGCTATAGCGCCTTCTCGGAAGCGAAAGAGAATATCGAGCAAGGGCTGAAGTAAGTCTGGGCCCTTTAGCAATAAACTGTTAAGACATATGCCCTTAGTCTTCGCCGCTGCGTCATGCACCACTCTCAGCTTACGCTTCTGTGGGTGCATCACGCCGAAAGTTGGTAAGTACCACCGTATGGAGTCATCATTACTGGAACGAGATTCGTGGTAGGTGTCTATCTCACATTCTTCGGCGTAACCCTTCTTCCAGTAATGAAGGCTTCATAACCGGCCTTAAGCACGGGGTTCTTGGACAGCTGCTTCTCGAGCGACAAAAAACGGGACAATGCTAAAGTGTATGAATCAGGCAGGGGTTTTGGTATATCCGCGCGCCATGGCAGCACCACTTCGAATCGGCCAGTATCGAGTCTTCGTGCCGATTTCGAAATAATATCGAGTGCGCGCTGATCGTCGGCATTTTCCTTTGGTAGCTTTTTACTAATGCCTATGGAGTCAATCTCATATTGATGTTTAATCAAATTCTCTAACTCATCATGTTGCCTTTGCATTAAGGCTTGTGTGTCAGTGTCACTAATGTTATCTTAAGTGACATTGACGAAGTCGATGGGTTTCGAAGACGTCGAAATAGCACCGTGTAACACCCACCCTAGTAAGGTCCGTGAGGCAACAGGCTCGTTCTTTTTGCCTATTCTAACATCGCGGCTCAACGACAAATCCCAATTCGAAGCTCCGATGAGTACAGTCGGGCTCACGTTATCATGCGACAGTTCGTCAGAAAGGCTAGCCAAGTGTTGAAACTTGGAGTAATTTATCTCGCCTATGTTTTGCGGCCGCAAGCCTAGCGGAGTAATAGCGCGGGCATTCTCAATTAAGTAACGCTTTGACTGATTACGTCCTCTGATGAAAAAATTTACATAACTCATGTCAACGTCTTTAGACATACCGCTGACACCCTCTATGCGAAGGCGACTTTGGCGTGCAGTAGTACTAGCTCCGATATGCGCGGCTACATCACCGTCAATTAGTGTGGCAGTACTGCCTTCGTCGAGAAGTGCAGTCGTTGCAAATTGGCCTTTAGGACCTTCTAAAACGACCGGCAGCACTTTTAAGAGACCTCGTGGAACCGATTTATACTAAAATACATTGTTATTCATAATTCAAGTTTCTTTCCTTATTAGTTCACGCTCAATAGCTAACATTTCGGCGGCATCTTCGGCGCCGCGTACAGATGGCACAGGAGTTGGTAGGACGTGAACGCGAACGCGAGCGCGAGCTCGCAGGACGTGAACGCGAACGCGAGCGCGAGCTCGCACAACTCCGACTCGAAGCTGAGCAGACGGAGCTGCAAGCTCAGCTCGCCGCCCTGGATGCTTCAGATAAGTCAGCCTGTTCTAGAGGTTCATCTCGAACCTCCCGTAGATCAGATAGACGTACAGAGTCGTGGGTTAGAAATCATGACTCAATCATGGCAGAAGTTGACGTACCATACGGTCCTGAGTTGTCAGCCCCGGACCGGCAATCGGAAGCTAACACTCGTCACATTTATCGACAGTCTATGCCTCCGACGTTTTCGATGTCAGAACTACCACGAAAAGCGATAGTCCAAGTGTCGCTACCGACCGTCACCCAGCATCAGCAGCCCCAACCGCTGGGCACCCTACCGCGGCCGGCCATCTCAGCGACGCACATCCCGACAGCAACCGCAACTTCATCTAAGCCGTTTCAACTTACAACAAATGCCATTCTCCCATCGAACAACAATAGCAACGATTGTATATCACAGCTCACAAAAGCCATTACTGCTGCTTCCGAACGGCCCAAACGGCCGGAGCTAGTCGTTTTTTCAGGTGACATCAATCAATGGATGTCATTTAAGTCTAGCTACGATAAAACAAAATATATTTTTTCTCCAGCCGAGAATTTGGTACGCCTGAGTAACGCTGTTCGCGGTCCAGCGTATCAAGCCGTGGCGTCACACCTATAGGATTCACGCGACCCAGACGATGTCATCCGCACGCTGGAGCAGAGCTTCGCTAGACCGGAAATTCTGGTGGCACGAGAGATCGGGGCACTGCGAAATATTAAGTTAAGTAACGCAGAACATTTGAATATCTTGGCTAACAAACTGCGCAACTGCGTGTCAACCATTAAACATTTACGCCAGTATGAATACTTGTATTCGCCGGAGCTCTTCCGTAGCATTCTGCTCAAACTGAGCGAGCATACACGAAGTCGTTTCATTGACTATGCAGCTACACATGTCGTGTCTCAGGAAGACAATACAACACCCCGACTGCAACTACTTTCGGATTTTTTGTTAGAGGAGACGGACCGTCAACTCAAATTCAATTTTATATCTGACTCGATTACCGCTTACTCTTCGAATAGATTCTCTATGCCTAAACCGGTGGTAAAGGAGATCGTACATGCCACAGTTGCAAAGAGTAACGACACACAGTGTACTTATTGCAAGCAGGGCTCACATTACATTGTCAAGTGTAAAGCGTTTCAGCTCCTTAACATTGATAGTCGTTGGCAATGGATACGTCAATTCAAAATTTGCTACCATTGCCTTAAGTCTAATCCACATAGATGGAACTTTTGTCGAGCCAAGCCTTGCGGTAGTAACGGGTGCACACGGCGTCATCACTCTTTGCTCCATGGCGCGGCGGAATTTTCTTCTCAGTCCGAGAATAACGCGTCGCAGAGCGGGTCTGTAGTAAGAGGTACTGTCGCAATGACAAATTCTGAGTCAGATATACACGCGCCCACTTGCCAGTCCAATATTCAGGTGACAAATGTATCCGAAACTCCCGTTAATGTAACAAGGCTGCCACAACCGAAAGCACTTCCACGAGGTCTCTTAAAAGTGCTTCCGGTCGTTTTAGAAGGTCCTAAAGGCCAATTTGCAACGACTGCACTTCTCGACGAAGGCAGTACTGCCACACTAATTGACGGTGATGTAGCCGCGCGTATCGGAGCTTGTTGGAGAGATGTTGGAAACTGGCTGGTTGTACAGAGAGAATATAAGTACCTATTAGAATAGACTTGGAAGTAGAATATGTCAAAGTTTTGGTTGTCATTGTGCTTTGGCAAAACCTGTATCTGTAACCGATTTATACTAAAATACATTGTTATTCATAATTCAAGTTTCTTTCCTTATTAGTTCACGCTCAATAGCTAACATTTTGGTCCTTCCGGACTGGGCGGCGTAACGTTCCCCCTTTAGTGATGAGGTCAGCGACGCGCGCAGTTCCGTCAGGCCCCCTGAATACTTTAACAACTCTTCCTATTGGCCATAGGCCCCGCGGCAAGGAAGTGGACAAACGGAGCAAACGGAGTGTCTGCCGCCAATCACATCGCCTAATCAGATCCGAGTCTGTCAGCGAAGAAGTCCATGGACTGATAGAGGAAGATCTGATGATGAAATGGAAAGGGGTGACGGCTTCAGGAGCTTGCGGCGAAGTTGATATGTATGTGAGCGGTCTTGAATTTACTATGCCTTCGACTTCGGTTAATAGGGTCGTCAGTATCTCTTCCTTGGGAGATTTGGGCTTTAAGGTGTATCTTAGGGCAGTCTTTACAGTTCGAACCAGACGCTCCCAGGCCCCTCCCATAAAAGGTGATGCGGGGGGAATAAATCGCCACTCGATCTTGTGGTTTGTAGCAAATTCGCGCACATCATCTCCGTGCAAAAAATGTTAGCTATTGAGCGTGAACTAATAAGGAAAGAAACTTGAATTATGAATAACAATGTATTTTAGTATAAATCGGTTACAGATACAGGTTTTGCCAAAGCACAATGACAACCAAAACTTTGACATATTCTACTTCCAAGTCTATTCTAATAGGTACTTATATTCTCTCTGTACAACCAGCCAGTTTCCAACAGATATAAAGGAGCTTATTCCCATAATTGGGACCAACACAGAGCCAAACTAAACACGCAAATAAAATTGTTACAATCTTTAACATCACCCAGGGAGGAAAGTATGGCTATAGAAATAGTAAGTACCTACCTTCCTATATTAACAATGAATAGTTATTGAATACCAATATAAGGGTGGTATTCCACTTATCAAAGATCTTTGTCCAATATATTTGATCAAAGAAATAACAGTATGAAATTGGACATTTGATCAAAGAAATTGGATGACTTTGACGTCCAATTTCATACTGTTATTTCTTTGATCAAATATATTGGACCAAGATCTTTGATAAGTGGAATACCACCCTTAGGCAAGCTATTTCCTTATCACTTCATCGATATTGATGTAGGTAGGTACCTAAAGAGATTTTTAGATATCTGAAGATCAGTACCAGTCGACTGAGCCAAATACATCGCAGGGTACAAGATACGTCCTACAGCCAGTGGATGTAACTAATGATAATATAGATGATTTGGAAACTATTCAGTAGCCGCAGCCAGATACAAACCCTGACTCGAATGTGTAAGTCTTTGAAAGCTTATCTCCCAGATATTTTGATTGATAACTAGGGTCAAAGACATCAGAGAGTGGTGAAACAAAAAGGTGGTTGAATCAAAAGTACAAAATGTATGACTGTTTTGCCACAGATCTGATAAATATAAGTTTTTTGTAGCTTAAATTGCTATTAGATAGCGTTGTTCTAATGAATACATTCTTGTGATAAGAAATATGATAGATTTAAATAAGTAATATGACGTAAACAGTGTAAGAATAAGTATATTACATACAATAAAACAATTACATTTGTAAATCAACTGCATTTTATTTATCTACCGTTTAATTTAGCTCCTGCATTATATTCTGAGTGTTTTAGCATGGCAATTAGCGGTCATTTCCCTTTTGTGAATGTTTCAGAGAAATATTTACAAAAGGGCAATGACGCTGTTGCGATGCTAAAGCGCTCTAGCTGTAGTACCTAGCTTAAACACAAAACAAGCAATTAGTTTTGTTGCTAATAGTCAAAACTTTTATTAAAGTAAACAAATCAAATGATCTAAATTAAATTATTAATAAGGTTATAAGTAAAGTAAGAATCTTGTTACTTAAACAAACGACTACAGCTAAAGCAAGCAATTAGTTTTGTTGCTCATAGTCAAACTATTTTGTAAAATTAAACAAATCAAATGATCTAAATTAAAAATATTGTTACACAATACCGAGTAAGCCGAGTTAATAGCAGCAAAACGATTGGTTAAAGTAAACAAAGAATTGGCTTACTAGCTGCATATAAATAGACCTACATATAACTAAAAGTTTAGCACTAAGGAACAAAAAAATTGGCTAAGCCGAACTAAACATCTTCGTAAAACTTAGACAGTTTAGTGTTGTCATTATTACAAACCAGTTTAGTTATAAAGATAACCCAACAAGATTTTGTTACGTATTGCTTAAGTTTTGTAGTTACTTTTTCTATGTTATACGTAGTCGAAAGTTTAGCTATATACAACAAAAGTTTTTTTCAGTGTTTGGAATTATCTTTACCATTTTTTATGAAGATGTCAGTTTTGTTCAATACGTTCTAAGTGCCGGTCACTGGATTTCTTTTACGATCTTATATTTCGCACTATTACCCACACTTAAGGCGCTACTCGGAAAAAGTATGGACTTTTTTCATATATATTCGTTCATTTCGTATAGTTTCAAAAATGTAATTTTTATGTAATAGTATAGAGCTTGAACATATCGATAAACATATCGATGTATGTAAATGAACGAACGAATTCGATTTTAATGTAGAAATTATTCAAATAATTTCAGATTTCCAGTTGATCCCCTAACAAAAAGAAAGTGGGTGGAAGCGGTACGCAGGGATATAACATGGATTCCAACTAAGCACCACCATCCAATTTCACCCAATACAAGTTCATTGAAACATAGAAAACTGTATAAAAATTATGACATACAATAATGAATTTATCTAAATTTGTAAGCACACACAAAATTATTATGTCAAATTATATCACCGATCTTTTTTGAGCCTTGCCACTACTGCACAAACCGTTATATCAGCTATCTTATCCTAAAAATTAAATGGTACAAAATATGTCAAAAGGGGCCAAAACGTGTGTGGTCAAGATAGATTAGAATTTAAAGTATTTTTTTCAGACACATGAAACTAAACATGATATTGACATAACCCGATAACGCTCCTCACCGTTCGGAGTTCGAATAGATAGCATACGTATTTCTTTGCTCCGTGATTTTTTATTAGAAATAGTAGTTAAAAGTTATAATTAGTGTTTATAACCATTTTTTAGCCCGTGAAGTGGGCTATCCGGTGGTGAAATCAGATTTGGATTCGTTGAAGAATTGAGCTTGTTACAGCTGTAAACATTTCGAAATATTTTAATCAAACCGTTACGGACCTGTCCTACGACAACCCGCAGAGCGCCCGCTGCTGAGGTGGAGTGAGTCATCGCGCGCACCTCGCCTCGACTGCGCTGTACTGTGAGCCACAACGCAAACATGACACCAAGGGTTACTCGCTGCGCGGGATGCCGTGGCAGAGTCAGTGAAGAGGATGCATATATGAAGTGTGCAAAATGTAAGCAAATTTTTGATTTACTATGCGCTAACATCAGTAAGGAATTATTTGTCACTTTGTCAGAGGAATTTAAAAAATCGTGGATTTGTGTGGAGTGCCGTAGTAAGCTACCCAAAGGGGACAACTCATGCACACCTGTACGTCAACGTATTGGTCACGAGGTGAGCACGGCTAGCGGTTGACACACAGACATAGATCTAATCTAATCTAATCTTAGATCTATGTCTGTGGGTTGACACGATATTTCAATGAATAGCCCCGAAAATGTGGCGGAACGCATTGGATCCCGGCACTCCTAAACTTCAGAGATGAATTCCGAATATGTCACTTTACGTCATAAAGCACGCATAGTACAACCATCTACAACTGCAGAATATGACTATAACACCCACGCTTTGAAGTCTTCTCTCATCGATGATGTGAAAAGGCTCAATAGCGAATTTGAAAAGCAACTTACCGAGAGAATTAAAATGATAGCATTTAGAAAGGAGCTTTTTGGTAAAATATACTTATTAACCGAAAAGTTCGAGGAATTTAATCGGAAATACGACTCTAATGGCACTATAAATAATGAACCTAGATTGAAAGAGGCTGTGAACAGTATTCCGTCAAAAAATTAACACTCTTCTACCCACTAGAAACAAAAACAGCATACAACACTTAATGTGCAGAAACATCCTGGTATAGGAGAACAGGGTGCAAAAATATTACCATCGGCAGCCCCGTCAACCTCTTCCAAGCCCACGCAAGAAGCGCCTTCTGCTGCGGTTTCTAGTTTCTCCTGTAAACGACGGCCAAGATGTTAACAAGAATGAAGGGTGGAAGTAGGACGAAAACGAACACGCGCTTCCCATCCTGGAATGCTGAGGGGTACTGCTGCTCCTGGTACTACGTCGCTGCGAGCCGCTGAAAAATGGAAGTATCTCAATCTCTACTACGTCCAAGAGGGTACCACAGTTCAACAGGTTTGCGACCATCTTAAATTTATCTGTGGCAGCGATATCTGCACCGTAGAGGAGTTAAAAGCGCGGGGCCGTTATGCCTTCTTTAAGCTAGGTGTCCTGAGTAGCGGCCGGAGCGTCGGCAACCATGGGCTGAACGCTGCCCGCCCCGCCCCGCTCCACGCTCTGCACTCTGGCCGTACACTAAGACTAAAGAAATGTTGCAAGAAAAAAACATAAAATAAAACGTCTACAATATAAAAATCGATGTCTGTCTAAAAAAATACTTGCAAAAATTATGAAAGAATAAAAAAGTATTTTTTTAATAACTGAAGAAGGAAAGGATATAACTCTGTAATTACTCTGTAATTAAACGACGCATCCCCACGAAGTTTGAAATATCGCTTCAAACTTATAAAAAATCGTGCTTATTTCACCCGCATGGTTCTCATTCCTGTGGTAATATCAAAAAATCCTTTCTTAGTGCTCGGCAACATCGTTAAAGGAACGAGATTATATACTTAATAGACTATATTCTTATGCTCCCTAGATCTACTAAACTTTATTGTAAAGATCTATTGATGGATCTTTTTGCACTCATAAGTCCCCTTTAATCCAGGTTCAGGATACACGGTGGTACTATAGAGAACGAAATCCCACTACCACCAGTTGTAATTTTTGACTGAATTTAACGTTTAAGGGCGCGCTCTAGGCCAAAACCAAAAGTAATAACTGCAACGGCGAACTGCAAAGTAAATGCTGCCTTATTTTTATGAGAAATAAGGCAGCATTTAAAAGCTCAATTAAAAGAGTACATTTTTCATGGCGACGTATAGCCCTACTATAATAAGATATGTGAAGTAAAGCTTCACTGCCTGACTATGTATGACTTTAAAATTATATCATAGTCCACCCACGTCAGTCAGTGTCAAGTTCAACGGGTTTTACTCGTAATTTTTATTTATTAAATTTCTCCATCATTAAATAAAATGAGAACTAGCGCAACCCAATTCGAGATACTCGTGGACTACTTGGAAAGGTAAGTTTAATTTGCAATCCGATTTGATACCCTACCACACCAATAAAGATAAAAACATATTTTTTGTAAACCTATTATTTTGCTTGTGCGTGTGAAGAACATTATAATTTATTTGGCTTTCATGTTTTAGAAATGGAGATCTGAGTAAGCCCACTGAAGGGCCCCAGGGCCGAATCACAACTTTAAATTTATGGGCGCAGCTGGCGTCAATTTTAAACTCGGAGGGTTCGGGGGACTCAAGAACAGCCGAGAAGTGGAAGAAGGTAACCATGATAAAATGACACCCCACATAACCTCGTGGTCCTTAATTTTTTTTTCCTTTGTCCTTCTTTGGTTTAGTTGGATGTATTTCTCTTCATCTTATTTGTAGAGATAAACTTTTATGTATTCTATTTTTCTCTGCTTTATATCTGTGTTTTACATTTACCTTCGGTTAGGTGTGGAGCGACCTTAAGAGCAATACCAAACGTAAAGCAGCTCGCTGTTTTCGAGATGCTCGTGGGACTGGTGGTGGGCCTGCATCAAAAGTCAAGCTTACAGACTTGGAGCTTCGGGTCTTGGACATAATGGGGCCGCAATCGGCAACTGGCCTAGTCGATGTCGCAGAAGTAGGCATAGGACAGGTGTTGTTATTTTTTAATTACTCTCATCAATTATATTTAAATTAATAAGATATATAATCATATTACTCATGATACCAAATAACCTCTTTATCTCTATTTTGTCTGTCAATAATGGGAAGTTTTGACGACATACAACAGTGTTTAAGCCTTTATTGTGTGTTATTTGCTCAGATAATATTAAACAATTTTTTTCAACAGGATGATCAGTCGTCGAACGCCGAGATACAGGTGGTAATAGTGGAAGCCGATATCAGCGAAATACGTAAGTAACAATATCGATAAAACACGCTACTATTTGTCAGTATGGTTTCAGTAGGAATGTCTTTAATATTAACCATATTTTTTAATACGGTTACAATTTATTTCAGCTTCACGACCCATTACCCCAGTGCCTTCTACATCGGCCCCCGCCACGATAGCTCAGCTTTCGCCGAGCCGACGGCGACGAATGCCTTTAACGCCATCCCATTCGGCGAAGAGGTCGCGTCCCTCCACTCAGTCCGAATTGGCAAGGGCGCAATTTTTAAAATCGGATGCTGAGTGGAGGGAACTTAGAAAGGATGAAGAAAAAAAAAAGTCATACCTTGAAAAGGAGAGACTCAGATTGAGAGAAATTGAGTTGGAACAACAAGCCAGATGGCAGGACTTGTTCAGCCAATTTCTCTCAATTCATGAGTAAAGTTGTTGATAAAATAATAGATTTTTTTTAAAGGAATTATTAACTAATTAATAAAAAAGTAAACACTAAATTGTATCATATTGTATTATTTATTTTAGTTAAGCGCTTTACTACAAAAACCGCCGTGCCAATTGATCCCGGATGGCTTTTCCTCGTAAAAGATCGGCACCAGCGGCAGCTTCATTCTCATGAAATTCCACTTGTAGCATGTATTCGTGACCACCTAAGTAAATGACCACCAAAATGCAGATTGATTGTAAAACTAAAAAAATAATAAGACCTAATAATACAAATAATATATATATGGACCTTCAGTACCCAGAGGCTCAGGATCTGGCATATAAAATTCTAAAGCAAGATTGTGTAAAACACAACACATCGCCAACGATTTTTCAGCCGTCCAAAGGTTTTTTCTATAGCTACTCTTGCATTGTTGTGTTTCAAATTATATGTTTCTTGCATTGAACCATCTGAGTATAGTGTCATTAGCCAGGGCCGCAAAGGATAACCGGAATCGCCTGTAAATATTTACAATTACGTAAGCATCATTTAAAGACACCATAGTCATTTATAATAACAATTACGATAAAGAAAAATATAAATCACACCTAACAGCCACACGTTTTCACCACTACTATGTAAATTTTGCATGAAATTATTTACAATGCTGTTCTCCCATATGAATGCGTCATGCGTAGCTCCTCCATATTTTGGATTGATAGCTAAGATTTTACAATCCTCATCACATATCTGAAATTGATATTTGATTAACTCACAAAGCTAAAAAAGGATCAGTCAGGATACCGTTTTAGAATACACATACAATTTGAACATTCATGGAGTGATAGTGCTTGCGACAATAAAATAAGTGCTCCTCATGCTTTGGTGGTGTAAATATTCTAAAATGTGAACCATCTATGCAACCTATAACTCCTGGGATAGTATTAGTATTATATAATCAAACTTCGCGATATCGGCCGCGTGGTTCCTGTTCCCGTGGGAATATCGGGATAAAAAGTTCCTATGTTTTAATCCAGGCTATCTACTATCTCTGCAACAATTTTCATTGAAATCCGTTCAGTAGTTTTAGCGTAAAGGGTAACGCACACTGACATACTTTCGCATCTATAGTATTAGTAGGATAGCATGGAATTCTTGAAATTCTTTTGTTTAACGCCTCCAGTTCTTTCAAATTATTAACTGGCGCCCAAGTGAGGGGCTTTTGAGTGAACTTGACTCCTGTATCAAGAAGAACACACCTGAGCCCATCAAACCCATTCTCCAAAGACTTCTCCTGTAAGCGACTTCTAACGTATCGACGAGAACGAATAGAAATACACAACAGTTTAGAAGCTCATCAAGATCAAGCGGACGTATGGCATCCCATATTTTGAAGACGCTGACTCCAAAGATACTCGATGAAACTAGAGGCAGTTATCATCTTTACCATCATACACCTGTGAGTACATTTGGTTTTTTCCATTTGAGGCAAAACTGGCCACCACTCCATCAGGCAAACCTTTACTTGTACCTTCAAAAATGAACCCTGCCAACAACCCAATTCCTAGCACCTCTCAAAGCCACCATGTTGAAACTCGACACATTCCAATCCCAACTTTTTGTGGTAACGGTAGTGAACAGGGTCTTAATGGATTTATTAGTATTGTCAGGTGAAGCTGCTAATACCATTTATCGGGGTAACCATGATTTCTCTTGGCAAAGTATCATAGCTGTTTTATTGCAAAGGTATGGGGTCGTTGGGCAGAAAAATAGAAGACATTATAACGGAAATACAAAATATACAACCGTCAACAGATAGGATAGTGCCTTTCATTCACGATTTAGATGAAATCGTATCTGAAGGCGAGGCCCACGTTAAAGGAGCCCAAATAATTTTAGAGCCATTAGCAAGGCAAACTATACTCAAATATCTACCTGTAATATATGACGATTTATGCAAAATGGACAGTTACTTAGAAGTGTGTAACAAAGCACGACGATTAGACCGCGAGGGATACAGAATCGTTAAAAAAACAAAACTAGTCTCTATTAATAAACCAGTAATCACACAACCCCAGTGCCAACAACTACCAATAAAAAATCAAAATTTCGGTAATAACTATAGGCCCACACAGATGCCGCAATTCCCCTCCCTCCGCAAATGAATTATTAAATGATGCCCAAAGAATTCAATATTTAACAGGTAAATTGACCGGTCCCGCTTTAAAAATAATCGCAGGCATCATTCCATCAGGCGAAAACTATTCATCAATTTGGGAAAGTTTAGTTGAAAATATCAAGATAAGAGAGCCTTAGGTTGTCATTACATGTCAATACTGTTCAATATAAAACCCGCCGCTAATACTTCCTTGTCTTTAAATAGTTATGTTGAAACTTTCGACGCTGCTGTTTCAGCTTTAGAGCAATTAAAAATAAACGATTTAAAGGATTTCATTCTTTTAAATATTGCAATGCGCAAAATCGATGTTGCTACCGCCCACGCCTTTGAATCTTTTATCAGAGACAAGGAAATTCCTTCCTATAAGGATTTCATAGAATTTACAAAACGCGCAAAAGTGCCTTTCGAATGCGAGGATATTTCTCTCATTGATGAAACGACGGTGGCCAACACCGTAGAACGGTGAATATACTAGAAAGATTCGACGTGTCCTCATAAGTCTCTGTAGCATAATTGGTTAGTGCATTGGGCCGGATTCCCAAGGATGCGGGTTCGAATCCCGTCAGGGCGACATGAGACTAGTTGCTTTTTTCTAGTATATTTTCTTGTTTAATATTTATCACATAAAAATAGCATTGTAAAATGCAAAATTAAAACGTTATAATGTTACTTTGTTGGACTACATATTTTTTCTAAGCAATGACCCAAACCTAAGATTCCTTCTAAATGATCTTGGATTGTTTTATTAACCAAAATGTCTAATTCAACATTATCTTTATTTTTGACTGCTATCGGAGTACCATTTAAAATGTTATTACTTTCATATTATTTGAACAGGCATCTTTGTAAAGAACATCTAATACTTTCAACATTGTAGGATTCGAGTTCACTAACTTATTTATTTTAGAGTGCCAACCCTTAACACTATTGTTAGTTCTCAGATGTTCTTTATAAAATGACCATTTCCCAAAAGAAAACTCTATGCTCCATCCAAGAACTAACGAAATAATCGTTGAATTTCACAACATTCTTATTTTTATGCGAACAGTCTTGCATGATGTACAAAAAACCATCTTCGACCAGATTGTTTGGTAACAATGCTAAAGCACAACATAAAGCGACATGAGTTTTATGAACTAGTGATTTGGTTACTTAAACTTAATTCTTTTGCTTTTTCGTACACAGCTTTTTTAAAATGAAAATAACAGCCTGTTACTTCGCATTCTGGAAAAACATAACGCACGGCTTCCATAGCAGTAACTTCAAAATCAACTTCAAATCTTTTCGGACACCATTCAGGAACCACTGCTTTGATAACTTGCAACAATGTTTCGTACGTTTTTTTGTGTTGTATTTAATAATAATGCATACAACAGCGGAACAACATTAGAAGTAGTATCTGTGCTTCCTAAATCGCCATGGATACTGTACATTTGCTTGAATGGTTTGGGTGACACTTTAAAAGTACCATCGGCTAAAAAACAACTAGTTTCTTTTAAGAGCTTTTTTGCATTTTCAGTGGCAAATATCAATATTTTTTGCGCTCCGTCGGAGAACTCTGCCATTTAAAAATTACTTTTATAAAACCTTGGTATCTCTACATCTGCAACAGTTTTAAACCTCGTCTTTTGAACTCCATGCTCTTTATTTCTGGCTTTGTATAATCTGTGTTTTACAGATTTAAATGATGGTACTGACGCGACTAAGTTTAATTCACGATCAGTAACTTTCAACATTTCTTCATTAAAAATAGATGGCAAACCATTAGATTCTGTGGTTGCGCGTTTTTTGCATTTTTCTAAAGCCAATTTCATAAAGTTTTGTGCAACATTTGGTTGACAAATGTGCGGGGTCCCTCAATACTCGATTGTCCTTAGTAACAGTAGAACATTTACATTTTATTGTTTTGCGATTAACACAACTCCACTTAGTCGTTAAAAGCTCACTTCCTCAGTTTTCAATAGAGGTAACTCGCCGTTAAATAACCAACTTTCCAGCCTTGCATAACAAATAACTATTGTTATATAAGAGATAGTCTAAGAGCCCGTGAACCCCAGACCTTCGTTATTTTATAAAAGCTGTAAGTTTGTCAGCGCATGCTCCCAACACAGGTAAGAACGTTTGACCATTATGAAGTTTGGGTTACCCTGGCTTTGGCAGGTAAACGGTACTAAAGGTGTGTAAAATACCGATCTAAATTCATCAAATAATAGTGTGATTTTTTCAAAAATCACGTCATTAATTGCCAGACCCTTAACATCGTGGCAACCCCTTGCCTGACACCCTTAGGCTCGAGTTCACCAACTTATTAACCGACCGATTAACACCAAACGTAATTTAAATGACATTGCATTTCAGCCATTTGTTTGAAGTTGTAAGGGACAGAACGATGTTGTAAACCATGGTTATCTAATCGACAGTTGGTGAACTCAGTTCTTAATGTTCATGAAATTATAATTCTACTTACGTTATAGTATAAAAGCTGATTTTTATATATAATACTTGGGTAATAATTAAATGATGTTTCCTCATAAGCCAGACATTTTTGATAGTTCCAACCCCTTGCCAGACAAGCATGTAAATCTTAAGTAGAGATCCATGATTAAAATGACTTATGCAAATAAATTGTTTGGCACAGATTTATATAACTAATTATCTGTGTAAATTTTAAAGACATTTGATGCTACAACTACCACCTCTTAAGGACCGCTGTCATCTCGGAATGCGCGCATTCGCGCACCGTCAAGGACCGCTGGCATCTATAGATGCACATTAAACCTCGCCCTACCTCACCCGATTCTGACCCCAATTACTATAAACTAACGTCTTATTATCCTATGCGGTTTGTGGCGTTCTAAAGAGAAATACATTTCGCGTCCCTTCATTACCTACACAGACAACCAACCAATAGAAAGAAATTAAAGAAAACGGCTTCAAAGTCAAACAATTCACATTAATTCTAAACAGTGCCATTCTTTTGTTGTTAATGCTTCTAACAATATAGTAACAAGGGTTGTAGAAGAGTTATCATGTCCAGATCATGAAGAGGCTGATACCAAAATAGTCTATCATGCGTGCAGTATTCCATATCAAGTTAATATTGTGATCAGAAGTGTCGACACTGATATTGCAGCTATCATGCTTGGTCATATGGACCATCTACAAAATGATTCACTTATTTTTACTTTCAGTTCTCATTCGAGCGTTGTAGAGTAAACACACGACCATATTTAATAATTTGTTTGCATCTACCCTCACTATGACGAAGTGTTACAGTTGTTCTAAATTATTAAATAAAAAACCACTGTTTTGGAATGCAGCCGTTGTCAAAAAGTGGTACATGCCACCACTATTTGCTCTGGATTAAGTGGCAAACAACTTGCAGCTCTCAAAGCCGCCGAAAACCTGGAGTGGACTTGTAACGATTGCAACCAGGATTCTTCCCGTAGGAGATCATTCCACACGCTTGCCGACTGTGAAGATGAAGAAGATGACGAAGAAAATGCACCATCAGGTACTGTTTCCGACATGAAACAAATGCTGCAAGAATTAAAAAAAGAAGTGAAAAGCATTGTGACGCAGGAAATACGGGCCATTGCAACTTCGCTACAGTACTGCAGTGATAAGGTAGATGAATTTGCAGAATCTGTGGATGCACTGACCAGTAAAGTCAAGGATATGGAGAGAAAAATTACCCATCTGGACAACCAAAATAGATCTTGTTTGCTCAAAATTGAACACCTGGAACAGCGTAATGTAGAATTGGAACAGCAGTTGCTAGATGATCAAGTCGAGATCGCAGGTATTCCAGACTCAAATGACCTAGACCTACCTAAACTCGTGGAAAGCTTAATGGTGAAACTTGGAGCCCCTAAAGAAGATGTGCTTTCGGTGAAGCGGCTTCCGTCTCGCCAATCTGGACCAGGATCCGTCTACGTGCGAGTTCGCCAGGAGACCCGTAAGCAGCTGATTTTCTCTGCCCGTAATTCAACGACCGTCGCAAAAGATCTCGTGCCTAATCTATCTGGAACACTGGCTTCTGAAAAAATCTACGTAAGAGAGGCGTTAACTTCCTATCACAAAAACCTTCTGTGGCAGACTAAGCAAGATTTGAAAGGCGTTTTCAAGTTTATTTGGATCAGAGACGGCAAAGTGCTAGTACGTAAGAATGAAAATGCAAAAATATATAAAATTAGATCTAAGAATGATATCCAAAACCTTTTATCCAGCACTAATAATAATTAATAAAAAAAATAACTTAGTCGCAACCCTAATTTAATATCTTACTAAAATAATTAATGGATTTCGAAGATGAAAATAATGTCACGGAACTATTTAATTGTTTGGATTTTGCACACCGTTTAGTGCCTAACAAACGACACAACCTAACTTTTATGCATGTTAACATAAGATCATTAATCAAAAATTTTTCCAAAATTGAACAGATAATAAATATCGCAGGTTCGTCAGTAGATATCCTAGTACTCACTGAGGTGAATATTTCCGATAATATCAAATCTTTGTTTAACTTGCCGGGATATACTATGTACACCGAGCTACGAAGAGTTAAAAAAGGTGGCGGAATAATTGTTTACATTAAAAACAAATATAAGTTTAAACAAAGTAAAGTCACAATATTACACTTTGAATGTCTTTTAGGTACAATCACTTTCACTAACTACTCGATATCACTGTGTGCCGTATATCGGCCGCCTTAAAATAATAAACAACACTTTATTGTAGAAATAGAAAAAATATTTCACCGGTCAACTAACACGGATTTGATATTTATCGGAGATATAAATATTAACCTCAAGCTGGATAATCCTATTAAGAAATCATACTTAGACATTATGAGCGGGTTCGGTCTTTCATGCGGTATCACTGACTATACTAGGATAGAAATGTTGAACGGTCTAGTAACCAAAAGCTGTATTGACCATATTTTTATCCGATCTCGCATGATAGACGTTCACACGGCCGCGCTCTGCACCGTACTGGCTGACCACCGAGTTACAGTAGCAACGTTAGCGAATGATTCTATTGTACGGGATGCTCCTATTTATGTGACTCGGCTTAACAACGATAAATTAAAATCATCATTGGAAAATGTTGATTGGGATTCCACATTAAATATGAACTGTCCGAATGGGATATATACATTTATTAATAATAAGTTTAATGAGTGCTACGATGAATCTAAATATGTAAAAAAATATAGTAATTCGAAACGTAATAATAATGGGTGGGTAAATAAAAACATTATAAATCTATGTAAAAAAAGAGATCAATTATTTTCAGATTGGATAAAAGACACAGGTAACAAGGGACTTAGAATAAAATATAATAAGATAAGAAATAAAACAAACAAGGTCATACAAAAAAATAGAAACAAACAAATAAGAGCGGAAATTAACAAAAATAGACACGACACTAGGAAATTATGGCAAATAATAAACAATATATCAGGAAAAGTAACAAAATCGATTGATAATATAATAATAAAAGCATTTAGCGAAGATAAACTTTTACAAAATTTAGCTAACAATTTTGCTAACAAATTTCAGGAAAATGTTAAATCTATTATTCACAACTGCCAAAATAATTTATTAAATACAAATGACTACACTAGATCTATAGACAAATCTATGTTTTTCCCGAAAGCAACAAATTCTGAAATACATAAAATTATAAAACGTCATATCAACCCGCAAAAAGCCCCGGGTGTTGATGGCATCCGTGCGGTTGACATAGTGAAACTTTCTGATAGAATTGTGGGCGCCATAACACGGTTTATAAACACTAGTATAGAAACCGGACTGTACCCCAAAAAGTTAAAAACAGGCATTGTCCGGCCTATCCATAAAGGTGGCAGCACCCATGATTATGACAAGTACCGGCCTATTACTATTTTACCAGTACTGGATAAGGTAGTAGAAAAATTTATATGCGGAAAATTACAAAAATTTTATTCAGAAAATAGTATTTTGTCGTCGCAACAATATGGTTTTCAGCCAAATAAAAGCACTACGCTGCTGTTGTCTCACTTTACAGATGAAATCAACAACTACTTAAACGAAAAAAAACATATTCTAATAGTGTTTATAGATTACAGTAAGGCATTTGATACTTTACGTCACGATCTGCTAATTGAAAGGCTAGGCATCAGCGGTGTAAGAGGCAAACTGCTGAAATGGTGCAAAAACTATCTCGATGACCGCAGCTACCAGGTTAAAATAGGAGACATGCTTAGTGAAGAGGTAAAGGTTACTGAAGGTACCGCGCAAGGGTCAGTTATTGGTCCCTTGCACTATTTAACTTATGTGAACAACCTAAATCACGTCATTAAGCACTGCACTGTCTACCAATTTGCTGACGACACGTGTTTGGTAGCAGTCGATAAAGATCCAATTGTTGCACAAAACCGGGTACAAGCAGACTTTACTGCAATATGCAGGTGGTCGCACGATTCAGAGCTGGTCCTTAACGCAGATAAAACTAAGCTTATGTTCGTCCGCTCTAGTCGCAATAATTATCTTTGTAGTAAACCCGTTAAAGTAGTAGCCCACAGTCATGATTGTCTTCACGCAAATCTACCATGTTCTAGCAGCTGTTTAGAAATTGAGCAAGTAACTGAGTATTCATACCTTGGCTTAGTGATTGATAATAGATTCAATTGGTCGAAACATATAGATAAAGTATGCAACAAACTAAGAGCCATCTTGGCAAAATTTTATATAATTAAATGTAAAGTACCATTTGATATTCTACTAACAATGTATAAAACATTGGTAGAAAGCATTATATCCTACGGTCTCAGCAGCTATGGCCGTACATATAAAACATATTTAGAACAAATATATAATTTCCAGTATAGGCTTCTTAAACTGTTGGTTCCCCTCAAAATAAAAATTAAATATACAGAGGACCCCGCTGGACTTTTTAAGTACTGTGGAGTTTTACCTATATCCGAGAAAGTTAAATATAATTTGCTTGTCGAAAATTACTTTAACGAAGAAATTCAAGTACCGATAAATCACAAAATAGCTACTAGAAAAATAACTAACAAAGAACTTTATATTCCCATATCTAACAACGAATACGGTAAAAGAACATCTCAATATTTGATACCCCGTCTTATGAATAACTTACCAATCGCAATCAAAGATAAAATCAATCATAATAACATTAAAAGAATTCTTAAAGTATATTTCCAAACTTAAAAAAAGAAATTTGTTATGTCGAGGAATAGGAGCAACCTTTATAACGAGCGCACACGCACAAGCGCACTATTGTTCTATTGATTTTATGCATGCGCTGCTGTCTTGAAACTCGTCGTTTTATTTTATTTTTTTCTCTGTGGGCTTAGATTAATAACTCTTCGGCGTTATTATTCTAAGTTTGTGGGTATGGCCACTCGCTCAAACATTCTGTATGATAAATACTTATGTGCACCTACCCGATTGTTGAAAATTAATTATGTTTTATAATTCTGTAGTTGGTTGCTCTTTATTAAGTTATTTTTGAGAACCTAGTATCTAGATAAACTTAATTTAGGTTTTAAGATACTACTAAACCATGAATGTAACATGTTTATTGGCAAATGCATAAATAAAAAAAAATAAAAAAAAAATTTGGATGCTGATAGGCACTGGGAAGAACTTGAAATACGTAGACCTCACAGAGATATACGTAAAGTTAGGAAAATCTTTTTGCAAGAGCTTACCAGGATTCCATGCGATCATAGGTTGTGATTATAATCCCCTATTTTTCCGATAAGGAAAGTTGAGGCCTTATAAAATATTCGGTAAACACGAATTATTTAAAAATAATAATGACCAACAAAGCACTTTTAATTATTACCCAAGTATTATATAAAAATCAGCTTTTATACTATAACGTAAGTAGAATTATAATTTCATGAACGTTAAGGGTGTCTGGCAAGGGGTTGCCACGATGTTAAGTGTCTGGCAATTAATGACGTGATTTTTAATAATATTCTGAAGGTAATACCAAAAAATCACACTTTATTATTTGATGAATTTAGGTCGGTATTTTACACACCTTTAGTACCGTTTACCTGCCAAAGCCAGGGTAACCCAAACTTCATAATGGTCCATCGTTCTTACCTGTGTTGGGAGCATGCGCTGACAAACTTTCAGCTTTTATAAAATAACGAAGTTCTGGGGTTCACGGGCTCTTGCTCTAAGAGCAAAGTCTTTTTTTTTGCTGCGAGTGCTGACTTTAAATCACGAACTAAAATATAGACTACTCAGCACATTGAGTGATTTAAAGGCACGAGACATCAGAAAAATTTGCTCTCGTGTTGAACATACAACTTTTTCACCTCTACCAGCTAGAAAAGTATTACAGGTGAGAAAAACAACATTGAAGGCAACATTCAATAATATTACGTCTTTAATAAAAAAAACAATCGTATTTATCTCATTTGTTATTAGATTTTAATCTTATATTTATACTCGTATCATGCATGCGACCGACCTCATTTCGTCCATACTCTTTATTTCAAACCTTTGGTACCCGAGTATTTTATTTTTTATGCTTAATAATTCATGTCCAACGACATAAAGCTATTTATTTTTGCACATAATAATTTTAAAAGTCTCATCCTTGTCACTCTATTTATTTTTTCTTAATTATTTCAAAAAGTGGTGTAAATTGTTACATAATCACTTTGCCTCACGCTCGCAGCAAAAATCGATTTTGCTGAGAGTTTTTACGCGCCAAAGCGCCCTTTTCGTACTACTGGAGAGGTTAAAAACTACGTAGTATAATTTAAAATATTACGTAAATACCAAGGAGTTTTAAACAATGAGGTTGATAGTTTGAAAAGAGTATGGATGAAATGAGGTAACGCATGTATGAAATAAATACAAAACTAGGAAAATTTGTTAAATAAATAATAAGATGCCATATAAATAATTATAAAAATGAAACGTTTTTATTAGAAAAAAAAAACAAAGTTACAGTAGGTAAAGGAGGAGGGCGCGCTTCGATACATAGATTTTGGCTTCAAGTAGGTATTAGGAGCTTTCCCTCCATCTTTACTTTAACAGCTTCATCATGATGATTTTTATGTTTTGCATGTTCAATGCTATGGTAAATTTTAATAGAAAAATATTTGAAAAAATCGACTCGGCTCACAAGTTATTTTTAGGTAGGACGAACCTACAGTGCTACAGCTACAGCGAACAAAAAAGAAAAATATTTTTTTATTAATGTACGGACTAAATAAGTGGGATGCGAACTTAAATAACACACCTAAGTTAATTTAATGCCGCCCGACTGTACAACCTGTGTCAAACTGTCAGAAACGGAATAGCAAATAAACATGCAGTAAGCATAGAAAAAAAATATAAAAAACCCACGACGACGGGTAAAACTTAATCGAAAAAGGATTAAAAAAAATATGGAAATTACAAAATAAAAACTATGCAGTCCTATGTGAAACGTCAAGGATAAAAATAAAAAGAGTTAAATAATTTTCAGACATTCCCCCGACTAAGAGTGGATGTAGGTAGGTACTATACATAATTTATCCACCTATTCATGAATTACAAAGGCAAGAAAATTTCGGACTGCCATTACATGCCCAGAAATGAACTAATATGTTGCAGTTTGGTTTTTTTTTATATATAAATAGAGTGGGGTGATGGCAATGGCAGCCAAATTATTAAAATTTTAGTCCGTCATTAGTTAGGTTCAGAGAGAAACGCAACTGGACCCAATAGATCATTTTTAACTTGGAGTCAATTCTATTGTTGTGTTTTATCTATCCTGTGAGTCGCGGTAAAAACCATGAAACAAAAGAGAGCAATATTAAGGATCATAAAAATCGGGCTTAATCTATAATTTTACGATTCTTATTTGTACTTAGCTTTACATAATTACTTTTAAACAAACTCTAAAGAATTTCTAAGTCTTAAACCCTTTAATATATCGGCCTATGTTACCGATAATATCGGCAATTCAAATTATACGTTTCACTGAATCCATCACTTTTGCTTAATTATCATATGAATATAACAATATACAAATATAATTTTTTTTCTCCAATACAAACTATACTACTATTGGGTAGTACTTATTGACGTAAAGTAGTACGTTAGGTAATTTTGTAAGAAACCGTACGTATGAAGATATTACTTCAAATACATTTTCTACATGACTGTACAAAAATAAAATGCAAAAAATATATGGAGGCAGTTGAGCATATGAGTTGGGGGCAATAGGTAAAAAAAAAAAAAAATTATTCTGGGGGCAATGGGTACTATTTATAGGGGTCAGAAGGGAATAAAAGAAAATTATAAAAATATTAACCCACTTACTCCTACGGTGCGTTATAACGCCACTAAAGAGAATTTACAATTACCCTCAGATTAGTCGTAATAAATGTCATATCTGACTGCTATTTTTTATCTCGTGTCATTTAGTACTAATAAAGGTTTGATTACGTGCAGATGCTGTGATTGTGCTACTCGAAAATTGGAAATTTATTTGTGTTTAAAAGTTGCGAATTTTTTTTTTTCGATAATGTCGTCAAAAAGGTATGTTTGTCTTATATTATTTGTATAAAAAATAACTACTTGACATTAATTTTATAAGTTGAAAGTGTGATCAATGAATATGTGTTATATTCGTATATTATATTGTACAATTACTGCCTTTTTTTATCAAAATATCTCATGGGCGTTATAACGCCCCGTAGTAGAATCGGCGTCTATCATATTTTTCTATTGCATTACAGATTGCAAGGAGGAAAAGCTTTAAATTTGCATGAAATAATAGATGCATTGCAAACAGTTGATGACGATGTTCCTTTTCCTTCGGCTGTATCAATTTTACCACCAGAAAATGCAAACGCAGAGGTGACTGATGAGGATTCGGGTGATGAAGATTTTGTTGATATAAAAAATCTCCCAGGTAAGTGGAATAATTTCACACTAGTTGGAAATCTCAGAATTTTATTGTTGCAGTCAAGCATCGGACAATAGTTTTAACTTTGACCTTACTTACAGGTTCACAACTGAGGGCGGAAGCTGAACCAATTACGACAGTTCAACATCTGAAGATGAAGAAGATGAAATTTCCCTGTCTCGTCTCGCCAAACGAAGGCGTACTGTAGAATCTCCTACACGAACTCATAGCCCTGATGATTCTCTGAGAAATATGCTAAACCCTTCTCCCATGCCAAGTACATCGACCAGTGAAAGTGTAGTTCCACCTACTGTATCAAAAAACCAAATTTATAAATGGCGTAATCGTCACAATCCTAATAGTTATACAGAATGGGAAAAGGTTCAGGCCCCTAACAATATGCAGCCTCCAATTTATTATTTTGAATCTATGTTTACCGATGATGTCATTCAATTGCTTGTGCTCTACACAAACTTATACGCCAGCCAAAAGAATAAACCAAGCAATGTAACCTGTAGTGAAATGAAGTGCTTCTTAGGTATTCTTTTATTTAGTGGCTATGTTGTGTGGTCCCTCGTAGGTCCATGTACTGGGAAAAATCAGCCGATACTACTTTTCCCCTCATTTATAATGCCATGTCACGAGATCGATTCAATTTTATAATATCGCATCTCCATTGCTGCGATAATACAGAAGTAGTGGGCAGTTCTGATAAGTTTTAAAAATTGCGTCCTTTGTTTGATTTATTGAATAAAAACTACTTAGGTATGGCCCCTTTAGAAGAAAATTATAGCATTGACGAAGCAATGGTACCGTATTATGGTGGCCATAGTTGCAAGCAGTTTATACGCGGTAAGCCAATAAGGTGGGGGTACAAACTATGGGTCGGGGCAACGAGGCTTAGTTACGTGTTGTGGTTCGATCCATACCAGGGCCACGCTGAAACTGTACCACCAGCATATAAACAGTTTGGGCTGGGATGGAGTGTGATTAAGTGATTTGCAGATATATTACAGTCACAGCACCCTAATCTGCATTTCCATTTATTTTTTGACAATTTTTTCTCGTCGATACCACTTTTTCATGAGTTAGGCAACCGAGGTCTAAAAGGCACAGGTACCATCCGCGAAAATCGCACATCTAAATGCCCACTACCCCCAAACTCAGAATTCAAAAAACAGAAAGGGGTACTTTCGAATGCAAATCCAGTAATCCGGGAAATATTCTTGTTTGCAAGTGGAACGACAACAGTGTTGTTTCAGTTGCTTCAAATGTGGAAACGATCGAACCATTGCATAGGGCAACTCGCTTTTCGCAACAATTGAAGCGATACGTACAAATCAATCAACCTGCCATGATAAAAAAATATAACGAAAATATGGGAGGTGTTGATCGTTCTGATCAAAACATTGGCCTTTATCGAACTTCTATACGAGGAAAAAAATTGTATTTTCCTTTGATTGCCCACTGTTTGGATATGTCAGTGCACAATGCCTGGCAGTTATACAAGCATGGTAAAGGTGAATATGATCATCTCACTTTTCGAAGGGCAGTAGCTAGAAGTTTGCTAGAAACTTATAAGAGTGATGGACTTTTTTTTTGGCGGGTAGGAGAAAAACAAGTGAACATAGTACTCTACTAAAAATTTATTAAAAAAATACAAGTATTATTTTCCTATTAATTCACTATTTTTGGACAAAGTAATATTCATAATTCAACATATATTGTTGGTTCACATATATGTTCACCGATTAGTGTTTAATTTGCACTGTCCTGTCACACACGCCATCACACACACAATACATCACTTTCTTCACCACCAATGGCCAGCATTGCAGCAGTAATGGAGACACAGCAGGCGCTCGAGGCGAGGCTCTTCAAAAAGATGTCTGATCTAGAAGCTCAATTGAAGGCAACACCACCACAAGCGGAGAACTCCCTTACTCAAATCCGGGAAGAGCTGCAAGACTTTAAATCGCAAATGATTTCTGTACTTCAATTACTGCGTGAGCAAATCTCCAGTCTGTGTAAATCCATCGATGAAATTGAGATGCGGCACCGAAGAAAATATATACTGGTGAGCGGAGTTCCCGAAAGTAATAGTGACATATCTGAGTTTGTTGTAGACCTTTTTAAAAGTAAGCTGGGCTTGGATATTTGCACTGAGAAGCTCTCTGCATGTTATCGCCTTGGCAGTATTAAGGAAGGAAGGGTTCGCCCAGTGCTTGTGCGTTTTGCTGAGCACTCGTTAAAGGTTGCAGTCTGGAGCAAGAAAACGGCTCTCAAAGGCACTCCACATACTCTTTCAGAGTTTCTAACCCGTGCCCGCCAAGCAGTGTTCCTCAATGCACGCAAGAGGTTTGGAATAAAGAGGTGCTGGACCATGGACGGTAATGTGTTTGTTAAACTGAGGGACGGTTCCAGGCAGCGTCTGCATACCACTGAGGACCTTTCAGCCATTCCTCAGTCTGAAGATGAACCTCTACACTCTGACCCTGCTACCAGTTCACCCGAGTCGCGGACTCGGCCGAAACGTATGGCCCGTGCGAAAAAGTAATGTTTGTTAAACTGTATACTTTAGTTCCTTTTAACTTTTAATTTTAATTAACTTTTCCTACGCATCGTAAGTCTTTCGCATTAATTTTTCAGTCTTTGATATCATTTGTTTGTTTCACTGATCTGTATCACTAACTACCCCGTAATTTTGTTTCTTTTCTTGGAACCCTGAACGAACTCAGATTTTATAATTTAATTCCTAATTTTTAATTGTCATTGACAGGGTAGTATATTTTTTTTTGTATAACAATATTGATTGACATTGACGTTTGACAATGACAACAGCTTTTTTTAGAAGCGTTTCGTTTCACCATATTTTTTGTTCTAGTTCACAGATTAGTTATAATTTTTTTTTCTCGCACTGGCCTGCTGCTATTTATAAACCTTTTTTTTTGTGTAATGCTTAATATCTGTAATCTCTCACCACTCTCAACCGACAGGATGGTTTTAGTTTTAAGTAGAAAGGAAATAACCTTTATTATTTTTAATATTTATATTTTTTTATCTATATATATATATATATTATTTATCATTATCTCATATTTTTTCTTTATATTTATTTGTATAGCGTGTTATGTCAGACTCTGATGATTATTATTCTGCAGATGACAGTACCTGCTCTTCGTTCCGATCTCTTGATTGCTCCATCGATGACTCAATTAGCACAGCCCTGGGTCGAGAATTTGACTGCCTCACTTGTAGTTTTAACGTGTGCCACATTAATGCTCAAAGCATACCTTGCCACTACACTGATCTTCTTGACACATTCTCCACTGGATCCGTTCATGCCGTTCTGATTTCTGAAAGTTGGCTTAAGCCTTGCCTAAATAGTGCTTGCTACTCTATACCCGGGTACAGTTTAATCAGGAGTGATCGTGTGGGTAAGGGCGGTGGTAGCTTGGCAATCTACTTGGCCAGCCGATTCCAGTAAATGGGGTGAATAGAAATGAAGGGGTCAATAGAAACAAAACCAAAAAAGTTTTTTATACTTCATTAGATACACTTCAGTACCCTAAATTCTACTAAATATATGGTTATTTTAAAATGGTATCATTTTTTTTATTACCTGGCAACACCGGATTGCTCTGAAGTTAGTAGAAAGTGAAAAAAATGCGTTTTAGTGCACGTCATCAAATTACGTTAGTAAGAGCTGTCTAAAACTTTACAGTTTTGAAGTGGAAAAAGGTGTTTCCGTCGAATAAAAATTGGGAAGTGGTGTTGAAAAAGTCTTCAGGATAAATTGTAACAAATTGTAAGTATAATGGGTAATTCGAATTAAAGGAATCGAAGAAACAGTGACGAGAGTAGATTTGAATTGAGATTTGAGGTTAATAGAAACGAGGAAGGGGTGAATAGATACGTAGTATGGGTTCAATAGAAACGTCATATGGGGTTAATAGAAACAAGAAAGTCTGAATAGAAACGAATGAGGGTGTATAGAAAATTATCCGTTAGGGTTGTCTCAATCACACGACACGTAACTAGCTCGGAATTTAAATAATTGAGTGAAGCTTCACTACCTACCTACTTTTATTATTATGTACTAGTTCTACTTCGCTATGTATAATATTATTAAGTATAACTTCGCTTTGTTCGCTTCGCTTCGAAATATTTTATGATATTAGTAAACAAAACGCATATTTTTCGTTGCTGTTCAACCAATCCTTTCTCATTAGGTAATCACTGTTTGTCAGTTTTTGATACCTATCCATATAGCGTAGGGACATCCAAATAGACGCGACGAAGGACTTTGATTTAATAATATTAAGTGAATTGACAGTAATAATGTCATTGTATTATAATGTAATTTTTATTTATATTTTGACAACCCTAACATTTTTTTCTATTGACCCCTTACGTCGTTTCTATTGACACAATATGCAGTCTAAATAGAAACACATAAGTATTTCGCATAATTTAAGCAATTCGCGAAAATTACCGTCAAATTTGTTATTTTAATAAATAATTCTTACATGGACTCACAACATGAATACATTTTTTACCAAGTAAATAGGTATTAAATAAAAGAAAATCAGTCCGAAACTCAAAACTCGTGTCTATTCACCCCGTTTTACGGTATCGCATTCTGTCAGCGTCTTCCAATGTTGGGTGTATGGAACACCTATTTGTTGAGGTCGACGTCAAGGGTGCTAAAGTTGTTCTTGGAGTTGTATACTGCCCCCCTTCCGTAAATTTTATTTCTGACTTAGATACGCTTCTCCATACTTTCTCCACTGATTATAAACACCATATTATCATGGGTGATTTGAACACCGACATCCTTAAAAATTCGGCTGCTTCTCGCAAGCTCCAGTCACTAGTTAAATCAATTAATCTTTCCCTTTTACCTCATGGTCCCACTCACCATAATCTTGCCACTGATGATACATGGATTGACCATATTCTCACCTCTTCTCCTGATCTTGTTCTCAAACATGGGCAAGTGCCTGCTCCATGCTTCTCCAAACACGACCTGTTATTTCTAGCATATAAGCTAAAACCTCCGAAGCCTAAGCCAACTGTAGTCTCTATGCGCAACTTTGCTAGACTGGATGTGGAGAAATTAACTAAAGATGCATGCTCCATCGATTGGTCTCCTATTATAAAGTCTAATTCGATTGACGATATGGTGACCCTTTTTAACTCCGCGGTTCTCAAACTGTATGACGCTCACGCGCCGCTTAAAAATGTTAAAGTCAAACGACCACCAGCACCGTGGATTACCCCTGCCGTTCGGATAGCCATGAGACGTCGTGATCGAGCGTTTCGAATTTATAAACGACATCGTACCGACGACCTTTGGAAATCCTTCAAATCAGCCAGAAACCGGTGCAATCAGATGGTTAGAAGAGATAAACGCCGATACATCCACAATAACGTCCTTGAATCTTCTCCTGCTAACATCTAGAAATTTCTTCGCACGCTTGGAGTTGGTAAACCTCGTGATCCACATAAACCTTCTTTCACCACTAATGAACTCAACAAGCATTTTTCTTCCGTCACCCCGCTTGCAAACAGCGAGCAACTGTCTCCAACATCTCTTCAGCTCCTTCTTGTTCAGCACCTGCATTCTCATTTACCCCTCTATCTGAAGATGAAGTCCGTAAGACTGTTCTTTCGATCAAGTCTAATGCCATTGGCTGTGATGATGTCAGTCGATTCATGATTGGCCTATTGCTTGACTGTTTGCTTCCCATATTGACACATATAATTAACTTCTCTCTACAGACCGGCACTTTTCCTACATTATGGCGTAAAGCCATTGCTATTCCTTTGCCTAAAACCCAAAACCCAAGATCCCTTAACCATTACAGACCTATTTCCATCCTTCCTTTCCTCTCCAAGATCCTTGAAGCTGTTGTCCACAAACAGTTCTCATCCTTTATCCTATCCAATGACCTGCTTAGCCCTTTCCAGTCCGGATTTAGACCCGGGCATAGTAGACATGCGAGTAGGTTTTGAGGCTACACGATTGACTGTGTTAGTTTTAATAGATTTCTCCAACGCTTTTAACGCAGTCGACCATGATATACTTCTTACGATGCTCTCCCGTTTATCTATTTCCACTACTACCCTATCTTGGTTTTCTTCTTATCTTCGCGGTCGCCAGCAAGCCGTTCGTGTTGATCGGACTTTGTCCGACTGGTGCGACTTGAAGGCTGGTGTTCCGCAAGGCGGTATTCTCTCTCCCCTTCTCTTTTCATTGTTCATCAATTCTCTCACAGCCCATTTTGCCTCTTCTTTCCATCTTTATGCCGATGATCTGCAACTATATGCGCAGCATGACATTCACAATTTGAATGTTGCAGTCGCGTCACTCAACCGTGATCTTGAATGGATTTCTGAATGGTCGTCCAACTATGGTATTTCTGTAAACGCTGGCAAATGCCAAGCTATTGTCGTTGGTAGCTCGAGACAAATAGTACGTCTTAACTTACACGACTTAACCACCTTAAAATACAATGGCATTGATATACCCTACACTGAGCAAGTCAAAGACCTTGGTTTGACAATTGACTCGTGCCTCTCCTGGACATATTATATTGACGTTGTTTCCATGAAGGTAACCAATGCCCTTAGAGCTCTATACAGGTTTAAGTTCTTTCTCCCATCTAGCACTAAGATTGCGCTTATACAGGCTCTTGTCCTCCCAATTATTGATTACGCTGATGTTTGCAGCACTGATCTAAATGAAAATCTTCTCAGTAAGTTGGATCGTCTTCTCAACAACTGCATCCGGTTCATATATGGGTTGCGCAAATACGACCATATTTCTACCGTCAGCAACAGAAATGGCTTCCAATCCGTGAGCGTAGGAACCTTAGAGTGTTGTGTACTCTCTTCAACCTCCTCTTCGATCCACTTACCCCAGAATACCTGAAATCTCGGTTTCAATTTCTGGGTGACTCCCATCAACGTGATCTTCGCTCCAGCAGCAATCTTCTTTTAAAAATTCCGCCCCATACTTCTGGCTTCGTCTCCCACTCGTTCTCCGTTACAGCAGTACAACTCTGGAACGCTTTACCCCTGAACATTCGTAGTGCCTCCAGTAAGTTTGTTTTTAAGAAACTGGTCCGAGAGCATTACTTGAGTTCTTTACCCTAACCTCGTCGTTTCTGACTAATGTACGCTATGTATTGTATTTTTATGAGTTATATGTATGTATAGTTGTATGTATATATATATTTATTAATATTTATGTATTATTCGTTTATGTAGGTATGTATGCATTCATGTACGTATGTGTATATTTATCTATAATGTTGTTAGCTTGTTAATCACTGTCTTTTTATTGTTTTTTTTTCCATTGCCGCCATGATCTCTCCTTTAACATCCTTTCCGGTTGACTGGTAGAGAATGCCTAAGGGCATTAAGTCCGCCATTTGCTGTATATGTGCAATAAAGAGTTAATAAAAATAAATAAATGGGAAGCGTGGACCGTCTCGTACTCCTGCTACTCACAGAGAAACTTCTCGATACGACAAAATCGATCATCTGATCGATTACAAAGAGAATCAACTAAGATGCACACTTTGCAAAAAAAACAAATTTCTTTTGTAAAAAATGTAATGTTCATTTACATCCCAAATTTTGTTTTGCTGCCTATCATACTAAAACATAATACTAATTTCATTTACTATGTAAAACAGATTTTAATATATAAGAAACTTAAAAATTCAACTTTTGTTTAATTATTTATACCTCTTCCGTACAAACTTGTGATAGTAGGGGATTCTCCTACCGGGCGTTATAACGCCCATAGTTTTCCAGCTTTTCCAGAAGACCAGGATTTTTTGAAGCAAACTTATCTGACCTATTTCTCCATTATTTTATTGAACACTGATAAAATAGCAATAGGTCTGTAGTTAGTGTATTCATAGTAACTACCATTTTTATAAATCGGCCTTTTAATAGCTTTTTTTTAACTGACTAGGATATACACATATTTATAAAATATGCTAAAACGGGGCTTATTTGGTCTCTTATATATTTTAAATCGGTTACTCGAATGTTATCGCTTCCAGGCGATTTTTCGCAAGATGAGTTAATAATTGTTTTTTTAGCACCCTTGCTCGTAAAGCTGATGTAATTCCACGGGTTTTAAATATGTAAAGCGGGTCATAAAAAACGCGTGTGTTACCAAAGCAAATAGTTAAGTTATAGTCCATACAAATTCCATAACAGTATTATTTGCCATTTCAAATACGGAACTGATCGTCGCCGCACAACTCCAGCTAGTGAGCAGCTCGCTGTTGCTATTCAAATTTCAAACTAATCGCCGCGCGGCGCCAGTCAATAGACAGTGTGCATTCACAGATTGAGTTTATTTAAAATAAAAAATAAACAGTTTATTCGGTAATTTAAAAACTTGGCTGCATGTTCTAGCGTCTTTGCCAACATTTTCACGCAGCCACGGCAGAAAATAATCCTCGCGTCATTTTTCTCAAATTTTTATTTCTTTGTACTTGTATTGTGAATATCTAAAATGACAACTTTCAATAATGAAGATATATTACTTCAACTCCACCGGATATACTAACAGAAGCGCGAACCGCATGCGACAGCTTGCTGCCATCAATATCCAAGGACAGATACAACCACGTATGAAAATTTATTGAAGTGGAAAAACATGAAAAATGCTAAGTCATTTTCCGAAAATGTAGTTTTGGCGTATTTTAATGAACTAGCTAGTAAATATAAGCCTAGCTCGTTGTGGACAACATATTCTATGCTGAAAAGTACGCTCAAGATGAAAAATGGTGTCGATATTAATTTATATTCAAATCTCATTACATTTTTTAAAGAAACGCTCTGATGGTTTTATAAAGAAAAAATCTAAGGTACTGTCATCAAATGACGTCGAAAAGTTTCTAAAAGATGCTCCAGATAGCCAGTACCTGGCAACAAAGGTCAGTTTGCCTCCTTATTTTATGTATTGATCTACCTACTGTACATACTCTTTTACATATTTTTAACGACCGTCTGTAAGCTAAGTATACCTTATCTAAAACATTTTTATTTATTTTTAGGTTGCGTTAATATTTGGTATTCATGGTGCATGTAGACGGCAAGAGCTTCACAATATTACCACAAAAGACATATCAAGGCAAAATGCTTTTAGTTAAAATCCCAAACACTAAAAACAAAATACCCCGATCTTTTATTATCGACGGCCCATTTTATGACGTGGTCAAAAATATGAAGCTCTGCGTACGACTAAGACAAAAAATAATCATTTCTTTCAGAATTACCAAAAAGGTAAATGTACTGCGCAACCTATTGGCATAAATAAATTCGGTGCCATGCCAAAGGAAGTCGCCAAGTTTTTAGGATTGCCGGATGCTGATTGTTATACAGGGCACAGTTTCAGAAGAACGTCAGCTACATTACTTGCTGATTCGGGAGCTGATATATTGACTTTAAAGCGGCATGGCGGGTGGCGTTCTAACGCAGTAGCAGAATCTTATGTAGAAGATTCCATCCAAAACAAAGCAAATATAAGTGCCAAAATAACTCAGACAATAAATTTGGAGCCACAAACGAAGAAGTTTTGCCCTGAGCCGCGCCCCTCTACTTCTACTGATGATACTTTTTTATTTACAACTAATGACGAATTACAATGCTCTTCTGCCGCATTTCAAGAAGTTTCGTCGTCTGCAACATTTACCCTAACACAAAACAATGACATTATGAATAGTAATAATAATAATAACATAATTAAAAAACCAACTACAACTACGTATCATTTTAATAATTGTAATTTCACTAACTGTTAACTTACATTCGGGAATTAAGACAATTGTTAGAGTGCATTCCTTCAAATAGTAGTATTGTATATTGTGGGGATATAAACATTAATTTACTAAAAAGAACAGATAGCACAGTTTTGTCATATGAAACATTACTTCATGAGTTTGGGTTCAGTAAGTGTATTAGTACAGTTACGCGAACGCTTACTCCAACAGCTTTGGCTCCTTGGTGTTTCATGGGATGAAGACCCGCCCGAGGATGTCGCTAAAGTCTGGAGAACCTTTTGTGACCAACTCCCAGTGTTGCAGGAGGTGAGAGTACCACGTTGCCTCACAGCTCAATCCGTTCAAACGTATGAACTGCACGGTTTCTATGACAGTTCCGAACTAGCCTACGGAGCAATCCTTTATATGCGCATCTTGTTCAACGACGGGTCCGTCAGGATCCTGCCGCTATGCGCTAAAGCTCGGGTTGCACCCATTAAGAAACTTTCGTTACCACGCTTGGAATTGAGCGCTGCTGTAGTTCTAGCAAATCTTGTAAAATTCGTTCTTGACATCTACAATCTAAATCTATCCTTTAATTCGATTCATTTGTGGTCTGACTCAACGGTCGTTCTATCATGGCTTCGTTCGCATTCTTCTCGTTGGAACACGTTTGTAGCCAATCGGGTTAGTCTAATCCAGGAAACCGTTCCAGTGGCATCGTGGCACCACGTCGCATCCGCGGATAACCCCGCTGACGTTTGCTCACGAGGCCAGCTGCCACGTGACCTACTTCACAACTCATTGTGGTGGTCGGGACCGATGTGGCTATCTAAATCACCCGATTCTTGGCCAAATTATTCAACATCTTCTATTTCTAACGATGTAGACGAGTTAGTGCGTGCGGAAGAACGTCGACCCGTCGTGTTAGTCACTGATAATAACGCATTGAACCTATCTTTAACGCCAATCGATCATCTGTTGAATCGCTATTCTTCAGTTGATAAAATAATTCGTATCATTTCGTATATGCGACGATTGCTTCCCAGTATAAGGAATCGTAATCTCAGTGTCATCCCCACTGAAATCGAAAACTATAATTCATTACTTTTAATCGTTAGACACGTTCAATCGACAGAGTTCGCTGAAGTAATTCAACGGCTCAAATCTAAACAACTATTACCCAAACCTTTTCGAAAACTTTTCTTGACGACGAGGGTGTCCTCAGGGTGGGCGGTCGGATCTCTCATGCTGGGATTGAATACGAACAAAAACATCCAGCCCTCTTGCCTTGCGCGCATCCCTTTACGTCAAAACTGATCGAATCCGTTCATCGTCAGCATTGCCATACTGGTCAAAATACGACTCACTATTTAATTCTACAACGATTTTGGGTCTTATCAGCAAAACGAGCCATTCGTAAGTGTTTGTCAAAATGTATCCGTTGTTACTGGACCCATCCCAAACCGCTGGAACCGTATATGGGTGATCTACCATCCTACCGTGTTAATCAAATCAAGCCATTTTCGGTGGTAGGTGTCGACTTCGGTGGACCATTTCGTATCAAAGTTAGTCATCATCGAGGCGCCAAGATCGACAAGGCATATCTATGCCTGTTCGTATGCCTCGCAACTAAAGCCGTCCACCTCGAGGTCGTGTCGACTCTATCTACCGAGAGTTTTATTGCAGCGTTGCGCAGATTCGTTGGTCGACGCGGTCGTTGTAACGTTGTCCATGCTGATTGTGGGACAAACTTTATCGGTGCCAGTAACTACCTATCATCTCTCGCGGAGGCTTCGCAGACTCAATCCATCCAATTCGATTTCAACCCACCCTCTGCACCTCATTTTGGAGGCGTATGGGAAATACAAATTAAAGCTGCTAAGTCGGTTATCGCATAGTCGGCAATCAAGTGCTAACGTTCGAAGAACTTAGTACCTTGTTCATTCAGATCGAAGCGGTTTTAAACTCGCGACCATTGTATCCACTGAGCGCTGATCCAAACGATTTAAACGTACTAACTCCAGGTCACTTCTTGACCTTGGAACCCTTAACGGCTGTGCCTGACGCGGATTATTCTAATATTAAACTATATCGACTTAGCCGTTGGCAGCTTATCCAATCGTTTGTTCAAAACTTTTGGCTTCGCTGGAAAAACGAATATCTTCATTCGCTAACGCAACGTGCAAAATGGACGAAGACTTCCAAGCCATTGTCAATTAATTCTATCGTCATCATCAAAGATGACAATCGACCCCCATTACACTGGTCTTTGGGAAGGGTTACCGATTTACATCCGGGCCTCGACGGCATCGTCCGCGTGGCAACTATAAAAACTAGAGACAGCTTAATCAAGCGTCCACTTGTTAAGCTGTGTCCTCTTCCCATAGAACCCAATTCAAACTAATCTGCAATACTCTACATAATTTTATATATTTAGCTATTAATCTAGTAAAAGCAAATCTAATAGTCGTTATTCGTTAATATAATTTTAATGTATAAGTTTTATCATCTATCAATTCTACCTAACTAACCGGAAAATACCAGCTGTATTTTGGTGGGCGGTATGTTCACTATTCGTTCAAACTTTTCTAAATTCAACATTCCCGCCACCTGAATCGATGGTTCAGATAGCTAGCCAATCGCAAGGCTCGATTAGAGCATACCCGCCTCATCTGATCGCTGATTGGCTCCCGCGAGTGTGTGAGAAAATGGCCTCGATCCGTGCAACTTCGAATCTTTAAAAATTATAAAAACTATTGAAAATCGAATGATCGTGCTTTAATCTCATTGTGATTCAATTCCTGTCGTGTGAGCGCAACTGTAGTACTGTTTTCTCGCGAATCCGTGCGTGAAAGTGCCAGCTGGACTTCATCTGCTTTCCAACCACGCGGTGGTACTACCATCTTCAGTAACCTCAAGAACTAACCGAAGACCCACAACTGCTGCGAGGCTTGAAGGACACGGTGGTGCGGTTAGTCAAGGTAAGGCGGTGTACCTACTTGCATTGGCGTTCAGCCCAAATGAACCACATCTTAAATTCATCGTTGGCGGGAATATTCTATTCAAAATACGATTCCTGACCCAGAGTGGCGTCTAGAGCCTTTCTATACTTTCGGCTAGGCTGCGTCGTCACAGCTGTTTCTAACCTATGTTTATATAACTTTATGTTCCTATATATTATAAGATAAACTAATTGTTGATTTCATACTAAAAAGACTGATTATTAGAATAAAAAAATAAGTTTTGGTTTTGAAGAAGTGAATGTTATAAAATTTCATTGATTTATATAAGAAGTTTAAAGTTTTGTTTTTTTAAATATAAATAAATAAGTATAAATAACTTATCTGCAGTATTAATTATTCTTATATAATAACATACAATTCATTGAAATAAACTAATAAACCGAAGAACTACAGTTAATTCAAATGCATGCGCCAATTTTACGCATGATTATCTTTTCTGTACCACGAAATATGATTATCTTTCTAGGGTTAATATTTTCAATTTCTTGAGAAAACGTTTGCGCAAATTTTGTACATATACCAGGCGGTCCCATAATGACTTGGCCTGATATATTTTTAAACGTGTTAAAACATGTTAGACAGCGGTAATATATTCCATTCTTTAATAAGCTGCTATAAAACTTGTATCAACCTGCACTTATTAGTCTGAAAGTGACAGCCAATTAAACAGGACGTGTAGGGAGATTTTCGAAAATGTCCAAAATCAAGTACCGAAGTGTGATCAAATTCCTTTTTAAGGAAGGTCATTCCCCCACTGTAATTAAACAGCGTTTGGATGGTGTGTACGGAGAGTCTTCCCCTTCCTATAGCACTGTCAAGAATTGGGTTAAAGAATTTCGTTTTGGACGAGAGATGGTTGAAAATGCTGGCCATGAAGGCCGACCGGTGGAGGTGCTCACTCCCGAACCAATAGCCATTATCGAGGAGGAGGTGCTGAGTGATCGCCGACTAAAAATAAGGGAAATTGCAGCAAGGTTGGGGCTTTCGAAGAGTACCGTTCATCGTGCTATTCATAACCATCTTCATATGAGCAAGGTGAGCGCAAGATGGGTGCCCAAACTTTTATCGGCTGTTCAAAGAGAGGAAAGAGTGCGATGTGCTTCTGCATTTTTAGAACTGTGTGGCGAAAATCCTGAACTAACGATTGATCGGATAGTTACCGGGGATGAAACGATGGTGCTTTATTATGATCCTGAAAGCAAACGCGAGTCCATGGAGTAGCGTTATAAGGGAGAAAAGCCGCCAAGGAAGGCAAGAGTGCAACAGTCCACAAAAAAATTGATGTGCACAATTTTTTGGGATTCACAAGGTCTACTGATGGTTGATTTCAAAGAACGTACGAGTGTGGATTAAAAAGTAGTCGGCCTAACACAGATCCATTTAATTCTAAAAATCAACTTTAGCCACATTGTTTAGTTCAGTTCAGACTAGTTAATTGTGTGAAGTTTGAAAGGTGTGCTATACTTAGTTGTGATTTTATAAATTTATTAACAAAGCAATCGGACATAATCTCAGCAAATGGAGCAAATCGAGCAGCGTGCCGTCATTAAGTACCTCCATAAGAAGAGGCTGTCATCAAAAGCCATCCATGATGATATGGTCAGTACATTAGGGGATTCCGTTCTGTCATATACATCCGCCAAAAAATGGATAGCAGAATACAAGCGTGGTAGAGAGAGTGTGAAAGGCGAACCCCGCTCTGGGAAGCCTTCGACGTCCACTACTGACGAAAATATTAAAAAATACTTGATTTAATTATGGGAGACCGCAGATTAAAAATTAGAGAGATAGCCGAGACTATAGGCAACTTTTATGAACGAACTCAAAACAAGACTATTGCACGCGACTGTTTGGAGTTATTTGAAGCCGATGAAGATGATTTTTTGAATCGTTTTTTTACTATGGACGAAACATGGGTTCATTGCTGTACACCAGAAACAAAACAACAATCAAAACAGTGGAGAAGACCTGGTTCACCACCCGTAAAAAGGCTAAGGCGATTTTGTCGGCAAATAAGGTGAAGGCTTTAGTATTCTGGGACTCGAAGGGTGTGATTATGGTTGATTATCTTGAAAGGGGTAACACCATAAACTCTGATTACTACTGCACCTTACTACGTCGTTTACGAGAGGAAATAAAAGAAAAACGTCCAGGAATACTCAGAAGAAAAGTACTGTTTCATCAAGATTACGCCCGTGTTCGTCGTCGTCAGCTGAACTCCACAACTGTGGCTTTGAACTGTTACCGCATCCGCCTTATTCTCCTGATCTGGCACCATCAGACTTTTTTCTGATCCCTAACCTAAAAAAGCACTTGGGAGGTCAAAGATTTTCGACAAACGGAGAGGTCAAAGCAGCAGTAGACGCATATTTTGACTCTAAGTAAGAATCCTTTTTTTTTCAACGGTCTAAATGCTTTGAAGGTAAGGTGGCAAAAGTGCATTGATGGTGATTATGTAGAAAAATAAAAATATATTTGATTTAGTATGTGTTTATTTTCTTGGTTAGGCCGACTACTTTTCAATCCACCCTCGTAATATCGTTGTAAATGGACCATATTATGCGTCTCTCTTGCATAAGTTGAGGGATAGTATAAAAGAAAAACGCAGAGGAAAATTGCGTAAGGGTGTTCTTCTGTTGCACGATAATGCACCTGTGCACACGGCTGCTGTTTCGAAGGCTGCTATTAGCGACTGCGGGTTTACAGAACTTGAACACCCACCGTACAGCCCGGACTTAGCCCCGAGCGACTACTTCTTATTTCCACATCTAAAGAAAGATCTTCGTGGAAAGAAATTTACCGATGATGAAGAGTTGCAAGCGGCTGTTTTAGGCCACTTTGAGGATAAAAGCTCAGAGTACTTTTACAAAGGTATTGAAATGTTAGTTAAGCGATCTAACACATGTGTTGCCATTAAAGGAGACTATATTGAAAAGTAATGTGGGTTTTATTTCATTTCTATTTCTATAACCCTGTAAGGCCAATTCATTATGGGACACACCACGTATAAATAACAAAATCAGTCTTACCTAGTACTTCATTATTACATCATCCACATTGCTTTTTAGAGTTCCGTAGCCTAATGGCAAAAAACGGAACACGTATAGATTCGTCATGCCCGATGTATGTCACAGCCACTTTATTCCAAAACTATGAGGACTACACAGTTGAAACTTGGTAGGTAGATGTATTCTGTAAACGGTTTTTACACAAAAATAAAATAAATAAATATTAATTGGGGGGGGGAGGGGGGGGGCTCCCCATACATGGGAAATGGGAATCCAGTCTGGTTGGATATTCTGTATCATTCTTAGTAAATTCTCATCCTTTTTTGCGGAATTCCATATATTTCGATATTAGAACGCTTTGCCCACTGCTCCCTGTTGTTATTTTCAGCTTCTATTAAGTAACTATTTTGGAAATAAATACATCTTCTTATTCTTCTTAGCGTGTCGATGGCAGATACTAAAGTATTGAGGCCCAGAATTCAGTCACTTTGACAGCCTTGTCGGATGCTGTCATGAGATCCTCCAGCGTGCAGGTGTCAGGACACGCGGGGCACGATGTTAGTTGGTCCATCGTTTGGACTGCACTGCAAAGGCATTCCGCGGAACCAGCCAAAAAGCCCCACCCACCTGACCATGGAACTTATCTATTTTATTTAAATTCAATGATGGCAGATTTGTGCTTCCTATGTCAAGAAGATATAATTGTAAGGTTTGACAAAGAAACAAAAAAAGGTCTCGAAAAAATCCGACAGTCAAGCAGAAGAAGGTACGATGGACTTATTTCGCGACCTATGGAAGTGTCAACCCTTATGGCTAGCGCAGTCGACAGATAACGGAGGACTTCTTCCTCGAAAAAGTCGAAAAGTCCTCCAATGTCCGTCGTCTGCGCAGGCCCTTACAGTACACGTGAAATGTCGAAAATCATATATAAATAATTCTATAATAAAACCGTTCCAAACGAAGAAGTATTTATTAATGAACTCCACAGTGCAGAATCATCAGGGATTATACAGCCTCCACCGCTTGATTTTGACCAAAACAATTAGGCGCATGACAGGAATGCGGTTTCGTATATTCAAAACCCGAACCTAGCCTCTATAAACGCATTTATCCTTTTAACTGATTAATGGCACTACAATGATTAACTGATGGACTGGCGCTTTTTGAAGTTTTTATTTGCAGTTAGATATTTTATTCTTTACATAGCTGTCATGCACCTAATTGTGTTGTTATGCAATTTATGTGTGTGGGGAATTTGTGTTGTTTCGGTTAACACTTGCTAAGATATTATCCTTATAAGTTTAGAAGTACTTAAGTTTTTACTAAAAATGCAATCCAAACAACCTATAAATGTAGCTTATATATAAATTTCGTGTAGGTACAATTACGAAAGTAAACTTATTTATTAAACACACCAAATGGTCGGAGTCGGCGCGCAGCGCAGCGCATATTACTTATGCTAAATTGAAACAGTCCGTAAAGAAGTTAAGTTCCATATTTGCATTCAATTTTCCTTGGTGACTACCAAACCGATATTTTACAAAACCATCAGCATGGACACATCTGGAAAGTCTTCAACAGGCAGATCAAGATTTTAACATCAGACGTCCCGTTGATATCTTCTTCAGGGTTGATAATTATTCTAATATTATACTTGGAGGAATAATTAAGGGAGAAGAAACACACCATATTGCCCAGCAATCTCTTCTTGGCTGGATTCTGTGTGGTAAGATGCGATCATTTCAATGCAATGTTATACTAAATAATTTGGATAAAATCAGCAGATTTTGGACAATATAAGATATTGTATGTGCGACTATCTCTTCAACAGCACGTCGTGATCATCTTAAGCACTTGCAGAGTCTCCGATCCCACTGACACAACGTCCGCAGGGGTCTCACAAACAGATTCGTACTTTCAAAGAAAAAGCTATGAACCGAGAATCAATTGCGGTTCCAGCTCATCTCTGCCTACGGCCCGCATCAACAAATCTACGTCACCGGTCATAAGAAAACATTTTAATGACAGTGATAATGCTTAGTGCAGTGTGTGTTGTGTCAAATTACTTAAGTAACTAGAGACTATAATATCAACAACTTTGAATTATTTTGTTTACTTTATTTTTATATTTTTATATCTCGCCCTCGGGAGCATGTACGGTTTAGCAACCGCGCAATAATATGAAGGTCAAATCAATATTCGCCTACTTGCGTATGCATATTCCGCGACAATGTATTTTTATTTAATTGATTTTATAGTCAGTTAAGCGTCAGACACCAACAAACAAACATTTAAAGACTAACTTTTAAACTTAAATAAACTAATTAAAACTGCGACTGCGTTTAGCTCAACAAACTTTGACTATCTCCATAGATGTAGGAAACCCTACAGATTTATTTATTTATTCAAATGAAAGCTATTTTTTTCTCTTTATTATGATATACGGGTGCCTCATTAAATTAGGGTTGTCGGCCGTTTAAGATGGTAAAGATTAAAGGTAGAGTGAAAGAGAGTTAGCGCGCAACATCACTTGTCAGACGAGAATAGCGATTTCCAGATTTAACCTACTACCTTGTGTTATCGCCTTAATGCCTGTCGTCCTTTATTTCTGGATGTTTGAACACAGCGAAAAATCTGGTCTTTTTGTTAAGTTTTTGAACGTTCATATCTCTTTTAATAATAAAATGAAAAAAAAACATAGGGACATGCTAATAAACGTTTGTATAGAAAAACGGTCCTTGTATTTCCTCTTAAACTACAATAAGAGCCCTTTTCTTTTGCACTCAAATATCGAAGCAATAAGAAAAAAAATGTTAATAAATCATTAAATAATTATTTCCGTCGGCCTGGCGCCGATATATGTATTTATTTATAGATAATATTCAGAAACCAAAAATCATGGTAAATTACGCTGTCCTTAAATAATGCCCGCGTTTCTAGAATTTATATGGTAGGTTAAAATAATTATGGTTTTAAAACTCTTTGCTAACAATAAGAACTTCAACAGAGGGGGTGAGCAGGATTTGGTAGAGGGTTTCTAGACAGTACCTAATTAATGATTGACAAAAGATCACATGACAAAAATATATATTGTATATATTATTAACTTCATAATTTTATTTATCTATATTACAGAGATAAAATATTGAGAATAATGTGTCTGACCACCTACATGTGGATAAAATTATTTACAATTACAATATTATAGTACAGAATTGAAAAGACGTCAAATTTATTTTGACTACTGTGTGGTATTTGGATGAGTAATAGTTTGAACGGTATAGGTCATTGCTGGCCCTTGTGCTTGAGCGTCTGACGACGATGGTGGGTAATGACCGTGGGTGCGCCTGTGATTGTGTAACGCCGTCCCCTGTAAGAAAAATATAATACAACTCATGATCAGCAGTCCGACACTTGAAGCACCACACCAAAGACGTCACTCACAACCCCTTTTATTTATTTGTTTATTCATGAACATACAAGTTACATAGCAAAAGTCTCGAAAACCTATTAATAGGTTTGACTGCGAGTACGGAGTAATGCTCAGAAGTTAACAATTAAATACTTACATATATTTTTAAAGTACAAACTAATTAATAAAAGGTACACATTGAGCTACTATTATTACCTACTTAAATTAAAAGGCTGATTTTAATACAATGTACTGTTAAGCAAGAGTTTTTTTAGGAAGCGAAAGAATAAAGTATTAAGTAGATAGGGGCAACAGGTTGGCTATTGTTCTGTCACCATATGTATTAGAAACTCTGGGAACGACATATGAACCCCTTGATACTGCCCTGGTGCCTGTGACGTAGCAGTGTCATGCGCTCGCGATAGTCGTAGTTGTAAAGAAAAAGTAATTTTTAATAATTGGTAATAATTATCTTTAAATTAAGTTTTTGTTTTTACATTAACCATTAACTCCAAAAAACGAATTTGTATAGTTTTGTATCAGTAGGTTCTTCAGTTAATCAAGCTCGGCCGATTTTAAAGCTTTTATGCAACGTTACCGAATTGTCTAGTCTCAAAATATCATGTTCTCAAAACATCGTATTCGGACATCATCTCTCAAAATATCATATTCTCAAAATTTCATTTTCGCAAACCATCATAATCTCGAAACACCACATTCGCAAAACACAATATTCTTAAAACCTCATATTCGTATTTTATTACCGTTGTGTACTGTTCTTAACAAAAATTTTGTGGTCTATGCGAGGCGGAATGCAATGGTAAAAATCAACATACTAAACCTCCTTTTTGAAACATCATCCTGGCCGGCCAATTTTTTCCTTTTACGAGTTTTTGACAATGACAGTGTCACCATTTATTAATATTTTACTAAAATTATCAGCCAATATTAATATTTTCGTTAGTTAAGTCTGAAAATTGATAAAATAAGTGAAATAAAATTCTTATCAAGCTAAAATGGCAAACCAGTTGTAATGTCCTAGTAAATACTTACTTATTTAATAAATGTTGGCTGTATGAGGTTGGTATGCCTTCGTCACACGGGAACGTGAAAAAGGGATTAAAAGGAATTGGCGCCAAGGAGAATACCAACGTCACACAGTATTTAATAATATAAATATTGGTTTTATTAAAATATCCTAATAGGTGAACATTACGGCGACGAGGTGAATATGTGAGTACCTAAATACAGTATTGCACTAATTAAAAAGAAAATATAAATATCTAAGTCACCTTATAAGTCAAGTGAACGAAAATCAATGAATCTTTTATAACTATAAAACAACAAAATTCAATGAAATTACGTTACTATCTCATTGGAACATATTATATTTTAATCCTCGTAAAAAAAAAAAGCAACATTGACTCTAATCTGACATTGATTGTAATCGACTTTGGTTGATTCATTGACATCGGCAAAATACCGAATTAGGTGCCTATTTAAATGTTTTATGAAATGAACTACTTTATCGTTCACAGACTTTTTAAGGGATTGACTTGAATTATTATTTTCACACGTAAGGTACTTACCATAGTAAAGTTAGTATCGACATTACGATTCGAAATTCGAATAATTAAAAATTAAAATTGCATAAGTTTGCATGTATAAAATAATAGTAGTGGTGTACCTATACCGGTACTAAAAGTGATGTCGATATTATCAAAGTAGTCGGGGTTGATGAAAATCAACCGGTACTAATAATGCCAACAAGTAGTAGTAAAATAATGTCTCAATTAACACCTTTTTAAGCGTTTGATTGTGATGGCGATGCTGCTTCAGTAGGATTGCGATGGGAAAAATGGAAACGCGGATTAGAAATATTTTTTATTGCATGTAGTATAGACAGTCCAAGTAACTGCGAGCAACATTATTGCATGTAGGCGGCCTATCTCTACAAGAAGTATTTCATAATATACCTGGTGCGTTCGTAAATGAAACGCACGACGTCGATGTTTTTGAAATAGCAATCAAAAAATTAGATGAATATTTTGCTCCGAAGCAAAGTTCTATTTTTGAGACATTTATTTAGACTTATTAACCAAGAACGAAATAAAAAGTTTGATTTTTTTTTAGTACGGTTGCGCCATCGATCCAGCAAATGCAATTTTATTTCTGAGAATGAACATTTAATAGACCAAATCACAGTTTAGAAATATTTGTTATTGCATGTAGTATAGAGAGTCCATGTAACTGCGAGCAACATTATTGCATGTAGGCGGCCTATCTCTACAAGAAGTACTTCATAATATACCTGGTGCGTTCGTAAATGAAACGCACGACGTCGATGTTTGTGAAATAGCAATCAAAAAATTAGCTCCGAAGCAAAGTTCTATTTTTGAGACATTTATTTAGACTTATTAACCAAGAACGAAATAAAAAGTTTGATGTTTTTAGTACGGTTGCGCCATCGATCCAGCAAATTTAATTTTATTTCTGAGAATGAACATTTAATAGACCAAATCACAGAGAAATGTGTATCCGCAGAGTAGAGAAAGAAAATACTTATAATGGGTGATTCTGTAACACTCGATAAAATCGTTACCGAAGCGAATTCTATTGAAGCCGTCGAAAGACAGCTGTGTGAATTCAGTCCTAAAAAAAGCTTGCCAATTAACAAAATTGATTTTAAGACACAAAAATTAGACTGTACGCGGTGTGGTAGTAAAAAACACTAAGCTGACAGTAATAGTTGCCCAGCCAAAAACAATGAATTTTAAGGCCCAATGTAAAACACGCGTTAGCAAACGGAAATCTAAACAACATTTCGATCAACCACATATGAAAAAACATAAATTTGAGGCAAACAAAAGTGAAAAAAATTATTCAAGTTCTGAAATCGACGACGACGATGCTATAATGAAATGCCTCATTGGGGGAGTGCAAGTCGAGTTACTCATCGATTCCGGGAGCAAACATAATATTATCAATGACAAGACATGGTCATATTTAAAAGAGGATGTTGTCACCAATCAAGAAACATGTCCGGATAAGTCTTATGTGGCTTATGGAGCGAAAGAACCTTTAACTGTATAGGAGCATTCGATGCTGAAATAAAAGTAGGTTCTGAGAGTAAAACAGCAACAGTTTACGTTGTGAAAAATGCAACTTGTTAGGAAAAGATACAGCGATATCCTTAAAAGTGTTGAAAATAGGTCTTGATATCAACACTATTTGTACTGAACCTTTTCCAAAATTCAAGGACATTCTATTATAAATTGCCATTGATGACAAAGTGAAACCGGTAAGACAACCCTATAGACGTATACCCATACCTCTTGAAACTAAAATTAACAATAAACTAGTTAAGCTTATTAAGATGGACATCATAGAACCTGTTAACGAGCCATCAGCCTGTGTTTCTCCAATGGTTCCAATATTGAAAAGTGACGGTGATGTTCGGCTTTGCGTAGATATGAGATGTGCAAATAAAGCAATTCAGAGAGAACATCACCCGTTACCCACAATGGAACAACTTTTACCAAAGCTCAGGAAAGCTGCAGTATTTTCGAAATTAGATGTTAAAGACGTTTTTCATCAGATAGAAATTATCAATATCCAATATTCGCAATCTTGGTTTCTAAGAGCCTTGCGCATTCAAAGTCCACATTCAAAGCCTTGCGCAAGGATCGAACGTTGGGTTCTGCGATTGCAAGGTTATAACTATAAAGATATTTATCGTCCTGGGAAAAATAATATTGCAGATCCGTTCAGGCTATGCTCAAACATAAGCGATATGTAGTTTGACGATGAGTATCATGTTAATCAGATTGTAGAGTATGCTAGACCAATCGCTATATCTTTTGAAGAATTAACCGATGCTTCAGATAAAGATAGTGAAATTCAACAAGTGAAATTAGGGCTAAAACAAAATACTTGGGACGCTAATGTCAATAATTATAAAATATTTGAAACAGAACTTTGGGTTCACGAAAATATTTTAATGCGTGGTAGCAAAATTATTATATCAGCATCATTACGTACAAGAGTTTTAGACGCAGCTCATGAAGGTCACCCGGGTATAGTTGCCATGAAATCCGAGTTGCGAACTAAAGTTTGGTAGCCAAAAATTAATAAAGATGCAGAAGATAAAATTAAAAGCTGTAAAGGTTGTACCTTGGTTTCAGGACACAATGCTCCAACGCCAATGAAACGTAGAGAATTGCCAACACAGTCATGGGTTGATGTAGCTATCGATTTTTTGGGCCCTCTGCCTAGTGGGCATTATTTGTTTGTAATAGTTGATTACTTTAGTAGATATAAAAAATAAAAATCTAGATAAATAAAGATAATGGACGACAGTTTGTTAGCGACCAATTTAAATCTTTTTGTCATGAACTCGGCATCATTCTTCATCACACTATTCCTTACTGGCCTCAACAAAATAGAGAAGTTTAAAGTCAAAACAGAAACATTTTAAAGAGATTAAAGATAAGCCAAATTCAAAAATCCAACTGGCGTGATGACTTGCTCCAATATCTGATGATGTACTACAGCACACCTCATACCACCACAGGGAAAACACCATCAGAACTTTTCTACAACAGGATATTCAGAGACAAACTCCCATCGATAACAGATTTAGAATACAACGAAGATAAAACAGAAGTAAGAGACACAGACAAAATTAATAAATATTTTGGAAAACTTAAAGTCGACAGGAAAAGAAACGCGAAAGAAGGAAATATTCATACAGGAGAGAAAGTTTATGTGAAAATTTTGATCCAACACCACATACAGTTACCAAAGTACCAAAGGCAATAAAGCAAACGTAAGAAATGATAAAACTGGAAAATAATATAAGCGACATGTAATTCACTTGAGAAAAGTAGAAGGACAGTGTAAAGTGTGCGAGGAGAATGATGATCGGGATCGCCAACCGGAAATATCTCATAATAATGAAGAAGTACAGAAAACCTCATAACTGTTAGTCTAATTTAATTTTTAGCTTTATCGAATTTGTTATCATAACTAAATTTATTAAAAATGTCAACTAGCTTAAAATATTGTATTTGTTAATTTAATAATTTCTATTATCTTATGTAATTTGATGAAAACTTTAATATCTTTAAAAACAAGGAAATGATGTAATGTCCTAGTAAATACTTATTTAATAAATGTTGGCTGTATGAGGTTGGTATGCCTTCCTCACACGGGAACGTGAAAAAGGGATTAAGAGGAATTGGCGCCAGGGGGAATACCAACGTCACACAGTATTTAATAATATAAATATTGGTTTTATTAAAATATCCTCCTAATAGGTGAACATTACACCAGTATTACTCCATGAAGGGTACATATCATTTATATTTAAAAAATAAGTCCGGAACGACGAATAGGTACTGGTAAAACAGCGTTTAATCGCCGTCAGGGGCGCCCTTGTACTCTGGGTAAAAATCATTTTGACAGTCATTTTTTACATATTATTTGTCAATCTGTTTTCTGCTAGTCTAATTGCTAAGAAAATGCAGATTTGCTGTGTCTTAGGCTGTAAAAATATCGGCAGTCTTTCTATCCCAAAAGATGCGGTGCCATAACCTCACTCACAGGCATCACGCTGATTCTACGATTTGTTTTGATAAATTCAGACCAGAAGATTTAAACTAGTATAACGGAATTAATTTATACAGGTTTATTTCAAATAATCTCCGCAAAAGCAAAATCATGATTTGTGCGAAACGCGTGACCGCCTTCTATCTGTGAAATCCTAAAAAGTGTGATAACCTCAATCATAGAATGCAATCGCCTGAATATTCATGTTCTATTTACAAGATTAACATACACGTCAAGTCAAGTGATTGAAAAAGTGGTTCCTTCAGTGTTTACTTGGACTCAAGAAAGTATTATTAATATTAATAATATTAATATTAATTAATGGTAATATTAAAGTATTACCGAATCTGAAATAATAAAACACAATAAATTATCTCAACTATCTAGAGCCAAATCCTTCATGCTGTTCCCTACTGATGAAATAGAAGTAATTGACATAATAAAAAGCCTTAAACCTAAATCTTCCTCTGGCTGGGATGGTATATCCTCGAACCTCCTGAAACGTTTATGTTACACAATTGCTTTTCCTATAGCACTCATAAGTAACCTCTGCTTTTCGAGTGGTGTTTTTCCAAATGCACTCAAACAAGCCACTATCATACCTATATTCAAAGGTGGGAACAGCGACTCCATCACAAACTATAGGCCTATTGCACTCTCCTTCCAAGTCTATCGAAAGTAATTAAAAAGCTGATAAACTCAAGGCTGAAGAACTACTTGGAAAAAAATGATTTGATTGCCAGGAATCAGTACGGGTTCAGATCCAACTTATCTACGGAGGATGCGGTGCAACATTTGGTTCATGGAGTGGTTAATCATTTGGACCGTAATAAAAAGTGTCTCGGAATATTTTTGGATCTGCAAAAGGCCTTCGATACAGTGTCAGTGCCTATATTGTTACACAAATTAGAGAATAAGGGTATTAGGGGTCTACCCCTGCAACTACTTCGGAGTTACCTTCAGGACAGAAAACAACATGTCCGCGTAAATGATACAGAAAGTGTCCAAGAGACCACATGCTACGGAGTACCGCAGGGAAGCGTCCTTGGACCAACCTTATTTCTTATATATATAGATGACCTGTGCTGCTTTAAACTACCTTCAACAGAAATTATAACCTTTGCCGATGACACGGTTGTTTTAGTCTCAGAAAAAAATTGGCAACTGTTGAATGAAGCTGCAAATTACAGTTTCAATGAAATATTAAAATGGTTAGATAATAACCTACTCACCTTGAACCGATCCAAGACTAAATACATGATATTTTCTATCCAATCGAAATCTCAGCCTCCCTTGAATATTATTAATATTAAAGCACACCATTGCAGGGAACCAACAAACTGCAATTGTTATTGCTTAGAAAACACCAAATCACTACGTTATCTGGGGATAATCCTGGATCAACAGTTAGCATGGGGTGACCACATTTACTCTCTTAGCAATAGGGTAAGAAGGCTTATTTATGTTTTCAAAACCTTAAGACATATATGTGATGCAAAACTGCTCAAAACCATCTACTACGCTCTGTGTCAAACTATTGTTTCCTATTGTATACCTGTCTGGGGAGGTACCTCTAAAACCTTGCTTATTAAGCTAGAACGAGCACAAAGATCCATCCTAAAAATAATGACATTTAAGCCAATTAGATACCCCTCACAACAATTATATCAAGACACGAAAATATTATCAATACGTAAAATATTTATAGAAAAATTATTGCTTAGGCAACATAAAAATAATTATACTAAAATGGCTGGAAATAGGCGAAAGGACAAAATATTTACTGCGCCTTTTTGTAAGACAAATTTTTAGATTTTTTGGGACCCTTTGTCTATAATAAAATATCAGCACACGTTGATATGAGTCGGCTCACTACACGTTCAATAAAAATAGCATTAAAACAGTTTTTGCAAGATTTAGATTTCGAGAAATCGGAGCTACTCTTAAAAGTAACTAAATGAAATAACTGGTATACTCACTATACACACACAGACACACACACACACACACACACACACGCACACACAAAAGCTAACACACATATTTAAACTAAACTCACTCATTACATATTTTATTATAGTATCTTATATATCATAAGTATTTTTATTGTTATCTTTTATATATGTTTTTATTGTCTGCATATTTATTTAGATACATTACTTAATTAAAATAGTTGGTTAAGGCATTATGTAGTTGTAGTAATTTTTATCTGATCACTGAACATATACTGTGCTTTTTAACAGCAGCCATATTGTTAAGACAATGTAATCCAAGCGTAGCGCGATAATAGGCCTTATGCTAAAGAATGTAAAACCAAAACTGCATGTGAAGTGATTAGTTTTTAAAGTCGGTTTTCATTTTGTATTTTTTTTTTAAATCTTATCAATGGTTTTTATAACTTCTGTTGTGACCCGAGTGGAGGAGACTATCCTACCGTGAAACAGTTTTATACTACTACGGAGGGTAGAGGTACAAAACTCAGTGTTGCAATAGCGTTTATGGTTTACATGCAAAGTACCTACGCTAATTGTAGCAAAACAGAGAAGACGGAGGGCAGAGCACCGTGAAGACAGTTAAGTAAATTTGATGCAGAGGAAACAGTATATTCTGTCACAGGGAATGTTCATGACAATCATTAGTGGAAGTTGTAATAGAGACTAAAATGCAACAGAGCGTCCAATACAATTCCTCTTGTTCAGTCGGAACCAAAAACACGTGATGTTGGCACACTTAAGCGCTACCAGTGTATAACAGCTGACGATTTTGAAGATGACTATAATTAGATACTATTCTGTTTTGGAATCCTACGAGAGGTTCAGATATGTGATCCTGCCATCGTAGTTGTGCTTCTATGACTAGCTTTAAGTTTATAGTTAGACTAGTTTCTGACATTTTGCGAGATTTATTAAAATAATATAAAATATTTGTTTATCAATGGAATTTTATTAATATCTTAAAATGTTAACCCAGTCCATGCTATCAAAACTTACCTGTTCAACAAATTTTATATAAAAACCATGTCTAAATTCGTTAAATTGGTTGCACTGTTGATATACCTATAATTACATTGATCTGGCATGTACATTGTACAGTGCTTTTACTTTTTCCTCTTGTGGTCCTGCGATCCTGAAGTTATTGTTCTTTTCGTAGAAAACCAGTCCAAGAGTTCATATTTCTTCCATTAGACCAAAATTTTACGTTGTGTAAATTTGAGGTTATTTTGGCAATAATCTATATTACCCTTATATTAAATCTTTTTTTATTCCTTTCAATGACGCTCCACGTTCTTTGAAATAGATCGTAGATAAGGTCCTATTTAAATTATCGTCTAGTAGGACCATATCTACTGATTGCTTTTCTATTGATTGAATACCGATTGTCCAATGGTAGTGAAACCTCTTTAGATTACAATGTCAATGAATACTTAAGAGGTACTTTTGCTTTTCAATGACTGTGACAGTAACAAACAATATACTATCACCTAGGAACATGTCACCGAGGAAATATCCGTTTAGTCGTATGAATAATTTATGTGAAGAATCTCCAGGTTGTTCCTCAGATTCGTTTAAGTTCAATTTCATTAAAAGTACTCACGGAGGCCGGGTTTTGATACGAGCCGGATACAGACATCTTTTGAAAAGAGTTTACAAAAAAGTTTACTTCTGTATGGGAATGTCACTTAAAACAAACCTACAAGGGGTTTGTTGTATTGGACATTGAAGAAAGAAATATTATAAGAGATGCAAACCATAGTTGTGTGCCGGATTTCGAAGGGATTGATATCGAGAATAAAATGATGGATTAAAAAGAATAGACCTATTCCTAAGTTCGATAAAGAGCAAATGAGATCATTTATGACCGAGGAGTACGCAGATAAATTGCAGCCCTTCCATTGTGTCAAAAGTTCATTATATGATGCACGCCGGTCATCGGCTAAAACATCGTCTTTCCAAACTTGTGCCGAAGTGACATTACCTGAAAACTTATCTGACAATTTTCTGTGCGCTCAGTGGGCTGATTATCTAACTCTGTTTCTATTAGTTTTCCATTGAAATTAATGTAATTGTATCCTTCAAGTCAGTTTTGCGATTATGTATGTACGATTTGACATGTTGGAAATTTCAATTACAATCTGTTCTAATAGTTATTTGGTAAAAAATAAAATAAAACAATTGTTTACTATTAGAATTTTTGTAAGCAGAACTTGTGCTATTCGAATTCAAACTCGGGAGAGAACTCTTTATTTTAAAATTACTATTTATTTTTTTTACTTTTTTATTCTGCCATGGCTTTGGGCAATAGTGCATCGAACACTAAAAAGTATTTATAGCACAAGTAAAACAACAAAGAATAAATTATTTATTATAAAACAAAACAAATCTTAAGAAATAACATAAATTCAAACAATTTAATTTACAATAAAAATAAACATGTAACTATCCATACTCTATACATTATTTACATAGCATGTGTCCCCACAAGTCCATTGCAATTTTGGCTTATCGATAGAAATTGTTCGCATCGAGCACCGATCATGTAAGCTTGTTGCAATCAAAGTGACGGCTTGGATTTGCAGTAATTTTCATAGCAATGGAAACTATTCAGACCTTGTTTCTTATAATCGAAAACATGTTTTTATCATTTTAAATCTTTGTTTTTAGGGTTCCCCATAGGATCACTTCATTTTCTGTCCGTCCGTCAGTCAAGACCGTTTTTCTCAGGAACGCGTGGAGGTATCAAACTGAAATTTATATCTAATACTCAGGTCTACTGTCCTGGAGCTGTGAAAAAATCAAACTTCTAAGCCAAAGCAATCAAAAGATACAGCCGTTTATGCAAATTATCGAAACTCGCACGGGAATCAAAACCTACAGGGTACTTCCCGTGAACTTAGAATCTTGAAATTTGATACGAAGTAACGTCTTATAGTACAGATAAAGGAAAAATTGCGAAAACCGTAAATTTTTAGTTACATCATATAATAAAAAAATATTTTACGGAACCCTCAGTGCGCGAGTCCGACTCGCCCTTGGCTGGATTTTTTCTTGTATTATGATACTTACAAGATTTTACTTATAAAATAAGCAGTATAAAAGACACTGCATCTGTTTCAAGCCCGTGCTAATAAAATGATACTCATAGAAAGATTTTTTAGCCATTTGGCCATTTAGCCTTCTATACTATAATTTAATTTTAATAAAAATCGAAGGAGCTTGGTGGCGTTGTGGTTTTCGCCCTCGCACAGTGAATCGCGTAGAAGAAGCTAGGTGGACAATATTCATGTCATGATTTCAAGGTAACGCTAATTTAAGTAAGTAAACAACACCACTAAACTCAGTATCCCGATAATTGTTTGTTCCTAACATTACTTATTAATGAGTCGTATGGTTCAGAAGTCAAATAATCAGAGTAAACGCAAAATCATAAAATAATTAGTTGCAATTTATCGATACTTTTGTGCTTATATCATTGTAGTTCCTAGTAATTTTGTGGAAAAAAAATTGTGATGGATGTTATTTCTAAAGGTATGTACTAAATTTAGATAAATGATTTTACTTCTATATCTTTTATATTGATTCGACAGTTCATTTTGAAAAAAATATGAATTATAGGGTTATTTTTTCTCACTTTTATGACTTTGATCGACCAAAAAGAACTTATTTCCATTCGTTTCCGGGCTAGATTTTATGTATGTCAAAGTAGCAACTGTTATTTCAATAAAAATATTCATTCTAGCCAGCACACTTCAAGTACAACTATTTTTTTTTACTTTTTTTTACAGCATGTTTACTTGATTTCAAGAAGAGCCTTTTTTGAAGAGTGGGTCACGCGAAAGATGAAAAAAACTCGCGTATTTATGAGTTCCTTTCAAGTAGATTTTACTTAAGTGATATTACTGAAGGTAGTCAGAAAGAAATAAGGTCGAAAATATGCAATTTTTCCTACAAGATTGCTGCCAAATGGTTGGCCTCAGGAAAATCAAAGGAGGTTTTTTTACTAAGAATGAGAGCTAGACTGGCTCGATGGTGAGGTCATCCAATTTAGTGTATGTTCTATTGGTTCAATAACCACAGCCTTCTACATCGATGCAGGATGCCACTCATGGAGAAAGGCCTCGAAAGATCTTCGGAGACTTGTCGTTTAAGGTGAAAAAACATAGAGTTGAAAGTATCGTACAATCTCACAGTGTTAATGAATGGCTGCTGCCGAAATAGCTGCGCGTTCAACAGGACAAAGGAACATTGCCAGAGTGATAAGGGGTATTAGTGAAAGTCCGAAAGATACTGTTATATCTAAAAAAACCTCACCCCTTAGCCAGTCTAGGCAATTAAGTAGTGATGAGGCACTAGCCTATTATATCGACTCCAAATCAACGATGAATTCTTATAAACAAACAAGAAAGTGGTCTTTGAAGGCATCGTGTCTTTCCAGCATAATGTAGTTTGGTTAAGTCAAAACAAGCCTGTTATCCTCATATTGTTGTGACAGAAACTCATGCAAAAATAAATTCGCAATCATTGATTGACAAAACTGTTCAGCGCTTAGTACAACCACTGAAGAAAGTTATAAACAGTGTGCTCCCTACGAATTCATCATTTACACTTGTCAGTAAATGGGGGTGTGACGGAAGTTCTAGTCACAGTACTTACAAACAGAGATTTGAGAACACCGAGGCTACAAACGAATTTCTATTTATATATTCTTAAGTGCCTCTTAGATTGCATGATGGGCCCAAAATTATCTTCGGCCATCATCAACAATGTTTTGTCGGCCAATAAAAATTTTATTTGCGAAAGAAACTAATGAATTTACGTTAGCAGAGAGCAAAAAATTGTTAGTTTTTTTTATATACAAAAAATATACATTTAATAATATCTTCTATTCTATTTTTGAAAAAAAAACATCGATCTTGTCTTATTATAACTATATCGAGTAAATACCTACTATTCAAATATACCAAAAAAATATTTTGTCGACCTAGCTTCTTCTACGCGATTCACTGTGCCTCGGCCAGCAATTTTAGAGGTTAAGCAACTTTCATATTAGTTGATTACGGGATGGGTGACCAAAGATTTACTTCATTTATTGCAGTCGCGTAAAATCCATGCTTATGGCCCACTCTCCTAATCAGATGGATAAGGGGGACCAGTGCCCTTGCATTAAAATGGCTGTTGACGATGACGACGAATAAAAATGCTACTGTCATTTTTTAAAGGTGGGATTGAGTGGGTTGAATTTCGGATAAGATATTTCAACAACCATACAAATAATACACTTTCAATCCTAACATTACTTACCATTTTATTTCAATACATTGACTTAGCAATTTTGAAAATTCATTTTTATATTTTAAACACACTTGCTCATAAAGTGGCTATAGTTTCACTGAAATTAGGCACATAATGACACCTATAATCAAACTGTGACTTTTTCATTACTATTATTCACAAGTGAGTTACAGATTTTTTTTATTTTGTTGGTCGTGTTCAATAGTACAAATAATTAATATACCTATTGCTTGCTAATTTCATGCACTTCGTATTTAAATAGATAATTTCAACTTGTAAGTACGTGTTTAATAAACAAAACTTTCACTCAATTATCTGTAAAAACTTTTAGCACCCCATTTTGTATGTGTATATTCCCCTATCCGCGACAAACCAAAAAAAGAAACCTCATTATTTTAGTCTATGGCCGTTGATGCGCGCGCATAGGAAAACTATTTTTTGCCACCATTGCGATAAAGAAACCACTACTACTAATTATGAAGAAAATGATTTAGGTTGTACACCGCCCGATATAAGATGTCAAGCACTTAACGTTATGAAAAGTTTACTACCGGAAAACTCCAAGGAAAATATCTATTTACGTACCAACATTTCATACAATGGCAAAACAACAAGAATACGCAGTCTTTTTTTTTTTTTTTTTTTTTTTTTAGGAAATTTGTTCATGGCATTCATTCAAGAATTATCTTCGAAGTACAAACCTAGCTCTTTGTGGTGTATATACTCAATGTTAAAAAGTACAGTCCGAACAAAGAATGGAGTGGACTTAAAAACATACTCTAATTTGTCAGCTTATCTAAAGAGACTATCCGATGGATTTAGAAGCAACAAATCAAAGGATAAAACCTTCTGACGATGTTGAAAAATTTATAAAAGATGCTCCAGATAACCAATATCTGGCTACTAAGGTTAGTTAAATTAATTTTAAATATCTACTCGATTTCAGCCTGTGTTGTGTTTTTAACGTAACTTAATTATTGTTTTTTTTTTCAGGTTGCTTTAATATTTGGTGTAACTGGTGCATGTAGGATAAAAGAATTAACAAATATAACTGTAAAAGACATAGAGAACCATGGCCAGATGCTTTTAGTGAAGATACCTATCACGAAAAATAAAATACCGAGGTCATTCACCATACACGGTACATTCTATGAAATAGTTAAGAAGTATAAAAGTTTGCGTTCACCAAAAGCAAGAACTGACCGTTTCTTTCTAAATTACCAGAATGGTAAATGTACCTATCAGCCTATAGGTATAAACAAATTTGGTTATATGCCTAAAGAAATCGCTAAGTTTTTAGGTTTAGCAGATATTGAGAGCTACACTGGACATAGTTTCAGGTGAACTTCAGCTACATTGCTGGCAAATTCAGGAGCTGATATAATGACTTTGAAGCGTCATGGTGGGTGGCGATCTAGCAATGTAGCAGAATCATACGTAGAAGATTCCATACAAAACAAGAAGGAAATTTGTACAAAAATCACAAAAAGAATTAGACTTGATTCTGAGGTGCGTCCTACTGGCGATACACCAAGTACATCCAATGATTGGATTTCACCTACCTACACGAATAATGAACCATCTCAAATAACAAAACAAAATGAAAGTGTTTTAGTAAACAATCTATTTGATGAGACCGCTATGCATGGTGTGTAATTACAGCTTAGTTGCAGTCATTTGAAGTTTATGTGTTTATTTGATAGTTGTTACTATTTTAGAGGCATAGCAAAGACACCAAAATTAAAAAAAATAATAATTTTGGAGTTAATTTGATTCTCGAGAAAATCCCATAGAAACCATAGAAATGCAATATCTTTTTTCAGATACATTATTTCCGAATAAAAAACATATGTTCTCATAAAAGAAGTTCATAGCTATAACTCTGCCAAAAACTGCATAAAAAACACGGGTAATTATGATACAATTAATGTTTTTACAAAAAATTGTGGGACAGTTACTTAATTGTCGCATTTTTTTTCTATGTGGATATAATCTACATATAATAACATATTTATGTATCAAATATCAGCTAATAAAAATGAAGGGGTAACGAGTTATGAATTTTTAAATTTTGTTTAAGGGTTGTCACAAACATTTCTATGAAAATGAAATTGTCATATTAATTAATTCTACCCATCAATAACGTCGTCAATTTTGGTACGTTATATTACTTACATCTTTATATCACTCATAACTTTATAAAATATAATATTTCTGTGTAAAAATAATAAAGGTAGATTTTATGACGACGACGCGGTTGGCGCGGTTATAAATGACTGATTATAAATGAGAAAAACAGAGTTGAAGATGAAATAAAAGACATGTCACCAATTTTTTCTGAAAACTCTTTAGGATATACAGTAATTGCAGATCCAAAATTATATTTAACCATAATAGACGGCAAAGTTTTTAATGCTATTACGAATACCACTTCTCAATTAAGGTGTGCATGTTGTGGAGCTACCTGCAGCGAATTTAATAATATAGATCTAATAACTAAAAAGGCATTAAATCAGGAAGCTTTACTCCACGGGCTTAGTCCATTGCACGCCTGGATAAGAATTTTTGAATTTTTATTACTTTTAGGCTATAAAAATGACCCTGCTGTGCAAAAGTGGAAAGTAGCAAAAAATTCACCAGAAGCTCGTATTGTTGAAGAAAGAAAATAACGAATCCAAAACGAGATCAGACACAAAATGGGTTTGTTGGTTGACGTAGTTCGCCCCAACTCGGGAACAACAAATGACGGACACAGCGCGTACTGCTTTATCAGAATCAAATCGAAAGACCTTTGCCAATATTTTAGAACGCGAGGAATGGCTTCTTGAGGACGTACACACCATTCTAGTGGCATTGTCATGCGGTTTGGAAATAGATTCTATGAAATTTCAGGTCTTTTGCAACAGTCTGGCTGCTAAATACGTAAAAAAATACAGCTGGTACTATAATGTCTAATGTGTCACCATTCACAAAATATTAATACATGGTGCGAAAATCATAGATTATACTTCCTTACCCAATGGCATGCTCTCAGAACAAGCCGGAGAATCGAGGAACAAATTTTGGCGTTACGATCGCGAACATCATGCTCGCAAATTAGACCGTAAAACCACTTTCCTTGACTTATTTCACCGAGCTTTAGAGTCTTCTGACCCTCTTTTGTCGACTATGTCAGTTGGTGATAGACAAAAAAAAAAGGAAACATTTTGTCATTTCAGAAAAGTTCTGAATCTTTTAAAACCAACAATGGATAACGTACTTATCCATGACGACTCGGCACCACATTCGAATGATGATACTACCAGTGAATTTGATCGGGACACTGAAGGTAACGACGATATCAACATCGTATTATCATCAGAAGAAATGTTGATAGGTACATTGTGATGATAACGTTTAGTTTAGTATTTCACATAGTTTGTAATTTATTTTTAGTTTCGGACAACCCTATTTCCATAGAAATTTCTAAAATACTTAAAAACGTTTTATCTCTCTACCCCTTTTATTGTCGCGTGTAATTTTTTGGGAAATCATAAACAACATTATTGTACGTATTTACAAGGAAGAATAAAATGCGACAACAAGATTTAATAAAAAATAAATAAAAAGTGAAAATCATAAAATCTCAAATAGTTCTTATAATATTACAGTTACATTATTTTTTAATATGAATAGGTAATGCAATGATACGTTATTTAAGGCACTAATAAAAACAAAACAATTATATTTTTGGAGAAATAAATAAATTAAGTTTTTCTTGAATTCCATGACCTTTGACATAAAAGAAAAAATCTCTATAAGTATTCAGAAATTTACTGTCGGGATTTTTACCAATTGTTTGCCATATTAAGCTCTTTCGAATAAACACTTGAACTATACGTGACCGCAACTAAGCTATAATTACACACCGTGCTATGCCATCAAAAACAGATAAGATATAGGTAGGAGTAAACTCAAAGGAGACTCAAAATGACATAGAGCGACGCGGCTTTACCGGCCCTGCGTCTCTAAATATTATATTCTCAAAACATCATAATGTTGAGAACTATACTTTGAATGTGGTATTATAAGAGTGTTGTGTTTTGACAATATGATGATTAGAGATTATGATGTTTTGCGAAAATGATATTTTGAGAAAATGGTGTATTGATAATTATGATGATTTGCGAATATCCCCTCCGTCGCTGGATATCATATTCGCAAAACACGGTATTCGCAAATCACGATATTCGCAAAACATGATATTCGCAAATCACGATATTAGCAAAACATGATATTCGCAAAACATGATATTCGCAAGAAACCATATTCGCTATAATATCATATTCGCAAATTACAACATTTTTTATCTATATGTAACATCGGGATAGAAACTGTTACGAGCGAGTGGTGGTTACACCTATTTTTAACCGACTTCAAAAAATGGAGGAGGTTCTCAAGTCGACTGTATTTTTTTTTTTTTTATGAATGTTCCACCATAACTTCGCCAGTTGTTAACAGATTTTTAAAATTCTTTTTTTATCTGGAAGAAAATGGTTTATGTGTGGTTCCATATAATTTTTACGAAGATCTGGCTAGTAGTTTTTTCATAATCCTAAAAAATATCAATCACCTTTTGGCAAGTAGTCGTATACCTAGATGACATCATTGTTGTGTATGGGCTGATTTTTAGTGTAAGTAACGGCACATAATGTAACAAAAAAATCTGAAGCCAAAGCATTCTACATTGCACTTCTATTAACTATATTCTTTTTGGCTTTAGCTAACTAGCACCGACTCCAAAAGTTTTATTTTTTACTTTTTGAAGGCGGTTTGATTTTTTTTTATAAAATGTTTTTATTGATAATTTATTTTATTCAATATGATACTGGGTGAAAATGTATTTTCCTTTTTTATGGTTATGAATAAGAATGACAGTAAATATGTACGTCAGGTTTGATTTATTTCATGTTATTGCGTTGCGAGCTTAGTGCAAATTAGTGTTCCGAGTGGATGAAAATGGACCAATCTAATTCTGATAACAACGAAATTAAGTTTATAAAAAGTAAAAAAAATAAACCGGTTGTTAGCTATTGAGCGTGAACTAATAAGGAAAGAAACTTTAATAATGAATAACAATGTATTTTAGTATAAATCGGTTACAGATACAGGTTTTGCGAAAGCACCAAAACATGATTTCAAGGGTCAAGAACATGAAATACCTGTATCGACAAAGAAATATACTCTATAGAGCACGAATATTTAAAAAAAAATGAACAGCTTGAAAGTAAAAGACTCATTTCATGTAAGACTACCTCACAACTTAGTGGAAGATTTATATTTGTACGACGAATATAATTCATTTGGCAGGATTATAATTTTTTCAATCCTGACACTGACTGAATTGTGTGAATATTTGAAAACTACAAAAACTCTCTACGGAGACGGTACGTTCAAAATAGTACCTAAACCCTATTATCAGCTGTAAAGCTTGCATGTGGACGTGGCACGCAGTGAAGAAACAGTCAATTTTATACCCATAATTTTTGCTCTACTGCCCAACAAACAACAAAGAACGTATCAGAGGTTTTTTTCTATACTTAAACAACAATATGGATTAAACTTAGACATGTACAAATGCGACTACGAACAAACCGTTATTAATGCTGTGAACATGTGTTTCCAAATGTAACCGTGAAAGGCTGTTATTATCACTTTTGCAACGCTGTTTTCAAAAAGACCAAAGGATTAAGGCGATACTCGGAAAAAATATGCTAAAGCGAGATAGCAATGAGAAAACGACGCGCACGGGAGCGAGACCAATTTTGCAGATAAGGCAAAAAAAAACAAAATCACTTCGTATTCAACAACTACAGCGATTTTAAAAAAATGCTTCTATACGATCCTAAATATTACTGGTGTTCACTTATTAAAACAATTTCCAATAGTGTAAGTAACCCCATTTAAGAATAATCTTGAATTTTCGTATTTTTTAGAGGTCTTTTCGAAAAGAAAAAGTGTCGAGGCTTCTATACGAGCCTAAATATTATTGGTGTCCACTTATTAAAACAATTTCCGAAATAGTGTAAGAAACCCAAAAGTGTATTTAAGAATGATAAAGGTATGAATAAATATATATGTTATTACCAGATTTGTAACAGTGCTATAGTTTTATATCAAAAAGTTCATACTTTCACCGAGTAGCGCCTTAAATCTCTCTGTCGAAGATCGCAAAGTTGTTCAATATTGTTCACCGTTACCAATGCTGCCACCAATTTTGATACCGGAGGCATCACGATTATTGAAATGTCATTACGATCACAAGATATTAACAAATTTATTGATTATTGCAACACTCAATGGATGCAGAAGATTAACAGTGATATATGTATTAAGGTGGAACGATTAAGTTACAAAAAAACGTTAGATGGCGCTACTTTCGCTATTTAGTAGTTTTTATTTATTTGTTAATTGTTCTTTGTATCTTTTTAACTCAAAATACTATTAGCGCATTCTATAAATAAATATTGAATTTTCGAAACCAACATTTATCTTTTTGTAGTACATAAATCATCCAAATATCTCGAGAGAGTGTTTCTGTCTCCCAATTTTACTAATCACTCACACATGCATACCTTATTTCTGAGTTTCTTGTAGTAGAATATTTCGACCCAGTTGAAAATGATAAAGTAGCCCAGCGGTCTACGTACTCGGCTTAGATATCAAAGAGTTAGGGTTCGAGACTTCTGATGGTAGATTTTTTTTTATTATTTTTTTATTATTTATTTTATATTATTGTTTATTTAAATAACATCACAATATTAATTTTGATGTATAAATTGCAACAAATGCAATTGCAACTTTTTTAAATTGCACAAGTGACAAGAATGTAATTGATACTCTAAATTTTAAGATTTCTTAGTGTGTTTGCCCATTATAATATCTTTTTTTTAAACCACTGCTGAACAGATTTTGATTAAAATTGCAGTGTCTCCTCAATCAAAAAAAAAGTGGTGGTGGTTGTTGGATCATCATGTTACCGTTTTCTATACTTCTATACTATATAATATTACTAGCTTCCCGCCCGCGGCTTCGCCCGCGTGGACTACACGACTTATGCTATTGTGGGTTATCCATAAGAGATAAACATAAACCAACGCGGAGTTTTCTGTAGACATTTTCAAGGTGTACAAATACTCATTACCTTATATTGATAAATCTCGTAGGGTTCAGCCTGCGTTTGCAATGTAAGCGGAAAAAATGTAAACATTAGAAACCTTAAAAATTACAGTATTTCTCTACTATATATTGAAGGTTATTTTACCTTCCTCTTGAATCACTCTATCTATTAAAAAAAACCGCATCAAAATCCGTTGCGTAGTTTTAAAGATCTAAGCTGCATACATAGGGACAGACAGCGGGAAGCGACTTTGCTTTATACTATGTAGTGATAAAGAGGAAAGATGTGTATGTATGTATGTAATGAATAAACTCAAAAACTACTGGACTGATTTCAAAAATTCTTTTAGGATGCTACACTATCCCTGATTAACATAGGCTATATTTTATCCCGATATTCCCACAGGAACAGGTACCACGCGTGTAAAACCGCGAGGATCCGCTAGTACAATACTACAATACTATTATATTAGTTTTATTTAAAATCAATACATTTAGCTCCTTTCGGTATATTGGCGCGTATATAAATTTGCGCAAATGATCATATTTTGTCTACTTGTTTGTTAGTTACAATCTCCATTTTATATTATAATCGTTTTGGAATCAAGCTCGAGACGCCATTTTTATACTTACTCTTTTTGTTTACTTATGTGGTGAAATTTTACATCTTGTAAATCTTGTTAAATTCTACCTTTAAAGCTTTAATTTACTGCGATAATTTATTATGGTGATGTAAAAACTTAGAAGCTTGATTTTTACAGTTCGGGGGAACCATAGACTTTAATCTTTATTAATATCAATTTGATACTTCACGTATTTCTGAGGATTGAGTCTATAAAGGCACTTATGTGCATATAACTAATTTCGTGTTTTAATTTATAAAGATACTGATATTATAAAATATTAATACATAAAACATGTAAGTAAGCAAAAATGCCCAAAAAAAAATTACTATTAAGTACTTACCACAAAATGAAATTGTATTATTCAACAAATACTTAATTCGTAAAGCAGCGCAGCGAACACCGGGGTTGGAAACAATTAAATATCTATTGTGTTTCGTTTTCCGATGCCTGAGAGGTTATAAAATAAAAAGTGCTAACCTCTTGTGTATCTTAAATATGTATTATGTAATGTTATGTACAATCTAGAAAAAAAAAGTGCTGAGATAGCGCTAACATTCATTCATGCGCTGTACGGTGAAAATGTTTTTGATGGCTAACTGACCAATAATTGAGGCAAATTTAATTACATTTGTGCACTATTCGCGCAAATGTTTATTCGAGCAAACGGCTTTTCGTGTAAGAGTCTTTCGCGTTATTAGCTTTTCGCGCCAATGTCCTGATTCATAGTCGAAACAACAATAGTCAAGTGATATGTGACGTCAAATTCATGTTTTGTATTTGGCTTAGTCTATGTTTATCTCTATGCTATCATCATTCTTATGATGTTTTGAATAGCTAAGTGAACATTTAATACGTTAAAATTGTAAAATTAAAAATAAAATAAATCATTAAGATTTACGTAAAATAAATCATTTCTAGTCAGAAAATAAATTTCACTGAAAACTGAAATATTTCCACCTGTTTTGAAAGATTTCATAAATTTCGTTTATATTTAATTTTCATTTCAGTGAAATTTTGACTGGACCCATTCCCTAGTCACAATGAAAAAACACTACAAACAAATGACAAATACGGAACGGTGTTGTCAGTACGTAGATGTGATTGCGGACAATTTAATATTTGAAAAGGGACTACATGACATTTGTCTAAATAAAAAAAAATAAAAAAAATAAAGTAAGTACGTTACATAATACAAGTAAATTTTATTTGCACGAAGCAGATACAGTTTTCGTTTTTTTTTTCCTTTATCAAATCTTATTTTCTATTTTTTTACAGTGATGGGAGAAAAAAAGATTTACGCATAAAAAACAAAATGTAAAGTCGTGCATTTTTTTAAATCGGAGTCAAGATAAATCCTACAAATCACAACTTTATATCATAATCCCAAAGTAAATTATTACTGACGAAACATCTCTTTTAGGACGCAACGGCAACACAGCTGAAAAATCTAGTAAAGAGAAATTTAAACAATTATTAAATCGAGACAAACGTAAGAGCGGCAACTTCGCGCGTTGCGCGTCTTAGCCGCATGGAATGGCAACGTCGCGATTTTTGTATACGTACACGACATTTGGCACATACACAGTCGTAATATTTGCAAAAATTTATTGTTCATTTATAGGTGATTTCTGAATGAAACAATGTTTGTTTATTAATTAAGCGCAAATGAATACCCGAGAATAAATAGTTGCACATATATTTAAGTATTAATTCTATTAATCTACCAAGATTATCTCGACTGTTTTTTGTATGAAAATCGTTCCACCTTAAGCTGTTACAACCAGAAAAATAGGACGACAAAATGGCGTCAAGGGCTGGCAGCGCCGAATAAATACAAAAATTACAAAGCAGCCAACCATGTTTCAATTCATTTCATTATTAAAAAAGAAGCAAAAATACAAAAAGTTAAATTAGAAAGAAACAATTTACATTACCCTAGTACGAAAAATAGTAGATAAAAATAAACAAATAATAAGTATCGCCAATGATTGCCTACTTAAAACAATAAGTCTTCAGGTATGCCTAAAACGGTGGAACGATTTTCATACAAAAAACAGTCGAGATAATCTTGGTAGATTAACAGAATTAATACTTAAATATATGTGCAACTATTTTATTCTCGGGTATTCATTTGCGCTAAATTAATAAACAAACATTGTTTCATTCAGAAATCACCTATAAATGAACACTAAATTTTTGCAAATATTACGACTGTGTATGTGACAAATGTCGTGTACGTATACAAAAATCGCGACGTTGCCATTCCATGCGGCTAAGACGCGCAACGCGCGAAGTTGCCGCTCTTACGTTTGTCTCGATTTAATAATTGTTTAAATTTCTCTTTACTAGATTTTTCAGCTGTGTTGCCGTTGCGTCCCAAAAGAGATGAGTTTCGTCAGTAATAATTTGTAGGATTTATCTTGACTCCGATTTAAAAAAATGCTAAACACGACTTTACATTTTGTTTTTTATGAGTAAATCTTTTTTTCTCCCATCACTGTAAAAAAATAGAAAATAAGATTTTATAAAGGAAAAAAAAGAAACGAAAATTGTATCTGCTTCGTGCAAATAAAATTTACTTGTATTATGTAACGTACTTACTTAATATTTAATTTTTTATTTTTTATTTAGAAAAATGTCATGTGGTCCCTTTTCAAATATTAAATTGTCCGCAATCAGATCTACGTACTGACAACACCGTTCCGTATTTGTCATTTGTTTGTAGTGTTTTTTCATTATGACTAGGGAATGCGGCCAGTCAAAATTTCGCTGAAATGAAAATTAAATATAAACGAAATTTATGAAATCTTTCAAAACGGGTGAAAATATTTCAGTTTTGAGTGAAATTTATTTTCTGACTAGAAATGATTTATTTTACGTAAATCTTAATGATTTAACGATCTTAATGATTTATTTTATTTTTAATTTTACAATTTTAACGTATTAAATGTTCACTTAGCTATTCAAAACATCATAAGAATGATGATAGCATAGAGATAAACATAGACTAAGCCAAATACAAAACATGAATTTGACGTCACATATCACTTGACTATTGTTGTTTCGACTATGAATCAGGACATTTGCGCGAAAAGCTAATAACGCGAAAGACTCTTACACGAAAAGCCGTTTGCTCGAATGAACATTTGCGCGAATAGTGCACAAATGTAATTAAATTTGCCTCAATTATTGGTCAGTTAGCCTTCAAAAACATTTTCACCGTACAGCGCATGAATGAATGTTAGCGCTATCTCAGCACTTATTTTTCTAGATTGTACTTAACATTACATAATACATATTTAAGATACACAAGAGGTTAGCACTTTTTATTTTATAACCTCTCAGGCATCGGAAAACGAAACACAATAGATATTTAATTGTTTCCAACCCCGGTGTTCGCTGCGCTGCTTTACGAATTAAGTATTTGTTGAATAATACAATTTCATTTTGAGGTAAGTACTTAATAGTAATTTTTTTGGGGCATTTTTGCTTACTTACATGTTTTATGTTTTAATATTTTATAATATCAGTATCTTTATAAATTAAAACACGAAATTAGTTATATGCACATAAGTGCCTTTAAAGACTCAATCCTCAGAAACACGTGAAGTATCAAATTGATATTAATAAAGATTAAAGTCTATGGTTCCCCCGAACTGTAAAAATCAAGCTTCTAAGTTTTTACATCACCATAATAAATTATCGCAGTAAATTAAAGCTTTAAAGGTAGAATTTAACAAGATTTACAAGATGTAAAATTTCACCACATAAGTAAACAAAAAGAGTACCTAATTATAAAAATGGCGTCTCGAGCTTGATTCTAAAACTATTATAATATAAAATGGAGATTGTAACTAACAAACAAGTAGACAAAATATGATCATTTGCGCAAATTTATATACGCGCCAATATACCGAAAGGAGCTAAATGTATTGATTTTAAATAAAACTAATATAATAGTATTGTAGTATTGTACTAGCGGATCCTCGTGGTTTTACACGCGTGGTACCTGTTCCCGTGGGAATATCGGGATAAAATATAGCCTATGTTAATCAGGGATAGTGTAGCATCCTAAAAGAATTTTTGAAATCAGTCCAGTAGTTTTTGAGTTTATTTATTACATACATACATACACATCTTTCCTCTTTATCACTACATAGTATAAAGCAAAGTCGCTTCCCGCTGTCTGTCACTATGTATGCTTAGATCTTTAAAACTACGCAACGGATTTTGATGCGGTTTTTTTAATAGATAGAGTGATTCGAGAGGAAGGTAAAATAACCCTCAATATATAGTAGAGAAATACTGTAATTTTTAAGGTTTCTAATGTGATGTCGTAAATGATTACATTTTTTCCGCTTACATTGCAAACGCAGGCTGAACCCTACAAGATTAATAAATATAAGGTAATAAGTATTTGTACATCTTGAAAATGTCTACAGAAAACTCCGCGGTGGTTTATGTTTATCTCTTATGGATAACCCACAATAGCATAAGTCGTGTAGTCCACGCGGGCGAAGCCGCGGGCGGGAAGCTAGTAATATTATATAGTATAGAAGTATAGAAAACGGTAACATGATGATCCAACAACCACCACCACTTTTTTTTTGATTGAGGAAACACTGCAATTTTAATCAAAATCTGTTCAGCAGTGGTTTAAAAAAAAGATATTATAATGGGCAAACACACTAAGAAATCTTAAAATTTAGAGTATCAATTACATTCTTGTCACTTGTGCAATTTAAAAAAGTTGCAATTGCATTTGTTGCAATTTATACATCAAAATTAATATTGTGATGTTATTTAAATAAACAATAATATAAAATAAATAATAAAAAAATAACAAAAAAAAATCTACCATCAGAAGTCTCGAACCTCTAACTCTTTGATATCTAAGCCGAGTACGTAGACCGCTGGGCTACTTTATCACTTTCGGCCGGGTCGAAATATTCTACTACAAGAAACTCAGAAATAAGGTATGCATGTGTGAGTGATTAGTAAAATTGGGAGACAGAAACACTCTCTCGAGATATTTGGATGATTTATGTACTACAAAAAGATAAATGTTGGTTTCGAAAATTCAATATTTATTTATAGAATGCGCTAATAGTATTTTGAGTTAAAAAGATACAAAGAACAATTAACAAATAAATAAAAACTACTAAATAGCGAAAGTAGCGCCATCTAACGACCGTTCAGCTTTTTGTAACTTAATCGTTCCACCTTAAGTGCATTACGGTATTAGAAGATTTTATATATAGTTTGTCTGTTTTATAATAAGAATAAATGTTTTGTTTAAAATTAATAATGTTTAATTTCTCAAAAATAACAGAACTGTGGTGTGGTACTGGTGTTGAATTACGTCAGTAATTCCACTTACGTCAGCTGCCATCTTTGCCTAACTGGGGACCTACCATCAACTGTAATGCGATTCATTTTAGGTTAATTTCAGGTAGTAAGTGCAGGACGCCGCTAGACTCGCCATATGGGAGCATCCCACTCTCAGAACCTACAATGAATTGCATTACAGTTGGTGGTAAGGCCCCTGTACTCAGAATATAATCTCTTGCGTTTATCATGCTTAGCGAATATCATATTTTGCTAGTGTGATATTTTGCGAACATCATATTTTGCTAGTGTGATGTTTTGCGAATATCGTGTTTTGCTATTACGATATCCAGCGACGGAGGGTAATATTCATTTTGAGAATATGGTATTTCGAGAATATGCCATTCAGAGACAGAGGGAGCTGTTTCATTAAAAAATGTCGATGAAAATCACTTGCACCCGTTTTTTACCTAGTTATTCAATGATTAATGATTGTTAAAGAACTAGGTAACCGACCGACCCGTCTTTTTATTTTACCTAATTATACAATAACGTTAAAATTCACAATGGCCACAAAGGGGGCAGTACCTGACATGAGAATCATACGAGAAAGTAATATTTCATTTAAGAGCATTTCATTTAAATCGTTAATAAGTTATCATTCGTCATAATTCATATTTCATTACAAGGAGCAAACAGTAGCAAATGTGAAATTAGCCCACTGTGTAACAAAAATTTCACAGGTGAAGTCTGAGGAAAAAACAAACAATCATTTTATTGAATTGATTAGAGTAGATATGGAATTTATTTTGATTTTTCCACCGATTTTACACTTCTTAATTAGCAACCCTTTTCATTTATGTTGTATGTTACGGGGAATCCCTCAATAGTAAGTATGTATGAGTAGTTAGTTATTACAGAATGTTCCATATATTATGGGGAATGTCCAACAATTGTTATTAGGGGTTTTCCGGTCGAGAATTCACCTAATTTGTCTATAAAAATAGGAATTCAGGCTTTAATTTTTTTTTTTCTTAACTTCGATGAGTTCAGAAAGTTTCTACAAATTTATAATTGCGAAGTGCTTACAAAAAATATCGTAAGTAAAAATTAGATTATTTAGTTAAAATGTTGTCTGACGAGGAACCGAGTACAAGTGCGAGTGGAAAAGAAAAGAATATTGGTATAAACTTAAAGATCGGGAAAAAAAATTATATTAAGTGTGTTTAATATAAACTAGACTCTTAGTTAATTTTCGTTTGATAAAACGAATTTGATTGAATAGGTATTGTTTTTTTTTATCTACCGATTTTGGGTACGAAAATACCGATTTTAGTCAGCTCTACCGATTTCGTACTAAGACGTTCGAGACCACTGGTCGCTACCACTTGTTTATTTTCATATTTCGAATGGAAACCTATGACGTAAAATCTATTTACGGCAGGTACACTAGCAGTGGCGTGGCGAGGTGCGAGACGAGAGTCTAAACGGCCACGTCGCCTTGCTTCGTTACCTCGCGGCGTCAAAGGAGTCCAGTGTTGCTAATTCATCTACTTCAAAATATGCTAGAGTGATGTAAAAATATGCTAGTAAGTTTTTTTAAGTCAAATACAATGCCAACCTAACTTTAAGTTTGATCCTGCTAATATTATAAATGCAAAAGTATGTCAGTTTTTTTTATTTGTTATTCTTTCACGCAAAAACTACTGAACCTATTTGGATGAAATTAAGCACACATATAAAAGATAGCCTGGCTTAATACATATGCTACTCTTCTGCAATATACCAATTACTGGACATCAGTACAAAAGTACTGTCAAGACGAAAGTACTGATGTCCAGTAAAATCGATAAAAACTTATGGAAAAGTATTAAAATATCGAATCTGGGGGCTAATTTTAATTGTCTAATTTTAAATCTATCGCAATCCCTTTCAATTCGTAATTTGAAAGACATTCAGGCCGTCACTATTTGACATTTGAAAGGGATTGTGATCGGGACGCGTTTTAAAAGGTATGGAATAAACGAGAACTGTCTAAGCAATATGACAGACGAAAATATCACAATCACAATACATCTGAAAGAGATTGTGATTGATTTTAAATTAGACAATTAGGGGGCTGGTCATACTTTTCCAGTAGTTTTTATCGATTTACCGAACGACAAAAGAAACTGACATACTATCGCATTTGTACTAATAGTAAGATAAAACTTAAAGTTATGTTGTCATTTTATATACAAGGTCGGATACATACTAGTTTTGTCACCACTTCTGAATTAAGTAAAAATCAATCTTCAATTAAATATTTATTTTGTATATGAAAAGAAAGCTTATCTTTTAATTATCACTCAATGATAAAAATATTTCCAAATCGCTGGCTCGACTTTCGATGCGAGCTTTTGATCTTCGCGCTCACGAATCTCTAAAAGTACGCGCATGTCTATTTGGCAGCTGCTTTAATGAAGGATGCATTAGAGGCTCCAAATTTGGGTGTATTTTGGCGCAGGTCCTTTCCTCGAAATAGGACCAAATCTCACAAGCCAGCGGATTGAAATCTGAATTAGGAGAATCGAGATCGAAATCGACTTCATCCGGCATGCCAATGGGCCATCCTTTAGCCCAGACAAATATAACGATTAAAACCGGTTTTGAATTTGGCGAAACCTATGAGAAAGTACCTGTGAAAAGCGTTATAATTGCCACATTTGTCTTTCACACCTAACCGTACCATCAAATCACATTATTAAATATTTGACGTGCTAGACTCATTGGAAGCGGCAGCGACAAAAGGGTTTGACTCAGTTCATCTCATTCACGAAGACTAAAATGGTCCCATACGCATTCAGTCCCATTCGCATTATTGGTCTCATTCGCATTTGGTCCCATCACATTCACATTTAGTTTAGTCCCATTCGCATTTGGCCCCAATCACATTTAGTTCAGTCCCATTCGCATTTGGCCCGATTCACAAATGATCACACTCGGATAACTTAAGTTGTTTAACATTTTTGACCAATTTTAGTAACATTTTTTGCACTACAACGCCGCTATTTGGAAACAAGCTAATGTCCCGGCTACACGCTCCGTCTTTCCTGAAAGCATGCCTGCACAAATCGGGTTACGCAGGCAAGATGGAGCGTGTAGCCGGGAAATTCCGCTACGTCTTGCATGCGCAAACTGGTTTGTGCAGACACTCTCGAGGTAGACTAAGACGATTCGTGTAGCCGGGATTTAAGAAAATAAAGCTGACTGATACAAAGGAAGGGCTTAACACAACGGTATTGTGCGCAATTATGCCATTAGAACCAGTCTATAAAATTGCAGAGGCCTGGCGAAAGATTCTTAATTCAGCACCTGGCACAGCAATATTGCCAAGATTTCAACACACGAAGATCAATAGTATCCTAAATTATCATCAACATTGTTAAAATGTGCAGGTCAAAGGCACAAACAAAACCACAAACGCCTTAGAAGGCTGGCACCGACTAAATAACTTTATAGAAATAAGACCGAACTTGTATTTTACAAACTGAAAATTCAAATAAAAAGCAGTTTGTTTGAAAATTATATACAATATAAGGATATGAATTTTGATAAAAAAAAATACAATAATCTTCTAACAAGACTGAATCGTCATTCATTAAATCTGCAACAATAAAAAAAAAACTTTTCAGACAACTGTTAGCAGAAGTGAAGAATTAATAATTACGTATTTTGACAAAAGTATAACCATTAATTCTTCACTTTTTCTTTTTTTATGTTAAACTTGTATTTTACAAACTGAAAAAGCAAGCAAATTATTCGGACATTCGAATAAAAAAACTGTTTGGAAATTATAGAAGCAATAGAAAATTTAGGAATATTAATTTTAATAAAAAAAAAATACGATATTACTCTAACAAAACTGAATGGTAATTCAATAACGCTGCAACAATTTAAGAAAAGAATTATGTTTCTACAGACAGCTGTAGAAAAAGAAGTTAAGAATTAATGATTATTTTGTTGTCAAAATAACCATTAATTCTTCACTTCTTTTTTTAATGTTGATTTTGAAAGAACAAATTGTTCTGTTTATTTTGTAAGGTTGACTTGATTGTGTAAGAAATAATACACAGTATTATTAAAGCTGCATGTTTTTATTTTCAAGCATACCATTATTATTATGAAACAAGAGTTCCGACTTTTAGGTCAGAAATGTTAAATTGAGAAATTTGCTAATTGCGCCAAATACGAATGGAACAAAACAAAATGCGAATGGGACTAAAATGTGCGAATGGAATCAAATGCGAATGGGACCAAAATACCAAGTGCGAATGGGACCATTTAGTCGCATTTGCGAATAGGACCATTTTAGTCTTCGCGACCCAATGCGAATGGGACGAACTGCGTCAGACCCCAATAAAATATTCTCTTTCAAATAATTCATCTGCAAACAACGTTTTACCTTAAAAGTCCACACTGGTCACAAGTGGTCAAAGTCATGGTTGTCTTTAACTATGTGACCTCCACTGTCTGTATTTTCGTATTGTTTACGTCAGTATTGCAATCCAGTTGCAATACTTACGTAAACAATACGAAAATACATACAGTGTGCAATCCAGTTGCATTTAATTCCGCAGAAACATGCACAGTTAAGCGCTATGCCGGTAAAAGTAACTAAATAATAGTACATTACTGCTGCGGCCAGCAAAAGAGGCATTGATAGACGAACGCGAAAATGTGGGCCGAGGCAAAGCCGAGGCACACATACGTAACTCCATCAATGCCTAGTTGTGGCCAGGGCTTATGTACAGGGTATTAAAAGACCCATAACGAAAATGAAAACCACGTATTCTCCCCATCGGTACTATCATTTTCTTGTATGGGACCAAATCTGGGAACGTGATACTTAAGTAGTTATTGAGGATCAAAGTCAATTTTTTTTTGCGATGATGCGGCCCGCGTGGCCGACACGCGCACTCACACAAACAAACGCACTATCAACTGTGCGTCAACAAGGGTCAACGCACTCCGCGAACCGCGAAAAAATTTTATTTTGTATTCAAATTATTATTAAGTACATTAATTGTGAAAATACCAACTAGGTACTTTATCTGGATGTGATCCGATTCATAACACTTAACAACAACTGAAGATTTATTTATTTGTAAATAAAAAAATACCTACTAAGTTCGTACCTCGTTCTAAGGTTCAGGTTAAGTTATTTATGACGATCTTAAGAAATGACTGTTTAATTGAAACTCATTCACAAAGTGACTAATTTATAAAATTATCAATTAACAAGATTACCGAGAAGTTTTACGAAATGATGTCACCGTAAAGGTCCAGTTAGGTACCAACTCCGTTTTTCTTTCTAATTTACTTTAATTAAATTAAAATCACTAAAGTACCAAACAGAATTCCATATAAACTTAACTTTATTTTCCCATACAGTCCGGAAAGAAAAGAGTTTTGGTAAAATAAGTGAGTTGCAAATTTGAAGAAAAAAAAACAAGCGCCACCTACGATATCAGCACGCCACACTACCAAAGCACGCGGTGCAAATGAGTATCGTCTTTATCAATAGATGGCACTGAGGCCTGAACTATGGAATACTTGGTACAAAATCAAAACTTGTTTTTGTTAAGGTACCTTCAGGGCTACATGTCGAAAGTACCTGCCTATTTTTTCCAAAATTACCGATTAAGTTTATAAATCCGCTGAGGTATTAAGCAAAAAAGAGTCTTTCGAATACACTAAAATAAAAACTTGCATCCAGCTTAATTAAAATAATTCTGTTATTAAAACTTTACATCAAATCTAAGATTTAAATTGTTTCTCGTCCATTTACAAATGTAAGTAGATAATTATAAATCCTAGGAAATTTACACTGTTGTAAACAGTTCGCTTGATTTAAATATCGGGGCCGCTTTGATAAACAAACTTTTGTCGCTATAATAAATAAATAAGTTTTCCATGCATTCCATGTAGAATACTTCAAGTTACATGTTATTCCTTATTTCTTAATTCCTTCCTAATTTACTTAAAAACAAATCATTTGCTAAATCTTATCTCGCTCGCCCACTAACAATAACAAGTGAACATTAAACTCCTACAAAAATAATAGGCAATTTTTACTGTCGTATGCAGCTTGTTTAAAATGTCTAAGGCGCTTTGAAAACTTTTCTCGTTCTAACAATTAAATAGGATTTCATAAAATTCCATATTCAATGACAATTATTCAGTTATCCAGATTTACATAAACATAATCCACTTATTACGCGGGATTACAAATAAACTTAATTTTATTTTCAGTCATTCAGAAAATTAGAGCGCCTAGGTAAAAATAAGTTGCAATTCTTAATAATTCAATAAAGCACTTACAGTCTGTTTAATGGTAGGTTACTGAATTGGAAAATTCAAGTTGACTTTTTATTGCTTAAAGTTTAAGCGATAAAACGACAGGATATAAAATATCGTTTAGGCCTTAAACGATATTTTATATCCTGTCGTTTAGTTAAAACGACTTTTGTTGCGAAGGGTGGATAGATTTAGCAAAAAAATGAATAGCTAAAGCTTAAAGATAACATTGGGAACGATAGTTTAATACTAGAAAAAACCATAAAACTTATTCGGAGTCCAGAAAGATAATTTACAATTTTTGTCTTTATTTAAGCACGATGATTTTTTTCTAATGTCGGCGCTAGGGTGCAGATTGCAACTTCTGCTTGTGAATCAAAGTTCAAAATAAACTAACCGATTTCAGCGACAAAAGGGTCTGACTCAGTCTCATTCACGAAGACGAAAATGGTCCCATACGCATTCGGTCCCATTCGCATCATGGTCTTCGCATTTGGTCCCATCCCTTGCACATTTAGTTTAGACCCATTCGCATCTGGCCCGATTCACAAATGGTCATACTCAGACAACTTAAGTTTTATAACATTTTTGACCAATTTTTAGTAAAATTTTTGGCACTACAACGCCGCTATCTGGAAACAAGCTAATGTCCCGGCTACACGCTCCGTCTTTCCTGAAAGCATGCCTGCACAAATCGGGTTACGCAGGCAAGATGGAGCGTGTAGCCGGGATATTCCGCTACGTCTTACATGCGCAAACTGGTTTGTGCAGACATTTTCGAGGTAGACTAAGACGATTCGTGTAGCCGGGATATAAGAAAATAAAGCTGACTGATACAAAGAAGGGCTTAACACAACGATATTGTGCGCAATTATGCCATTAGAACCAGTCTATAAAATTGCAGAGGTCTGGCGAAAGATTCTTAATTCAGCACCTGGAACAGCAATATTGCAAAGATTTCACTCACGAAGATCAATAGTATTTTAAATTATCATCAACATTGTTAAAATGAGCCGGTCAAAGGCACAAACAAAACCATAAAAGCCTTAGAAGGCTGGCACCGACTAAATAACTTCATAGAAATAAGACCGAACTTGTATTTTACAAACTGAAAATTCAAATAAAAAACAGTTTCTTTGAAAATTATAGAAAATATAAGTATATTATCTTCTAACAAAACTGAATCGTCATTCATTAACTCTGGCACAATTAAAGAAAAGAATTATGACAACTGTTGAAGTGGAAAATTAATGATTATTTTGACAAAAATATAACCATTAATTCTTCACTTCTTCTTTTTCTTAATGTTGATTTTGAAATAACAAATATTGTGATGTAGATTTTATAAGGTTGATTTGATTGTGTAAGAAAAAACTCACGGAATTATTAAAGCTACATGTGAGACATGTTTAACAATGTTAAACTGCGCAGATCAAAGGCGCAGCACCATAAACGCTTTAGAAGACTGGCATCGCCGACTAAACAACTTCATTGAAAACAGACCGAACTTGTATTTTACAAACTGAAAAAGCAAGCAAATTATTCTGACATTCGAATAAAAAAACTGTTTGGAAATTATAGAAGCAATAGAAAATTTAGTGATATTAATTTTAATTTAAAAAAAAATACGATAATATTCTAACAAAACTGAATGGTAATTCAATAACGCTGCAACAATTTAAGAAAAGAATTATGTTTCTACAGACAGCTCTAGAAAAAGAAATTAAGAATTAATGATTATTTTGTTGTCAAAATAATCATTAATTCTTCACTTCTCCTTTTTTTAACGTTGATTTTGAAAGAAAAAATTGTTATGTTTATTTTGTAAGGTTGACCTGATTGTGTAAGAAATAATACACGGTATTATGAAAGCTGAATGTTCTTATTTTCAAGCATACATTATGAAACAAGAGTTCGACTTTTAGGTCCGAAATGTTAAATTGAGAAATTTGCTAATTGCGCCAAATACGAATGGGACAAAACAAAATGCGAATGGGACTATAATGTGCGAATGGAATCAAATGCGAATGGGACCAAAATGCCAAATGCGAATGGAACCATTTAGTCGCATTTGCGAATAGGACCATTTTTGTCTTCGCGACCCAATGCGAATGGGACGAACTGCGTCAGACCCCAACAAAATATTATCTTTCAAATAATTCATCTGCAAACAACGTTTTACCTTTAAAGTCCACACTGGTTACAAGTGGTCAAAATCATGGTTGTCTTTAATTATGTGACCACCACTGTATGTATTTTCGTATTGTTTACGTCAGTATTGCAATCCAGTTGCAATACTTACGTAAACAATACGAAAATACATACAGTGTGCAATCCAGTTGCATTTAATTCTGCAGGAACCTACACAGTTAAGCGCTATGCCGGTAAAAGTAACTAAATAATAGTACATTACTGCTGCGGCCAGCAAAAGAGGCATTGATAGACGAACGCGAAAATGTGGGCCGAGCCAAAGCCGAGGCACACATACGTAACTCCATCAATGCCTAGTTGTGGCCAGGGCTTATGTACAGGGTATTAAAAGACCCATAACGAAAATGAAAACCACGTATTCTCCCCATCGGTACTATCATTTTCTTGTATGGGACCAAATCTGGGAACGTGATACTTAAGTAGTTATTGAGGATCAAAGTCAATTTTTTTTTTTGCGATGATGCGGCCCGCGTGGCCGACACGCGCACTCACACAAACAAACGCACTATCAACTGTGCGTCAACAAGGGTCAACGCACTCCGCGAACCGCGAATAAATTTTATTTTGTATTCAAATTATTATTAAGTACATTAATTGTGAAAATACCAACTAGGTACTTTATCTGGATGTGATCCGATTCATAACACTTAACAACAACTGAAGATTTATTTATTTGTAAATAAAAAAATACCTACTAAGTTCGTACCTCGTTCTAAGGTTCAGGTTAAGTTATTTATGACGATCTTAAGAAATGACTGTTTAATTGAAACTCATTCACAAAGTGACTAATTTATAAAATTATCAATTAACAAGATTACCGAGAAGTTTTACGAAATGATGTCACCGTAAAGGTCCAGTTAGGTACCAACTCCGTTTTTCTTTCTAATTTACTTTAATTAAATTAAAATCACTAAAGTACCAAACAGAATTCCATATAAACTTAACTTTATTTTCCCATACAGTCCGGAAAGAAAAGAGTTTTGGTAAAATAAGTGAGTTGCAAATTTGAAGAAAAAAAAACAAGCGCCACCTACGATATCAGCACGCCACACTACCAAAGCACGCGGTGCAAATGAGTATCGTCTTTATCAATGATGGCACTGAGGCCTGAACTATGGAATACTTGGTACAAAATCAAAACTTGTTTTTGTTAAGGTACCTTCAGGGCTACATGTCGAAAGTACCTGCCTATTTTTTCCAAAATTACCGATTAAGTTTATAAATCCGCTGAGGTATTAAGCAAAAAAGAGTCTTTCGAATACACTAAAATAAAAACTTGCATCCAGCTTAATTAAAATAATTCTGTTATTAAAACTTTACATCAAATCTAAGATTTAAATTGTTTCTCGTCCATTTACAAATGTAAGTAGATAATTATAAATCCTAGGAAATTTACACTGTTGTAAACAGTTCGCTTGATTTAAATATCGGGGCCGCTTTGATAAACAAACTTTTGTCGCTATAATAAATAAATAAGTTTTCCATGCATTCCATGTAGAATACTTCAAGTTACATGTTATTCCTTATTTCTTAATTCCTTCCTAATTTACTTAAAAACAAATCATTTGCTAAATCTTATCTCGCTCGCCCACTAACAATAACAAGTGAACATTAAACTCCTACAAAAATAATAGGCAATTTTTACTGTCGTATGCAGCTTGTTTAAAATGTCTAAGGCGCTTTGAAAACTTTTCTCGTTCTAACAATTAAATAGGATTTCATAAAATTCCATATTCAATGACAATTATTCAGTTATCCAGATTTACATAAACATAATCCACTTATTACGCGGGATTACAAATAAACTTAATTTTATTTTCAGTCAGTCAGAAAATTAGAGCGCCTATGTAAAAATAAGTTGCAATTCTTAATAATTCAATAAAGCACTTACAGTCTGTTTAATGGTAGGTTACTGAATTGGAAAATTCAAGTTGACTTTTTATTGCTTAAAGTTTAAGCGATAAAACGACAGGATATAAAATATCGTTTAGGCCTTAAACGATATTTTATATCCTGTCGTTTAGTTAAAACGACTTTTGTTGCGAAGGGTGGATAGATTTAGCAAAAAAATGAATAGCTAAAGCTTAAAGATAACATTGGGAACGATAGTTTAATACTAGAAAAAACCATAAAACTTATTCGGAGTCCAGAAAGATAATTTACAATTTTTGTCTTTATTTAAGCACGATGATTTTTTTCTAATGTCGGCGCTAGGGTGCAGATTGCAACTTCTGCTTGTGAATCAAAGTTCAAAATAAACTAACCGATTTCAGCGACAAAAGGGTCTGACTCAGTTAGTCTCATTCACGAAGACGAAAATGGTCCCATACGCATTCGGTCCCATTCGCATCATGGTCTTCGCATTTGGTCCCATCCCTTGCACATTTAGTTTAGACCCATTCGCATCTGGCCCGATTCACAAATGGTCATACTCAGACAACTTAAGTTGTATAACATTTTTGACCAATTTTTAGTAAATTGGCACTACAACGCCGCTATCTGGAAACAAGCTAATGTCCCGGCTACACGCTCAGTCTTTCCTGAAAGCATGCCTGCACAAATCGGGTTACGCAGGCAAGATGGAGCGTGTAGCCGGGATATTCCGCTACGTCTTACATGCGCAAACTGGTTTGTGCAGACATTTTCGAGGTAGACTAAGACGATTCGTGTAGCCGGGATATAAGAAAATAAAGCTGACTGATACAAAGAAGGGCTTAACACAACGATATTGTGCGCAATTATGCCATTAGAACCAGTCTATAAAATTGCAGAGGTCTGGCGAAAGATTCTTAATTCAGCACCTGGTACAGCAATATTGCAAAGATTTCACACACGAAGATCAATAGTATCTTAAATTATCATCAACATTGTTAAAATGAGCCGGTCAAAGGCACAAACAAAACCATAAAAGCCTTAGAAGGCTGGCACCGACTAAATAACTTCATAGAAATAAGACCGAACTTGTATTTTACAAACTGAAAATTCAAATAAAAAATAGTTTCTTTGAAAATTATAGAAAATATAAGTATATTATCTTCTAACAAAACTGAATCGTCATTCATTAACTCTGGCACAATTAAAGAAAAGAATTATGACAACTGTTGAAGTGGAAAATTAATGATTAATTTGACAAAAATATAACCATTAATTCTTTACTTCTTCTTTTTTTTAACAAATATTGTGATGTAGATTTTATAAGGTTGATTTGATTGTGTAAGAAAAAACTCACGGAATTATTAAAGCTACATGTGAGACATGTTTAACAATGTTAAACTGCGCAGATCAAAGGCGCAGCACCATAAACGCTTTAGAAGACTGGCATCGCCGACTAAACAACTTCATTGAAAACAGACCGAACTTGTATTTTACAAACTGAAAAAGCAAGCAAATTATTCTGACATTCGAATAAAAAAACTGTTTGGAAATTATAGAAGCAATAGAAAATTTAGTGATATTAATTTTAATTTAAAAAAAATACGATAATATTCTAACAAAACTGAATGGTAATTCAATAACGCTGCAACAATTTAAGAAAAGAATTATGTTTCTACAGACAGCTCTAGAAAAAGAAATTAAGAATTAATGATTATTTTGTTGTCAAAATAATCATTAATTCTTCACTTCTTCGTTTTTTAACGTTGATTTTGAAAGAAAAAATTGTTATGTTTATTTTGTAAGGTTGACTTGATTGTGTAAGAAATAATACACGGTATTATGAAAGCTGCATGTTCTTATTTTCAAGCATACCATTATGAAACAAGAGTTCGACTTTTAGGTCCGAAATGTTAAATTGAGAAATTTGCTAATTGCGCCAAATACGAATGGGACAAAACAAAATGCGAATGGGACTATAATGTGCGAATGGAATCAAATGCGAATGGGACCAAAATGCCAAATGCGAATGGAACCATTAAGTCGCATTTGCGAATAGGACCATTTTTGTCTTCGCGACCCAATGCGAATGGGACGAACTGCGTCAGATCCCAACAAAATAATATCTTTCAAATAATTCATCTGCAAACAACGTTTTACCTTCAAAGTCCACACTGGTTACAAGTGGTCAAAATCATGGTTGTCTTTAATTATGTGACCACCACTGTATGTATTTTCGTATTGTTTACGTAAGAATTGCAATCCAGTTGCAATACTTACGTAAACAATACGAAAATACATACAGAGTGCAATCCAGGGGGTCAATTCTGCTAAATTTTTGTCATAATCGTCTCTCGGTGGTGTTTCGATAGTAGTGTTTATTTACACTGTTGTAACAAGAACTGTGTAAAACAGCACTACCATTGAAACACCACTGGAATACGATTGTGACTAAGCATTAGCAGAATTGGGCCCCAGTTGCATTACGACGGCGGGTAAATTATGGCTTCTGTATTCTGGGATGCGGAAGGAATCCTGTTCATTGACTACCTTCCGAAAGGAAAACCCATTACAGGTGCCTATTACACAGAATTGATCCCGAAAGTGCGGCAGGCAATCATAGAAAAACGCCGGGGAAAGTGGTCGTTGGGCGTTCTGTTTCACCACGACAACGCTCCAGCTCATCGCTCACAATTGGAACTCACTGCGATCCGCAATGCTGAGTTCATGAAAACATAAAAAAAATTCTATATTTTTTTTTACAGTTACAAAACTGCAAACTGCAAAACTGACGGCCGACACGCGCACTCACACAAACAAACGCACCATCAGCTGTGCGGCAACAAGGATCAACGCACTCCGCGAACCGCGGATAAATTTTATTTTGTATTTAAGTTATTATTAAGTACTTATTTTCCCATACAGTCGGGAAAGAAAAGAGTTTTGGTAAAATAAGTTGCAAATTTGAAGAAAAAAATTAGCGCCACCTACGTTATCAGCACGCCACACTACCAAAGCACGCGGTGCAAATGATTATCGTCTTCATCAATAGATGGCACTGAGGCCTGAACTATGGAATACTTGGAACAAAATTAAAACTTGTTTTTGTTACGGTACCTTCAAGGTAATTTTGGAAAAATAGGCAGGTACTCGTACTTTCGACTTGTAGCCCACCAGTCGAAAGTACCTGCCTATTTTTCCAAAATTACTGATTAAGTTTATTAATCCGGTGAGTTATTAAGCAAAAAATTAACGAAGAGTCTTTCGAATACAGTAAAATTAAAACTTGCATCCAATTTAATCAAAATAATTTTGTTATTAAAACTTTACATCAAATCAAAGATTTAAATTGTATCTCGCCCATTGTCAAAGCTACACAATTAAAGAAACTTCAACCCCTGCCGCAGACTTATCACACCGATTTAGTGACATTTGCTGTAAAAATAAGAAACGTAGTAAGTTAACAGAAAAAAAAACAAAGCGCATTCAATCACATATGACAACTAGACAACAAGCTATGTAGACGTGTCTCAATACGGGCTCACTCCTGCTCACCACATCCTTTTAGAAGGCTCTACTTACAAACACGAGCGAAGGTCAGCAATTTCTCAATCTTTGGGACCAATGACTGCAGTGTTGGTGTCCTATAAATCAAAGGATCCCTACAGGGCGAAGTGGTTTGAGGCTGTGAAAAGGGATCTTTCCCACATACCACATTCTATTGATTTATGTAACGCCATTTATACAAAGAGAGCTGAAGAAATCGCCCCTGGCTGCGTTAAGTGCATTCGCTGATGTTGTGCTTATCGCAGGGGCAAGGAATGCACATAGAGCATTCTTCCCTATTAACATGATCCTTGTTGTTATGGCATCCGACGACCAATTAAAGAGTGCTTCCATTAAGAGGGGAGGCGGCCAATGTTTTTTCCATACAAGCGTTCTCGACGGATTCCTCCTTGATTTTTAACACTAAAGAAATTATTTTCATACATAAAATAAATTTTTACTTATTCTATGCTCCTATGTCTTCCTTTTTTCGATAACTTTTTTTTCAAAGCAACTAGAAGCCCTTAAACATGCTAAAAAAATCCTAATTTTTATCACCACTAAGATGTCTATTGTAGAGATTGAATAGGTATTTACAAAAAAAAGCTAAACGTAGAGGCCTAATACAACTCCTTATTATTCTATATATGGGTGAAATTTATTTTACATAGATCTAATTTTCGAGGAGGAAATCGTCGAGAGCCAAACCTAGAATTTTGCAATTTTTATTCGCAATATTCAGCGGGAGCTGCAGTTGTCCCTATCGCACGGTATTTAGAGGCGGTTCAGTCTGAGGAATACGTATACAAGCCAAATAGTGATGTGAAGTAATTTTAACGATACGCTAGTATTGTTCACAGTTATCGATTAGGACTAACTTTACATAACAACAGATTTTTCAAGACCTCAGTGTGTTTGAGTAGGGTCTATTTATAATGTTTTTTTTACATGTTTGTAAATAAATTGTAATACCTACTACATGATAATATTGGTATTGATTTACAGATTGTTTCTTTAATTGCACGGGTTATAATTTGATGTTATATTTTAAATACAAACAATACGAGTAAGTAAAAAAACTAAAAAACAAAAAATAAAACTTTTCGAGTCGGTGCCAGCCTAGGCGTTCTTCTTTGCGGTCCTACTATTTTATTTTTCTTGCCTTGGCTGGTATCGACTGCAAAAGGTTTATTTTTTGCTTTTTACTTTGACTTACTCGTAATGTTTGTATTTTTTTAGGTACAATTTAAATTAATTTTTTTTATAAAAAAGTTTTATATTTCACAATTTTTAAAGGTAGAAGAGGTCTCCTGCCTACGATAATAAACTTATGTCAACTCCGCATCACCTTTTACAAAATGCTGCTTCTCCCCGTGCAGGGACGTTACTTATTGAGGAGTTCCCCCGATACTTCATCACCAGCTACACTTCATCACATGCATTGAGTCGAGCATAAATTGCTTATGAACCACATTGAAGTAATCGTATCGCTTCAGTGTAATGCTAAGTATTAAATAGTTCCGATTACCATTTGTGGTCTTCATCATCATTTCCACTCCACCAAATGGTGATTTCCGGAAGCATTTATGCATAAGTTACTATAGAAAACACCGAAACCGCTATAGGAGTGCCTATAATATTTGAAGAGTTTCCTGGATTTCTCCAGGATCCCATCGTCAGATCCTGACATGATGACAATGGGACCACATGGGAAGTATACCCTTTCGAAAAAAAAGGATTACTCAAATCGGTCCAGCCGTCTTTGAGTAATCGTTTAACATAGATAAAAAAGAAAGATTCCGTCGAATTGAGAACCTCCTCCTTTTATTGAAGTCGGTTAAAAAGGGTGAAGGCAATAAAAAAAATATAGAATTTTTGCCTTCTTCCATCACAAGCTACATACATAGGGTCATTTAATACCAGTACCCTTAGTACGAGTTTGGCAAACTAAAATCGTTTTCGAAAACTATCGCTTTGTCTCTTTCATAACCATAGACTGCTTTACCGGCATGAGAAGAGGATTCGATAGTTATCGAAAACGTAGACAGTAAATGTCAACTCGTACTAAGGGTTTACGTTTGGCTGTGATTCGAAGTGGACACGGCGTTTGATACTTAAATGCGATTTTTTCCTTTTCACTCATGTATAAACGAGTCTTTTTTTCCTTTTCTACCTCCTTTTCCCATTTTGCTGAAAATTAAATGTATCTAAAAGAAAATTTACATTGATCAATGCAAGATAAAATAACAATATGGGAACCTTCTAAAATTCATCAGTGTCCTTGCCATCTTATTTTATAATAATAATAATATAATGCGCTACTATGTAGTTATGTATACTTGTGAAAAAAGGTTATAAATTAAATAAAAAATGACAAAAGTATTTTTACTTTAAAATATGAAGTACGCGTTTATATCAAAAGTAAAGCAACTTGATTCACATTAATATATACTTACTTGTGTGTGTCCGTCAATTCAAATTGATTTCGAAACGAAACGGTAGCGGCGAAAAAAGTCCAGTAAGCAAGCCAAGTCAAAAAGAGTATTGGAATAACATCAAGTCCAGTAAATACAAGCCAAGGCAAAAATAATAGAAAGATAAGAAGTCCAGTTAAGATAAGCCAAAGTTACACAGCAAAAACTCCACAGTCACCAATAAAACGTATAAACAGTGGCGACCGCGCCGGCGACCGACCGACTCGACTAGCGAGTGAACGGCTGGACACGCACACAATGAAAAATTTACCCACACATCGATAGCGTTGGCGCGAGCGCCAAAGCGCGACGGCGATAGTTGTTTCAAATACCTATTTTTCAAAAGTCTCTAAACTCGCGTCCGCTCTTAAAAGAGTGGGGTGTGCACTAGATCCCTCAGATTTTGTTTTTTTCTGGGAAAGGCATGTGGCTTGCATACAAACACATTGTGGAGTATAAATGGACCATCGAGACGGCTATGGATGATGTAGCCGCAGGCCAGGTAGTTTATCACACCATATTTTGCACACAAAATGAAGATTTGGGAGTTCTTCAATTGACAACCAACTGTGCGAGCCCATGGAAACTGCGGTCCGAAATAGCAGACAAGCTTAGAGCCAAAGACAAGGTCCCCAAGACAATAAGCTTACCTAGACAAAAGTACTATGCAAAGTTGGCACAAGCGAAGATGACTGGACTATTAACTGAATCTGCCTTCCAAGTAAGATATAAGCAAGTATTTGCGGGAAAAAGGACTGCGGTGTATATAGACGCCTTTCAGGGAGGGTTAACGCTTCCAGCCTTAACTGCGTTTTACAGGAATCTGAAAGTGGATTTGATGGCTAAGAAAGATGCTCATCCCATCCATGGAACTGTCCCTTGGAGGAGCCCTTGGCTGGTCTTTCAAACGAGAACCACGGAGAGGAAGTGCAAATTACGGTTAAGGAGGTAGGAAGGTATTTCTGAGGGAAGGAGCTAATTTTTGTTTGTTTTGGACCTCTATTTCTATTTTGTATCTGAATGACCCCATTTAATGCTCTGCTTTTCTTTTCATTTGTATGTTGTATCTAAGAGAAAATAAATGTAAAAAAAAAAGTTGTGAGTGACGTACGTCGGCGTGGTATCCAGGAGTTTGGAAACAACAACACTAGACGAGTAGTTTGTAATTGTCATTTTGTCCTTGTAATTTTCATCGTTATCGTTAACACAATTATCCTCTTAAATTCATTGGAGCAACTTCACAGTACTTTCTAGTGGATTTTGATGTAGAATTCAATATGTTTCCGCTATTTATTTACGCCAAAAAGATGAACTTACGCAAGCGTTTTCAGTAATTTTCTGTTCTTATTTTTTAATCTTCAGTGAGATTTATAAGCAATTTATTTGTAGGAACTAGTGAAACTTTAAGCTTGTCATGTTTTTATTGAGGGCACAATTTTACGTCTTCTATATAAAATCACACTCCCACAACATGTTTTCATACTACTTACCACAACATGTTTTCAGACGACTAAACCTTAAATACGCCACTTTTATATTAAAGGCGAAACATTAGTCCATCATCATTTGAATTTTCACATTAGAAAATTATCAAAAGTTTTTCACCTGAAGTACTAGTACAAAAGGTCAGAGGTAACTTGTACAACGGGCTACTGAGACGAAATAAATAGGTATATAATATTTTTTTCGGATTAATAACCTTGTTATTGTTGCTATGATCTTTTTGTTGCTAAGATTGGTATTGGTGCCGGTAGACTTCTTAGAACTCGGTAGACCAACTCGCGGCGCGATAGAATAACTATAAAAACCAGTCAATGAGCATCTTCTGTCAAGATGTTTTATGTGATACGCTGGGTACCGACCATTTTTTTTTAAATTTATTATTTTAACGTGATGTACCCAAAATGCTCTATTTAGTACCCAACAACATTTTTTTGTAGTTATCAACTGATGCCTATACGGCAACGACGAGATTAGTCGGTACGTAACGTACTCGTCTCGTACGGACCAACATTAAAAAATAATATATTCGAGGAAAAGATGTTACAGAATAATTTGTACTTGTCGTATACTTTTTGATGTGTAAATCAGTATTCAAAACACATGACGTAACAAAATACTTTCCGCGCCGACTTATAGCGTATATTCTATTTAATTGATGTTTCAGCATAAACAGCTTCAGTTGTTACCGGCCAAGTGCGAATCGGAGTCGCGCACGAGGGTTCCTTACCATCATTATCTATAAAAAACGGCAAAAAAACACGTTCGTTGTATTGGAGCCCCCTTAAATATTTATTTTATTCGGTTTTTTGGATTTGTTGTTATAGCGGCAACAGAAATACATCATCTCAGAAAATGTCAACTGTCTTACTATTACGATTCGGGGAAGATTCAAGAAACGGAAAGCGAGAGAAAAAGAACGAGCGGAGAAAGAGTGTTGAAGAAAGATCTGAGCTAATCGTAGAAAAAAATAACATATCCTTGCCTAAATCTTGAAAAAATATATTGGGCTGATCTTCTGTTTTGTTAGCATGATACACAGGAAATAAACAAGGTACGATCCTGTCTTCCGATGTATTTTTTTTACAATGAAAGAGTACTGCAACAGTTAGAAAATTAAGATGTATCCCCAAAGTATATTTTTCAAGTCCAGCAAGGACAATTACCCTTCGCCAGTGACAGTTTGCCTGGGAGTATCATATTTTGGCCTAAAACAGGTGTTTCTCTCCGAATAGGGTATGTAAAACAAGAACAATGTACACCAAAATATACGTCACCCAATAAACATTTAGAGTGACAAAATATCTTTTTATCAGTACATTATCAGCCTTAAGCCTTATAAACGATGAACAAAAGCGTAAAAACATATTTAAGGATGTACTAAAGCATAAATTGTGTAGTTTTATACAGTAAAGCTGGTGAGCGGCTGTATATAGTAGCAATTATTACTAATGAGGAAAGAGTTTTTCTGACCTTTGACCTAGATAAGGTCAATTTAAAAAAAATAATTATATATTTCCGGCCGTCTACATAGTTTTTGTGATTTTTGAAGCTATTAGTGTTATACTCATGGCGCTGGGGGGAACATTAGGATGGATAACACGGGCCTTATATAATAGAGATGGCTTTTAAATAGCACTTAGAAACACTAAAATACAGTATGTAGTGTAAATAAGAGCTATAAGCAAGTTTAGAAGACTAGAGCGACATATGGACTGGATACTGCTCTTGAATTATACTTTTGTGTTGCCTAATTCTGTTCAACAGCATTGAATATTGCTATCATCTGCATATTGGTGTATAAGTAATGTATTATAAAGGCTTTATAATAACTGTTCAATGGTTATCTAGGAAACACTTAGAAAGCAAATCTCTTTACAAAAGTGTAATACATTGCCGTCTGCTGCATAAAAATTCAGTCTCACTCTATTCTAAACCTAACGCGATTAGCGTTATAGTACAGCCCCCGGTGTTACAGGAGATGATTATAATTTTGGTAGTGTCTATATTGAGAATTATTCGGCTTGTCGATTATTTTAATGCCTAAGTATAACGTATGGGCCGCTAAATGGCAGTTTTGGTTAATTACATATATTGGTTTTGATTAATTTGTAAGAGTAAACTATGGACAAAAAACGATGGAAAACCGGAGAAGTAAAAATGAAACTTAAATAAGCATTTTCACAATATGAAACAATAAAACTTCTTACGGAACAAAGTATAATTGTACAAGGTCAGCCAAATCAAATGTTAGTATTGTCAGCATGCCAGAAAAGTTCCGTACAACCATAATTGAGATGGCTGGTAAAATCATTTTCAAGACATAAAATCACGCCCGTACGAAACAGACATGAATCCACCTCCTAATACTGAAAATGATTTCTTGTAAATGTAAGTCAACCTATAAGATACCACCAGCTTGGGACCCTATTATCCATAAATTAAAGTCTCAACCCAGATCAACACTGCAAGCCCCAAAGATACGGTTAGCTATAGGTGGAGATAACCACATCTTAATTTTCTTTATAAAGGTGGAGGTCGGCCCGCTTTCGAAGTTTTTTTGGCAGCTTCTTTCTTCGAAGGTTCTCCCAATTTGTGAACTGCCAGTAGAATCATTCGATATCCGTAAAATTTGTTTTATTTCAATGAACAATGCGTGCCAAAACTTATGATGTACGTAAGTCAACCTACAAAGGTAACTAACTGTACATGTATCAAAACTGGATTACCATGCACAGAAGAAATCTCTATAATCCAAAACAACCACTTCATGTGATTGAAGATGTAATTGTTGAACCGTGAGCAACTAAAAAACTACCTCGAGGAACCCGCACTCCAGATATTTATGAATGGTTGGATGTGGATTCCGACTCTGATCAGAAAAATAAAAAACAAAAGTTATGATGCTAAACATTTGCTAGAGATGATTTGGACTAAGTTCACCATATTCGTAGACGGATTTATGAAGATAACAAAAAATCGCTAAAGAATTCTTTAGATAATGCTGTGGCGATTTGAACTAAGTTCGTAGACTGATTTATGACTATTTATAATATAGAAAAAAATTGCTTAAGAATTGTTATTCTTAATTACCCGATAACCCGATATCTAACTTGTAATTATCGAAAAGCCTTAGTCGAGTCCTCCTGAAATTTCAAATTTGATTAAATTTAATTAACTTAGTAAAATGGAACAATTCGATGCACCGAGGAAAGCTCCCGTAGGGAAATATACCCTAGACATCCTAGGCAACGAAGACTTTGCCAAAACCTTTTCTGACCCCGACATCGCCAAGCTGTATAGTCCGGCTTCTCTAGCTACCGAACTCACTTTCAAAGGAAGCAAAGTTTCAACTCACTTAACGGTGCAGTTAAAAATTGGAACGCTGATTGTATACATCTCAAGTGACCAAGCCAAGAATTTTGCCGACAAGGATATAGAAAACGCAAGCTGCGCGTCATGTCCTAATTTGTGGGATAAGATAAAATCAACTGGGAGGCCAGGGATCTCGCTTCCTTTTACAGAGCAGGCACTTGAACATGTGTACTTTCCTCTAACAAAAGAAGTTGCTGCGAACATTATCCTAGCATTTTTTAACGCAACAAATGACCCGCTGGACAGGATAAATCAAACACTAAATCCGAACAAAGAGGGCTCAAAAGCGATCGCGGGAAGGATGCTAACCACCTATTATCTTTGTTGCATCAAATATTTAACCAATATTGATATGATCTCTATCATCGGGAGCGAACCAAAGTGTGAAGCTCTCTTAGATGATTTGCAGATAGTGACAGCTAAAAGAAGACATACCTATTTGGGATTAAAAGAAACAAAAAGAGAGATCCCTAGGGAATTAATAGCGTTCCACGCCGTTTACGGAGCTTACGTTATGTGCCGGCCAGTTGCAACGAAAAAGAGTTTCCGGGAATGGGTTTACAAGAGGTACTCTTCGTTCCTTGCATCAATTCAGTACACGCCTGAGACCAATATAAACCTTCCTATCCAAGTAGGTGGGACTCAGGTTAACGAAACGGTTATAGAGAGGTCATTTCTGAGGAAACTCGTCTATCAGCTAACAAAACTTAGATCTGATGATATTATTATCTCAGCCATCAAAAATCACATAAGTTTCCTAACTGCGTTATCTGAGATGACGACTTACTCCTTGATCAATCAGGTCATTGCCAAAGGCGGGGCTGTAATTTGCATTGCTCCTTTAGCAGATCAGGTATCCAAATACGCAGGAGAACGCCAGGAAATAACTGAAATGATGAATCGTGAGAATATTCCCGAACAGGACATAGTTTATTTGCACCTCATCAAACCAACTTTGCAATGCTTCAAATCGGCTGACTACCCAGATCTGATCAAAACTGCGCAGATAATAGACCGCATTGAGCATCCCAATGACCAAACCCTCGGAGATTATAAGGCCAAAACAACAGGGGCCACCTGTAACGAACATAGAATCCGACAGTTCCTGAGGGCTGAGTGACGCTCATGGGTTAAGGATAGACGAAGGAGCAAGGAACCAAATAAGCAAACTTCTCGGAGACTCAACCGATTCTATATACGACGAAGCTAGAAAAATAGTAGAAATTATTAAGAAAAAGAATCAGAACAGCGAATGAAATAGGAACACTTAGCCTTCACATGTCATTCAATAAGTTTATTTATTTATTTATTTAGTGTGAAATTGTACTTTTTTGTTGAAATAAATATTACTGTTATAAGATTATACTCGTAGATACTACTATTTGTTTTTGTCACTATGTTGTATACTTATTATAATATTGTTTGCGAAGTGTAATTTCAAACTGTAGGTACTGAGTATACTGTTCTGTACTCCTAAGAAATTCTAAAGTCGCATGTTATTTTTAACCGACTTCAAAAAAGGGGGAGGTTCTCAATTCAACGGAATCATTTTTGTTTTTTTTTTATGTATGTTACTCGATTACTCGAAGAAGGCTGGACCGATTTGAGTAATTCTTTTTTTGTTTGAAAGGTATGGGTATACTTCACATGTGGTCCCCATTATCATCTCAGGATCTGATGATGGGATCCTAAAGAAATCCAGGGAACTCTTCAAATATTATAGGCACTCCTATAGCGATTTCGGTGTTTTCTATAGTAACTTATGCATATGCTTCCGGAAAGCACCAATTGGTGAAGTGGAACTGATGATGAAGACCACAAATGTTCATCGGAACTACTAAAATACTAAGCATTTCGCGGAAGCGATACTATTACTTTAATGTGGTTCATAAACAATTTATGCTCGACGCAATGCATGTGATGAAGTATCGGGAGAACTCTTCAATAAGTAACGTGCCTGCACCGGGAAAAGCAGCATTTTGTAAAAGGTGATGAGGAGTAAGGTCATAAGGTTATTAGCGTAGGGACTTCTTTTACCTTTATAATATTAAATTGTGAAATAAAAATCTTTTTATAAGTTGGAGTCGGTACCAGCCAAGGCATTCTAGTTTGCGGTCCTACTATTTTATTTTTCTTGCCTTGGCTGGCACCGACTCCAAAAGGTTAATTTTTGCTTTTTAGTTTCTTGAAGTCGGTTTTAATTTTTTTCATCGCTTCGCATCGTCATCAAAATCTTACAAAGTTCATACAATCCCGTACGGCGAGAATTGAGTGTTTTTTTTTTCTAGTTAGGTTAAGTAATTGTTAATGATTACAAAAAGCAAGGTAAAGCACATTCAGTGTAAGAATAGTTTCTATTATTTATTTATTTTTATTTTATTATTTACTTATTTAAATAATAAAAATGTTATCTGATCTACAAATTGTTTTTACTTGTTGCCGATTTTTTATTCTTACCCGGAAATTTACGACTGCCTACCGTATAGAATAGGATAGTCAAATAATTTAGGGCCATTTCTTTATAAATAACGTAATAATTAAATGTTTTATGTTAATATTATGCGTTATTTACACAAAATTAACATTAAATTATTAATAATCACAGGACATAAGCGGAAAATACAATATTTCAGGCTTAGTTACAAACCATAGGCTACTTTTTATCCCGATATTCCCTCGGGAACGGGAACCACGCGGGTGAAACTAGTACTGCGTGCGAGTCAAATCAGTCAAATGTAATATATGAATCAATAATAACAAATTGATTTCTAAGTCCATACATTTCTGCCCGTTCTATTTTGTCTTTACTAATATTATACAGAGGAAAGATTTGATTGTTTGTTTGAACGAATACACTCAAAAACTACACAGACACAGATAGTAAATAGCCTGGTTATGAACATAGATTTTTATCCCGATATTCTTACGGGGAACGGGAACCACGCAGGTGGATACATAATAAAATGTAGATGTTCCTTTACGACTCGTCACACAAGTTTTTCGCAGACGGAATTCGAACCCGCAACTTTATCTATCCAGATGTCCGGTCAAATAATCTTCAATGATGCTGCATCAATGAGAGCACAGTGTGTAATTATAGCTTAGTTGCGGTCATGTATAGTTTATGTTTTTATTTGATAGCTGTTACTATTTTAGAGGCATGATAAAGACACTGAAGTTTAAAATAAAAAAGTTTCTTGGAGTTATTTTGAATATCAAAAAAGTCCCATAGAAAGCATAGAAATGCAATATCTTTTTTCAGATACATTATTTGCGAATAAAAAAATATGTTCTCATAAAATAAGTTCATAGCTATAACTTTGGCAAAAAATGAAAAAATAACACGGGTAATTATAATAAAAAATAATGTTTTACCAAAAATTTAATTTTTTTTTTGTGGAACAGTTACTTATTTCTCGCATTTTTTTTATATGTGGGTATAATCTACATATAATAACATATTACTATATAAAATATCAGCAAATATAAATGAAGACGTAACGAGTTATGAATTAGTATGTAGTATGAATTTTTGTTTAGGGTTGTCACAAACATTACTATGAAAATTAAATAGTCATATTAATTAATCTTCCCATCAATAACATCGTCAATTTTGGTACGCTAAATTACTTACATCTTTATATCACTCATAACTTTATAAAATACAATATTTCATTGTAAAAATAATAAAGGTAGATTTAATTAAACAGGCGATGAATAACATTAAAAATCTTCGCATTTTTGTTTTGTATTAGGTATTATGTTCGACGGTTGCGTCAAGTCTTTTCATATGAAAAGATCTTCGCTGAACGATATTGTGTGGTATTGGGAAGGGGTCCGCCCTCGTCAAGCTAGCTAAAACCCAATATCAATACTCAATTTCCGGAGATGCGGGGGTGAGGCGTCATAGAGCCGGCAAAGAGCCATGGCGCTGCTTTGTCTCAGGAGAAATTGACCCATTCTTCTGGGGGATGTCATTTCGGGCCTCGACCGAGTGAGTTATTGCATGAGGGGCGTGAGGGCGCCAACCCTCATGTTGGTCAGCGAATGGCTGAAATATATAAACTGACTTATCTTGACTTGTTCAAGTTATTGAAAAATAGTGCACATTTACGAGGATAAGAAAACCTAAACGTTGAGGAGGAACCTACAACAAGTTTGAACAAATAATCCCTGTAACCGTAGAGAAATCATCAGTTCCTTAAGGCTCCGTCTATTTCTAGTTCTAACCAGTATGATAATATTAGCGATCGTAGACAGCGACGCATATGAAAATCACTGGAACAAGAACTGGAAAATAAACTACAGACTCTGATCAAAGTTATGTCGAAAATTTTTATAAATGAAACAGGTAATAAATTAAGTGAATCATCTGCTACTGATTTTGTATTCGTCGTCAAAAAATGCCTTAAAACTTCAAACCAGTCAACAGAAATACCCAAACAAATAAGTTCCAATCAAGTAATTAAAAATGTTGATATATTGTGATTATAACGACATAGTTCAGTATTTCACATAGTTTGTAATTTATTTTTAGTTTCGGACGTAAAGTAGAAATGAATATAACAAAATTGGTAGAAAATTTTGTGTAGAAATTTTATTTAGAAGTAATCTTAATGCTATTCGCACAGATTTTTGAGATATGAGCAAAAATCTAAAAAAAGGTACCTTCAACCCTTTTTGTTCTTACTAAGACAGGCCTCAGCACTTTAAATGGCTTAAAACTAATCAAAATGTGGGTATTACATTTAGGGTCGGTTTCACTAACTACTGATAAGTTATGGCTAGCTTATTTGGCATTAATTTGTAATTTTTTCATATAACAAACTGCCAAAAGATCTGTCAAGTAAACTATCCAGAACTTATTAGTAGGTGGTAAAACCGGCCCGTGAAGTTGTTTTGTTCAATGGATAGAGCAAATGGTACAGTGTGTAAGAGTGGCTTCATGTTGTCCAATCATGATTGTTATGATAGTATGACTTCCCAGTCGACCAGTATATATTATAGAGTGTAACCTATTTCTCTATACGTGTACACTATTTTACCAACTGTATACAATATACGTAAGGGAAATTATGCGGATTATAGTGGTTAAGTTAAATACAAATATTTGTCTTGTCCGGGGATCGAACCCGGTACCTCTGGCGCAGAAGGCGGGCTTAGTACCCCTGCGCCAAACAAGTCGTCAAACTATTTTCGCTAAGGTCGGTCGTGGGGTGGGTGAACAAAAAAACAATCTTGAGCAACTTTGTTAATTTACAAAGCCACATTGAATCACGACTGATGCCCTACGATTACGAGCGATTGCGATTACGAGCCCTAAATGTTTTAAAGTACAGGAACTCTAGGAAAACACGACCTCACAGCAATGATGTTATATATTATATATATAGACAAATCTATTAAACTTACTTGTTAATCATCCGTTACGCATCTGTGAGATTCCAATTATTGGTAAATAAGTGTTTTTGTGCCGCGAAGACTATAGCAATAGTAACCTTAATAATTTATCTTCATTTTGTGCTAAAAATATTTTTACTTCATAACTGATTAATAGTGAAATTACTTAAAAACATTTTTGTGCTGACGAATAACAGTGACTGCTCGGTGTTCTTTGTTAAAACGCGTAAGTGACGCTCATCGCACGGCGTTTAAGCTCTTTTGGACGGTAACTTTTATTTACTAAGTGAAGAGGACTTGTGTGTGATTGTGTTTAATACACTCCATACCCACCGTTCATTTTTTGTTTAATATTAATTTAACTACAAAAAGAAGGCTTATTTCGTGTCATTATGGATTGCAAGAAATGTTTTGAATCTATAAAATCAGAGGACGTGATAAAATGTACTGCGTGTCAGGGCCATTTCCATTTCTTATGTGTTGGATGGAACGAAATGGAATTTAAGAAAATATTACCCATGAACAAGCTTAAGTGGAAGTGTCCGTCGTGCAAAACAGGAAAGAAACATAATAATAGCCCAATAACTCAGCGTTCGGAGTGCAGCTCGCATTCATTGATTAACATCGACGCGAATGCTATTATGGAGCACTTGGATGGCCGGTTTAGTGCTTTGCAATCATCAATTGACAGCCTAAGAAGTGATGTAAATGAGCAATTAATTAAACTCTCCGCCAAGGTAAGCTCATGGGAGACTAAAATTAATAGTTTGGAATCTACGATTGCATCAGTTAACTCACAAATTTTTGATCTTAAAGATGAAAATGAGAAATTGAAAGGAGAGCTTGATTGTCTCCGTTCAAGTCTGAAGAATATTTCTGATGACAATGATCGCAATGAACAATGGGTTCGCCGTTCCAACATACAAATTAACGGGGTCCCTGAAACAAAAGGCGAGAATCTTCTGATCTTGGTGAAGTCTCTGGCACAAAAATGTAACTTCGTGATAAATGTGGATAGTGACATTGACTTTGTAACTCGGGTTGCGGTAAAAAATGATTCGGATAACAAGACTCCAAAACCGATAATTCTAAAGATGCATTCTAGATACAAAAAAGACGATTTTCTTTCATCACTACGTAAACTGAAGAACTTCACAGCTAACGACGTTGGTATTTCGGGAGCTCAGAGTGGCACCAAAATATTTTTCAATGACCATCTATCTGCAAAAAACAAGTACCTCCTCAGACAAGCTAAACGGCTGGTGAAGGAGAAAGGCTACTCGCATTGCTGGGTTCGGAATTGTACTATTATGGTTCGCCGCACTGACCTATCAAAAATCATATACGTTTCATCGGAACAATCCTTAAACAAGATTGTATAAGTGTGATTTTTATTGTTTATTCTTTTTGCCCGTGTTGTTTATGTTTAAGGCGGTTCTTCTTATTACAGCCAATTATAGAATTAGAACCAGAATTGTATTTATTTGCTTATCAATATCAATATACTTACAACATTTGCTGTTTAGTGTTGCAAGCTCAAAAAGCAAGTGCTTTTTGTAAATATAAACTATTTAAAAAAACTATATATAACTATACCAGTTTGATTTTTGTTAATGGCTTTCTTTTGTTTGTGTTTTTACGGCGAATTTTATTACAATCAATTATCAAAGAATTAAAACTAGACTTTCATGTATTTATTTATTGGTATATTGAAAATAAAAACATCAATGTTCAATTTATATTGCAGACTCGACAAATTTGTTTTCATATTTCTGCACTTGCATTGGAGCTGACAATAATAAGCCATAATAATATTATGGAACTATTGATTCTTTTCCATAATTTCTTTTTTATAATTTACCTATATCACAAAAGTTTTTATAAAGCATATATCAGTAATCCATTCAATTTAAAGTGACGCTCAATGTTTTCTATCAGAATGTTAGGGGTCTTAGGACAAAGTGTAAATTATTTTACAGAAATGTCCTCAACTGTAATTACGATGTTATCTGTGTTAGTGAGACTTGGTTGTTGCCTGGAATCTGTGACGCAGAGTTATTTGATGCCAATTATACAGTCTATCGCACTGACCGGAATTATGATGGTTTGGGTGTTAAAATGGGTGGCGGAACAATGATAGCGGTTCGTCGGGGAATCAGTGTAAGTATGCAGGGACAACGCAACTTGCCGTTTCTACATGATGCCGATGTAACTTGCATTAACATAGCATTGAATCAGGGTCCGACTGCAAGGATGTTGCGACTATTTTGTTGTTATTTCCCACAAAGTGACTTTCAATCAACTGCTGAATTATCTTTTTATGAATATATTTCCGATCTTAAAATAGATTATCCGAATGACAATTTTTTACTAGTGGGTGACTTTAACATAAGAATTGCTAGATGGTCGTACAACCCTGATTCTGCTGATAATAAATTGTTTCTCGAAAACCCAAATGATAGTATTTTAACGTCTCAGCTATTTGCCTTTTTATGTTTCAACGATTGGTCTCAGTATAATCACGTTGACAATAGTAATAATAGAAAGTTGGATCTAGTTATCTCTGATTTACAATGTACAGTACAAAGAGTTGCGCCGCTATCTCTGCCTGAGGACGGTCACCATCCATCTCTCTGTATCGACATAAATATTGATTACACATCAAATCTCTGTCCAGCCACACGGCTCTTACGCCGTTTTCATGCAGCTGACTATGATGTTATCAATAAGGAATTGTCAAAGATTAATTGGGAGCAGCAACTAGACCTAGATAATATAGAACTAGCTGTAAAAGAAGTCTATTTGGTTTTGAATGACTTAATTGATAGGTTCGTCCCCCAAAAGGCTGTAAATAACAATAACAGATATCCAATATGGTTTAATAAGCGCCTAATCAAACTATTTAGAAGAAAATTAACACTTCATAGAAAATGGAAAATCTACGGTAGGCGGAGTGATTATGAGAATTTTTCTTGGGTGCGTCGTGAGTTCAAGGAATATGAGATTTTGTGTTACAATCGATTTATTGCCAATGTCGAGAGAAATATCAGGTTCAATCCCAAGTTTTTCTGGACATTCATTAAATCCAAACGGAATAACAGTGATATTCCTGATACTCTATTCCTTAATGACACTCATGTCTCTGAAGGTCAAAAGATTGCCGATTCATTTAACTCATTTTTTCAATCTGTGTTTGATCCACCTTCACATAGTACTCAAGCCAGCAACATAATGAGTGATCGAAGTTTAATTAATACAGTTTCTATCGACAAAAACACAGTTGAGAAATATCTGAAGAATCTTGATGTCAGTAAGGGAACTGGTCCTGACGGTATTCACCCAGTTTTTCTCAGGCGTTGCAGTGAACAGCTGGCGGTTCCACTTTCTTTGGTTTTTAATGCCTCTCTTAGAAGAGGTCATATGCCCTCTATTTGGAAGCAATCAATAATTGTTCCCATTTTCAAAAATGGGGACAAACACAACATTGCGAATTATCGTGGTATCTCTAAATTGTCCGTTATACCCAAAGTTTTTGAGAAAATCATCTATGATTCTTTATTCCCAGTTATCAGACCGCTATTAATATCGAGTCAGCATGGCTTTATTTGTGGTCGATCTACAGAAACCAATCTGTCGGAGTTTTTGGACTTAACATTGGAAGCAATGGAAATGGGATATCAAGTTGACGCTGTGTATACCGATTTTTCGAAAGCTTTCGATAAAATTTCGCACAATTTGTTAATTACTAAACTTGAAAATATTGGTATACACGGCGATCTTCTGAGGTGGTTAACATCATATTTGCGTGACAGATCCCAGGCAGTAGCAGTAAAAGGGTATACATCGAGCTTTGTTCCAATAACTTCCGGTGTCCCACAGGGATCCCATCTCGGTCCTCTTCTTTTTAACATTTTCATCAATAATATAATGAGTTGTTTTTGTCATTCTAAAGCTTTATTATACGCTGATGATACCAAAATGTTCGCCTTTGTTAAATCCGTTGAACATTGTAAATTATTCCAAAATGACTTAAATAATTTTTTCGAATATTGCTCTGCAAATAATTTAAAATTGAATATTGACAAATGTCACACAATAACTTTTTCTCGGAAGAAAAATCTCATTAATTATAACTACACATTTAATAATAACATTATCAAAAGAGTGACCGGGGTGAGGGACCTGGGTGTGCACCTTGATAGTGGACTTGATTTTTCGTGTCATATAGATAAAGTTACAGCTAAAGCTTACAAAATGTTGGGGTTTGTCTTTCGACAATGTCAAGACTTTAAAGACGTGCATACCTACATACTATTATATAACTCTTTAGTCAGAAGCCACTTAGAATATTCCTCCGTTATTTGGAATCCTTTCTACGCTACTTATATAGATCAGCTGGAGAGAATTCAGAATAAATTCTTAAAAAGGCTGGGTTACAGATTTGGAGATACCCCAGTGCTACTTCAGTCTTTAGAGTTACGACGTGAACATAGAGATCAGTTGTTCTTATATAAAGTCCTAAATAATGTTATTGATTCACCCTTCCTTCTGAGCCGTATCTCATTTAGGTGCCCAAGGTTGAGTGCCCGCTCCAATGCTGTGTTCTCAGTTCCCTTATGCAAAACTAATTATTCTAAAAATCGATTTTTGATCCGAGCTTGCAATATACATAATAAAAGATACTGTCATATTGATTTATTTAACTGCAAACTAAGTGCTTATATATCAGCCGTGAAAAAAGTTAATAGTGTGTAATAAACAATACAGTGTTATCTGCTTCAGCCAAATTCTATATACTATTATACCGCCTTGCTTACATATTTCCTTAACTTTGGTTGTTGGAATGGCATCCATGGTTTAGGTTTTCTTTTTACTTTTATTTTATTGTTATCTTTTAAATTTTTATTCATTATAGTCTTCGCTATACAATTGTCATCGTTGGAAACTGTTTTGGCTAATGAATAACTTATAGTTATAATAACTCTAAATGTATTATAAGAGCTGTATGTTTCTTTTAATTCAATAAATAAATAAATAAATCATTGTGGTGCTTATCAGCAACTCCACCATATAATTCGTTTATAAAATACGCGTCATTGGTACCTTTTGTTATTTTATTTTGGTCTCCACATCAAGAAATATATTAACGTCTACGCATCGATAATCACTTGAAAATTAATTTAAGTATTGATGCTACTGTTTCTATAATACAAAAATATTGCTCCACCAGAAACAACAAATATATGGCTTACAAATCAAAACAAATATTTTTTTACGTAGCAGTATGTGAAACTTATGAAAGCAGTATTCCACTTACACAAATGATCAGTGAGGCTCACACCATGAATGATATAGCAAACTGGCTAGATAAGTCATTCTCAGCCACATATCCTAACGAAGTGACTTGTGATGATTCAGCAGCCATCATTGGAGCCATCGTACAGGTGTTAAATGAATATCTTAATTACTGTTGCGACGTCTTAGGAAACCTATCTCCGTTTGATCACGCCCAATGTTTTATAAGGCTTGATACATCACATTTTGTGAAAAACTTATACCGTTAGAACTGTTTTCAATTTGTTGATTGGAGAATTAAACGATTTTACATAAAGTATCTCCTTGCAATTAAAGAAGGTTCTAATTACAAGAAATCGTTAAAGATTTAGTAAGCTTTTCTTTATGTAAAATTGAAACTCGGTAATGCGAAGATATAAAAAAGCGACTTAAAAGTGTATCCACAACAAAGGAAGATGAGAATATTTACCTGGATACTGAAGAAATAAAAAATGGGAATGATCAGGCCGAAACATTATCACATGAAGATGAAGACCGACATTTTTCTCTAAACTGGTTTAAAAATTATGTAGATGCTCAGTATAATAAAATAAAAGAGATCAAAACTGTCGGTGACTGTGATGATAATATCTATTATTTACCCGAATTCAGTGAGACGTTTAAAAGGCTCTTAAAGAAGCTGCCCTTGTGGTCTATTGTTGCAGTACTTTCAGGAGGCCAAACTTTCTGCAACAAGTAGTAATGTTGAAAGTTTTTTTCAAATACAAAAACTTTGCTATTGTATTGTCCAAAAAACGTGTTCGAATAGATGATTTTATAATAAAGTACTATGAATACGTTGCTAGCGACCTTAAACATGCCATAAGCAATTGACTTAACAAAGTACTGTAATTTTAGTTAATATTACTGAAAAACCAAAACACATCAAAAATAACTTTAATAAAAATAAAACTCATCAGACAATTACTTCAAATTCAATAGATTTTAATGATGAATAACGTTTTGCAAACGAACCAACTTTGACTGAAAACTAAAGAGGAAAAAGTTCAATTTCAAAATATTCTTCCAAAACCGTGCCAAAGCTTCTAGCGAAAACTAATAAAACTGAAGTTCTTGTCAATGGCAATATTAATTTGTCAGGTGTAAAAAACGTTATAGTTAACAACACTTGTGCCTTGGACGAGTAACTCAAGCTCTAACAGTTGGTTATATAGATCACAGTCTTATGAAAAGTTTAGTCAAATCAAATGAAGGACAACTTTCAACTTTACTTAAAAATATATCGGAGATAGATTATTACGGTGGTAATTATCTTACCAACATTTAAAAGTTGCGAACCGAACTTCTAATGAAGTATCATAAACGAGAAATACGTGGAGATATCAAAACAATCAGTTGCGAATGCAATGTCGCTTACGTGGTCGAAAGAATAATTCGAAAGCGAAGCGATGGCTGGTTCATACGTCATGCTCGTGAACGGGTGCCGCGAGCGGAAATGGGTCTACTTCAGTCTGCTTGTCTTAACGTTGTGCATATAGCTTAAATATTTTCAACTAAAATAAATTCCTATTGACCTGTATGTACGTCACAACTTGCAGTACAGTAATCTTGTAATCCGCAACACACCAAAGGTCATATTGTACGGAACCACATCGATTACGTTTTGGTAAATCAAAAATACCGTAATAGAGTGAAAAGTGCTAAAACATATCCAGCCCCTCTAGCATGAACACCGCTATACACACACGATCACACGATATGATATAGCGCATAATGCTGTCTTGCTTACTCCGCTGCGATGTGAGCGGGACAGCGACACGTTATCGAGTTATCGAGTCGATAAAAGCCGCTCGTGCTAGCTAGGCAGGGACTGATATAAGATCTGATCATAACCCAGTCGTAACATCATTTAAGTGCAAATTGAAAAATTTAAAATGATCCGCAAAAAACGTAGTCTCAGGGTAGATACAAAAAAAAAACTCATGGATCAGAATACTCGATCAAAGGTCTCGAACAAAATTAATCAATGGGCTGAGTTTTGTCTAACTTCGAAATCAACGGATGAAATCTGGTCCTCATTGCGATCAAAAGTCGATGACATTTGTCAAAACGAACTCAGACCAAGTGTGTCAAGGAAACAATATTGGATGACTGACAATATACTGGGGTTAATGGAGTAGAGAAGAATGAGCAAAAACTCAGATCCAGCTCGCTATGCCAGTTTGGATAACGCTATATCGGTTGAAATCCACAAGGCTCGTACTACGTTTATTCAAAAAAAGTGTGAAAGAATCGAGGACCTCATGAAAAAACATAATGGTTTCAACATGCACAAGGAAATCACAGATATGGCGGGAACAAAAAGAAAACCCCAGATACACATTCTAGCTGATGATGACGGGAAATTGTTACTCGATCTTGACAGCAAAAAAGCGGCTTGGAGGAAATACATAGAAGTTATGTTTACAGACATAACACGTAGTGCAGGGGCCCCGATAACAGATGAGACAGGACCACGATACTGAAAGATGAGGTTATAAGAGCTTTAAGATCAGCCCAACCAGGAAAAGCGCTTGGGCCTGATAACATCCTATCGAAGTGATACAGTTGATCGAGGACGACTATGTGTGGACGTGTTGACACATTTATTTAACCAAATATACGACACTGGAAAATTTCCCAAAGACTGATTAAGGTCAACATTCATCACCCTACCCAAAAAGAAGAATTCCAGAAAGTGCGAGGAATACCGTACAATCAGTCTGATGAGCCACATGCTAAAGGTATTTCTAAGTATCGTACATCAGCGTATAAGACCTAAATGTGATGAACAACTTGGGGAAAATCTGTTTGGTTTCGAGCCGGCGTTGCACTCGTGAAGCCCTATTCGCTCTCTATGTTCTGATACAAAAATGCAAAGACATGCAAAAGAATGTTCATATATGCTTCGTAGATTATGAAAAAGCATTTGACCGAGTAAAGCACGAAACACTAATGGAAAGGCTGAAAGACATTGGGTTAGATGGAAAAGACCTAAGAATGGTGCAAAATTTGTATTGGGACCAAAGGGCTGCTGTGAGAGTTGAGACTGAGGAAATCAACGAAGTCGATGTCTGCAGGGGAGTAAGGCAGGGATGTATTTTGTCGCCTTTACTCTTGAACGTGTACTCGGAGGCTGTGATGACTGAGGCGCTAGAAAACTTGAATGTGGGCGTTACAGTAAACGGCAAGTCTATAAATAATCTGCGTTATGCTGATGACACCATTTTAATCGCGACGTCAATCGAAGATTTGCAGGTTATAGTAGACCGAGTATATGACATCAGTATAAGAGCTTAATATCAACACCAGTAAGACAAAGTACATAGCAGTAGCCAGAGACAAACACCTTGACTCTAAACTGTCTGTGGCAGGTATACAGCTAGAGCGTGTGCGGTAATATAAATATCTTGGTGCTTGGGTAAATGAAGAATGGGATTGTGACCAGGAAATAAAAACCCGGATAGAAATAGCCCGAGCATTTTTCAATAAAATGCAAAAAGTCTTATGCTGTCGCAAATTAAACTTAAGGCTCCGAACACGATTGCTACAATGTTATGTATGGCCCATTGTGCTCTACGGATGTGAAGCGTGGACCATCAAAGAGTACACAAGACGACGCCTAGAAGCGTTTGAAATGTGGTGCTACCGCCGTATGCTTCGCATTAGTTGGGTGCAGAAAGTCTCTAATGATAGAGTTCTCCAGCGTGTCCAGAAGACTCGAGAGTTTTTGCGTACCATCAAGAAGATAAAAGTTTGATATCTGGGTCACATTTTGAGACATAGTAGGTACCAACTGCTCCAATTGATAATGATGGGCAAAATAAAAGGGAAAATACACGTTGGTAGACGGAAGAAATCTTGGCTTAGAAACATACGAGAATGGACCGGAATCACCAGCGTGGAAGAACTGTTCCGAATGGCGACGGCAAACCTCCAGTAATAGGAGGAGGACCACCATAAGAAGAAGAAGAATCATGTAATGCGAGACATGTTATAATGTATCGTCCTTCCTTGCGAGTTGAAAATTATTTACGGTTAGGATAACCATAAAATGTACTTTTTTTTGTGATGGAAATTGATCTTACCCATGTGTTTAAGGTCACTTTTCAATTTGACGACTCTGTATGGAATAAAACAGGGAGAAAAAAACCCTTAACGAGTTTCTTACCGGTTCTTCTCGTTACAAGTTCTCCCTCCGTAGGGTTTGTGAACCGACGGCGGAACTTCTTTGACGTTATAAGTGCTCGTAACTGAATAAATGATTTTGATTTTTTTTTTCAAAATAATTACTTTAGTGCAGTAAGCACTAAGCTATGTTTAAATCCGAATTGTCCAGTTAGTTCAAATCCAATCCATCGTTAATGCCCCTATTTGCCGTTAAACATCCTAATAAGTACTGATGAAAGGTTAGCAGGTCTTGAAGAAGCGGTCAATTCAATGCTTTTCACTAGTAATTTACCATGCACTGTGAAAAATGAAGGACAATCTTGCAAGGGTAAAAGTAAATTACTTACGAGTTAACCAATTTAGTATTTTTAGAACCCAATGATGAACAAGCTATCAATCTGAATACTATACCAGAAACATTAGTCTTGAATAAAAAACCGTATTGACTATTGGGCGTTGAAAATTTTGAGTCACCGTGTAGCCCCGGAGGAATTGGACATTACAGGGCTTACTGCAAAATACCATCAAAATGGGAATGCTATGATGACTTAGTTCCTGGAAAAGTTTCAGTCATTCTTCCGCCCTAAAAAATATGAGATCTCAAGTCTAACCAAGTCAGTTATTTTAGGTAACATGAAAGCACTTAATTAACAACTTCATCTTCATTTGTTTTTTCGAGTTATTCCCATCCGATCCCCTGTAACTGATCCACCGAGAATTCTTATTAGTTACGTTAGAAATATTTAGAGGTCCCTATATCTAAAACAATTATACGAGGGTGGATTGAAAAGTAGTCGGCCTAACACAGATCCATTCAATTCTAAAAATCAACTCTACCCACATTATTTAGTTCAGTTCAGACTAGTTAATTGTGTGAAGTTTGAAAGGTGTGCTATACTTAGTTGTGATTTTATAAATTTATTAACAAAACAATCGGACATAATCTCAGCAAATGGAGCAAATCGAGCAGCGTGCCGTCATTAAGTACCTCCATAAGAAGAGGCTGTCATCAAAAGCCATCCATGATGATATAGTCAGTACATTATGAGATTCCGCTCTGTCATATTCATCCGTCAAAAAATGGATATCAAAATACAAGCGTGGTAGAGAGTGTGAAAGACGAACCCCGCTTTGGGAGGCCTTCGACGTCCACTCCTGACGAAATACTTGATTTAATTATGGGATACCGCAGATAAAAAAATCAGAGAGATAGCCAAGACTATAGGCATCTTTTATGAACGAATTCAAAACATCATAGTCAACGTGTTGGGTTTCCACAAGGTGTCTGCGAGGTGGGTTCCGCGACTGCTTTCAGTTGAACAAAAAAGCATGCGATTGACTATTGCACGCGACTGTTTGGAGTTATTTGAAGCCGATGACGATGATTTTTTGAATCGTTTTGTTACTATGGACGAAACATGGGTCCATTACTGTACACCAGAAACAAAACAACAATCAAAACAGTAGAGAAGACCTGGATCACCACCCCTAAAAAGGGTAAGGCGATTTTGTCGGCAAATAAGGTGATGGCTTCACTATTCTGGGACTCGAAGAGTGTAATTATGGTTGATTATCTTGAAAGGGGTCAGACCATAAACTCTGATTACTACTGCACCTTACTACGTCATTTACGAAAGGAAATAAAAGAAAAACGTCCAGGAGAAATGACCTGTTTCATCAAGATTACGCTCGTGTTCACACGTCTGTGCAATCAATGGCTGAAATCCACAACTGTGGCTTTGAACTGTTACCGCATCCGCCTTATTCACCTGATCTGGCACCATCAGACTTTTTTCTGTTCCCTAACCTAAAAAAGCACTTGGGAGGTCAAAGATTTTCGAAAAACGACGAGGTCAAAGCAGCAGTAGACGCATATTTTGACTCTAAGGAAGAATATTTTTTTTCAATGGTCTAAATGCTTTGAAGGTAAGGTGGCAAAAGTGCATTGAACTTGATGGAGATTATGTAGAAAAATAAAAATATATTTGATATAGTATGTGTTTATTTTCTTGGTTAGGTCGACTACTTTTCAATCCACCCTCGTAATTATCAATATTATTATTTTTAATAAACATTATTATGTTTATTGAAAATAATAATATTGATAATTAAAATAAAATGAGAATCATTCCATAAATGTACGGTAAGCAGCAGGTACGGCTCAATAAAACTGTCAAATATGTCCAATCAAATGTTGAGTTCGGAATTGTCTGTAGTAATTTGATATTTTGTAGAAACCGTATTGTCGTTGACTGTACATTACCGTTATAAAAAAATAACTATATGAAACATCTAGTTACTTTATTTATGTTATTTATTATTACAGTTATCAACGCTCATCAACGGTTATCAGCTTTTGAGGAACGTTGCGTTGACTATATCGAAATCTACCGAGTTTTCAATAAAGATGCAATTTAGTTTAGTACTTTGAAAGCTAACCCTCTTTAATATGCATTCGTAAGAAATAAGGAAACTGCCTAATTACATGTTGTCACCTCTACCTGACAATTGTGAAATCTTGCCGACAAAGCAATAATTTATAAGCAGACCTTAAACATTTTAGGCTGACAAATATTTATTAATTTGCTGACAATGGTAAAATTTTTTGCAAAGGTGCCGCAACTTGGTTTTTATTTAAAATAAATATTGGAAGACATAACATACCTAAGTACAGTCAACAGCAAATACAACTTTACACTTTGACCTTGAGAGCGTCCTTACGACTCTTGAAATAGTGGTGTTTTTCGTAGTGCAAATTTAAAGCCGTACGTGCTGTTGACCTTACATTGATGTGATTCCGAGATTTTATTGCATACAAAAACTTATTATGCTGCCCAAAATAAATTAACTGCAGATTTAAGCTGCAACTGCAAAGCAAATGGAATATGTAGTTGCAAACCATTTATTTACTTCCCTTCTGTATATGAGGTTCACACGTCCAAGTCATTAATGATTATTGTAGATATAACGTAGTGCATAATAAATGAATAAATAGAAAAATATCCTTTTTTTTTAATCTCTTATCTATTATAGGTATGTGTTTTTTTATACCAATTACTTTGGGTAGGAACGTATTTCATGAGACTATGTAAAAGATTCGATTAGTATATAAATTATTAAAATAAAAAACTTCTGATTTGATTTTATTGATTCGCCTCTTTTTTTCTCTTCCATATAACTTATGGAATATAACAAAGACACGTTGTATTATTGTAAGTATAGAAAATGCTAGGCATCTTTTTAGGGTTCCGTATCCAAAGGGTAAAACCCTTAGACTCCGCTGTCCGCAGGCTGTATCTCATGAACCGTGATAGATAGTTGAAATTTTCACAGATGATGTATTTCTGTTGCCGCTATAACACAAATACTAAAAAATCGAATAAAATAAATATTCAAGGGGGCTCCTATACAACGAACGTGATTTTTTTGCCGTTTTTATATATAGGTAATGATGGTACGGAATTTTTGAGCGCGACTCCGATTCGCACTTGGCTGGTTTTATTCATTGTTTGTAGCATTGTAAAAGTAGGTACAATTTAGGCAAGTATTTATTTTTATGCTGTGCTGTGCTATGATCAATTAAATAGAATATACGCTATAAGTCGGTGCGGAAAGTATTTCGTTACTTTCGACCAACTTTAATAGGAAATCCTTATAGATTTAAGCATGTGTTTTGACGAGTACTATTCTGTAACATCTTTTACCTGAATATATACATCTTTTTAATGTTGGTCAGTACGAGACGAGTACGTTACGTACCGACCGATTTCGTCGTTGCTGTAAAGACATCAGTTGATAAATACACAAAATTTTGGGTACATAACGTTGAAACAACCAATATTTGAACAAAAAAAATTATCGTATCACACGATTTTTGCCGGCACTTAAAATAAATGAGCCGAACACAGACCTATATCGAGATAGACGAAAAGAGCGCTTCAACCGCTATGAGAACCTAGCGTGTCGAATTTTTCGTACCTACGGTGCCGTCGCGAGCGAGATTTAGTGATGTGGAAATGTTATTGACGAGCTCTTGTAAGTTAACACAATTAATTAACCATTTTCGTTTCTGAGTTACACGTGTTTTCATGGCAATGGTCTCAAGCGGCAAGCGGACTGACTTAGGTCGGAAAACTTTGACCGTGGATCAAACTTTTCACACGCAAGGTAGGAACACTTTTACCGTCTATCTCGATATAAGTCTGTCGAACTATTGATACATGGGGTCACAATATTACACACCTGAATGAACCTGTCTCCGCATACTTCACAAATGTAAGGCTTGTCCCCCGTGTGCCGCCGTATGTGCAGCGTCAGATCGTTACTCTGGGAGAACGCTTTCTCACAGTAAGTACACTTATACGGCTTGAGACCCGTGTGCACGCGCATGTGACGCGATAATTTGTTGCTTCGAGAAAAACCTGAAAATATACACTGTAATTTTATACAACGTTTTTTTATTTAACTTAAAACCTATATAAACTATTTATTTAAAAACGGTCACTGACAAAAAGGCCTCTACTGCAATAACTTTTTTGAGATATCTAAACGAACTGACTGAAGGCTGTTCTTGTTGTGACTGTACTATTAGGTGCATGAACAATATTACTGTACTATGAGCAGTGAGATTAAACGATATAAGTAAGTTTTTGTCACTATTACCTTTGCCGCAAACTCGGCAGATGCAAGGTTTCTCTCCCGTGTGCGACCTCCTGTGGCATTGCAAGTCTGAAGACCGTGGGAATCCTTAAATCAGACATTCTCATTTGTTGCTTCATAGATTTTTGAGAACTTTTTGTTTGTATATACGAAATATCTCAATCGACACGTAGCGTGTACCATCGTACGTAACCGTGGTTTCGTAAAAGGATGAACAATCCTCAATCGAAACTAGTTACGTATACGGAAGAATAGTTCCGTACTCGAAACCATTCACGAAACTACGGTTACGTAAGCGGCCGAAAGGAATCGGACATATGACCAAGTCAAAAGCTATCATCCCCTTTTTAATTTAGACATTAAACTATCGGTATGCCAAACAACCAAAGTTCTAAACATGTAAACATCCAAACATCTAGACTTTTACATTTATATATGCTGGATTATTAAATAGGTAGCTAACTTTTATTGCTATGCTACAAGTAAAAAGATTTTCGTGAAAAAAATACGCAAATACGGCTGAACGGATTTGTATGAGGCATACGGATGGTTTATAGTTGGATATATACATAGAATACAATTAATCCCGATATTCCCACTAGAACGGGTACCACACGGGTGTAACCACGGGCGGCCACAAGTTTAAAAATAACGGTTAGTAGGCCGTCGGAAATAGACATTAAATTTGCAAAGCGTGGTGAAGTTCTGCATTTTTAGTATGTTTTATGGGTCTGTTAGGGTAGTGTGTATTCAAATTTGCAACTTCGAGAAAACTTCGAAATTTTGGGCCTCTATTCACTATTTTTATTTTTACTATTATTGCTTCAGGGCTAAAACTATATTTTTTTTGCGAATGAATGATGCGTCAACGACTACATAAGTGTTGGCATTTAGAAACACGTTCTCAGAGGCTGGGGTGAACGCTCCGTAGAATTTTGATTTGTTGCCTTTTCGCATTCCCTCTTCATTGAACAACGCCATTGTATATGGTGCCAACTCAAATTTGAAGTGATTAGAATTCAATTGATTCGGAATGGAATAATAGAGACAACTGTAAAGTTTGAAACGAAATTTTGAAACGAAATTTTTTATTGCTTACAGGAGACTTATGAGATAAGAGCAGGTAGTGATCGGTAGTGACCGCATTAGTTATAAACTGTGTCGCAGTCACTAGCGCCCACCTCCAGAACACATTATTACCATAGATAGGTTTTATATCTAATAATAGTAGTCTAATAGTTATATAAAGGGCATGAAAGTTTGGGTGTGTATTTTTGCATGTGTGTGTGTGTGTGTGGGTGAGTGTGTGTGTGTGTGTGGGTGGGTGTGGGTGTGTGTGTGTGTGCGTGCGTGTGTGAGTATTATTTTATTTATGGTTTCGTATAACATTATCATCTAAATCCCCACTAAAGTGCTGATAAATTCCTCTGTGTCAGAGTACGACAAGTTTTGGAGCCAATGCATGGTTTTAATTTTACAGTTTCTTAAAGTTAAGGGAAAAATATCTATGATTTTATTTACTTCATTGTACATAGGAGAGGAAATAAAATGAAAATGACGTCTATCTAATTTCAGCCTAAAACGAGGAGTTTTACAAACTGCATAGTGTCTACGTCTATTTAAAATAAGAGAGTCGTCATATACAGTCTGCATATGCTTGCGCAAGATGACTTGAAGAACATAGAGCTGTCTTACGGTTAAAAGTTTGAAAATTGAAAATAATTCAATAGTCGGAAAAATAATAGGCTTGAAAGCGATTACTTTGAGAATGGCTCTTTGAGCTCTTTCCAAGCGTATTAAATTGGTTTTACTAGAACATCCCCAAACCGTAATACAGTATGAAAAAATGGATTGACCTAAAGCGTAGTAAATAGTTTTCAAAGTTTCAAAGTCAATAATGTTTCTGACTTTTTTAAAAGTATATATAAGTTTTCTGACTCAAGATGCAGTAGTTTTAATGTGTTCTTTCCAGGAAAGTGAAGAATCAATACAAACGCCAAGGTACTTAAAGTGGGGGGGACGCGCTGAATTTGCAAACAGTTACAATTTGTCCAGTTGTGAAACGGTTGTGTATGAGCGCGGATAGAAAAAGCGTCAGAGGGAAGTGTGGATGCATTAGCAGTGAAAGGCATAAATTTTGTTGTATCCAGGTTGAGGGTTAACAAGTTTGCTGCTAACCATTCCGTGACAACATTAAAAGCGTGCTCGGCATTTGAGGTTACTTCGTCCCAATCGTTACCGTCGATGAGCAAAACAGTATCATCAGCGTAAACTATGATATCACAGTTTGGAAGGGTTAGTTTACAGAGCTCGTTTATATAGATGTTAAAGAGGGTGGGTCCTAGTACACTCCCCTGCGGGACACCGTAGCAGATGTTTTCATAAAGACTTTCAATGCTGTTTATGGTAACGCATTATGAGCGATCATGTAGATAGCTTGTGAAGATATCTAGAGCAATTCCACGTATACCACAATGTGATAGCCTATCTATCAGGATGGGCACAGAAACAGTGTCAAAAGCCTTGGAGAGGTCCAAAAATAAGCCTGCACACTTTTGCTTACGTTCAAGGCTAGTGACTACGGCTTTGGTTAATTCAAGAACAGCGTCTTCGGTAGACTTACCTTTTCTGAAACCGTATTGATTGTGTGCAATGATGTCATTTGCATCTAGATAGTTGGTGAGTCTTTTATTTAGGATCTTTTCCAGAAGTTTAGAGAAACCACTTAGCACCGATATGGGTCTGTAGTTTGCGACATTGCCTCTGTCGCCTCTGTCTCTTGAAAATAGGATGTACGACAGCCTTTTTGAAAGCCTTTGGGAAAACACCAGAGGTAATACACAAGTTAAATACATGCTGAAGTAAAGGAGCCAGCACGAGTTTAGCTGCTTTAATGATCGTTGTAGGAATCCCATCCCAACCAGTTGCAGAGGTTTTTTTGAGGCCATTTATTAAGCTTACTATTTCTTCGCAGTCAGTTGTATACATTGACATGGAGTTTAATGGAGGAGGACTATGCGGGGTTACAATGTTTTGAGAGGTACTAATTTTGAGAGCTAAGTTTTTGCCAATGCTGGCAAAATATTGGTTTACTGCATTAACTGCTGAAAAAGGATCATCAGAAGATATAAGTTGGTTAGCAGACGTACGTGATTGACTAATATTACCTATCTTCTTGACAAGGTCCCAAGTAGCCTTCGGATTTTTATTTGTTTTGAGGAATTCTGCGCGTTCATATTCTCTTCTAACTTTTTTGATAAGATTATTTACGAAATTCCTATAGCGAGTGTATGTTACTTTGAGAGTTGTATTTTTAGGATTATTTTTTAATTTGTAGGAGAGCTTATCACGGTTTCGCAAACATCTCAAAAGACCAGGTGTGATCCATGGCTTGATAATTCGCTTTCTGCTTGAGACATACACTTCGCTGGAATGTCTTTTTACTATAGATGAGACTGAGCCAACAAGCAAAGAAGCAGCCAGTTCCGGATCTTGACACGAAAGGATATGAGAAAATTCCTGAGATTTCAAGTCCTCGACGCATGCGTCAATGTTGACCTGTTTGCGAAAATAAGAAGTATTTGTAGATTTTAGCTTGAGATCACAGCTAAGTATCACAGGAGCATGATCTGTAATAAGGGAGTTTAGAACAAAGGTAGTGGCATGTGATTTGGTTCGGAGTATGACGTGATCGAGGCAGTTTGGACCTCTGGTAGGATGCACATGCGCTGGCAGCATGCCGTGGGAAACAACCGTGTTTAGGTAAGAGTCAGAATGCCGGTCGGAGTTTGCCTGCAATAACCATTTAAATTTTTAAAAAAATGTTAACTATTATAGTTAACTTCAATGGTAATTGTGAACTTAACGCCATTAATCCACATCCACACACAACAAAGAAAGAATTAAGATATACAAGTCTTTTTGCTATGGACGGAGAGGTCATATTACTTTTACCCAAAAGTAATATCTCCTCCATCGCCCCATATAAGATTCTGGTCTAAATTACAATAATCCTGTATACACTGAGCCTTTTGCCTCTATAACCCATTTTACCTTATTTTCGTTTTTTTTAGTAACCTTTCTTCGTAGGGCAAGTGATTTTGCCAATGTTTCGCGAAATAAGTGAGTAAAACCAAAACATTTCAATTTTCGAGAAAAATTGGTCATCTTCATAAATGCCATAGCTTGGCTCTTATAAGGTTAATAGAGCTGCGATAGAGTTTAAATTGTAGGTACTTTAATACAGTTTATAAGTGTAGAAAACATCATTCGCGAAAAATTCAGTTTTGGCCCTGGAGCGTAAATAAAGTAAAAAGGGCCAAGACCCATACAACATACCGAAAATGCAGAACTACGTACGCTTTGCTTTTCACGCTTTGCGAATTTAGCCTCTTTTTTGTCTATTTCCGACGGTCTATAGAGTACAAAGAGAAGCAATAGATTTTGAAAACCAATACAGTCTACAAATACAACCCTTACTAAGGGTGCATAATTATGTCTTCCCAGGGAATTAATCGGGGATTGAACTTTACCTTTGCCACAAAAGTCGCATTTGTAAGGTTTTTCTCCTGTGTGCCGGCGCATGTGCACGATCAGGTTAGAGGAGTTGTTGAAGCTGCGGCCGCAGTACAGGCAGAGACAGGTGCTAACCTTAGTCTTGTCCCGGGGATCGTGAGTCCTCTTGTGGGAACTGGGAACATAATAAAACCATAACATTCAACAAAATAATTATTTTTTATCACACCATATGAAGTCACAAAAGAGCCGCTTGGCTAATGTATGTATACTCTGTCTAAATCCAATTTGATGAAAATGTAAACAAACCTCTTTTATTAAAAATTCTCACACTTTCGGCCACTAAATGGATTTAAAACCACATTCATAAGTAATTAGATGGTTTCAACTTATATCTCACTAATTTGTTCCAAAGATTGTAGTTTGTTTACCATTTTTAAAATTAGTTGAAAATTTTATGAAGAAAAGTGAGGTTATTTATCGAAGCAAAAATATTGTCTTATCTGTGGTCGCATAGTGCTTGACGTAAAATGTCTAACAGATAGTTCAATTATTTGTTCAATTATATCAAATATAAAAAAGTATATTCTCAGGTCCATTAGGGCTGCGCGACATAGCGGAATTCCGTGTGCATAATTTGCTGAAACGATGTCATTGCTACTTTACCGTAAGTAGAATAATTTTACCTAAAGCAACATTTTCACAATTTCTATATAACCTAGGTATGCCTACATAGGAAAACGTTCCGTTTTATCGACTATACTTAAATGATAATCGAAGAATATTTATGTGTAATCTCATGAATATGATTTAGAAAATTATTTTACAACTTTTTACTTTAAATTTGTAAAAATATTTTTAACGCAGAATGAACGTCGTGTGAAAGGACCCTAAGGTTATGGTAATATTAGTATTCGATTTTGACCGCGCGCAGACGTATCTATTTCGCACTCTACCAGACTCTTTATGGTATTTCCACGCGAAAAATAAATAATAAAAAAATAAACAAAAGTTAATGTCTATGTCTATGTCCTTTCCTAAGTTATTGAAAATTATTTACTGCTATGATTACCGGGTTCTTTTTTTTTAAATATTTATGATAAATTTTTGATGGTAAGTGACCTTACAAATATTTTTTTTTAAAGTCACTTTTCAATTTGTTATGTGATGATGATGTGATTATGTGAAATTAAAAAAAATAGTAATTTTTACTCGGTTCAAAATAAGCCTTTTATTTCTCTATAATCGCGATGAACACCGCCAACTCCCGAGGCTTGAGAAGTAATAAATTAAAAACTCTTCACTAACGCTAACGCGAAGCTCCAACATAATAGTATTCAATTAATCGAATCGAAACAATCAATTAACTTATATATTTATAAATGTCTAATTTTTACCACATCACTAAATAGTCTATGGTCGGAATAATGACGTCTTTGTTTACATTTTCATTAAATTGGATTGAGACAGACGTTAGGAAATTATCCCTCAGCCATAGATATTCTGTGTTAAATATAGCAGAACATATGGGTTTTTAGGGTGTTTTGACAGTCCGATGCGATGAGAAACTACGTGCATTTTAAGAAACTTTTAATTTGAAACGGGTGTTTTGAGAAACGGACACACCGTTCCGAAAGGGCTAGTACCAAGCAAACACTCAAATGTTTCTTGACAACTTTCATCTACAACTATATAATATTTGATACTATAACACAATGTTCGCTGGAGCCCTAGCGCGGGTAAACGACAAAAAAATATTAACAAAAATATATCATATTATTTAGTGCTTAAATATAATACGAACTTACCGTAAATTATCACTTCTATTAAATTTCTTTTTACAAACATCACATTCATACAGTTTTTCGGAATGCGTTCTTGTATGTTTGGCAAGTAATTCCTTCCTGAAAGAATAGATAACAGAATCTTATAAACGTGAAACCAAGCCACAGTACGTCTTAAAGCAGATAAAAATGTATGTACCTAGAAAATTGTTTACTACATGTGTCACACTGGTACTGCTTTTCTTCGTCCTTAGTTTTAGTATCCATGAATTTGACTGAAACACTTTGTCCTTCGTGATATCGTAGTATGTGTTTGTTTAGTGAAATTTCATATGCAAATTTGAGACCGCATGTATTGCATTTATGCTTTCTTTCGATTTCTTTACAAATACTTCTATGACGCGTAGCAGATTTCACGGACGCAAATACCTATATAATGCCAGACAAGCATGATTAGAGCAAGGTTTTCAAATAATGTGATCCATATGGAATACATTATTTGAAAACAAATTTAATTACAAAAGTAGTGCCTATTATCTTAACCTTTAAACAAAGATTACAACGCAACGAACGTTCCGGATGCTCAACATCATTGTGATTTAACAGCTCTCCTTCCGACGTAAGCACACAAGTGCACGCCTCACAAACCTGAATATAAATATATTTAATATTAATAATATGAAAGTACAAAAGCAAAGTGATATTAGAAAATTACAGACCGTGATCTCATTGATTTCCAATAATTCTTCTAGAGCTATTTCAGATAACTGATCCTGTTTATAGTTGACTGTATCAACATTAACATTCTATAAATAAATATATTTGTTTAATATAAATAATATCAAAATACAATAATATTTAACATTATCGAATAAAATCATACTTCTTTCTTTATATCTCCTTTGTCGATATCCACACAAGTATGCAAGTTGAAATTCTTGATTTTCAAATACATCTTCTTACATAATAAACAACATAATACCTTAGTATCTGGAAATAAGTAAATACTAGTAATCATAGATAATAATTAACGTTCTTCACGACGACCAAAATGAGAAAAGAATGATACTCTTTAAATCGACTGCGACAAAATAAAGGGGTTAGAACTTTTCTGTATGAAGGCAAATCATACAGTCAGACAAGTCTTTCAAAATGACGTCGCACGATAATACCTATGTACCGCGTTTTATTTTTATGTGCCCAAACTTAAGGGGTAGGTTGTGTCATGTGTTTAGAACAAAATTGGAGAAAATATTTTTTTTAGTTTTTATTTTATTTTTTTAAGTCAGTTGATCACCGCGCGCCGCGTTCGTTGACCCCGCCCGGCCCGCGCCGAGCTGGCCGGCGCGGCTCTTTTTGCACCATAAACGTACGTCATTGTACCCAAACATAAAAGAATAAAATATTCTCGACAAAAAAATACACGAAATTGCGTCTGTTTTTCAACTACCTATTATCAATTTATTTTCAATATGTTGCATGTTACTAAGCCAATATTTTAATATAATATAGTGTCAATTGATATTTTCTAGCGAACGTACTAGCATTTTTTTTAAATAAAATGTATTTAGCGAGTTATTGAAATAAAATGTATTTGGCACTTACTACATTCTTATTTCGCGCAAAACGTTGTCGTCTGTCGCGTTCTTGCACGATATTTAGATTATGTTTTGTTTCATCAATCAGCCGTGATCGCTCCGTTGTGACGAGAGGACTAGTTTCTGCGCTCCAATATTTTGGTTATCGTGAGTTGACGAAAACATAAAAATCGTTTAGGGTTCTGATACCAAGTTTTATGTGTATAAAAAGTCCATGTCGGATCAGTAAGCTTGGTATCGACTGCGTAGTCGAGACGTAGATAATAGAAAAATCACAAAAATTTAGTACACTTTCCTTTGTGTATTTACGTACCTTACCAGCCACGAAAGGTCTTAGGGTTCTGACACCCAGCTTGGGATCCGACATCCTTTTTTTATTATTGTTATGTGATTTTTTTACGAATACTGGACGCGAGGCTACGCTCCATCGTTGCCGCGCACCTTGCAACGATACTAGATGGATAACAGCGGGACGTGCGAGGCGCGCGGGTGAATAAAATTTTTTTGCTAGTTTCATGCCCGAGTACCTTTTGAGTAGCAACCTCTTTCTACTTTGAAGTACTGGCTACTTGATTATCCGATAAACAAAACACTATGTAATGTCCTTTGGTAATGACGTATTCAGACAAGCAAAACAAAAAGAATACCTTGCTACTGAATATTTTCAATAACGATATCGAATATCAATCTAAAATTTATAAAAATCGGCCAAGTGCGAGTCCAACTCGCACATGAAATCTCACCCAAGGTTGCCTGGAAGAGATTGCTATGTAGCAATAAGGCCGCCTATTGTGTGTTCCTCTTTTTTGTCATTTTATCTGTATGTGTTTGTTTTTGTATCGTGTGCAATAAAGTTTCTATTATTATTATATTAAATACACCTACCCAAAATGCCACTATAAATTTTCGTCTGCTATATTTGCGGTTTTGGAAAATGTGCTATAGCTCTGAAACTGCTAAATATATTTCGATTTTCGCTGAAAGTTTTTATAAAGTCTACAGCATTTTTTTGGTTTTTGCACTTTCTTATTTTAAAAGTTAGAGGGGGGGGGGGGGGACACATTTTACCACTTAGTGTGTATCATACAAACGGTTGACTTTGAGAAAAAAAACTGTGCTATATTTCTAAAACTGCCAACTATATTTCGTTGAAACCAATTTTCGTTGAAAGTTTTTATTAAGATCTACAGCATATAAGTACATCTTAAGTTTCTTCGTGCACTCATATTTGAAATTTAAAACTTTTGCGGAATATTTAGAGCGAAATCTTTGTTTCAGAGAGCCCGCGGCATCTGTGACGAGAAACATCTGACTGCCGATCTTCGACATGTCAAGCAAGTACTGAGAAATAACCAATTGCAAGTACAACGCAGACGTCACAGACACCGCGCCAAACCAGCCACAGTAGAACGTCAACCTGCCATTCTACCATACGTGAGGGGTTTCACTGACAAGATTGGAAGAATTCTAAAGTGTACTTCTACTAATACTTACTTCAAGCCACCCAAGAAGATCAACCAATTCCTACCACCAGTCAAGTGCAACGTACCCCATCAAGCAGCAAGTGTCTACAAACTGGATTGTGACTGTGGACTCTCATACATCGGGCAAACAAAGAGAAGCATAGGGACCCGCGTTAGGGTAGCTACATGTAGCTGACGTTAAAAATAGGCGCGATAACAAGTCTGCTGTGTGTAAACATGCTTTTGAGGGACATGCATCCTCGCCAGGGAACAAAAATTTGTCCCCAGAATGCTACGCGAAGCTATTGAAATAGCCAAATATCCAAATTTCAATAGGGATGATGGTTGGAATATACCACCAGCTTGGGACCCTATTATCCGTAAATTAAAGTCCAACACAAATCACACACTGCAAGACCTAAAGATACGGTTAGCTCTTTTTGTAGATAAATAACAAACATAAAGATGGAGGTCGGCCTGCTTTCGAAGTTTTCTTGGCAGTATCTTTCTTCAAAAGTCCTCCCAATTTGTGAACTGCCAGTAGAATCATTAGATTTTTCTTTTGTTAATAATAAGTAATTTATATAGCAAACAAATCAAAATATTAAACTCAATATTGTTGCCATAGTAAAAATTATTAACTTTTAATTAGTAATTATCTTACCGTTTCCGAACGCAATAATGAATCAACTTTGTGAAGGTAGACTTATAAGTAGTCAACCCGTGACCACGGCAACTGAAAAGGTGCCGAAACGTCGGGAAACGGAAAAACCTCAAATAAACCAAATAATTATAGTACCAAATATATATTTCGAGTAAATAAGTTTTTCGCTATTAGGCTACGGAACCCTAAAAAACGATGTAGTTGCTTGGTGTGACGGATATCGATACAATTTTGTGAGAACATATTCAAATAACAATTCGTTTTGGCGTTGTTCTAACAGAAGCGAGTGCAGTGCACCTATAAAACGGCAATGATTGTCAGAAAAAAAGAATCTTTACATTGTTGTGAGAGAAATATAGACAAAATGCACAGGGAACTGGTATTAGAAACTGCCAAGCAGAAAGTATGCGAAAACATGTCAGCAGTGTAGAAAAATTACGATAAGGCTTTTATGGAGTACGTGAATCAAAACCCTACACCTACGACGCAAATGCAACCCTTTGAAGCGGTTAAAGACACTTTACATAGAAAAAGAAGGAGACGTAGAATAAATCCATCGATGTGTGTATTCCCGGATTAATAATAAGTAGTTATTTGTTATGCAAGGCTGCAAAGTTGGTTATTTAGTGGCGAGTTACCTCTATTGAATCCTGAGCGAAGCGAGGACGTACAAGACATTAAAAACTTTTCTGTCCAGCGCAACACACAATTTTTCACCTCACAACAGCGAGGAACATTTAATCGTTGTTTCCGCGGTCAACTTCCGGTAAAAAAAACTTTAAACATAAAGTTTAATCTAAATATACCTTATTCTCGTTGTTTTAATGATATAAAAAACTCAAATAATAAAAAAGGGAGTATTATAGTTAATTCAAAATTATTTAAAGTAGGAATATATTGTTACTTATTAACCCTTTCGCGGACATTCAACGCCTATAGCAGTGATAACAATAAAAATTCTATTGTGTCTCGTTCACTGTCCGCGAAAGTGTTAATAAGAATAAAAACGATTCCGTTAATGTTGACACTGACATGAGGTACAAGACAAATACAATTTAAAAATAAAGATTTATGTCACAGTCCGAAATCCAATTATAGGTTGTGAAATCTCACCCAGCCCAATATAAAATTCTTATAACAAATAGTTTAATCTTATTGTTATTGTTTTTATGATTCAATGAACTAAAATAATATATGATTTTGTAATTTTTGCATTTTTCAATGCTATTTTTATACTGATGGTAAATTTTAAATAGAAAAATATTGGAAAAAAAAAAATTAACTCGGCCACAAGTAAATTCTCAGACGGGAATCGAACCCGCGACCTTTGGAAGCATTGGACCGAATTTCCAAAGGTCGCGGGTTCGATTCCCGTCTGAGAATTCACTTGTGGCCGAGTTAATTTTTTCCATTATTTTTGTATTTAAAATTTACCATAAGTATAAAATAATATAATTAAACCAAAACGAAGTATTATAATTAATTTAAAGCTATTTAAAATAAGAATCAAATAAAACAAAAAAGTCAATAGTGCGATTCGGAACGCATTATGACATATTTTTAGGTATTAAATTAAAAAGTAATTGCCGCGCTAGGCCGCTAAAAGCAAACCCAAAGACAAAACCTCCTTTTCAGAGCGTGTGGGGTGAAAAATAAATTAATTGTGTTTTGTAGCCCAACATGTCGACGAGTTTTGCGGTCTTGTGCAGACCAAGGCAAATTGGTTTTTGGGGACGGCACATTCAAAGTAGTACCCTGGCCATTTTATCAACTGTTTACAGTGTTTGTTGACATTAACAGCTATAATGAGACTACCACTGTCAAGCCCATGATTTACGCATTGATGTCGAATAAGACTGAAAGGGCTTATACCGCATTGTTCACGGTAATACGCGACAAACTTCAGATCAACGTAAAGTCCTACAAGTGTGACTTCGAAATGGCTCAAATTTCAGCTTGCAGAGAGGTATTCCCAGTAGCGACATTGTCCGGGTGTTTCTTTCACTATACGAAAGCGATTGAAAAGAATGCTGTGAAAACTGGTTTGACTGATTTGCCTGAAGGTAGACGTATGGTAACGTACATAAAACATTTGCCTCTTTTGCCTAAATCACTTATATCTGAAGCATGGGAAGACAGTACAGAGAAAAGTTCTAGTGATAATATAGTGACTTCAAAAAATACTTTGAACGTCAGTGGTTAAAAAACTCCTCATTAATTTCGTGCTGCAAAGAAAGGCACAGAACCACCAATACGTTGGAGGCATGGCATCGACGCATTGGCGTAAGGCTACATCAAAAGTCGACTTTAGTAATTTTTTTGTACAATCTAAAAAAAGTAACACGTTTCCAAGATGTGGTGGTCCGTGGGAATTTGTTCCAAACTCCGACTCGTAAAAGGAAAGATTTCCTTTTTGACAAAAAACTTAGCAAAGAAACAAAAAAGCTTGAGCGAAAAGAAATTGAACCATTGAAGTTTCTGGAAAATATGATCAAGATCAAAAATATACTCAATAAAAAAGAAATAGGAATACTTTAATGTCATGCTTAAGTCAATAAATTTATTTGTTTAAAAAAATATGTAGTTTCAATTGACTGTACAATCATGAAACAAAACATAAACGAGACGGATAAGTGATGTATTCAATTTGCTACCTACATTTTTTGCGACGTAATCAATAAGAAGACCTAGGCTAAATCACGACTAGTCAGTTAGCTATATCGTCATTAGTTTCGTGTGGTCAAACTGCTATGTAGATAGCCTGATACCGACCCAACCTAACTCCAATAAAATACTATATATTTTTTTTTAAGTTATAGTATTACATGTTAAGTTTTTTCCCCATCGTGTCATACTGTGACTCGAAGGGAATCATTTTCATAAAATTTTGTCCGAATGAGGCATATTGCTACTTCTTTTTGGAAATTGTTTAAGCAAATAATATTTTAGAAAATGGTACAGTTAACTACAAAGATATGTATCCAATTAAATTTTACAAAATGACGTATCCCTGCGAGTGCCACAATGAACTAGCCAAAGAATGTGACAAACATGGTATCCACCGAACCTGACAGTAACATGTATGCGTGTAAAGAGCAATAATTATGTATCCCACATCATTTTCTCTGAAATGTACACTTACAAACTTAATTAAATATCTATCTATATACTTAATTCAGGTTCGCAAAATTTGTGACGACTCGATAGGGACTTTGGCGCGTAGTACGCGGCCGAGTAAGGTATCAAATTAGAGGTACTCGAGTCTATTTGTTCCGAAAACTATAAAATATACAAAATGTTAAACGTGATGATCACAAACTGCAATTAAAAAGTGTCATTAAAATTTGAAATATTTCGTCGATCGACGAACCCGAGTATCGGGTTGTAACCGCCCTAGTCCACATATTATGAAAGAAAATTGTATTCATCCAATGTTCCTATTATTGACATAACTGCAAAAAAAGACTGCCGCTTCACGAGAAAATGACATTGCATACATCTCCAAAATATCTCTTGCTATCTCAATTACTTACTAAATTTGACTGAGTAAGCAAGATAAATACGAACTTTTCCTACCAAAAACGATGGCAAAACTTTATTCACTACATCTGTATCTCACATTTTACTAGAGTAATTGGATGACGGATAAGAGAACGACAAAGGCGATTTTCATTGATTTTTTATAATTTTTTTTAAGTTCTGAATTTACTATTAAGATGACAAAATTACAAAATAGAAAATAAAATGTATCAATTCGAATAAACTTAATACTTATAACCATGCTCGCATTTAATGACCTTTTTATAATCTGGTATTTCCATAAAAAGGTTCCAGTTCCAGATTGTAAATTTAACCACCTTCAGCTTGTATAACGGATGCTAAACGGTCAGGCATAGACTGAACGCAGTTTTCACAGAAATTGCTTCCGCGACTATTGTCCCATAACATAAACGGTAAACCTGATTCTGTACCATCCATCCCCATAGGTTTTTCGATTGGATTAAAGTCCAGGCTCTTTGGCGGCAATTTAATAAGTTTGAGGTTCTCTTGCTCTTGAATCCAACTTTGGACTGCTCGAGAATTGTGTACAAATTATCCTGTATGAAAGTTATCGTTTCGTTTCCAAATACGTTTTGTGCAGTAGGTATTAACATATTTTCCAAGATTTCTCTGTAATTCACTGAATTTAATTTGGATAAAATTTCAATAAATTTTTCGAGACGACGACATCCAACCCCAAAATCCTAAGGTTAAGGAGATACTCGAAAAAAATATGCTGAAGCGAGATAGCAATGAGAAAACGACGCGCACGGGAGTGAGACTGATTTTGCAGATTAGGCAAATAAAACACAAAATCACTTCGTATTAAAAAACTACAGCGATTTTAAAAAAATGCTTCTATACGATCCTAAATATTATTGATGTCCACTTACACTATAGGAATTGGTTTACAATTCCTATAGTGTAAGTAAACCCATTTAAGAATAATCTTGAATTTTCGTATTTTTTTAGAAAAGAAAAAGTGACGAGTCAAAATTATAAAATCGTGTTTTTGAAACTATACGAATCTAGATAAAGGTATGAAGAAATAAATATGTTATTACCAGATTTGTAACAACTGTAACCGTGCTATAGTTTTATATAAAAAAGTCCATACTTTTTCCGAGTAGCGCCTTAAACAACCACTTTCTTGCGTTGCTAGTACGTTCCGCTCCACATAGCGGGAATTATCTAATCTCCAAGTGATACGCGTCCTTGTTCATTCGTAGAAAAAAGCATTTCTTGTTATTAATGATTTTTAGTATCGCGAATATTTTCAAATAATATGTAGTGTCAAATGGACAAGTCGAACTCGACAAATGAGCGATGTAATGAATTTATTTTTAAATGGCATTCTCTGAGTAGAAACTTTTTGTTTTCCAATGCACTTAAAACTTTTGGTTGAGTTTTATATACTTAATTTAAAGATAAGTAGTTACAGTACATAGTAGTAGTACATTTCTTTGGAACATTGGAAGAATACAATTTTCTTTCACAATATGTAGATAGATATTAATTTAAGCTTGTAAGTGTACATTTCAGAGGAAATGTAGTGGGATACATAATTATTGCTCTTTACACGCATACATGTTACTGTCACATTCTTTGGCTAATTAATTGTGACACTCGCAGGGATACATTATTTTGTAAGATTGAATTAGATACACATCTTTGTAGTTGACTGTACTTGGTATAAATTTTTCTTTGTTAAGTATAAAATAAAAAATATTTAGGCTATCATTTTAGATTTATTAGATTATAAGATGCAGGAGTTACCTACTAGAGCTTTTTAGAAATTATATGCGTATGAAGTGATAAATGATTATTGAAGTGGTAGGATCACTACAACATATAGGGCCATTCCATATAGTCTGTAGGTGCGAGCAAGAAGACCGATAGAAATGATTTATGATGCTGTTTACAATCACAATGCAAGACAGTGAAGGTGCAAAAGGTCATGTGTCGGTTAACCTGAAAGGAACATAAGCATACAGTTGGTAATCTAAACAAAACTCTTATGTCATCGACATCTTTTTTGCAGCAACCCTCTCACAAGAGATTATTTAAAGAATGGTCCTCTTTGCACTGGAACACTTTAAGTAAATAGTGAAGGTAACCTCAAAAATAAAATAAAAACAAAAATAAAAAAGGTGGGTGTATCATACTGCATGATAATAATAATATAACGTTAGGGAAATGGATGGATAAAGTACTGTTTCTATCAAGTGAACATAACAGTGACAGATGCAAGTAACGTTTCAGTTATATACAAACAACAACCAAACAATTATAAACCAAAACATTAATCTGTACGACTTCCGTTTAAAATTTTTAGAAAAATTGTTTCAGTCAGCACTTTTGTAGTGCTTTGTAGTGCTCCTTAACCCAGATAAGCCTGAAACAATTTTTTTCATAAATACTTTAATTTTTTGTGTCTATTTTGTTAAATAGGCATTAGGTAAGATGTAAAAAATGCTGAAAAAAATTTGCCTGAAAGGCTTTTAGGGAACACCCTGTCCTTTATGTAGGAAAGTAGGATAATCGGTAGTAAATTACTTATAAGAAAAGGACATGAATTAAATTTGGCTATGTAGGTAATGAACTCCATTGATTTCAAAAAAATTAACAAAACTTTATTGCATTATGAAACGATAAATTATTATTTATGTTTGATAACATTTTTAAAACATTTACACACATTGCAACATAACATTGTTTACAGCAGGTCAAGCATTTTTGTGAAATTGACAACAGTGAATTTGTTTTAGTTGGAGGGCAAATAAATGATTTGGTATTCTTCCTCCTCCTGAACCCTACTTCCTACCTATGCAGACTCTGGGGACGAAGACAGTGCCACTATGAATACATTGGTTAGATAAATGTGTTGTTACAATACTTGCGGAAAACAATATTCAGGGCGAAAATCCTGCAAAAAATGAACCCGATGGTGATGAGGAGGCGGAAACGTCTGTCCGTCCGATAAACGTAGGCGTTCTTACGCTTGGAAGTCACAGGACCTGATGATACCAATGGTCGACTGGCCTACAGTGTAAAGACCTGTGGATATAAAGTGAAACGTCCCATTGAGTGAGTCGAAAACTTTATCGTCGAGTGTCATATCTCTTCTGGTTTCAAAGTAAAATTTACTAAGGGAGACATAACAGCGGAGGATATGAAATGAGTCCTATGGATGAAAATAGAACATTTTCCCCACCATGAACACTATAGAGTAGACGAAGCCTTCATACCTTATTATGGGAGACCCGGTTGCGGGCAACACATAAAAGAAGAACCGATCTCCGTTCTGGATTCAGGACTTGAATCCAAAACGTTGATATAATACGACTTGGATAAATCTTATGGATTAAAATCATATCATGGAGGTCCTTGTTGTGGTTCAATCCGTGTAACCATGTCTCCCATAATCAGATATCATGGCTTCGTCTTCGCAGTAGTGTTCATGGAGGGTTGAAAATGCTCTTCATCAGTAGGACAATTAGGGTTCCCAGGACGTGGAAGAATACATATAAGGCGCCCTGGAGTCGACCACTCCATCTGAATAGCTTTGCGATGGCGTCTAGAATGTCGTAAGCTATTGAGGATTTGTGAACTAATGCACTAGGTACTATCCTACTGTCCTATATAAAGGACACCAATATTTACAGGCGTCTCTCACTGAAAAATATTATCATTATCGTAATATTTCTTCTCAGATAATAAGTACACACCTTAAAAAACAATTAAACGCCAAAATTAATAATCAAATCTAAATAAAAAAAAAAAAATACATACGTTTTTGTTTGTGATATATACAATCAACATTTAGACAGACTTTCCAAGCAAAAATTATAATTAATTGTTACAAATTATCATGTAAAATTTATATAAATTATTATGTATTTTATATTCGATAGTTCACAGTTTCTCGTCAACTTTTGACTCCAAAATATTTGCTTTATTAATTTATGGCAGTTGAAATAATTTAGTTTTGTAAGGTGACCTATATATAGGACAATAGGCTTATCTGTGTTAATTCGCTATAATGGCGTCCGGTACAGTTAAATGTATTATTACATCCAATATTGTAATTAACGAAGTTATGCTTTATTCAGAATAAAATTGATGTGATGGATGAAGTATCCCTTGTGCAAATTTGTGAATCGTCCTTTTCGGAAACAGAGATTGAGAATGCGAAAGCGTTAATTTTTTAATTCGATAACAACGTCAACAAAGAAGAAAGTGAGGAAGCGAGCTGGAAATTCGCTTAGAAACCTAAACGATGTAATTGCACTGTTTTAAGAAACTGAACCAAATGAAACACCCGTTTTTGTGGCTAAAGATATTCATAGATTGCCTCCGGTATGTTTCGACCATGCCGATGTGACCAGATTGTTGAAAGATATTTTATTAATACAGAACGAGCCTAAGACTGTGAGAGAAACCTACGTTACCAAGGAACACTTAGAATATGGTAAAATGGATTTGGCCAATCTTAAAAAGACCTCTCTGGTTAACAATTTCAGCAACATTAATACGAGAGCATTTTAACGAAAGTGACTGTGACAGTGGACCTTGTGGATTTCATCCAATCGATTTCATAAATCGCAAACGCTTAAAAAGTCCAGTTTGTCGAATCATCTGACAGGTGATATTTTTTCCTCGGCCACTCTCATTTGCTTTGTCCAAATTGTCCCACAAACCGTCGCAGGATTCGCAAGAGGCGTGAAAACTGACGAGCGAGCATCGACAATCGCCGCCGCCGCCGCCCGCTACCACCTCACCCCCTCTCTCTCCGCTTGCGCTACAATACAATTGAACGAAGTGGCACGAGACGGCTATGCAAGCGACTGCTCCGATCATCGCAGCAAACGAATCGCTAGCGCCGCGTACTTCACTTGTAAACAAACACCACAGCTGATTTTGATAACGCACTAAAGCGACCACACACAATGGCAGATATTGTTAATTCGGGACAATGGAAGCCGGACAAGGCTAAAGACGAATGGATATTATATCAGAAGAGAAGATTACGTAACCGGTTCTTGGGGTATAAAGGAAAAGCTGTTGTAAGTTTTGATACAAAATTTCGAGCGGCAGAAACCTGTATACCTATTTACACCTACAATGTTGCCAAATATATTTCTGACAATGACATTTCCGAGTACATTCACGCTCAAACCGACCTTAATGTAAAAGTACTACGCATGGATATGCCCTCTGTTAAGGATTATGACTCGTATAAAGTTTTTGTACCTAAACAGAAACTTACTAATGTAAAAGTTTTAAAATCGGTTCAGTAGTTCCAGTGATAGCGAATTCAAACAAACATATAATCTTTTCTCTTCAGCTTTATTATATTAGTATAGCAGAAATTGATAAAAAAAAACAACACCATAAACAAGAATTTTAAAAATAAAAAAATGTTGACGATTAGTTTTTTTTTAAAAAAACACTAAAATAAAAAACACTAAAATTCATTTTTTTTTAAATAGAATTTTTTATTTCTTTACATAAATATGAGCAGAAATCTACCCAATACCGCAATTTCCGTTGTCGTAAATCAATAAACAAAAAATTTAAACAATTTTATTTTTATTTCTATTTTTTGTTATAAAATAAATAAAATGAACACTGTTTCGCCACAAGAACAATATAAAATTGCATATATTATTATGCTATACCACACACATTACACATTGGACACACGGACACACGGGACATACATTTTACCACTTTGGAAGTGTATATCTTTCAAACGGTTGACTTTGAGAAAAAAACTGTTTTAAGAACCCACAATGTATTTTTAGACCTATTTATAATAAATAACCCACACGTATAGGTTTCATAAAAAAATGATTCGGTTCCCTTTGGGAAATGTATTATATTTCTAAAACTGCCAACTATATTCCGTTCAAACCAATTTTCGTTGAAAGTTTTATTAAGATCAACAGCATATATTTTTTTAGATTTTTCACTCTCTTATTTCTAAAATAAGAAGGGGGGGGACACGTTTTACCACTTTGGAAGTGCATATATCTTTCAAACGGTTGACTTTGAGCAAAAAATTGCCGGTGACGACGGACTGCCAAATATTGCCTATCGACTGTGAATTCGGCGATATGTGTGAGAGGGAAGATAATACCCATAAGTGAATGAGCAAGCTGCTTGCCGGAGCATGTCGCGCGGGCCACGCGGGTTTTGTTTGTTAATTGAAGAGTTTTTGCTTAGTTATGCAATTACTTCAATAATTTCGTATTTCAATTGATTGCGCTCCCGTAAAACTAATTTAGATAGAAGTTTGTTGTTTGAACATTGTAAACAGACAATTAAAATGTCGAACTGTGGTGTTTGTTGAGTGTAGTAGTTCTTTACCAGTATGAAGATACTTTAAAAAAGCAGTTAATAACTCGACAGCTGAGTGCAAAGCTATTCTCAAGCTCTCATCTGGTTCTACGAAGGGTTTACATGTGCAAATGAAGTCCGTCCATAAAATTGATACAAAATCACTGAATTCGAAAGCAAGAGCAGCTTCAAGCTCGAACACACTGGATGCTGGAATGTCGTCTGCGTCACTATCGACAACACAAACATCCACAACTAACGACAAAGAATATGTTCCACCTCAGAAAAAAGAGAAAATTAGTGATTTCTTTTCAAATGAGTCTCAAGAAACAAAAGGAAAAAGAATTTCGCGAATGGTAGCAAAAGATGGAATGTCATTTAGAGTATTCTGCACTTCGGAAGATTTAAAGTATCTTTTTGCTGCAAAAGGTCGTAATTACGAACTGCCGGCTTCACAAAATACAGTGAAAATGCAGGTAAAGCAAAAATGTTTAAAGCTGAAGGAACAAAATTATAGATTCATAATAACATTAGATGAGTAGACATCTGGAATTAACAGGCGTTATTTAAATATTAATCTGCATACAACAATTAATAGTAAAACTGTTTTCTGGAACCTAGGCCTGGCACGCATTTTCGGAAGTATGCCTGCAGAGACCTGTGTCAGGAATCTGACTGAAAAGCTATCAGAATTTGGTTTGTCCTTGGATGATGATGTAGTCGCTTTGACTACCGATGGAGCACCTCAACACCAGCTCTGTTTCGCTCACGGCCTACAGTAAAGGATAACAGATATGATTTATAAAACGAACACTCCGCAAGAATTAGATGCTGAGCAACAACATGAAGATATTGAGCAATCTAATGCCAGCGATGAGGAGGATGACTTACAGGATAATGATGGTATTCGCTTTTCTTTAACTTCTAGACTTGGCTTGGTTTGGTTGATTTGGCTTCAGAGTACCAATCCATCATATTGAAACTCAGAAAAGTCGTTAACCTTTTGTAATAATTTAAAATTTCGAGACACCGTCGTTTCATCAATGAGAGAAATATCCTCGCATTCGAAAGAAACATCTTTACAGATATTTGACTATCGATTAAGATGAAACAGCCATCTAATTATAACTTTTTAATAACTTTTTAAAAAGTCACCGACGAAGATTAATGTTTTGCAGACCTATATTTAGGAAGAATTTGACAATACCATTCAGCTTGTTCGTGATTGCAAAACTAGATGGTCCTCTGATAAAAATAAAGAACATGCAGCTCTTATCGACTTTCAACGTACATTTAAAGCCATTCAATTAACATTCGAAGTTTTGTGCCCTAGAGATGCGAATTTAATAACCGCAGAACATGCATTGCATTTCTTGATACGAAAACTTGACGAATTGAAGACGCAATTATCAGAAAAGCTGGTCGATTCATTAAAAAAACGTATTTCGGAACGTCGAACGAATGCAACTGCGGCTTTGTTGTATTTAAAAAATCCATCGCAATACCAAGCTATACGCAAATACAAAAGCTGGCTGCTAAATGTGTCGTGCGAAAAGAAATAAAAACCATAATCCAGCGATTATACTGTAAGTCCGATTCTCATTCACTTTAACCTTCTTCTTCATCCAACAGCAAATCTAGACGACGAAACCCTGCCTCTATCAATGATTGCAGTTTTCGCGTGCTCAAGCAGGTTCATCTGATCCATCGTCTTTTCGGGCCGAATTAGAAGAAGCTTTAAAAGTATGTCGATCTAATCCTGCTGGCGAGCTCACCGATACCGACAGATTAGAAACTTTCATAAAAAAGGGATGAATCTTTAAAAATTAAAAAGAGAGGCCTATATTTAGAATTCGCCTACAATCCTGCTTACTCACAGTGGTCCCCACCAGCGTTGAGTACGAAAGGGCATTTTCAGCTGATACCCAGATCTAGCATCTGAAATAAGATGCCTAACAGATAAAACAATTGATATGCTCAGCTTCCTACGAAGCCATTTTTAAAATTGCCCTTAGTTTAAACTAAGATGATGGATGATTTGATTTTTTTATGTTTCTAGTTTAAGTTTTTGCATTAATACATTCAAATATTTAATAAAAATTATTTTGAATAATATTTACTTTATTTTATTAAACTAACATAGACTACTACTTACAAACTAAATAGAGTTAGTAGAGTTACTCTGCTACATTGACTGTATAATAATATTGTTTACCTACATAAAATCATTTTATTAAAATTGTTTATATAAAAACGCAATGCGTTGTTGTTAAATACCTACTGTTCATCTCTATAGACAAAAATAAAACTAGTACACTAGTATAAGTATTCGGAATCCCGATCCCTAGGGATCGCGCGGGCTCCCGCGGAATTAGTAATTCTAATCCCGAGGGATCCCGAGTCGCGATTGCATTCCCTAATCGCTCGCTGATGGTTCGTATAACGGCGTCTCACTCTCTCACGCTCCTACCTAGAGTGCGAGAGTGAGACGCCGCGCTACAACGCGGCACTGGCGCCAAAAACAATTTGGTAGAAATAACAGGAACTAAATGAATGTACATTATAGTTCATCGATTGTTCGGTAGAGGCCGCACTGTTATAACAGTGCGGTTGCTAGGTGATACGTGACTTATTGCTGTCGCGTTGTTGTTGCAAAGATAATAACCCCGCCGGTTAAGGAGTTAAAGGTAAATTTTCTAACGGATAGTGATATCATGATGGTTTTCGTAAGTTAATTTTATATTCCCTGTACCTCGATAGGTTCGCAACGTTTTAGCGATATCGTATTGCAATATTTAATACACCGATTATGAATCGTAACTTTAAATTCTTATTGTGAGTAATGCATGGGTTTTGATTAATTGGACTCTTTTCAGAATAAATACTAATTTATCACTCACTATAGGTATTATAGCGCGTCGCTATATTGTTATTTTTTTAATGGCGTCTCATACTACGGATTTGGACGAGGCCAGACTCCATACAAAATAGTTCAAACCCCTTTCAAAATGGCGGACCAGGACGAGGCCAAAAGGTTCAAACCCCTTTGAGGTCAAACACAATTTTATTCGAATCAATATTCGTTATTTCAACAAGAACAAAAATAAATAAGATAAGATTAGCACTAAATGCCAACTATAAACCTTACAAAGTTTTCACTTTGCTTTTATAAATCATTATTATATCTAGTTTAAAAGGAAACATCAAATCGAAATGTAAAATTATAAAAAAAAACAGTGTTTTTACCAAGTTTAAATTTGCTTTCGAGTCCCCGATAACTGGGTGTAAGATACTTAACTTATTATTGAAAGTAAAGGAATGTTTCCTTTGAGTAAATTTTGCATCGATAATTTAGGGTACTTTCCCTCGAGCTACCGTCTTTTTTTTCCAGCCTGTATAAATATTTTTGATGTTACTTTACGTTCAGTCTTTCAAAAGTGGGAAAAACGACGGACAGGCGAACAGGTGGACGAACAGTAGAAAGGTGGAAGGGCAAACAGGCGGACAGTTTTAATTTACAAATCTTAGCCACAACTGCATAAGGTGACTGAAAAACATTTTAGCCACTCCTAATTTGCAAACTGTTTATATTAGTAAACAAATAAGTTTATAATCACTTTTTTATGATTTCTGATAATGTATGCTATTTAGAGACATCAGTTTATTTTTCTACTACTACTTCAAATTTTCAAGTTGATAGCATTAGTAGTCTTTTACCATTTTGGCACGGAACCTTAAAAAGATGATAATGTTGTCTCTCTCAAACTTGTACGAATTAACCACTGGGCGCGTAAAGAGGACCGCGTTCGCCTTTACCCCTCTGTCACTTACTGAGCCTTTTAGACACAGTAAGCAATATGGCGTTGTCAGTATGACGCGAGATCTCGAAGTGGAACATTATCTCAAAAATGGGTAAATGCGCTGTTTTAATTTGTAAAATAATACCGAACAATCAAAAAATGATTCTTTTCACGCGTAAGTACAATTTCAATCTATTAGAGTAGCAATTTTTCGTAAAATAAATAAAATTTGGTATGTAACAAAATGTAATACGTCATTTCAAAAAGTAATCATTGTACATGTAAATTCTTCAAAGATATTGCATAAGTAATTTGGTTGGGTTATATGTATCACTTATTCAATCAATTGTCATTTTTATGTCGTATAGGGCTTGAACATATCGATAAACATATCGATGTATGTAAATGAACGAACGAATCCAATTTTAACTATTCAAATTAATTTCAGATTTGCAGTTGAACCCCTAACAAGAAGAAATTGGGTGGACGCGGTACGCAGGGAGATAACATGGACGAGGTCTCAGGTCTTAGATAACATCTAAGGTCTGATGATGGAGCCAGAAGATAACTATAGGAACTGTAATTAAACGACGCAACCCTACGAACTTTGAGCTCGTTATATATTAAATATAGCTTCAAACTTAATAAAAAAAGTTGCTTATTTCACCCGCATGGTTCCCGTTCCCGTGGTAATATCAAAAATCCTTCCTTAGTGCTCGCCTTTATCGTTAAAAGAACCTGTATGCAAAATTTCAGTTTAATTGGTTTAGCCGTTTGGGCTGTGCGTTGCCTATCAATCAGTCACGGTATTGTTTTTTTAGTATTAGACTTATGTTATATATTATCATAGGGTGTTGTACATTAACATTTAAAATTTATCATAAGTATAAAAATAGCATTGACAACGCAAAAATTCAAAAATTGAAAATTATTAGCTGTTCCATCATAATTGATCGTTAAACATTTGTTTTTTTTCTCTTTCGAATGCAAGGAAGGATATTTTTACAGCGTATTAAAAATATAAAAGTATCGGAGAATTTCGACAGTGGTCCGCAAGTCTCGGTAGCTCATTGGTTAGAGCAGTAGGCCGGATTCCCAAAGGTCGTGGGTTCAAGTCCCATCTGAAAATTCACTTGTGGCCGAGTTCATTTGTTCCAATATTCTTCTTGTTAAAATTTATCATAAATGGTGGTTACATTTATTATTTGTTTCTAAGCACAGCACAGCTTTTCACAGCATAAAATTAATTATATTTATATTATATAATGTATGTATTATTTTTTAATCTTAAATTATTTTAATTTTAAGATCGTTTTATTATATTCAAGTAAAATAATCTTAAAACTACAATAAACTATTGGTTGAAATATTCTTTCAATTAGTATTTCAGCTAGTAGTTGCTAGAAAAAGATACTGCCTTGGCTTTTTCTTAAATATAGGTAATTTATATGCGATGTTTTGTTGATAAATTCTGGGAGTTTGTTGTTTAAAACTGTCATAGCGTATGCTAGACCATACGCTATCCAAACGCTAGTCTACTATTTCTAATTTAGGTTTAGGTTGTGCTAATTTTGTACGGTGGCGTAAATTTTGAGATCTTTAATAAAGTGAAAACAAGTTTATATTTTTTCTTACAAATATGCATATTTCTTAAATGTAAATGGATACTAGAGTTGAAATTAAAATGTTTTAGTCTCAAAGATCTTTGACAACCCTATAACTTCGATGGTTATTTTCAGTAAGTTTTAGTATACTTAGATTTTTGGCTCCAAAAAAAATGTCGAATACGAGATATCACAGCTCGAGAAGCACACATGGGGCTAATTGTCTAATTTTAATCTATCACAATCCCTTTAATTTTTTCATTTAAAAGGTACATATTATACGAGTATCGCGCCACAACTATTTGACCTTTGAAAGGAATTGCAATCGATTATAAAATTAAACACTTATGAAGGGGTTGCTATTGTGTATGTCCTATACAAAGGTTCTGTAATGAACTAATTACCCATATTTTATGATTTTGTAATTTTTGCATATTTCAATGCTATTTTTATACTTGTGGCCGAGTTAATTTTTTCCAATATTTTTCTATTTATGGTAAATTTTAAATTAGCATTGAAAAATGCAAAAATAACAAAATCATAAATTTCTCAATTTTTTTTTAATTTATTACCAATTTACAAAATAGTTTTATAAAGTAAACTTACACATTCACAAAAAACCACGAAGGTTGAAAATAGGAATGTGCTATTCGACAATCATTCGCTTAAATAATACAAGTATTAGTTAGCAATCACGCACGCAAATTTACAAATAGAAAGGTAAATAATGTTACAAGATCGCTGCATTAAAATTAATTCTTAAGGCGATTATTTGGCCGAACGACCTTGAGCAATCGGACGGGGCCATGCGCCTAACGGCGCGCGCCCGTGCACCTATCCGATACCAAAGATCGCTCTGAATACAGATACGGCGCGCTGCGCATTTTGTCTCATCTGCGTACACGAACTTTGCCTCGACCGACATACTTGACTGAATTAACGCAAATCGATAAAAAATACGATGCTTGTTTTGTAAGTGACAACCGATTTCAAAAAAGTAGGTTGTCTTTATAATTTCTTTATAAATAAGTCAATTTAAACGTTGGTTTAATTTCCATAATTATTTTTTTATTCTTGTGAACTTGCTTTGTTAAGAATAAGGAACTATAGAAAGTCACTTTTTTTTTCAGAATCGAAATGAAGACACCTTTCTTTTGTTGTTCCTCGAGACAATAAAAAAAAAGAATAAAACATATTTATTACAGGTTTCGGGTTATAAAAAAAACAATAAATTTGCAAAAAACAATCAATCAAAATGCGTTACATTAGGTTTGCAAATTTTTTGTACAGTCAACGGCATGTCAATGGACCACATTTATGCCTTCCTCATAACATGGTTATTCTAATATTGATAATTTTTTACTAAAAAAATATGCTTGATGTTCCGTTCCGTGGACCATACATTGACATCAAGCATTTTCCGGCGTGGCATCTTGTGTTACACCAGGGGCGTGCATTCCATATAGGCAATTAGGCAGTGCCTACCTCATTCAAAACCTAAATAAATATACAATAAGTGTTAAAGTTATTTTATTTTAGTTTAAACTTCTATTCAACACTCACCCACTAAGATATTTATTACGCTAAATACTGAATACCTACCGATAGGCAGTCTCGAAATTGCCTACTCGAAACAAGCAGTGTTTCATACAAAAATACGACATATTTAGAAAAAGTATTAACCGCCCATGGCAACGAGGGCGATGTTTGTACGTGTAACGTTCTAGCTTAAACTTCCGGAATATATCAGTATAAAGTAAGCATGCCTACCTGACGAATGAATTTGGTCGCGAATTATTTTGTTGAGGAGTTATTTTAAAACATCATATTTCCTAAGATTTTTATTAAAATTTAATGATGTAAAGGACAATTTTGTTCAAAATTAAATACTTGTGATGATTAACGTATTTATTGAGATAAGGATTAATATCATGTTTATGAAAACAGCTTCTCAAATAATACATTAGTTTAGAACGAATTTTATTATCTTAAAAATGGTTATAGTGAGTTAACCATAAAACATAGACATATGCTCTCGCGGACCTTTTTTTAGAACTTTTGATGGGGAACAATTTCGTCATACATGATTTTTACATAACTTTAACCGTTTACACACCGTCCGCAACGGAAGCTCCCAAAACTAATATTTTTTTCCCGTTTCTGTAACGTTTTACATTAGTGCTCTGCTCTTATTAATCGTAACGTGATATTAAATATCTTATTACCTTCCGAGATAAATGGACTATCCAGCACAAAAATAATTTTTCAATTCGAACTAGTAGTTCCGGAGATTAGCGTGCTCAAACAATCAAACTCGTCAGTATTTTAATATTCCTACTAAATATTACGAACCTTATCATTTATAAGTTTCACTCGTCGCGTGGTTGCCGTTACCGTGGGAATATCAGGATAATTATAAATATTTGCATACAATGTGCTTTTCTGATATATAAGCTACATTGCTGTAAAGTTTCATCTTAATCAGTTCAGTAGTTTTTGAGTGAAATAGTAACAAATATTCCTCCATCCAAATATCCTCACAAACTTTCAAACTTATAATATTCGGTAGCAGGATAGGATAAGTGCAAAGTTACTAGATAGATCTACAGTGCCTACTACGCTGGAAAACCAATGCACGCCCCTGTGTTACACTTAGGTACCTATTCAAATGTTCTCAAAACGTTTATAATAGCTAATACCTATTTACAATTACTAATTTACAATTTACTAATTCAGCGTTTACTCGCAAACAAAACTATCACTAAATATTTACAAAGCACCAACTTGTATGTAGGTAGGTGTACAAAATATTTACAACACTTATCTATCACTAATATCAACGTCCAAGCGCAAACTTTCAACAGCCGAACTGCGAACTATACGTACTGTACCGAGTGTACCATCTGCGCTATATTTTTTTTGACGAAAAACGTCAAAAGAAAGGAACGGAGCGGGCCGAAATGCAACACAGCCTCCCCGTGCGAACGCTAGGGAGAGACTGACCACCCGTCTCCACGCGGCCTGCGCGTGGAAATTACAGGGTATGATTGATTTAATAAAACGTCAATCATTATTTTGAAAAAAACAAACTTGCATTTTATAAATCATTAAATGTTCTATCATTTGGTGAAAGAATAATTAAAATCGCTTTAGGCATTTAGAAGCAGTAAGAAATTTTATGGGTAAAATTATAGAAAAATTAAGATTTTTTTTGTTAAAACTAACAGTAATTATAAAAAAAAATAACTTTCATTTTATTGTTCAATATATTATATTTTTGATATATATTTTTTATAATATTTGGAACATCCGTTTAGGAGAAGAAGGCCTTCAAAGAGAGGTCTATTTTGCAGTATGGCCCTACCTATCGCCTTAATGAGAATAACTTATCTAGGTAGGTAAGCACATAATACATTACGGCGCGCGGCGGGCGCGACACAAATAGAATGCGCGTGCGCATACACAACTATAGCTAACATGAACCGACTCAAGTAAGAGAACTTGCATACAGGTCATAATGTTGATAAAAAATGCTGTTTCAATTTATGCTTAATATTTGTGGGGCTTATACTTCTCCTTAAGTTTAAATCGAGATTGTTAATTAGACGGGGAATTAGGTATGAAGTGGTACGTTGACCATATTTTGGAGTTATTAATGTTTTATTAGATATTTGGCGGGTAGTGATTTTGTGAGCCTTTTGTGTTTGAATGTTTGCGGTAAAAAATTGTTCTTTGAGTAGATTATAATTGATTTGATATTGTACCGGAAGGATCTTACAAATTTGACGTTGACGTTATTGGCACAGTCGAGTTTCATTTTAGGGGTTACGATATTATTCAAGATTTTTATTTGAAGACGTGTTATCCTGTTAATATAGGTTTTAAAAGTACGTCCATAGCTACTGAGTCCATATGACACAACGGAGGCGATAAACGCGTTATAGATAAGTAAGCGTGTTTTAAATGGTATCCGTTTCTTAATTATAATAAAATTGGCTAAGAATGCTCTTAAGCTATCGCAGATGCGATCGATATGGGGTTTCCAGTTTAAGTTACTATCTATGACGAGACCAAGATACATATGGCTATCGACTACCTCTATAGTAGGACAGTTATTTAAACACGTTTGGTTTGTGTTTGGTTATGTAGGCATGAATGACTGTGGGATATCAAACCCATCCGCAGAACGTCCCTTTTGTAGGGTGAACTAATATGTACTAATTTTGTTTTTTGAGCGTTAAGAACCAAACCAACGTCGTGGCACCACTTACAGAGGGCATCAAAGTCACCCTGGAGCTTCTTCATCGCGTCATTTATATTAATATCTGCAATCAGTAGACAGGTATCATCTGCATATTGATACGACGTGCAGTGGCGCAACGTTTTGTTCATATTGTTTACGTAGGCCAAAAAATGAACGGGTCCCAAGACTGAGCCCTGGGCTGTGCCCTCGGTAACCTTCACAATTTCACTACAAAATTCCTGTACTTTAACACAGAAGATGCAGTTTCTCAAGTAGTCCCGGCACCATTCCAACAGAGGACCTTGAATACCCGTATTTTCCAGGCTAGTTATTAGTTTGTTATGGTCAAGAGTATCAAAGGCCCGGGAAAAATCAATAAATAATGCCAAGACCTGCTTCTTATCATTAATACAGTTGTTGATATGGTCTGAGAAATGAGATAGGAGAGCTGTAGTGCTTTTCCTAGGCTGGAAGCCGTACTGGTTAGTATTAATAATGTCGTATTTTTTATAATATTTATGTATCTCGGTGCATAGGTATTTTTCCACTATTTTGTCAATTGACGATAATAGTGTGATGGCTCGGTAGTTACTCACGTCATCTTTCTTGCCCTTTTTGAAAACCGGACGAACACAACCCTGTTTTAAATCAGAAGGATAGTAATAACTGTTGTGTTAATAAGATTAGCCAGAGCTATGGATATTTTTTTGCCAATATGTTGTATATCAATTGTTCTTATGTTATCTATTCCGGGGGCTTTATTTGTACTTAATTTTGATATTATTTTGTGTACTGTGTCCGGTGTTGCCTTAGTAAAACGCATGCAGCTATCTGCCTCAGTTGTGGCAGAATCGCCTGTGAGAAGATTACGGTTACATTTGGGACGTATGCGTTGGATATCTTTGGGTAAAAGGTTTTGCGCACTAAAAGCTTTTAATATTACTTCAACCAATGATGAGGTCATTCTTCCGTGGATCTCATTTATAACTTGCCAGATCTTACAACTGTTGGTGTAATTGAGTTTTATTTTATTTTTATAGTACTAATTCCTAAAATATTCTGTTACTTTGTGGACCTTATTTCGTACTTTATTATATTCTACCCGCAAACTTAAGTTGTTTAATCTTTTTTCCATCTATTAAAAAGCAAATCTCTCTTTTCACATAATTTATTTATATTATTATTAATCCAGGGGGCTACGGATTTAATTTTTGTTATTGCTGATCTTTTCTTTTTGGATTTTTCGTATGCAGTTGAGAAGGATTTTCTTATATAACCGTGAATGTCAATAGGAGATTGCATAGAATTCGTTTTATCCCAGTCAACATTATTCAGCTCCTCTAGTAGATTTTTTTTATCGTAATAAAAAGACCCTTTATTACTACTATTATTTACCTGTGTGCAAGGTCTACGTTGGCCGTGGTTCTGGCAAGCAACAATAACAGCGCGGTGGTCGGCCAGTGTCGTATCGACTGCCGCAGCGACAGGTTCTAATGATGCGAGGCGAGCGAAAATGTGATCGATGCACGATTTGGTAACTTTGTTCAGACGCGTCTCAATACGAGTGTAGTCAGTTATCCCACAAAGTAACCCAAAACCACTGAGCATTTCGAGATAAGATTCTCTATACGTTGAATAGGTTTTGAGATCTACATTCGTGTCGCCGAGCATCAGAAGATTATCATACGAGTCAAACTTTGAGAGTAACGTATGCAGTCCCCTTACAAATAGTAATCGGTTTGTAGAAGGCGGTCTATATATTGCACACACAATTACGGTTTGGTTACAGGATGTTTTTACTGTTCCAGTGATATTTTCAAAAGTGTGTGTTTTAGTGATATTGGGAGTGTATTTATGACAATTTTTGACATATAAAATTATTCCGCCACCCTGCTTATTCGAGCGCAACTGTGTGTACATTATGTAGCCAGGTATGTTATACAAATGGCATAAGTAGTCTGATATACCTACTTCGCTGACAATGATTAAATCTAGAGGATATTTCGAGCTATGTAAAATTTGTAATAATTTCGGAAAATTTTTGATAATGGATCTAATGTTAATGTGCAAACAAGTTAAACTTAATATACTAGGAGAGAGTCTATTGAAAAAAGAATTTACTGTTATACAATTAAATAACTCACAGACTTTACTATTCATATATATATTTTTTTATAACACAATACAGAACGTCGTTAGTTGTTGTTTAAAGAAAAAAAAAATATTTTTTTGTGCGTTTCTCGGAGTTTTGACAAGTCAAATCTTTTAAATCATTAATTGAACGTATTAGGTATATCTTACTTCCATCAGATTGACGAGCCTTAATCCTGCCCTCCTTGCACCAAATATGTTGAAAAGACTCCCGTAGCGCCTGCTTAGTGTGATAGAGGAGAGTTCTAGTGTAGGGCGTGAGGGATTCACGTAGATATATATAATCCGATGCCTTAGAGTTGGGGACGTCATCACCAAGAATATCACGAAAAATTTACCGTAAGTATAATTACCCATATTTTGTTTTATATAAAAAAAGCTCGAGTGATTGAAGAAGTTAATGTAAATAATGAATTATATTATTATATAAACTAAATATTAATGTTTATTTCTCACTTAAAAAGTGTTAGTAAGTAATTTGTAAATCCACCTGGCTAGCGACTACCATCTTATCTAAGTCCGTTCCGGCAGTTAGAGGTAAGATAGCCAGTTCCTCAGTGATTGAGGAATCCGGGAGAGACGCGCTTCCATCTTAAGGCTTATCAGTACTTAGTATCAGGTTGCATGTTCACAAAAAAAACACAAACGCTTTGGAAACCATATTTTATAATTTTTTATGAATTTGAGGGATTTTTTTAAATGAGATTTTCATATTATTTAGTGCTTTTTATTTTTCCACGAAATAAACCATTAACTTACTAATTTATTTAAAACACACATGATTTATTAAACTCAATAGGTTCATTCATTCACTCCTTATTTATCGTGCTTTTTATTTTTCCACGAAATAAACAATTAACTTAATAATTTCTTCAAAACACACATGATTTATTAAATTCAATAGTTCACTCAGTTCATTCATTCACTCCTTACTTATCGATAAAAAAATTATCGATTACTTAAAGCACTACTGTCATTATTTGACATTAGTAATCGCCCCTCACCCCCGCAAGAATTGGTTGATCGTGATTTCATACATTTTTCTCGGGTTTCGTGTCCAGTGGTTAATTCGTCCAAGCTCTCAAAGTATTGAGAGAGACAACATTATCATCTTTTTAAGGTCAAATTAACATCTTTTTATGTTGTTATATTATATTTTTATATGTTATATTTTTTACGTTTGCTTTAGATGTAGAAGATAATTACTATTATCTTAATATTGTGTAAAATATTGTACGTACCCTTATGCTTCACAAAATGTTTTCCTAGATCGTCTTTGGTTTTACATTGCTCTTTACAAATAATACATTCATTTTTATCAACTGAAATGGATTTTAGTTTAAATCCATTTTCTGATAATTTTGTTAATATAGTCTGTAAAGAAAAACTTTATACAGGTTTCGCGGATACAAAGATAAAAGCGATTTTCAAAAGACGAGTTATAGAAAATCTAAATGCACTACTTAAAATATTTAAATGGCAAAGCATTGAAATTTGGAACACGCCATTCATCATGATGACAAAAACACTGTTCACAAAAACAAATAAGTTAAACATAACATTGTTTTGCCTCGTAACATATTATACAAAATTATAGGAATTTGAAGTGCAGGGCATCGCATAGCATTTCGTCAAGCGGATATCAAGCTTTTCTATAAAACTGGTAATGTTGAAGATGAAATATTAAGAAGTTTCACGAAGTCCTTACTGTAGTTAAGTCCTTCTTAGGTCTTCCTCTTTTCTTTGGCCCCATCAACTCTGCATGACTTTCCCACATGTGAGCAGTCAAATTAACCGCGTCATGGTAGTTCGTACCACATAACGGACAGTAATTACTTCCCGAGTCTTCTAGTTCTACTGTAAACAACATGTGAAAGATTCAAAGTTGATTATTTGTCTCATGAAATAAAATTTGAATAAAAAATAGTGATTATTATCATAATATTCGTGCTTTCGTCTTTTAGAGCACCCGCCCATTGAGCCACTAATCGCGGCTCTTAACATAAACTACTGGTTCAGCCACTAGACGCAGCTAACAACCGGGGCCTCTAGTGGCTTAGTGGCGCTAGTAGTTCGCTAAAGAAGAAACTAGTGACTGTGGCCGAATGCGCACGCGAGGTGAGACATAAACGCGGCCACTCGATCGCTCTTTCGCAGCTTGTCGCGTTTAGTGGCCGCCACTAGTCGCTCAATGTGCGGGTGCTGTCTGTCCCATAATAAATAATACGCACTGGTCAGACTTTGCAATCCCTTGACAATACGATAAAGGCTCTGGTCTACGTCCGTTTTATTAAGGCTTGCAAACCAAAGCAAGCAATCAATGTGGAATCCCGCAATCCGGTGGGATTCAACGGAATTTTAGGGTCTGCCGGATCCCGCAATAGCTTGCAGATTCACGTGGTGATCCGCGACCATAAACAAATGGATAAGTCTGGCAAGCCATATCTGGCCGAAAGCCCTTTGACCTTAAAATTTTAGCCGGAAATACGACAATTTTAGGTGCGTTAATCTTTCTGATCTTCGCTCAGCACAACTTATTCGACTTTGTGCCATTTTATCGTGATGCTATATGACGTCATAGACATTACTTTATTACAAACATATATACCCGCCATAAATCATAGGTTCAGCTTAAGAAAGAAATGTATAAGCACATTGAAATAAAACAACTTTTGCAGTGTATTTAGTGCGATTTATGTACCCGAAATATATATTTGGTACTATAGTTTTTCGGTTTATATACGTTTTTTTTTGGATGCGCGCCATGAGTGCGCGAAGAAACTTAAGATGTGATTGTATAAGCACATATTCGTCTCATAGCCACAACTGAGCGACATCAAATATGGCATTGGTTGGGTCAAAGGTTTTATCCGGAAACAATATAGCTACACAATACCCACTGCTAAACATTTCAATGTAGTATGTTTATAATTTTTATGAGTTACTTATTTTACTTTACCTTTTAAGCATTTTTTAGCCATGTGAACTTGCAGTTTATCACTATTTTTAAACCCCAAACCACAACCTTTACACTGATACGGAGGCGAAGTATCTTCAGTCTCATCCTTGACTGTCTCTGAAATATAAAAAGGAAAAACATGTGTTCGCAAAGGACATCGTTCACTACAGGCCCAGCAATGAACAGCGTTTAAGGAAAAAAATTTAACTTAGCAAATGTTTTTACTAAATATAAGATAAATATTAGTTCCAGTTTCGGAGTGTCAAAGCTTTTAATAAAAATTCAAGCTTAAAACAGTATTTGACTCAAACACATGTAAAAGCGGCCATTTTAGAATTGTTTTTGTCATCGGTTTTGGACTTTGCACTGGTGGATTTGCACACTAGTGGATTGTAAATTCTATTTTGTTTTTTTAATTACTGATTAAACTAGCTAAACAAAATAACTAAAGAAAAGTTTTGTTAAAAATGTTTTTGTTTGATGATACGTCACTATACTTCTTGTACTACACCTATACCTAAATCTACCCTTCATCATCAGGAACAAAAAAGTGTAGACCAATTCTACAGAGGCGGGTTCTCTGTATTATTGTAATGTATAAATATCCCTAATTAATATAAATATAAACTTTTTAAGTTAAAACTATTATATATTGAGATTTTTTATCGATATTTCATGGCTTTCAATATTAAAGAGATATATCATTTATTTCTCTTTTGGTGAATTTTGACACTCAAAAACTGTTGTAGATCGTTTTTGTAACCTTTAATCTACAATAATAAGAAAAACACAAGTACTAATTTGACTGTTCACGTAGGGCCCAAAGGTCCATACAAGGTGAATGATGTCCTTTATACAATTGAACAATTTTATTTTATTTAACGGCTGTCAACTGTCAAAGTGAAAACACCGTAATTGGAAATAAAATGCTAAAGAGATTAATTGTGAAGTGTACTGCGTCGATTGCGAAGAAAAACAAGTACTACACAAATAAAAACAATAAAATCAGTGAAATCAGTGCTTACCAATTAGAAAACACGAAAAACAAATACCGATATAATGTAATGTTATCAAAAATTTCATAGACAAAACTGAAGTTTCGCCGCAGAACAAACACGTACGTAGCTGGACTAGTTTAGACACTTAAATGACCAGTAAAGTAAAAACATACAACTTTGGGAGAAGGACAATGCCACAAATTATGGAAGGTTGGCGCCTTTTCGAAAATTCCTGCACACCATTCAAAGCTTGTTTAATCGATAGAGTATAAATGTACGAACAATAGTTATTGAGACAGCACATTTGGGGCATTTGTAGTAAGATATCACGTGTATTTATTTTTTCATTATTTTTTCAAACGCGCGATTTTTAAATCGAAAAGCGGCGTGTAGTGTGACCTTGACTCGCCGTTGCTAGGCAACGAACGAAGTACCTTCTCACGCGCCGCCGACGACTGCCCGCTCGCTCGGCACGCCAATCGCCAGTTATTCTGTTGTTTTCGCGCCGAATACATGCGTAAACTGTTATAATACCTATTATTATTTTTATGCCAATCAAAAACAACCTGCAACCTTTCTGTCAGACATTTTTATCATGGTCCTTAATTTCAGAATAAAATAAGATTATACTTTATACATGTATTTAAGATAATATTCTAAAATATCCTAACATAAAAGGAGATCAAATATATGTGAAGCCAAGCTTCCAGGCTTGTGATTGGCTGACAGTTACATGTATTATAGTAAAATGACACAAAAATATATCATGACATATACGATACCAAATTAATATATAAATTCAACACGCGCGCTTGCGCGCGCAAGACAATTCTAGTTCTAAAAAATTTAAGATTTTTTGTAGATACGAAAAATACACGTGATGTTAGATGGGGGTGGGGGGGTAGTCTTAAACCTCACCATGTATCACCAAGGGGGAGGGGGGGTTAAAAAATGCTTAAAAAAAGATCACGTGATTAATGGACGGCCCCTTTCTAAACCGTATCCATTCTGAGAAAAATGCACCTATTCATTACATTTGACGACCTCCGTGGTAGAGTGGTATGTACACCGGTTTCAAGGTGTCGCCAACTTCCCCGGTTCGAATCCCGGTAGGGGCAAATGTTTGTATGAAGAATACGAGCATTTGTACCTGAGTCATTGACGTTTATTTATATTTCTACACATGCATACTTATATATGTATAATAATATGTATTTATTTCCGTTACCCTAGTTTCCCATGACACAAGCCTTATAGTGCTTATTTTGGGGCTAGGTTAATTGGTGTGAGTGTAAGAAATGTTTATTTATATTTATTTATTATTAACTATTATTTCATATATTTAAGCAGAAAATAATTAAATATTTCAAATTTTATCAACTTTTACCAAATAAATATTATAATTTATACAATGTATTAAATAAAATTTATGTATGTATTTACAAAAAAAAAAGTATATAAGTATGTTTATCCGTTATCTAGTATCCATAACACAAGTTCTTCATGATACTTAACGTGGGCTAGAGAATTGGTGTGATTGTATGGAAATATTTAATATATAAAAAAACCTATTATTAACGCATCATTCACATTGTTTTTCTATCATACATATTTAATACATATAATATATATACCTATATATACTGATGCATGCACTCACACTCGCGCGCGCAAAATAATCTATCCTTGTTTATTATAAAAAAAAATGATAAGTTGTTATTATACTACTTAATGCTAAAAATACATAAAATAATGTTATGCAAGAGCGGAGTCTCTTGTTACAGGCATTGTATGCTTAAAAGGAGACTCCGGCCACTAATAACTGTAACACAAAACTTTTTTATTGAAATAAAATTTATTGTTAATTTATTATTTATTGTTGTTAATATATTGTAAAAATAAGCGGTTCTTCTTAAAAGCCAGATAAAATTGCAAAAATTTAGCAATTTTCATCCTTAATCTAGAAAATAATAGTGATGAATAGCTGCATTTATCTCGAAATATCCGTATCCATTTTAGAAACGTGCTGTCTCAGTAAGTGTCTATTGATCGTACTAAAAACTCAAATAAATACTCTGTCCATATAATAAGGTCTGAACGGTGAGCCGGTATTTTCGAAAAGGCGCCAAAACTATGCATTGCCCTTTATCTGTACAAGCCCAATACGAAAATGGATAAACACATGCAACTCCTATGGTCTAGTATGAAAAACGAACGCGAATAATAAAAAAAAACTATTAGCAAAACTATAGAAGAACATTTATCGTCAATTAAACAGGAAAATGAAGCTTTAAATATTGAAGTGGAGACATTGAAATCTAAAGTTAAGTTGTTAGTCATAGAGGCAAGAAATAATAATATTATCATGCATGGGATAAAAGAAAACGAAGCCGACAACACCGAACTCATGAAAATAAGATAAAGATAAAAGATAAAATATTCTTTATTGCACCATGGTAAATTACATAGGACAATATAAACGAAAAACAATGGGCGGCCTTATCGCTAATAAGCAATTTCTTCCAGGCAACCGAAGTTGAGCTGGTAAAAAATACTTTAAACGATAAAATAGTGCTAGAATCTCTTAATAAAACAAATAATACTAAAAAACACCCCCGAATGGGACAAATGGGAAATAAGGAAATTAGATAGAATTGGTAAAAAAGTCTAAGAATAAGGGCCCCATCCTTGTCTCCATCAATATCTACACCCCCAAACAACTTCAGCAAAATAAAATTTACAGAAAAATCTAAAATCTAAAAAAATATTTTATTTTTTAGATTTTAGATTTTTCTGTAAATTTAATATAAAAAATATAAATAATAAACCAAAATAGTAACAACAAACAACGAAACATTCCCCAAGTCGTATGGTCACCGTGGGGACTAGTGGTCTAATTCCCCACGGTGACCATATGAGGACACGAAACGAAAACAAAGAACAAAAAAAAGAAGTAAAAAGGATATTTACCTATAATGTAAGAACACTCATCAGAAGAACGATTTCTAACATATGCCACGGAAAAGATAGATTGCAATATTTGGAAACAGAGGTCAAAATAATGGGATGCAATATTGAAGAGTACAAAGATTACATTCTCGTCTACATCGGAGAAAAAGTAGGCCAGCATGGAGTCGGTTTTCTTTAAAAAAAAACCAAACGTAACAGACTTTATAGGCATATCAGAAAGAGTGGCTGTGTTACAACTCAAAATCGGCGACGAAGCTATAACAATCATCCAGGCATAGGCCCCGACAGAAAGATCAGCAGACGAAGAAATCAACCAGTTTGATAGGGACTTAAAGGTAGCAAATGACATGTCCGAAAAAAACCACACTGGTAATGGGTGACTTTAATGCTAAAATAGGACATCTAAAAGCTCACTTAGATGTTATGCTGGGAAAATACGGATACGGAAGTCGAAACGAAAGAGGTGAAAAATTGATCAGATTTGTCAATGAAAACAAACTTTCGATAACGAATACATTTTTCAAAAAAAGAGAGTTGAAGATGGACGTGGCAATCACCAAATACACAAACAAAAAATTAAATAGACATCTTAATGTGTTACAAACCAAAACGAATCACAAACGTTGAAGTTCTAAACAAGATACCTACACTTTTCATCTGACCATAGACCAGTGAGAGCCTCTTTTCAAATAAAAATCACTAAACTAGTAGAAAGTCATTTAAAACATTACCAAGAACACCAAAAACCGACGAAGAAATAACAACTTACTAAAAATAAACAAAAAAACAGAAATATTACAAAACACTAAAGATGTAGAAAAATACTCTAATATTTTAGAAGAAATCATACTAACAAGCCTGAAAATAGAAAAGGAAAATAGAAAATACAGAATAATGAGTGACAAAACAAACAAAAAACTTAATAACCAAACGTACAGATAATAAAAATAAAACACAAAAAGAAGAAACAAAAAAGAGCAATTTAAAAAGACAAACAAAGTTATTAATTAAACAGTCCTATAAACGACAGACAGATAATAATTAAAGAAAAAGTAACTAAATAATAAAGCTTAAAACGAGCGTACAAAGAACTTAACACCCATAAAAATGGATTCAAAACTGGAAAAAGGAAAAGAAGAGACAAAAATCCCGATAATACATTATCAACTGTGCAACAGAATTTTATACACAGTTATATAAGAAAATAGAAAATGGCGAAGATAATTAAAAAATTAAACAACTTACTGAAAAAGATAATCTTACAATAGAGCCTATAACAGAAACAGAAGTACTAATCCATATAAAGAAACTGAAATTGGAGAAGACCCCAGGTCTAGACACATTTGATTAAAGTATGAAATAGTACCAAAACAGAGGCTTCATTCTGACATCATATTGCTCTATAAGAAAGGTGATCTCACAGATATTTCAAACTATAGACCAATAAGCTTTAAGTACCAACAAGCTATTCACATCCATACTAACTACAAGAATAGCTGCAAATATAGATGACCATCAACCACTAGAATAAGCTAGATTCTGCTCAAATTTCTCGACAATAGATCATATACACACAATTGAACAAATCATCGAAAAATAAAAAGATTGTGCATAGTCTTTGTGGACAATACGAAAGCGTTCGACAGCATTACTTATAGTTCAATATGGAAAGCACTCAAGACATGTGAAATAAATAACAAATACGTTAATATATTACAAAATAAATATTGTAACAGTATAAGCAAACTATGATTGGAAAACTATGGAGAAAAAATAAAAATTGAAAAAGGTGTCATATATACAAGGAGATCCGTTGTCACCTAAATTGTTTATCGCCGTCCTAGAATGTACAAACTGGAAATGGGAACAGAGGAATTAAAATAAAAAATCAACACCTAACTCATCTAAGATTTACCGACGACATTGCCCTATTTGCTGAAACAGCTCCAGAAATCGAATAAATGCAAAATACACTAGACACAAGGAGTAAAACGGTAGGTTTATTTATGAATCCTAGCTAAACAAAAATAATGACAAATTCAGAATAACAACCAATAAAAATTGAAGAAAATGATATAGAGATTGTTGAGGATTATATATATTTGACACAGAAAGATAAATTTATTAAGTGTCACAAGAAATAACATGTATACAATAATGACATAATTGACACATAAAATAATAGTGACACTTAAAAGGTAGTCCACTCAGCATGTATTGGATGTCGCAAGCATTACATTGTCGTAGAAAACAGATATCATTCAAAGCAATTATAGAAGAGGTGGATAGAAGAATAAATTCCACATGGAAGACATACTGGACAAACAAAGAAATCTTAAAAGACAATTTTGATCTATCTCTAAAAAAAATCAGTAGTAGACACATGCCTAGGTCCTACCAAGTCTACTGTACAATGTCAAAATTGGGTCCAGGGGCGTGCATTGGTTTTTCAGCGTAGTAGGCACTGTAGATGTAACTAGTAACTTTGAAATTATCCTATCCTTGAAAGTTTGTGAGGATATTTGGATGGATGAATGTTTGTTACTCTTAAAAACTACTGAACTGATTAAGATGAAACTTTACAGCAATGTAGCTTATACATCAGAAAACCACATTGTATGCAAATATTTATAATTATCCTGATATTCCCACGGTAACGGCAACCACGCGACGAGTGAAACCGAGAGCGGCCGCTAGTCATAAATGATAAGGTTCGTAATATTTAGTAGAAATATTAAAATGCTGACGAGTTTGATTGTTTGAGCACACTAATCTCCGGAACTACTAGTTCGAATTGAAAAAATATTTTTGTGCTGGATAGTCCATTTATCTCGGAAGGTAATAAGATATTTAATGTCACGCTACGATTAATAAGAGCAGAGCATTAATGTAAAATGTTGCAAAAACGGGGAAAAAATATTACTTTTGGGAGCTTCCGTTGCGGACGGTGTGTAAACGGTTAAAGTTACGTAAAAATCATGTATGACGAAATTGTTCCCCATCAAAAGTTCTAAAAAAAAGTCCGCGACAGCATATGTCTATGTTTTATGGTTTAAATATGGATAATAAAATTTGTAGAAACTAATGTATTATTTGAGAAGCTGATTTCATAAACATGATATTAATCCTTATCTAAATAAATACGTTAATCATCACAAGTATTTAATTTTGAACAAAATTGTCATTTACATCATTTAATTTTAAAGAATATCTTAGGAAATATAATAGTTTTAAAATAACTCCTCAACAAAATAATTCGCGACCAAATTCATTCGTCAGGTAGGCTTGCTTACTTTATACTGATATATTCCGGAAGTTTCAAATAGCGCCCTTCTTGCCGTGGGCGGTTTATACTTGAGCAATACTTTTTCTAAATAAGTTGTATTCTTGTATGAAACGCTGCTTGTTTCGAGTAGGCAATTTGGAGACTGCCTACCGGTAGGCATTCAGTATTTAGCGTAAGGAATATCTTAGTGGGTGAGTGTGGAATAGAAGTTTAAACTAAAATATAATAACTTTAACACTTATTGTATATTTATTAAGGTTTTGAATGAGGTAGGCACTGCCTAATTGCCTACATGGAATGCACGCCCCTGCTTGGGTCTACACCAACAAAATAAAGAACAAAATTACTTCATGCCAGAGAGCAATAGAAAGAAGTATGTTAAAATTAAGAAGAAAAGACTAAATAAGATATATAGACATAAGAAACAAAAAAAAGGTTAACTGATGCTTTGGAACAGGCCCTTAAACACAAGTGGAAATGGGCAGGTCATCTATCAAGATATAACGACAATAGATGGACCCTCAAGAGCACCGGATAGATCTGCCCAAAAGGAAAAAGAAAGTCGGAAGACCTAAAAAACGATGGTGCGATGACATTGTGTCCATAGCAGGCAGAGGCTGGATGAAAGCGCGAAAGTATCGAAAAAAGTGGATAGCCATGGAGGAGGCTTTTATCCAAATGGTATCCATGTCCATATAGAACTAACATTACTAATACTAAATAAGGTAAATACAAATCTACTAACAAAACTAAAAAGAAACATATGTAACGAACGAAATGTTACAAAAGGCATGGAATGATAAAGATTTTTATTTTATTTATTATTTAATTTAACGAATGTAATCACATACCTAGATCATTGTAATCATCTAAACTCATCCAATCTACATATTCACTATCATCTGCTGAAGGATCCTCTGTTTTGATATTAGCAGTGGACTGAAATTGACATTCAAAATAAACAATTACTCTATGTTTTTTGGATTTTTTGCATTTTTTGATGCTATTTCTATACTTATAATAAATTTTAAATAGAAAAATATTGGAAAAAAACAACTCGGCCACAAGTGAATGCCAGTCCCATCTGAGAATTCACTTGTGGCCGAGTTGTTTTTTTTTTCAATATTTTTCTATTTAAAAGGAGATTGTTATAAATGGCCTAAAAACCAACAAACATTTTCAAATGTACGTTAATTTGGATTAGATTTTAATACAGTATTTGAGTATAATAATTGACAGCGGACACTGCTTAATATTTAATACACTTTTAAAAGTACTTTAATTCTTAATACCATGAAACCGCCATCTTAAATGAGAATTGTCATTTTGCATCGAGTGAATTGAGTCAACGGAACCGGAACTAGCTCGCCGCGTGCGGCGAAATGTCGGCGTGTCGCCGACATTTCGCCCGGCGAGTGTACGTGGAGATAAAGATAGCGTTTCGACGATGACGCTCAACGTGACGCGTGAGAGTTCTTCGCTCTGATTGGCCGTTTTAAATTCACAGTGGTGTTGCGTCGTCAAGACGCGGTTTAATCGGTGAAAATTAATATGGAATTTTATAAAACTACCTCACAATCTGTGGCCCCACCGCGTAAGTGTCGTCGACTTGTCGAATATGGGCGCGACTCTTTACACGCGAGCGCTGATGCCATAGCGCTGTCTCGGTCGCACACAGAGTCGAGTATTAACTGACTATGGAAAAGGAATCTTATTATTAGGAAGATAACGTTGAAGGTGCGTTGTACAAAAACTCCATCGGCTGTCAATGAGAAGTTGACAGCGATGCCGACAGCACTTACGCCGTAGGCCCACTAATACTTTTTTTAAATAACAGTGCTCTCAGCAGTGTCCGTGAAAAAAACTTTGGTCTTATGGGCTAATACGGGCCATCTATTTCTAGAAAATTATTTTTTCTCATCTGTTGGTTCGTAGGCTAACAATGTATTGGCGCGGAAAATTGTCCTTTATCATAAACACTTACTCTATTTTTACCCGACTGCAAAGGAAGGGTTATGTTTTTAATTAGCTGGTTGGAATTCTTAATATTTTGATATATTATTCTCAAATATATTATATAAATTTAATATATAACAAAGTTGAGTAGGTTACACGATTTAATAACTCGAGAACAGCTGAATTGATTTGGATGAAACTTGGCAGCAGTGGCAAAGGATCCATACATACCGATTCGAATCGGCTTCCCTTTTAGAAACATAACCCAGTGATCAATAAAGCTGATCATATTAAATTAATTATGTCATAATATTTTAATTTTCCATGTTTATTATCATCTGATTGGTGGATTTTTCTTGGTCCGGCCTGGCTTACCTTCACCATATTTCGACCACTCGCCACTGCTTGGCAAGTAGTTGAGATAGTATATGCATTGGGAAATATCCCTCTTGTTGCGCAATTATCCTCAGGAGGGCATTGTGATTGTGACAACCTCGCACATGATGTTATCATACCATAAAACCGACATTTTACCAATATGTTCATTTAGCTGGCCATTATTGGTTTTATGAGTTGGTCGGGAACATCATGAAGTGGCCAAGACATTGTCATGAACTCTCTCGATATTTTTGTTAAGAAAATGCCTAACTAAAATTGTATTATTAAATAATCGTCATCAGCCATTTTTAATGTCCCCACTGCTGGGGCACTGCCCTCCTTATGTATTGATAAGGAGAACGGGCCATAACCCACCACGCGGGCCCAATGCGGATTGGTGGGTTATTAAATAATAATAGTGGTTAATATGAGCGACAGACATATAGAATGATTTTATTTACACAAAAGATCACACAAGTGTACATACATACAGCGGGGAACTTCCTGGTCGTCCAGTAGAGTATTTTGAGAAACATTTGTTTAAAAGGTAACATGGTTACAGAAATAAATTTATGATAAAATGAGTAAAAACTGATTAGATACAAAGATGTATTTATTTTCCAGCTTTTCACATTGTTATTTTCTTTTATTTTTATGTCGCTTAGAAACCACGGAGTCCGCAACAAAATTATTAATAATAATAAAACACTTTATTGCACATATTATGAACACAAAGAAAGCAAAAACAGACAGTAAAATGGAAATACACAAAAGGCGGCCTTATTGCTAGGTAGCAATTTCTTCCAGGCAACCTTGAGTAGTAAAGAAATAAGAGGAAGAGAATAAAAGGGGGGAGTGGGTGCAATTAAATATTGAACATTATAAATAATAATACTTTAGTATGAACATATAATCATATAGTAGGAATGGCTTGGACGAATAGGAATGGGAAAGGAAAAATGAGATTAAATATGAGAAAGGAATCTGACTTGATCGCTAAATTATTTTAATGAGCGAGCTTTTCTGATACCTTCTAGAAGAGAGTTCCATAGGCGGACAGCATGCACAGAGAAGGTAATAGGAGACGAAATCAGTGGTATGGGGAGGAATATCAAGAGTGAGATTAGAGTAAGAGCGTAAGGATACACATTCTGCAGACGCTCCAACTTATTTAGCATAACCTCCGAGATATCTGTGTAACATACATCAGCGTAGTATATAACGGTAAGGAGGAGAGACTGGGTAAGTGTAATTTTCGTTTTAGTGGGCAGACAGTTACGTAAACTGTTCAGAGAGCCATACGCAGCAAATACTTTTTTTCTAAGCGCTTCGACCTGAGGGATCTAAGAGAGGGAAAGAGAGGCTAAGAGATTGTCCAAAGTCAATCCTCGATACGTAATGTGGGCTACCAATAATGATAGACTGAGTCTTGAATGGATTAACCGTAAGCCGAAATGACTTACTCCAATTACTAATAATCTCGAGATCGGTATTGACAGTCGCAATTGCATTGGGGGAGTGCAGATAGAGGTGCCTGTGTATAAATTTGCAAATCGTCAGCATAAAGGTGATAGGAACTTGAAAGTGACGGAGTGATGGAATTTATAAATACAGAGAAGAGCAGAGGAGATGACACCACCCTGAGGAACTCCGGCGTTAATATCGCACCGTGCAGAGGAAGAGTCTCCTAAGCAGATGCGCTGCCTTCGCCCTAGCAGGTAACTTCGAAACCAACCGTTAGCATTGGGAGATATGATAAGAGACGGTAACACGGTAAGGAGGATGTCAAAGTCAACAGAATTAAAGGCAATAGCGTAAGTTGACGATTTTCCATTCAAAGGCGATTGTTGATTGAGATAAGCAATCAGCTGGTCATTAACAAGATTTTCTAGGACTATTGACAGGAAGGAAAGGATGGAAATAGGACGATATTCGGAAAACGTTGCAGGATAACGTTTTTTGGGAGCTAGAATAACATAATAATATGTATCTTTACAAGAAGCAGGAAAAACACCAGTTTTAATGGAAGTGTTAAGGATATAGGTAATGACGGGAGTAAAGATATCTATTATGGGAAGGATCATTTTGCGAGTTATAGAATCAGCACCCACAGTATTAGAATTTATCGAGAGGATAATTATCTTAACAATAAATAAATTATTATTATTATTATTATGTATCTCGGCATTGTATCACGGGCAAAGCCTGGTCCTTTTGCCAGGCTTGCGTGGGGACATGGGTCCAACACGTAGAGGCCCTTTGAGACAGGTTTAATAGAATGTGCAATGTGTGTGTGATGCATATGCCGACATCCGCTCTCTACTACACGCAAAGGTGTGCAGACGGAAGCTGACACCGGCAGGCACATAAGACTATTTTGAGTGTGAGAATAAATATATATAAATGATTGGGCTATTAGGCTATGGGGCGAGCACCGCTTTCTACCCACAGTACAAGGGACAGTGTGCCAACTCGCGTCTTATGCATATTTCACTTCCACCCTGCGAGCGTATAGCTCTTGCGACTCCACCCTGATCAGCCGATGAAGGTCAGCCAGGGGCGACAGTCCCGGCCCACTTGGAATCCACTCTGGCAGGCCAGAGGCGAAGACCGCGTCCGACTCTTTGGAGCAACCGGTTTACCCGTGGTGTCGCCACTTACCAACAGCTCGCCACAAGCTGCCCTGCGGGCTTATTTTTATTATTATTATTTTAGTAATAACTGGGCAAGCATTTAAATAAAATACCTATAATGTTCTTTTATTTGTGATAGAAACATTTTCTTTAAACCTATTACTTTTTGAAATATTAATCTGTAAAAAAACTACTCTGGTCAAGCAGGAAGTTCCCCCATTGTACATCAAAGACAACATAACGACTAAAGACAAAATAAAACAAAAACACACATTACAAGAAATAAAAATAAAATCTGTCTTCTGGGTCTCTCTCAGCATGTGTCGCCGTGACATGAACAGCCCGACTACAAAATATTTTAAAAAACTGTTTACTTAACTTAGATAGTAGTTTTTAAATGTGATGCTGTCGCATCTGCATCGCATATACCACCTGTTTGGTTTTATTGTCAAGCAATTGCCAAAGTGCAGTATCACAGACCGCTATATTTGTTTTTTATAAAGTTAAAATAATCTCTTATTTTTATTTTTTTAGATCTCTTTCTTTCAATTACTCAAATGATCTCCACATTGCGACACAATCGCTACATTACTTACATTACTACTTAACCTGAAAGTACTGAGATGCTCAGGTCAGGAAAAGGCAATGAAGAGGGCAATCTAGCAGTTTGGAAAACCGCAGCGGTCTGTGAGACCCCATATCGGTGGTTTAAGGTAAGGTAAACACTGCAAAGAAACTTAGACACGCAATAAACACTGTTTTGTGGTAATACCGTAAATGTGTACATAAATATGTATCATTGCAGTGAGATGTGTTTTTTGAATAATAAATATGCTGAATGTCTTTACCTGATTTTGTTTTTCTTTATTGTAATAATTTTGTATTGAGATGTTTGCATCTTGGGATTGCTTTTTGAATTCATAAGCTTTGAAAGCTTTTTCCTTACAAACATTACATATGGATGTAGGTAGTCCATCATTTTGATTAATCTAAAAAAGAATATAATAATTACAACTTGGTAAAAGTCAACTATTATGGCTAAGTATGTTTGATTTAATGTTACAAAAAATCAAGCATAATCATAGTAACTATGAGCAATAGGACACCAATGAATAAGAATAATATTAGTTAATAACTGATCCTAAAACAATCAGAAATCATTAAAATCATTCTCACATTTAACCCCTTAAGCTATAATATAAACACAGCTTAATCCAACACAATTTTTCATATCAAGCTCAAGTGTAACATCAAGTAAGTCAAAACAATTAAACTTTCCGCTGGCAATGAACAAGACACAATAGAATGTTTCTACTCATAAATTATAAATTTTGCGTGCCAGTGCAGGACATAACAGGAGGAAAAACAGTATAATTTTGCAATACAATGTGTTTTTTACACATTTTTTACAAGGTCTGATTAAACCCTAAATATCAAAAAAACGCAGAAATAATGCAGATTTTTTACTCCCATATGTAAAGTTGCCGTTATGTGGTGTAAGATCTAACAAGATCTTAAGTGAAGAATTATGTTATTTGAAGTTGTAATTCTGTAAAATATCAACAACAAAGCAGGGATATAACTCTGAAACTTTCGCAAAGCATTATAACTTAGGCAATAAGTATTTCACCAACATAAGCCCATAACGGCTGATGCAACACCTTTACTAGGTATTTTCCGTGTATATTACCTCTTTTATTTCAATATATAGGGATGCCACTCGCTCAATTGCAGCATGATTTGGATCAGGATCATGATTTATAGTGACAATTTTTTATGCTCAATTGCCTTTTTGACATATTTAGTTGATCATTCGCAAAAGCTGTAGGGAATGAATGATGTTGTCTACCATATTTTTCTGAGGATAATAATATAAACTAACTAACTAATGTATGTAATTGTTTGACAAAGTTTGATTATTATAGGTTTGCTTACCTGCCAAGGTATGCTTCAGCACTGGAAGCGCAACTTTGGTCAGGTCACAAAGAGTAGAATACCTACTGACAGCAATAACTGATTTTGGTTTTGAATAAACTCTGCAGTTGCGGCACATAAAAATTTGTTCCCGAAGAAAATTTAAAGAAACACCGAATCATTAGGTACTACTTACTTGTATCCCTGTTGTTTCTGAAATCAATGAATGAAGAGAAATAGACCCCACAGACTCTTCGAAAACTGAATGTAAATCATTTTCTTTTGAAAGGCAAGTACGGCAAATGTCTTCTATTTTAATTTTTATGCTTTGGGTAGATGCCATTATTTTTCTATAACTTTTCCACACTTGTAAATAATTCCTTTCGTAAGATTATGTAAATTTAATCCATCCAACAATCTTTGTAGGTAGCGTAAAATATTTAGCACGGAATCTTCCTTTTCTTTGCTTTGGTTTGGTTGGTTTTTTTTTTATTCGTTCGTAAGAACAGGCTAGGGTCATAGACCATACGGCCTCGTCATTAGTAAGTATCTTTTCTTGAGTGAAGTTTTATAAATATAAATTCATTAGTTTTTAGAAAATCCAAGAAATTGTTGGTCAATCCAGAATGTCATTTTATTTTATTTATTTATTTATTTACTGGAAAACCAACTGCTTAACCTAATACATTAAAAAACTTAAATATAAACATAAAGCCATTTACAGGTCTTCACAAATAAGATACATAAAAAAATTTAAACTAGCCTAGCCTAACTATTAAATATACAGGTACACATAACTTAAAAATATGACTCATTTCCTAAGTGACACATTGAATTTAGCAGCTATCACTGAAAAATAAGCGGCTTACAATACGCCTAATCGACGCCTCGCTACTGTTAAACAGATCAAGATTTGCCCGTTTCGAAAGGATATTAAAATTATTACTCGCTCGCCAAAGAAAAGAGTTCTGTCTAAAGTTTGAAGAAGCAGGGGGGGTGAATAACAGAGGGATATACCTAACTGACTTGGGGGTGGCTCTAAGCGTGAGTTTGGATAAAAGCTCTGGACAGTCAATAACGCCAGTGGCAATTTTGCTAAGTAAGACCAAATCAGCTATATCACGGCGCATTTGTAATGGAAGTATATGATGTTTTTTGCACAGTTCATCATAACGGCTCGAGTCATAGCGTTCTTTGGTACGGTAACATAGAAACTTCATAAACCTCCTCTGGATGGCTTCAATACGGGATATATAAGTAAGATATCTGGGGCTTCAGACCTGAGAAGCGAACTCCAAATGACTTCGTACGAGTGAGCAGTACAGAATTTTTAGTGTCTTGGCCTGACTGAAGTCTTTGGAGCTGCGCATAATAAACCCAAGAGCCCTAGAGGCCTTTGAAATTGCACTGTTAACGTGGGAATCAAAGAGAAGCTTATGATCGTGAAGCATACCGAGGTCCCGGACGACCGTCTCCCGCTTCAATACAGTGCCTTTCAACTTATAGTCAAACAGCATCAGATTTCGCTTCCGACTGTAGGTGACAACGCTACATTTAGATGGATTAAGATCTAGATGGTTTCTCAAACAGTAGTTATCCAGTCGCATGAGATCTTCTTGTAATAAACGAGCGTCATCTGATGTAGAGATAGGTGCTAGGATTTTCATGTCGTCTGCGAAACATAATAGTTGTGAAGTTTTAAAACACTGTTCAATATCGCTAACAAACACCGCAAAAAGGAGAGGGCCAAGCAGAGAACCCTGAGGAACGCCACTAGGTACCGACAGCCACCCAGATATGTAGTTTTTAACTACAACCGCCTGCGATCGATTATTTATATAAGAGGACAACCACCTCAACAAGTCGCCTCTAACGCCAATCATCTGTAACTTTTGAATAAGCATGTCATGCTGAATTCTGTCAAAAGCCTTACTGTAGTCTGTGTAGATTACATCGACTTGACACCTACTATCCATAGCTACAGTAAGGTACTCATTCAGCAATACGAGATTCGTCACAACAGACCGACCTCTTAGAAAACCATGTTGTGATAGGCTCAAAGATTGCTGTAAAGCTGCGTATAATTGTTTGTAAACGATTTTTTCAAAGACTTTGAAGACAATACAAAGCTTCGAAATTGGCCGGTAGTTGGTCATGTCCACCCTAGAACCCTTCTTATGTACTGGCGTAATAAAAGCTCGTTTCCATATTCTCGGAACTACATTCTCCGCTAAAGATCTTTTGAATAAAATAGAAATAGGTACTGCTATGGCCTTCGCACAGTTTTTTAGAAAGAGAGCAGGTAAAAAATCAGGTCCAGCAGATTTGGACGGGTCAAGGTTAGAGAGTAGTTCAATAACTTCCTCAATATCGATAATGATATTGTTAATGTCAGTAACGGAAGGATCATGGGAGGTTGAACTAGAGTTAGTCAGAGAAGATGAGTTTTGTAGAAAGTTGGAGTAAAAGTAGGCAGAGAAAGTATCGCATATAGATTGTCCGGTATTAAGCACATTATCACCATACTTCATACTGCTAGGTAAGTCATTAGAGTTCGATTTTGATTTAATAAAGGACCAAAACATTTTAGGGTTATCTTTCAATGAACTCTCAACCCTATTTATATATCCACGGTAACAATCTCTCTCTAACGCTTTACATCGATCCCTTAAAATTTTAAAAGATTGCTCATCGGAACTGTTACCATAAATTTTAAATTTTCTTAAAAACTTATATTTTTCTTTCAGCGCTTTCTTCAAAGCCTGCGAATACCACGTAGGAAAGTGACCCGTAGTAAAATTTTTAGATGGAATATATTTTTCCCGCAGTGATAAAAATACACTGTAGAAATATTCAACTGCTTCTTCTAAAGGCTTCGACATTAGTTCATGATGCCAGTCAATTCGCGAGATATCTAAATTAATCGCCTCATAATTACCTCTGTTGAAAAGGTATTTAATAAGTGGTACACTATTTAAGGGAATTTTTCAGTATTTTTGTCATAAGTAAAGATTTAAATATTTAAGTCATTAGTTTACGTAAAGTCCATTTTTAAAGGTCAATCAAGTTTTTCGAAGTCAATCCAAGAAGTCATCCAGACAAACCAACTCAAAATTCAGGTGATAAACAAATTCAACACAAAACGTATGAAAACGTCAACGTCAAACCAAAGCAAAAAAAAACAAAACAGTGCTAAAACTACAATAAAAATTAAAAATAGAAAGTATCTAAATTTGCCCTACAGTACTAGTTACATATCTATCTATACAGTGGCAAAAGAGTTTCATTATACAAGAATAGCCTGGATGGAGCGCGGTACCGAATCTGGACTATTGGATATATTTCGATCAGCTCATCCATCAGCACAAGGCGCTGAATGCCAAAGGATGGGCAATTAAAGAAAATGTGAACCAAGGATTGCTCTGTTTGGGTGTTACAATTATCACAAAAGGGACTCTGTACCATTCTTAAACGATGTAGATGATAATTCAAACGACAATGATTAAAACGCAGCCTTAGGATGGTTGTATAAAACTTTCGAGAAAGGAAAATATTGCCCTGACAGAACCAAGGTGTAGAACCTATGGGGACATTGAATGTAGCATACCATAACCCATTGTTTTCTACTTGAACTTTGTGATTCTAGTGTCTAGTCCATACACCTATTGATAAGAGAAATAATATCTGACGGTGGAACAGAGAGATTAAGATGAGTAGTTGAATCTGGAATAGGGACTGAAGAGTTAGTAATTGTTCTTGCTAAAAAGTCGGCCCTTTCATTTCCTAGTAAGCCAGAGTGTTTATTGAGAAAATTAAGTAGTTAGTGTTAGCATGTAATTTATTATTTTTAAGATTTTCAAGTACGCTCATGCTATCACTTACTATCACCCATTTATGACAACCACCATTTTTGTATTTAATATGTTTTAAAGTTGCAAGAATAGCCACAGCCTCAGCTGTGAATATACTTGTATTTATATTAATTTTAAAACCAATGCCGGACTTTAAATTATCATCAAAAAAGGCAAAAGATATACTGCAGAATAATTTTTTGAGCCATCAGTATAAATGCAATTAAAACCAATCAATTCAGAGAGTCTATTGTACACATCTTCTTTGCAGGTCAAACTATGATCAATAAATATGTTAATAGCTGGAAATTTGCTTTGAAATTCACCTTGTTAAGGTAAAGTACCTTTACCTAACTTAACATGGCAACAACTCTGATTGATATATTTGCAAATCTTTAAGAAAATCATTGAACAGGGTAAAACCCTGAAAAATATATGGAGATTTATGACAAGCTACAGGGGGAAAGCTCTTCAGGTTACAATACAAATGATTGTTACTTTTACTATACAATTTTAAAACAAACCTTTCGTTTAAATAGCCATACCTTTTGACATCAGAGCCCAAAATTAAGTTAAGACGACGAATATACAAAATAAATATGAATGGAGAAAGTATACCACCCTGACAGACCCCAACAGAGGCATTCCTTGGACCATATAGCTTAGAATTATATTTTACAGAAACTTCCCTATCAGTCAAGAATTTGCTTGGAATTGCAATTGACAGTACTCAGAACAAAGAATATCAATATTTACACTATTAAAAGCACTAGCAACATCAAAAAATACAGACAATAAAGTGTTCCCACTATTTATACTATTTACAATGTCAAGATGAAATTGGCTGATACTTTCACGAGAAGATGTACCCCTTCTAAACCCAAACTGATTAGCTGGTACTGACTTTACTATACATCTTGTTTATGTTTGTCAAAAATAGTATAATTTGTGGAGTAGAGACATGTACAATGGATATTTCTTTGTTATTTACAAATATTTTTACACAAATGTTTTGTAAGTTTTTCAAAGGATATCTCGATTTTTTGATAATATATACTGTTATGTATTAGGATAGCAACACCGTTATGTTTATTTCCGACATCATTTATTTCTATCCTGTAACCTTTAATATTAAACACTTTATTAGGTTGTAGCCAAGTTTCAGATATAATTGTTAAGTGAATGTTATTGTATGTTATATTAGTAAAAACTTATTGCTAATTATGCTTTGGGCATTCCATTGCATTATATTTAGAATATCCATTATTTCAAAGTACTATTATTATTTCTGAATGTTTGCATTAGTTTCTTTAATGGATGTCGAGTTTATAGGGGTTTCTTTTTGAGTGAGAACAATTTTTGTGATGGCATTAATTAATAAATTCATAAAAAAGTCTGATTTTGTTAGATTATTTATTTGAGTTTGTTTTTTTGTGTTAATTGTGAGAATGATCCATCTTTAAATAATTCAGAATATTTAATGCTTTTGGCCTTTATTTTGCTTTCCTTCAATTTTAGATTTTTTTAGGGGGTAAGTGTTAGAGATGGCAACACGATTGCCACCACAATTTGAGCATTTTGCTTTTTCAGTATTTATATTGCATTTTTTATAATTGTGGTTTCTGAACATATAGAGCATGCTTCTGAATTTCTACAATATTTTCCTATATAAGGTGGATCCGAATCATACTTTGGCTAAGTGTCAGAGGGTCAGGTCAAAAGTAATGCCAAAGAAAAAATTATAAAAAAATAAAAATTCAAAAAATTCAAAATACCATTTTTTTTTGCATTGGTTTTCTCTTGAAAACTTGACGCAAACAAATCCAAACGTAGAACTAAAATAATTCATAAAAAACAGCTCATTTATTAACGCACAAGTCGATGACCCCGCCACCACGCCGCCGCCGCGAGAAATCAGCTGATCGTAGCGACGACTTTTCTGCGTGTGAACGTGTGACACTAGTTCGTATGAATGCACCTAAATAACACAGTACCTACAATTTTCTGATACGTGTTGTGTTGAGGTTGTCTGTTATTTTATTACACTATTCAATCCTACTAGTTTAAAGAAAAAAAAAACAAGTACCTATAGCTCATAGTCAATAGTTAAGTAAATCTGCAAAGATTCAATTGTTTTAAGTAGGTACTTACATGGCTTGGCGTCCAACAGGATTGTCAAACATTGGAAAAAACTAAATCAACTGATATCCCGTTAATAACCTTTCCATCACACTTAACAGGCTTTGAACTGGCTTAGTTTTCCAGTTCAGTTTCGATAAAAATTGAACGTATTATTACGAATTCATAAAAAGAACAAAATCACACTCGTTACCTACGTAATCGCCAATACTACCTCTTAGGTACTATTTTGTTATTCTGTGCTAATACTACTTTCCAAATTACGTTTGTAAGTACTTAAATTTTACACTTTCACGCTTTCAATTCAAATCTAGTACCTAACGAGACTTAATTACCTATAAAAACGATTATTCACCTCGCTTTTGCGTTTAAAGTTAAGTTTGTTCATTTGAATCCTATTAAAACAAGATTTAGATTCACCTACAATTTGCAATTGAAGTAATTATGGTTTCATATCAACCCACTCTCGTCAAGCTTCGTAAACTAATGTAATAATGAATAAAATAATACTTAATAATCTAGAACTAATAATCGTATCTAGATCTATCTAGAAGTAATCTAATTCGCCAGTTTACACCCATCCCATCACATACGGAATTAAGATAACCAATGTTCTTTAACTTGCAGTAAGTTGAAAGCCATTACCTACTCTAAAAAGACTTCTTAAAATAGTTGAAAGTACTTACATGGGCTCATGCAATCGAGTTCATCTCCATACAATATTAGCGATAACATTTCATCACATTCACTCACTCACATCACACTTATAGGCTGTAAATGTAATAATAACTATCAATTCAATTAAAAATCAAACTTAACACTAATTAATTTGTTATAACACTGATTATTACGTTTTTACATTTTACTTCACATTATTATTTCGTTATTACTATAAAGTAGGTATGTATTAGGATATTGTTTGAAAGAGTCGTTGCCTCGCGTGATCTCTCACACGACAACCATCCCTCGCTAACATCCTCAACAGACTAAAGAAATAAAAAAGAAGACGTCATGATAAAATTGATAAATAGGTAAGAGACCGAGAGAGAGAGAGAGAGAGAGAGAGTCCGAGGCGAGGTGGGACGGTGCGGATGCCGGTGTCGCTTTGCCGCGCGTGCGACACCGACCGACACACAAGTTCAAAAGGCCCCGCTCTCATAAAGGTACGCCGCCATGACAGGCAACAAGTGACTTGTCGCTTGTTGCGTGAAGACCACTATGCAGTTTATTGATTTATTATAATTACGACTTATTGTTTACGCGTGTCGTTCGTCAACGTTAAAGTGTTGCATAGTTTTTTTTATTAAATTCGTGAAAGTAGTTTTATTTAATTATTTACAAAGCGATGGTCGACGAATCACTAACAATGGCTGCGAAAGTTGGAGTTTCAACAAAAGATTTGAAAAACTGAAGAAGCCGTGTTCAAAAAAATCAGATGTAGCTTTTATCTTTTGTGAACGTATCTTACTTTTTCCGCATAATTCGATTTAGTAATTACGTACTTAGTTAAACGAAGTCTTCTTTGACAGTTCATAGGTTCATTTTATTATCTTGGGAGTCCACCAATACGTATGACGTAAAACTTTAGGGTCCAACTTTTTTATAAATGTAAGTATAACTTCAAATCCTAATGATTTTCATTGAAGTTACACAGGGTTTTATTAAGAATTTATTTAGTTAACATAATTTTCTGACTTTGCTCAAAGTAGGTTTGCAGTTTTATAACTTAAAATGCACTTTACGTAATAATGAATGATATTTCAATCGCCCAATCACTTGTGATCCAGAGACTATGCCGACGTTTCGTGTAGTGTTACCTTTATAATATCCGCGCGCGTCGCACGCCTTTGATATCTTTTTGAATTTTGATTTCTTCTGCAGTCTACTTGTGCATATTAACGCGTGTGGGTGTGTCGTTTACGTTTGCGTAAATATGCCTCGGAATCGATATACCAACCAGGAGTACCTGGAAATGGTTTCTGTTACCGTGGTGAAAAGTGATAGACACTTTTAAAAAAGTGGAAAAACACGTGTGCAAGCGTGCCTTTTTGTGTGTTGAAAGACAAGGTGACCGTGTACAACAATTTTGTAGATAGTTTTTTTAAGTGTTAATAGGACTTGTACACCTTGTAAATGACCTGTTAATTTGTAAATAGGACTTAAAAATGTGTAAATAGGACTTGTAAATAGGTGATGAACTTTTAAACACGTCAAAGTAGTGTAATAATAATGTACTAATTCTGATTCTTTTACTGCATTTTATAACCATACCTACCTAATTTAGCAAGAGTAAAATTTCGATTAAGTTATTATTACATTAGTTTGCCAGTCCAAAGCCTGTGAAGTGTGATGGAAAGCTTATCACCGTTTTGTCAAAATCAACTTATGAACACCGAACCAACCACGTGAGTACCTACACCAATTATTAAAGCAGCAACTTTTTAGATACCTACCTATTGATAACATAATACTTATGTAATTAAGGTAGTGTGTACTATTACTGTGTCCACATTATGATTAGATACGAAAGTAAGATACCTCACGTGAGAGATCTTAATGAGGAAAGGGTCAGAGAGACGGAAAAGTTAATAGCAAACAATAATCGAGAGTTATTTGATGCATACGAATTACGAACTTAGTGTCAAACGCGGAATAATCAGTACCGATCAGCTGATTGTGCGCGGCGGCGTAGTGGCGCGGGGTCATCGACTTGTTCGGTGTATTGCGTTAATAAATTTGCTGTTTCTATGGCCATGATAATTTAAAATTATTTTAGTTCTACGTTTGGATTTGTTTGCGTCAAGTTTTCAAGAGAAAACCAATGCAAAAAAATGTTATTTTGAATTTTTTTAATATTTATTTTTTTATAATTTTTTCTTTGGCATAAATGTTTTCTTTACTTTTGACCTGACCCCCTGACGCTTGGCCAAAATATGATTCGGATCCACCTTATATGCCCAAAGCGGAGACAATGCAAGCATAGCTTTACAGGTGGGACAAATACAGTTACTTCATGCCTCCATGAGTCTAAATAAACATGTTCTGGTAAGACTGTTGAAGTAAATGTAACCGCGACAGTTTGAGTAGGTTCATAAGTACCTAACCAAACCTGCGTCATTCTGCACGCGGCGCATGAATCTTCTTACTTGGATAATGTTCCTAGAACTACCTATCAAGGAAAAAAAAAATTAGATAGGCCTATAGGCACTGAAGTAAGTACTCCAGTTACTTCGGTGTCGCTAGCCGGTATGGTTGCTTTTAGGCTGAGTTCATCCAGATTTTTTTTGTTTTGTATGAAAACATTTGCGTTATTAGAAAGATCAAAAGTGATGCCCATTTTGTATCTGTTAATTGATTTTAAATGGAGTATTCCTGTGACGCAATACTTGCGTATTGCGTGGGAGATGTTGTCGGTGAAAAAATTGTTTTCTTCTTGATGAGATAAGAATACAATGTATTCTGATTTGGTGCAATTTTCGGGGTACTTTCTCGAATAGCCTGGAACTTAAATATTTTGTGTGTATCCCTGCTATCTTCATCAGAATCTGAAGAGGAAGTGTCCTTATTCACTGGCGGAAATCTTTCATCCGGCGGGTCTTTTTTCCGCTTTTTGACGCCCCCCATCTTCAACACACACTATATACACTTAATACTATGCAGAATCTACAAATTATATAATATTTACAATAAAAACCAATTAATTAAAAACAATTTCAATTTTAGGCGCCTTTCACGTTCAAGGCAGGGGCACTGAGCAAGTAATCACTACGTTTTTTAAGAGACGGCACTTCCATACAAGCCACTAAACTGATTTGTGAACGTAGTTTCTACCAACCTGAGTTTTTTTAAGAGGTACCAACATAACAGTGTCAGTTGTCAAAATGCATTAGGGATGCACCCCTAACTCCTAAACATATACCTATCAATATCGATAAATAATACTTACACTATTATAAATGGTCACATTCCACTCGGAAGTTCTTAGTTACCCATTAGTATAGTATTGCACAAATAAAACAAGGTTCCATATGATTCATGTAATTCTGATAAATCTGTAGGAATGTTGGAAGGCAGTATCGGGAGGATGAAGCAGCCACTGATAGAAAGGACAATAGCGGTGAGCTCTTCTTCCGGACTGGATGTTATTCGCCCGGGTACCGGGATCCAACCGAAGCTGGTCTGGAAGTCTTCGTCCCATGACGGACATCTAAGATATAACAATATCGATAACTAATAACTTGACAATGACACAGCACTATGACAATATAGTATAAACTACAATATTGTAATTTTCTTAAAATAAAATTAATAAATTAATTTTCTTAAATCCATAATATTTACTGATAATACTATTATTATTGACATGTTTTTACTCAAATAGACTTTAAACAATGTTTTTATTAAAGTAATTGATTACATTACCTGTTCAGCTCAAACGGGAATTTAGCCATAATATTACCTTGTTCAACCTTCTCACTCTACGGACAACAAATTTCGCACATTAGCAAAGATTTGCGATTTGCGATATGTATCTTTGTAATTAATAACATTATTAAAATGATGTAAAAATAAATTCAAAACTTCTGAGCAAAATATTACGTTATCACTGACAGATATAAAGTTAAATTCGGCGGCGCGTCACATGCTGGCCAACATGACGTGACGTATAATACTGCTAAATTACCGTGTCGTTATAATACGATGGGACAAATCTATTTACAAATTAGTAGAAAAACAAGAAACCGTTCAATAATAAAATCTTATACTATAATAAAAATACGCCGTCCAACTCACATCCGCGTGGCATAGTACCGAGAACACTGGCACTGTTGCCCCGCTGAATGCAAAGACTCAGCCGCTGGGCAAGATAGGCACCAGCTCTCAGGTCTCCTGAGGCGTGGACCAGTCTTATGGAAATATCTTTAATAAACTTTTTGGTGTCAGACGACCAAGGGCCCATTGTCTCTACGGCAAGCGCCGCAAATTCGTGGCTTACTGAGAGCGACGCATACTAGCGGCGCTTGAGGAATTGAGCTTGCTCCGCCGCGGCTCCAGCTCTTGAGGACGTACCACATATATGGGAAGGACCTAAGGTGTCTACACAGGTTGCATCCCATACCAAGGTACGCCCCAAGCACCAGGGCACTAACGTCGCACCATCGGGTCTTTTATCATCATCCCTGAATAAACCACAAGGTTCCAGAGATGATGGGATCGAAGCCGAGAGCACGCTTCACTAAATCATTAATCGCACCATGCCGATATGCGCGACCGGCGCTCTTTACGCAAGTCAGCCCATGGCGTCCGAACTGGTCCACATCTTTGCCACATGGACAGTGATGAGGTTCGCACAACTTAGCACCCAAGCGTAAACAAATCGAAATGCGAAGGGTAGCGGTAACAAGGATGGTACCTAGGTTGTGGGAGGGAAGAGCGTGAAGCCAATGTCCGGATTCTTTTTCCGAGACTGCTAAGAGTCGGGCTCGGTCTGTGTCATCCGGACATGTAGCCACAAGCTCTGCGTGAGTTGAAGAGAGAGCTGGTGACTCCCAAGCGATCTGGTGTCCCAGTTCTAAGGGACAATCCTCTTCCAGGAATGTAGCACTCCAGGCAGATCTGGCCACCGACAAGCATGACACCTCTGCGTCAACGAGTGTATGGCAAATCTATTGAACTTCCATTTTTATTAGTCGGGTTTTTTCGTAATTTAATGTTGGCCTTGGCACAAACTACGTTCATAAATAAATATATTTTACATTTTTGTATGAAGTGTCGACCCCCTGCCCAGGGGGTTGACACTTTATGAACGTAGTTTGTGCCAACATTAAATTACGAAAAAGTCCGACTAAAGAAAAAGAAAGTTTAATCGCTTTGTTCTATCGTATTATAACGACACGGTAATTTAGCCGCATTATACATCACGTCATGTTGGTCAGCATGTGACGCGCCGCCAAATTTAACTTTTATCTGTCAGTGATACTGATAACGTTATATTTTGCTCAGAAGTTTTTAATTTATTTTTTAAATAATTTAATAATGTGAATGTGAACAATGTAAAGCAAATCTTGGCGAACGTGCAAATTTTGTTGTGTCCGTATAGTAAGAAGGTTGAACAAGGTAATATTTTTTTGGCTAAATTCCCGCTTGAGCTGAACAGGTATATAATATAATCAATTGTTTTAATAAAAACATTGTTAAAAGGCCAATAATTTTATGAATATTACATTATTGTAGTGTTTGTACTATATTGTCATAGTGCTGTGTCGTTGTCAAGTTATTAGTTATCGATATTGTTATATTTTAGATGTCCGTCATGGGACGAAGACTTCCAGACCAGCTTCGGTTGGATCCCGGTACCCGGGCGAATAACATCTAGTTCGGAAGAAGAGCTCACCGCTATTGTCCTTTCTATCAGTGCTTCATCCTCTTGATACTGCCTTTCAATATTCCTACAGATTTAACAGAAATACATGAATCATATGGAAACCTTGTTTTATTTGTGCAATACTATACTAATAGGTAACTAAGAACTGCCGAGTGGAATGTGATCATTTATAATAGTGTAAGTATTATTTATCGATATCGATAGGTATATGTTTAGGGGCACAGAACAGAAAAAACAGTAGAAGTCGCAAGTGGGCGGTACCCGCGTAGCCCCATATGCGCGAAGGTTTGCCTATGTTCAAGGACATCGTCGTTTTGCTTACTCAGTCGCGATCGTAACCTCCACGCGGAATCATATAGAGAAAAATTAGAAAAATGCCATACTGTGCAGTTTTGATGTGTAAAAATAATAGCCGAGAGTCTAATTTGTCTAAAGGAGGCATAACATATCATCGATATGTCATATTTTCTGTTATTTTCACTTATTTTCACAAAAAAGTTAAATTGTATTTTTTTTAATAATATACAATCTGAATCCAATCTTCTGTCTACCTACGTAAGGTGTATATTGTACAGTTTACCGTTTCTAGAAGTTTCTAAGCATAATCCAAAGTACTGAAAGCATGCTTTTCGCCGTACTTGGTCGCCACTCAATTAGTGATGCGCCTTATCGCTGATACATAAGCGGGGTCGGTTGGGTCAAAGGTTTTTCGGTACCGGTACTGAAGGGTGATGGACCCTGGAAAACCGGTACTCGGTACTGAGAAACCTCTATTGAAAAATAATCTATTTTTGTCATATTAAGCGATTTAGAATGAGTAGGTAAATGAAAACTTTAGTAAAACAAGTATTATCAAGAAATAAGTAGGAATCACAAAGTTAAATTTTACACGTTACAAAGTTCAAAGTCGCATCATTTTGTAATAGATAGGTCAGCGTTTGACCTTTACCTCGCCTGATGGTAAGAATATAATTGAATAATATTTATTATTAGCAACACATGCTATGTGATGCCATTACTGATCTCAGTTCCGTATAATATGCCGCAAACAGCGGTTACTGAACTGATACGATGTAGGTAAGCGATGATGCGATCTACGATGATCGCACTAGCCTGGATATACCAAAACACAGACTCCGATAAATAAGTTTCACTCAAGCTAACAAATGCTGAGCGCGTGTCTTTGATATATCCATAACTTTTTTAAAGTAGGTGATGGGGATGAGATTGACCATTTCAGATCGTATCGTACGTACTAAAAACTTTTTATCATTTAATCACAAGCAATAATTTCTCTGTGTCTTCGTAGGACATTTTTTGAAGAGCTGCATACAGAATGCTCCTTGTGCTGTGATAATTAATAGAATAAATACCAAATTTGGCATTAAATCTATTATAAAGCAAAGGCCCTAGAAACATGAAGAAGCTGGAATAGAAGGCAGATTTCATTCCCGTATTTTGTGGGCAAACTCTATCTTTTCGTCTTTTGTTAGTAATTTCAGTGCTGTAGGGAAGTGCAGTGTGCTGTTTAAGGATAGTGCTCAATATAAATAATTGTCTAACGGTTAGTACATTACAATTCTTATAAAGAAGCTCACTTGAGTAGAGGTAGGGCCGGAAAGTTGCAACTTTTAGAACCGCCCTTTGGGCTCTTTCCAATGATAACAATGAAGTTTTAGACGTGCCACCCCATGACGTAATGCAGTAATTTATTATTGATTGACCTAGGGCAAGATAGACTTGCCGTATTAGTCCGTAATCTGCAACAGTGCGAAGTTTTTTGAATATATATATTAATTTACGTATTCTGCCACATAAAGCTTCAATATGGGGCTTAAATGAAAGGTTTTCGTCAATAATGACACCCAAATACTTCAGATTGTTAGCAATACCTATATCTGGGCAAGTGCAACGGTGATTAACAGGGTCCTTACAACGGTGGGCATGCAATTTTGGGTTAGTTAGAATAGTTTTATATTTACGCATTGAGAAATATACATACTTAGTTTTGTCAACGTTTAATGTTAGTAGATGTTGCTGTAACCAATTATTCACTACATTGAAGCCTCGTTGCGCATATTCATATACCTCTTCTTCCGAGCTTGCGGAAAAAAGTAGAGCAGTGTCGTCAGCATATGAAATGATTTTTCCGCCATGCAATTTTAGATTAGAAAGGTCATTAATGTAAACTAAAAATAGGGTAGGGCCTAATATACTTCCCTGGGGAACTCCATGGGAAGTATTCGTCAAATCAGAGCTGATAACATTGTTTATTTTAACACATTGTAAACGCTCGTATAAGTAACTTGTTAATAATTTAAACTGGTTGCCTCTTATACCTAGTGATTCAAGTTTCAGCAATAGAATGGGTACAGAAACGGTATCAAAAGCTTTTGCTAGGTCGAGAAATATCCCCAAAGTCTTGTTACCCTTGTCTAGTTCTTGAACTAAATAGTTAGTTAACTGATGCACAGCATCGGCAGTCGATAATTTGGGTCTAAAGCCATATTGAGATCTAGAAAAAACAGAATACTTCTCGAAATATCTAACAAGTCTGATATTTATAATCTTTTCTAATATTTTTGAAATGGCGGGTAATAAAGAGATAGGCCTATAGTTTGATATTTGATCTTTGTTGCCGGATTTATACACAGGAATAATAACTGCTTTTTTTAGACATTTAGGGAAAACTCCTTGAGCTAGACACTTACGAAAGATGTAAGTGAGGGGTGAGACCAAAATATGCCTGTATCTGTTAAACAAACCTCTTTTTTGATATTGTAATTTTATTTGTCATATCCAAAATGTTCTTATATCAGTTCAGATAATTGGTTGACCTGGAAATTTGATACCAACCTGCAATTATCGGTAAATAAGTTGACCGACATTGTTATGGGAGTGGAAAAATGTCCATCGTTACCTGCAGACGGAGCAACCGAAGCTGTTATTTCGGCTTACAAGCTTGCTTTGAAGCAATATCAAGAACGCGATGCTATTGTTCAGTTCATCATAGGTACAAGTGTTGGTGCTGAGCCTAAAAGACATATTCTTACGTCAAAATCTGGCAAAGAAATGTGGGATATATTGCACTCCATTTATGAGCAGAAGAACGATCGGAGATTGGATCTTTTATACTGCCAAATGTTTACCTATACGAAAGATGAAGCTGACGATATTGCAACACATGTCTCCAAACTACAAACCTTGTGGCAGCAACTTAATGAAGAGCTTAAAGATGAAGGTACACTTCCAATGTCTCTATTAATGAATAGAATATTAAATACTTTACCCTCTGATTACCTAGAATTCAAAAACGCCTGGGAATCTGTACCCAAGGACGATAGAAATATTTCAATTCTTATGGAGAGGCTTCGTCTACATGAGCAAAGACTTCAAGAAGTTCGACCTTCTACTTCTACTTCATTAACTACTGCTTTATTATCCAAGAACAGGAATATCAAGTGTTCCTTTTGTGGCAAAATGGGTCATTTCAAATCAAAATGTTTTGCTTTCAAGAAGTCCATGAAGACAAAGAACGATACCAAAGAATGTTCTCAAGGTGATGCTTTTATTGGTCATTGTGACATTCAAGATGCTAATTGGATAGTTGACTCCGGCGCTTCACATCATATTACATCGAATCCTAATTGGTTCAAGAGCTATACGACGTTTGATAGTCCTAAACCACTGTGGCTGGGTGATGGCAGAACTATGTATGCTGTTGGCTATGGAGAAATCGATGTAGAAATGGCGGTGAAAAACCATTGGAGACCAGCTACTTTGCATAATGTTTGGTATGTTCCGGATGCGAAACAAAATCTATTTTCTGCTGGATCTGCACTTGACTATGGATATACAGAAATGGCTGATAAGAATAAACGAGTTTTTAAAAATAATAAAAATCAGACTGTAGCTGTCAGTGTCAGAGATGGCAATTTATATCGCTTGCAAATGCGTTTAAAAACAGAAAATGTCTGTGCTGTAAAAGATGCTGTTTCTTTACAAATATGGCACGAAAGGTTATGCCACCAGAATAAACGTCATGTAAAACAATTCCTGACTAGCAACGGGGTTGTCTTCGCTCCTGATACTGAAGACTGTGATGGCTGCGTATATGGCAAAATGACACGGTTATCATTTGGTACAAGACTGCACCGAGGTACAAAACCTGGAGACCAGATTAATGCTGATGTTTGTGGACCTATGCCTGAGGTATCTATTGGAAGAAGTCGTTATTTTGTTGCTTTTAAGGATGATTTTACAAAGTTTAGAAGAGTTTATTTTATGAAAGAAAAATCCGAAGTATCCATTTATTTATCCAAGTTTCTAGCTGAAGTAAAGACGATTGGTCATACTGTTCGTGAGTTACTAACTGATGGAGGCAAGGAATTTGATAGTTCAGAGGTGAATCGCATTACTGATGAAGCAGGTCTTTACCACCGCTTTAGTATGCCTTATACTCCACAGCAAAATGGAGCGGCTGAAAGAGAAAACAGGATTCTCGTCGAATGTGCTCGGAGTATGCTGTATTCTAAAGATCTTCCTAAAAGATTGTGGGCTGAAGCAATCAATACGGCCTCTTATGTGCTTAATCGAACCGGACCTACTGGTATTTCTGGAAAAACGCCCTATGAACTATGGTATGGCAAGTCAGCTTATATTAAACATTTACGAGTTTTTGGAACAGAATGTTTTGTTCATGTACCAAGTCCGAAGCGTAAGAAGTTTGATAAGAAAGCTATGAAGGGCTATTTAGTTGGATATTGTGGAGATAATGATGGATATCGTATTTGGGTACCTGAAAAGAATGACATTATTCTATCAAGAGATGTTCAGTTTAGAACAGAAACAATTTCATCAGATTGTTGTCACCCCTATGTCATTCCTTCTGCAGAAGAGGACTCTACTGATCATGTATCAGATGATCCTTTGACAGATGGTGTAATAAATGCAGGAAGTACATCTAATGGTGTTATTACTTCGAATGTCTTACCTGAATCTGAATGTGAAAAGGTAACTTATAACCTAAGAAATAGAAAGATAATTGTTTCTCGTCCTGAAGATAGTGGTTGTTGTGTCTGTGTGTCATATGATGAACCACGCACGTATAACGAAGCTATGAAATCAAAGAATAGTAAAGAATGGCATGATGCTATGAGAGAAGAAATGAACTCGCTGCATGAAAATAATACTTGGCATTTAGTTGATTTACCCATTGACAGGGAGCCGTTAAGTAATAAGTGGGTTTACAAAGTCAAGAAGAGAGTAGATGGGTCTATAGAGAGATACAAGGCGAGATTAGTCGTCAAAGGCTATTGTCAAGAGTATGGTATCGATTATAATGAGACTTTTAGTCCCGTTGTGCGCTGGGATACTATAAGAATCATGTTGAGTGAAGCTGTTCGAAGAAATATGCATATGTTGCAATTTGACATCAAGACTGCTTTTCTGTACGGAGATATCGATGAAGATATTTATATGTATCAAGCAGATGGATTTGATGATGGAACTGGTCGTGTCTGTAAACTTAATAAGAGCTTGTACGGCTTGAAGCAGGCTCCAAGATGTTGGAACCAGAAGTTTCGCTCTATGCTACTCGACTACCAGCTTGTACAAAGTGACTCTGATCCATGTCTATTTATAAGCCAAGATAGGCAACTTATCGTAATGATTTACGTTGATGACGGATTAATACTTACAACAGAAAAGGCTCATATGGACAATTTTATGGCTGCCTTGACAAAGAATTTTCAAGAAGTTGGTTGTTATTTGGGATTGCAAATACATCGTTTGGAAAACGGTTCGCTATTTATAAATCAAGAAGCCTATATCAGAAAGATACTGCAAAGGTTTCATATGTGTCAAGCAAACTCCGTTGCTACGCCCATAGAGAAGAGTCAGTTGTCAGAAGAATTTTTTGAAAATATCAGAATTGACACTGACGTTATTGATGAAAATTATCCATACAGAGAAATCGTTGGAAGTTTATTATTTTTATCGATTGTAAGCAGACCGGATATAAGTTTTGCAGTCAATGTTCTGTCGCAATATTTGGACAAACCCGAAAAGCGACATAAGTGTATTGCAAAGCGAGTGCTACGATATCTGAGGGGCACTGAGAGTCATGGAATTCTATACCAGTCTTCGATACCTCATGATAATTTCGACGCATATTGCGATGCAGATTTTGCTGGCGACAAGATTACACGCAAATCTACCTCAGGATTTGTCTGTCTGGCCGCAGGGGGGACAGTATCATGGGCTTCAAAAATACAAAGATGTGTTGCTCTGTCAACCACGGAAGCCGAGTTTGTAGCGTCCAGCCAAGCCGTTCAGACAATAATCTGGATGAAGAATCTTTATAAAGAGATAAGAGGTGAAGGAACTATGCCTATATTATATATTGATAACCAGAGCGCGATTAAGCTGATCAAAAATCCCCAATTTCACTTTAAAACTAAACATATAGATACAAGGTACAAGTTTGTACGTGATTTGTATTGGCAGAAGTGTTACACTGTAGAATATGTACAATCTGGGAAGCAACTGGCGGATATTTTTACCAAAGTATTGCCCAAGCAAACGTTTGTCAACGCGAGGGATAGTCTGGGCATCCGGAAACCTCTTGAGTGATTTTGGATATAGGGGAAGTGTTAAACAAACCTCTTTTTTGATATTGTAATTTTATTTGTCATATCCAAAATGTTCTTTTTATGGTTCTTTTTCAAATATATATTCACTTGTTCACCGTCCTCTGCCCCTGTGTTTTATTAGTATCATTTCAACATTTTATTCGATATGTTATCCCATCCAACCGCTGAATCGTCTTTTAAATCCATAATGATTCTTTCCACCTCAGCTTCATCAGTATCCAATAGCACAAATGATCTAAATGAATTTTCGCAACTATGCTGTATACTTGACTGGGACATAAATGAGTGACTTTGAACCTTGCTTGCTAGACACTTTCCTATGTTGACGAAGTAATCATTTGCACTATTTACGGATGTCAGTTGTGACGTGCCCTCTTGAAACAACCCTGAAGATGACTCATGTTGCTTTGACATATGAGTAACATTTTTTATAACCTTCCATAGTCTTTTAAGGTCAGTTCCAGCCTTTTCTAATTCTATTTTATCGTAACTTTTCTTTACTTTTTTCAAAACATCGTTACAGATCGAGATCGTTATCGATATCTTTTGTACGATATTTGTAATATTAAATAGTCCGGGTTAGATTTGGCCTTCATGTGTAATTTGTCCCTATGCCTCATACAACGGATAAGCCCTGGTGTGATCCATGGCTTTATATTATAATTTTTATTACTCGACTGTGTGAATATCGTGCTTCTTGATATTGCTTGACGAACTTTGTTTATAAAATACGACATGCACTCATCCGCGTCATCAAAATTGCAAAGTGGGTCAAAGTCAATGCAAAATAAATTGTCCTCAAGTTTATGTTCATTTATTTGTGATTTATAATTTTGCGTGCGTGTTATGTTGGGTAATTTACGATTTAAGGTTAGTAGCGCGGCACTGTGATCAGTTAATGATCAGTTAATGATGAGAGAAATAGACATGTTCATGCACACAATTTGTCTTGTCCTATATACAATATTCTGTTATTATTTACTTTCTTAGCGTGCATACATGATTTCTGATTTGAGATGAAATATTAGGATTTGTCGTGAGGGGTGCTGGTCGGATAACCTCCTCGTGGTGCACCCTGGGCGCTATCGCAAGTATTATTGCGGTGGTGGCGAATAATCCGACATTATACCGTAACCCAGTACGTAGTGCTGGGGGGTGCGCGCCAGATAACCTCCACGTGGTGCACCCTGGGCGCCACTGTAAACGAGCTTTTATCGTTTGCAGTGGCGGCGAATAATCTGGCAGACGGTGACGTTGTCGGTTTCGTCCCGATACTGTCTGGATGGGAACATCACGATTCCAACCGCTTGGCGGTTTTTTGCCAACCGATCTTGCGGTTTTGATGGCTCCGCGTCGGCGTCCTAGACCTATTCTGGGCAGCGGCGGCGCGGTTCGGGCTCGGTCGGCGTCCCGGACAGTCCGGGGAGCGGCGGTGCGAGCGGGTTGTGTTGTGTAGTGCAGACCGGACCCCTGTACGTGGTGCAGGGGCTGGGGGCCGCCAGTTCAGGTGGGGGCTGCGTGGAAGGATACCACTCTAAAAAACCATTCTTGTGGGATTTTCTGGTCCTTTCCCTTAAAAAAGGACCAACTCATGAAAAATGGCTAGTTGTCAAAAGGAACTACCCCAGGAGGGTACCGACTGCTCCGCAGTCGGAGAATCCCTCCCCGTGGCTTCGGTCACGGGCTGCCCCTCGTATTCTGGGGGGGGCACCAACAGCCTTGTGGACAGAGCACAGTGTCCGGTCTTAAACAGTGCTGAGGGCGTGGTGTCGAGCGGGAATGCCATGTCCGACGATGAAGTTGCGGATGTTGAGGTGGAAGACACGTTAGGTGGTCGTGAGAGTCACGGTATTCAGAAGGGCTCTGCTGCGAGCTCTGTAACCGCGACAGGAGCGAGGTTATCGTATCGGTCGAGGTTGCCTCCGCCACAGCGGAATAAGGGTATTAATGCTGGTGGTCCTAAGGACGGTGGCCAGCGTTCAATTGATTTGGATCTGGAGTCTGAGGAGGAAGGAATCTCGCTGAGGTCAGGGCGTAAGGCAAAGGGGGCTAAAAGCAAGGCACCTGCAGCTGGTATCTATGCGGGATTGGGCAAAGCCAAAAAGAGGATGAGAGAACGTGGTAGCTCGGACTCGTATATCCCGACAGACGAGGAAAGCGAGGGGCCGTCGGCCTTCTTAAATTCGACGGCAGAGTTAATGCCGCCACCGGATATTAACCCGGAGGCCTTACGTAAAAAGGCAAGAGCAGAGGTGGAAAAGATGTGGGCGGCAGTTGGTTCATCCAAGCATCTGACGAAGGAGAAGAAGTCGTTGGTGAGAAAGACTACTGAGAGCCTTCTCAGTGTGGTCACAAGTCTCAGCAGCACGAACCTGTCAGAGGAGGTTAGGCGCCTTCGGGCAGATAACAGTCGGCTGGAAGGGGAACTGGCGGTCATAAAAGCAGAATTAGCAGCCATTCGCAGTTCCTTCCAAGAAAAAAATTTGGAAGCAGCAGAATTAAGACGAGAAGGGGGTAAGCCCCAAGTAATGGTGGTAGGTGACAGTGGCGGGGCGATTCGCTTTGATCCTGAAGAATTTTTGGAAACGGTCCGTAGGTCGATCCATGAATCGGTGGGATTTATGGTCCAGTCTAGGATTGATGGTATGGAGAACAGGCTCCTGCCGGCTCCTAATCTCCGCCCACCACTCGAGGCTGACAGGAGAAACGCCGCGAAAGCAACCGCTACGATGTCAGGGGCACAGGCTTCGAATAATGCGATGGTAGCCGGACCCTCCCGCTCAAATACGCAGACGTACGCGCAGACGGCTGCATCCTCCGCTACTCAGCAGGAGGGACCATGGCAGGTGGTCGGTAAGGGGGGAAAGCCCGTGAATGCAAGGCGGCATGCTCAGGCACAGTCTCAGCCCAAACCACCCAAGCAGGCGCCAAAAGCTCCAAAAGGGCCCAAACTGTCTCCGCCGCGTACGGCTGCGGTCGTGTTGACGATTTCAGCGGAAGCAGCGGAGAAGGGCGTCACATATGCTGACGCCATGGAGAAGGCCAAAAAGGCCGTTTCTTTGAGGGAGCTGGGGCTCGATATTGTGGATGTCAATGTAACACAGTCGGGCGCTCGGATTATCGAGATCCCTGGTCCCGATGGCGCGGAGAAGGCCGACACTATGGCGGGAAAGCTGCGAGAGGCCCTGGTGGGGATTGCTAATATTTCCAGACCCGTTAAATGCATTGATTTGCGTATTTCCGGGTTGGATGACTCAGTGCTGGCAGAGGATATCCAGGTTGCGATGGCCGAGAAGGGGAAATGCTCGAAGGAGCACATAAAAGTCGGTCCTATCAGACCTGCAGCGGGTGGACTGTTTGTGGCCATAGTTAAGTGTCCGACGCTGGCGGCGAAAGTGTTGGTCGAGGCTGGTAGGCTGATGGTGGGCTGGAGCTATTGCTCGCGTCAGGGCACTGGAGGCTCTCCCCATCCGGTGCTTTAAATGCATGGCGCCGGGACACATGCGTCAGATGTGCCCACTGAGTGTGGACCGATCCGACGCATGTTATAGATGCGGGATAGATGGGCACAAGGCGGCAACATGCACTGCAGAGCCCAAATGTGCGGTGTGTTCAGAAGCGAAGCTGCCTGCGGGTCACGTGATGGGGGCCAAGAACTGCCGCCCTCCAACGGTTAAGCCGAAGCCTCTTCCCAAAGTTAGGGGAACCGGTGGCGGGGCGCCGAGTGCCATGGAGGGTACTGAGACAGCTCCTTAATGCCAGTACAAGGTCTAAGTATTCTCCAGTCGAACATCAACCACAAAATTGCTGCACAGGATGTGCTGATGCAGCACGCTGTGGAATTTCAGGCGGACTTAGTTATTATCGCGGAGCCCTATTGTGTGCCTGAGCGCCCCAACTGGGCTGCTGATGTGGACGGCGTTGCCGCTATTCTGGCCCCGATAAGGGTCGCCCACTCCCCTCCTCTCTCAGTTAAAGAGAGAGGACCGGGTTACGTGGCTGTGACCTGGGGCGATATGGCCGTGGTCAGCACGTATTTCTCCCCAAATCGACCAGTTAACGAATTGGAGGACTGGATTGATATCCTTAGTGGAGTGGTTCGGCGTCTTGCACCATTACAGGTGTTAGTGGCGGGGGACTTTAATGCCAAACATCCGGCTTGGGGTTCCCCAGTCACTGACAACAAGGGCACAGTCGTGTCTGAGTGGGCAACGTCGGTCGGCCTCGAGATCATGAATCGGGGCTCGGTCTTCACTTGCGTTCGGTGGAATGGGGGGTCAATCGTGGACCTCACCTTCGCCACACCTGCCCTAGCTCGCAGAGTGAATGGCTGGAGAGTTCTGACGGAATCAGAGAACCTGTCTGATCACAGGTACATCCGGTTCCAGGTCGTACCGCGGGCGGGAGCGCCTATTTCAGGTTCTCGGCAGGCGAGTTCTCTTTTTCCGAGATGGGCGGTCACTCGGCTCAACGAGCAGCGGGCGGAGGAGGAGGCGATCGTACAGGTCTGGTGCAGTGAGGCACAGGACTGGGGACGCGACTTAGAGGTGAGGGTAACCCGCTTCACCAGCTCCCTTAGTGCCGTTTGTGACGCCGCCATGCCCAGGGCATATGGCCCCCCTGAGAAGTCACAAGTATATTGGTGGTCGGAGGAGATGGAATCCCTCCGAGCCGCCACTCTTCGGGCGCGCCGGGCTCTGCAGAGGTGCAGAAGGCGCCGTAGACGCCACCCTGGGGAAGAGGAAGGGCTTAGGGAGGCATATCTAGAGGCCAAAACCAGCTTCGAGGTGGGGATAGCCCGGGCTAAGTCGTTGGCTTGGGAGGAATTCCTGGCGAGCCTGGACAGGGATCCGTGGGGACGGCCTTTTAAGATGGTGAGGAATAAGCTTCGCCATCAGGCGCCCGCTCTGGAATCTATGGAGCCGGAACTTCGCGAAAGGGTAGTGGCGAATCTCTTCCCCAGCGAGGCCCCACTGGTGGCTCCTTTGGTTGCCCCAAGTAACCTATCGGACGAGTCGGGCTTTACGCCGGTCACCGAAGCGGAAATGGAAGCGGCGGTAGATCGGCTGAGGGGCAAGAAGAAGGCTCCTGGCCTGGATGGAATACCCGGACGTATCTTGCCGCTGGCGCTTAAGCACCTAGGAGATCAACTTAGGGAAATTTTTAGTGATTGTCTGGAGTCGGGCGTGTTCCCTAAGCAGTGGAAGAGGGGGCGCTTGTGTTTGCTCCTGAAGGAGGGCCGTCCGCTGGATTCTCCGTCCGCCTACCGCCCGGTAGTTTTGCTGCCTGAGCCCGGGAAATTGCTGGAGCGAGTCATCGCAGATCGCATCGTCCAGCACCTGGAGACGGTTGGTCCAGACCTAGCGGACAACCAGTATGGGTTTCGCAAGCGGCGATCCACAGTAGGCGCCGTTCTCGCACTCCGTGAGATTGTAGAGAAGGCGGAGAGTAGAAGGGAGGTGGTTGTCGCGGTCTCCCTAGACATCAGGAACGCGTTTAACTCGCTTCCCTTCGCAGTCATTCGGGACGGCCTCCGTTTCCATGGCCTGCCTCCTTACCTAATAAGGATTGTGGAGGACTACCTGGAGGGCAGGGAGGTTCTGTATCCGGTGGAGGATGGACGGATTGCCACTAAGGCTATGGCATGCGGTGTTCCACAGGGATCGGTGCTGGGTCCGCTCCTGTGGAACATCGGGTACGATTGGGTGCTGCGGGGGGTTCTCTTGTCCCGGATGGCAATCGTTTGCTACGCTGATGACACTTTGGTCGTCGCCCGGGGCAAGACGTATGAGGACGTAAGGAGATTGGCAGGGGTCGGAACCTCCCTCGTGATTGAGCGCATTGGAATGCTGGGTCTGACCGTGGCCGTCGAGAAAACGGAGGCCGTATACTTTCATGGGCCACGAAGAGTTCCTCCGGCAGGGGCGAACATAAGGGTGGACGGTACAGTGATTCCTCTCCGCCCTTGGATTAAGTACCTGGGACTGGTGCTCGACGGAAGGTGGAATTTCCGCGAACACTTCCGTCAGTTGGCCCCGAAAGTGACGAAGGCGGCCGGTGCGTTGGGGCGACTATTGCCTAACCTGAGTGGGCCAGGGGACACCTGCCGCAAACTTTTTGCTGGGGTATTGAGGAGCATGGCCCTGTACGGGGCGCCGGTCTGGGCCGACAAGCTCGACGATGAAAATCGCAGATGCCTTCGTCGGCCGCAGAGAGCAATCGCTATCAGAATCGCGAGAGGGTACAGGACCATGTCCTTCAATGCAGCCTGCGCGTTGGCAAGTACGCCACCTTGGCAGCTGGATGCCCAGGTCTTGAAGGAGGCGTACCGGGAAAGGAGAGTGGTGCTGGAGGAGGGGGGTGATTTGGCCCCCGACGAGATCGCGGCTGCACGACGCCGCGCCGAGGAAGCGCTGAGCCTCCTTCGGAGCTGCTGGAACCAAAGGGTCTGCTGAAGTCGCAGGACACGCTGCGGCCTTCGCGGCCGCTGCCTTGCGCTTCCTCTCTGACCCTTGCTTAGCACCTTATTCCAATGAGCTGTAGGGGCGGAAGTAGCCGATTCATCGATTTGCCTGCTGGTGGATGCCGTCAGAGCCCGTTCCATCGCCGCAGGTGATGGAGACGTCTCCGACGCCTTCAAGGTCCTGTTTTTATCTGCCGCCAGCGGCGGTCGCAACACTGGTGCCGGTGGAAGGCGTTTTTCGAGACCTTCGATTCAGGCGTTTATCATGACCCCATGGAGCGAGTTAATGACGCCTTCAATTCTTCGACCCACTCAGTCGAAGGTGCCTCCGATGGACTCATCTGTACCGAAGCCATAAAATTCCCACGATTATGGGGGAAAAGACAGTCCACCCGAGCAGAGACCCCTGTACCCGGGTAACCCCTACATCCACCTGGGAGTAGTCACCCTTTTCGTCGTTCACCTTTGAGTCGTTCGGTAGCTGGTTAGCACCCTCTGCTAGCCACCTTCAGGCGATCCGACGCCATGCCGTTCCCGAAGCCGGACCTTTGAGGATTTTTATAGTGGTTTACTCCACGCAGCCCCCGCATAAAACACGCGAGTGGCCCCCGGTCCTGCACCACGTGCAGGGTTCCGGTGTGATCTTGTACTTTTATAGTGGTGTACTCCACGCAGAGGCAGAACAACGCTGTTAAAACGCCGAAGCAGCCAACTGAACCGTCCTCTATAAAGACGAAAAAGCCTACCAAAAAGGGCCGCCCGAAGTTGCCCCATCCGGGCACGTCAGCTGTAGTGGTGACGCTACGTCCAGAAGCGGTAACAAAGGGAGTCACAATTGCTGGAGCTATGGCTAAAGCCAGAGCGGAAATCTCCCTTAAAGACGTCGGCATTGAAGACCTGAAGACGAGAGATTCACAGGGTGCTGGAGATCCAGGACCAGACCGGGGCTAAGGCGGACGCCCTCGCGGACAAACTCCGCGAGGCACTGACAGAGGTCGCAGTCGTAATGCGAGCAGAAACGACGATTGGTGTGGAGGTGTCTGGTTTGGAAAACACCGTTAGTAAAGAGGAGTTGATCGCAGAAATAGCGGCCAAAACTGGTTTGGAAAACACCGTTAGTAAAGAGGAGTTGATCGCAGAAATAGCGGCCAAAACATGTCATCCACCAGAGAAGTTTAAGACGACGGACTTTATGAAGAGGTCAAACGGCACGCTATTTGTACGCCTTAGGTGCCCCACAGACGCTGCAGGAAAGCTCTGCCAAGACGGAAAAGTCCGAGTAGGATGGAGAGCTAAACTCCTCGCTCCTCCCCCATTGCGATGTTATAAGTGCATGGGGGTGGGACACACGAAGCCGAGATGCCCATCTGCGGAGGACAGAAGCAGGCTCTGCTTCAGGTGTGGTGCACCTGGTCATATGGCCATGGTATGCAAGGACGAGCCAAAGTGTGTGGTCTGCGCTGCAAGCGGACGACCGACCGTTATGGGAAGCAGGTTATGCGACCCCCCGGTGACGAAGAGCAGATCCTCTGAACAGGAAACCGCTCCGGTTGTCACAGGTCGACGTCCTGAATATCAAATGGACGCCACCAGCGAAAGAAGCCGCTCGTCTCATAGCGAGCAGGAGAGGGGACGGCCAGGTTGGAGTCCCCGAGACCCCGGAGGATTCGCCGCTCTGCTCGCCTCTCTAGAGAGAGGCGACGCCAGGAGGAGGTGCAGTAGCTTCGAAGTGGGGATTGGGCGGCGGCACGGGGAATCCCGTCGTCCAGCTAGGACCCCCGTGGTGGATGGGCGCGCCATGTGTTTCCGCGCGCCCAACCAGTAGTGGTAGTCTGGGTCACTCCACGGACCCGGAGAGAAAGGCCCAAGGGGGCAGACGTGGGGCGGATGCTACCCTTATCCCGGCAATCTCCGTCCACTTGCGTGGTTGGAACACCCAGGGGGTTTTAGTGGGTTCGAGTCCCACATAACCCCCTGTCTCCCCGGACGGGGGGGTACGCGCGGGCATTTCCTCCTGGAAAAAAATAAATTAAAAAGGATTTGTCGTAAAAAGCAAACTACAAAGTTCGAAGAGTATCGTATAATATATATTCGTCGAGTTCACTGAAGTATTCGAATACTCGTGCCAGTACTCGAATACCTGTCCAAGTCTTTCTGACTCGAGTCCTAATTTGATTCTTTTTATAACGATTACCAAAATTATCGAATACCAAATATAGCCGTCTCGGCACATCAATAGGCCACAGACTACAGACAAGACAAAGACAGACCATGATCATCGCGGAGAAACAAGATGGCACTCAAATTATCTTCATAGTAATAAAGTTCATTTGCGGATGTTGAAGGTGAGGTGACTAAGCGTATCACGCGCCATCTTTCGTGAGGCAGACTCTTTATAACCACCAAGAAGATGGTGCCTCACGAAAGATGGCGCATGATAGGCCTTCAACATCCGCAAATGAACTCTATTACTATGGAGATAATTTGAGTGCCAGAGAAATTCCGCACGACATCTTTCGTAAGTCGGACTTTAGAAGTTTAGACTCTTTGAATGGAAATTGTTTATTTTTATTAATCATGAATTAGGTACATTACATCTCAGTTATGTTGCTAGAATCAAAGCCGTAAAACTAGCTAATTATCAGGTTACTTCAGCCTTTTTGTCCATCAATGTACGTAAATGATTGTCACCCTAATTTGAGATTTTCATACAAACAATCTTGAATAGTATCGTAAGTAAGTAAGCTTTACCTGGAACCAATAAGTGCAGTCACTTATTGGTTCCAGGTAAAGCTAGATCTTCAGTGACAGAAATTCTCTTTACTGTGAATTGCTTTTCAACATTCGTAACGCAAAATTCACGTAACGTAACGGTTTCAAAGATGGGCCACACTGTTTGACGGTACAAAATATAGTTTTCGCTTTTTCATATTGATGCCTTGTTATTTGAACGGGTTTCTAATGTTAAATACTGTCACAGTCATATCAAACGTAACGCTGATAGAATGCTTTGTTTGGCTCCAAACGGTATGATTATTGATATTTTGGCAATCGAAAATCCGTCCACACGGTTATGTATGTACCATGTATAAACGTTGATTTTATACGATGCTCGAGTGTTAAATCTTATTTATTATTGCGTCACTGAGGATTTAGGCACTGAAACTGGACTTTCGTTCGCTAGTTTTTGATATTTCCAGCATCCATAATCTTAAGCATCATTCCGTGAGGCCCATCTTTAAATGCCAATAATTCTTAAACGCTTGCGTTACGAATGTTTTGAATACCGAAATAAGATATTATTTATCCGGCACTAAAGGTTTTTATAGCACCAAGTTGAAAGGTGTAAGGTACACACGGGGTGACTGTAATAAAAAATCAACTGTCTCCTATCCTAACTGTCAGTGTCACTGTCTATCTGCCAAACTGACATGACAAGAGACAAAAAATCAGTTTTCATCTCAATAAAGTTAGAAGTGGTTGGATTCGTTGATTTTTTTTTAAATATTACATCTGTTTCACAATTAGAAATAATATTACTTTATGTGGCAATGTAAATATTTTTTATTTCATCCTACAAATTTAATCACTAGGTAAGTAAATAGTCAGATGTTTTGATTTTTAATATAAAATTTAAAATACGTGGAATTACTATGTATTTATTATTGCATTTCTAACATATTTTCTGTTGCAATGAGTACAGTAGTTACTTGCTGGACATGTTAAATTAGTTTCTACTCGATGTTAGCACTACTAGATAATATTCTTTGCTACTACAGACAGGGTTGTGTACCATGGGTTGTTTGAATTATTGATTCATATTTTCAACTATTTTTTAAAATGAAATTAGGAACAACTGCAAATTAAGCATCTTAACCAGACGAACCAGACGTGGCCACTTTTTATTGAAGGTATGGAAGGAAACACATTTTATTACTATAGAAAATTCCTATATTGTTTCCAGATAGTTTCAATCATATGTAATGTAGGTACCTACTACACGTCCAACACAATTAGGCGCATGACATGAATGTAGTTTTGTGTGTTCAAAGCCCCCACCCTGCCTCTTTCACATAATTAGAATTTTACTAAGCAAAATAAGATCAGCAATATTTCTTCTGAGCACTAGCGGTAGGAAATGATACTTTTTGCATCTACATTCATAGTTTGGTAAGAATTGCTTACATTTAAATTGAAGAAATCAGAGAAACTTTCTCTGAAAGGATTAAATTCTTTCAATATATACATTATATAAAGGGTTTTCATATTTTGGATGCGTATTCAAGGATACGTAAGTGCTTTAGAGGCTCTATTAACTCTATTAATAATTTATATGAAACTAGCCGCCGTGGTACCCGTTCCCATGGGAATATCAGGATAGAAAGTATCATGTGTTTTAATCCAGGGTATCTACTATTTGTGTACTAAATTTCAACCAAATCGTTCAGTAGTTTATGCGTGAAAGAGTAAAAAATATCCATCCATTCAAATATCCTCCCAAACTTTCGCATTTATAGTATAAGTAGGATAGGATTGGTGCCTTTTTAAGGTGGCAGTGTCCAGTTAAGAGGAGGCGGGAAATAGTTTTTCTATACAAACATTCTTGAATGATTTCTCTTTGATTCCTAACACCAATGAAACAATTTTCGTACATTTATTAAACTTTTACTTGTTAAATGCTCGTATATATTCCTTTTTTTTCCATAACCTGTTCTGCCAAGCAACTAGAAGCCCTCCATAAGCCAACAAACACCTAATTTTTGTCACCATTTAACTATATAAATAACTATGTCTAGTGTGGAGATTCAATTAATATTTACAAAAAAGAAGAAAATTGTAGAGAGAGGCCTAGTACAACTACTTTTATTCTATGGGTAAAATTTCTTTAACATAGATCAAAATCCAACTGCCTCTGTGGAAAATGTTTAACGTAAAAAGTACCGGTATCAAACCCAGAGGTCCCGGGTTCGATTCCCAGCGGGGGGTACATATTGTATTCGGTTTGTTGGTGGCAGGACTTCTTGTAAGTCTGCCTGGCTAGCTAACACCATCTTATCTAAGTCTGATGCAATAATAATGTTTTCGGCAATGTTGTGTTCCGGTAGTTAGAGATAATCCTCAGTGATTGAGGATTCCGGGTAAGGCTCGTTTCTATCTTCAGCCTATCGATACAACATCAGGTATGATGAAGGATAAGAGTCTCCCAGTTGTTCATAAAAAAAATCGTCGACATCCAGAGCTCGAAAATTGCAAATTTTATTAGCAATATTTAGCTTTACCTTACCTTACCTTAGAAGAGGGGGCCAAAGTGTGACAGCAACAGTTGTTTCAAACTCAGCTCGCGTCCGCTCTTAAGGCTCTCACCATTCAGTCCTCCAGAAGTTCAGCAGTTCGTTATTGCGCGTAGCTTTCGATAAGGTATTTGGCGTGTGCAAATTCTGGTTGATTCAACCGATATTTTTTTTATTCGGCAAATAGGATGCTCTTGTGCAGTTGCTTGGCCTGGTTCCTTGAGAGAGAATATAAGAATAATTTAATTAATGTAGTTTCGTTGGCGGTTGGCTTCCGCGCACTCTATAGTGGCGTAAACCTCTACTGGACATATGGTGTCATGTTTACCTAGATTCACACTTGCTGAATCAATTTTGAAGCCGTCTGTTAACCAAATTAATCTTCCAAACTTACAGGAAAGATAATATCCAGACCACTCTTTCCTGTTTAGTATTTCCACCGAGTAATTTCGGTATAGGTACCGAAATTACTCGGTGTATTCTGTATCTAACCATGTAATCAGTAGATGTAAGCTGAAGTGCCAAAAAGGCTCCAAGTTATTTTATCTGGTAACAAAAAAGGCAATATTGTATAATAACAATACTGGTTAATGCTTTGACAATACTGACATAACAATATTTTGTTCATTTTGGAAGATCCATCATAAACATGATACCCAAGCTCGGAAGTAAAAGCCGATGAACTTGCAATGCACGAGCTTGGGTTCAAGGACAACAGTTAGGTCCAGATCCCTTCTGCGGTATTTCAAATTCTCAAGGGCAAATCTTTTTTAGTGAATTGAATAATACTGGTTGATCCCACCGTCGCTCAAAGGTGTGGTGCGCCAATTTCATATGATGTTGAGTGATATTGACTTGCCGTTACTGCAAACTAAAGAGAGAAACACCCAAACATTTCCTCAGTGAGACCACCCAGTATCTACGGTGGAGCAGCTTATGATTATGGTTCGATTAAAATCGGGACTGAAACTAATATATCTTAAAGTTAAAAGGATTTAGACTGCCTGAGAGCCTATAGGTTAAAATAGATAATCAACTAGGTGGCGAGTTACAATTAGATCTTTTAGATTGCAGTATTGTTATAACGTAACAATCTATTTATTAGTCCGTATTACTGTCTTTTATACAAAGAATACGCATATATAAATATAACACCATGTATCAAGTGAAAGCGTCTCGTTCTCTTAACATACGGCTACTTTCACTGTGTCGCTCGGCCCAGCAACGGTAAACAGATATTCACTTTTATGTACTACACTAGCAGTGCCCGTGACTTCGTTGTTTGCCTGGACTGAATGGTAACAAATAGACTGATATGACATCGCATATCAACAGACTAAAGATGGTGGCGAAAAGACCATTTGAAATGTAATATTCATAAGCTTCTTATTCTTCTTCTTATCGAGTGAGGATTAGTGGCCACCTCTGGTGTCAAGGTTTATCAAACCGCCTATAAGGCCTCTAATAAGCTGGAAATAAGTAATTTTTGATTCCAACTTGTAAGTATTGGAACCCAGTAAGACATTCTTAATATATTTACAGTGTAGTAAACAGAATATATCGAATTATCGATACATTAAATACTTTGATCCCAAGTCGTCGCATCACAATATCCCTTCCTTACGTCAACAAATGTATGCGATTTCCTCATACCATTGATGCGTCATAATAACGTAAAAAACTGGTTTAGTTTATCATTAGCACGTGGGAAAATAATAATTATACGACACATAGGAATATAAACTTTGTTACACACTGCTAGAGTTCAAACACTGGTGGACAAGATGCAAGAATAATGGAGGTGTATTTTTATTTAACCTCGTCCCCACCTTCACATACAAATATGCAACTTTTGCAAATAATATCATGTATTTAGATCGCAAAAATCTTATCATAATGCTGTTAGAAAATTAATGATGAGTTTACAAAATAAGAATATTTTTTAACCGACTTCAAAAAAAGAAGGAGGTTATCAATTCGTCGCGTATATATCTAATATATAAAATTCTCGTGTCACAGTTTTCGTTCCCATACTCCTCCGAAACGGCTTGACCGATTCTCATGAAATTTTGTGAGCGTATTTAGTAGGTCTGAGAATCGGCTACTATCTATTTTTTATCCCGAAATTCCACGGGAGCGAAGCCCCGGGGCACAGCTAGTATATATATATATATATATATATATATATATATATATATATATTATGTTCACCGATTACACGAGAACGCCTGAACCGATTGAAATGATTAAAACGTTATAACATCGGGTTTGTTCCCAAGTTAGTCCCATTTTTTTAAATTTTAAAATCGGTTTAGTAGATTTGAAGAAATCTTGAAAAAAACTGTAGTTTTTTCGGTCAAGCGGTTTGACCCAAGCGGTTTGACTCAAATTGAGTAGTTGCCTACACTACTACTTAGTTTGAGTCAAACCGAAGTGCGGGACTTATCCTAACTTTAAAAATTGTGAAATAAAAAACTTTATAAAAGGTTTTTACATAGAAATGTATGTAGCCTTATAAGTCACATTGTTAATTTATAAATAAGTTATGTGTGCTATTACAATTAGGTACATAAATAGCCCAGTCATAATAATGACTAATATTGTTAGAAGTTTCACTTGGGATGAGAAAGGACAAGCTGTAAACTCGTATACACCTTCATTTTGGTGTTCTATAAGTTGTCTCAAAAGTAATAATCTTCTTTTATTTCTTCACAAATATAAACAAAAAAATATACATATAAGTAAAGGGAAAGTAACTACACAATAGCTTACTGACTTATTATGACGCAAACATGCAGTAGGTATAATTTACTTAAGTACAGTTAATTTAAGTAACATTCAAACAAATTTTAATTGTTAAGACTGGTGCTTGAAATAGGTTGTATAAAACACCCCTTAATACTCTCCTCTCCCCTCTCGTACTCTGATGGTATCAGACGTGCTTAGAAACAGTTATTGATTATTTTTCTATAATATTTTAAGTAGTTTTTTTTTGAAGCTGGTAATAAATACGATTAATAGGTTGATGAGCTGCTGCACCCTTAGGATAGTTTTCTTGTAGAAAACCTTGAGCCCGTTTGTTCGAAATAGGTAAGTTTTTGTAGATATTATATTTTTCACTTTTTTGAATAGGGCAGAATTTGTGTCACAGAGCTGCTGAACGTACTGAGATTCATGGTTACAAGTAGTTCGACTTGTAGCAAGTTATAAAGCGCTTATTACATTACACTAGCCAATTTGTAGGAAATCTAATTAGGAACGCTCTGATTAGTAATTGGAAGGTAGCGATCACACTGTCCTAAATCGAATCCTAAATTGGACACGACTGTCCCTATATACAGTATCGAAATTGATAATTAAGATTTTTATTTATAAGAATTTTTATTAACGCTTTAACATATTCCATTTTCAGTATTTATTTACAATAATAAGAGAAAAATCGATAAAATGACCATTTATACTTATTTTTCACAAAAACAATAGTTATTTGTTATGCAAGGCTGGAAAGTTGGTTATTTAGCGGCGAGTTGCCTTTATTGAAATCTGAGCGAAGCGAGGATTTCAAAGGTACAAGACGCTAAAAACTTTTCTGCCGAGCGCAACATACAATTTTTCACCTCACAACAGCGAGGAACATATTATGGTTGTTTCCGGTAAAAAGTTCTTTAAACACAAAGTTTACTCTAAATATATAAATTATTCTCGTGTTTTTATGATATAAAAAACTAAAATAATAAAAAGGGAGTATTATAGTTAATTCAAAGTTATTTAAAGTAGGAATATATTGTTACTTATTAATAAGAATAAAAACGATTCCGTAAATGTTGACACTGTGTACAAGACAAAGACAATTTAAAAATAAAGCTTTATGTCACAGTCCGAAATTCAATTATAGGTTGTGAAATCTCACCCAGCCTAATATAAAATTCTTATAACAAATAGTTTAATCTTATTGTTATTGTTTTTATGATTCAATGAACTAAAATAATTTAATAAAACCAAAACGGAGTATTATAATTAATTTAAAATTATTTAAAACAAGAATCAAATATAACAAAAAAGTCAATAGTGCGATTCGGAACGCATTATGACATATTTATAGGTATTAATTTAAAAAAGTACTTTGCCGCGCTAGGCCGCAAAAAGCGATTATCTACGCCTAAACTTGTAACGATGCCATTTCGTTCTAGCCTTATAGATGGATGAAACCTCTATAATGGCTAGAAACTCCGTAGTCTCACTCTATGGTAATCAAATTGTATTTTTATCTGTTCTGTCTAAATTCAAATTTTCTCCGTTCCACGATTCCTGTTCGGCTCATTTTGACGTAATCATACAGAAACCAGCTACCTGAACGGTACTATTTTAAAGTTTGGTAAATAATTTATATTTCTCTAAATACATCAGGAACCCGATACACGGGGTAAGCATAATTAGCTACTTTTTTACTCGTTATTTAGATTCAGTATTTATAACTAGGACTATTTTTATATCTTTGTATTTTTATATTGTTTCAGTTCCTTATTTCCATAAATAATAAATCAAGTCTCTGGAACGATTCTTTTATTTATTAAACGAGTGCGGCGGTTCCGACGTTCCGGCGACTCTAGTGCTGCCGGACTAGGAGCCCCGTCACAAACTGATTGACAAAACCTCCTTCATGAGCGAGTGAGGTGAAATTGTTATTTGTTATGCAAGGCTGGAAAGTTGATTATTAGCGGCGAGTTACTTCTATTGAAATCTGAGCAAGTGAGGGATCGCTACGCTCGTGGTTCAATTCTACTGAACCACCACGTAGCGAGTGGTTCAAAGATTGAATCTTGAGCAAAGCGAGGATTTCAAAGGTACAAGACGCTAAAAACTTTTCTGCCGAGCGCAACACACAATTTTTCACCTCACAACAAGGAGGAACATTTTATGGTTGTTTCCGCGGTCAAATTCTGCTAAAAAGTTCTTTAACATTAAGTTTAATCTAAATATCTTGTTGTTTTATTGATATAAAAAACTAAAATAATAAAAAAGTGAGTATTATAGTTAATTCAACGTTATTTGTAGTACGAATATATTGTTACTAATAAATAACAATAAAAAACTATTCGGAAATGGTGACATTGACATGAGGTACAAGACAAAGACAATATAAAAATAAAGGTTTATGTATATATTATTTTATATAACTTATAAGTAACAAAAAAGCCAATAGTGCGATTCGGAACGCATTATGACATATTTTTAGGTATTAAATTAAAAAAGTACTTTATCGCGCTAGGCCGCAAAATGCGATTTTGTACGCGGAAACTGAGCGTGTGAGGTGAAAAATATAAAAGCATATAGGATACCTACGCTTTAATCCGATTATCCAACGGGAACCACGATGGTGAAACCGCTAGTATATTGAAAAACAAAGAAGATTGTCGCTCTTAATCATAGCGATGCGATTACACTTTCCTAAATCGGATACAATTTAGGAAATGCGCGGTCGGGATCTTCCAATCGCTCCAAATCGGATCCTATCTGTTCTAACTGCGTTGAATAGTGTAAGCAATGTGTAGCAACTATTGAATTAACTATCTTTTAGAGCTCATTAAGTAATATCAGATACTGAAAACGAAATGAAAGGCAAATATAGATAGAGAGTAATATGATTGTAGAATTTGTAGGTTTGTGTACCCTTTTGGTGCAAGTTTGTGAATGTGCAAACGTTACTTTAGTAAGTATTTGCATTACATATCGTAACCCCCATGATGATTTACCGGTTGACAAACAAACACTAGGCCTTCTGCGTAGTTCAAATAAAAATCCGACGCCGGGTTTAAAAACGTTATAGATTTTTTGGAAGTCTCCCGGCTAGAGGGAAATAAAAAACAACATCACCAAATTGAAAACCAACATCTTAAAATGTATGACGAAGTAATCCGTATAAGATATTTATTTCAGGGGAAAGTACACCGGCAAATATTTAAAATGTGAATTTTGTTATTGTACAGACAAACATGGCGCTGAAACAAGAGAGCGCTCCCGCCCTGACACCCACGAAATTGCCCGCTGCATACAAAGAAGGGATTCCTCCTCTCGCAAGTGAAGACTTCGATGATATCGTAAGTTATGTTCAACGTAACCAACCAAACATTAGAGTTTTTAAGGGGGGGGGGGGACCTACACCTCTTCTTATTAAGAAGCCAAGGAGCTGGCTTTGGACAGAAACGAATACAAGAAGCTACACAGATAAGAGCGTGGCTCTTAAGTTAAAATGATGGAAGCTTACAGCTAGGTTAAAAAGAACAGCAAACATTTTTGACCGTCCGAAATACATAACGATACGCGCTGTTATAATATCTCGATCTCGTTCTGTTATACACTCACCGGCATATCTAACAGCCCACCCCACTGTTTTCATAAAATCATGCTCACTTGTTTTGATACAAACATGCTCACTTTGCGACTCTATACATAAAAATGACAATAGGTATATTTCTGCAATAATCTGTATGCTAATGTTTAGGTTAGGCATTCGACTGTCAAATGAGCACTTTAAACAGCTTTAAAAATCTCTTCCCGTTTCCAAACCTATGTTTAAGCAAATTTGAAATAAATGGATATAGTGCATTATATAGTGCCCTTAAATTCGTAAAACTTTTCTATTTCAATGATTAGTGTGCGAAGAAACTTAAAATGTGCTTATGAAGCATTCATTTTTCTGCCTATATGGTCAAATGTAGTTCAGTTATTCTAAGGATATAATCTACTCACAGTTTGAAATTCATATACATAAAACAATAAGCGTTCGACTGTCTCTCTAATTGGACAGTTGGACAGTCGAACGCTTAACCAAAACATTTAGCATACATATCTTTGCAGAAATATATTGACATTCTTATGAATAGAGTCGCAAAGTGAGCATGTTTGTATGAAAATAACGGTGTGGGCTAGATGTGCCGGTTTTTAGTACAATTATAGATGTGTACTAGCTTCTGCCCGCGACTAAGTTCGCGTGATTAAGATAGTTGTGCATTTATAATTTTTTCCGAAAAATACGCCAATTCAAAACTAAAAAAGTAACACTCTAGTTATTGTGACGATCTCGATCGTAAACCAATTTCAAACAATAAAATCCCAAGTTTAGTTGTCAAAATAACGTCCAGAGTACCGTTTTAAGCAAAACTCAAGGTCGTTTAGTTCACTCAATGTCCGCTCAATATGAATCCAATTTGCCGCTGCTGTCGCGACTCAAGAGTACGAAACGTCACAATACCAATTGAATTCAAGGGTAAGCTTACAGGTTTTCGTGGTGACCTATGCCAGTAGTTAAGTTACACTGAAAATGTGCGCTACTGAAAGTCAAATGTCGTCATTTCTCGTTCACGACCGCGCTTGATAGACTGATTGTGTTTGATCACGTTTCGGTCCGGTCAGGTGTCGGATGGGTGACCGTAAAGTAACACTTCAATTGAGCGCTTCCGTGCTTCGAAGGGCACGTTAGCATAAGCGTTGGTACCGGCTGTTGTCATCTAATAACAGTCGTTTGTAAAATCTGACACCAGTCTGAATCTGAATCTGAAAGAATTTGACTTTTACTTGTGCAAATCAGTTATATCGTGTGGACAAACCCTACTTTTTAAATACCTCGAAGATTGTTTCGATGGATAGTATTTAGAAATCCAAGTAATAACCAAGCCACCAACTATAATATTACAGTCAGCCGTTTGAGCAATCAATAGGTACCTACGTGTACGCTGAGACACATAAATAAATTTATGTTTAATCGACAGCCTAGCACAAAATTTGAACATCCTAAGTTCGGAACTGACGGACTTTCATACAAACTTTCATCCCCTATTTTACCCCCTTAGGGAGTGAATAAAAAAAAACATTTCTTAGTGCTTAACTACACCATAAAAGCTTGGACGAATTAATTCGTCCAAGCATAAAAGGTATCTCTACCTTCCAAAAATGGTGTCTCCACTTTCAGTCGTTTGGTCTACACTAACATGACAAGAATCAATTTAGGGTTTTCTTATACACAACTTCAACCCCTTTTCCTCCTTCGGGGGTGAAATTGTCAAGTACTCTAAGACACATAAATATTAATGTTAAACCGACACACAAAATTTTAAGATCCTAACTTCGACACTGACGACTTTCATACAAACTTTCATCCCCTATTTTACCCCCTTAGGAGTTAAATTTTGAAAAATCCCTTCTTAGTGCTCATCTACACCATAAAAGGTATCTACCCTCCAAAAATGGTGTCTCTACTTTCAGCCCATTGGTCTACACTAACATGACAATAATCAATCAATGAATAAATGTAGTTTTTTATACACTACTTCAACCCGGTTTTCCCCCGAAGGGGTGGAATTGTCAAATACTCTGAAACACATAAATATTAATGTTAAACAGATACCCTATACACAAAATTTGAAGAACCTAACTTCGATACTGAGCGGATTTTCATGCAAACTTTCATCTCCTATTTAACCCCCTAGGGATTGAATTTTGAAATATCCTTTCTTAGTGCTCATCTAGACCATGAAAGGTATCTACCCTCCAAAAATAGTGTCTCTACTTTCAGCCATTTGGGCTCTACTCTTATGTCAACAATCAATCAATTTAGAATGTTATATATATAGATATTCTGTGCTATACGGCTAATAATAGTAAACAAATAAGTTGCTCTCGTCGATATGCCCAACTTTATATATGGCACGTCATGAAATAATTGCCCAAATTACGAAATGCTGGTGCCCAATTCTCGCGCCTTCGACATCTCGAATTCGACATTTTTAGAGTCAAAAATGTATACTAAAAGCTCACTGAAAGCAATCTTCGACATTATAGGATTATCAAAGATAATTGAAACTAAAGGATTTTGACAGTAGTAGAGATTTTACTAACATTTTTAGTAAAGAAATTAAGCATATAAAAATGTCGAATTCGACATATTTCAGCGCGAGAATCGCCCCCCTGGTACACCGTGATGTGCCCATGCAAATCTCGATCGTCCCAGTTTAACGATTGGCCGCTGAGTCCCAGGACATAGGTATTATGTACCTACTGCCCTATTCATATAATCATGCGTCGCTATTATTGTTTACTATATTAATGAAGATCGATAGGAAAGTGAACTGAACAAACGCTAGCTAATATAATTTGAGGAAAGCGCTTAATGTTTTAAATATATGAATTTCAAACTGTGAGTAGCTTATATCTTTAGAATAAGCTTATAATATCCCAAGAAGAAAGTAAGAAGTAATAACTTAAGAGACGGCACGTCGTGTGCATAAATTCACGTTTTTTTTTTAAAAACAAAGGTCGTGAGGTGACTCTTCTCGTGTCGTGACCTTAATATTTTGCAGGTTGTATGTTTGACGTCAATCAGTTTAGCTAAGCTGTACCTATACATAATGCGCGTCATTCGATTTCATCATTTGCTTCTTTAAGGCTATATTTGTTAAATAAATTCTAATAATAACGGTGTGTTTTTTTTTCTAGGACGGTTTTGAGGATGCCGCAGAAGAGCACTCAAAGTAAGTTGAATATACAAAGACTCCAAGCAGTCTTATAAATGACATAACCACGTTAAGGTAGGTCCAGTAGGCCTAGCACGAAAAACTTTCGAATAGGTAAGTATCGAGGAAGTAAAAAAAAAATATGACATACTTATCGATCAGCGTTCCTACCGGACGTAATATTCTTTTTCCTAAACATATTGGTTGCCATTAGGTCCTCGATACGTACTCGATACTATTCGATAGTTTTTCGTGTTTCGTGATACGTTTTCCCTACTGATATCTACTACTTGACCAATACAATTAGGCGCACGACAGAATCAGAATCAGAATCATTTATTCCTTAGAAAATGGTATTGTATAAGATGGTACAATAAATAAAGTGCAAACATTTTCTGCCATTAAAAAAGCGTAGGAATTAGTACATGCATAAAAAATACAATTGATTATTAATAGTGAAATTACAAAATTATTTAAATGTCAAATGTTATCATTACAAAAATGTCAAATATAAAAATTAAAGTTTACATGTCAGAAAAAACTAAATAATACATGAATTAAATTTGTAGACTGATACATAATTATTATTATTAATGTAAATTAAGTGTTTATTTTATAATATAATACGGCATTATTTCCGTTCTAAATATTCATTTATTGTATAGAAACAATGCTCCAGCAACCATTCTGTTATGTTTTTATAAAGCAACTGGAATGGCAAATTCTTTATTTCGTCAGGTAATTTATTGAAAATAATAATTGCTTGAGCATATGCATTTTTCTTAAAAACATTTGTAGCTTACATTTTGGCAAATACAATCTCTCCTTATGTCTAGTTTGTCGTACTAAGACATCCGAATGTTTAGGGAAATAATCTATGTTTTGCCTTACAAATATGCATATTGTTCTTATGTACATACATACACGCTAAAGGTAGTATTTTCAAGTGCTTGAATAGCGGCTTAAAGCTATCAGTGCTCCAAGCGTTACATATGGCCTTGATACACTTTTTTTTGTAATCTAAAAGCTAGTAATACGTCTACTGAGTTACCCCACAACAATAATCCGTAGTTCAGTACTGATGAGACATAACCATGATATGCACTAATAGCTGCTTCTATTGATACTGTCTGTCTTAAGCGCCTAAGCGCAAAAGTGAATCTGTTTAATTTAGAGCATACTTTGTGAATATGTGCTTTCCAATTACAGTGCCTGTCGATTGTAATGCCTAAAAAGTTAACTGTTTCTACGCCACAAATTGGTTCATTATTGCAAGTTATGTTCAATTTTATTTCATTTTGTTTGTATGTCCTAAATTTTATCATTTTAGTCTACTGTACGTTTATATTTAAATTATTTTCGTTTAACCATTTCATTGTATCGTCTAAACATTTATTTATTTTATCTTGTAATGTAACTTTATTTTTGCCTATAATAATAAGTGTTGTATCGTCAGCGAATAAAAAGCATTTTTCGGGTGTAGCATTGGCAATGTCATTTATGTAAGCTAAAAATAAAAGTGGGCCGAGGATACTGCCTTGTGGCACTCCACACCCATTAATTTTATATGATGACCTAAAGTTTTCTTTTATTGGTATTTTTTGGTGTTCTGTTATTTTAGAAACTTCTACACATTGTGTCCTATTTTCGAGATAGCTTTTTATCCAATTATTTGCTACCCCTCTTACACCATACTTATCTAATTTATGTAACAGTATAGAATTATCAACAAAATCAAAAGCTTTGCTCATATCTATGAACACAGCTACAACAGGAGTCTTTTCATTTAGGCTTTCTGTAACAACTTGCATTAAGTTAAAACAAGCTAATGTAGTCGATTTTCCTTTTCGAAAGCCAAATTGACGTTCATGAAGTATATCATGTTCTTTAAAAAATCATTAATATATAGATAAAGCCTTTTCAAAAATTTTAGAAAATATTTATATAAGTGTTACAGGTCTAAAGTTATTAATGTCCTTTGGGTTTTCCTTCTTAAATAAAGGTTTGACAATCGATAGTTTCAGTGCAGTCGGAAAAGTCCCTGTCTCAAATGATAAATTGATTAGGTAGCTTAATGGTTTACTAATATTTTTTGCACATGCTTTTAAAGAAGCTGTATTAATGTCATCAAACCCTACTGATTTTTTATTATTCAATGACATTATCAACTTGTAAACTTCCTGTTCGTCTGTGGGGTACAGAAAAATAGAGCTTGGATTTTCCTGTACTTGATGTCTAATCCCAGTTTTTTTGGTTGTGTGTTTTTTGTCATATTTATAAAAAAAACATAAAAAATTTCAGCAATTTGTTTAGGATCCATGTATGTCAAATTATTAAAATTAATTATGTCAATGTTGTGTGATAAATGTTTATCATTAATTTTTTCATTAATAACATTCCAAGTCGCTTTGCATTTGTTAATATGACAACATATGTACTTGCTGTTTTGTATTTTCTGAGATTTGTTAATGCATTTTTTAAATATATTTGAGTATTTTTTGTATGTTGCCTTGTTAAGTTCTTTGTTTGCTTTTTTGTAATTGTATTTTATGTATAGTTTTCTTTTTTTAATGCTGGATTTCTTAATTCCCTTAGTTAACCAACTTACTTTCTGCCCCTTATTCTGTACTTTTACCTTACTTATAGGGAAGCACAAATCATAAAATAATTTATAAGTCTCATGAAAACACTGAAAACCCTCATCAACACTATTAGTTTTGTAAACTTCAGAAAAACTTAGAGCGGATATACACGCGACAAACTTATTTATGTTCTGAATACTGTAGTCACGCTTATATTCGTACCAAAATGAAGTGTACTTTTGCACCTTCACCGGGACAGATAAAGTCTGTCCAGTCTCATGGATGATGTACGTCCGCCTTTACCTGCGGAATGTTACTGGCTATTTGATCTAGACAGCTGAGAAAAACTTAAAAATACTTACTAAAAACCAAAATTTCAAGAAGCGGTAATCAATCAGTTAATCAATTTAGCGTTAATTATTCACATAATACGAGAACTGCAGTGATAGAAATGGGCTGCTGGCGCCAAAGTTGCTAAACCTCATTCCTATCATGCGCCTAATTGTCTTGGTCGCATAGTACCTCCGTTTCCTATCAGCGTCGCGGTGGCGATCAAGAACGCTTGTCAGGAGGCCCCGTTGGGTACGGTACGGTGGTACGGCGTCTTTATTGGGTCCGATGCATCGCGAGTCGGCTTTTTGCCTGTTCAAAATAAATGAAAGCAAGATGAACACAGCGACGAACTTTGCGTCCAGAGGTTTAGATCGCGACGCACCGAGGTACGGTACGGACAAAAGAACATTATGTGGACCCACCTTGGACGAATTAACCACTTCGTCCAAGGGACCCACCTTTAGCTAAGATAATTGTAGATGTTCCAGTGGTTTATCTACGAGGGCTGATTGATAAGTATCCGAAATGACTAACTTAAAAATAAGAAACGCGAAAAAAATATATTTCATTATATTCTGGCATTTTTCGAAAATATAACGCCAAATTTGAATTTAATCGAACTGCTAGAATTTGTGTGCCAGGACCTAGAACTTTCTTTGTCGTGAATTTTCTTTACAATGAAAAGAAACAAAATTCGTGCGGTGATAATGTTTTACGTTTTAATTGGGATTAAGCAACCCAGATTTAAATCAAGCTAGACAGTTTTTAGGTAATTCTGCTCCTGCATTGAGTACAATTCACTATGGGTAGCTGGTTTTAATTTGGACATGAAAAAAAAAACACAAAATTGTACTGAACAGAGATGGTGAGCATTTCATCTGAACGCCTTTTTAATATTTTACACCATCATTTGGGAATGAAAAAACTTTGCGCGTGATGGATGCCGCGTTTGCTCACTTTTGAGCAAAAGCAACGTCGAATAGACGATTCATCGGAGCCAAACTCCATGAATTGCTACCGCATCCCCATTCCCCAGATCTGGCCCCGTGCGACTTCCACTTATTCCCAAACCTGAAGAAATGGTTAGATGGCCAGAGATTTTCAATAAATGATGAAGTCATTGTTGCCGTATACGCGTATTTTGTGGGGTTCGAGAAAACGTTTTATCAAACTGTAATACTTATAATCATATAAGTATTTATTTATTAGTAGAACACGATTGACTTGTTTTGTTTCTCTACATTAATCTATCTTTAACGGAAACGCTTTGTCATATCACCCCATAGTCTCGCTCGACAATCTATACTTTAATGAAATCGTAACGACGTCTGCCATAAATTAAAATAGAGCTGAGGTCTTTGTTTGAACGCTAATTCAAACTAGGTATCAATCTTCAAAAGCCCTAAGTAATCATAATTCATCCGAGGAGCTCGGTGGCGCAGTGGTTTGCGCAGTCGGCCTGCGATTGTTGAGGTTAAACAACGTTTGCAATATTCGTCCACGGGATGGATGAACAAAATTTTACTACTCAAGCTCCTCCGTGCGTCGGTCGGAAGGCACTTTAAGCCGTTGATCCTGGCCGCATTTGCAGTGTTTAAAACCCACCAATCCGCATTGAGCCCGCGTTGTGGGTCATGGCCTAGTCTCCTTATCCATCCATAAAGAAGGCCAGTGCCCCAGCAGTAGGGACATTAAAAATGGCTAATGGCGAATAATATTATCCTTTAACATTCGAAATTTCATCTCTCACTAAAACTCACGTTTCCTTACAATACAAGTATTAGCATAGCATCAGCTTATAATTTATATTTTAAGTTTAACCTTGCCAGTTTTTAGCTTTGAATTTCTTTTTTTACTACCTACAAAAATCATAGAATTTTTTCTTACAATAGCAAAGAGTAGGTAAGTTATACAACGTTATTTTATGTTTACCCAAAACCTCAAATCTATTTGTACAACTCATCATTACGAACAAATTTTTGTATGGAAGCAACCCTGTGATCGCTAAAAAAAACAGCTTTGCACAGGCACACTTTGCCAAAATGTATAAAACAGCAGATTTTATCGCGGATGTTTTGAGATTTTCTTTAAAAAAATAACGTATAATATTTTTAGTAATGAAACGTAACATGATTCTCTTTTAATTTGATTGATTATCTTTCGCTGGTAATGAACGTGACACAATAGAAATGTTATTGTTATAAATTATAATATGTCTGCTTGCCAGTGCAACGCAACTGCATTCTTTGTTTTACAGATCGTCAGGTATGTAGGAAAGGAGATGTTCCAACTTGGACTAGGTGTATGTACAAGTACAGCAAGTAGGTACCTGCTGCTGCAGTAACTGCTGCCATTACTATTAATCGGTATCAGATAGGTTAAATAACGTCCCCTTTTTCGCACCGGAAATGGCCTATTTTTGCCCGAATGGACGAATCGACTTCCGGCAAGTTCCGCCGTGACAAAATATCACATTCGGACTTGGCATCACTTTTATGGGAAACCATTGTTCTTTTCATCGCGGTATTAAGTCAGTTCGAAATTTTGCAGCCGGCTCTCCACCTTTAAGCACCTTATTTACTAGGGCTGATGTAAGGAATCTAACGATACCCCATCCCATACATACATCAAAGTCCATTGAGGCATTTAGAAGTTATGGTGGAACAGTGAAACCGCAAATACTTACATGAAGCCCAAACATATGCACTGTTTTTGGCAGTCGTGTGAAAACTGTCATAATAGACTGTGACGGGGCTCCTAGTCCGGCAGCACTAGAGTCGCCGGAACGTCGGAACCGCCGCACTCGTTTAATAGAATATTAACCAAATAAAAGAATCGTTCTCAGAGACTCGTTTTATTGTAATGAAAATAAGGAAAATAAGGAAAATAAGGAAAATAAGGAACTGAAACAATATAAAATACAAAGATATAGAAAAATATAAATACTGAATCTAAATAATGAGTAAAAAAGTAGGTGTGCTTACCCCGTGTATCGGGTTCCTGATGTATTAAGAGAATAAATATGGTTGATTGATAAAAATATGGAAGGGATAGCAGCGTCTAGCCTGCTGGCTTCTGTAAGATTACGTCAAAATGAGCCGAAAAGGAAACGTGGAACGGAGAAAATTTGAATTTAGACAGAACAGATAAAAATACAATTTGATTACCATAGAGTGAGACTACGGAGTTTCTAACCATTATAGAGGTTTCATCCATCTATAAGGCTAGAACGAAATGGCATCGTTACAAGACTAAGTAATAACTGTGTTTTCTGTAATACTCGTACACTCACGAGCAATGACATGTATACACTTTACAACCTTATCGCATTGACGGACACGGAAACTAAAGCTCTCTCTGTCCACAAATGTCATTCAATATTGTAATGTGACAATGTTGCTGTGTTTCTATGTCATTGCACGTGACTGTACATTTATATCTAATTTACACTATTATTAAGCTTTTGATCAAAAATTTTGTTTACAATGTACGAGATTTTTTTTTATTGCAGATGTGATATGGACCTACAACTAGCATTTGAAGATTGCGAAGTCGCCATTAGAAAATTTTTCAATAACGATGTAGTCGGAGCTATGGAAATAATGACGCCTTGGTACGTCTTATTTTATTAATGTTGTGGGCTGCCCCTGGTTTCATACGCGTTGACCCTTGAAAGCGACAGTTTTTTTTTTTATTTTCAGCAAACTATAGAACCTATTTCATAATTTTGGAACTTGAAAGCTAACCTGGGGTGCGATTACGTAAGGTAATCGTATTCATTTGACAGTTCATATCGTATTTAATTGACTGCAATTTGTATAGAATGACATTTGTAATGATACAATATGAACTGTCAAATAAATACGATTAACTTAGCGCAATCGCCTAGCATATGTTCACACACATTTGAATCATTTCAATCGATTCATGATAGAGATTGAGAAATCGGTGTTCATACATAAAATGTAGAGTTGAGTCGTTCCTGAATGAATCCTTCAATTGAACTAGTCCACTTAGCAAGTATATCTCCTTCATTAGTTCATTCGGGTCCCAATTACTTCAGTACTTCATTTAGTTCACACTTCATCGAAGGACAGTAAAGCGGACGGATAGATTACGAACACCGCATGCGGAAGCGAGATAGTTGCACGGCTCGCACTCAATTTAATGTCTCATGATTTGAAAGTGTTTATGAAAAATAAACAACCTATTGCGCAAACATAAGGCTTAGTTTCACGTGAATATTAATTACGAATATTTACAACGAAACATATCGAACTAGAATGAAATGACGCGTTTGAACTTAATGACAAGGTGACTCAAATGGACTACTGAAGTACTGAGCCAAGTGAACTAGATGAACTAAATGAACTAGATGAGTGATATACTTCATCTATTCCAATTGGACTATATCATTCTTTACACTTCAGTGAAGTATTTTGCGCATCTCTAATAAAATGAAAATATACCCGACGAATATAACCTTCTTCTTTTTTGAAGTCGGTTATATAAGGTAAAACAAAAAAAAAACTTTGTATGAAAAACATATTTGTATGCAAACTAAGAACATAAAGGAAATTGAGAACAGATTGAAATATTTACCTATGTTTAATTATCTTAATAATCATAATGATTATTCTTTTAAGGTGCCGGTCATCTCTATATCACAGTCTGGGAGCATCAATATTTGAATTCATCCCAGCTATGCTGACATTTGACCATGGGCTGATAAACCGTACACTGTCTGCTCTCAAAAGCTGCATTACATTGTGCAATCAACACAGGCGAAATTCTACTCTTGTAGAGAGCATTGGTACTATTATCAAAAGGGTAAGACTTCATTTGTTTATAAAGTTCTAAAACTAACATATATTTTAAAGAATCAGGTTATAACTGCGCCCCATTTTTTGTGTAATATTCTAGTATGCGACCCTCTGATCGATCATGTTGGCAAGTTGGCATATGCCCAAGCTGCCCTGCTACCGATTTATCTGTAAATAAGACAAGACAATTCGGTAAAAAGCGAATCAGTCGAAAGGAGATCAGTCACGTTTCATACATTGTTGGACCAAACCAGTAAAAGTAACAGTATGTAATAGTAACAGAACTCGCACTCCTTTGATCTCGAAGAAAGCCAACATTTTAATAGCCTACAAAAGTTTCAACGTATCTGGTGCATTCAAAATTGCACCTTACAACGCTCACAATAGCACAATTTCTTTGGGTTCAGAATTTACCTACGCCTCAGCTCAAGCGTCAAGTTTGTACAAGCAAAGTAAAATAAATAACAACATAATTTTATGAAGCATTACGAGTATTTGTATTTACAATTATTGTTTAACTTAAATGTAATGTTGTATGTATTTCTTACCATCTCTATAGTACCTATTATTAAACTTCAGTGTTGCGAAAATTCGTAATCGAACAAACAATGTTAAAATGTTTAATGTCGGAAAACATAAACATGGTGCAGTTAAAGTTTAAGATTAATGTTTCGTAATATTACGTAATTAAGTATTAATGTTTTGTAAAATTCATGTTTCAAACTGCACTTGTGTACTCACAAGCGCAGGGCCGGCCGCCCTGACTGATTTACAACTCCAAGTTGTAGCGCGCTGTAGGTGCTTATCGCGGTAGGTATAGGCGAGTGACGGAGGCCTGGTAAAAGTGTCAGCCAACGAAAAGAAATTGCACATTACTTTGACAACCTGTTTGGCGCAGGGGTACTAAGCCAGTCTTCTGCACCAGAGGTCCCGGGTTCAATCCCCGGGCAAGACAAATATTTGTGTGCATGTCTATTTGTCTTAGTCTGGGTGTTTTGTATGTATATTATGTATGTATATTTAAAAAAGTATATAAGTATGTTTATCCGTTATGTAGTACTTATCCATAACACAAGTTCTTCTTGAAACTTAACGTGGGCTAGATAATTGGTGTTTCTATGCAATTATTTATTTATTTATTATTATTATTATATTGCTTACAATGTTACAATTTTTTTTTGTTATTACGTCAACAGTGTACGATTATTGGCCAAGCAAACGGACCCCAGCAGTGGGAGGGACGTTCCTGAGTCGTTTATGATGCTGACAAGGAACTGATATTAATGTAATAAACGATATTCTGTTAAACGACTACATAATTACGTGATCAATCCGATTTGTGAACGTATTAATACCAAAAATAATGACATTTTCAAACTTGAATAAATGCTTGGCCACCAACCGTACGGTGTTGACGTCATAACAAAATATTATCGTAACACTGTTTACAATAATAATGTGCCATTTATTTTCGTTGGTCGACATTTTCGCTTTTTGGTCCAATTTGACTGATCTTCTTTGATAATCGGTATTTTGCTATAAGGTTCTTTATGTGTAGGAGCGCATATAAAGACAGGAACTTGCTTCCATCCAAATAAAAATAAAAGAGTATTATATATATATATATATATATATATATATATATATATATATATATATACAAAGATGAGACACATCCAGCACTCGCTCAGTTCTTCGAAATCTAGTGAAAAAAGGTTTTTGCAAAATTCTGTTATAAAGCTGTTACATACAAATGATAACTCCCTTTTTTACGTCTATTACTATTGATAAGTATTGGCAATTTCAGCCGAATTACAGCAGTTATACTGATATGGAGGCACATGCCGAGCTTTGCTACGCTGAGGCACTTCTACTGCAGGCCGCCATGACCATCATGGAGGGGGAAGACTTGACTGGTCTCATCAAAGGGACCATTAAAGTCAAGTACTGCTACAACAGCTACAAGTATGTATTATACCAATTAAATAGCAAACGAAAATGGTATAAACTAGTTGTTATTCAATATAAACTCGTTATGACTGTTAATGATAACGAAGGACAAATTAAGTATCACATCTAAACTAATATTATAAACTATATTATATTTTTTTAATTTGTTTGTAGAAAGTAATATTTACATTAATAACAGAGTAATTTTGATACCAAAATCGAACTAATCATAAGATTGCTCTTGCAGAGATTGCGCTAAGATACTGGAGAAGAAGAGATGGGATAGTGAGGAGTCCAAAATCCACTTTCAGAGTGGTGTACGGCTCGGCAACGCGACCTTCAACCTGATGATATCGCTGCTACCGCCGAAGATCATTAGTCTATTGGAGTTTGTCGGCTTTTCGGGAAACAAGGTGTGTATAATACTGTTAATAATTTGACGACCCCCGTGGTACGTACACCTAGGTTTCTAGGTGTCGCCTACTCTGAGGTCCAGGGTTTGAATCCTGGTGGGGGCAAATGTGTGTATGATGAATACGAGTATTTGTACCTGAGTATGTATGTAATGTATCTCTACATATAAATACTTATATATGTATTATTATATGTATTTATATCCGTTACCCTAGTACCTCACAACACAAGCCTTACAGTGCTTACTTTGGGGCTAGTTTAATTGGTATGAGCGTAAGAAATATTTAATTAATTTAATAATGTAAACACTATAATTTCTGCTAAGTTAACATTATTCCAGTGCAGCGATCGAATCCAATCCAGCTCTGGATTACAACCACACTGGAATGCACTGGATACATGAGCAATCCAGTGCCCTGCATTGGATTGGCAACTGCATTGAATTGATGGCATTGAAAAGTAGATCACTTTGGAATCCAGAACGAATATTCCAGCGCAAATGGAATCAAGTAGACGGCTGATCCAATCCGGTGCCATTCCAGTGCTGATAGAATAACATTACAAGACACATGTTACTTGCTTTTGCGGATTTTCGCAAGAAAGAATTGATAAGAATCGTTAAAATCTCTGTTTTAGGGTTCCGTACCTCAAAATAGAACCTAATAGGATCACTTTGTTGTCCGTCCGTCTGCCCGTTTTCGATTATCTCGGAAATCTCTCGAGTTGAAATTAAAACCATATAATATAATATAATATATAATAAGGTCAACAGTCTGTTCATGGTGTAAAAAAATCAAGCTTGTAAATTAACGTAAAACAAAGATAGGACCGTTTATGTCGCAAAAAACCATAGATTTCTACACTCTCAACGGAATCAAAATTCATAGGGTCCCGTTGACTTAGGACTATGAAATTTGGCAAGTAATATTGTCTTTTAATACAAGTACAGGAAAAATATAAAACTACATTTTTGTAATTAAATAAAAAAAAAAGGAATCACTGACTTATTTCGGGAAAAACTCGGGAACGCGTGGAAGTATCGAGCTAAAATTAAAACCATAATATATTCAAGTCAAAAGTCTCTTGAAGCTGTGAAAAAATCAAACTAATTTAAGTCCAAAATAAAAAGATTATGAAAACAAAATGCGCCGTCACTAGATGGCGCGTTTTGTTGATATAATTTCTACATGGCTGTGTTAAGAATTTTGCTAATAATTATAAGACGTGAAGATTAGTTCTTACTCCCGTTACTAGATGGCGCTGTGTATTTTGTTATTGTTAATAAATTCTCTGTTTATTTTATTTATGCCGAGAAAAACGTATATTGTATTCGACACTCAAGTGACTCAATGGATTCAATAGCGTACTTTCCGTTGACCTAGAACTTTGATTGGCAAGTAAAGTAAAATCTTCTTTTACTACAAATATAAGAAAAAATCTGGAAACTATCTATACATTTATTGTAATAAAGCATAAAAATATAGTCATTAGTTTTGGAAACTGAATTTCGGGAATATTTCGGAAACACCTGCGCGACTCGATTTCTGAACCATATATGCCTAGGTACCTACAAATTTTTGCGGAACCCTCGTTGGACGAGTCGGACTCGCAATTGTCCGGTTTTTTAATTATTAAAAAGTCAACTAAATACCAAATTTTACCATTTATTAGTTTATACAGAGAAAATTCATGTTTATGGACATATAAACTGACCATTATAGAAGAAGCTACGCCAATCAGCTTTAAAAAATGTGAGAAAATGCAATTATTTTTAGCTCCGTATCAACCTCATCAATAACGTCCGGTAACACTACGTTTTGTCACAGAAGTCTTGACGATTCGACAACTTTTTAATAACTTGAATCATGTAGACTATATATCGCCACGCCAGTCGGGTCTATTCCAGTCTAGCGGTTAATGGACTGGAATAATGTAAATCGGGCATTAGTTAAAAAAGCACTTGGATGGACTGATTCGCTGGATTTCTGTACTGGAATAACTAACCTGACCTAACCGGGACCGCGTATCCCTGACATCGCGTGGTATTTGGATATATAATCTACTAGTATGTATAATCGACTGTCATAGATTAACTTGTCTCTAGACGCAATACTACTGGTACTGTTACGAGTTCCTGATAAGGCATGTGCTAAACGAGATTAAATGCATGTTATTCCTACAATTGGAATATTGTGCTCAGATCTTCATATAGTAGTTACGCTTAGGGCTACCACCGCCCGCCGGCCCGGTTATCCCAGATTTGTCCTAGTTCGAAGATGGTCCGATGGTCCCCCTTATTACCTATCTTTGCAATTGCTCTACGTCACTTACAATATTAATTACATTGACCATCAGTATGTAATAGCCCTTGCTCTTCTTTTCTTAATCAACATAGTATAATAAAAAAAGTATAATATGATATTTATTGAAATAAAACAACTTTTACGGATATTTAACGCGCTGTATTCACGAACTAAGATCTAATTGTCCGATATTTTTGTTTTTTTTAATGGGTTTTTTAGTATTCCGGACGTTTCGGCACCTTTATAGCTGCCGTGGTCACGGGATGAAGATCAAAAGTTACCGTGTATTTATTGAATTATCTTCTTCAATGGAGTCCGATGTCGCAGAAAAATGAAGAATATGCCACACTCAACGTAGTCTAGTGAAATGGGAAACTCACCTGGTATCCTCATTTCCTTGCGAAATGTGTTTATTTTCAGGGGCGTGCATTGATTTTCCATCGCGGTAGGCACTGTAGATATAACTGGTAGCTTAGCACTTATCCTATCCTACTACCTAATATTATAAGTGCGAAAGTTTGTGAGGACGTTTGGATGGATGGTAGTTTTTTACTCTTTCAAGAAAAAACTACTGAACGGATTACCATGAAACTTCACAGCAATTTAGCTTATACATCAGAATACCACACAGGCTACAAATATCCCGATATTCCCACGGTACTTAACTGGAACCACGCGGGTTAAACCACGAGCACCCGCTAGTCATTCGAAATATATATCTATACTAATATTATAAAGCTGAAGAGTTTGTTTGTTTGAACGCGCTAATCTCAGGAACTACTGGACCGATTTAGAAAATTCTTAGATCATTAGAAAGCTACATTTCCCCCAGTGACATAGGCTATATTTTATCCCGATTATCAAGATATTCCCACGGAAACGGACACCACGCGGGTAAAACCGCGAGGATCCGCTAGTATATTATAAAGCTGATGAGTTTGTTTGAGCACGCTAATCACAGGAACTACTTGTTCGAATTGAAAAGATCTTTTTGTATTGGATAGTCCATTTATCGAGGAATGTTATAGGCTATATAATATCACGCTACGATCAACAGGATCGGAGCATTAATGTGTACTGTGAAACTTACCGATGGACATATATACCTAAGATCGTGTAGCATTAAGGCAATTCATTTAATTATTAAAGTTATTATCATTATTAAAGTTAACTACAGCAATACGGTTGTTTCACTGGGCGTCTCCCGATATATACTTTTGGCAGGGTCGCCATATCGGGAGACGTAACTGAGAAAAATTTATTTTTTTGGAGTTTCCATTGCGTACGCTCTGTGTAAACGGTAAAAGTTAAGTAAAAAATCATGTATAATGAAATTGTGCCCTATTAAAAGCTTTTAAAAAAAGTCCGCGACAGCATATATCTGTTTTAAGGTTGACTCACTATAACCATTTTTAACCGACTTCAAAAAAAGGAGGAGGTTATCAAGTCGACTGTATTTTTTTTTTTTTTTATCTATGTTCCACCATAACTTCGCCAGTTGTTAACAGATTTTTAAAATTCTTTTTTTATCTGGAAGAAAATGGTTTATGTGTGGTCCCATATAATTTTTACGAAGATCTGGCTAGTAGTTTTTTCATAATCCTGAAAAATATCAATCACCTTTTGGCAAGTAGTCGTATACCTAGATGACATCATTGTTGTGTATGGGCTGATTTTTTGTGTAAGTAACGGCACATAATGTAACAAAAAAATCTGAAATAAAAACATTTTATAAAAAAAATCAAACCGACTTCAAAAAGTAAAAAATAAAACTTTTGGAGTCGGTGCTAGTTAGCTAAGGCCAAAAAAAATATAGTTAATAGAAGTGCAATGTAGAATGCTTTGGCTGGCACCGACTTCAAAAGTTTTATTTTTTACTTTTTGAAGTCGGTTTGATTTTTTTTATAAAATGTTTTTATAAAGACTACTTCTAATTATTATGTTGTATTCTTGTATAAAACGCTGCATGCTTCGAGTAGGCAATTTGGAGATTGCCTCCTTGAATATTTAGTGTAAGGAAAAACTTAGTGGATGAGTGTTAAATAGAAGTTTGGTTATAGAATACCTGACAGAAACAAAATAAAACTAAATTAACTTTAATACTAGTGGTATATTATTTGAGCAAAGCTTCATTCTTCCCCGGATTTTCGCTATGTCATTGAACTCCTCCCGAAGAGCTATGGCCACGAAAATTGGCATGTAACTCCGTGTTCAGTCGAAGATGTTTAGAAAAAATAAAATAAAAAATCAGACCTACCACGGAGGAATAATTACCGAAATAAAAAAAGACATCGAAAAAAATTCGATTTATCTTAGGAATATTACTTAGAGTTCAGAAATGGTGACGACAAACCGCTTCGCTCCATGTAGGCTTACCGGGGACGGCAAGTGCACCTAGCTTAGGTTTATAATGAGGTAGCTGACTAATTGCCTATATGGAATGCAAGCCCCTCCCTATTTCACACAAAAACATTCTTGGTCAGCAATTTAGGTGATGGCAGCCCTAGTAGGCTGATATGATAATAATCAGCTTTCGAACTAGGGTGTCGTTATCAACGTCATGAGCAAACACATAGTTGATTGCTCACGTGTATTCCACGCTCGGTGCTAAATCAGTAAAATGATAAGTTGACATATTTTCTGCCTCTTGACTTCGAGCATTTGTTCACCTATTCGTATACGGTTCGTGTTCGTTGGATACGTGAAAAAGATAGACGGAAAATTCACGTCCTAACGACTGCGCACTTATCTGCATTTCATTCAAATGACGCGAAACAATTTTCATTGCCGACTTCTTGTGCAAATATAACTTTTTTATTGTAGTCACAGAAGTTAATTTAAAGTTTCATAAAATTAATGCTTGATATCAATCGTTCTACCATCGATTTGGAATAATTGTAGATTTGGAGACCTTAAAACTAAAATCTTAATAGAATTCCAAAAACTGTAGGTTCTACAGTTCAAAAAATCACTAACACTAGAAAGAGAAGAAAATAAGCCTTTTGGTTTCGGTGCCAGCCTAGGCATAGGCATAGTGCATTTTACATTGCAATTTTATACTTATGTTTTTCTTGCCTTGGCTAACGCCGAGACCAACGGCTTATTTTTTACCTACGACGATACGGAGACGGTATAATGACATTTGTTTGTTTGTGCAAACCAATGTTGCCAATTATCTCCAAAACTACTAGTCCGATTTTGGTGTGGTTTTCAGTTATGAGTTCGGGTTTCATTGGTGCATGTTCTTAGATAGGTGTTACGGTGATAACTCACCAGGGGGCCCTGCAGTAAACAATTGTTTGAGCAAAACCAATACTGGTAGTCCTATTTTGATGCGGTTTTCAGTAATGGATTTTATATAGTACAATGTACATAATATCTTGCTCTCTAAAAAGTTTAACATAAAAAGCAATTTTAAAAGTTTTGGAAAACCCACGACGCGTAAAACAATTGAAAAACGATAAAATAATTCATAATAGTGATGGGAGCCCCCGACGGATAATTAAGTCGGGGGTTTTTAAATTATTTTATCCTTTTTTAATTACGTTTTAAGCGTCGTGGGTCGGTTAGTCGGTTTTATTCAATGTATAAAAGGTTTTTTTTAACGTTATGTGTTATTGGATTGGCATAATTATAAAATTAGAGAGAGGTATTTTCGACGAATTAGAATAAAGAACATGGATGTAAGCTTCTGGCGAATGCTAATAATAAATAACGTTTGATTCAGGCTTTAGGTTTGTCGGAGTTGGAGGCAGGGTCAAATGCGCCCGGCATCAGGTCGGTGCTATGTGACCTCACCTTGCTTGCGTACCACCTCGTCATATGCCACTTCATCGGCTCCGCTGGTGACTTGCAAATCTGTGACAAGATCCTCTACAAACAACTCAAGGTCAGCAAACACTCAATCTTAAACTACTGATACGGACATCATAAGTATTATCACAGAATATATAATAGTACTGTATTATGATTAGAATAATTATATATTTCAAACATTTTATTCTTTTGCAACAAGAAGCATCGAATAAGATATCTGCTTTATAAAAAAATGCTTCTTATATTTAAAACAGTATTCGCACACTATGAACATGTAAGGGGGACACCAACATCTTTTGCCCCAAGCCAACCTCACCTGCACGCGGTGCATCCTGCTGACCGACGAACGAGGCTCTGGCGACCGACTGATGGCGGTATATCCATCCCATTAGGCGTAGCTAAATGTGACAGGCCGGTGATGGGCAGCAGCGTCACCGGTGCGATAAGCTACGCCCTGCGATCGCCAACCCGCCTGCCCAGCGTGGCGATTATGGGCAAACCCTCCTATGCACACAGTCACAAAGCCACGGCCCCCAATTCCCGGCGGTCCCGCTATTCCTGTCCACGGTGGCGACCATGGTAACGGCGTTGCAGGGGATGCTAAGAATCTCCGGGTCACGAGAGGCCACCAAAACCAACTGACCCTGGCGACGTACAACGGACGCACGCTACGGCTAGACTCGCATCTGGCGCAACTCGAGGTGGAACTTGCGAAAATTAGGTGGCACATATTAGGGTTGTGTGAAGTCCGAAGAGAGGGGGAGGACACCATAACCCTCGAATTGGGTCACCTAATGTACTTCCGAGAGGGAGACCAACAATCCCAAGGTGGCGTTGGGTTTCTGGTGAATAAGTCCCTTTCTGACAATGTTGTGGAAGTGTCCAGTGTGTCGAACAGGGTAGCGTACCTCATTGTTAAGCTCTCCGAGAGGTATAGCCTCAAGGTGGTGCAAGTGTACGCACCGACCTCGACACATTCGGACGATGAAGTGGAGGATATGCTCGATGACATATCGAGGGCCCTCCACTTCATTACCAAGACCCAGTACATCGTTGTCATGGGGGACTTCAACGCTAAAGTGGGAGTACAGAATTGCAGCGAATCGGTAGTAGGATCCCATGGATTTGGAAACAGAAATAATAGGGGGCAAATGCTCGTCAACTTCCTCGAACGGCACTCTTCTTGATGAACTCTTTCTTCAAGAAACAGCCCTAAAGAAAGTGGACGTGGCAAAGCCCCGATACTAGGACCAAAAATGAGATTGACTTCATCATGACGGACAAAAAGCACATATTCAGAGACGTCTCCGTGATCAACAGGTTTAATACCGGTAGTGATCACCGACTTGTCCGAGGCACTCTGAATATCAACTTTAAGGCCGAACGTGTCCGTTTGATGAAGGCCAGGCTCAGACCAACACTGCTTCAAACCATGACAGGATCTGAAGTGTTCCATTTAAATCTGGAGAACCGATTTGCTGCCGTGGAAACCACAACAGACGTTAACTAGAACCTCGAAAATGTGGTTCGGATCCTCAGGAAGGAAGGCACGAGATTTTGTAAAATGCAGCGTAAGGGCAGGAAGTCAAAGCTTTCGGAAGAGACATTAGGGCTCATGAAGGAACGACGTGAATACCCACCCGTCACTTCGTCAGCAAAGCGGACTCTAAACCGAGAGATCAGCAAGCACGTACGGCGTGACCTCCGGTGCTCCAATAATCTTTCCATCGAAAGAGCCATCGAGCAAAATCGGGGGTCAAAGGTGTTCGTACAATCTCTTGGAAGAAGCCACCTGACGAAGTTGACCACAGCAAGTGGAGAAGTCGTTTCTTCGAAGCCGGCAGTCATTTCGGAAGTCGAAGACTTCTATGGCCGGTTATACGCATCGCATGCATCTCGACCTGATCCCGAAAATGAGGATTCTAGAGCCACACTAACACGCCATTTCACCGAAGCCCTGCCAGAAGTCAGCATTGGCGAAATCGAGATGCTCTGAAGCAGCTTAGGAATGGAAAAGCCCCAGGGGAGGATGGCGTTACGACAGAGCTATTAAAAGCAGGAGGGAAACCCGTACTGAGGGAGCTCCAGAAGCTTTTTAACGCAGTCCTTTTCGACGGGAGAACTCCAGAGGCGTGGAGTAGGAGTGTGGTCGTACTGTTCTTCAAAAAGGGAGACAAGACCCTGCTGAAGAACTATCGACCCATATCCCTTCTAAGCCACGCCTATAAGCTGTTCTCAAGAGTGATCACGAACCGTCTTGCGCGAAGACTCGACGAATTCCAACCACCGGAACAGGCTGGGTTTCGGAGCGGATACGGCACCATAGACCACATCCACACAGTGCGGCAGATTATACAGAAGACCGAAGAGTATAATCAGCCCCTATGTCTAGCATTCGTGGACTATGAGAAGGCCTTTGACTCGGTTGAAATCTGGTCCGTACTGGAGTTCCTGCAGCGTTGCCAAGTAGATTGGCGATACATCCAAGTGATGAGGTGTCTGTATGAAGCCGCCACCATGTCCGTCCAAGTACAGAATCAGCAAACGAGGCCCATACCGTTGCATCGAGGAGTGAGACAGGGGGATGTTATTTCCCCGAAACTGTTCACTAATGCTATGGAGGATATGTTCAAGACGCTGAACTGGAAAGGACGTGGTATCAACATCAATGGCGAACACATCTCTCACTTGGGATTTGCTGACGATATCGTCATAATGGCAGAAACGCTGCAGGACCTACAACAGATGCTGAACGACCTGGCTGAATCTTCTTTACGCATCGGCCTACGGATGAACTTAGACAAAACCAAGGTCATGTTAAACGAACATGTTCTACCGGAACCGATTGCGATACACGGCGCCGTTCTCGAAGTTGTTCAGAAATATGTGTACCTCGGGCAGACATTGCAGTTAGGTAGAAACAACTTTGAGGACGAGGTGAATAGTAGAATTCAGCTGGGTTGGGCTGCATTTGGGAAGCTACGTCGAGTCCGTACGTCGTCGATCCCACAGTGCCTAAAGACGAAAGTCTTCAATCAGTGCGTCCTACCCGTTATGACTTACGGAGCCGAAACGTGGACACTGACGGCACGGCTGGTCCACAAGTTCAAAGTTGCTCAGCGGGCTATGGAAAGGGCTATGCTCGGCGTTTCTCTGAGAGATCGTATCAGAAATGAGGTGATCCGTCAGAGAACCAAAGTTATCGACATAGCCCACCGGATTAGCAAGCTGAAGTGGCAGTGGGCTGGCCATATTAGCCGTAGAACCGATAACCGTTGGGGTAAACGAGTTCTAGAGTGGAGACCGCGTCTCGGCAAACGTAGTATAGGACGTCCTCAGGCACGGTGGAGTGATGATTTGCGCAAGACGGCTGGTAGGAGCTGGATGAGAGAAGCCGAAAACAGATCTCAGTGGCGTGCACTTGGAGAGGCCTATGTCCAGCAGTGGACTGCGACAGGCTGATGATGATGATGATGATGATGATGATGATGAACATTTTCAGGTGTACCCGAACAGCGTATGGTTCCTGCTTTTCAAAGGGCGACTGGAGTTGCTGCGAGGTCAATTTGAACCAGCCGTCGAGACTTATAACTGTGTAGTTGACAATCAGCAGACATGGAAGCAATTCAGACATGTCTGCTACTGGGAAATAATGTGGGTGAATGGGTAAGTTCAAAGAGAAAAAAACAGCCCTTGAAGAGTTTCTTACCAGTTCTTCTCGTTACAAGGTCTCCCGCCCCGTAGAGTTTGCGAACCGACGGCGAAGCATCTGTGAAATTTACAAGTGCTGTAACATAAGGGGGCACCCTTATGTTACAGCACTTGTAAACCCTGTGTGCTAATTTTACAATAGGTACATGTGATATAAAAGAAAATCGAACCTTGTTGTCATACTCGCATTACCCATGTTTGGTAAATGAAGTTATTACATTCAAAAAGTTTTCAGTGATCAAATCTCTTAAGTGATACGGTAGGTAATAAGATTTTTTAATTCAAAAACTAAAATAAAATATGTAAAAATCCTGTTCCTGAGCTATGTATGGTGCATAGTCGATGTTAATTATAATGATTCACTTAAAAAAATACTTTTATTTTGCTTTATTTTTCTGTCCTTGGACTCAAATTTTTCAGAAACTGTATCACTTACAGCCAGTTTCAATAATCTATCCCTAATAAGAGATAGGCCTGTCTTGGTGACGTTGCTTAGCAAACGCTGTTATTTTGGACTAAATAAGAGCCGATTTTCAATGCTCAGATAAGGGTTATCAGTCTGTTAAATTATCAACCAACTAAATAGAAATGACAATCACATACTAAAGCTCGACTTTTCAATTGTGAAATAGACAGCTACATAGCGATTATTCGACAGATAGCAAAAACATCTGTTTTTCAATGGTCAAATATGCCTTATTCGACGAATATCTCGCTTAACTGAGGAATAAACCTATCTCACCCTATGAGGGCCAGATAACGGCTTATTCCACCGATAAATAGTAAGTTTGAGGTTAGTTTTCGTTTCGCGCTTTCTTTTCTTGTGTTCAAATCAAAGTAATATAAAAGTAAAAATATAGTATACGTAAAACGTAGTGATTATTTCCTCTGCGACGTTTGAGGTTAGTTTTCGTGCCTTGTGAAAAATCAATGAACTTGTAACTCAGGGTGTAAAATGAATATTTTCGAAACAATTGACGACATGGCAGTTGAGGACGAAGCTATAATAAATGATTATATAAATCCAAGTGAAAGAAAAAAAGAATAGTTAGACCATGGAGCCAACACTTTAACGAATGGGATTCAACAGAATTCCAGGACGGGCGACAATGTAACTTAAATAATTGCGAATTAAAAAACTTTTTATAAAAAAAATATGCGGAATTATCAAATTAAAAAAAAATGGAGTCGATGAATCCCGTAAAGATTTAGTTTTCAAAAACCTACTGTACTGTTTCGACTGTCTTTGAAAACATAAGCACGAAATAAACAAAATTTCTGAAAAATCTAATTGCAGAAAAAATTTCGTGTTGCATTAGTAATATGCAACACGATAATTATTCTGCATTTAGATTGTTTAGAAGAGAGCATATTTCCTGATGATTTAAAAATAGATAAATTCACATCAATATATAAATCAATTATCGTCCAATATCGGGACTTCCGCTTTTTTCTAAAATACTTGAAAAAATATTCCATGTGAAAAATATTAAAAAAAAGGAAATATACTAGAAAAAAGCAACTAGTCTCATGTCGCCCTGACGGGATTCGAACCCGCATCCTTGGGAGTCCGGCCCAATGCACTAACCAATTATGCTACAGAGACCTATGAGAACACGTCGAATTTTTCTAGTATATTCACCGTTCTACGGTGTTGGCCACCGTCGCTTCATCAATGAGAGAAATATCCTCGCATTCGAAAGAAACATCTTTACAGATGTTTGACTATCGATTAAGATGAAACAGCCAACTCCGTAGAACGGTGAATATACAAAAAAAAAAACAATAGAATTTAGACCTAAATCCAATACATTATCTGCAGCCGTGACATTATCTTGTGACGAAAATTAAGAATAACATTGATGACAATAAAATTTCTTTAGGCGTTTTTATTGACATAAAAAAGCGTTCGATACAGTCAGCCCAGCCATAAAATTCTTTTATGTAAATTAAAGTCAATTGGTATTTCGGGAACTGCTTACAAAATGTTTGAATTTATCGATCTTAGAGGTCGTTCACATGTTGTTAGGATTGCTAATCCAAAGTTTACGTGAATGATGTTAGTAAATTGGAACCTAAAGGTGAACTTTCACTCTATGCCGATGATACTGTTTGACTTTGGCCATGATATGGAATCCATTGCTCGAGAGGGCAATAATGATTTGCAACTTCTTAGTGAGTGGTTCCAATATATCTAACCTAACCTTACCGTGAATGTAAGTAAAAGGCACTATGTTATTTTTGCTGCTAATAATAACAATATTTCAGATTTTGAATCACTAAAAATTTATAACATAGAAATAAGTAAATCAGACAGTAAAAATTTCTGGGTCTAATATTAGATAGTGGCCTAACATGGAAGTTGCATTTATTTAAAGTAAAATCTAAACTTATATCTCTTTCGCTTTACGTGGCTTAGGTCGCATTCTACCGCTAAATGTGCGATATACTATTTATAACTGTCTGGTAAAACCGCACATCGATTACTTGATAGAAATATGGGGATCAGCAGCTAAAACCGATTGGAGAAAGTGAATATCCCTGGGAGTAAAACATTTTTATACTGCAACGTCAGTTCAAAAACTCACAGGCCTTTCGTCACTAAACACTAAACGTAAGCAGGTTTTCGACCATCTGCACTGTTTCAGTCACCCCGGTGCCAACGCTAGCAATTAATTAGTAGCTTAGCGGTATGTATGGCCGACTATGCGACGAGACTGTCGCGAATGGTCTTAGGCATGTTTGCCTTGTCAAAGTGCTAAAGTGAATCGGCATGTATCATAACCTCTAGGTACTCTCGATCTGCCGAAAGCACGATTCAAATATGTGCATATAGACCTCATTGGCCTCCTACCTCCATCTGCCGGTTATCCATACTGTTTGACAGCCGTCGATCGCTTCGATGGCCGGAAGTTGTCCCTCTCACTGAAATTACGGCAGAGGCTGTAGCTAAAGCCTTCATTTCAAGCTGGGTTTCTCGATTTGATTGCACCACCGATATCGTTACCGATCGAGGAAATCAATTCGAGTCAGCCCTCTTCCAATCACTCGCTAAGCTCATTGGTTTTAAACACCGTAAGACAGCTGCTTACCATCCTCAGTGGAATGAACTTGTCGAGCGATTCCATAGACAACTGAAGACAGCAATCACGTGTCATAACGACACTAACTGGACAGAAACTTTACCTTTCCTCCTGCTCGGTATTCGTAACGCGGTCAAGGACGCTCTGCAAGCATCCTCTTCAGAACTTCTATATGGAGGGATGCCCAGTGAATTCTTTGGTCATAAATAAACATGTCACACTACCGTTATACGATATGTTTCTGCCCGTTTGCTTTCCTTTGCTGAAAACTTAAACCAGTTGCAACTTCACACCATAATTCTAATAAAATATTTGTGTATAAAGATTTAAGCATATTATCTCACGTCTTCGTTAGAGACGACACTGTAAAGGGTTCATTTCAAAATGCTTATTGAGGTCCCTTCGAAATATTAAAAAGAGGTCTCAAAGTATTTAAAATACGTGTCTAAAACCAAAATTATTGTTTAAAACAATTTCGGAACCCGAAAAACCTTCGCTATATATTATATGTACATTTCGAGACCGTGTCTACGGGCGATAGAAATCGGTAAATTTTACCGTTCGCCCTGAACGAGTTGTTTTTAAACTATATTATAATAACAATAACAATAACAAACAATAACAATAACTTTATTTGCCATAAGTTACTACTGTTACATAACAAAGGTAATTACAAAACATAAAATTCAAGTAGTTTGGCGGTGGTATGTAACAGGTATACTGTGACAACTACCCTCCGCGCTAGTTATAAAAACTGTATTGCAGCAGCGCAGTATCACCGCAGGCTTTTTGACCATTACAATTTGGCATATGCACAGTAGTACATACGCACAGGTGACAGCTCAGTGTAGTGTGTGTATTACCTATGCACACACTCATCTCTCCCAATTAGTATATAAGCTCTTGCAGAGCCTAATAAACGCTCTTAAATCGCAGTCAGACTTATTATTTTTTATGTCTCATATTCTGAAAGTAACTCATAACTTGCCTAAAATGCGGGTTGAAAGTGATATGTGGCGGCCCTAGGGCTGTAATAAATTTGTATAAAGAATAGGGGGTGTCATGTCAAATCGATATCTGTAATTTCTTTGCACTTTTATTTACCAAAGGTATGTAGGCAAAGGCACAGAAGCCTATACAGCTTATTTTGCTACATTATAAAATAATTAAAATCGTAGAAACCTTACAACATTTTTTTTAGAATATTCTGTTTGTTTTTACTTTCCTCATATTCAAAATGAAAAGTAGAGTGTTTACTTCGGGTGTATGGACCCATAACAGTCTCGAACTATCGGCGCCCTCACTTCGTTCGGGCGCCAAAACACTCGACTGTTATGGGTGTCATACAGCCCTTGGTAAACAATCTACTATAAACCACCCGAACCTAAATCATTGCATGGCGACCCTGCCAGTGCTGCCTGTCGGCAGCGCTGCGCAGATGGCTTTTGGAAAGTAAAAATAGTGAAGGTGCAAAAAAAAAACGTGGACTAAAAAGTTTTTTAAATAATTGATAAGAGTTTTCTCTTAAGGACTGAATATAATTAGTACTAAATAATATGTGAAAAACATTGAGTAGGTATAGAAAACAAAGTGCAGTGAAAAAAATGTGGACTATGAATACTAAAATAATAATAAAATTTAATAAATGTGAGTGATTAAGGAAATGACTTTATATGAATTTATTAAATATGTAGGTACTAAAATACTAATAACGTTATTAAAATAAATTCTTTAAAAAAATCATAAGAAGAAACAAGATTCGAAATAATTCTATAAAATTTTGAAGAAAATGTTGAAGTTTCCTGCTGCTGAGGAGTGATGATGAGGGTGCCTAGCAGGGTGCCGGGAGATGCAGGTGTCGGAAGTGGATGCAGCATGGAGCCGATCGAGTCGATGAGATGATGGTCGATCAGTAGACAGGACAGGACACAACGGAAGCATTTACTCCGAGGAAAATTTGCAGTATTTTCGATTTCTTTTGGTATTTTTTACGTAAATTTAAATATAAACTTGGATAGAATTTAATATGATACCATGGTTATTTTCAAACTACAAAGGTTAAATCTGAAAATTATTTTTCTTAACAATTTAAAGTTGATTTCTTATCTTTTAACATTTAATGGTTTTCTCAAAGAATGAAAAAAAAAACCTTGAGAAAATATAAAATTTAAATAATAAAAGAGGGGTTTTCATTGAGAAAAACTAATTTGTTTCGAAGAATTTATTTTAAGACTTAAATAATCTTTTATTGGTTAACTTTCTTTCTTACTATATCGGGGTTTTTTTTCAATAGGTAACCTCGTTATATAACGTGTTGATTTTAAAATTGTTGTTGACGATTTTAAGGTTTTGAATTTTTTAAATAGTAGTTGGTAATTTATTTTTAACTGTATGAACTTAAGTAATTGTGTTTAGATATTTCTTTATAGTTTAAAATTTCTACAGTTTGCAGTTTGATTGCACAGAAAAACAAAAAAAGGGAATGTTATTTCTACAAATTTTATTAATATTAATATTTTATGTCTGCAGTTGTAAAGTATTCTCGATAACCATCTTTGGTAAAGGTAATCTTGCACATATTTTCCTCGTGACGTGATAAGTTTATTAGTTTTGCATTTTCAGTGTGAGTACCAACTGTGTTATACTTTTTTCAAAATTGATTTCCTTGATGGTCCTTGAGTTTTTTTTTTAATCAGATAAAGTTATAAGTAAAGTAGAAGCCAAATGTTTAATTTTGTAATTGCATTCAATACCATCATACGGCATACTTAATTAGCTGACTTAGCAACACGTGTATTCTTTCAGTAAAAGCAGAAAAATATTTTTTGGGTGATTTTATAGAGATAAAGTTTATTATTTAATTTAATAAGTATCAATAATTAAAGTACCTAGTATCAAAACGTAGGATTTATTTTTAGTCTTTTTATTATACTTTTTTTTTACGTTCGGAAAAATAAATTTACTATTTATTTAAACGTGTATTATATTACGTTTAGTATAGATAGTAAAAATGGTTTATTTACTTTATTTTATACATATAGATTGTGATCTGTAACAGGCTTAACTCGTGACGTAGGTTTTAAGTAATTAGAAATACCTGTTTTGATTATACATAATAATATAATGTATTTTAGAGTCAAATTAAGTAACGTATTGGAAAAGAAAAGAAAGCTTTTACTTTTATCTTCTTTCAAATTGGTCTATCTTCTAAATTAAATCAAAATCATATGTGGTTTCTATTCAATTAGATATGGAATTTATCTTCTAATTTCATTTTAATAGACAGGTTTTCTTACTTAACTGTTTTGTTTAGTTAATTTATGCGTACCTATTTTTTTTCCGTTCCGAAGTATTTGAGTTAAAAAAAAATTCTTAATGTATGATTCCAGTCGCTGATATTTCTATTTACATATAAAAGTATAAAACACTTTACATAAAATTCCTTATTTTATTATTGATTCATCATTTTATAAATTTTATAGTTTTATATTTAATTCCTGTATAAACAACTATAGATTTTATTTATTTGGTTTTTTTTTTCGTATTATACATATAGATAGACAAGTGAATAGGTACATAAAACAAATGGTTCATATTTTATTATTTGCGTAAGTTTACTTAATATCGATACATAAGGTATGTTATTTATAATTTAATAAGTGACGCGCAATCCCGATGGTTTAAAACTTTGATAAACAAGTCTAATATGGCAAGAATGAGTATTGTATTTCGATCGTCTTTACATGGAATAATATTACATGCAATTATGCAAGTTGTTACCGCGATTATATAAATAGAACTGAAGTTATGAATAATATTTAGAGATATGGGTAATAAAATATACCTAATAAGAAATGAAATATAATAAATATAGATAAAAATGGAATAGGTTGTGAATTTATAATTTTATGCCTGATAGGTATAGTTAGTAACGGGTTATACGATTGTATATATTAGACAGTATTTTAAGAAAGGAAATATGTTAATTAAATGATAGAAAAAGATTAGGTTTGAAAAAGATAAAAAATTAAAAATAACTTTATGCCAATTTGAAATGTTAAGAAAAATTATTTAACGACAACAAATGAGAAAAGTTATTTATTTTACAAAAGAAATAAATATAACACAGATTTTTCTTTGCATATTTAAGAATTTTGAAGTAGATTGTCTGATAGTTTTTTTTTTTATAGATATCGAGAGGAACTTCATGTCCGATGTTTTTTTTTTATTGGGAAAACCATTTTGTTAATTATATAGTTATTAGGAATGTGCATTTTTAATGTTTAAAGTTGTATTAATATATTTACAGAATAATGTGTGTAATAAAAAATAAAATAAAATATCGGTGTAAAACGAATATTTTAAATAATATTCTGTTTTATGTAATATTTGATGTAATCGTCTTCTTTTGGTCCTTTTATATAAATTGAAGTCCATATGTAACGTTATTTTTAAAGGAATATTATTTTTCTTAACATGCATAGTTATAGGCGAAATTAGTCTGGATCTTATAAAAATTATTTTTCGTTTATTAAATATGTACCTATCAAACTTATATATATATTATGTTTATTATAAATACTTAAATGTATCTTTTGATATATTTTGTACAACGAACAATTTTAAATTTCTTTAAAATTAATTATATTACTTTATGCTAATTTCGGATTAGAGAAAAAGATTCAAAAAGTATCTTTAATTGTATCTGAACAAGATTTTTACTAATATTGTGTTTTTTTTACTATTAGAAACTTTTGACGTTATTGTCTTCCTTTTATTCTAAGACTCTTATTGAAATGTAAGTTCATGAGTAACTTTTTTAAAGTAAGTAATTTTGTTTAACACATACAATTTGAGTACTGACTTATATAAATAGAATATTAGGTTTTTTTTCATAGTAAAATCTATCACTTACCTTTGACTATCTGGTCTTCTTTGTTATTGTTAATAACTTTGTTTATTCAATTGGATGTCTGTGACCATTTTACTGTCTTTTTTTTTTGAATTATTTGAAATTTTGGTCAAAATTTGTTTGCGAAAATGTTAAATTGATCTTTTGTGTGTCAGAAAATTAAAACATATTACGTAGTTTTGGTAGTATACTTCAAACACTGCAGCTATATTTTGTATTTATTTTAGGACTATCATTTCAAATATTTTCATATTTTAAATCTAATTAGAATTTTATTTAATTTTAAGTAAGTCTATAACTTTATTAAATACGTCAAAAACAAATAGGTAAAAAAAATATTGTTTTTAATTTTTTTTTTCTTTTAAGAGGGGCGGTGTAGTGTGTGTATTACCTATGCACACACTCATCTCTCCCAATTAGTATATAAGCTCTTGCAGAGCCTAATAAACGCTCTTAAATCGCAGTCGTGACTTATTATTTAAACCACCCGAACCTAATACATTGCATCAGGAATTTATGGTCGGTCATCGCATAGATCACAGAAGCGAAATCGACAGATGCCTTATCTTCTACTTAACAAACAATCTAACGAAATGGAAAACGTGTAATTCTTAACATTTTCTTTTCTAGGTAGCTTTATATGTGTGCCAATATTTTGTTTGACTATGCATATATATATATATATATATATATATATATATATATATATATATATATATATATATATATATATATATATATATATATATATGTGTGTGTATTTCCTGTATACAACAATATTCACATAAACAACAATTACACAAAGTCATCCGATAATTTGCCAGACGATGTTGATCAAAAGTCGTGATAGTGGGGACACTCGCACATTCCAAACGGTTTCGCAATCGTCGCAGACGCTGGAGCGGGACGACCGCTCCCACCAGTCGAGATCGAGATCCATACACACCGTGCGAAGCCCATGTTGTCCGCGCTCCGCCGCTTATGTTTTTCTCACGCTATTGTTTACGCTTTCACACCATAATCTTAGTTATTGTCACTGTTATCTTCTGTGCTGTGTAAACTGAATGCTTTGCTTGTTTTCTCTCTTTAATTCTTCCTTCTGACTTTTATGTGCTTGTTAGTCCAGTCAAAATAAATAAAAATTCACATTAAATCCTACAGTGGGGATTTTTTTTCTGAACATTATTTGCGGTTATTGAAAACCTTGCAGTTTTCTCCCCTCCCTCTATTGAGCGTACTAAGAAAATGAACACGAAACTCTCGATCCTATGACCCTACTGATAAAAATCCACAATAGGGATTTGAGTAGGATTTAATTTGTTTGAACACCTATACCTTAGGCACAAAAATCACTTATTTATTTTAGGAGGTTTCGGAAATAAGATTGTTTTAAATTTATTTTTTTAGAGAAAATGCTTCATTTATTATTAAAGGATTTTTATATTTTTAAATATAATAAATTAAGACAATAACATTTTGAATAAAATATGGACTGTAGAATTAATGCGCCTGCTCTAAATACACAAAAATTGTTAATAAAAAAACTATTGAAGTCAGTGAAAATATCTATTATCGATTATAGTCGGTTATATAACATTATTTTGTAATATGACCCTTTGTTTATTTATTGTTTAGTTGTTTTTCACTTTATACGCTTTTTTGCAAAGCCTTTGCTATTACTGAGGTGACTTTTTAGTTATCGTGTCTATTAGTTATTAAGAGCCCTTACCTAAAAATACACTAGTGTAGATTTAAATGTTTTTAGATACAGGTATTAAAAAAATTAAATGGCCTTTAAAGATAAGTTCCAATCAAATTTTGTGGAAAACGTACATAACGTAAAAGTATGATCAATAATTAAAATCAATTTGAGTGGAGGAATTAATGTCATTTTCTCGAACAAAATTAATTATCTTTACTAGACTATGTCTGTGCTTGGGCAATATAACGATCAAGTAAGTTGAGACATTTTTATTTGAAGTCATTCCTACAGACACACACATAGGCCTATCCGTTACTGAGGTTAGTTTATAAGTTTCGGGCGTCAGTGATACAGAATAATGGCAGTGTAATACAGTATTACGCGGGCAACTTCGAAATTTAAAATAACTGTTTTTCGTTTCTGACGACGACACGTCAGCCCTACTAATTCCCCCGTGTACTGGCTGTTGGCTATGTATATACGATTCTAAGAGCGGAGTGAGAATTTCGAGGCATTCACATGTTATTTTATTCGTAGCCTAATGATGGAGTGGCGAGAGGCAGCAAAGCACGCTGGCAGACTGATTGAAGAGAGTTCATGGTCTCGTACCGTGTACTCGTACACGAAAGCAACCATGTTGTTACAGCTGGGCGACCATATAACGCACGAAGAACGGCTGCACTGCAACGAACTGCTGAGGTTAGTTGCACAGAACACTATATAGAATAAATAATCGTAGATATATAACTTAAAGAAGGAAAATATGTTTTTGAAGTTTGCGTTTTCAATACTATCATATAGTTTCTAGTTTATGATGTTGTCTTTTAGTCATTCCCAATACAAGTACCTTTGGATAACTTACAGGGAAGTCTCAGCAATGTACTGTAACACGATTACTGAAATAAATGCATTTTATTTTATTATTTACAACCTTGTCATTACTTAACATCAGGTATGATAAAGGCTAAGCTTCTACCTGTTTTCTTTATTAAAAAAAAAACTTTTATCATAGGAATGCAGCGCTATATAAACAGCGGATCGCGGGGAAGTCGTTGCCGTTGGAGAAGTTTATGATACGTCGTAGCGCACGCTATCACGCGCAAGGAGGCCAGTTGTTGTTGCCCGCTATCGAACTGCTATGCTTGTGGAATATGCTACATATACTGGCCAAGAACGAACGTGGCGCCCAAAATGTTCTCAAGGTATCTATTTATACTCGCAAGGAATATTCAGGCGATGAAACAAGCAATTGTACGCGTCCGATCCGTAGTTACACTAAATTGCCACACCATTTGGTTGTTAGCATTCATTGCGATTAGTATCTTTCTAGTTATTTATCACATAAAAACATACAAAATACAAAAATATAAAGATTGAAGTGTCTCAAAAAGCCAAAATCTGACAATTGTTATTTTTATTTATGTATATTATCAGATATTTTAATTTTAGCCCGGTCAATCAGACATCCAAAGGTACAAAAATTCCCAAAAAGCAGAAAATTGGTAAAATTTTACAATATATAATTATAAATGAAAATAAATATTCAAAGTCAAAGATAAAAAGAAAATGGGTTTGCGCAATTTTCAGCAAAACGGTAAGTTTTATCATAAAATTAGCTTAGGCAAAATTGTAGATAATTATATAATTATCTATAAAAATATGTCACTATTTTTTTTTTCCTGAGAGCTACCGTTTCTGAGATAAAACGATTCAAAAACTTGGAAAAGTTGTTATCATCATCATATTATAATGCACATGAGAGAGAGAGAGAGAGAGAAAGAACAATTTTATTAACCACTAGCAGCCGCTCGCAGTTTCAACCGCGTGGTTGCCGTTTCCGTTCCCGTGGGAATATCGGGATAAAAAGTATCCTATGTTCATAACCACGCTATCTGTGTACCAAATTTCATCCAAATCCGTTCAGTAGTTTCGGAGACTATTCAATGCAAACAAACAAACAATCAAATATTTCCTCTTTATAATATTAGTATTGATAGACACAAACACAAACAAAACAAGGAAACGAAAATAAAAATAAAAAACAGGTCCTACCTCAGCTGTGTTGCCATGACACTAGAAGTGTCACAGCAACGCTGGTATTCTGACAGGACCTAGTGATGCGTGGTTAATGCGGACACACTAGTATTATTTGAAATATAGAATAAACGAAAAACTATATTAAAATAAGAGTAAGAAAAAACACAAACAAATCAAATAATCTATGAAATAACAAAAATAAACAATTTAAAACAAACCATGTTATACACTCGATTACGAAGTTCACCGGGGTCATCTAGTGTATATTATAAAAATAAATTGCTGTGCGTTAGTCTGTTGATAAATTTATTTGAAACGGCTAATCCTCGATTTTTTTAAATGCTTTTGGTTACATACAGTCATGTTAGAACACCAAGAAGACTAGCCGGCGGTGCATACGCACCATGTCAAAATCGCTCGACACTTTTCTCGCCTAAGCACACTGTCTGTCCCGTTCCATCTCGTGATATGAGCGGGAAAAACATCGCGAGATAAGTGTCGACAAAAAACCGCGGTGCTCATGCTCTGGCTGCTAAAATGAAAGCTGCAAAACCGCATGCACTCAGATGTATTTCAATCGTGTGTAGCTGATAGAGAGCACCCGCGAGCGCTTGGAGAGCGGACCACAGGAATGGATGGCGGGCTACGAAGCGGACAACCGCGCGCTGCTGCGGTACCTGCACGGCTGCTGCCTCGCCGCCATGGGGCTGCCGCTGCTGGCCCTGGACACGCTTCACTCCGTGTTCCAGTGAGTATGTGCGGCCGCTGCGGTCCTGCACGGTTGCTGCCTCGCCGCCATGGGGCTGCCGCTGCTTGTCTTGGACACGCTCCACTCCGTGTTCCAGTGAGTATGTGCGGCCGCTGCGGTCCTGCACGGTTGCTGCCTCGCCGCCATGGGGCTGCCGCTGCTGGTCTTGGACACGCTCCACTCCGTGTTCCAGTGAGTATGTGCGGCCGCTGCGGTCCTGCACGGTTGCTGCCTCGCCGCCATGGGGCTGCCGCTGCTTGTCTTGGACACGCTCCACTCCGTGTTCCAGTGAGTATGTGCGGCCGCTGCGGTCCTGCACGGTTGCTGCCTCGCCGCCATGGGGCTGCCGCTGCTGGTCTTGGACACGCTCCACTCCGTGTTCCAGTGAGTATGTGCGGCCGCTGCGGTCCTGCACGGTTGCTGCCTCGCCGCCATGGGGCTGCCGCTGCTGGCCTTGGACGCTCCACTCCGTGTTCCAGTGAGTATGTGCGACCGCTGCGGTCCTGCACGGTTACTGCTTTGCCGCCATGGGGCTGCCGCTGCTGGCCTTGGACACGCTCCACTCCGTGTTCCAGTGAGTATGTGCGGCCGCTGCGGTCCTGCACGGTTACTGCCTCGCCGCCATGGGGCTGCCGCTTCTGGCCTTGGACACGCTCCACTCAGTGTTCCAGTGAGTGTATGCGGGCCTGCAAGGCTTCTGCCTCGCCGCCATGGATGCAGCACGATATACGTTTGTATTTTTTGGATTTATTCAATCATTTGAATCTTATACTTAGATGTTTATCACATGCGCCTGACGGTACTTTTTTTCATGGGAATACGGGGGTTCCCACCGGCGCGCCGGCGTCGCAGCGCCCCAGGCAGGGGTTAAAGCGAATTCCGTAGAGTACTGTTAATCTTACGCCCTTACCAAGTGTACTAAAACGCTCTAAATTAATAACCTACGTGTGATACGGATTGAGCTATCTGAGATTGTTGCCTACGTACTGGGTTCGTAGCCTAGCAACTGTCGTTATTTTGGTCATATCCTGGGCAACAATCTCAGAGAGCTCTATCCATATCTACAGATAGATTATTAATTTCGAGCGTAAGTATGATTTTGATTTCGTTTTTAACAGGCTCAAGAATGACATAAAAGAAGACACTTTCCTGCTGCCGTATTCACTCGCTGAGATGGCAATGTGCCACTACCAACTCGGCAACAAAGATCGCGCGATACAAATGCTGCACGACGCCAGGTTTGTGATATTATCATTATATTACACATTTGAGAATCATTTTTATTCAATCTTTTCATCATCAGCAACCACCAGGACGACGACAACGACTAACCAGGACCCAATTCTATTGCAATTAAATTGCTAACTAAGTACTATATCTGCAACCGAGACCAACAGTTCCGCAAGGCTAGGTCCAGTAAACGGCAACTGCAGCTTACAGAATATGACAAACGATTTCATGCAACTGAACTTTAAGACATAACTCAACGCCTTGCGTCTTAAAGTTCAAAATCGATTGGAGAATTTGCATAGCCTGGCGACGTATTTTTGAATCATCTGAATTACTATTCGCATACGGAATCGCAAGATTCGCATGCAAATGTTAAAAACAGTATTTTTGAAATATTCACGCGGCCAATGTGACGACTGACTCACCATAGGTGGTCGTTTCTCTTCAAAAAATAATTCATAGTAGAATTTTTTTAGCACATTAAACGCCATATCAGGCGATGTTGTGCGACACCTAACTTTAAGAAAGGTCCAAATAAATAATAATATCGTTTTTCATCCATTGTATGATAAAATAAGTTCTTTTGAACCACTGTTCTTTTGGCACTGGAACAATAATTATATCAAAGAAATATTAATATTTTTTTATATAAACACCATTTTGAGCAGTGTTGTCCGAATCGGGCCTCCTGCGCAAACGAGGGTCCTTTTGCGTCGCAGGGTTAGTCTTTTATCGGGCTAAACTAAATATAAGACAATGGTGGCAATTCGGTTGTGCACACGACTAAACTAAACTAACTTAAAAATTCTATAATTTAAATCAAGTTTTAGTCTAAAGCTATTCCGTTGGACACGCCAATCTAAACAAAGAAAATATTTTGACAGAACTAAAGTTCGACTAATTTGAGTAGTCGTAAAAAAAATGTGTCTTTTTGTAGGACAGGCGAAGACATTTAGCCATACTGCCAATTCTCAAGTATTATATAGCCCCGAGAACAGGTTGGCCGACCATGGTCGGCGACCATGACCAATACCATGACCATGACCATCGTACATTGACACTTTATTATTATTATAAACGTGAAAGTGCGTTTGTTTGTTTATTTGTCCATTTTTCACGTCAAAACGGAAATGTAAACATTTTGCTAACCCGTCTAAGTTAGTTAAGACATCGCCGATATTTTAAGATTAGCACAAAAGGGCAGAAACCCAGTGCCATAAAGCTCAATAAAAAAGTGATTATTTAAAAAGGGATTCCGAGCTATAATTACTGTTGTCATATTGTTTTCATACCTTTCCGTCCAATCCATAAGAGCTGCTATCACGAAATCAGCCATTTTTAACACAGAGAAAGCAATAACTACGTATTTGAAATCCTAAATTACATTAATCGTCACCAGTTTTTAAGCTTTCTAAATTAAGTTTGACACTTCTAATATAAGTATATTTTTGGGGTAAATTGTGTACAACAGAATAGCAAAAAGCTAAGTTGAACGACTAACCACCTTTGGTCCTGTCAAACTTAAACTAAGTTTACTCCAGTCCTTTGCCGAATAGCAAAACCCAGTTTGACAGCACTAAACCTAAATTAAGTCTAGTTTAGTCTAATTGGTGCTAGCCGAATCGATACCAATATAATAACTAAGGGTAAAGAACGAAAGAAAAAACTTTTATTCGTCTAAGAAACAGTTTTACACATTGGTAACAAAGAACACGAGTATTACCCGAAATGGTTTCCGACCTCAGCTTGTGTCACATATTGATGTGACGCTGGTAATTATTAGCACCATCAGTAAAATGCGTCATTGTCGTCTCTTGCAACTTTGCTTAAATAATTGAATAGCCCTAGCAATTTTTACGACAACGAATGCGTCAGTTATACTGCAGTTACACTCGCGTGCGAGACGCGAGTCCGGATGTCTGAGATCAGTCCTGCAAATTCATCTATTTCAAACCAAGTCACTCATACAGAATATCTATGTTCTCGTATTAACCTATTTTCGTATGCAATATACAGATTAAGTAAAATTGTCGACCAATCAACATTATTAATTACTTACCACAGTCACGTTAAATCTATCCTAAAGTATGGCATCATTTTTTGTGGCAATTCTACCGAAAAATAGTTTTCAGAGCTCAAAAGAAATGTGTTAGAGCTATTTGTAAATTAAGCTTTAGGCATAGTTGTCAACCACACTTAATAAACCTGAATATTATGACCTTACCTTGTTTCCTCCCAGTAAAACTGCCCTGCTTAATAAAAGCATATTTGGTATGGCACCGCGACTTTATAATCATTTACCAGAAAGTCTTAAAGAGATGACTAATGTCGAAGGCTTCAAAACTCAACTAAAGAAATTACTAATAAAAAAAATCTTATTATACAGTTGACGCATATTTAAGAGATAAATTTTAATTATTCTAATGTAACATATTTATTATTATTTAAATCAACATGACATTTTTTTCTTCATTGTATTTTGACATTAGTTTGAAAGTATAAGTGTGAAGTTTAGGTTGAAGACAATATTTAACTACCATTTTAAAGTCAAATGACTTATAGATGTGTAGTACTACATCTTTTAACTGATAAATTTAATAAGTATAATTATTTTATTGTTATTACGATTTTCATATGACTTTGTATTACAATTTGAATTTACCTAATGTTGCATGTCAAAAAGGACAATTACGGCTGGACAATTTTATTGAGATGTATGGATCTATGTAAACCTGTATTCACAATAAAGAATATTTGATTTGATTACGATAAAGTCATGTAAAAAATATGCTAGGTAAGTTTTTATCAAAGCTATATACAGAATGGAAATTTAAAACGGGGCACGAAGGGCAGGTACCTTAAACGATGTAGATGCATGAAAACGTTCTTAGAAAACCATCCTTAATTTTTTGAGAAAATTTTAACTGCATTCACCGATTCTGAAAAAAATGTACAGTCAGCAGAAAAATAAAGTTTTCAAAAAGAATCCTCATGAGAAACAGGATCAATTACCATCAAAACAAATATTTTTGAAAACGCATCATCATTCTACTGACTGTACATTTTTTCAAAATCGGTAAATGCAATTCAAATTTTCTAAAAAAATTAAGAATGGTTTCCTATGAACGTTTTCATGTAGCTACATCGGTTAAGATACCTGCCCTTCGTGTCCCATTATAAATTTCCACCCTATATATATCATGCCAACATAACTTTAAGTTTTATCTTACTAATAATATAAATGCGAAAGTATGTCAGCTTCTTTTGTCGTTCGGTAAAATCGATAAAAACTACTGGAAAAGTATGACAGATTCGGTATTTTAATACTTTGCCAGCAGTTTTTATCGATTTTACTAGACATCAGTACTTTTGTACTGATTATGAAGAATTATATTGCAGAAAATTAGCCTATGTATTAAGCCAGGCTATCTTCTATCTGTGTATTAAATTTCATCCAAATCGGTTCAGTAGTTTTTTAAAGAGTTACTAATAAAGAAACCGACGTACTTTTAAAATTATAATATTAACAGGATTAAACTTAAAGTTATGTTGGCATTTTATTTGGCTTTAAAAAAGCTTACCTAGCATATTTTTTTACATCACTCTAGCATATTTTGAAGGAGATGAATTATCAACACTGGACTACTTTGACTCCACCCGCCGCTCCAGACGCGAGATGACGCGAGGTGAGGAGGCCGTTTAAACTCTCGCCTTGCGTCACATCGTCTCGCAGCACTCGCACACGAGTGTAATTGCCGTATATAGATTTTAAGTCAATGGTTTCCATTCGAAATGAATAAAAATAAACAAGTGCTAACTGAATAATTTATCTGATGCATGTAGTCCACTGCATCAGGATTTTTTCCTGACGGAGAATAAAGCTGTCAGTTTCTTCTCCGTCCGGAAAAAAATCTGATGCTTATAGTCTTAGTCTTATAGCCTTAGTCCAAATAAACGAGATATGGAAGTTTGTCATGGTCTTACTTAGTAAAAATATTTTGTTATGACTTTCAGGAAGAAGTATTCGGGTTACTCCCTTGAATCACGGCTTCATTTTCGTCTCCACTCCAAGATGCAAATTGTCAAAGGTAGCAGCGAGTAGGCTGAGCTATCCGGAATACCAGCGGTCATAATCTAGGCACTATACCTATTGGACACACTGATATAGAATTACCCCCGTTTTTTTAGGTTCACTAACCTATAAAATTCATCTATATTAAATACCTCGAAAACATTTTGCAGAATTCATTATAACGAACATTTGTGTGGAAGCAACACTGAAATTAAGAAAAAAATAATATTAAAAACAAGTCTTCTAAAATGTTCCATAAACGGTTTTACCACTAATTACGAGTTTTGCAATTGGTTTTGTGGATTCTAGTATATACCCATAAAATAACGTTGTATAAATACGCCGGACCGAGTATGAAAGACATAATCTTAGCGGGCCATATCATACTGGTAGCTGGGCAAAGCGGAAAGAGGTTCGTTTTGCTTCGCCTGACTAGTGACTGGTAGGAATTACCAGCCCGCTAATGCCGTTAGTTCGCAACATAAGATAAACGCGCTCGCGAACAGAAAATCTTTTTGCGATTAGGTTTATTACTACCTTTACCTAATTTTGAAAATGTCGAAACTATTAGTAAGACTTGTTACTAAGTTAGTCGCAGTACTAATTTAGGCAGTAAAGTGCGACCAACGACGTCACCTATAACATAAATTATTTATACATTGCTTGTGTCCGTCGGATATAGAATAAATATTACTATTATAAAAGGGCTATTGGAAATTTGTTAAATGTCCTGTTATTATAAGTGGAAAGTTAATAGGTTAATAATGTTTACAGTGTTATAAGGTGGCATTGTATAAGAGACTACTTAAATAAATAAAAGTTACCCTTTTTGTCAATGATGATGAGTCTAGACTTAAATTATTGAGGTCATGCATAGTATGATGACTGTTTTTTATCTGATCTTGGGAAAATAAAAAGAAACTTATAACTTGGTATAGTAAGTATATTTTTTAAAGATGCATTTTTGTTTCTGTCGTACAATTTTATAATAATGTAGAAAATAGTTATGTTAAAAATATGGTGTATAAGTACCGATACTACACTTGTCAGCAAATCGAGCCACTGGGTTATTTTCATACAAAGACACTCACTTTACAATGTCATTATTCAAAACGTATAAACAGTTATGAAAACATTTGTACCTCGATCTATGAGTCAAATACACGACTTGCGAATAAAAGCGACAAAAATTCAAGAAAACTTTCAGTTTTTGTGCAGTTTTCTTAAATTTCTGGAGTATGTTTGTATGAAAAAAACGTAGTGGCTCGAATTATTTGCTGGCAAGTGTATATATATTTTATAAATTTGTATTTTGACGAATCTAATTTACAAACATTTTGGGTAGGTGAGGCCAGCGAGCGCCGATTATCGTGTTACTATTAGTATTATTAATTTAAGTAAATATAAAACCGGTCTAAAATACCATCTGGCATGTAGAAAATATCAATGGAATCAAATATTTAATTCGCAAATCGATTCCCAAATTTGATTTTAGTAGTTAATACCAAAGAACAGCAATTATTATAATCAATTGGCTGGTGAACACTAAACATGCATTTTATAGCAGTAGGTACTTATTGAAAATAGTATGATTGAACTCGCAGATATACAAAGAAGTTTGATTTCGAGTACAAAATGATTTTTAACTTATATGTCACATTATATAAAATTAATGATAAACGGATGTATAACAAAAAGTCGTCGTTTTAAATAGTAAATAAGCTTTGTTCATTAAACTTACCATGGTTTTTTTGTATTAGTTTGCCTTTCTTGTTAACAATTCAAAGACGTTATTATAAAACAATATTATACTGGTTCAAGAAATTCAAGAAACGTCATTATGCTTCCTAACCAGTTTAAGAAATTTTAATTTTTATTAAAAAGGATATTGGGCGAAAACAGTTCAAATGCTCACCACCAACGAGAACTATGAAACTCGGTAGTCCACTAAATACTGAGTAAGTTTTACTAAGACAGTTCAATAAAATAAGCTGTCTGTAAAAGATTACGAATAGTTCAATCAAAATGGGCAAAGTAGTATGAGACTTGGTTCAAATGTCTACCACTACGTGTAACCTAGGTACAATCGGGGAACTTCCCGGTTGACCAGTAAAGTTTTGATGGGAAACGTTTTCTCGGAAAGTACTAAGGGCAAAGAAATAATTTATTATTCAATTGAAATACCTGTTAATGTTCTATTATTTGTGATATAAACGTTTTCTTTAAAACTATTACTTTTTTAAATAAAGCTCCCTAGAAAAACTCTACTGGTGAACCGGGAAGTCGGGAAACTTCCCGGTTCGTACGTAGCTACAAAATGTTGAGTAACTTTTAAAAAGTCTGTTTTTACTATACTGTCTTTCTTAAAAGTATTATTTATTTGTTCAATTTTCGAGTTACGTAGGTCTCGTTGGTGTTGGATATTTGGACCAAGTCCCTTACTACTTTGCCCGTTTCTTTTGCTTCTTCAGTTAACCAAATGCTTTGTATTCATAGTAAATATTTTTCGAGCAACGGTTAATTCAAATATTTGTGGAACAACAAAGCCGTTGCTAAAAGTCTATTTAAAATATGTTTCTTTAACTTAAGTGTTATTAAGATAGCAAAGTCAAAATTGTGATTCTGACCATATTTAGGGCTGATACAATTTTATAAATTTTATTTTTCGTTACAATCTCGAATAATGTTGTTGTTTTTTACTTATTACTTCACTTTTACTCTTATGTAAATAATTAAAGCAGTCATGATGGATGTATTTTAAACAATCAAGTAAGTTCCATTATAAGTCGTAAAATAGTATCTAAAGCTTTAAATGTATGATCAGGGGATGGTCACCATTTATAAATAAGAAATCATCAAGTTTCATTCTCCGAATAGGGGCATAATAAAAAGGCAATTGATTGGTACGTTGCCCAAGCTAGAAGTGTTGTGGGCAGTACAACCAACTGCAAGCTTGAAGCACGAATCTCCACGTTGTATATTTAAAATCTTGAGCGATTGCAAGCGCAATGAATCTTAGGTACGCGTCTGAAGCCACCTAAAGGCCGTACAGGGGTCTCCTGCCATCTCTTAGCGCAGTATTGTCTCAATCCTAACATGTACGACGCTCAGTTTTATTTCCGCTAGAAGTTTTGTTACGTCTTCGCTCAATCATCGCCTTCACGATGTGAAGTGTGTCAAAATTTTACAACTTCAATTTGTTCCAACAAAATTGTACCACATTTTACTTTGTGAAGGTTGTGGTATGAATGAAAACAAAACGTGCCTTCTTAAGACATGATGGTTTTCTAAACGTTGATGGTTGGTACCTGGGGCCCTCTGTCTCTGAATATCATATTCTCAATATACCATAAAACATCATAATCGCAAATCATCGTATTCTCAAAATATCATTTTCGCAAAAAAAAACATATTCTCGAAACACCACATTCGCAAAACACAAGATTCTTAAAACCTCCTATTCGTATTTTATTACATTTTGTTACCTGTGTGTACCGTTATTGACATTTTTTTTGTGTATTTCCGTTGCCCCCTAGACCGTTTTCAAATCAAGGGTATACTGATGTACCTAATTTAATACAATATTTTTTGCCGTCATTGTCCCCAAACGCTGCCCCCATTAATGTATTGTAATTTTTAAATTATGCCCGTTGTCTCATTACATTGCTATGAAATAAGTTGTCTTTATTACATTGCTATGAAATAAAAATAAAACTAGGAAAGTAACGGGAAAGTATTTAAACGCTGCCGTGTTCTACCGATTCATCAACAAAAACTGTCAAATTGACTTGTAATAAAATTTTGATTTTAATATGTATGTATGCTAGTCTATAAGGTATTTATTGTATGGGCCATCAGATGCCTGAAATAAATGTTTAATAAATAAATGGTTAATAATAATAACGGAGTTATTTAAATTGAAGTAATGAATCTTTGATTATGGCAGTAGGTAGCGCTGGCACCAAAGAAACAATAAATGGCATAAAAATGTATCCAGCTCCTGGTTAGTTATAATGCCCTGGTACTTTTGGTTCAATACATAATAATGTCGTTTCAAACTTATCTCAAAACTCTAGTGCAGTTGGTCTAAGGGGCAAAAATTTGACCCGCGGTATTGCTTATTAGTTGCATATTTAATTAAAGTTTATTTCATAAAAAATATGTTTAAATAAAATGTTTGTCTTTCCAAGCTCAATATCAGCATACTAAGGCCGGTTCCACCACTTACTAATAAGCTCTGGCTTACTTATTCGACAGATCATTTACAGTTGTAATATGAAAAATATGTCAAATAACTGCCACTTAAGCTATTCAGGGGTGCAATTGCGTAAGGTAATCGTATTAATTCATACAGACAGTTCATATCGTATTCAATCGGCTGCAATTTGTATGAAATGACATTTATTATGATACAATATGAACTGTCAAATGAATACGATATACTTTACGCAATTCCATAGCTGAACTTTTCAGTAAGTGGGGAAACTGGCCCTAAACACCTCTTTTTGGCCTAAACTCAAATTTCGTTTGAGCCTTCTGTCTCAGAATATTATATTCTCAAAACATCATAATATAAAGTAGATTATGTTGAGGACTATACTTTGAATGTGGTATCATAAGAATGTTGTGTTTTAGTCCGAGCGGTACAGCCTGAAATTTAATGAAATCCTGCAAATGGTGTTAAAAGCATGAAAATCGGCACGATTGCTCTTTAGGGCGTTTTAAACGATTTGACCCGTAGCACCATAAAAAAACATTGATAGGAGAGAAATTATTACGTCATATTTTTTTGTATGGGAAAAAAAATTGTTCTGAAACCTATCGTATGTGGTATCAAATGAAAGCTCTTTTTGTGCTGATTTCAAAAATGTATCACATCATTGCATTTTAGTCATATATTTTTAATTAAAATTAATGTCAATTTCAAAACATACCATGCTTGAGGCCCTCCAGATACGACACGTTTTAATATTTTTTTGTAAAGTATAGCTCAAATGATTCGTAATAGCCTCATATCAAACCCTAAGGAATCAATTTGGAAAAAATTACGGTATTTCAAAATTGCTTTCTTGGGGATAGAAATGAGGATATTACGTATCATTTGATGCATACTTTAAAATTTTCATAAAAAGACATATTATTATAATGAAAATGTATGATATATTTTAAGAATTGGCATAAAAAGACCTTTCATTTGATACTACATTTGATACCTTCAAGATCAAGATCAAGATTTTTTTTTCCTTCAATACAATAGGTGGTCCACACGGAAAAAAAATGTTCTGAAACTATATCAATAACCTATATCACAAAATGACATTTTCATTATAATGCTTTAATTAAAATTAAAATAAGTTTCATACATTTCATACATAACATACCATGTTTGGGCTCCTCCAGATACAATACTGTTAAATATTTTTTTGTAAAATATTCATCAAATGATACGTAATATCCTCATTTTTAACCCCAATAAAGCAATTTTGAAAATTATTGAGTTTTTTTTTCTGCTTTTTTGACGATGAAAAATAATAAAAAATACTTACCGTAAAAAAGATCCAAATTAATTCCTTGGGGTTTGATATGAGGCTATTAATGTATCATTTGAGACAAACTTTACAAAAAAATATTGCAATGTATCGTATCTGGACGACCTCAAACATGGTATGTTTTGAAAATTACATTAATTTTAATTAAAAATGTATGACCAAAATGCAATGATGTGATACATTTTTGGAATTAGCACAAAAAGAGCTTTCATTTGATACCACACACGATAGGTTTCAGAACAATATTTTTTTCCCGTACAAAAAAATGATGTTATAATTTCTCTCCTATCAATATTTTTTTAAAGTGCTACGGGTAATTTTTTTTAAATGCCCTAAAGATCAATCGTGCCGATTTTCATGCTTTTAATACCATTTGCAGGATGGTTTTGGTGTACCACTTCTAGATCTATTTTACGAATGTGGTGTTTCGAGACTATGATGTTTTGCGAAAATGATATTTTGAGAATATGATGACTTGCGATTATGATATTTGGAGAATATATTTTTATTCAATTATTTTCGTCCTTTTTTAATTTACGACGTATGGCACCGACTTCAAACACGATAGGTAAGTGGCTAGATGGCTAATCAATACTAGGAGCAGCGGTACAGTATTTTAGAATCGTTCGAATTATATTCGCATGCGAATCATGCTATTCCGTATGAGAATGTAATTCGAGTTATTCTAAATACGAATCCAGGAATGAAAATCGCTCACTATGTGTCAAGTAAAATTCAATCAAACGAAAATATTGTTACATCGAAGCTGTTATTATTTTGACTGTGTATGTGTAATGTATGATTAATCATAAGCCTAAGTGACGAATTTATCTCTCACAGAGTAGTCACGTTTCTTTATCATTCTTCCCTCATATATTTAAACTATTTTTGTAATACATGTCTGATTATTTCGAATATTTTGAATAAAGTATTAAAGGAAATTGTAGTATATTTGCAATATTTGTTTGTTTGTACCAATTCACACTCGTTCTTTAATTTAGGGATGTAAGTACAATATCGATTCGATTAATCGATTACTCTCTCGTAATTTTTCTTGGAATAGATCGATTAATGTAAAATTTAAATAATCGATGCAATTGATTTTTTATGCCGAGTAACCGATATTTGACGACCTACCGTGGCGTCAGTTAAAAGATCATTTACTACACAAAGGACGACTGAGGAACTATTCAATGAGGACAAAATTCTCTGTAGCGTTATATCGCTTGGAAGAAATTTTTCTCTTTCTTTTTAAATAATTACCGTTGCATTTGTTTTCCTATTTTGATAGGTACAATCGGGGAACTTCCCGGTTGATCAAAAGTACTAAGGTTAAAGAAATCAATTATTTTTTAATGAAATACCTGTTAGTTCTATTATTTGTGATAACACGTTTTCTGTATAACTACTACTTTTTTTAAATAAAGCTCTACTGGTCAACCGGGAAGTTCCCCGACTGAACTAGTGAAAAAGAAGTTATTAAGTATTTTTTAATATTTTTTCACATATTTCTAAAAAAAAACAAATAATACGCGAGTCTGACTGCATGACTGACACAAACTCAGTGTCAGCCATGTTTACTCGACTCGCGATTTTGTACGTACCTATTTTTAAGAAAGGGAGGACATATTTGGGGTCAGCTTCTAAACCCAATACAAGACCAAGTCCTGCTGAGAGCAATTATTGCTCTCAAGCTTGGACGAATTAACATTCGTCCAAGCTCTCAAGAGATGGTTTCGCCTTCTGTCTGTCCTTTTTGGTGAATAGAAATCTTCTACACCGATTACATCAGTGCATAAAATGCATGATCTACAATAAAAAAAATGTTACACATGCTTTCCAACAATCACATAGATCACTTGGTATCACGAATGCTAACCACTACTTGACTTGCCTGTCATACATAGCAATGACAAGTCTTTCTAATAGGTATTGGGAAAGCCTCCTCTACCTTTCCTTTTTATGACATATTTGAATCCCTCCGTTGCAGTGGGATAAGCAGCCCAAGCTTCGAAAGCACTTAAGAAGTGGTATCACAGTGTCCATCGTTCCAGCAGCGCCACGGTCTCCGATTTGCTTGAAAAAAAAAACACCATTTAGGCCAATTTTTTACCAGACGGGAAAAAATACGTTTGATTTTTTCCCCCCACTGGATCCGAAGAAGAGAACGACGTCGTTCTGGCAGCGCCACGCTATATCTCATTAATTACAATAATAAATCTGATTAGACACAGATTTTTGCCTTTTTTCCATTTCACACAAGCTAACATCCACCCGTGAATGTCGACAGATTCAGGAGTAATCGTGGGTCATTTGTGGCGCTGCTGGAACGACGTCGTTTCAGCAGCGCCACGGCTGAATCTCAGGAATTCGATTTTTTTACTGGGATCTGTGCCTGCATATTTAGTGCCCGCATCATAAGGCACGGCAACTATTGAATTTCTACATTTCATCGTGGATTAAGGATTTTGGTTTTTTATAGGCATCGAAAAATTATAACCTCAAAAAAAATGTTTTTGCTCTTACGCCTTTAATTGATGTATTAAATAACATTCGTGCATTCTCTTATCTCCCTATAAAGGGAAAAAATAAACCACTATCGCAGGATTCACTGTTCCAGAGAAATCTAGGTTTACAATTTGTTCATACATTTAGGCATCGTTCCAGCAGCGCCACACCCAATACAGCATGTTCCCGGGCACCAGTGACCAAACTGAGCATGCCAATATTTAGTGCTACCATAGCGAACACGGAAAAAAATCTGATAACGAGTATAACACAGCTATTTTCCGAGAAATGAGCCTTTGATTCAATATGCCATACAACTGGTACATTCGAGTGGAACAAAAATTCTTTAAACAAAGAGTTTAATCTAAATATTCCTTATTCTTGTCGTTTTAATGATATAAAAAACTAAAATAATAAAAAAGGGAGTATTATAGTTAATTCAAAGTTATTTAAAGTAGGAATATATTGTTAAGCCGCGTACTTATTAGGAGATAAATGTCGCGCGACTCGTGTCCCGGAAGATGTCGGGCGACTTCGTGCGACGTTGCCACATTTCGCCCGACATGTACCGCGATATCGCGCAACATGTATCTATCTTGTTACCCATTTGAATAAGTAAAGTCACAGAGTGTTGACGTGTGGATTTCACAAACACTAAGATCACCGTATACACTTGTTTTGTATGTACTTCCTAGTCCACAATCTTCTCTTTTTCTTCATTTTCATTTTTGAAAGATTAATTAAATAAACTGCACTACACAACATTACCTCATCCGGCGACATCATAGGATCGCCTAAACTGATGTGGACGGCGACAAGATATCGAGCGACGTAGGACGATGTACCGCGATGTCTCCGAAGACAAATGTCGCCTAGTGAGTACGCGGCTTTACTTACGAATAACAAAAAAAACGATTCGGTAAATGTTGAGATTGACATGAGATCTCATGAGATACAAGCCAAAGACAATTTAAAAATAAAGATTTATGCCACGTTCCGAAATCCAATCATAGGTTGTGAAATCTCACTCAGCCTAATAATATAAAATTCTTATAACAAACAGTTTAATCTTATTGTATCTTATATGTTTTTTATGATTCAATTAACTAAAATAATATAATAAAACCAAAACGTAAGTATAAAATGTAACAAAAAAGTCAATAGTGCGATTCGGAACGCAATATGACATATTTTTAGGTATTAAATTAAAAAAGTACTTTACCGCGCTAGGCCGCAAAATGCGATTTTTTACGCGGAAACTGAATGCCAAATCTTCCTTTTCCGAGCGTGTGAGGTGAAAAATAAATTCACTTGTGTAGGTAGTGGAATAACTTTCAGATTGAAAAATATAAATATAATATACAACGTATTAGGTACTTAACACTTTCGCGGACAGTGAACGAGACACAATAGAATTTTTATTGTTATGACTGCTATAGCCGTTCAGTGTCCGGGAAAGGGTTAACGAAGATGCACTAGCTTGGCACGGGAGAAACTGGTGTTTTTTTTTTCCCGTGCCAATATGAACCCACAGTTCTTCAAGTTGTGGCAATTGTGACACATGAAAGTGCAAGAACAACAACATCCAGTGTCCACTGTACGGACCATCCGATCCTCATTGGGCCCGCGTGAGGGTGAGTCAAGGCACATTTCCTTATCCGTTAGAGTAGACAATAAAATTGTTGATGATAGACGAAGATGAAATAATGAAAAGTACACATCAGTCAAACAACACTAACAGAATGACAATAATAAAAATGGCAAAATTATATACAGGGTATACAAGACAGATAACGCTACGGAAGAAAATGATAAATTTGAATCACCAAAAAGGACAGACAGTTGGAAAACTTACCACCAACCAAAGACGCCCTGCGAAACCATCTCTTGAGAGCAATTTATCAGGGAGGACATATTTGGGGACAGCTTTTAAACCCAATACATGACCAGGCATCCATGTCCTGCTGACTGGAACTGGGCCAAAAATAACGATACCTCTGGGGTTCAAAGGTCGTAAAGGACATTTTGGCGTAAATGAGATTTTACACAGTTTTACTCAGAATTAAATTCTCTATCGTTAATAAGTAAATTCTCTATAGTAAATTCCTTTCTCGAAATTCGCAAAAAAGATGCCTTTACGTCCTATGATATCCGGCATTCTAATCAGAATTTATTGTGAAAAGATGAATGTAAATGACATTTAAGTACCAAAACGTAGTACCTTGGTAGTAAAGCAAAAGTTAACACTAGCTTTTAGGGCGTAAATTGTATATACCTACATTTCCAATTGTCCTATACGACCTAAGCTTGCAAATGTGAATATAATCAAATTTATGTAAGTAAAGGCTATCGTCGGTAAGAACTGTCATATACACCATTATAATATTAAAACAAAATAGACAGTAACTGTTGTCCTTTACTACCTAATTTAGTTTAAGTTATGGACATTCACTAAGGTCATTCATTATTCGAAACTCAGTATTTTAACTTGATTGAGCAATATAGAAAACGCTGGTTTTATTGGAAACGTCAAGGTATAGTTTTTTCTTTATAAAAGGGTACAAAATAGACGATTAGATACAAAAGGAATAGACAATACAAAAGTATCAGCGCCGCTCGAAGGAGTCTACACGTAGGGCAATGGTCAGAGATGAAACGTACTACACTCCTTGCGTGGATCACCCAGTAGATACTGCTGCCGCAACTGATTCACCACCATTTCAGTGCGGCAATGAGCTGCCTTGACGTGGTATAACTGCACCAGAAGCCGAACTGCTGTGTTTTTACCATCGACCAATAAGAGTGAGCTTCACGTTTCCCTGAGCATCAGTAAATCACCAATAAGCAACCGCGACGTATGCCTGTTCGCTGGCGTCTGAGAGAACATGAAGTTCACACTTATCGAACTGACTACCCTTGACATGATAAAAACGAAGGATTTGATACTGTTAGCTTTGAAACGTATCCTTTGCGCCATATGGTTTGAAACATTATACGACCAGGGACTATAACTGGTGCAAGGATTCCGAGGGGGTAGTATATTCGCATAACGTACGAACTGTTCGCTTTGTTAATTTGTCTGGAGATAATGGAATTTCCGACAAGGTATACTAAACGTTATAACGTCATTAGCAGGTTACCAAGTCAACCCTAAAGTCTGCGCACTGCTGTCGGAAAATCACTAAGCATATATCTTCTATCGTTGGATTAAGCAAAAGGTCCTTTGGTAGAAGTGCCAATGTTGCTTGTTCGTTGGACACCCAACCTCGCATCTCAAAACCCGCGTGTTTATGGACGGATACCACATCGGCAGCTAAGCGTGCCGCTTTCTCGACAAAATTTACGGAGCCTATGTAATTATCCATATAATGATAGTCTGTGATGGCAGCTGCCGCCTTAGGGTGTTGCTGTCTCCAATCGTTTACGTTCTTATTTTCAACAAAAAGTGCAGCACAGGGACTTGCTTGAGGCAGTACCGAACATCATGGACGACATTCAATATGTCCTAATGGGTTCTTTAGGGTTGTCGCGCCATAATAATTGTTGCACGTCTCTCTAATTTCAACTTGCGGAAACATTTCGCGTACGGTGATAGCAACCTCTCTTTCTCTAAACCGAAAAATAATCCCTAGAAGAGGTGTTAATAGGTCAGGTCCCGGAACGAGTAAAAAATTTAGACTAACACCCTGACATTTCACCGCTGCATCGTGTACCACGCGTAGCTTACCAGGCTTGTACCCTCAAAGTGAGGGAGATACCTACCTGCATTTCAGATTGCTCTGAAACATCCTCACAAGGTTTAACATAGCCTTTATCGAACATTGCGTGTACATTCTGACGATTCAACTCTGCATAGTCACTGTCTTTGGACATTTTTTTTTTTTTCGAGAATACGGAACCTTGAAAGCCCGAGCAGGTAGCTATCCGGAACATTCGAAACACCAGGACGCCAGAGGAGACCGACTTCAAACCGCCCCGAGGGTAACCTTCGTGTGGTGTTCTCTAGAACCTTTAGAGCGTGTTCGTCATTCGCGCTCCTTACCTCTCGCCTCGTAATACCTATAGCCTCAAGCTTATATTGTTTTTTGATGAGCGATTCGAGCAAATTTTCAATGTTACACTCAGAATTTTGAACGTGGTTAACAAACTCTACTGGTCTAGTTTTATTAGACGAAAAGCCGAATAAAACCCAGCCTAACCCAGTATCAATAGCTAGGTACTGGTTGAGATTTTGTGCCCTTTCGTGTGCTCTTAGCTAATGTCCTATGCCAGTTATCGATACCTACTACAATAGTGGGTTTTGCGTCCTCGTAACATAAGACGTCGACTAAATCCCTTAAATGATCGAACTTGGAAATATGTTCGGTACGAACAGACTGACTTTTAATCCCTAAGCCCTTGATCGAACGCGCTTTACGTACTAGGTAGGTATCTACTGCGTGTTTACCCCGTTGTGTCTTTAGATAATCCGCTTTTTAGATAGAAAAATGAAACAGTACACAAACAATTACAGACAATATTACAATATACTTTTAGTAACTAAGCTTAATTACTATTTTAATCTTACTAAATACCTCAGATGGTGATCTTTTAAGACCAAATAAATAAACTTTTGTGCAGTAAAATAGATTTACGCTCTTAAGGATAGGATAAAAATTTGTATGGTGTAAAGGACAAATTATCGTGATTTTAGGGTCATAAAGGACATCCTATCTTCGTAAATACAGCTCTGGCCGAGTTTATCAATACTGTTGTAGAAAATACCCTAAATTCTAAGCAATTTCTTCCTAGTTTCCATTATAATAGCTCAAAAAATAAAAGAGATAGACACAAATTTATTGTTTTTTTTTCGTTTTTTGCTCCTCCTGTAAAGTTGCATTTTGTCCTTTACGACCATTGAACCCACAGGTATAGATAATGGCATATGGGAGCCTGTGTGAACCAACCAACCCCCAGCAGCCGCTCTGTTTGCATGTAATTAATACGATACAGATGCAAACAAAAATACATGAATGAAGTGCACCGAAATGTGTGGCTGCAGCGGAAACTGTTGATACCGTTTTATTACAGTACCGAACTAAAATTACACCTTTTTAATTATTTTTATCAAACAAAACCTTTTCTCTAAATTTTCAAGTAAAATAACTAATAAAACAATCGTGACTGACTGACAGAAAATGCATACTTAGCCTAAACGGCTGAACCAATAAGGCTGAAATTTTTCATACATTTTATGGTCCTTTAACGATGTTGGCGTGCACTAAGAAAGTATTTTTTATATTCCCACGGGATAGGGTATAAAACAGGATCTTATTGTAACCTAATTCCTCGCTGACGAAGTCGTAGGCGGAAGGCTAGTTCACACATATAATAAGTTGAAATTGTAGCGCAATTTTTTTTGTGGCTAGGTTTAGGTTTTACAAATTTGCCATTGAAATTGATACATTTCACATAAGTATAAATTTATATAATCTAGATAAACAGGGCTATTGACAGATATTTTTATTATAGAGTATAGCCTTGTGGTTTAACTGTAGGCATAGTTTTTGTAAAAAAAATACTTTTCTTTTTTACACATAACTCTTTATTTTTGTATGGATTAGTTAAAATATTGTTCTAGAAATGAAATACGGAAACGATACCAAACACGATCTATTTGCTCAATTTATGCAGATATCGACGTCATTGCCCACCCACCTGTAGGGCGGTGCCACGTGGCTACAGGGCTAAATCAACTCAGGTAACCACTAGGTGCGCATGTGCAAAGCGACTTCGCTTGTTGAAATTTTGCAAGCTTCCCATATAACTTTTCACCTTAAATACCCGGCTAGTGGTGTTATTTATTTTAAATATCGATTTTTCAATTAAATTATTATATTGGACTCTGTGTTCACACAGATCAGAAAAATCGCAAAATTTGCAATAATACTTTTTGAAAGCGCTTTAACGATGTTGGCGAGCACTAAGAAAGGTTTTTTTATATTCCCACGGGATAGGGTATAAAACGGGATCTTATTGTAAACTAATTCCTCGCGGACGAAGTCGTAGGCGGAAGGTTGGTTCACACATAAAATAAGTTGAAATTGTGAAACAATTTTTTTTAACAAATTTTCCTATGAAATGTATCAAATAAGTAGGTATAAATAGTAAGTAAGTAGTATTAATTTACATAATCTAGATAAACAGGGATTTATTATAGAGCATAGCCTTGTGGTTTAACTGTAGGCATAGTTTTTGCAAAAAAAAACTTATTTTTTACACATTACATTTTTGTATGGACGAGTTAAAATGTTGTTCCAGAATGAATTCCTCATCCCTAATTTATACGGAAACGATACCAAACGCGATCTATTTGCTCAACTTATGCAGATATCGACGTCATCACGGTAGATGCGATTTACCTCTAACCTCCCCCACCCACCTGCAGAGTGGTGCCACGTGGCTACAGGGCTAAATCAACTTAGGTAACCACTAGGCAAGCAAAGCGGCTTGGCTTGTTGAAATTTTGCAAGCTTTCCATATAACTTTTCACCCTACATACCCGGCTAGTGGTGTTATTTATTTTAAATATCGATTTTTCAATTAAATTATCATAGTGGACTGTGTGTGTTCACACATATCAGAAAATTCACAAAATTTGCAATAATACTTTTTGAAAGCGCATTAAACTTTGACATAAGTCATGGCCACTTAGATAAAAGATAATTTTGAAGTTCGAAATTTCCTGTGTCACTCCTTAGACAAAAGACATTCGATTAACTTGCTAATCTGGCTCGCAGTTGTAAGGAAAATAATAAACAGGAAGTGTTTTTCCAAGTTTTTTCAATATGAGTGAACAACTCAAGACTGTCTCTGCTATGAACAAGTTGTACATCGGAAACCTCCCGATTGAAGCCGACGAGGCAGCCGTGAGACAGCTATTTGCTGAACAAAACTTGACTGTTGCTGATATTTCGGTGAAAAGAGGTGGTTACGCCTTCGTTGATTTTCCAGATCAATCTGCTGCGGATCGTGCTATAGATAAATTACACGGTTAGTGGTTTTCTCTATTAAATACATGTAATAAATACTCTCTGACCGAAGCCTATGTCATAGTATAAATCTGTATGTCTGTACATGTCATCACAGCTTCTGAAACGGAACCGATTTCAACGCCGTTTTCTTTATTTTGTAAAAGATCAATTTGTGTTACTTAAACTTTATTTATAAGTAAGTACCTAAACTACCTTCATTTGTAGGTTAATAATAAATAACCTCGATTAGGAATCCTGACGCATATACAAACCTTCGCGGTTTTCTTGTGTTATGTCCGGTTTACATTATCTTAGTGTTTAGGAGAGTATTTAAGTAGAAACGTGTAAACGCTACTCGCTTTAGTACGGTTTAGTACGGTTCTACTTGCCTTTCAATTAGAATTGATTTTTATTTTTGTTTCCAGTGACATCCGAGCGCGTCACTATCCTCGTTACTTATCTGTGTGTAAACTGAACATTTTATGAGTACTTTATGAGAGTGCACAAGTGACCGTGACGCGTGCGTGTTGTTTGAATGATTAACTCGAATTATCAAACTTACGAGAATAAATTAATAAGTGAAGTCATAATGGCGAAATGGTCCTAAGATACAACTGTTAAGTTTGTGTCAGAATCTTAGAATTCTAAGGTCAGAATATGTAGTTCACGAATGTTTGTGGAACGTCTAAAGTCTTTCAAAGCATTGTAGATGGCATCACAAATTACAGGAATCATTAAAGAAAGGCTAGGTTTCGCTATTACGAAAAACTGAGATATATGCTTTTTAAACTATTTCCTGTTGCAAGCTTATAAATAATTGCTTGTAGTTTTATTTTTGCCGGTATTGCACTCCTCATGTTGTGTCTCATCGCGTGTCTCTTTTTTCAATAGCAGGCCTCATTTTGTGTAGTAGCCAGTTGAAGGATTTTTCTGTCATTCTCATTGATCGCGATATTCTTTGCGATCTTCGATAGCCAATTCTTTAGGCAACAAAGTACTTCCTCCAGGCGTGGATCTGCGACTGATCCATTTACGCTCCCATATTCGTTTTGGTTTATTTATTTCAAATAAAATGTCTTGGTCAGAGTGTCGTTCTATTCTATTTGTTCCATTATAGCACTTAGTATTTTGCGTAGAATAGCGCGTATTTCGCGACGTTGTCCTGGCGACGAAATGACACTCTACTTGAAGAAATATAAACGTTCACTCGCACGGGTACTAAAGTACTAAAGCACTTGCCTCTCTAGTTGTACTAAAGTACTCTCCTAAACTCTAAGATAATGTAAACCGGGCTTTAGCTATTTATTAAATGCAGTTAACTAATCTAAAATTATTTTGGAACTTGATAGATGTAGGTATAGGTACCTATTTTGTAAATCAAAACTGAAAAACTAAGTATTTTTCTCAAAGTCTAACAGTGTACAGTTTGAAAGATGTACCTACGAGTGTTTACCCGTGGTCCCACCGATTTAACCCCCTGGTGGGACCACGGGGAAACGTTACGGGTTGTAGCTTCTCTTTAAGCTTTATGGGCCTGTGTTGAGAAGCCCCGCTCCTCCATAATTATTATACATACTTAATGATGTAAACAACAACAAAGGCAACAATTTCTTTCTCAAAAACACAACATTCTTATATAATTACTTATAAATGACCACAACTTTCATTGGGACCACGGGTAAATCAACAGATATTTTTTTTCTCCGTAGACCCACTGCACAAGAAATGCACTCAACCGTTCGAATACTTATTAATTAAAATAATATTTAAGTACAAGTACCAGGAATACATGGAGTTATTTTTAAATGTTTCAAGATTTTTATATACAGCAGGTTTTAATAACTCCTAGTTGGTTATGCTGCCCTGGTACTTTTCGTTCAATATTTTACTATTTTTTATATACCAAGCAGTGGGTCCACGGTTAAGCATTATTACTCGTGGATTCACCAGGATGACAAAGCGGTGGGACCACGGGTAAATGCGGTATTGTCGTTTCAATTACCCGTAGACCCACTGTAGCGCAGTGGGACTACGGGGAAATAAAATTACCTGTGGTCCCACCAGGGGGACAAATTGGTGGGACCACGGGTAAACACTGCAGCAGTTTCTGAATCATGTTGCTAACATCGTGGTGTCTGCTAAAATAATTATTTTGTTTTGCCAGGGTACTCGTATTGTGGATTGCCGCTGATTGTGGAACCTTCGGTAGCCAGCAAAAAAATGTAAGTTTTCAAAATCGCACTTGTGCTAAACTATAAATAAACAACATAATATAAGTAGTCCGGCAAAAGCACGTGTCCAGTCAGAGCAATTTGAATGCTAACTTACAAGTTGTTCTTTTTTAGCAAAATGTACTTTTACTGTACAATTATTCATTTGATGTAACCTGTAGATGTAACTGTAGTACCTGGCCAATAATACGAAGTCTCGAATATTCCTTATCCCAAAGTGGACACTGTTTACATGGCGTGTCGTGTAACTAACAGTCCATTGTCAGCACTGTAACAATAGTTTTGAATATTTTCTGGAAATTTAAGTCAATTTTATTATGAAATCACTATTTTGAAGGGAAGACTACCAATATAATATTACAAGTAATACAGCTCATACCTACATCTGTAAGTATGTCTTCACTTTCAAAAAACCTACTGATCACTAGTAATAAATACCTCCATCTGTACTGTAGGTTTATCTTCAATGATTGAGCAAATTTTGTTATTACTTTGTTACCGGGCTAATATTTTAGATCGGTAGGTACTTAAGTAATTTTATAATCCCTTTAGGCCCGCGACACGTCAGTCTCCCATACTCATACCAAAATGATTTAAAATAAGAGCATTATTTTCTGTACTTGTGATGTTATTCGGTTTTAGACAGTATTTATCTAGGTTTCCATTAAAAAAGTAATCCTAAATACTTACTCAATTAAAATTAAATTCGCACTATTTTTTATTGGGTACATATTTTGGATATTTTTTAATAGAAACCTAGATAAATACCGTCTTAATTCAAATAACATCATAATTACAGTCAATCATGCTCAAACTTTAAATAATTTCGGTAAGTATTACGTTTGTATGGGGTGGGAGACTGACGTGTCACGAGCCTCTTAAGTAATGTATTGTATGTCGTTCCCATGGTGTAATGCAAAAGGCCTGACTCCAAGTCCTGACATCCTGACTGATGCACAAACACTACAACATTAGGTCTGTTGCACTTTGTATTAACTAGATACCTAGCTCCTTCATTCGCTTGTTCAATCCATATTTTTAACCGACTTCAAAAAAAGAAAGAGGTTATCAATTCGTCGCGTTTATTTTTTTATGTATGCATGCGTTCTCGAGAACGCCTGAACCGATTGAAATGATTAAAACATTATAGCATCGGGTTCGTTCCCAAGTAGGTCCCATTTAATGAAATTTTGATATCTGTTCAGTAGTTTTTAGGAAATCTTCAAATTCTATATTGCACTTCTATTGCCTTGGCTGGCACCGACTCCAAAAGGTTTAATTACAAAAACTGTAAATAATAATTAAAGGCTTAAAAAGCATACCGACCGAATTGAGGATTCTCATTTTTGAAAGTCGGTCGAATACTTTGTTTTTTCTTCAAAGTCTTTTTTTTTACTTGACAGAGATAGATGGTATATCTATCTCTGTCATGTACTTTATTTTTCTAAAAAATATTTGGCAACCCTAGTCATGTGGCTGAGACGAACGAATTATATGGATATGTAACACAAAATGTATAAAAAGTACGATTAAAACATTATTTAATACAAAAACCTTTTCTTCGACCTGCACGCAATTGTAATAGAAAATTGGATTATCAGTTATAAAAGAGCCTAAGTAAGTAAATAAACATGTTTATACTAGTCGCAACTTGTTACAAGGGTTGTTGGGACGCAACTAATAAAAAATCCCATTGTCTTTAAACATACAAATAGGGCAGAATAGCTTCATTATTTTCATAAAATTGAGTTCATGTGAACAAAACTGGCGCACTGTTTTCACCTTAGCATTACAACCTTTTTTTGTGTTTTGAATGTTAGTAAAATGTATGTTGTAGTTTCTCATTAAAGTAACGGCAGAAAATTTAAAATTTAAAAAACACCCAGCACAAAAAAATTATCCTAAAAAGTAAAAAATTGCTTATTTATTACGTTTATTAATTTCACAGACGTCGAGGGACCGCTATTATGGGCTGAATAAGCCTAGCGATAATACCTACATATCGGTCCCCAAGGTCTGTGAAAATTTATAAACGTTATAAATAAGTAATTAGGGTAAATAAATATTATTTTTAACTTTATTTTTTGTGTAGGGCGTTTTGAAATTTTAAAATTTAAGTTTTATTTCAAGCTTTTAAATTTTTTATTATTATGATCAAATTGTCCGATGATAGGAATTATATAATAGGTAGTCAGATCTCCTCATTAACTATAAAAGAGCTGATGATCTTCAAACGGCTGATCAGATTTTCATGTAACATGGCTAAGAACACTCGTAAAATTATCTATGACACATAAAAAACTAAACGAAAATCGACTACAATACCACAGATAGATACACAAACAGACACGTTACACTTATAACACCGCTCTCTTTTTGCGTCGGGGGTTAAAAATGTAGTTTGTCACTGCAGACACAGTTAAATAAAACCCTATCTATATTGTGGTATTTTTATGTATCATTATCGTGTTTGTCTCAATCTCAAATAAATATAATTTTCTTTCTTTTATTTATTTCTATCTGTGGAGTAAATCGATCGTATTTTGTGTCTTTCGTCCCCACTGGCGATAGTTTGACTGGTGACTTTTTTTTATAACACCAGTGGTAACAAAGCTAGTAGCTACAACTGGGAAACTATGTGTTATATTATACCTACGCACTGGTGAGTGTCGGGATAATTTTTTTCATTCATCTTCAGTGGTGACAAAGTTAGTGGTGATGACTGGAAATAGAGGGTCTGTACTGATCGGTCCAATTTCGGCTTTCCGGCTTTTTGAAGAAGGAGCTCTCCTATCATAAAGAGGTTCTCCCTCTCCTTAAATTCGGCCAGCCTCTGTCATTCCGTTACCTAACTCCGAATTGCCCCACTCTTAACTCTTCAGCGCCACGTTTCCCCAACTTTGCATTAAAGTCCCCCATCACAACGATGGGTTTTGTGACTATGCATGGCTTAACAAATGTTCTCATACATATAGCCTCCAGTTCATGGAACATTTACTAAAACCGAAAATGACCTCCGTCTAATAACCCGATGTAAGTAAATAATGAACACAATTGTTACTTGTTTCTTGATCATACCTGGGGCCTGTTTCATAAAAATTATTATTCATACGCTAATATTATTAGTTGAAATTATTAGTCTGTTTCATAAAAGTACAAACTAATAAAATTAGTTATTAGTGTAAACGCTAATATTATTAGCTAATACTATATGTTTTAATAGTAAACTGTTTCATAAACAATTTATACTCATATTATCAGCTAATAATATGAGTTACTTTTCACAAGTCTTTCTAGTTTAATAAATCAATTTATAAGTGTTTCGAAAATACTTTTAAATAAGTGATTCAGTGTCGAATAAAGAAGAGAATGTTATGAGATGCCCGAAGATATTTAGAAGGAGAACTCTATACTGGCATGGAGTTTACATACAAATTCAACGAAATAATAGGTCTTTATTATACCTACCTACTTACTCAAATGGATCGGATGGCGATGTGTTTTGTTAGATGAATATATTTATTTACCGACTGAAATTGTGTATTTTCCAACGATTATACGAAATTATGATAAACAACATCAGCATTAATGTCCCCAGTTCCCCACCAGCCTGTTACTAACAGGCCTTCCTTATGGATGGGTAATAAGAAAGGGGCCCCACCACACGCTCCCAATGCGGATTGGTAGGTTGTAACGACTACAAATACAGCAATAATACATTTTATTTTTGAACGACTGCAAATACAGTAATCATAAATAAAAGGACATCCATCCCGTGCTAAACCACTGCGAAAGTTGCTTAGCCGCTACAATCGCAGGCCGAGCGCGCGAGCCACTGTGCCACCGAGTTCTATTCGATTCTACAGAATGAAGCATGGTATATTGAAGGAAAAATTTCCATGCTTGAACCATGTTCGACTACTGATACTATTAATTTATATCTGAAATTTTCACCTATTTAAAATTATAAATTTCTATGGAAGTCTAATAATATTAGTAACGTCAAAGAACCCATATTATTAGTGACATCGAAAAGTTTATGAAACAGAAAAATGATAACTAATGAAATTATTTTAATAGTCTTATAAAATTAGCTAACAATATTAGTAACTTTTATGAAACAGGCCCCAGGCCCCCTAGCATGAACACCGCTATATCACGCGATATGATATGGCGCATGATGCTGTCTTGCTTAGCCCGTTACGATGTGAGCGAGACAGTGATACGTTATCGAGCTATCGAGTCGATAAAAGTCGCTCATGCTAGGCTAGCTGGGCCCTTATTCACTATGACCACTTAGCGATTCCTTGCTCAAACCACGGCAATGCCGTACACAGAACATTATTTCCTTGTTCTGTGGTGTACACGCCTTTGTAACAGATTAATAAATAGTTTTGTAAGTGTTAACTACAATAACGCCTACAATAACGCTTAAGTTTTTTTTAGGTGCGATTTTTTTGACATTGCGTGTATTAGGTATATATTCTGTGACACAGACGAATACGATACGATTACGACGCCTCTAAACTTAGTAATAATAATTAATAATGTAATCACATAGGTAAAGGGTGAAAACTAGAAAAAAATACTGTACGAGTAGTTGGCAAATTTTACTTAAAGATTTCTTAAATTTGGTTTCAGAATGAATGTTCCCAATCTGCAAAGTGTGAGCGCGACTCAGCTAAAGGAAAGCAGCACAGAATCACCGCCGGGCGGTTGGAGGTAAGTACCTACCCTTGTTAAATAACTACTTACATTAGGACCTATTTAGCGTATTATTGATGTACACACAGGACTGTTCATTTAGTTTTACCAGGGTTTTCGGATTTAGTGACCGTCCTGGCGAAGATTCGAAAGTATCCGGCCGAAACTAGGACTTTCTTACGTACGAGAATCCGCGAAAGTTTATGATTATAGGAAACAAATGTTTTTATTTAATTATTTTTAGTCCGAGGAATTATAACTCTGACCTTGACATTATTTCCTTCGTCATCATGCTGAATTTATAATATTGGGTTATTAATTAAGAAGAGGGAATGATAAGTGAAGTCCTTGTTTGATTTGATGGGTATTCCGACGTTGTTAATTATTAAAACATAGGTAAGTATGTGATATTACCCTTTTAACTATGGTTTATATTATAGAATGAATTTATGGGTTTTTGTATACTCGCCACATAATACCTAACTTTTCCGTTCTACGAGTTTTATTACATATATAAGTATCTTCATTTTATTCAAACCTAGTGAATTATATAGTTTTCTTTTTATTTGCAACAGTACATCAGAGGGCCTAATGTGAGTTTGAAAATTTCTAAGCGTTACCATCGCGTAACAGTTAAATTAGGTCAGATAGCCTTAGCACCCTCACCGCTAAGCTAAATGCCAATACCACCAAAATAATACAAAGAAATGTGTATCGAAAAGATAAGTGGTTTGACATGTGTGTATCGTAAATGATACACACGGCGGCGCTATATTACAATGAAGGTTGAGAATTAAACTCTATTCGCAAACTTCGGCGTAAGCATGTAAGGTGAGAAAACTCACACTCAGCACTCGAATCATTCTGGGCCAAATAAACCCAACTTTGTTGGATGTCCTTTTCCCAATTCCATTTTATTGGTTTGATCTGTCATGTTTTTGTCATTGTTTCTCGACACTGTCAAGTCGTCGTGTTATCAAAGTTAAAATACTTAATTTTTTTTTCACATATAATCGCCTCATTTCAACTAGGCTGCTTACATCGTCCTTATTGCTTTCGGTTATTAATTAGTTATTTCAGTATCTGTGGTTATTTACTTCACTCAACGCTAGCGGTAGGTAGTAAGAAAATAAAGTAGGAAACTATTAATAATCGACATAGCAAATGCACATTAGAATGAGACCAATTGAAAATTGTTCCTCATTTCCGTTGTTTCCTCATGGTCATAGTCATAGTTTGTCATACCAGTATGACTACGAGGATATACATATCCTCGTAATCATACTATAACCACGTGGTCTATTAGTATGTTATCAAAATAATTACTTTTCCGCTTTGATAAAGCTATCACGAAACGCAAGCTTTTAGCACAAATCTCGACGAGCGACCGATATAGAATAATATTTCATTATAATATGTTATCAGGAGACACCTCGAAATAGACGAGGCCTTTGAAAAATATTCCACGAACAATTCAAAGAGGTACACCTACCAAGCTAGTTATCTTAAAGGCTCTATTTACTAATCTGTGACTTAATCATGTTTTCATTTAAAAAATTACGTAAGTAGGTACATACTTCCGGTAGTTAGTAGCTTACTAGCTTGTAAGTGCCACGATCAGGTGGTAGTAGCTTGGAGAATTATTTATTCTGTGCCACCAGAACAAGTCACGATAACGAAGGTAAGTATAACCAGTAATATAAGGAGCAATTTTCTACGAACGCATTTTCGCTTTTCCGCGAAAGTACCCTTTTCCGAACGCCTAAAGCTGTATTATGATGGAAAGTAACTGGTACCACTGTATTGATTTGATACCTTTTCCAATTAATACAGAACTTAATACTTGTGTGAGGGCGTTGTTGTTATTAATGCATTTTTAGGGTTCCGTAGCCTAATGGCAAAAACGGAACCCTTATAGATTCGTCATGTCTGTCTGTTCGATGTACGTCACAGCCACTTTATTCCAAAACTATGAGGATTACACAGTAGTATATATATAAGGGAGGTCTCCCCATACATGGAACTGAAACTGAACATTTATTTTTCATCAAACCTATACGGGTTGGGCTATTCTTAAATTGGTCTTAATAAATTATAAAAACTTTCACTGAAAATTTGTTTGAACGAAATATATTTAGCAGTTTCAGAGTTTTAGCAGATTTTTAACCGCAAATATAACTTTGTCATTCATACAAACACTATGAAAAACAAAGTTATTTAATTTCTGACGAAATAATAGTGGCATTTGGGTAGGTGTATTTAATATAATAATAATAATAGAAACTTTATTGCACACGATACAAAAACAAACACATACAGAGACGACAAAAAAGAGGAACACACAATAGGCGGCCTTATTGCTACATAGCAATCTCTTCCAGGCAACCTTGGGTGAGAGACGGATCCCTTCATGTGCGAGTTCGACTCGCACTTGGCCAATTTTTTATTTAATATTAAACGTCGAGTTAAACACATCGAAGCCACAGGTTTACGTTCTTTGTCTCGGTGCCGCCAGAGGGGTAGATAAGATTTGACGCTATGTAATCTAGCATCTGATCGCCCAAACGTGCCCTTAAAAACGCCCGTTTTCAATCCAAAAGTTCGCTCTAGAACAGATTTAATGAACAGCGAATGCCGACGATTCAATACTGATGGGGAAGCCATACAAAAAGCTTTGACATGCCGCACTATACATACCTAACACCTCTTAAATTCTTACAGATATTGTTGTATCCAAGAACGTTTTTTTCAACCAACGTCCATGTTTTGACTACTTACCTATAATAGTAGATTATGCACTAAGGGGATAAATCAGTCTTATGTCACGGGCAGCATATTGAATCCTGAGAGTGAAATTTGTACTATTAAGTATTCTGTGGTGAAATGAATTATTCTGTAGTTCATTCCCAAACGTAGTAAGGGAATTAAGATGCATACACTAGCGAAGCGTGGGAATTATAGTAAGAACCCTGAAGCGAAGGATTTAAATCTGCCCAAGGATAAGACACTTTCATTATTATTCTTAAACACCTATTGTGCCAACTGTGACGGTAAATAAAAAATATATTATAAATAATGAAACTAATAAATGACAACAATTTAACAATTCGCGTAAAAAATCGAATAACATATTTTTTCTTTAGATATTTAGTTCCGTAGGCAATGCAATGACAATTTTCATTTTATCTGTGATCAAGAGTCAAGGCAACAGACATTCACATTTTGATGATTTGCCATGTTTTACTGATAAGTAAGACAAATGACACGAAACAGCGTGGAAATGAAAGAGATAGCTATTACATTATATTTGAATGAGTGCACAATATCACATAATTCCAGTTTCAAATGTTTTCTTGGTGCTAAGGACCCCGATACATACAGCCATGTTTATATTTTCATAGGAGTAAAGTCTCTTTGAAGTGTAAATTTTATGGTTAAAAACTCCTTGGACCAGAAAGTTGTGCCTTGAACAGCCTTATTTTTTTTTCGGAACTATTTTGATAGAAGTTTTTGTTCACACTTTGGCGTCCCAAATTTAAATGTTATCTAATTAATCCAAGGAAAGTTCCATACAAAATTAGCTCCCTCCGGGCTTTAATAGCTTACTTTCAAATTGAGAATACTTGATAACATATTTAATACGTGCTACAGATGCAGGTGGTGTATAAAGTATCAGCGATAGGGTATGCATAAGGCGCATTTCCCCCTCGAAAAAAAAAAGGTGGTGTATAAAGTATATTAATATAAATTACGTGCCAATTGTTAAGGTACAGTAATAATGTGTAGTTTTTGAAAAGTGTGTTAATCAAAGCAGGCGGAGCGAAAAGCGGCAGCGTGAATGCGTGGGGGGAATGCGATGGGGTGTTCGATGGGGTGAGTGAGTTAACGGTTTTACGGGAGTGCCGGCGGCACGTGGCAGCCGGGCTCGCGGCGCGCTCGCGGCGCGCCCACGTGCGCTACCGATCGATAGCCGCGGCGCAAGCGCCCGCCCGCCTTCGTTCTCAGAGAGCTCGAACCGCCATCAACCTATAGTACTTTTACCTTTAATCTAAGGAGATCATAGCATAGCTCAACTTATAAACAAGTTTTATAAAACCAATTTCAGAAACAGGTAGTTTTTTTTTTAAACGTTTAAGAAGAGTATAACCCCTATCTTATAACTGTTAATACTCGTAATTAATGCCTATTTTACCTAATATTCTTTTTTTTTTTATTTTCCCTTGAGACTTGCCGTAGGTACCATACCTACGCTGCTACGTTTTCTTTCAACTGATACTACAGCTTCTTATGCCTTTAAATTAGAAGTTATATAATACAGACAACAGCGCATCGAGCTTTTACTAGCTAGGTAGTTGTATTACGAAAACCGGCGTTATTAAGAATGATAGGGATCTCAGGTCAGGGTCAACATGTTAAGCTTGGTATTTGAAATCAGAACCCTCCGGCGCATCGAAAAAAAATTGGGAACCAATTCTGCTGAAGATTTGTCATAATCGAAATAAAACAACTTTTGCGGAGTATTTAGTGTAAGTCTATTATTATATATTTGGTACTATAATTTTTCGGTTTATTTGCGGTTTTTTGGTTTCCCGACGTTTCGGCACCTTTTCAGTTGCCGTGGTCACGGGTTGACTATAGCTACTTATAAGTCTACCTTCACAAAGATGATTTATTATTGCGTTCGGATACCGTTAGATAATTACTAATGAAACATTAATAATTTTTACTATGGCAACAATTATTGGTTTAATATTTTGATTCGATTGCTATTTAAATTATTTATTATTAACAAAATAAAGAAAAAACTAATTATTCTACTGGCAGATTACAATTTTTTTTAAAAGAAAGAAAGAAAAATCTTTTGAAGAAAGATACTGCCAAGAAAACTCCGGATGCGGGCCGTCCTCCAGCTTTGTTAGTTATTTATCAACAAAAAGAGTTATCCGTATCTTTAGGTCTTACAGTGTGTGATTTGGGTTGAGACTTTAATTTATGAAAATAGGGTCCCAAACTGGTGGTATCTTCCAACCATCATCTCTATTGAAATTTGTATATTTGGTGATTTCAATAGCTTCGCGTAGCATTCTGGGGACGAATTTTTGTTCCCTGGCGAGGAACTGTGACTTATCAAACCTGATGTAGTGGTTGGATCCCTCAAAAGCATGTTCACACACTGCAGACTGGTTTTCGCGCCTATTTTTCACGTCAGCTAAGTACATCCCAAGTAGCACACGGGGCTGTTTAACAGCCGAATAACGAATTTTCATCACGCTTAAAGCTGAATAAGGAAGCTGCTTAAAAGCTGTATACGACCGTATGCATCTCTTATAACTCTTAAATGAGCACAAATTATTCAGCCGTAAGATCACATAGCTGCTTAAGAGCTGTGTAGCAGAAATTTAATTTTTGAGTGTTATAAATGGTAACGACAGTACTATGCGCTGAAATTCGACTGACTAAGAGATCACAAGTTACTCTTTATTCAGAAAATATGCCACATGTATGCTTTAATACATATTTTAAACCACGAAAGGTTGCTTGCTGCCTGTGTAAAATTAAGTAAACTAATATTTGAAGTAGCAAACGGGTCTAAGGATAAATGCTAGAAAATTGAACACTTTATGTTACTTGAAATGAATTATAGTAATTGGTGGATAATATTCATATTCCCTGAGAATAAAGGAAAAATGATTGGGAATGTAATTTTACTGACATATACATATATAATATCTAAGAAAAATTTAATGCGCCACGAAAATATTCTGTTTTGAATTAGTTTTGTGATATAAATAAGCTGTGATGTAAACTTCACTAAAAATCTTTTAAGCTTTAAAAATAATTATAACATAAAAAGTATTATTAAGATATTACGAAGTAAAAACTAATGCAATACATTCCTATTTCTTGCACAAAACATCTTAAAGGTTGAAAAATCAATCGGATTTTTTATAGGTTATACAATGAAATGGTGGATTTATGTTCAACAGTGACGTGAATAGTTAAAACTCTTATATTCTTTTAAAGGCTGTCTAATAGTTCACTAGTGTACTGTTAATCTACAAAAAACTGAATAAAATTACACATGTGAACTGTATACAGCTATAAGCTGTTTTCTTTACTTTTAATTAATCACAAGCTCTACCTTTAGCCATGATGTGAACAATTAAACAGTTCTTATACCGACTCTTTAGGGATCCGTGTGTTATATATCTAAAACCCCCGCAGGATAACTTCTACTACAAAATTGTCAAAGCGATATTACCTATTTATATACGATTTTAAACTTTCGCGTTCCATTGTAATTATAAACAAGAGTAACGGGGCTCAACGCGACATTTATTATGTAGTAGGTACTTATGTACTTACAGCTTGACATCAAGCTACTACATGTCGCGTTGAGTCCCGTCCCGTTACTCTTGTCGATATTATTTAAGTAGTAGGTAGGTACTTACCTACAACATATTACGCGCGCGCGAACTTTTCAAATTGGGTAGTAAATAAATACAAATATATACCTATATTATTTTTATTGTAAAATTACATTGTATGACAACATAAACATAAACTAAATATTTCGCCCTCAACATAAGTTCCTTGTTTTACCTACTCAAACGCGACGTCACGCTTGATTTTTTTTTAGTAAAACGATAACTGCCCTCTCGTTTGATTGTAATTGAATTTTCTCGTAGGACTTTGACGCTTTTGTATTGTATCAATGAAATTGGCCCATATTTGATTCTCAAAATGTATGTAATCCTGGTTGCTTGGAAGAAATTGCTCTTTAGCGATAAGGCTGCCATTTGTACCACTCTTGTGATGTCCATTTAAATTACTTATTGTAATTCTGAGCTATTGCGATTAATATTTTTTACGGAACCAACCTGTTTCAAACTATTTGCCACTATTTGCGTTACTTCCCGACTTGAAGGTTTTATGTCTTCTGTCTTTTTAATTCTTTGGTACTCTTTCGATAATTTTCTTTTTCATTTCATTTTCTACGATTTACGCGAATTCATATTTATAAAACAATAAAATATATACGTTGGTAATGGCCCACAACACCACTGTAATATTGACTGATTACAGTACCACATATGTTCTTTTATTCAGATAACGTCTGATATAATGTACTTATGTGAACCATTATAAAGTAGAAGCCCGTTAATTCGATACACTAGCGAGTCTCTTAGCAGCTGCGAGGCATCTAGTGAATGTTTAAACAGCTGCTATGCAGATACTATCAATGACAGTATAAAGGCTGATTAGCAGTAGACATATTCAGATATAAGCTGAAATATGGGCCATATATCATCCATTGTACAGCCATTCACTTCATAATAGTTCACATGTGCCCCTTTAATAAGTCAGTGTAATAGGAGTTCACATATACCTTCTTATACAGTATTTAGCAAAATTTTGTCCACTAAACAGCCCTTACTACGGTTTAGACTATAGAAAGTGTTAAAAGCTGAATACCGTCGTTAAAAATATACCTTTATAGCACTCTTGGCGTATTGGTGGTTTTGTCGATCTTAATTAGCCTTATTGCAGCTCTTAATTAGCCTAAGCTGTTTAAATATCACTGACCGCTATTATGCAGCTGTAGGATCACCAGTGTACTTTTAGATGAGTCTTAATAAGCACAGAGTTTCCAATAAGTCTAAAAGTGAGTAGTTATACAACTATCTGTGCTACTTGGGATGTCCTCTAACGCGGGTCCCTATGCTTCTCTTTGTTTACCCGATGTACACAATCCAGTTTGTTGGACCTTTTTTGACACCTGCAGCTTGATGGGGTATGTTGCACTTGACTGGTGGTAGGAATTGGTTGATCTTCTTGGGCGGCTTGTAGTAAGTATTAATAGAAGCACACTTTAGAATTCTTCTAATCTTGTCAGTGACACCCTTCACGTATGGTAGAATGGCAGGTTGACGTTCTACTGTGGCTGGTTTGCCGCGGTTTCTGTGACGTCTGCGTGGTATTTGCAATTTTGTTATTTCTTAGTACTTGCTCGACATGTCGAACCTCGGTAGTCAGATGTTTCTCGTCACAGATGCCGCGAGCTCTCTGAAACAAAGATTTCCCTACGGTAGATAACTGAGGTGCTAACTAAGGTATCTGTGTGTTGCTTTCCGATACACTGTGTGGCTCAAAGTTTGATCAGGATTCCCAATAACATGTACATCTAGGAAGGCCAGTTTATAGTTTGCCTCTAACTCCATAGTGAATTTAATGTTTGGGTGAATAGAGTTAAGGTGGTTAAGGAAAGCAGAAGCACTATCTCTAGGTAGTACAGTGAAAGTGTCATCTACGTACCGTTTGTAGAACCAGTGCCTTCTCCACGAAATCCTCCATGAAATGTCAGCTACTATGGGAGATACAGGAGAACCCATTGCTACGCCATCCACTTGTACATAGAATTCATCATTCCACAAGAGATAACCCGAAGTAAGGCAGTGTTCTAGTAGCTCTGCCTATTCCATAAGCATATTGTTATCTTCTAGTCTCTTCCTGGTGATATTGATGCAGTCCTGTACTGGTAGTCATGTGAATAGGGACTGTACATCAAAACTGACCATGATTTAATCATCAGCGAGATGTAGGTGTTGTATCTCACATACACATCATGTGCCTATGGACATATGGTGTCATACATGTACATATCGCTGATGATGAAATCATGGTCATCTTTAAACTGACAAGAAGAACGTCCGCAAGAAACTTTTCAGCTTTAACAGAAACAACAACATTTGCAAAGAAACATGTTGCTGCCAAACACAAATCTATAGTCTTGAAATATAAATATAAGAGGAAAATTTTCTCATACTCAGTTATTACAAATGTTTTCCTTTTATACATTCACAATAGTTATGTTTTTATGTTAGTACCACATCCATGCATTGTAGACATGTGCGCCGAACAATACGCTTGTTTACTCACATTTTTTTATTAGGTAATATTTAATAATTTTTGTACAGACATATTCGTTATCTATCTATTAATTTATCAACATAACATATCGTCTTGCCGTAGCTTTTGGCGCCTTCCAGCTACCGGAACAATTCGGGTTTCGCAAAGGCTATAGTAGTATAGACCACATACACACAGTAAGGCAGGTTATACCGAAGAGTATAACCGAACTGTGCCTAGCATTAGTAGACTATGAGAAGGCCTTCGAGCTCCTTGAAGCGATATCAAGTCAAGTCTTTTGGCGGTACGTGCAGGTGCTAAGAAGCCTTTATAATATGGCGACAAAGTCTGTCCAAGTACAACAAACATTAGCGTGAAATAGAGAGATTTCAGATCTCCGAGAATCTATTCACGAACGCACTGGAGGATATATTCAAAACACTGGACTGGAACGGACTAGTCATCAACGTCAATGGCAAATATCTCATGCACCTTCGGTTTGCCAATGACATCTTATTGACGGCGAAATCACTGCAGGATTTTAAAAAAATGCTGCAAAGCCTTAGCTACGTTTCGACAAATCGGCCTCGGCATGAAGTTGGAGAAAATATATCCTTCCGGCGCTGATTTGTAAGGCTAAGGTACAGTGCTCGAAGTTGTCCAGAAATCTGTCTACCTCAAGCAATGCAGTTGAAAACAGAGAGAACTCGAGCGGTATTCCCGCTGCGGGAAATTACCAGAAGCGTGCAGCTAATTGGACAGCATTTGGGAAGTTGAGTTATATCTTTTCTTCGCCACCCACACAGGTCCACTACCACAATGTCTGCATGACCTATGGAGCCGAAAGTTTCATCGGCATAATTCTTATTTACTCTAATTTCCTTTAACATAATTTTAATTACCATAAAATGGGCATAATTGTTATATTTCTAAAGGCAATTTATCATAAAATACGAAATGCATAATGGACTTATCCATAACTACATACCGTGTGGGTCCTAGAACCGGGGAAAATATTGAAAATACAGACACTCTTAGAGTATTGGTATTTATTCTCAAAAGATTCCAGTTAATCCAAACCCACGCATTACTTACAATCAGAATTTGAAGTTACGATTCATAATCAGTGTACGAGGGTGAATCAAAAAGTTCTTAGAAATGGATATTTTTATTTGTGAAAGTTTTTTATTTTTATTTTCAAGTGTCATTATTATTTAGTGTTTATGCAAAGTATCAATTGATACCGTCTTGTCCTTTTTATTTTATTATAACTATATTTTGTAAAACAAATTTCTAAAGTCTACCAAACAAGGATAAAAACGAGATACGCGCGGTGATAGAGTGCATAAAAGAAAAATTGTGAACTTTGGATATTTATTTGGATATTCAGCAATCGTAAGAGACTGATGTTGTACCTTATTCTATGGTCGCTTACTGGGTAGTGAGTTTAAAAGTGGCAAATCCAGCTATGAAGATGATTCTCGCTCTCGTCGAACGTCCACCGCTTTAAGCAAAGAAAATGCCAAAAAAATTGAAAGACTGGTACTTGATGACTCTCTAAAATAACCTGTAGAGACAGAACCTTTATTTGGTAGTTTCCAATAAGTTTCCAATCTATTTTCATAAAAACTTTTGGGTCTTGTTTCACCATGGTAACGCTTCAGCTCATCGCTCCGACGTTGCACTCACGGCAATCCGTCAGTATTGCTTTGAAATTTAAAATAACCCGCCATATTCACCGAACTTAACCCCTTGTGATTGTCACTCATTGAAAGAGTATGTTTATGGAACAAGATTTCACGACAATGACGCCGTAATGGCTGCGATAGAGGACTTTTCGAGAGTCAAGGAATATGATTTTTTTTTCAGAGAAAATAAAAGAAGTTGGAGAAGCATTCTAACAAATGTTAGTTTGTGAGTTAGAAGAAGATAACGTAGTCAAATAAATAATTTTTTTGACAATTAACTGATGCTTTATTGGCATTTCTAAGAACTTTTTGATTCACCCTCGTATTCTTGCAAAACGATATTATCGCTAACGTCGCGAACTTATCGTTGTACAGGAGACAATAATACCGCAAAACATCATGATATCACTATCCAATAGAAAATTTACTTTAATTTCTTGAATAGCAACAGCCCCCGCTACTTCCCACAACTTAAAATCTCTGTTTCAAATTAATTAAAATCTGTAGTTTATTATTAAATATCGCAATGACAGTTACCTGTTTACAATTTTATCCGTCATACATGACATGTCATTTCAATCAATACCAATTATAGTCTTTGTTCCAAGTAGACAGCCATGGAATTAATAGGTACTACGTACTAACGTAGTACCTCTTAATTCCATGGATTCTACGCTTTTTACATTATGATATTTTAAAAAGAAGATCATAGTGTAAAAAGAGTGTAAAATTAAAAGAATAATTTTGATGTGTAAAGTCAGAATATTGTCATAGATTATTCTTTGGTTTCAGTGTAAAAAAAAAATATTTAATTGAATTGGATTTATTTACACAATTTGTAATTAAATGTGAAAATGGCTGAGTGCAAAAAAACAAACCAGTAAAAAACAAATTATGGATTCATGAAGTGCGATAGTAAGACCGTATTATTTTTCTATCACCCGACACATAAATTGTCAAAAAGGCGTTCCGAGTAGCTCCGAAAGAGTTAAGCGGAACTGTTGTTTGCGTTACATTGAATTTACGATTAAGTTTGTTAGAAAAACTCAAAAGTAAAGATTTGGTTTTAATTAGCTGTGACCATAATGATTCAATTACTAGTGACCTACAGAGCCTCCGCTTTTAATATTATCCCCGCTTCTAGGCCCCACATTGTATATCGTCTGTAACCATCAACAATAATAGTAATAGTTTATATTAAAGTTAGCGTGTTTGAAAGGGAATTAAGGTCCCGAGTAGGGGCCATTTAGTCCATTGATAAAACGTCGCACGCAACCCTTTCGAGTTTGAGCTCTTTATATTCGAAATATAGTCGATGGTACTGCTGAAAGGATGTTGCCAATTATATTTTGCTAGGCTTGCATCCATGTATGTATCCTATACATTAAAACAAATTCTTAATTAAGCAAACATATATTCATAATACTTCCGTTAACCTTTTTTGCATTTTATTTTATTTTGTTTTTGCTTGTTGTTCAATGGGTTTTAGATGTTAATTATAGTTAATTGGTAAATGATCGTTCGCTTTGGTACCTATTGTGAAAACTTTCTATGTAAACACTGTTAGGACTTTTTCGAATAACTATTTTTACCTATGGTAGGTAGCTTACGCACTTGGATACTAGATAACGGATAAACATACTTAGGTACTTTTATTGAATACATACATAATATACTTATTAAACATCCAGACCAAGACAAATAGACATGTTCATGCACACAAATATTTGTCTTGTCCGGGGATCGAACCCGGGACCTCTGGCGTAGAAGGCGGGTTTAGTACCCCTGCGCCAAACAGGTCGTCCATCATTTTTATTGATAGGTAGCTCAACACATTTTTTTTAAAACAGAATCAAAGTAGCTAGTCGAGTAAACATGGCTGACAAACTCACTGTCTCGACTCGCATCAAAGTTACGTGCATAAATTTTTATAACACCAAATCCTAAACTTCTAAATCCGTAAAAGTTGTTTTAATTCACAGTTTGTTTTGATTTGAGTTTGACACGCGTGCCGTGGCGTGGGCACCGATTTGCCGGGTGTCAAATCAAAGCAAACGAGCGAGCGGGACGGGCGCAGCAGCAGGATTGCGTTTTGCTATGGTCTACTCCACTCCACGTGCGTCAAGAAGTTGACCAGCGAGCGGTGCCGGCTGATGCCGCGGCCGTGCCGGTGCCGGCGCGCGGCGTTGCTGTGGCGACCCAGGGGAGCGGGAGTCGGGGCCCCGCTTTCCCACGCCCCCGCGCCTACCGCTCGCCGCTCCCGCTCTCGACCGAATTTCAATTTTCTAACCACTCGTCGTTCATTCGGCTCACTTCACTACGTGCAGTATCCGCTTCTCGCGCGCACTGGTGTACTGTTATCCGCGTGCTCGCTCTCGCGTACCGAGAACACCCGCGAATTCCCGTCCCTGTTGTGAATTGTTGTCCAACCAACCTTGTTATGGACGGTGACATGTCTCAGGGTGATTCCGGCGACGTCTCCCCTACCTATGAGGACAGGTAAGAATCTTACAAGTTACCGGTTTTTTAACGAGAACGTGGACGAAAATTTTGTGTGAGTAATAAACATAAGTGAATATGTATGTATGGATGTATCAGAGTACTCTAGTTTGACGACTAATATAAATTCTAGTAGTTATTTTATTTAACTGGTATGTATGTATTGCTATAGATTTGGCTGTCAAGTTGTACATAATATAATAACGTAGGTACCTATAACGCGCGCGCGCCAACCGACTGGGGCCGGCCGGATAATATCAAATAGATAGTTTCCTTATTTAGGTAGGTAGCTATGTAATGGCAAATTCGGCAAGACAACCAGTTTACTTAAGTTAGTTACTTATTTAGGTAGGTAGACGTACCTACTACTACCTAGTGCCTACTATTTATTTAAAGATTCGTCCACCTATTCCCATTGATATAAACGTCATTACATTGATTGCATAATCCAAATAATGGCTACTTTACACATGTTGTCTTCAGACACTAATTGTTAAATTGATTAGGTACCAAACGATACCTACCTCATACCACCTATTTGAGTGAGAGTGAGACCCTAATATGAGATTCCTCTGCACATAATACCTAATACCTTTAATTTGTTATCAGAATAGGCAACTAACTGATTTTATATAACAGATTACAGTACTTAAACAATATGAGTAACCAAATTCAAAGTAAAAAAAATATATAAATAAAACAACACTGACAATAAATTATAAATAAATATTTCTTCACTCACACCATACGGTGTACGTACCACTCTACCACGGAGGTCGTCAAACATGACATCGTCTCCCGCGCCCAGCAATAAGAATTTAAATTCATGTTCTGTTTGTATGAGATTATGTGCTATCGACTGTACCTACTTACAGAAAAAAAAATCTGTAGGTAAACCTACATCTATCTACCCCTTTCTTTTCTTTTACGCATACCAAACGGTTATGCTGCTGGGCTCACCTAGAATACCGGACTCGCGAGTTCAGCACCCTATCTCTCGCCGCCGCCGGGGAACTCGGCAGGGGTCCGGGGTAGGATCGTACCAGCTCCCATCCCCGGGAGGACGGGAGAAGGGAGGGACCACCGCGGCCCAGTCCACCATTCAGCCTCGAAAGGCTGGATAACACCTAGCAGCTAAACCCCTCACTGCTTGCCATCACACTGCCGCAGGCCATGGGGGATCAGGGTGGTACACTACCCTTTACATATATCTACCCTAGTAGGGTGGGGCAGATAGAGCAAGTATCTCAAGGCTCAATGCATTCTTGACTCCATTTTCAGCGTTACCTTTTCGGAGGTACTCTACTTTGTATATTTCACACTTCCCATCTCTCGGATTGGAAACATTGGAAACAACAAACAATATAACAAAACCAACCAGATACAAATAGTATAGTCAGAGATTTTATTAAAAGTTCATACATACTATAATATGTAAAAAGACTTTCCCCAACCTAATACATGCATGCAGGTCAAACTGAGAACCTTCTTTTTTAAAGTCGGTTAAAAACAAAATTTCGGAAAAACTGTCCATAGTTTTCATCTCTACATAACATTGTCTGTATTTTATTAAAATCTGCTAAAGAACTAAAGAGGTCAGTACGAAACCGTGAATCATCGAATTGATAATTTTTGATATTGTTTAACATTAACTGCCCTTTGCCGGCCCAAGTTATACTTCCAGACTTAATAAGTAGTACGAGTATTCTCGAAAACTTCGTAAACAGTCCGAAGTTTCCATCTCTAAATAACATTGTCTGTACATATTTTTAATATCTGCAACATAACATAACTAAAAAAAATTATTAGGAAACCCTGAAATCACCAAATTCCAAAGAAAACTTCAATATTTTTAATATTCCTTCTAAAGATAATATTGCTCCCTCCCATGCATGCTGGACTGGGTGCTTGCTTCCATGTTGGACTGGGAGTAAGTAAAATAAAAACATAGAATGTGAAAAAGGCTTTGAGTGTCTAAAAGCCTATCAATTGACGCCAAGAGACGGGCATATTTGAAAAATATCTAAGAGGTAATAAGCTGGCATGGCAACTTGTCACTATTGTTTCCGCACTGCACAACTTAGATCTAGGCATGGAACATGTCATGAATAGCATGTGAAAAACCGCCCAAGTGCAAGTCGGACTCGCGCACGAAGGGTTCCGTACTATCCGTATTATCTATAAAAACGGCAAAAAATAAACTTTGTATAGAAGCCCCTTAAATATTTATTTTATTTTATTTAGGAGCAATTCATTTAAATCGCTAATTAGCTATCATTCGTCATAATTCATAAATCATTACAAGGAGCAAGCAGAACAAAAATCACAGTCTGTGAAATTTCACAGTGATGTAAAAAATGAATCATTTCATTGAATGAAAATTAACGAAAAGTAGCAAGATCCAGCCAATGGCAAACGTGGCGTGGTCTAGTCGTTGAGGTTTGGTTGGCTAGGAGTATATTTCTAGCTGCACCCAGGGGCATGCATTCCATATAGGCAATTAGGCAGTGCCTACCTCATTCAAAACCTAAATAAATAGGTATACAATAAGTGTTAAAGTTATTTTATTTTAGTTTACACTTCTATTCAACACTCACCTACTAAGATTTTTCTTACGCTAAATACTGAATACCTACCGGTAGGCAGTCTCCAAATTGCCTACTCGAAACAAGCAGCGTTTCATACAAGAATACAATTTATTTAGAAAAAGTAATGCTCAAGTATAAACCGCCCACGGCAAGAAGGGCGCTATTTGTACGTGTAACGTTCTAGCTTAAACTTCCGGAATATATCAGTATAAAGTAACCAAGCTTACCTGACGAATGAATTTGGTCGCGAATTATTTTGTTGAGGAGTTATTTTAAAACTATTTATTTAGATAAGGATTAATATCATGTTTATGAAAACAGCTTCTCAAATAATACATTAGTTTAGAACAAATTTTATTATCTTAAAAATGGTTATAGTGAATTAACCATAAAAGATAGACATATGCTGTCGCGGACTTTTTTTTTGAACTTTTTATGAGGAACAATTTCGTCATACATGATTTTTACGTAACTTTAACCGTTTACACACCGTCCGCAACGGAAGCTCCCAAAAGTAATATTTTTTCCCCGTTTTTGCAACGTTTTACATTAGTGCTCTGCTCTTATTAATCGTAGCGTGATAATAAATTTAATAAATAATAAATTTGAACCACTGCGGACCCACTATACCCCTGGCGATACCCCTGGTGGTATCGTGGGTCTTTTAAAATAAAACGATACCCCTGTTCGAAATGACCATAGTGTTGCGGTGTGGAATGCGGAAATGCATTTATCTCTTGTATGTTAATAACTAATGTACTTTGAGATTACTCAAAGTTCTGGAAAACATTCATACGATGGAGATGGTTCCAAAAAAGAGAAGAAAGAATCAAATTATTGATGACGATTTCATAACCAGCGTGCAATTAGAACTTGTAAAGAAATTTCAAGAATTAGAAAAATTTCGTACACACGTTTTACGGCTATGCCACACAGACGGCAAGTACTTTAAATATTGTATAAAGGAAATTTTACTGGAAGAAGACTAAGACTATAATTTGATTTTTTTTCTTATTACCTTCCGAGATAGATGGACTATCCAGCACAAAAAAAATTCTAATTCGACCTAGTAGTTCCGGAGATTAGCGTGCTCAAACAATCAAACTCGTCAGCATTTTAATATTCCTACTGAATATTACAAACCTTATCATTTATGACTAGCGGCCGCTCTCAGTTTCACTCGCCGCGTTTGCATACAGTGTGGTTTTCTGATGTATAAGTTACATTGCTGTAAAGTTTCATCTTAATCAGTTCAGTAGTTTTTGAGTGAAAGAGTAACAATCATTTATCCATCCTAATATCCTCACAAACTTTCAAACTTATAATATTCGGTAGCAGGATAGGACAATTGCAAAGTTACTAGTTAGATCTACAGTGCCTACTACCCTGGAAAACCAATGCACGCCCCTGGCTGCACCTTTGATGTTCTGCCAACCGCACAAGGAGCATAGTATATGGAGTGAAGTACTGTATGTTAGTATGGTCACAGAATACTTAATAGTACAAAGTATGGTTTGCCACAGTAGAAACACCAAATGGAAGGAAATCTCTTCCGCTAGCTTGTTTTCGAGCACGCAAATACCATCATCTTTTAAAATACAATTTTACGTACCGGACCACGCGTAATACGCAAATTCGATAATGTTAAATAAGTACTCACATCCGTCTTAAATTGGAAAAAACCTCAAACAAGTTATAAATAAGAAACGTACGTATGCACTCCACGATCCCTCGATTAACCCCAAGATCGCCCTGTGGATGTACACCACTATTGTTCGGCCGACAATAACATACGCCTGTGTAGCATGGTGGAAAAAAGCATCCCAAGTGACAGTCATCAACAAGCTCAACAGCTTGCAAAGATTGGCATGCCTCATGGCAACAGGTGCCATGTCTACGACTCCAGGAGCTGCACTGAATGCTCTGCTGAACTTACCACCTCTTCACCTTTTTATTGCAAAAGAGGCGAAAGCCGGCATGTATAGAGCCAGCATCAATGGAAAAGTAAACTGGCACTCTCAAGCACTAAGATCTCTACATGGATCAGTACTTGAACATGATCTTTTGGCAATGACAACGGATGTCATGCTCCCACTGTGTAACTTCACCAGATATTGCTCAGTGGAGATACCTCGCAGGGAAGAGTGGTCTGCAAATCACCTTACCTGTAAGGCTGGAAGCTTAGTTTGGTTCACAGACGGCTCCAAAATGAATGAAAATGTAGGATGCGGAATATACTGCGACAACCCTCGATTCAGTAAGAGTGTGAATCTAGGCAAACACGCTACCATATTCCAAGCAGAGGTATACGTCATCATAGAATGCGCGGAGGCCAACCGCCAACGAAACTACATAAATCAAACTATTCTTATCTTCTCAGATAGTCAGGCAGCCCTTAACGCTATCAATTCAAATGTCATACATTCGAGATTGGTGAAGGACTGCGTCGATAAGCTGAATGAGCTGGGACAACGGAATAAAATTATTCTGAAATGGGTACCAGGTCATTCAGGAATCATTGGCAACGAAAAAGCTGATGAACTTGCAAGGTCTGGAGCTCAGGCCACCAGCTAGGTCCAGAGCCTTTCTGTGGTATCTCAAAGGAACAGGCCATGCAACTTCTCAAGGGCAACCTACTTGGTGAGTCAAAAAAATACTGGCTAAATCAACCATGATTAGTACAACGCCAAATCCCTTATCGAAGGCTATTCGCAAAAGCAAACTGCTGAACTCCTAGAACTCAGCAGAGCAAATATAAGTGCGATAGCAAGAGCCTTAACTGGACACTGCAAACTAAAAAGACACCAATTTCACATGAAATTAAGTGACACTGACGTTTGCCGTTACTGCGGATTAGAGAGAGAAACACCCAAACATCTCCTATGTGACTGCGGACCCCTAATTCACAAACGCAGTATCCACCTGGGCCGGCATATAATTCGGCCAGAGGAACTAAAATCTCTTAGAGCTAGGAAGATTTTAGACTTCCTGGAGGCCGCCAGGCTAAAAGAGATACTATAACAAGGTGGCGAGTTACAATAGATCTTATAGGTCGCAGTGACTACAGTTCCAGCTGGAGCTGCATAGCCCCTATATCCTGCAATAATAATAATGCACTCCACGCATGCATTTATATCCATTGCGGGGTTGCGGAGCGTCAAGAATGCGAGAGTCTGAGATAAGAGTGCAATCGTTGCCTGCGAACACCTCTAAAACGCCACATATGGCATGGCTGGGGTTCAAGAGTTGAGATGTTATCTGGAACAATCAAAAATCAAAACGAATAGACTTATAGATAAGTACTTACGAATAGTCCAATTGTTTTTTTTCCTACTAGTTATTCAGGACATCTTTTTAACCGACTTAAAAATAAAAGGAGGTTCTCAATTCGACGGAATCTTATTTTTTTATATATATATTTTTTTTATGTATGTTACTCGATTACTCAAAGACGGCTGGACCGATTTGAGTGATTCTTTTTTTGTTCGAAAGGGTATACTTCACATGTGGTCCCATTGTCATCATGTCAGGATCTGATGATGGGATCCTGGAGAAATCCAGGGAACTCTTTAAATATTATAGGCACTCCTATAGCGATTTCAGTGTTTTATATAGTAACTTATGCATATGCTTTCGGAATGCACCATTTGGTGAAGTGGAACTGATGATGAAGACCACAAATGGTCATCGGAACTATTAAATACTTAGCATTTCACGACAGCTATACGATTACTTTAATGTAGTTCATAAGCAATTTATGCTCGACTCAATGCATGTGATGAAGTGCAGTTGATGATGAAGTATCGGGAGAACTCCTCAATAAGTAACGTCCCTGCACCGGGAAAAGCAGCATTTTGTAAAAGGTGATAAGGAGTTTTTATAAGGTTATCAGCGTAGGCACGGGACCTCTTCTACCTTTCAAAATTGTGAAATAAAAACTTTTTATAAAAAAATGAAAACCGACTTCCAAAAACTAAAAAGCAAAAAATAAACCTTTTGGAGACAATGCAAAGTAGAATGCCTTGGCTGGCACCGACTACAAAAGGTTTATTTTTTATTTTTAGTTTTTTGAAGTCGGTTTTCATTTTTAACGGCCGTAAGAAACTTATCAATAGTGAGCTTGCTATGTAATGTAGGTAACTAGGTACCTAACCTACATTGGTTTTCGAATATAATACTCTGTCCATTGAAAAGCTTTTACTATCTGCACTGGAAAGCTAGCAGCTGCACATTTTATGGTTTTTCTTTCACTTCAGTCCCACTCGAGCATGGGAGCGGAATTTTAAAAATAGCAAAATGCGGTAATTGGTATATGCCAAGCAATATTATTTTCAAACTATAACTAATATCAAAGTTTATTATATTCACACACACACACATCTTAGTTTCCACATGCGCTACGGAATCGGACAGATGAGACGGATCCAGAACCAAACGTGAAACGTAGAGGTATAAAAAAATATAAAATAATAACACCCAGACACAGCATAGGACAAATTTAACGTTCATCATATAAATATTTGCCCCGAATGGCCATCGAACCCACGATCCCTGGCGCAGTAGCTTGGACTAGTACCACTGCGCCATCCAGCCCGTCAAAAATGTAAAAAATATGTAATATCACATATTATCCTTTCATGTAGATGCCGGTAATCGTCAGACCGATATAATAGCCATAATAAGTTCTCCGGATCGTACCTACCCAATAAATAAAATTGTTTGTTTATCGCTAAATAGCGATTGTTTTGTCTCACTTGTATTGTAGTTTTTTTTTTATATTTATGATTCCTTGGTATTGCTAGGTAGTGGAAAATTCTGTAGTCGAAACAATCACAAACGAAACCATTAAATTTCCTCGGTGAGTAATCCATAGTGTAAAAGTCCTGTCGTCAAAGAACAATATGCCTACATACGAATCGTTCTGTCTTACGGCGAAACTTCCAAAAACCAGAGTTGATTCGATTCCTTTTTTATGAAGGCCTGGGGGCCTACCATCAACTGTAATGCGACTTATTTTAGGTTACTATCAGGTAGTAAGTGCGGGACGCCGCTAGACGCGCCATATGGCAGCATCCCACTCTCACAACCTACAATGAATTGCATTACAGTTGATGGTACAGTTGATGGTAAGGCCCCTGTTCTTTAAAAGAACAATTTAGTAACAGGATTTGACCACGAGGAATTTTAACATTCTTCGTGGTCAATCTATCTAATCTATAAAAAAATTAAACCCTATGTTATATCAAGTCAAAAAGTATTAATTGTTTATAATTTTAAGAATAATTTCGGACTCATGGCACCCCCGAAAGACTCCCCGAGTTGAAACAAGTTGTTTAACCTCCGTTTAACAGAATATCGTTTATTACATTAAGATCAGTTCCTAATCAGCATAAGCGACTTACGAACCTCCCTCCCACTGCTGGGTTCCGTTTTGTGGTCGTATTTATACCAAAAATATCTTTTTATAACATTTTGAACTTAACACAACTTAACATTTTCAAACTTGAATAACTTTCCACTAATCGTACACGTTTGACTTCATAACAAGAAACGATCGTAACTCTGTTAATAGAATAATAATGTGCAATTTATTTTCGTTGGCCGGGACTTTTACTGTTTTGGTCCAACAATGGATGAAAAGTGACTGATCTCCTTTAAAATGATAATGCAATTGATTTCATCAATTTGGGCTTTGTCAAATAAGCTACTTACGCCGTAACGGTTCGCAAAATCCTATGGGCGGCGGGCCATCCTAATGCCATACCTTTCTATCTGTATAATGAGTAAGTAAAAGAGATGCACTGATAGCAGTTTAGAAACATTAGGTATAGGGGTCTCAGAATCACTTTCACAACACTCGCAATAAAACAGTAGTTTGGTGGGGAAAATCCCGTGCGATATTCGTTTTTTTTTTATACTTCTAATGCTCATGACACTGACATAATGTAATGTGAAAGTGAAACCTTTAGAGCAACTAATTTGCTTTAATATAGCAAAAAATGTTGTCAAACCAAACACAAAAAATATTGGGCTATTTATAACCTACATTAGACGAGGAATTTCAAAAATACTTAACCATTAAAATATTATATTTGCAGAACAATGTCTTGGAATTGTTAAAGCGGTTTTGTTCAAGCGCTATAATAACCGAATAAATAATATAGAACAGTGCAACGTTAACAAAGTTACGGAATCTACATGGCATTTATTTACACGCATAATGATTACTATTTTTGTTAACTTATGTTTCTCTTCACTTCACCGTTCGGTCCACGTGATCCGAATGAAAACTCTATGACTTGAGACCTAGTCCAAAAGGTGCAAATTCGCTGCGAATTGTTTCACAGGGCGCTCCAATACAATCGCCAATGAAAAATACTGCATCGCGATCGCGCTCCCTGTGTCGCCCCGGGCCGGCCGGCAATTCGCGCGTAAATAGTTTGCTCTTCGCCAACTACCACAGAACAAGTTGCCTAAAATTTTCTATAACTTTTACTTTATACCCTTTTTTCGAATTTCTACCCATTTTCAAACTATACGTTCTGGAAAACTACTTTTTCAAGCATAAGCTTTTGCCTGCTACTTCGTTCGCTATATTACGGGATAAAAGTAGTATATATTGTTAGTCCAGATCCTAATCTACCTACCTAACCAATTTTATCCAAATCCCTTCAGCCGTTGAGTTACCAGAAAAAAATATCTATGTTTTATTGTATATGCCATACACAGGGGCGTGCATTCCATATAGGCAATTAGGCAGTGCCTACCTCATTCAAAACCTAAATAAATATACAATAAGTGTTAAAGTTATTTTATTTTAGTTTAAACTTCTATTCAACATTCACCCACTAAGATTTACGCTAAATACTGAACTGAACCGAAAACCTACCGGTAGGCAGTCCCGAAATTGCCTACTCGAAACAAGCAGCGTTTTTTACAAGAATACAACTTATTTAGAAAAAGTATTGCTCAAGTATAAACCGCCCACGGCAAGAAGGGCGCTATTTGTACGTGTAACGTTCTAGCTTAAACTTCCGGAATATATCAGTATAAAGTAAGCAAGCTTACCTGACGAATGAATTTGGTCGCGAATTATTTTGTTGAAGAGTTATTTTAAAACTATCATATTTCCTAAGATATTCATTAAAATTAAATGGTGTGAAGGACAATTTTGTTCAAAATTTAATACTTGTGATTATTATCGTATTTATTTAGATAAGGATTAATATCATGTTTATGAAAACAGCTTCTCAAATAATACATTGGTTTAGAACAAATTTTAATATCTTAAAAATGGTTATAGTGAGTTAACCATAAAACATAGACATATGCTGTCGCGGACTTTTTTTAGAACTTTTGATGGTGAACAATTTCGTCATACATCGTTTTTACGTAACTTTAACCGTTTACACACCGTCCGCAACGGAAGCTCCCAAAAGTAATATATTTTTCACCTCACACGCTCTGAAAAGTAGGTTTTGTCAATCAGTTTAGGCGTAGAAAATCGCTTTTTGCGGCCTAGCGCAGCAAAGTACTTTTTTAATTTAATACCTAAAATATGTCTTGTTGCGTTCCGAATCGCACTATTGACTTTTTGTAACATTTTATTCTTATTTTAAATAGCTTTAAATTAATTATTTACTCTATTATTTATTATATTTACTCCGTTTTAATTTTATTATATTATTTTAGTTCATTTAATCATAAAAACAATAAAAATAAGATTAAACTATTTGTTATAAAAAATATATAATGATTGGATTTCGGAACGTGACATAAATCTTTATTTCTTAATTGTCTTTGTCTTGTACCTCATGTCAGTGTCAACATTTACGGAATCGTTTTTATTCTTATTAATAAAGTAACAATATATTCCTACTCTAAATAACTTTGAATTAACTATAATGCTCCCTTTTTATTATTTTAGTTTTTTTATATCATTAAAACAACGAGAATAAGGTATATTTAGATTAAACTTTATGTTTAAAGATTTTTTTACCGGAAGTTGACCGCGGAAACAACCAATGTTCCTCGCTGTTGTGTGGTGAAAAATTGTGTGTTGCGCTCGGCAGAAAAGTTTTTAGCGTCTTGTACCTTTGAAATCCTCGCTTCGCTCAGGATACAAACTTTCCTCAAAAAAATCCTAGAATCCTTCGCTTGCTCAGCTTTCAATAGAGGTAACTCGCCGTTAAATAACCAACTTTCCAGCCTCGCATATCAAATTACTATTCCCCGTTTTTGCAACGTTTTACATTAATGTTCTGCTCTTATTAATCGTAGCGTGATATTAAATATCTTATTACCTTCCGAGATAAATGGACTATCCAGCACAAAAATAATTTTTCAATTCGAACTAGTAATTCCGGAGATTAGCGTGCTCAAACACTCAAACTCGTCAGCATTTTAGTATTCCTACTAAATAATTACGAACCTTACCATTTATGACTAGCGGCCGCTCTCGGTTTCACTCGCCGCGTGGTTGCCATTATCGTGGGAATGTCAGGATAATTATAAATATTTGCATACAATGAGGTTTTCTGATGTATAAGCTACATTGCTGTAAAGTTTCATCTTAATCAGTTCAGTAGTTTTTGAGTGAAAGAGTAACAAACATTCATCCATCCAAATATCCTCACAAACTTTCAAACTTATAATATGGTAGCAGGATAGGATAATTGCAAAGTTACTAGTTAGATCTACAGTGCCTACTACGCTGGAAAACCAATGCACGCCCCTGGATACATCCGCCTGATTCCCGTTACTGTGAGAATATCGGGATATAAAGTATCCTATGTGTTAATCCGGGCTACATATTATCTGTGAGCCAAAGGAGATGTTCTGTTTTGGGCTCTCTTTTTACAAACCTACACTTTTCATGTTATGTTTTTCTGATAGGTCTTCCCTCTGAGAAAATGTTTTTGAAAAACAAAAAAACAAAATATAAACACCCCCGAAACAAAAAAACTAATTAAATATTGGATGATCTAGTTATTTATTTTATTCTTCAGGTATTTTGAGGCTTTAATACAGTTCATTAAGTTCAGAAAATTAAACCAAGCGGCTGCCGGCTTTACTAGGTAACTCCTTTGTTTCATAATAAAATAAAACCTTCGAAGTTAACGTAATTGACAATATAAGTCATATGTCACCCGCAGTGCCTCGACCAATGAAATAGAAGATACGAGTTTCACCCGAGTTCTTTTCGTAATAACACGTGTTGTGAGGCTCCATTTTTAACTCAATCTACCGTACAATTTCTATATGTTCCAAAATATATTTACACGACATTGGCAAAATTCGCGTATTTAACGTGAGCACGCCATTAGCTAAGAAAGAAGAAGAAATAGAAGATTCAGCGTTCTGACAGTTCACGTCACTCAATGTGACAAATGAGAATCGAAGTTCCCAAGGTAGATAGTGTGAAAAAGGGAAGAGGGCAAATTGAAAAAAAAAGAGGTAGATAGTGTTGGGTTGCTGTTTTTTTGCAATTGGTAGATTGATTATCTAACCTTTTTATTCAAAAATAGAATGTTTAAGCCCTTTAAAAAAAAAAAAAATTATACATGTTCCTTATTTTGTGCTCTTTGCATAAAACTAAATTTAATCATTGTAGGAAATTTGGGGCCCAGCTTCCATACAAAATTGGAACTCCTTTCATCCAAATCCGTATAGAAGTTTGTTTGAGTTTATTCGTTACAGATATGCAAAAAACAATAATTTCCTCTTTATAGTATTAGCAAATTTGAAAAAGTCTATGAGATAAAGTTGTAGATAATTTTATGAGCTTTCATTAAGTACATTAAAGATAATTTTCCGAAAAGCTAGTGTTAGATATAAGTCGTTTGTGGAAAATTTTCACTTTTCCCGCACGTTTAATTTGAATTCGAAAAAAAATTATAAGATAAAAGTTGTAGCAAATTTTATGCGATTTCATTGCATGACAGATAATTTTCCTCTACGACGCACCGTTTTAAATATATTAGCGAAATAAGTGGGACCTTTCCCCCCTACTCAGCAGCACTATAACGAAGCAACTTTTATTTTTTTATGAACGGTAAGACTCTTTAGCCTTCATCATACCTGACGTTAAGTATTGATAAGGCTTAAGATGGAAGTGAGCCTCTCCCGGAAATCTCAATCACTCAGGAACTTTCTATATCTATAACGTCGGAACACAATGCTGAAAACATTGTTGTTATGGCGTCAGACTTAGATAAAATGTTAGTAGCTAGCCAGGCGCACTTACAACGAGTCCTCCACCAATCAAACCGAATACAATATGTACCCCCGCTGGGAATCAAACCCGGGACCCCTGAGTCTGGTACTGGTGGTTGTACCACTAGACCACAGAGGCGGTTAAATCTAATCTAATATAGCCACTTGTCATATATTAGTCACTAATCTGTGACTAATACATATATGACTACAACTACTTTTTTGGGTGGGCTACAACGCTAACAATATAGCTTGCATATTGCAGCTATTGCGATTACAAATAAATATTATCGTACTATCGGTTCATTCATTATCAAAACAGAACTTACATTCAAAGAATAATGGCAAAATATTACCTGAGCTTCGGATATTTAAAAACATTATAAAATAATTACGTGTTATTTTTCATTAACTGAAAAATTCTAGACGCAACTTTACTTTAAAAATAGAAATCAAATAGATCAACATCGACCATTTTATAAATACAAGACAGTAAACGTCTAACAAGCTGATCAACGTTTAAATACGTAAATACTTAAAATATAAAAGTGGCGATAACTTTTTTTGTGACTATTGCGATACATATTAAAGTGCAGGCGACACTGAGCGAAGCGAAAATGCGTTAAGTATTTTATACGCTACATTAGTTTACGAACTTTTTTCTTCCCTTCCACCACACCGTAGTTGAAGACTAGTCACATTATATCATGCCAATACCACCTACTACACCACTTACTAAATGTTAGTAAGTAACGTAACTAATAAAACAAAAATAAGTTCCTTAACCGTTTTTTTTTGCCACGTATATATTTCATTTTTTCGGTCCTACCATTTATCGGACTCCAGTCCAAACGTCCAATTTTTGCTCTTGTCTTGTTGCAAAATTCAACATTTATTTCAGCTGACCTTGAAAATAACACGCGCTGGGCTTGCTAATTTATTTTACACGCAATCATTTGTTATTATTCGTTGACATCCCGTACCTATTCCCCTATATTCCAATTGCGGCACCCTTTTTTTGCTTGCGAAGCGAAAGAAGGGTCAGTTTTCGAATTACTTATACATTATGTAACGGTTTCAGTGCTAAGATATTGAATAGAGAATAATATGCTAAGGTAGCTCTGATGGGAGAGAGAACTAACCTACTCATCTTTAAAACGGTTATAAGAAGCTTAACTATTTATTAAATATTTTGACCTTACATCTTTATATGACTATGGAAGTTACTTAAACTTAAAATCTACATCCACGAAGCTTAATTTTGAACTGACACCATTTAGGTTTGCATTGCATACGATCATCATCGTCATCAGCCATTTTGTCCCCACTGCTGGGGCACTGGCCTTCCTTATGGATGGATAAGGAGTACTCACCACGCGGGCCCAATGCGGATTGGTGGGTTTTAACTATTGCAAATGCAGCCGGGACCAACGGCTTAACATGCCTTCAGAGGCACGGAGGAGCTCGAGTTAATAAATTTTTGGTCACCCATACCGTGGCCGAACATTGCGAAAGTTGCTTAACTTCAACAATCGCAGGCCGAGCGCGCTAACCACTGCGATACGATACGACAGGAAAAGAAGGAAGTATTGGCTCTATTTTTAATCCCCAAGTCCCTGTTATGAAAAGTCTGAACGATCTAACGACCATGTGCTTTTTGATCACTTGCTGCTCGGAATTTCTTTGAAATAAATATACTACTTACATAATAAATATTCCTAACGGATTCGAGTTGTGACTTACATTGGATCCAATACTAGAGAATGGTAGACCAAAAAGGGTTTAATGTTTTTTATAAAATGCTGTAGGTACTTAAAAAGGTTAAGCTATTTTTATTTTATTATATTTTATTTATGCTTGTGAATTTCACTACAATTACTAAGTTGCACTAAAAATACATTACCCCTATTTTTCAAGAAATTTGAGGAGAAGTGGGCTTTATCAAATCGCAACAAAAGACGTTTTTTGATCAAAAAAATGCCTGGTTTAAAGGTTCTTACAGTTTCAAAATATTTAACAAAAGTCTTAGTCCAGGGAGGCCCGAAAAAACTTTTTCACTTCACACGCTCGGAAAAGGAGCTGAGTGAGATTTCACAACCTATGATTGGATTTCGGAACGTGACTTAAACCTTATTTTTAATTGTCTCTTGTACCTCATGTCAATGTCAACATTTCCCGAATCGTATAATTATTTTATGTAACAATTTGTTCCTATTCAACATAACTTTGAATTAACTATAAAAATCGCTTTTTTATTATTTTAGTTTTTAATATCATTAAAACAACAATAATAATATTTAGATTAATTTTTTGTTAAAATATTTTTTTTGCCGAAATTGACCGCAGAAATAAACCTAAAAATTTCCTCGCTGTTGTGAGGTGATTGTTGTTGTTGTTGGGCTCGGCAGAAAAGTTTTTAGCGTCTCGTACCTTTGAAACCCTCACTACGCTCAGGATTCAATAGAGGTAACTCGCCTCTAATATCCAACTTTCCAGCCTTGCATAATAGCAAATAACTATTGAAGAGTGTAGTGATCGAACTAAACGTTGAAAAACTGAAAATTTACGTTCGGAAACTTAAGCCCGGTTACCACTTCAAAATGTACTTGAACATAGGTACTACTAGTAATTTACCTGGTTTTACATTCCATAAAGAAATAGAACTAACTCTTATTTCAAAGTGGGATTTCGATGTCAGCTCGGGCCATAGTACCTACTTACATGCAAACATTTGGAAATCTAACTAGCGCAGCGGTGACAAATTTGTATTTATAACGTCTTTGACCGTGCCAAATGTAATAACTAAAACCGATATATTTTTTACAATAAACCTATTCGCAATTAAAACGCAATTTAATTTTTATTAAAAAAACGTAGCGACCGACCGCTGTTTCACCAGGATGGTTTCCGTTCCCGTGGGGATATCGTAATAGAAAGTAGCCTACGTCTTAGTCCATTACTTGAAGTCTCTACACACTAAATTTCATCCAAATCCGTTCAGAAGTTTTTGCGTAAAAGCGGGACAAACATACAAACTTACTGACATACTTCCTTATTTACATTTACAATTAAGAAAAGCATTCCAAATAAGTGTTAGGATACTTATTTCGTCTTAAATGCGCTTTATATAATAGACACAATCGTTTAAACGAGTTAAATAATAATGACCAAAAAATCGCTAATTTCTGCCCCAATGCACAGTTTAATAAATAGTTACTTCGTAACAATGTGCGACGTGTCTCACTGAATCTTAGATAAACTTGAGATGTACTTAATCTTATGATTATATTTTATTTGATTGTTAAATCCGAAATCATAATTAGAGTGGGCGGAAATAGAGCGCGCATCCAGTCGAGTTAACTTGCTTGAATTGTCGTTGCGACTTATTTTACTCGCTTCCGCATTCGTTTCATAATAACCCCCTGTTTTGTTTGGATATGGATCTATGGAAAGAAATAAGTACAGTATGGCGATTGGTTACTTACCCAATAACTTAAGAAAGAAAAAGAAGAAAATAAAATCGAAGTCGATCTTAAGTTTTATTAGTACCTAGTTTAGTTGTTTTTTTGTTGTACAGATCTCTTAATCTGAAGCGGGAGACGGGTGAGTGATGATTTTGTTTAAAAATTATTTCAAAGTACCATTTTGGGTTTTTATTCATACGATATTAAGACCGGGCCGTACCACAACCTGTAAAAACAATCAGAACACAAACACGATAAGAGGTTTTGTCGCCCGTGGTACGGCCCCCTGTACCTACTCTAAAAAGTGAAAATAATTATTTAATATTCTATTGATTGATCTAGTTGAGCTCTTGGGAAGTAAAATAGTTAATCAGTTTCCAGTTGATTGGTTTAGTTGGTCAGAACGAAAAAGGCTTTTTTAGGGTTTCGTAGCCTAAAGGCAAAAAACGAAACCCTTATAGATTCGCCGAAATCGATGTATGTCACAGCCACTTTATTCCAAAACTATGAGGATTACACAGTTGAAACTTGGTAGGTAGATGTATTCTGTAGTAAGCCGCTTTACGGTTTTTACACAAAAATAAAAATAAATTAATTGAGGGGGAATACATGGAACTGACACTGAAATTTTTTTTTTCATCAAACCTAGACGTGTGGGGTATCTATAGATGGGTCTTTAAAAATTGCATTGAGGTTTCTAAAACGATTTTTTCTCAAAGTCAACCATTTGAAAGATGTACACTTCCAAAGTGGTAAAATGTGTGTCGTCCTCCCCCCCTCTAACTTTTAAAATTAGAAAATGAAAAATCTAAAAAAAATATATGCTGTAGACCTTTATAAAAACTTTCAACGAAAATTGGTTTGAACGAAATATATTATGCAGTTTCAGAGCTATTAAATGCACATTTGCCGAAACCGCAAATATAACTTTGTCATTCAAACACACACTATGAAAAACAAAGTTATTTTACCAGACGAAAAAATATAGTGGCATTTTGGGTAGGTAGGTGTATTTAATATAATAATAGAAGCTTTATTGCACACGATACAAAAACAAACGCATACAGAGGAAACACACAACAGGCGGTCTTATTGCTACATAGCAATCTCTTCCAGGCAACCTTGGGTGAGAGACGAAACCCTTCATGTGCGAGTTCGACTTGCACTGGGCCGATTTTTTCATTATAGAATAAAGAAACACTATCATCCTGTTTTCTTTTCTTTACGTATAGTTGGTTTTTCTGGTCTCTTGACTTGACGTATCTGACTTTATACCAACCAATATTACCTGTGGAGGAGCTTAGTGTGTCGTTGGTCGGAGGTAGAGGCCGGGCTGGCGGGGGCGGCGCCACCCTTCCGTCTCTAAGCAACAGTTGCTTCGAGGAGAGGTCATTGCGCGTTCTTGTTTGCTCATAGGTATTTTTCCAATATATTTTTAAAGTTTCTAATTTTCCTACCTACGCACGCACTCGAGTATTTTGTTAATTTTCGCATTAAAATAAAATTGTAACATAGGTAATTGTATTATTTTTACATGAGTTCGTGATTAGACTTATTAGGCTTCGAGTGCATCTTTTTACATACGTTTTTACAAGCTGTAGGTGTATGTACTTAAATATGTAAATCTATTTACCGATAGATGATAAGAAGTAATATTTGCCGTTTGCATACCTTCGTGTCGAGCACGTACTGTCAAAAAATGTATAGGAAAATGTTGTTGCGTTTATTTCCGGTTAGATCGCTGCTCAATATGTAATACATTTTTGACGATACGTCCTTGAAAATTTTTCGTGCTAGGGATACTGTATTGGCGAACTAGAAACTAGCGAAATCACAGGCCATTTTTTCGATACTTATTGAATTGAATTTCTCGACAATATGAAATCACGTTCGAGATCTCGACAATAAATAAATAAAATAAATAAATATCTATCGAGATTTTCAATAGCTACTCGATCAAAATGTATGGAATTGCAATCCCTAGTATTCCTATATCCCTAGCTATGCTATAGGTACTAAAAGGAAGCAGGTGCGTCCGTAGTCCGTAGTATTCCACGCGCCGGCCACGTGCCGAGCTCTCCCCTCAGCGTCCCGCCGATTTCTGAAAGTGCACTTTCTCCGCCTTGCATCTCGCAAACTTGTCAAGCCCTTGGGTGAATTATGACCAAACGCGACAAAGCCGATGCGCTCAACGGGCACGCGCCATCTCCGGGACGATTACATAATGTAGGTTAAAGTCTAGCTAAATCATTAAAATTAATTAGGTTTCACCAATTAACAATTAGAATTCACCTCACTATTTCTGATAGGTAGCTGATGCCAAAGAGTAAGCACATTTATAGATGCTGGGTTGACGTGCGTCTCTCTCTACTGCCATGACAAGGCGGAGGTTTCTTATCTTTGACAAGCCGGAGGTTTTTCATATTTGACAAAGCGGAGGTTTCTTATATTTGACAAGGCGGAGGTTTCTCGTATTTGACAAGGTGGAGTCAGGTCTTCCGTTAAACAGATTTTTTTAGCTCCGCTTCACTCGTCTCTACGATCCTAGGTAGATCTTACCTACTCGAACAAAAATGGCCACAATGTCACAGATGGCGGTGACCGTGCAAAGTGTAAACCTATTCTGACCAAACATTTTTCTAAAATCCTAATTGTTCATCCCGAAACTAATAATAACAAAAAGCACCGGATCCCTAAATAGGAACAGTCATCACACATTACTCATGAATTGAGTAGGTAGGTACCCTAAAAAAATATAAATGATTTGGGGCGATCCATGCCAAATTATAACTTTCTAGTAACAAGAAGTAATTATTTTCTGACCTAAGCTTTACAAAAGTCTGCACACCAATGAATTTCTATTAGCCGAGTCTTCCGTTGTCTCAGTCTAGTGACGGGATAGCAGCATCAAACGAAATCACTCTTGTAAGGGATATTTGTATTTGTAATAATAACATCATTAGTTTAATTTTATTTGAATTTGATATACATTGGAATTTTTGGCTGTATACCCATGTAAAAAAGACGGACTGTAAATCCTACTTTACATTACAGTACACACAGACTTCTGATCTTGCAGATAATGTTATTATTTTCCGTTCCAAGAACAAGTGGTAGATTATAAACGATCATAGAATGGGAGGTATTTAGTAAACATTATTTTGACTATGACTTGGAATTGAAAATGTCTGGGAATAGGCGTTCGGTGGCGGCGACCGACGGACGGGTGGCTAGCCACAACAAGTCGTGTGCGGTCCCCGGGTCTCGGGTGACTAGGCTTGTACGGCACGACACGACTGCGTTTGTAACTTACTCTTTATGACACTATGATCTCTAGTTCAATGCTACTTAGTCCATCAGATGTGTTTGATCAATGTTATCAATGTTAATCTTAAAGATACTGAGACTTGATAGGACGATATCAAAAAGTTTACCGTTATACGATCGAAAGCCTATTCCTACTTCCATTCCACGCTACGGCCACACTAAGACTGAGAGCAACAAAATTACTCTTTAATAGGTACTTTTACAGCGGATTAAAAAAAAGGATATACAAAAATAACTAAAGTAAGTATTCAGTATTTTAATACATGATTACGTTAATATTTGCATCTCTTCTATTAATGATTACACTGCTATTGGTTGCTTCCGCAGCATACAGGGATATAGCACGTCAATCTTCAGATTAATTGAAATACACTGGTCTAGACGTCCATTTCCTTTGCGCGTTCGTTGACTCTTCGGTAGCTGTGCGTGTGCGCCGATCCACGCTGCGTGCGCCTGCTTTGCGTCGCAAGTCCATTCTCACGACACTTGTGATGCTGACTCAGTTGTGCACAGTATAAATATTACAGAATCGTCTGTTGTCATTTGCTTAGCTTTCGCTTATTCATTTTATCAGTAGTATTAGTACTAAACTCACATATTCATATGACGGCTATATAGCGACGTTTTATTTAAAGACACATTGCCAATAGGTTATGCGCCCAGGGGCCCAATTCTGCTAATGCTTAGTCACAATCGTTTTCCAGTGGTGTTTCAATGGTAGTGCTGTTTTACACAGTTCTTGTTACAACAGTGTAAATAACCACTACTATTGAAACACCACTGAGAGACGATTATGACAAAAATTTAGCAGAATTGACCACCAGGACGTTTGTGAAGTGTGAAGTTAAAGATTTTATTGTGATACAAGTTTAAGTGAGACTTTTAAAAGTGACTTATTTTTAGAACTTTTCAGTGTGGTTCTTGTAACAAATAAATAAATCGTGTCTCTTGTGATAAACTGTTGAATTGTATCGTATAGGTAATTCAATTATACAGGGTATTTCCTGTGAATGTGTATACAGGGTGTTTTTCGTAAAAGACGTATACAGTGTAATAAAATGCGGTCCAATGCTCTTTCCAAAGGTCGTGGGTTCGAGTCCCATCTAAGAATTCACTTATGGCCGAGTTAATTTTTTCCAACATTTTTCTTTATAAACAAAATTCATCATGAGCGATGAGCTGAGAAATGTCACTTTTGTTTCTAGACAAAATGACAATATATTTCATATATAACAAAATAGACAACCTTAAAGTAAAAAGGAATAATTAAACCTATTGATACGAAATTCATAAATAAACATTTTTGTAGTTTGTTTTGTAATAAATAAACTGTAAATATTATTGTTTTTTGTTTGTGTATATTTTTTTTTATAATTTCCAACCAGCACATAAGTGAAATTTCCAGCTTTAAGGTCTTAAAATGTGGCAGAAGAGGTCAAGAATTAGCTCCTAATCTATAGCAGCAAATTTAATAACTTAAAACTGCAAGGGGAACCTAAGATGTTTTTGTGGCACTTTATGAGACAGTATTAACTGCTTAACAGCGAGGAGTATGCTTTTTTTACAGCTTTTACCCGTATTATGTTCATGCATAGCAATTTATAGGTAAAATGCCGACATTTGGCACTTGACGGATTTTTACCTTGGACGAATTAACCACTGGACACGAAACCCGAGAAGAATGTATGAAAACACGATCAACCAATTCTTGCGGGGGTGAGGGGCGATTACTAATGTCAAATAATGACATTAGTGCTTGAAGTAATCGATATTTTTTTTATCGATAAGTAAGGAGTGAATGAATGAACCTATTGAGTTTAATAAATCATGTGTGTTTTAAAAAAAATAGTAAGTTAATTGTTTATTTCGTGGAAAAATAAATAGCACGATAAGTAAGGAGTGAATGAATGAACCTATTGAGTTTAATAAATCATGATAAGATGGTAGTCGCTAGCCAGGCGGACTTACAATTTACTTACTAACACTTTTTAAGTGAGTAAAAAACATTAATATTTGGTTTATATAATAATATAATTCATTATTTACATTAACTTCTTCAATCACTCAAGCTTATATTATATAAAACAAAATATGGGTAATTAGTTCATTACAGAACCATTGTATAGGACATACACAATAGCAATGCGATGTGAATAATATGTACCTTTTAAATGAAAAATTTAAAGGGATTGTGATAGACTTAAAATTAGACAATAAGCCCCCTGTGTGCTTCTCGACATTTTTTTTGGAGCAAAAATCTCAAGTCTAAAACTTATTGAAAGTAATCATCGACATTAGAAGATCGTTGAGACTTAAACATTTTAATTTCAACTCTAGTATCCATTTTACATTTAAGAGATATGCATATTTGTAAGAAAAAATATAAACTTGTTTTCACTTTATTAAAGATCTCAAAATTTACGCCACCGTACAAAATTAGCACAACCTAAACCCAAATTAGAAATATTAGACTAGCGTTTGGATAGCGTATGGTCCAGCATACGCTATGACAGTATTAAACAACAAACTCCCAGAAGTTATCAACAAAACATCGCATATAAATTACCTATATTTAAGAAAAAGCCAAGGCAGTATCTTTCTAGCAACTACTAGCTGAAATACTAATTGCAAGAATATTTCAACCAATAGTTTATCGTAGTTTTAAGATTGTTTTACTTGAATATAATAAAACGATCTTAAAATTAAAATATTATAAGATTAAAAAATAGTATAATATAGCTTACGTACATACATAAATATAATTAATTTTATTCTTGCTGTGACCTAACAAGGTCTATGTTAGAAACAAATAATAAATGTAACCACCATTTATGACAAATTCAAGAAAAATATTGGAACAAATGAACTGTGACACAAGTGAATTTTCAGATGTGACTTGAACCCACGACCTTTGGGAATCCGGCCCACTGCTCTAACCAATGAGCTACCGAGTTTTGCGGACCACTTTCGAAATTCTCCGATACTTTTATATTTTTAATACGCTGTAAGAATATCCTTCCTTGCATTAGAAAGAGAAAAAAAACAAATTTTTAACAATCAATATTATGATGCAACAGCTAATAAGTTATGATTTTTTAATTTTTGCGTTGTCAATGCTATTTTTGTACTTATAATACATTTTAAATGTTAATGTACAACACACCATTATAATGTACAACATAAGTCTAATACTAAAAAACAATACCGTGACTGACTTACAGGCAAGGCAACGCACAGACCAAACGGCTAAACCAATTAAACTGAAATTTTGCATACAGGTTCTTTTAACGATGTTGGCGAGCACTAAGAAAGGATTTTTGATATTACCACGGGAACGGGAACCATGAGAGTGAAATAAGCAACATTTTTTTTTTTAAGTTTGAAGCTATATTTCAAATATAACGAGCTCAAAGTTCGTAGCTTAGATGTTACCTAAGACCTGAGTACTCGTCCATGTTATCTCCCTGCGTACCGCTTCCACCCAATTCTTCTTGTTAGGGGTTCAACTGTAAATCTGAAATTAATTTAAATAGTTCCTACATTAAAATTGGATTCGTTCGTTCATTTACATACATCGATATGTTCAAGCCCTATACGACATAAAAATGACAATTGAATGAATGAGTGATACATATAACCCGACCAAATTACTTATGCAATATCTTTAAAGAATTTACACGTACAATGATTACTTTTTGAAATGACGTATTACATTTTGTTTACATACCAAATTTTATTTATTTTACGAAAAATTGCTGCTCTAATAGATTGAAATTATACTTACGCGTGAAAAGAAAAATGTTTTGATTGTCCGGTATGATTTTTACAAAATAACTCAGCGTATTTACCCATTTTTGAGATAATGTTCCACTTCGAGATCTCGCGTCATACTGACAACGCCATATTGCTTACTGTGTCTAAAAGGCAGGGTAAGTGACAGGGGTAAAGGCGAACGCGGTCCTCGTTACGCGTCCAGTGGTTAATTCGTCCAAGATTTTTACTGTCGTGTGTAGAACATTAAGCCACGAAGGGCTTGTGTTTCATCTTAATCGATAGTCAAACATTTGTTAAAATGTTTCTTTCGAATGCGAGGATATTTCTCTCATTGATGAAACGACGGTGGCCAACACCGTAGAAATGTAAATATGTATACAAAAAAAAATCGACGTGTCCTCATAAGTCTCTGTAGCCACAGATTACTAAATAGTTACTACGTAACTGTAGCATAATTGGTTAGTGCATTGGGCCGGATCCCCAAGGATGCGGGTTCGAATCCCGTCAGGGTGACTTGAGACAAGTTGCTTTTTTCTAGTATATTTTCTTGTTTAATATTTATCCCACGAAGGGCTGTTTTAAATAGAACATTGTAAATCTTATACTTCTTGTAGTATTTTTTGTGCATAATATGTAAAATTGGATCGTTTTGTAGATTTTTAAAGGAGCCTACAACTCTTTAGGTATGATGATTTAAAACTAGAAGATGCACGTGAACGATTAGGGTTCTGTAATACAACATAAAGGGGAAAACTACGTAACTGTAGCATAATTGGTTAGTGCATTGGGCCGGATCCCCAAGGATGCGGGTTCGAATCCCGTCAGGGTGACTTGAGACAAGTTGCTTTTTTCTAGTATATTTTCTTGTTTAATATTTATCCCACGAAGGGCTGTTTTAAATAGAACATTGTAAATCTTATACTTCTTGTAGTATTTTTTGTGCATAATATGTAAAATTGGATCGTTTGTAGATTTTTAAAGGAGCCTACAACTCTTTAGGTATGATGATTTAAAACTAGAAGATGCACGTGAACGATTAGGGTTCTGTAATACAACATAAAGGGGAAATTCTACTTTTTTTTTTTGTAGAATTGATAAATGACCATGATAAAACAATGTTTTCTGTAAAATAAAGTGATGTGATAGTAATAAAAATTAATAAAAATATCATGATACAATATACTTATTGATAAAATCAAGACAAAAATTATCATAATGATAAATTGATTACAAAAACCCTAATTTTTTACAGGTACGATTCTAATATTATCACGCGATCCTCGGGTCTGTGTGGAAGGGACTGTTACGGGGCGGGTCAGGAGATTGGTTTAAAAAAATAACTATTTTATTTAACTGGAAGAAACCTGTATTACAAATTTAAGTAAACATGTCTAACCACGACGAATGTCCAATCCGAACTGAATGTAAAATACATAAATTAAAAAAAGGAAGTAAATGCGTTTCCTATTGCATTGACGTCAATGCAATGGGAATCATAGTGATTTTATTTGATTTGGTTATTAATGTTAAATCCAATATAACAGGACCCTACAGGATCTACATTGACTTCTATATTTGTCTCTACTAGCGCCCCTTTGAAAGATGTTTTCTTGTTGCACAACCTGTGGATTAATGTGATATACTGACCATGTTACACGCAATAATAAAATACAGGCGACATTGTTCTAAAATAACTACGCGCATTAACTGTCACCGCTAAACTTTCGTGTCGTGCCGCAAAGTATTTTATAATAATAATAGTAGTAGTAGTAGTAGTTTTTACCTAGAATATTGCCGATTTTTTTCTTACACTTCTAGAGAACCTCACTATTTCTTTAATAAAAAATACATCAATTGCTTAATTTTATATTAAATTAAGATCATAACGGTCAAGAATCAGTAATCATAAGTTTATTATTTTTGTTTCTTATACGATAAAAAATACCTCGAAAACTACTCATTATTTTGTAAGCAAAAATTACCACTTTAAATGGTATAATTTCTAAGATACTCGTAAGGCCGCATATTATGTATCAGTTGACATAATATTTGTTTTTTTTTCTATGGGTCGAAAGTGCCCATTCTCCTTTTAACGAAAAAAGAAAACAAATCCCCCTATTCTAAATTCCCCTATTCCATCTACCCCTACCAGTTCAGTAGTATTGATTCCGTTCACGCACATAAATTCAAAATTATAATTATACTACATTTTAATTCAGCATTATTTTTACAGTGACATTGACAACCTGTCAAATCACTCTACTGAATAAAAAATCCGACTATACTCGCACTGTAGTACCACCACAGGTCATAGGTCGGTAATCGGTACGGTAATACAGGCAACAGCAGCTACGGCTTTACAACTTTGACCTTGAGAGCGCCCTTACGTCGCTCGTAATAGCGGCGGTTTTCGTAGTCTGATAAATTTAAAGCCGTACTGTTGACCGTACATAAAATGATGTGATGGTGGTGGAAGTCGAAGAGGGGTAGCTCGATAGGTTATCTTATCGCGCTCGTCTTGCATTTCCAGCTGTAAACTTATGCTGATATGGCATCAGAAACTAAAAGTGGATTATTTTAATAACTCTGGCTCCTGCGTTGGGGTTAAGCAACTTTCGCAATGGTCGTTCACGGGATGGGTGACCAATACTTTACTATCTCGAGCTTCTCCGTGCTTCGGAAGGCACGTTAAACCGTTGGTCTCGCCCGGCTGCATTTGCAGTCGTTAAAACTTTAAAACCCAGCAATCCCCATTGGGCCCGCGTGGTGGGTCGGTGGGTGGTGGGTCATGATGGCCCATCTCCTTAGCCATCCATCATAAATAAGGCCAGTGCCCCTGCAGTGGGGACATAAAAAATGTCTGATGTCGAACTGGACACACGTGTGACCGGGGTCTCTTGTGACGAGTTGGTGAAAAACCCTTCCAGGTTAGGTTATTTTATTTATTGAAATCGAAATAAGCAGTAAAAAATAATCATCTCGTAATAGCCATAATCGAGTCCACATAATAAGACATTATCTAAGAAACTTAAAACTTATGTAGGTATATCAATTTAAAAGCATTGCACAGGGCGAGGCGCGGCAACTGCGCAGATACAGGGTGGGGGTGCAATATGCAACGAGCAGGGCAAGGGGTGTGGCCGGACTGCCATTGGCTCGACCGGCTCTGCTCGCCCGGAGCACTGGACTTGCAATAGCTACAGATATGATTGTTGATCATTGCACCAGAACACAAATTATACACACAACATAAATCTCATCAATACATCTATTTTGACAAGAAACTTTGCCACTTATGTATCTGCTGCATTTTCAAATTATCCAATAAATACCTGATATTTCAAGATCATTATTTCGCTTTCGGCGAGGGGATTTATTTATTTAACACTTTCCGACTACGTTGAGTTCGATAGCGCAATGTTCACCTCGTTTTTCGACACGCGATTGTAATACCGTAGTTGTGGTATAACGTAGTGGTTAAGTTAAGCAGCTTTGGCAATAATCGGTCACTCACGGGTCACGGGATAAGTGACTAAAAATGTAGTACCTCAAGCCTCAACTGTTATTTGGAAGGCATGCTAAGCGCGGCCACAAACCTGCCGATTTTATTCTGTTCTGCTATGTTCTGTTTAGAACAGATCAGCATTCTTATCACAAACATTCCGAAATGTTCCCAAAAGTAGAGTGCATGCATTGTTTTGTTGTATCACTCGCTTCATCAGAAAGAAAAAACAGATTTCGTATTCGATTCCATTGTCGAACGGTTGTGAATCAGGCGGCAAAAAACAATCAGGAAGACTACAATGCTATAAGTACAAAATATACCACGCATCACACACCGTCCGACCCGAATCGGCAAGAGCGCCCGGTCAGCAACCAGAATAAAATCGGTAGGTCTGTGACCGGGCTAAGCAGTTCCTGCCGGCTGCATTTTGCAGTCGTTAAGCCCATCGCTCCACGTCACGATTCTATTCTGATATAGGTAGAAGACTACTGGCAATAATTTTGACTGGTCGAGGACCAACCAATTTTGTAGTCGGGCAATTTCGTTGTCCTCTTGAAATATTTGACGGAATAAGAGCTTTTTTATGAAAAAAAAGTTACTTATTATCAGAAGCGATTATTTCCCAAAATAAAATCAATGAATAAGCGCCACGCAAGATCCACATCATCTCCGGCGCAACCGGCAGCGCACAAGGTGCGTGTGCGTGCGCAGCCAGCCTACACAGCGATTTTCTCTAGCCGTATAGTACGATGCGGTGGTGTGCATACATTTTTGCTTCCCCGGCCGGCTGGCCGCCCATACCGGCTAGTGGATAATTTCCGTATTCAATCCACGTTTTTTAATGCGCTTTCTACCCAAAAATTATTCCGTTTTCTAACCACGATTTTAAAATATTATTAGATTTTCGCATTCTACCCAAAAAATATTCCTTTTTCGACCCGTAGCTGTTTATTAAGAATGTTGTAGTTAGAAAGTTAGTTACTATAATTACCTTTTAATTCTTTTTTTTTAAGTAATACCAGACCAGCAGGCCTAGCATGAGCGGCTTTTATCGACTCGATAACTATACCGTGTCACTGTCCCGCTCACATCGTAGCGGAGTAAGCAAGACAACATGACGCGCTATATCATATCGCATGATATAGCAGTGTTCATGCTAGAGGGGCAGGCTAAAATAAAAATAAACAGAAGTTATTTTGATTCTTGAAAACAAAAGAATAAAACAAAAACTACCCACATGTCTAAGAACTGGGTTGCGACTAACTTTTTTGTCAACATTTGCGGTATTTCAAAGTGGACCTGGCGTTTTTGGATCTCGTTTAACCCATCAAAATATATCATCGATCATTTAATAAATAAAATCGACTCTAATCAATTTGGAATTTGAATTTACACAATAGAGTTTAAAATGGCGTAGCGCGTAAAGTCGAGCGCGGTCACCGGAGACCGCTTAGTGGTATAATATAATAAAAATATACGAAAAAAATATCGCTTCCTCTTTGATGCACCTTTGTTTTTAATTGACAGCAACAAAAGGTAACGAGCTAACGAGTAAATTAAAATTTATTTATGATTTGCGTTTTATTAAAGTGGACCTGGGAGACCGAACAAATCCCCATTAGTAGAGCGAAGGTCTCCTGGTTAAAGTTCTGAAGAAAGTCGACCTGTCATCATGTGATAGACTGGAGAGGCATCACATTACTGCCGACTTTTTGCAAAACTTTACTGAACCGAATGGCATCGGAGGTCTATGTCAATCTTCGTAAGGAACAAGCTGGCTTTCGACCCGGTCGCTCGCGATACCTTGCGGATTCTAATAGCTACATACTCTTTTAAATATGAATAAACGATTTTAATGCAATGCAATAAAACGTCACCTGCATGTTACTCGTAAGTCTGTCGTTAATAATCAAATTATTAACATCATCTTTGGCTTAGATATACATGCATACTAACAATTTAACAATTCGAGAATAATAAAATGTATGAGAATGACATAAGTAAGCCTCGGTAAATCACGTGATCTATTGTCATCGTTGCAGCAAGTTGATTGGTGCATAAAGACGATGACGAGTTTTGATATCGTTCGATCTCAAACCTCTCAAAAGGCTCTTATTATTATCGAAGGGCAAGAGTCACTTTGGGGTGGTTTGGGACAGTATGCCAGTTTTTTCAGTTAGTTGTATCATATCTCAATGGCGCCACCACCGATTGTACCCAAAATGCGAGTTGATTGGCAATTAATTTACAAAATTACAAGTACATACTTACCCATCTCAAGTTTTGACATAAAGATTTGGGTATAGTCGTTTGTGGGTGGCGCCATTTAGGAACTTGAAAAGCGAAAGTCGAAGTCAATTCGGACAAAATAAGTTATGACAAAGTCCGAGTTGATATTTTCATTGAATTTTTTCACTGATGATTCGTAAACCTACTCGCGGTTTTGCACAGTCAAACAAACCTAACAAAGTGCGAGGTCAAAACATTTAAATAACTCCTATAAGCCTAGCATTAGCGGCTTTTATCTACTCGATAACTCCATAACGTGTCACTGTCGCTCTCACATCGTAGCGGAGTAAGCAAGACAAGACTATAATGCGCTATATCATATCGTGTGATATAGCGGTGTTCATGCTAGGGGGCTGGTACTGTACTGTCAAATATAAATTAAAATTTATATAAACTCCCAGTGTTAATTTCTTTTTCTGAACATTATTTGCGGTTATTGGAAATCCACCTTTCAGTTACATTGAGGTTCCTAAAACAGTTTTTCTCAAAGTCAACCGTTAGAAAGATATAAGTAAGTACCTAAGTGAAGTTAGACTTCCAAAGTGGTAAAATGTAACCCTCTAACTTTTAAAATAAGAAAGTGAAGATAAATAAAAACTATGCTGTAGATCTTTAAAAAATTTAACAAAAATTGGTTTGAATGAAATATATTTAGCAGTTTCACATTTTACAAAATGCCCAATACCAGCTCCAGACGCTCGAGTCCATTGAGCAGAGGGCTAAGAAGCTCATTGGGAACAATGACCTCTTTCATAATAAGCTCAAAAGCCTTGAGCATAGACGAAAGGTTGCACGTTTATCGGTTTTCTATCGGATACATTTCGGTGAGTGTGCGGCTGAATTGCACAGCCTAATTCCACCTTCTCCCTTCTTATATCGGACAACCAGACATACAAATATGCGCCACCGCTTTATGGTTGAGATCCCAAAGTTTCGCACTAAACGTTTCGTGTCAAATTTTATCATCCGTATTGCCAGAGAGTGGAATGCTTTGCCTGAGTCTGTGTTTCCTTATACTTACAATTTGGGGGTCTTCAAGTCGCGTGTGAATAGGTATCTTCTAGCCAAGCGCGTTTCATCCTAGATCGCATCATCGCTTACCATCAGGCGAGATAGCGGCTAAGCGCTAACCTATACATAATTAAAAAAAAAACATCAAATGATAACTTTGTCGTCATACATACAAACACTATGAAAAACAAAGTTACTTTTGCAGACGAAAAATTATAGTAGCTTTTCGGGTAGGTGTAGGTAATCGGTAGTCACGTGAATACCTAATTTAATATAATAATAATAATAAAAACTTTATTGCACACGATACAAAAACAAACACATACAGAGAAAATGACAAAAAATAGGAACACACAATAGGCGGCCTTATTGCTACATAGCAATCTCTTCTAGGCAACCTTGGGTGAGAGACGGAACCCTTCATGTGCGAGTTCGACGCGCACTTGGCCAATTTTTATTCATTTTAAAAATCGCGACGCGGCCTGCTCTCAATACATGATGAACTACACGGCTAGTCTAGCTGGCTGCTTTATCAATGCATCTATTCTATTATTCTACTTCATTTTGGTGGACCCTCAAAGATATAGTAATTGCGACCCATACCTATACGTATTTTCACTTTGTAGAACCGACGGGCGGGCCGGATTAAATCCTTGTTCGCACCGGAGTTGGCCCGCGGGCCATACTTTGCCCATACTTTGCCTTGGACCCAAAAATCACTTATTTATTTTGGGAGGTATCCCAAAATTTGAAAATTAAATAACTTCCGATTAAATTTATCGGAACCGAATGTGAAAAATCAATAGGAAGTTCCGACCTTTCGGAATCGGAACCGAAACTCCGTAACATTCCTACTCCAAGTCTCCAAATACACAAAAATTGTTAATAAAAATACCATTGAAGTTGGTTGAAAGATGTTGAAAGTTTCTATGACCCTTTGTTTATTTATTGTTTAGTTATACTTTTTTTCACGTTTATACGTTATATTTTTGCGAATCCTTTGCCATTACTTCGGTAACTTTTTAGATATCGTGTTTATTGATTATAAAAATACACTCTACATTTCAATGTTTTTGACATAGAAATATTATAAATTTTAAACAACCTTTTAAAAATAAGCTCTACTAAACTTTGGGAAAAACAAAAAATATTTTTGCGTAGGTACTCAAGTACTTATAATCAATAATTAAAATCAATTTGAGTGTAAGTTTGTATTAATGTCATTTTCTCGAACTAAACATTTTCCTTGACTCTAGACTACTTGAAAAAGACAATCGTACGACAAGGAGACAAAGAAAGTAAAAAGAGAAATAGACAATTTTCCTAACGCGCATCGCCACCCCCCTTTTGCGCGAAAAGCAAAGCAGGCCATAATAATATTTTTGGTTCTACAATTTTGAGTATCTTCACTTGGTCATGGCATGCATGGCAACGCGAGTCGCAAGGCAACATTTACAACTGCTTGACAAGCAAGAGCTACTGGCACCGTTAACTTTTATATTTTGCTTTGGATCGAAATAAATCTGCAAGACTTTAAGGAATTACGAAATCTGACTTTTAGTACCGACTCCCAAGATCGCTAACCTGAGTTTCGTTAAACTCGTCTGGCTGGCCTACGTCACCAAGTTCACGGTAAAATGAATAATTAAGTTTATTGTACCGGCTTCCTGTTCGTGACTTCGGCCGCGTGAAATTTTTAAAACTTTACCGTACAATACATACCCAATATAAACTAGATTACTAAAACATGCGATAGCTATGCATTTTCCCGTTAACCTTTCTAGGTTAATCATTAAATTCGGTAAAACAGGAAAAAATATAGCAGACCTTCCATGGAAATATCCTGTGTCGCGTATTTATCCCTGCTTTAGCAGTAGTCACCTGTGAAGACTTCTCTTTTATTTCTTCTTCTTTCTTTCAAGACATTCAGTGGGGAGCATACAAGAAAAACTACAACAAAATAAAGGTATTATAAAATTTAGTTCTGTTTACTAATTCTAACGGGGCCCCATAAACGGTGTGATTTTTCGTGCTTAGCCGATCCTAACATGTTTTACTAAATCTCTCCAAATTCTGTGGCTGGTAGGTTTTTTATCACAGCGTGCACTTGTTGGTATGAAATTAAGAATCGCTCTAGTCACTAATAAGGGTTGATTGCACCATTTCTACTAACTAATCTCTACTAACGTACTCCTATAAAAATTTACTTTTAGGATTTGACAGCTTTGACTATCGTATCGTAAATCTGTTCAAGTTAACTGGTGCAACTTAGCCTTAGTCTTATTAGAATTAATAGTAAACTAACAGAAAAACTAGGATGTAGGCTGAGAACGTGAACCACATGAACCATTGCATGTGTAAGTAAACACGTAGGTTTCGGCTTTTATGGTAGATGTTAGGCTGGAAACAGTGCTCGACCGACGGTACGTCCTGACCGTACGACCTGACCGTCAGCGCTGACCGTCGGTTGGGAAAATGCATTTAGTGTATAGCTGACAGCGAACTGCGACACGTGTGAACAGTTCACAAGAAAAATGAATCCTTTTGCTGTAAATGCTCTAATATGTGCACGCTATTTTCTGCGCAAACGACGGAATGTATCAATACTTATATACAATAGAATAGAAGGCGGCGAAGATATCATGTAGGTACACCCAATACTTGTACAACGGTTACTTGAAGGCGAATTCTGCAAACTATTTTCAAGATTGCAAGAAGACGAGAAAAAGTTTTTGGATTATTTCAAGATGTCAATCTTTAAAAAATTCAGACGATAAATCCCATATTGCCGGACGAATCCGCAATTCAGTAATAAGGCGCTCTGTATTGATATTAATTTTTGCTTTGAGTGTACAGTCGGGGACATTCCCGGTTGATCAGTAGAGCTTTTTTGAGAAACATTTTCTCGAAAAGTACTAAGGTTAAAGAAATAATTTATTATTCAAATGAAATACATCATTACTGTTTCCAGCCTTAGGTTTAATTCCATTTAAATTAACAAAGAAGTATCATACTTCCATACAAGTCATTCTATATGAAGACCTTTTGAAGTGAATAAAATTAAAAGTCTCAGAACAGAACCCAATCGCTAAATTAATGAATTAATGTTTGATGTACAGTCGCTTTTTTACACTCACACTTAGAATAGCGTTATTATTCTAAGCACTCGCACTAGAAAACCGCTGTTATTATATGAGCGAGAGCAACATAATAAGTAAGTACACTCTCAAGGCCAAATGTAAAGCCTGTGATGAGACGTGCTGTTGACAGCACTCTATGGGTGGAGACTGCGCTAATATCACAGAACAGAATATATTATATTAATAACACTAGACGTATTATTACCACTTTGCCTCTCGTAAATACTATAACTAGTTCTTTATGTTCTTCTCAAAACTAGTTGTGGGTATCTACAGTTCTGGTTTATTGCTATCTTTTAGTCGCCGTATTTGCATCACTTTAAAGGGGTTCGCCCCACCCTAACGAGTCATTATATTGTCTAAGCCAGGCCCGTCCAACATACGGCCCCCGGGCCACAATGTGGCCCGCATAAGTCCTTTATCCGGCCCGCGACGACATCTATAGGTAGAAGAGTGCTTACTTAAACCTTCGCTATTGGACATTCATTTTGGCCCGCTACGGTTACAACAATACTAGACCTGGCCCTCCACAAAATTATGTTGGACACCCCTGGTCTAAGCTATATATAAGCTAACGGTTAAACACAAAGCTACCAGATAGCTGATCAGATAGCAAGGTTAATTTTTTATTTTGCAATTTTCATACGTTGAAGGTCGATCTCAGATGGCGTGGCTTGGGGCACACGCAGCTGGTGTTCTACACAATGGGAACGCTGAGAGATTTTAGTAATGTGTATTTTGAACACGAGGGGTTGTCTGACAAGACCGCCGGGTGCACAGCTGTCGTCAACATTAGAAGAGCGTTAGAATTGTTAAAAATTGTATTCGAACTGATTATTCATAACTCGGCCATGGTCGGCGTTCCTTAGCGACCTATACGCGAACTTGTATAAAAAATACGCGAAACACCAACCCGAGATTTTGTGGAGTTTTGCGGATAAGTAGGTACAACTAATTACGTACGATTTCATAAAAACAAAGACCCTATAGGAAAAACGTGTAAAAATAATTTGATGCAAATCAATGATATGAAAAATGACAATATATTTCTGCAAAGATCTGTATGCTAATGTTTGGGTTAAGCGTTAACGAAATAACAATATTTTATCTTGTTTTTGTCAGCCTATTGAGTTTCACTTTCAGTTCCAGTAATTTGTATCCGAAATCTTTACCTGTTTCTAAAAATTCAATAGGGTATTCAAATCCACAGAGAAATTACAAAGGCCGCTTGCCTTCCGACAGCACGCATAAAGCAAAAGGTATAATTTTATAAAAGCTTTTGAAAAAAAGATCATTTATCTGTGTATGGTCGACAGCAGATCAGGCTTAAAAACTGATAAAAACGTATTTTTTTCTATTACAACATTCAACTACTTATTAATTACATTTTTATTTCCCTTCGTTTTAGTACCTTTTCGGGGCCCACCCTTGGTAGAAGGATCAGAATTTAGACATACAAAGATATACCTTCAAACTGATTCCTATACTTTCCGGGATGCATTTGTACCTGTTACCGACTGTCTGGAGCTTTTTGCATGGAGTTATTATCTTCAGACCTCAACTTCGTCACCACCATCGAGTCTGAGGATCAAAAAAGCTGGGCGTAGTTCGATATTGCGCAGTCACCTTTGGGACGTCTCGGCGTAAAACCAACTTGCTGCACTGGACACTATTCAACGCAGAGCTGAGAGGCTAATGAGCGACAAAAATTGGCGAAGAGCAAGCTTCACACCTTAGCTGGCTTAGTCGTCTGTCTGTACGTTGTATCACAGAATATAATAATAGTCGTTGTATTACGGCATATTTTTAACTTCTTACGAAATTAAATACTATATTTTTTTGTCACTGATCTACACAATTTTGACCTTTGTCTGTCATTGCAGAAGGTAGGTTTTTCTATAAAAAGCAAACATACATTATGACGTTCTATTTTCCAAAATCCTATTACGAACTCCTTCCATCAAGTAAGAATTTATAAAAGAAAAATAACTGTCACTCCTGATCCTGACACAGCCTAAGGATGCCTATCAAAAATGTGCGACAATTTGACAAATATGTCAGATTTTTCGATTACAAATATGTAAGACCAAATGTTTTATGAAAAGCTAAATTGTAGAATTGTCGCGACAATTTAACAATTACGTCAGCTTTTCCTATAGTACCCAGATAGCACCAATGTTTTAGAAACGTACAAATGTAAAATTTTCCTGTCACCTGTCGATGCCAATTGTATGTTTATGAAACAGGGCCCAGGAGAGCAAATGATGGAATTCTGGTGCAACCCCGTTCTAAGATTTTTTTATTGTGAAAGAACTAATGTATGTGGTACCTAAAATTTTTAATAAGTACAAACTAGTAAGACAGCGTCCGGCTATAAGTAAAAATACGTTAAAAACGAAGTAAAAAACAATTTTTTGGACGTCAACTTAAATAATGTCTTAACTGAAAAAATTTATACTTACGTTTATTATTAAATTGCATGTTTGGTGAGGTAGGTATGTGTAAATAGTTGTCAAAGAGCGCATATCCCGCCAAAAAAATATGTTCATAGTTTGGCGGGAAATTATTTAATATCACTTGATAAAAATAAAAAAAATCTAATAGATAGTCGGAAAAGTTTGCGGCCTTTTTGTAGTAAAAGTATTAAAGATTTTTTCTTAGTTACATGAAATGTTTATTGAATGAAGTAAAGTCCATTTAATTCGACAATCTTTTGGCATTTTTCTGGCAGACTCATATTACCGTCGTTTTAAAATTTTTGGGGATTATGAACGAAAAACTGATTTTAAGGATTTATACAGCCTTCACTCGAATGCAATTTTACTCCATTTAAAGAGTTTTTTTTAATATATACAAGATGATCTGCATGCTATGTCTGAACTGTATGGAGAATGCAGTAAAACTTCCCAACCAATGACCATTAATTTTTGATTAGTCTGCAAAGATGAGAGGAATATCCTCGCATTCGAAAGAAACATCTTTATCGATAGTCAAACATCTGTAAAGATGTTTCTTTCGAATGCGAGGATATTTCTCTCATTGATGAAACGACGGTGGCCAACACCGTAGAAAGGTGAATATACTAGAAAGATTCGACGTGTCCTCATAGGTCTCTGTAGCATAATTGGTTAGTGCATTGGGCTGGAATCCCAAGGATGCGGGTTCGAATCCCGTCAGGGCGACATGAGACAAGTTGCTTTTTTTCTAGTATATTTTCTTGTTTAATATTAATCACATAAAAATAGCAGTGTAAAATGCAAAATTAAAAAGTTATAATTAGATGGCTGTTTCATCTTTATTGATAGTCAAACATCTGTAAAGATGTTTCTTTCGAATGCGAGGATATTTCTCTCATTGATGAAACGACTTTAATATTATTCTCATTTGTTTAATATTAACAACTTTTATAAAGTGTAATCGCATTTTGCAAAAAGCTTGTAAAGCTTACTATTATTTGCAAATTACGAAAACTTGTCAAAAAACCGCTTTGCCCGAGTAAGCGCCTAAAGCGGCCAAGGGGGTAAGGGCAAAGTGGTCATGCCAAAATAAGTATATCAAGAAATAACAAAAATAACAAATAATTTATATTTCACTTTATTTACGATAAAAAAGGAAAACCTGTTGAATATAGTTTCAAATTAAACAATAACTTCAGTTATCAAATTCATCAAGGTCATACGTCATTACATCAAGTCCCAAAAAGTCTTCTGCATAAAGTAACATAACCAATACTCGGTATTTTAGCATTAGATTAAAATGTAATAAGAACAGATTTCTTTACTAATGTGAATACGGCATGCGCTATGCCGTATTCACATTAGTGAAGAAATCTGTGTCACTTGCCCAGTTTGCCCGGACCGCTGTGCCTTTTTTTAGGGCCTGTACAGATGCCGGACATTGGTGGACTTTTTGTCCGCGACACGACCTTATTACTAAGAACGTAAAGTTGAATATATAACGAAGACTATCGCGTACTTTTCAAGGATATACGCGATCTAAGTTCAATCTTATTTGGTTAACAATAAAGACGTGTCGCGGACGAAAAGTCCTCCGTTGTCCGTCGTCTGCGCTAGCTCTAACACAATATTGATTTAAAAATCAATTCAGCTCACATTATTTATCCCATGTCGGAACAAATAAAAAAACAAACAAAGCCAAATATATTAGTAACAATAGACTTGCAATAAAAACATTGAATTTTAAAGAAGTTTGAATTAAACAGGTTGAACTTACAATGGATTTTTTTTAACAAAAAGCTCAGAAACCTTGCACACGTCGCTGCGGCCACGGGTTTGCTCCTATCACCACCGAATGACTGCTCGGTGCAGGTCGGGAGGTTGGTTATAGGGCAGAATGGCAAACGTGGCGCTATTTTTTTAGTTACCATACAAACATGGTGTTGCCACTTTGTCTCCTATGGCCGCTTTGAGCGGACTTCCTATGCCGTCGAGCATTGTCCTGGTGGAAGACTACACCTTTTCCATTCGTTAATTCTGGGCGTTTTTCTTTAAGAGCTAGTTTCAGTTTTTCTAATTGCTGACAGTAAATATCAGAATTAATTGTTTGGCCATGTGGCAAAAGCTCATATCATAATCATAATACACAATGCCTTTCCAGTCCCACCATACACATAACAAGACTTTGTTTTGGACTGGGCCAGGCTTTAAGACTATTTGTAAATCGTGTGGTACGAGGGCTGCTATTTATGTATCCGGAATAACGATGTGAAACAAACATATAGTATTTATTGTAGTTTTATTGCTTTTCAAAATATCCGGCATGATGATCAATGCATTTTTGCATACGTTGGAACCAATTTTCTTTGCACTTTTTCGGTTTGAGGTACAGTCAAGATCAAAGATAAGTATACACCACAAGTTGACACCAAAACAGCCAAAACTACAAAAATAAGTAAACAACAATTTGAACATTACTTGGTAAACAGACAAGTGCAACAATATGTATCTACAGGTTCCTCATTAACTTGGAGACAACAACGTAATCATTAATATATGTAAATCGTGTGGTACGAGGGCTGCTATTTATGTATCCGGAATAACGATGTGAAACAAACATATAGTATTTATTGTAGTTTTATTGCTTTTCAAAATATCCGGCATGATGATCAATGCATTTTTGCATACGTTGGAACCAATTTTCTTTGCACTTTTTCGGTTTGAGGTACAGTCAAGATCAAAGATAAGTATACACCACAAGTTGACACCAAAACAGCCAAAACTACAAAAATAAGTAAACAACAATTTGAACATTACTTGGTAAACAGACAAGTGCAACAATATGTATCCACAGGTTCCTCATTAACTTGGAGACAACAACGTAATCATTAATATATACCCACATGATATTAAGCATAGATTTTTCAATTTAAATATCTGGTACTAGTAAGGCTAAGCGCGCACTATGAATTTTAATGGAGAAGATAACCATTTTTTGTTTTATATGCCAAAAATTTCTACAAAAAATTACAAGAATAACTGTGTTTTTATTGTTTTTCTATCTTTAAAACTGACCGAGATATAAAAGTGCAAAGTTAACATTTTCGGTCTAAGCCGCCGCGATATCGTTCATGACGTCACGTCGTCCATCTCCGCGCGAGCAACTCGGTGCATTTACCCGAAGCGCGCGGAATTACTTTGTTTATTTTGATTAAGAAACAATAAAAACAACATGAGTCCATTTATTAAATATTGTAGTGTGCCTCAGTGTAAAATTACGGCCACCCGAAAAGTTGTTTTTTCACGTTCCTAGGGATCCGAAAATCAGAAAAAAATTGACAAATGCGATGAGAAGAGCGACCAAACACGACAGCATCTTGTTGTGAGGATCATTTCGATGTAAGTATTAAAATACTATTTATACCTATACCTTGTCATCTGAAATACTAAGTAGTAGGTAGGTACTTGGTTATTGCTAGTAACTAGGTACATGCTTTTTAGTAGGTATGTAGGCACTCGATCGCAGTGTATTGAAACTAACGATTTATTGAACCTTTCGTTTCCAAGGTTAATGATCATTATAATTTCAAGAAGAAACATTGATTATAAGTTTAAAACTACAGTATTCAATGTAAATAAACACCCAAACTTGAGTTACACAAGTAGATAGGTCAATGACCTAAGTCGTTCTTCAAGATTGACGTAGAGTTCGAAAGTTTGCGCATGTTTTGAAGTAAAATGTTTATAAATATGATCTTAGGGGATGATGTTTGATTATTTGTAAAGAAATGTGTAAATATATTTCATGTTTTTACGATATTTCGAGCAAAAACAAAATCTACAAATCTTTATTTTTTATAAAATATTCTGCCACCATCATATCGTGGACTATGGGAAGGATTAGCCTTTTTCAAATACTTCTTCCATTTTAGTTCTAAAACTATAATTTACACAATACACTTAATCAATCAGCATTATTTAAAATCAATAAATAACACCAGAGCGCACGACAGCAGACAACTTACCCGTATGAGGCGGGGTCGCCTGCCGTGCCGTATGAACGAGATGACGTCACACGGTACTCGTGAACACTGACGAGATTTACAAAACCTACGTAAACTTCCCACGCTTATAACTTTGGTAATACTGCACCGATCGATGTGAAATAAAAACTAGAATAGTGTATACGGTCTAGACTTTTATTCTACGCATTCAAAAGTGTAATATTGTAACCCTGTTATCTTCTCCATTGTTGCGAATAATAATTGTTCGCCTGTGAAAGTGTGAACTATGCTTACCTACACTAAACTACTAGAGTCAAGTCAAGGCATGGAATATTTCATAAATAGCGTGTAAAAAATTATACTATGATATGATATTCATTATCCGATCCGTATACGATTTCGGGAAATAAAAACAATGTCGGGAAAACAAGTGAAGGTAGGAAAACATTGTCTAGTGATCTATAGTTAATAAAAACAGATGCAAGCAATTTTCGACCTTGACATTTTTGAAATTTGGTGGCTTTTTTCATATTCTCTTTCACTAGCATGGCTGTTTTATAAAAAATTTGGTAAATGTCAATAAAGTCTAAAATCCCTTGCACCCCATTTTTTTTTTATTGTCTAGTGATCTATAGTTTAAAAAAGCAGCTGCAAGCAATTTTCGATCTTATTGACGTTTTTGAAAGGAGATCATTCAGGCTCTATTCTTTTTTGGGCCATGAATAAAATTGGTACGTGAGGTTAGATTTGGAGCAATAGTTGATATAACATAGAAGTTGTAGAATTACTCAAAGTCAAGGTATACATGTGCAGAGATTCGTCATTTGTTATAAAAAAAACGTAGTGCGAGCCTTACTGAAAAAACAATGAAAAACAGTAACTAATTAAAGTATTTTTTTGCTTGACTGATGATGTTAAATGAAAGGGTCCATATTCGGTTGCATAAAACAGAAAGGCATATTTTAGAGATGCATAACTTACATACAGAATAAATCATAACGCATACTTTTTTTCCCCATAACTCTTTTGTAATAAATGGTATTTCAGTAGATATTTTTTTCGCATAAATGTTTTCAACATAATGATTACTAATGATAACATTTATTGGCATACCAATCTTTATCACAAAATATATAGGTATCGAATACTTTTATGTAAAAAGTATATAATGCATACATGCAATTCATGCAAGCAAGCAAGCAAGCATACATAATTATGGGAAATACACGTCTCCGGCGCTGCGGGAAGTGCAGCCTCTTCGCCCTTGCGTATCAAAACACAGAAACTCACGCGGTGACTGCGTTTTGCTACGGCGGGCGGGGGCTACTCTCCCTCCGCGCCTCCGGGCTCTAAATTGCACTCTAGTATTGGACATACAAGTACCACGGCAAGGTGACCACGGCAGGTCGGGATCGGGACCTAATTCCCCTCAATTTTATTGTGGATGGTTACAGACAATATAGTTATGGATAAGTCCCTTATGCATTTCGTATTTTATGATAAATTGCCTGTAGACGTATAACAATTATGCCCTTTAATTTTATGGTCAATAAAATTATGTTAAAGGAAATTAGACGATTATTAAGTATGAATTATGCTGATGAAACTATTCTGCGTTCATAAAACTATGCTTATTATAATTTATACGAAAAGACTATATGCCAAAACTGTTATGCCAAACGACATTATAACTAAAAACATTATGCTACCGAAAGGGCACCCTTTTGTTTGTAGTCGAGTTAATACTGTATATAAATAAATATGTTTATTGTATACATATTAATGTGCCCTTAAGTGAATACATAAATTTGTGTTTTCGATTGGTTACATATTAATGTACCCTTAAGTGAATACATAAATTTGTGTTTTCGATTGGTTACATATTAATGCCCATGGTCTATATATTTATGTTTCCAATATTGTATACATATTTATTTGAAATTAGAAGAATACAATTTTAAGGGACTTTAGATGAGTAGTTATATACTGTCAAATGCTTGTATTTCTGACCTTGACTGTACCTTCAAAACGTGCATTTTGAACGTATCAGCAGCCTCTTCACGGCTTGAAAAACGTTGACCACGTAATTTATTCTTCATGGTTAGGAATAAATAGAAGTCGTTGGGGGCCAAGTCGGGGCTGTACAGCGGATGACCCGTAAATTTGATCTTTTGATCTTATGATGATGTTGGTAATTATATTTTTAGTGTTGAAGTCGACAATTATTGATCTAGTGGTTTTGATATTATAGTAAATTTTGACCACATGAATGATGATCTTAGGTACGAAACCCTTTTTTGCCATAGTTTTGGATAAAGCATCTTCTTCATAAACATTACAAATCTCTCTTTGAGCACAAATATTTTCCTTATTAACTTCCATTTCAAAATACACAAATATATTAAGCTGGGTGAGATTTCACAGCCTGTGATTGGATTTCGGAACGTGACATAAATCTTTATTTTGAAATTGTCTTTGTTTTGAATCTCATGTCAGTGTCAACATTTACGGAATCGTTTTTATTGTTATTTAAAAGTTACAATATATTCCTACTTTAAATAACTTTGAATTAACTATAATACTCCCTTTTTTATTATTTTAGTTTTTTTATATCATTAAAACAACGAGAATAAGGTATATTTAGATTAAACTTTATGTTTAAAGAATTTTTTACCGGAAGTTGACCGCGGAAACAACCATAAAATGTCCCTCGCTGTTGTAAGGTGAAAAATTGTGTGTTGCGCTCGGCAAAAAAGTTTTTAGCGTCTTGTACCTTTGAAATCTTCGCTTCGCTCAGGATTCAATATTTGAACCACTCGCTACGCTTGTGGTTCAATCCTAGGATCGTTCTCTTGCTCAGCTTTCAATAGAGGTAACTCGCCGTTAAATAACCAACTTTCCAGCCTTGCATAACAAATAACTATTGTTTAAATTTTACCGCTATTAACAAAAAGTCAGCAGCCTTTTCGAATGCAAAATTCATACGTTTAAAAAGGCCGCGAACTTGTCCGACTACCTAATAGTTTTCCAAACATACCAGATACGATATTTTTATCAACTGATACGTAAATATCCTCATATCTAATCCCAAGAAAACAAATTTTAATCTCTTTGTAAGTACCTATATAAAAAATTAGGTCTTTTGAATAGTATAAGAAGAAGTACATACGTACTTACCTACCTAATGAAAAATCTATAAATAAAAATACTAAATGGAAATATTTTTAAAAATAGCTTCCTTGGGGTAAGAAATGAGGAAATTACGTATCATTTGCGGTATCTTAGAATAAAATAACGCCTAGAAACCTTTTGCATGCACTAAAAACGTGCATCGAAAACTAGGGTCGAAATGCCCGAGTTTGTTCCGCGCGCTGTCAGTGCTAAAGGTCAGACTTCGGGTCCGGTTCAAACGGTGCTCGCAAAAAAATTTACTGTACGGTAAAAAAGTGTTCAAACACATCGGAAAAACAAAAGAAAAGTGATAATGTTTCATTTCACACGTAAATATTGAAATTTTCTACATTTTATTAACGCAAATCGATTAAAAATACAGTGATGCTAGTTGTGGGCTGTGGGGAAAAATCTTAAACAATTTTTTAATTGGTTCTTAACACTGTTTAGACAATTTAGATAAATAAGAAAATGATTGTCTTTATATTTCTTTATAGCTTTGATTCTTTATTTTTATGTAATACATAGTTATTTTCAAATGCGTAGATACTTATGTATTGGCGACGCTTACAACATGAACTGATTAATTTATTTCTTAGTTTTTATTAGGAAAGAAAAGAAATGCAATTTGTTGGTTTCAAAGATTTGGACAGAGAGTATTAGTAATAATAGTAAGTATTTATAATTATTGCATGGCGTCATAGGTGCTAATAATATTTTCATAGTATACAAATAACTTGGTGGATTGGGCTTAACCTTTGTCCATCTTGATTTTTTAACGAAGTATAATAATTTTGATGGCATCCGCATAGAAGCACACTAAGGGCCGCTTTCCCACCGACTGATAAGTTTTGGGTGATATGATCTGCCAAATAAGCTATCCAGAAAAACCGGATGAAAACGGAACTTTCTGACTTATAAATCCGTGGTCATCAGTGCCATCTCGGTACTATTTTGCTGTTTTTGTTCAAGAGTCCAATAAAATACTCCTGTAGATGTAGAACCTAACAATATTTTTGAAGTCCGTTACCTAAGTTACTTTTACCTTTTACTTTTTGTTTTCGTTGTTATTTTCTGTATAAACGTAGAGTAATTTACTTTTATAGAGCTTTAGGTACATATACTTGTGTTAAAAATAACGAATACTCAGCTGCATACTATTATTATGAAAAAGTACTGTAAGCTACATTTAAATAGCTTTTCGCCACGACAACTTTTAATCTGATCTGAGATTAAAAGTTGTCATTATTGTCACTAATTTGCCAGCCGCTATTTATGTGTCAAATTTGTTACTTCTAGAGCAATAAAACACTGTAAAAATGCTTTACCTAGACAAACTTATAAAGTTTCAATTGCTTATTTATTTCACCAATAAAATTCAGTACTACCGACGCGACGCACTCGCTCGGATAAAAATGCACGATTTTCATTTTGCTGTCTCTTTGCTTATGTCACAGCTAATAGCAATTTAGTAGCTTCTTTACTGGCTAACGGCAACATAAATGCTAATATTGTAGCGAAGAGCAACGTAAGTGCTCTAATTTGGCATCCTTCATTACAATGAACATGGGCAACTTTCGGGCAGATGCTTTCTCCTGCCACGATTTGGTGTATTTGTCTTACAAGGTCTCCCGCCGTAGGGTTTGTGAACCGATGGCGTAGCTTCTTTGACGTTCATAAGTGCTTGTAACAGCCTAGACTGAATAAATGATATTGATTTTGATTTTGATTTTTAACGTGTGCGACTTCCTAAGATGAAACCGACCGTTCAGCTTCAGCGTAGCTTCACCAAAATTGACAAAGACCGACTACTGGAAGATGCTGTCAAAATGGACTGGTCGGCAATTTTCTCCTTTAATTGTGTTGACGAGCAGGTCGAGCTCTTCATTAACCGGCTTGCTTACGGAACTATACGACATTCACGATCCTATCAGACCAATCAAAATAAAACATCTCCCTGCACCATGGCTGACAAATGAGATTCGGTTACTAATGAATAAAAAGAACATGACCAAAGCTAGGTACAAACTTGATCCATCGGCACGGAATGAGAGAAGCATGAATCGTGCTAGAAACAGGTGTAATACGGTGATACGGGACGCGCAAAGACGCCACATTCATCAGTCAATAGAAAATGAAGGAGATCCAGCTAAGGTCTGGAAATTTCTAAAAACTCTTGGTGTTGGCAAATCTCACACTAATGTCACTGATAGCAATGTCAATTTCGACCAACTAACTAGTCATTTCATAGCGTCAGTGCATTGGCACTGTGCAGATGGCACCTGTAAAAGTAAAACTTTACAATACCTTTCAAACCTGCCAACCCATGAACCTTCCTTTTCTCTTAATCAATTGGCAGATTGTGATGTGAATAGAGCTATTCTGTCTATCAGTTCAAGTGCTGTGGGTGCTGATTCAATTAGCCGTAAAATGATCCTGCCTATCCTTGACTTCCGCATTCCCATAATTACCCATATCCTTAATACATCCATTTCCACTGGAACTTTTCCATCTTCCTGGAAGGACGCAAATGTCATTCCACTCCCCAAAAAGTCAAAGCCGACTTTGTTTTCGGACTTCCGCCCAATTTCAATCCTCCCCTTCCTGTCCAAAGTCCTCGAAAAACTCGTTCATCGTCAGTTTTCTGATCACCTTAATATTAACCACCTTCTTAATCCTCTTCAGTCTGGCTTTCGCAAAGGTCATAGCACATCTACAGCACTTGTCAAGATAGCGGATAACATACGTCTTAGGATGGAAAATCGCTTACGGTATTAACATTACTCGACTTTAGTAATGCGTTTAATTCCGTTGACTCTGATATCCTACTTGGTGTTCTGCGCTCTCTGAACATATCTCCAACTGCAATTGATTGGTTTCGAAATTACCTGCTAGGGCGACGGCAGCGTATTTACACCGGGGATTCGTACTCCGCGTGGTATGGTTTCAATGCCGGTGTCCGGGTGGCGTCCTTTCTCCACTTCTCTTCACAATCTTTCTTAATTCCATCACTCAATCACTTTCTAGTTCCTATCACCTCTACGCAGATGATCTACAGATCTACACACAAGCACCATTATCAGAACTGTCAAATGCAATTACAAATTTCTTTTGGTCTGACTCTTAATCCGGCTAAGACTCAAACCATCATTATTGGTAGCTCTAATTCCGTTTCGAGGATCGATTTAAAACAAATTCCGATAGTTTCCTTAGACGGCACAGCTATCCCGTTCTCCAGCACTGTCAGGAGTCTAGGTGTTATTTTCGACGAAAATCTATCAGTAGAACAATTTAGAAAAAAAGTTTTTGCAGCATATGGTTTATTAAACCGGTTACGTAATATCTTGCCGACCAGTACCAAAATTACTCTGGCACAATCCCTTTTGCTGTCTATCCTAGACTACGCTGATGTCTGTTACACTGACCTGTCTGAGGCACTGCTCGATAAGTTGGAGCGTCTGCAGAAGTTTTGCATCAGATTCATTATCAATCTTCGCAAATATGACCACGTGTCGCATTTCCGCACTAAACTCAACTGGCTCGGGATATTCGCCGGCGCAGGGACTTAGTCTTTATTATTATTATTATTAATAAACAGTATAAAATACTTTTTTGTAATATAAACAGCAACCAGCCATTTTTTTCGCAGAATAAATCCTTTAACAAATAAAAAATGTATATTCCTTGGTAATTACTACTAAAAACGTTACGTTTTGTTAACCAAAGCTTTGTTTAGCTGCTACAAAACTTTTGTTTACACCATTAATGAAAAATATTATAATTACTGCTTTTAGAATTTTTTGTTTTTACCTATGTATTTATTTATTTTTAAATGGAAAAATATTAAGGGCGCATCAAAAATTTACATAATAACATGAGTATAAATTATCAGTAAAATTTAATTTGCATATGAAATAACGCTTCTTTACGTGTCACCACCTTCAAAAATACCATAATTTTAATAAGTTCGCCATTAAAGTTGGCAAGATTACAAATTCTGTAAATTGTTAAGAAGTAATAAAAAAAAATCGCTTTGTTCGGCATTATATTGCTTCAAGTTGCAAAAACTTACATCTACCTATATATTTTTGACTCAAATAAAAATATAAAATAAAAGTTGCTTATCAAGCAATTATTTGACAATTGAAAAGCATCATAAATAGCTATTTCACAGCTTGTATGCAGCAGACAAATGCTATATAAAGTGCGCCCAAGCCTGCTGTATAAAAGCTGTATAGACTTTTACAAACGCTTTTATCTGATAAATACTGCAGGCAAAGGCTGTAACAATTAGGTTTTCATGGCTTTTATATCAACTATTTGTGCTACCTGGGTAATAACGAGATCCAAAATTTACATTTACTTTACCTAAAAAAAAACACTGATCTCTTGAAAATGCACTTAATAATATAAAAAGTATTATCGGTATAACACAATTAGAACTAAGTATAAAAATTTTATGTGTTTTACATTTTACCACTTTGGAAGTGTACATCTTTCAAACGGTTGACTTTGAGAAAAAATCGTTTTTATTTATCATTTAATTTTTAACAGATATTTTTTTTAAACGGTTAACACCATCTCTACTCTACATACCTACCTAATTTCATCCAAATCCGTTCAACCGTTTAGGCGTGAAAGTGACATACTTTCGAATTTATAATATTAGTAGGATTACAATTCTTATACCTAGCAGAAAAGAAAACATTATCTTATAAACGACAAAATTGTATTCTATTTTTAAAGAAAAATCAACTAAATATTTTGTTCTTTACTTAATTTTAAATGATGAAACACTGAATAATCTTAATATGTTTAACGTTTTGTTTGAAACTGTGTTTTTAACCACATAATAAAAACATTGATTTTTTTTAAACTGTTTTAATACAGCTGCTTAAAAAACTCTACTGGTCAACCGGGAAGTTCCCCGACTGTACCTAAACGTATTTCAGGAGGAATTCATTTCATTGCCTTCCTTACTACTTATTTGACAATAACATAACATTACATCGTAAAAATGTAATATATCTTATAATGAAATAAATAACAGCGGGGCTTGTTAGTAGAGCCGATTCTACTGCAAAGAGTAAAAAACATTCTATGGTAATTAAGTTAGTAAGTTTGATAAATTTTACTGGCACACAGCTGTAGAGGTTAGGAGGTAACAGATAAACAAATATTAAATCAGTAAGTACTATTTTAGCTGGGGGAAGTAGGTAGTTAGGTATCAATGTGATTGCCAACGAAAATGAATCACTCGAATGACGTGGCCTTAGTTAATGCAGGCGTTACAGAATGGAGTTCGAGCTCAGTGTAGTGGATACGCTCTGTTCGAACGTACCGAACGCTCGCATCGCATTGTAAGTGCCTTTACGTGCGGTTGCGTTTTTTTTTAAAGTAGGTACTTTAAATATTTTTTCTTCTTCCATGTAAATTCACGTTATCTTAATTCCAGGGCAAATTATCTTATCTTAATTTCTTACGAAAATTCCAAATCAAAAATTATTTTGGTATATTTTGCCTACATGAATTGCACTACCTTCGAAGGAATGCCTGAATCTAGACATCGGATTATTGAAACTGGGAATGGGATTTGTGGCAAAGGCCAACTTTTAACATTTTGAAGGGCGTTTTCTCTCCTTGGACCAACGATATCTTGACAAATTACAATTTTGAGGTGAAGCGGGACACGAGACGGGCGACGCCTGTACCAGACGAAGTAGGCGGTGTCGGGCGACCGCCCTCCGCGGGCCCCGGCCGGGCCGAGCGCTGTGGAAAACGCATGGGCGCGGGGCGCCGTCACACGGACCCAGTAACAAATATACTTCACGAACTGCTATCGCGTCTAGTGATAGGGCTCTATCGATAAATTAGATATACAAGATCACACAATTTAAAATGCACTAGAATGTATACAAAACCATTCTTTCAAACTAAAATAGTGACTTAGCTCACCTCTACCGCTAACTCTACTACAAGTTTCAAGTTTCAAAAAACAAGAGAATCGAGTACAAATTGCAAATACAATTTGTATCTTCCCTTCGCTAACTGTTTAGTAGCAGTTATCAGAAATTACTGACTTGAAGTCGGAACTTAGGACTCCTAAGCTAAGCAAATAAAGCGATAAGTAAAGAGGAGATAAAAATTGCAGACGAAAGCAATCTTCTCCCCCACACATTTCAAGCTTGTAGTAGAGGTGATCTGAATTTGGCTGCCCCTTGCCTGCGTTTGTGGAAAACAAACGGAGCATTGCTTAATTTTTTACCTTGAGCTTCCTATTTGTTTTAGGAATTCATGAAAGGTCAGTCTTACAGGGTCATATTTTGGAGCCTAAAGTAAACATAATACTGGGAAGAATGTCCGGCTTTTTGCAGTCGTGTCCGGTTAAATACATACAAGTCCGGACTGTCCGGTTTTTGTTAGACTTTCGGGCAACCCTGTCGCGTTCATAGTCACTACAGAGAGACACGCATAATTTTCCACTCAACGAATAGCCCAAAATGGGGTCTAGAGTGCGTGAGCTGGAAACCTAAACGCTTTTTTCGGAAAGTTGTTCAGGGTGCTTTAGTAAACATACTAAAAAATGCCCGTTTCTAGGAGGTGCGCCGAAAAAGGGGGTGGGTGGGTGTTTAAGGTCCCACTTTTTAGATTTTCGCTAATATATTCAAAACGGTGCGTCGTAGACCAAAATAATCTTCCATTCCATGTGATCTTTTATTTTATACAATTTTTCGAATTCCTACCCATTTTCAATCGACACGTTCTGGAAAAGTGAAAATTTTCGAAAAAACTACTTTTATCAAACATTTACTTTTTTATAAATCCATACTAATATTTTAAAGACGAAATATTACTTTTGTATGTTTGTAACGAATAAACTCAAAACTACTGAACGGATTTGAATGAAATTTGGCTAACAGATAGTATATAGTCTGGCCTAACACATAGGATACACACACACATACTTTCTATCCCGAGATTCCAACGGGAACGGGAACCACACAGCTGAATGGTATGTATAATACATAGATAAAAGTTTCGATAATTCAACAGCTAAAGATAAAATTTGATAAGTGGATAGATTAAGATCTAGATCTCTTTATTTTTTATCCCGAAATAACGCGAACGACGTAACAGGCAAAATCTACGCAAAACATATTTGCGAAAATCTCAAACGTAAGACCATTTCCCCCCACTCCGGCGCACCTCAAAGAGGCGGGGACTTTTAGTATGTTTAAGCCCTAAACACCCTGAACAACTTTCTGAATAAATCGCTTAGATTCCTGCTCACGCATTCTACAACTCCTTTGTTGGATGGCTATAAAGCTTCGTACAAACAAAAACAATGTGTCAGGCTTTTAGGACAAAATGTCCGGTTAAATTTTTGGGCTGGCAATACTAGCTGGGAGCGATCTTTAAGTACAGTAAATTTGTCAAATGCTGCAACTTGCTCAATAGGCTCCAACTTTGCCTAGCCTTCACAATCTGCCACAATCACACAGCCGCACAAATAGCAAGTGCGAGTCTCGCGACTACTATTCGCCTCTACCACGGGTGTGCGACCGCGTCAGGCAAACTTAGGACTGATAATTATATTTTGAGATCATACAATGAATGGCGTTTACAACGCCTGGACGCCAACAACAGATTTTTTGTTGTGAATTTATTTATATTATGTCATTAAAAACACGGCAGTGAAAAATTCATCATTCGGGATTTAAAATTGAAAAAGAAAACTGATTTTATTATATGTATATAGTATGGACTTTTCTGCCTGCTTTGTTTTGAGGCCTTCGTTTCCGGCCGTTCCTGCTTTTGAGTGGTTTTGACTGTTTCTATAATTCGTTGCTGGTTGGCGAAAGGTAACACAGTGTTAAGATAATATTTAAATTGAAATTCTTTTAAATATTTAAAAAGTAGAATTTATTGATTTTCATTGTAATTACTTGTTTAATTCTTATAACAATGATATATGAGACGTGTTTCATTTTTTTCATTCCGGCCGGGCCGTTCAAGGCCCGTCATCTACTGGTCTCCTTAATTATTGTGGCCAACTAGGCTATACCTATCAGTTTATCCGTCGCTATCCAAGCCTTTTGAAGTGAGGATAAAAAAGCCTGAAGTCGTATTTGAAGAATACTCGGTTCCCATTCATTCCACTATACTAGGTAATCCAGCAGATCGATCCAGTTCATTGCTGAATTATAAAGTTTACATTATTCGAGTCTTTCAATAATCATCATTTCATTCGCTGGACTTGAATGGTGCTGCATTCTACATTGCAGCACAGACTTCGATAACTAGACTTAATGCTACTGGAATTATGTGAACCGGGCAATCCGGGCATAACCCCGTTCAGCGATAAAATTCTTTGCCGGAATGCTACTAGATTAATTTGATTTAGATGGAATTTAGAATATAGCCGTTCCATTCCAATGAGCAATCGGTCAGGCTACTGTAATGATGAATGTTGAAAGACTGGAGTTTGTAAACTATATAATTCAGCTCTGGACTGGACTGGTTCGCTGGATTGTTGATTGGAATAATGTGAATTGAGCATACGGAAATCTTGCTTATCAAAGCTATCTATTATTTGAATTGAATTGGTAGTACACGTAGAAATTTATCAGACATAAAATTATTTTTACATTACTATGGATCACACGTGGATAATTGCGTTACTTATATCATATTAATAATAGATTGTTATAAAAATAGTCGACACTCTATTTAATCGATATTAGCTCTTCACTAAGAAGTGTGCGTTCTCCCCGCGGGCCCCGAAGTGAGCCACGCCCAGCGCGCGCATTCTCAAACAAAATCCACACGAAATGGATGCACGGAGGAGCGAGTGGAGTCGGCGTCGTACGCTTCGTTCAGTCACGCACGTCACATCTGAATCGGGCAGCTCAGTTGAGTAGTTATCTCGGCAGCCGACGAACCGTACGCACGGCGCACACGTGCCACTCGTGCCCTTCCCTTTTCCACATCGATACCGAGCGAGGCCGCCGCTCGCTCGGCGACATCATCCATAGAAATCCCGCCAACACAGTTTTGTTGTTGGTGCAGTTTTCAGTGGCACCTGACCCTAAAGTACCTACTACTTCCTACCCATTTAAATTTAGACTGCATCTCAAACAAAACACGTGTGCGCGTACAACCGGCCGGTTATCGAGTTGTCGGCATCTTTTATCGACCGTACAAATACCACGCTACGAAAAAAGGGTTCGGTTTAGTTTTAGTGTTAATAACATTCCATATTAAATTGAACATTTTCGCGGTTTTAAAGTAATAGTGTCGTGTAGTTTCCAAGTGACATGTCTAATTCCTTGGATCAGCAGTTTGGCGACCTCAATCTTTCTCAGGAGGATCATGATCAAATATTTGAACAGGAGGATCATCAAGACCTAAGGTCAGTACAGTAATAAAGAACATCGTGCGTACCTATATCTAAAACAGAACAGGAAAGAGCAAACTCTATTATTTGAATTTTTGAAGACAAAGTTTTATGTGCAAAAGTAGGTAGTTCCTTCAGGTAGGTAATTTCAGCTCTCTAGCTCTACCATTCTTTTACAATTTGAGAGCTATATTATATGTACCTAAATAGAAATAATTAATAAAGAAAGGTACTTACCTACAGATTTTCCGATGCAAAGAAACAAAAGGAATTAGATAGTCAACTAGGTACAGTCGGAACTTCTCGGCTGACCAGTAGAGTTTTAGGAAGCGTTGTTTCAAAAACCTTTATATTAGAAATCATAAGTAAGTAAAAACATTAATAGGTAAGGTAGTGGCACCAGTCTTGAACTATGCTAAGCAATTATTGTCACGTTTTTTTTTTTCATATTTTTTTGTGTTTGGCTAGTTAAATTTTTGAACAGTGCAAATGTTAAAACAACTCAAGGCGCTTCAATTTGGGACAAACATTAAGAAATAGGGTTTTAATTAATAAAAAAATATATAAATTAGTGACAGTCTTGCTAAGCCCTAGTAATGGACAACTTTAACTCCATTTATGGACACCCGATTGTGGACACTCCCCAGTTATTTACATTCTATAATGGACAGACACACTCTTGAAATTCAGACAATGTACTGAAGAGATAACGTCAATTGATGCTCAAATTAGTGATGGTGTTAAATGAAAACTACATTCTACAAAACCTAAAAATCTTTAATTTTTTAAACTTAACGGTATGAGTTTAGTCCTGTTTTGGTCACCTAAGATTTAAATCTCATTATTATCAATAAAGGACTAGCCATGGACTGGCGTAGGAACTTTTAGATGAACTAAAACATAATAATACTTACTTATGTTCATTAGTAGATATTAACGTCTTAAGAGCGAAAAGTTATTAATCTAAGGTCATGAGTGGAAAAATACACAATACGCAAGTACTCGTATTATTTATATTTCTACTCGTAACATTAATATTAATGAAAATAAAGAAATCAAAACATAAACAAACAACATAAAAAATATTTCGATGTAAGTAGTAACAATTTGAAATTACTGCTCTGTAACGTTAACACAATCAGTGAATACAAAACAATCATCTTGTACAATAGGTTGAGGTAAATAAGTAATAACATCATTTACATCAATAATTGAAAGATCGTTTTTTACAAGTTTAAACACTTTTTTACACTTTTTTGATTTTAGCCCTTGTACAACCATTTTATCATTAGGATATGATTCTTCTATTCTACAAACATACTGAAATGTTCTCTTACCATTCTTAGATTTAAATTTAGCCAAAACATATTGTTTACTTGTTTCTGTTAAATTCGGACTTCCATTAGATTTAACAGCCAATAGCTCTTCAGTAGAAACGGGCATCAATTTAATTTTTCCGGTTTGTTCATCCAAAATCATTTGGACGGATACATTACTCAGTATATTTGCCTTTTCTTCTTGTTCCTGTTTTCTGTCATTTTTGTTCTGTGGGTTTTCCTTCTCCTTGTGATCTTTTTGTATTAATACTTCGTCATTCTCTTTTCCGTCCTTTTTGTTCTGTGTTTCCTGTTTTTCGTCCCAGTTCTCCGTCACCATCATCATCTTCTGCTTGTGAGAAAGAAGTTTATCCTTTTGTTTTCCGGCCATGTTATGTGTTCTTAATATACCAATTTTGGTTTCGTGTAGCTCCGCTTTTTCATATTTTTTCTCTTGGTTTTCCTCTTCCATATTAAAATCATTTTCTGAAGTCAGCTTTATTCTTATATTTTCTAACTGTTCTTCAGTACTATTATCTGAACTCGATTCTTGAACAATACCTTCACAACGATCTCCAATTTTTTCTGCTTCAATCTCATCTATCACTATTTTTGTTGACATGTCCTCTACTGCCATCTTTTTTGAAACTACCTTATCTTCTAACATCTTATCCTCATGGAATATCATTTCGTCTGCTTCCACATCATCTTCTACTACCACTTTAATTCCATTTTGATTAATAGTCTTCTCATTTGCACCAACTATTATCTCTTGTGTCAATACCTCATCTACTACCGTCCTTTCTGCCGCCATTTCATCTTTTTTAGCATTCGTTCCGTATTCACCCCGTTTTCTTTTATTGCATTCAATCAAAAAAGCAATTTCATTGTCTTCACTGTCTGATTCACTATCACCTGTTTCTACGTACGTAACGTCGCTGTCCGTGACATCATCTGATGAAATCGAAACTTTTCTTCGCTTAGCTTGGTTTTTGTTGCTGATTTTGCATCTTTTTTTCTTTGATAGTTCATTTTTAGCTTGTTTTATTTCTTCCTTTTCCTTTTTCTTTTGTAATCGGTCTAATTTTCTCTTTTCTTTCTCTTGTTCCAAGACTTTTTTCTGTAATTCCTTTTTTTCATGGTATTGTTTCCATGCTTCACTCGTGATTGCCGATGGTAGTTTTTCTTTGTTAATCTTTCCTTTCTTTTTTATTGGCTCTGGCCAAAACAGTGCATTCTTGAATGGCGAAGGTATTATAATATTTTTCGGTGTATAGCTTGTACCTGTATCAGATGATACTGAAGGCACGCATTTTCCAGGTGTGTTTTCAGTGTAATCCAAAGAAACATCTGCAGATTTCTGCGGCGATAATTCATTTCGTCTCATTCCAGAGTAGTTCGCAGAATTATCCTGAATTTGTTGCGATTTCACCGTATTGCATTGCTCATTGCCTTTGTCTGATTTTGCAAAAGTGCCCTGAACTTGCTGCGTTGATGTATTGCCCTCCTGATTGTCTGTATCTGTTGGCAATGAAGCGGAAACACACATGTTCCTGTATTTTGCCCAGATAACATATAGAGATAGATCTTCGTTGGGTAACTCGTTTTCTAGATTAGACCTTGGCATAAAAAAACATTTTTTGAACAGAATTAATTTTCTGTTAGTAAATATTTTAGATATTTCACTCTCTAAGTTCTGTAAGAACTGTTTATTTTGCTCCAGTGATACTTGATCCTTTAGGTCAGTTACAATTCGGTTTTTCGAACTTAATTTGGAAAAGTCAATATGCTCAGGCCCAAATGGACATAGCCCGCCAGCCTTGAACCCATTTTTGATACATTCTTTAGTAATATTTTTTAGGGCTGCTTCGAGTATTGGCCCAAAGTTTTCTTTTTTAACTTGGTGACCTAAATTTTCAGTTTTCCATTTTCTCACTTCGTTTTTCCAGAATGTCTTCAAGGGCCGGAAAACAGCTATGTCCATTGGCTGAAGTATATGTGTACTATTAGGGTAAAGAGCTATCACTTCGATGCCGTTCTTTGAACAAAAGTCTGATAGTTGAACAGTTAAATGAGAACGGTGTCCATCCAAAAAAAAGATAACAGGCAAAGTTATCTTATTCTGAAGCAGCCATGGGTGGAAGATATTACATATATATTCGTAAAATGTGTCTGAGCACATCCATCCTGTATCAGACTTTCCAATTCCATATGAATCAGGTATACTGTTTGCAATATTAGTAGGTACGCGTTCATATGCAAAAACAATCATAGGTGGTGCCATATCACCTGCAGCGTTGGCCGTTAAAAGAACGGTCAAATTTTCTTTTTCATTACCGCTTGTCGCGTAAATATTTTTATCACCTTTCTTCGCCAATACCTTTCCTGGCTTAGGATTCAGAAAGAATGCACTCTCATCTGTATTATACACTCTTCTAGGATCACCCAAAACTTCCTTTAGTCCTCTGGATTTAATATAATTATCGATTTCTGTAAACCAACAATTAATTTGTATTTCTGTGACAGAATCTCTAGAAGTTATTAAATTTTGGGCTACTCGTTCTGCAATGTCCGGATGTCGACGTAAAAATGCATAGTACCATTTTTTTCCCGGTCTGTTGTTTGTGAACGGATTGTTCCTGTTAGAATTGATAATTATTTTCTGCACACTATCCAGCAGTTGCTCTTTAGATATAGGAAAATGGCGTTCAGCTGCAGCAAAAATCCACTCCTTTAAAACATTTTCTTCTTGGGTTGAGAGAACTGTGGTTGGGCCCATTGGACAACACGCTGGACTCTTGCCAGTAACCTTATTCCTTAATGTTATACGTGGAACGCCATATTTTTTTGCTGCGTGTCCCACGCTGAGTCCTTTTTTGACCGCCTCCATCGCCTGGCCCATCTGATGTGGTGTATAATTTCTTCTTGGAGCCATGACTGCAAAAAATAATAATAACCGGTAATTTAAGTAAAAAACGGTATATGGACACATATATTCTACTAGAGTAAGATCCACTGGTAATATTGAAACACTGATCAAAAACAAATTTTATGGACGCAGTATTGAACACCCATTAATGAACACACATGTCCATTACTGGATCGCGTGATTTTTTTGAGAGCATACAAATATATATCAGAATCCCTGGTAAAGAAGATCTAAAATTGAGTAAAAACTGATGAAACAATGAATACCCAGCTTTGGACAATTTGTCCATAACTGGTACCCGTCACAATAATAGTTTCCTATGTTGAACATTTGTAAATATAAACAAACCCTCGTCATTTACCAATTTGTAGTAGTATTACCTTGTAAAGTATGTATTAATGATGCGAGCATGTAAGTTAAATGGTAATAATATAGATAGTTTAATAACATAAAAAGTAAAATCTCACTTACCTTCTTAGCGGTTTTGTTAAGTTTTTAACCAACGAATGCACAGCACCTTTGTATCACGCTCATTTTCTAAAAATAAATGGCTGACTGACGTGACATTTCGCAGTTAGACAGTTGAATATCCTTAGTTTATGGTTCAGTGTTGCCACTAGTCAAATAGTACCGTGAATTCTTATTAGAGGAATTTATTTCAAAATAGTTCTACACTGGTGCCTAGTTCATTACTGGTGCCGGTACCTTATTTGAATTGATTATTTTTTTATTTTTTTAACTCTAAAACGTTTCTCAAAAAAGCTACTGGTCAACTGGGAAGCTTCCCGGTTGTGGTCATTCAGTTTATCCTTATACTCTTACACACACAGCACAGTATTTAAAGTTCAAAACAAGGTAGAAAATATAAAATTCAAATGGCCACATCCATTTAGTGTTCTAGTAGGACAGTAGGCATTTCGAGTACTAAATAAAACCCCAACCCAAATAGTTTTCGATTCAAGTAAAATAAAGGGTGGAAAAAAAAGACGGTCGTGGGATTGAAAATTGATGTAAGCGAATTTCACTCAGGACACATTCCTTTATTTTCAAAATTAAGTAAAAAAGAAAAAAAGGCTTCAAAGATTTTTTATTAATCATTTAAGTATCTACCTGTACCGTGATTGGAACTTGGAACCGCGGGGCTATTAAGCCTTAGCCCGCACAGCGGTTTCTCACCGCGCGGGTTTTTCGGCGCGGTTAAATATCCGCATACAATAAATAATTTATACTATACTGAATAAAAAGGCGGATAAAATTCCGCGCGATTTTTGTCACTTTGCGCCAGTTCTCAGCCGAGACCCACGTAAGGCTTACCACCAGGGGCGTGCATTCCATATAGGCAATTTATTCAAAACCTAAATAAATATACAACAAGTGTTAAAGTTATTTTATTTTAGTTTAAACTTCTATTCAACACTCGCCCACTAAGATTTTCCTTAATACCTATCGGTAGGCAGTTTCGAAATTGCCTACTCGAAACAAGCAGCGTTTCATACAAGAATACAACTTATTTAGAAAAAGTATTGCTCAAGTATAAAGCGAGTCACACACTACGCAGATACGATAAGATATCTGTATCTGAGCGCATATCTGTCAATATCGCTCTCTATACATTTCATATGAACTACCACACACAGCGCAGATAATTTATATTTTATCGTACAGTATCTGTCGGCACCGACATAATATCAACAGATGGTCAGATAATTATCTGCGTATACAAATATACCGGCAGATAACATCTGCAGTTAAACAGATTTTATCTGCATGTAATACAGGGTGATGCGCAGGGGTAGGCGCAGGGATAGGGACTGTTTGCGGTGAGACAGAGGCCAGAGGGGAGGGAACCACCCGGTCAAGCTCACAGTGGGTCTAAAATGCTAATTGAGGGTCTGGGACTTTTTCTTCAATTCGTACATCTTTTATATATTTATCGATAGATCACTTGATCCTAGTGACCAATCATCTCAAGGCATTTCTTTAAAATCAATATTTAGGTTAGATTTTTTTTTGTTTTTTCTTTTGTACGGAACGATACCTTTCATGAGCTCTTGTAGCCAAGTCTCAACTTTTGAGCATCGATATTTGCTATACTACAATACTAGACTATAAGCACGTGTCCAAACTTGCCCATTCAACTTATATTTTCAAAGGAAACAAAATTTAATTCACAACAAAGATCATCTCATGATGATGAACTGGTGATAAAAGGTACAACTCCTCAACGGTTAGAATTAAGACTATTTTTTTTATATATTTTTGATACGTAAAGATTTATAATTGTATTCTCTACGGTTATTTTAGTGAGTAGGCTGATGGTGGAAGGTTAAACTGTATAAAAGTTAAGAGTTGGTGGGTGGAGCTTGTCTGAGTGTTCTCATTTAATTAAGGCAACAGTTTGAGTTGTTGTACTTTTGTTTAGATTAAGTTCTTGTACAGATAGTTTTATTTTACCTTCAATAATTTTATTATATTTAAAGCGTATATTTTTTTGTATTATGAGGTTTTAATAGCGATAGAGGTCGGCTTGAATCTCCTAGAAACAGGGGTAAGTGAATAAGTATTTGAATTTTAATCATTCTATTTATGTTGTTGTTATGGTAAAGTAATTGTATATATTAATAACAATAGAGTTTTAGAGCGTCAATTAACGTTTTGTTAAATTAATTTTTGTTTAATTTGAATGTAGAGAAATACACACCCTACCTTTGCCTTTGAATACTTTGTTTTATAACCTGTGTAATTCTATAATACTACAATATATGTGTAAATTTTGATTGTATTGAATGCCGATACAGATAATAATCGTAATTTTCCTGTGATAAAGCTGATGAGTTTCTTGCGCCCGTTGTTCTTGATGGTTAAAAGAGTCTTGAATGGGTGGTAGGGCAAAACTGACGGCACTTTTTTTAAGTTTATTTTAATAAATATTATTTCATTACATTAATTTTCGTTTCATTTAACAATATAAAAAGTTGAGAAATTGTGATAAAACTGTCATTTTTATTTTGTCTTAAAACATTGTTTCACTAAAATGTTAATTTCAAAATATGATGAATGGGCAAGTTTGGGCTGTCTGTCTAATAAATCGAGAAGCAATAAACGCGTTTTTTTTGTAAAACGCGAACTCATTTTTAAACACGCTGTATAAACAATCCTTACCAAAAAAACAAGTCTACTCAGTATGAAGGATTCCGAGTGAATGTATCAACTCGTATATTATCGTATCTGTCTAGTGTGTGATGCCTTCAGATAAATAAGTTTTTATACGCAGATAAAATATTATCGTATCTGCGTAATGTGTGACTCGCTTAAACCCCGCCCACGGCAAGAAGGGCGCTGTTTGTACGTGTAACGTTCTAGCTTAAACTTCCGGAATATATCAGTATATATAGCAAGTAAGCAAGCTTACCTGACGAATGAATTTGGTCGCGAATTATTTTTGAGGAGTTATTTTAAAACTATCATATTTCCTAAGATATTCATTAAAATTAAATGATGTACAGGACAATTTTGTTCAAAATTATATACTTGTGATGATTAACGTATTTATTTAGATAAGGATTAATATCATGTTTATGAAAACAGCTTCGCAAATAGTACATTAGTTTAGAACGAATTTTATTATCTTAAAAATGGTTATAGTGAGTTAGCCATAAAACATAGACATATGCTGTCGCGGACTTTTTTTTAGAACTTTTTATGGGGAACAATTTTGTCATACATGATTATTACGTAACTTTAACTCCCAAAAGTAATATTTTTTCCCCTTTTTGCAACGTTTTACATTAATACGTGATATTAAATATCTTATTACCTTCCGAGATAAATGGACTATCCAGCACAAAAATATTTTTTTAATTCGAACTAGTAGTTCCGGAGATTAGCTGGCTCAAACAATCAAACTCGTCAGCATTTTAATATTCCTACTAAATATAACGAACCTTATCATTTATGACTAGCGGCCGCTCTCGGTTTCACTCGCCGCGTGGTTGCCGTTACCGTGGGAATATCAGGATAATCATAAATATTTGCATACAATGTGGTTTTCTGATGTACAAGCTACATTGCTGTAAAGTTTCATCTTAATCAGTTCAGTAGTTTTTTAGTGAAAGAGTAACAAACATTCATCCATCTAAATATCCTCACAAACTTTCAAACTTATAATATTCGGTAGCAGGATAGGATAAGTGCAAAGTTACTAGTGAGATCTACAGTGCCTACTACGCTGGAAAACCAATGCACGCCCCTGCTTACCCCGCACGCGGATCGAATTTTATCCGCGCGGTTTGAACCGCAAAATTCTGTGACATAAGGAAATGTGTGACGCTGCACGCACTGCGGCGAAAAAACGCGCGGAATTAATTCTGCAACCCAAGCTGCAGAGCAGAATACCCCGCGCCGCGGCGCGATTTACAAACCGCGAATGTATATGCCTCAAGTCTAACCGCAGTGCAGTGAAAAGAGAAAAAATAAACAATAATAATTAAATCTTAAAAATAAAGTATTCAGTTTTGCAAACTCAATTTTTCGAAAAACTTGGGAAGTCGTGGAGGGATCGAGCATAAAACCATAATATATTCAAATCAACAGTCTCTTGAAGCTGTGAAAATATCAAAAATGGTCGGCTTATTGCAAGAAGAACTACAAAAAGTAGAGTACACCTAAAAGCACCAACGAGTTCAGCTGCATGTTTTTTTTTGTAATGCAAAGACTCTTTTTAATATACTTTTCAAATTGAGACGTTATTAACTGCAAATTTATTGATTTTGGGTTTTCCGAAACTATAACTACCATTAATGATTTTTTTGAAATGTCCTTTTTTTTTAGAAATTACTATCTTAGCTAATAGGTATTTAATTTTAATATCTAATTTTAAGTAATTGTTATATCCAATTTCAAGAAATCATAAATTGATTACTACAAAAATTTTATAGCAAGAAGTCATAAATTTTGTTTTTAGCTTAAATAAAAAACCTACTTTTAGTGTTAATAATTATTTTTTTGTTGATTTGATTAATAATAATATTTTTTTTTTTTTCAAATTTATTTAGTTGTACAGATTTTATCCTACCAATATTATTAACCTGAATGCTTGTGTGTGCAATAAGCGTGTCTATAACCTCTTCACACCTTAACGGCTGGATGGATTTCGATGAAAATTGGTTGGTAGTCGGATTTCGAGCTGAATTAACATTAGGCTACTACGAGTATATATTCTGGTAATAGGTTCCCTATGGTCCACTTGGACAAAGTCACTGGCAGCCGTTAGTTTACATTGTATTATAGCATGTTCAAGATTGAATAAGTTCATTAATGATTTCTCATTCTATGGTTTTGGACACTTGATTTTTCCATAACTAATAATATTCTTTAAAAAAACATGTTTTTTATTAATTTTTAGTCTAATTTAAGAAATCATAAATTGTAGATTGCCTATAAAATGTTTTTTGAAGAAGTCATTAACTAAGTTTTTTTAGCAAGTTTTTAGCTTTAAAAAAATGATTTTGTAAATATGTAAGGAATTTAATACTTATTAAGTAATATGTAAGGATTTTTTTGCATTTTTGAATGCGATTTTTAAAGGTATGATAAATTTCAAATAGAAAAATATTGGAAAAAAACACCGTCCAAATGCGAGTCGGACTCGCGAACCGAGGGTTCCGTACAAACCTGTAGGTATATAAGTAACTTTAAAATTTTCAAAAATACTTTTTATTATATGATGTACTAAGAATTTACGGTTTTCGCAATTTTTTCCTTTATCTGTACTATAAGACGTTACTTCGTACCAAATAAGTTCACGGGAAGTACCCTGTAGGTTCTGATTCCCGTGCGAGTTTCGAAAATTTGCGGAAATTTACGGCATAAACGTCTGTATCTTTTTATTGCTTTGGCTTAGAAGTTTGATTTTTTCACAGCTCCAAGGGACAGTAGACCTGAGTATTAGATATAAATTTAAGTTTGATACCTTCACGCGTTCCTGAGAAAAACGGTCTTGACAGACGGACGGACAACGAAGTGATCCTATAAGGGCCACAAGTGAATTCTCAGATGGGACTCGAACCCACGACCTTTGGAAATACGGTCCAATGCTCAATGTATTTTCTATTTAAAATTTATCGTAAATTTTATTCTTGTTGATTTAATTAATAAAAAATATATAACTCCATTTATTTGTATACTTATTGTATTTAATATTATATAGCATTTTCAAGATTGAAAAAGTTTATTGTTTCTCATAATTTGATTTTGGTCACTTACGGCCGGTTTCAATAATATATCCCTAACAAGACATAGGCCTATCTTGGTTACGTTACTTAGCAACCACTGTTATTTTAGATTATTTTGGGCTTAATAACAAAAATATCTAGGCAACAAAGCTCTAGTAAGCTTATCTCTTACTGAGGATAGATTATCGAAACCGACCGTTAGTGAGTTCTTGCAATAAGCCGACGAAATTAAGTATTAACTTAAAAAGGTAGGGCCGTTTATGCCGCTAAAACGTATATTTCGTCTCTCAAGGGAATCAAAATTCAGAGGATACTTCTCGTAAATAAAAAATATATTTTCTTACTGTACACGAGTACCGTTACTCGTCACTAGATGGCGCTGTGTGTTTTGTTGATATGAATTCTACATGGCGGTGTTAAGAATTTTGCTAATAACTATAAGATGTAAAGATTGATTCTTACTTCCGTTACTAGATGACGCTGTGTTTTGTTATTGTTATTTCTTTATCCCGTAAGAAATGTATATTATTATTATTGTTTCTTCGACACTCAAGCATTATGACTCAAGGTAATCTTTATAGGGCTATCAGTTGACCTAGCTAGCTAGAACTATGTTTGGCAAGTACCTAATATCTTCTTTTACTAAAAATACAACGAAAAATCTGAAAACTACATTTATTATAATTAAATCATTCAAAATATAGTCGTTAGTTCTGGAAACTGAATTTGTGCGGAACCCTCGGTGGGCAAGTCCGACTCGCATTATTGTCCGGTATTTTTTTTACAATTTTCATAAACAGTCGAAACTATGCGGCCCATATCCAGGCATACCAGCGGTAGTGACAGTCACCCTAAGTACTTAACTTAAGCTAAATTTAAGCCGGTTCGATTCCCGGTGCAGGTAAGTGATATAATGTTTCCTATGAGTAAAATTTGCTTACATCCATATTTATAGTAGGTAAGTTTTCGTAGGTAACTTTCCCTCCGACGACCGTTATTCCACGTTGTATAATTTAGGTAGCTTTTACCGACTTACTTTGCTTTAATACCAATATTCTTTGCTTAACTTAAACAACCCTACCTTTAAATTGAAGAAACAATACTTATTGTATCGATATTTGTAATTTCACTTCATTTATTAATTTAATTAATTTTCAATTAATTCTTTTCACATACGTCTATGAAATGAAGCGACCTCATATTTAGTACCTCCCTTTAGAATAATAACAACCTCCCCCTTCTCTTGTTTATTATGTTATTTCAAATGTTTGCACGAAGGATAACTTGTACCTACGATCAAACATACTGATGGCTATAACTTTTAAATTTTGCATTTTACAATGCTATTTTTATGTGATAAATATTAAACAAGTAAATATACTAGAAAAATGCAACTTGTCACATGTCGCCCTGACGGTGATTCGAACCCGCATCCTTGGGAGTCCGGCGTGCTGTTACAGAGACCTATGAGGACACGTAGACACCGTAGAAAGGTGAATATGCTGGAAAAAATCGACGTGTCCTCATAGGTCTCTGTAGCATAATTGGTTGAAGCGGAGCCTGAATGTTGAAAATGAAAATTGTTGAAAGTTGTTGAAAATCTGTTCGCCCGGTCATAGCGCCCAGACCGTTTAACCGATTCTAATACATACTTAGACATCAACCATACCTAGGAGGTGACAAAAATTCGATGTCCTACCATCACCATAACCTTAGCTTATGGCGCCAAAGAAATGCCAAATTCGGTTTTTAGGGTTTTGCTCGAAAAGTATAGACTTTTGTGCATCGCGATACATTACAAATTTGACCAGAATGTAATTCTGCGTTTAATGCAACAAACCGCGTCTAAATCCGTCATGTCCTCACAGAGTTATGCCGACATAAAGTTGTAAAAGCTCGAGGCGCTCTGCCTCTCTTGGGCTCCAAAGCGCCACCGAAGGTGGTGCAGTTTGGAGCCGTTCCTAGTTATTGAGCCGGACTAGAGTTGCTGTCGGGAAACATTCCGAATCATTCCCGTGGAATACTTATGAAATATTCTGAAGTATTACGAAACATTCGGAATACTTCGATAATTGAAAAATACCCATGGGAGTAACGATAAAAGCAGCAATCGGTCAAAACAGCAGCAGAAAGCAGTTGACATTTATTTTTAAATACCTACCTAGCAAGAAAAAAGTAAATCATTCTCTGATCATAGTAAAAGTACCTATGGATAGATATACCTACCTTACTATTTAGGTAGGTACCTCTTAAACACAATAAAATGTCTGTGGAAGTTTTAAGTGTTGAAGGTATGTACACAAGGGCACATCAGACTATACATGACCTTGAGACCGCCTTTATGCACTACGTAATAAAAGCTGTTATCGCAGTTCAACGTTTAACTTGATGTGCTGTCGAGTGTACCTACCTACTTAAAGAGCTTATTACACCTTACTAAATTTAGTCGTCTAAATGAATTAGCATCTAAATTCAGTCAAATGTAAAAACGAAAACTAAATAGCATTTAGTTTTTCGATTTACGTTTACGTTACGTTACGTTTCCACTATTTTATTCGAACTAACCCCTCCGACTGCGAATTATTCCGAAACATTATGAATCTTTCTCGGCGGGGACGGAGAGCGGGCGAATACTTCCCCGGGGGGACCCCCGCCACTCTCCGCCGCCGCGCCGCGCGCGCCTCTCGCGCAGGGTTGGATTTCGTAGTATAATTATACTATTTGTACCATATTTTCTTTATTTGTAGTATGTAGTATAGTAATGCAAGTATACTACGCTAATGTACCATAATTTTATCTTCAGGATGGCAACATTTTGGGCGAAACTGTTTGGTGTGGTGACATGTCCGAAAACTATCCTTTTAAAGAAATCGCTAAATTTGCTCTAGATTGCTTGGTTTTGCCTCACGCTAATGCTGATTGTGAGAGGGTATTCAGCAAAGTGAACTTGACAAAAATAAAAACTCATAATAGACTAGCAACTCACTGACTCTCACTCAATGATTTCTTGATTCTTTCATGCGATGCTGTTAAAGCAAGTAAATCCAACAACAGCTGTATCGAATTTATGTCGTCTGACGACATGATTCGTCGTGTAAATGCTATGGACGAAGTTCCAGTTGACGGATAAGCTGATATAGATGTCCAGTTGCCTCAATTTCATTTTTTTTTTAATAAAACTAAATTTTTACTAACAAATGCTATTTTATTTCACTAAAAACCAGAAAACGAAACGTAGTATAATTTTTGATTTCCATAGAGAATAATTTTCCAAAGGTCTGAATCCTAACCCTGCTCGCGCCCCGCTACTAGCTATACTCTGTCTCAATCCAATTTAATGAAAAGGTAAACAAAGACGCCATTATTCCGACAATAGACTATTTAGTGATGTGGTAAAATTAGACATTTATAAATCGATAAATTAATTGATTGCTTCGATTCGATTAATTGAACAGTATTATGTTGGAGCTTCGCGTTAGCGTTAGTGAAGAGTTTTTAGTTTATTACTTCTCAAGCCTCGGGAGATGGCGGTGTTTATCGCGATTATAGAGAAATAAAAGGCTTATATTGAACCGAGTAAAATTAATCATTTTTTTAATTTCATATAAACACATCATCATCACATAACAAATTGACAAGTGACTTTAACATAATATATGTAAGGTCACTTACCATCACAAATTTATCATAAATATTAAAACAAAAAAAGAACCCACTAATCATAGCAGTAAATAATTTTCAATAACTTAGGAACTAGACATCTAAAACGTAGGTAGTTTCTTTGAAATACACACCAACCAACTTAAAAGTATTTAAAAGAAGCGAATAAAATACTACAATAAATAACTAAACAAAGGTAATAAAACTTTGAATACTTTAAGAACAAAGAGTCAATATTAAGCAGTGCCATACAAGCCACGATAAATTAAAACTACCTAGTAAAAATAAAACATAAAATCAGCCTATTTTGAGACAAGCAGTCAAGAGCAGACCCATCCCACTGGTGGCACCCATTCACGAGCATGAGGCATAAACCAGCCATGGCTTCGCTGATCACGGACTCGATTCTCACTCGTTAGAAATTATATTTATCCTACTTATCGAAAAATATATTTTCAAATTTTAAGTAAAAAGTTGTAATAGTAGATTGTTTACCAAGGGCTGTATGACACCCATAACAGTCGAGTGAGGGCGCCGATAGTTCGAGACTGTTATGGGTCCATACACCCGAAGTAAACACTCTACTTTTCATTTTGAATATGAGGAAAGTAAAAACAAACAGAATATTCAAAAAAAAAATTTGTAAGGTTTCTACGATTTTAATTATTTTAATATTTATCAAAATAAGCTGTATAGGCTTCTGTGCCTTTGCCTACATACTTTTGGTAAATAAAAGTCCAAAGAGATAACAGATATCGATTTGACATGACACCCCCTATTCTTTGTTCAAATTTATTACAGCCCTAGGGCCGCCACATATCACTTTCAACCCGCATTTTAGGCAAGTTATGAGTTACTTTCAGAATATGAGACATGAAAAATAATTTTCTACATCATATTCATGAGATTACACATAAATATTCTTCGATTAACATTTAATTATAGTCGATAAAACGGAACGGTTTTTCCTATGTAGGCATACCTAGGTTACATAGAAATTGTGAAAACGTTGCTTTAAGTAAAATGATTCTACTTACGGTAAAGTAGCAATGACATCGTTTCGGCAAATTATGCACACGGAATTCCGCTATGTCCCAGCCCTAACGGACCCGAGAATATACTTTTTTTTATATTTGAGATTTTTGTGATAATTTTTATCAATAAATACAGTGATATTTTATCTTCGATAACATAACTCGATTCATAATCGATATAATTGAACAAATAATTGAACTATCTGTTAGACATTTTACGTCAAACACTATGCGACCATAGATTAGACAATATATTTGCTTCGATAAATAACCTCACTTTTCTTCTTAAAATTTTCAACTAAATTTTAAAAATGTTTAACAAACTACGATCTTTGAAACAAATTAGTGAGATATAAGTTGAAACCTTCTAATTACTTATGAATGTGTTTTTAAATCCATTTAGGGGCCGAAAGTGTGAGATTTTTTAATGAAACAGGTTTGTTTACATTTTCATTAAATTGGATTGAGACAGAGTATAGAATGTTGTTCTGTGGCGTCGCCGCGCACGTGTTTTCGTTCGTTCGTCCATTTCGTATCTCATCGTGTCGTCGCGTCGTCGCTTCGGTCGAGCGGGCGGACGGTACTCGGGCATACGATATTTGCTAGCAACATTAAAGATAAAAAAATACCCATATTTCTGATTAAATTTATTTTGAAAAATTCTAATTGTAATAAACTTTGAGAATTATTCCATAAGTATTCCGAATATTTGAATTATTCCATAAGTATTCCGAATATTTCAGAAGTTTGGCAACTCTAGGCCGGACTAGTTGCTTTTTTGTAGTATATTTACTTGTCTAATATTTATCATACTGATGGCTACTACTGATCTGCTAGGCGATTGCGTAAAGTCAATCGTATTCATTTGACAGTTTATATTGTATCATATCATAATAAATGTAAGATTAAAAAAAAGTAGGCGACCTAATATGTAATTAACCCCTATTACCTAGAGCATGTATTTTTATTTCGAGATCCAAACAGACCAAGAAACAAAAAAAATTACCATGTCGTCATCATCTCATGAAGATATTACATTGTATGATAATCACAGTTACGTTGATTTTTATCGACTTTTATTATATCACTTTTATCTTTTTTATATGATGATATATTAAAGTAATGTAAAAATGTACCACTTGATACATCCTAAATAATATTATAAATGCGAAAGTGTGTTTGTCCTTCCTTCACGCCCTTAGGCATAGAGTTAGTTGAAAGGAGTGAGAGTAACATAGGCTACTTTTTATCCCGATATTACCCGTGAAACCACAGGCCTTAAGAGCGTTTGAGTGAATCTTTAGTTTTAGATGCACAATTGAAAGCGGTAGGCGGCGCTGTAAAGTTAGTCAGACCACGACAACGTTAAGTTGCTTTTGTTGTATTTAATTGTGCTATTGTACATTATTGTTTTGGTTTTATTTTTTATAGGTATTTAATGATAAAAGAAAATCTTATTCCAAAAACACCTATTTGATATACGTTTCATTGATAGAATAATATCTACTATATATAATATTTACATATTATGCCTATAATAACGACACTTGAGAAAAAACTTTCGATTCTGGGTATTTTTTTAGCCATCTCCTTTCTGGTATATAACTTTCCGACGTAGAGCTTACTTAGCGAGAACTGGTACATCACAGCGTTTTTGCAAAATGTCTGAATTGAGGCCTCCACATATCGGGTTCTAACTTCCTTCCCTTATGATGGATGAGTAAGCATTTTTTTGATTTGTGTCATGAATTTTGACAATTTGTGACAAAATTTTAAGCAAAAATAGAAAAGAACACGCAATTCGACACTATCTGTGCAGCACTCGAATTCGTCGCTCGTGGATCCAGTTGGCGTGTAGGTGCGTATTGAAGTTGAGCTACTCTGTGATGCCTGAGAAATCCTGTACCGCGAGTTGGTCTACGGGTTTTTAAATTCACTTCCTCCATTCGTCTTCTCGCCGGCTCCCTAACATTTACACCTTTTGCTATTTGTAGCCGGCTGGCGTATCTCAAGGGTCAGGTAGCATATAAAAAAAAAACCCCGGACAATAAAACGGTCGTACCGGGCCGATGTGCATCTGACGACTCCACTGCTTGGTCTACGGGAATAGTTACCTGTTTCTTGACATCGTTTTAAGGCATACCACATCGAAGAACGTGGTACACAGCAACTTTACACTGTGTCAAAAGTTTGCGGTTAAAACAATATAAAACATTATAAAACAAAGTACTAAAGTCTAAAATGTAAATAAAGCAAACGTCAACGGAATTGAAGAAATAATGTGAAAGTTTTCAGTTTTTTTAAGAACCGGGTAGACCGAGTTTTCTCCTTTCAGAACCGCATATAAAAAAAAACCCCGGACAATAAAACGGTCGTACCGGGCTGATGTGCATCTGACGACTCCACTGCTTGGTCTACGGGAATAGTTGCCTGTTTCTTGACATCGTTTTAAGGCATACCACATCGAAGAACGTGGTACACAGCAACTTTACACTGTGTCAAAAGTTTGCGGTTAAAACAATATAAAACATTATAAAACAAAGTACTAAAGTCTAAAATGTAAATAAAGCAAACGTCAACGGAATTGAAGAAATAATGTGAAATTTTCAGTTTTTTAAGAACCGGGTAGACCGAGTTTTCTCCTTTCAGAACCGGTTCTTTTATACCTTTAAAGAACCGGGTGCATGCCCTAGTCATCTAAATTACAGATCAATGTTAATCAAGAAACAATTAACAGCTAATACATAGTTTCAATCTTTGGTCAAAAATCGCGATTAAGTATTTTCTTACTCGTTGATTTTGTTTTTATCGTTAATCGGATAAACTTTTTGCCAACATTTGCTGATAGTTTAACAACTTCTCGAAGTATCGTTTGAATTTAAGGCCTCAGGATTCAGTATCGGTTTTTTATAAACAACGGAGAGGTAATTTCCGGATTTAAAATTATTCTGCGTATGAAAGAAAACTGCAACACCATATTCGAATGATTAAAAAATGTAACAAAATGGAACTCGATGAATGACATTTCGATCGAGTGTGATTTGTTTCAGCATAAGAATTTCGAATGATTCAAAACTCATTCACTTCATACTGCAGTATTCAAGGTAACATTCGCATCCTGGCGACCGTGGCACGCGAACGCGACCATGCCGCATCGCTAGCTCCGGTCGTCTACCGCGCCGGGACTAGTATCATTCCGATGCACGCGACCGCGACCGACATGACCGGCTGTCTTTACGCGGTTTTTAATAAACGGTTGTGTTCTAGATAGCGCTCAGTATAATTTTAACGTACAATTTACACCGTAACAAAGAAAAGAGCTGCCAGCTGTTGTTAGAGGAAGAAAAAAATCATGACACTCATTTTGTTGGTTTTGGTTTCGGAACAAAAATGTCGAATCGAATACATACTTAGACACTAAGTACATTAAATACATACTCAGACTAAGGTTATTAGACACTAAGTCTATTCATGGCAGTAAATGACGACATTATGACGTGTTAATGAACTAGGTCGCGCGGCGGCACTGCTCTCTCTCGGATAGGGCATGCAGAACCGAGTCCGGTTCTAGATTTTGCATACCCGGTTCTAGAGATAGTCGGGAACCGGGTCACCCTGTTCTACCCGGTTCCAAACGGCCAAATCGTATTTTTTATAAAAAAATATGTAAGAATGATAATTGAGAGTTTGGTAACGTAGGAGTTATAATGAGATATGAATAAAAACCAAGTTGGTAGTTGTGTCAAATCAACGTTTAATAACTTTTATATAATCAAATAAAACTAACTCTTGAAACTATTATTAAATAATCAACAAATACTTACTCTTCACACTATTATTTAATTTATAAAAACTAGCTCTTGAAACAATTTAAATAATTTGGTTTGATTTTTTTGGTTGCAGTTGACAGAAAATTAGGAAATAATAGTTCTTAAAACAAAACACGAGATCCATTGGATGGAATATGTAAAAAATAAACAATAGTCAGAAAAAAATAGTTATAAGCTGTAAATAACTATTTTTATGGTAGACTGTTTTTCTTGGTAATAAGATCTTAAGTAACTTATTACATCCAAACTCAACTCAACGAGGTGCGTAGACGATTACAAATGTACCCTGCGGAGGAAAAAAATATCTCTGGTTCCACACTTGTTGGTGGTATAGCTTTCAGATATTCATGAGCCAGCGATAAGTAGTTACCGCGACTACCGCCATTTTCGAACAAGGTCATCTCTATCTTGACAGTCATAAAACAGTCGTCGTTTTCAATTTCACGATTCAACTCTTGTTTTTTTGTCAAGGCCGAAGCTTCGACGAGGACATCATCATCACCTCCGTCTAGATTTAGTAAATCGTCCCTGAGCTGCAGCATATAACCAAGTTACCGTCGCTTGTCATATCCTAAACTAGGTTAACGATACCCTTGCACATTTCATCAGAAGTGGGGCGAGAAAACACACACAAGTCGTCGTTTTCTATATCTGCGAAGTATTGGTCCGGGTTGGTTAAGTACTGAAGTGTAGCTGCTTCAATTAGTCGTCGCTCCATGTATCTTTTTTTCAAAGATCTCTCCATTTCACTACTCAAAGCTGTATTCATCTTTTGTAATCATTGCAAATTAGTATTCATCAGTGCAAATTTAATAGCGACATCAGCTGTTACCAATGTGACATCCCGGCGACACAAAGTTTCCACTACACGAAATATTACATATGATTAACATTGAAGCTCATTCAAAGTTGTCCATTCGTCCTGACTGAAAATGATCTCAGAATCAATATCAAGCAGCGCTTTGCTGATGCATACTTTAAGCTTGAGGAACCGTTCGAGCATGTCTGCCATACTGCTCCTTCTTGTTTTTGAATCTAAAATTAGACAGTATTCTTTCCCGAATTCAGAAGTAAGACGTCTTTATTTCTCGTGGGGGATTTTTTAAAGATCTTTTCAACTTCCGTACTTTTGCCAGTAAATCATAATATCTGAATGGCTGTCTCTGTACTTCTTCTGTAAATTTAACACCGTCGTTATCGTTATCACCTTCAGATTCGGCTAAATTTCCCTATTATAATCTTCACTGGTTTCACGATTTGCAGAAGACCGACATAGCGGGATTGATTCTGATAATGGTATGTCATCTTCATCTCGTTGTTCTACTTCTTGGACACGAGTATGAATAGCAGCATCAGCACCAGGAGTTTTGTAGAAAACATCGGAGGGAGCAAGCTGAATTGCATGTGCTATGCATTTTTGATGCAAGGATTTCAATTCTTTACCAATATTTACCATCATACTACACCCGTCAGTGGTTTCTCCAACAATGTCTTTTTCTAAAGATATTCCAAAGAATTCCAGTTTTTCTTTTATTTGTTGAATACACTTTGAAGCTGGCAATGATCCGTGAACCCGTGAGACCCAAGTTTTTTGAATTTGTGGGGACCGGTCAAAGATGGTGAATGCAAATTTAAACTCAAATATCTGCGGTTTTTGTTTGACGTCCACTCATCGAATGAAATACCGAACTTAACTTTTTCGGACAGAAATTTCTGAATTTCTTTCTTGAGATCATTCTTTTTTTCATCACACTCGGAGCAGTAGGGTCGCCGCGACCGAGGTCGCGGGCTGGCCACGCCCACCGGTCGTTTGCATTGTTAAGTGCTCCATATAAATTCATACAACGCAGTGGGTCGCGCGGCAATGTGGCGCGACCGTGGTCGCGGTCGCGTGCCGCGACCGTGGTCGCGGTCGCGTGCCACGTTCGCCAGGATCCGAATGTTACCCTTTATGGACGAGTTTGCCAGCGTTTAGCGGTTGGTCTGCGCGAATAACATTTTCCGATAGTTGAACTATCGTCAATTTTGCGTTGACGTATTCTGAAGCTATTAGAATATCAATTTCAAACGTTACCCTCCTTGCTCCTATTACATAAACATCAAACTTTCCAGCTTTATTCACAGTAATATATACTGGCAGCAAGTAATGCGCAGTTAGTCGATACTAAATAAATAATGTAATCCGGCCGCTCCCGCTTAATCTCTCTCTAGTGAGATGTTCTTTTTCGTAAACATTTAAAAATAACTCATATTTTGCAATTTTATCTAGCTTATAAGAATGGCCGATCATTTAAACAATTTATCATATCATAATATCTTATGATAATTATTTTCGGGGGGACGGCGGCATTTCGCTACCGTCCTAGAATCTAATGAGGTGATTATAAAATATATTGTTAATATTATTTAAAATAGTAGGTATTATTATTTAATACAATTTATCAACAATAATATTTAATTGGTATAAGTTTATAAAATCTTAATTTAGTTATTTTCAGCTTAAATATATGAAATAATAGTGGACCAGGTGTATTTATCTCAGAATGGATACGGATTAGAAATCGATTCTCTCTCTCTTTCTCTATCTCTCTCTCGTCTATTGATTGAACAAGGTGAATGGTGTGCAGGGATTTTCGAAAAGGCGCCAAAACTAGGCATTGCAAATAGTTACTACGTAACAGATACTTCACTCAGTAGAAAATTTCCAATACCTACTGCTATATATAATAGTCTACTCCGTCGCGCGCGACGGGCGGCGGCGTCAGCAACCGCTGCATGCTAAAATGTGCCTAAATGCTCAAGCGTACAGTTGTGATTGCTTCGCACCGCGCGATCCCACAACAATCGCAGGGCTTCAATCAAATTAAATTAACATAACTTTTTGTGTCTATGTTATTGAGAACTGTGAATATGTTCTGACTATAGGTGTTCGTTTAAAATTGTATCGTTTATAAAATATTTTTTTTTATAAATTTGTGCTGACTGTGCAATACATCTAGATAAAACATAATTATAGAGGTCAGTGTGTAGGCAAAATAAAAAAAAATCTTTAAAGTTACATACTGTGTTTTATTTTTATATATTTTTTTTATAAATTTCTTACTCTTTCTAAATTCCGAGTTATTAAATTTTTGTGTCGAAAAAATCCTGAATCCAATAAAAAGTTTAATTACATATTGTTTTGGGAAACAACAAGGGCAAGTAGAATCAAAATGTATGTTATTTAAAATTTCATAAAGAGTACTAGCCGGCCTGTTTCATATTTTTCACAATTATTAAGAAACAACATAGTCTCAAGACGATGTTTTGTTGAATGCTTTAAAATGGATAAGCAATCTAATCGTAGATTCATTTAAATCCGGAATGTTCTGTACGAACTACGAATGTTTTGATAAAAATTGAACAACGTGCTTGCGCTTCGCTTGCGAAAACCGCACTGAAAAGTACTGGGGAGTAAAATAAATAATGAATAATTCAATTAAAAAAATCATTCAATGTTTTCATGTACGTTTTCAATCCTATCATATGATAGTTTTAACAGAAAACCACAAAATTATTATTTATACCGCACATTATTAATAATTGCACCTTACTTTTGATGAATGTAATTAATGTTCAATGAAGTCGGTCAAAAATATCGGTATTTACAGCCTTTTAACACAACAAAACGTCATTAGAAGCAGGAGTTTGATATCATATTTTAGCATTTTTTAAGGAAAGTGTCTCTGGCGCTAAGTCGGCCGCTGCCGCGGCTCGCTCGCTTCGCTCACTCGACTCCGCGTCTTTTGTTCACAGTTCTATTTAACCTAACCTAACCTATAGGTACCTTTCGTAAAGTAAGGTAAGGTGTGAAGTGATAATACATTTTAGTTTTAATCACATTGACCAAATCACGTGGTCAGTGTAAATAATTACCGGTATTATTAACAATGTTCACACTATTAACATTTACCGTTACATATAGACAAAATAGAAAAGTAAGGGTTGGACCACGTCAGGGGCGTGCATTGGTTTTCCAGCGAGGTAGATTTTAACTAGTCTTAGTTGCGATTATCATTTTGAAAATAAGAGGTTAGCTTACTAATAATATAAATGCGAAAGTATGTCAATTTGTTTGTTACTGTTTCACGCTAAAACTACTGAATGGATTTGGATGAAACTTGACACAAAAATAGTAGATAGCCTGAATTAAAGCATAGGATACTTTTTATCCCGATATTCCAGCGGGAACGGGTGGAACAGCGGGCAGCCGCTAGTAATGATATAAATTCGCTTACCACTTTTTTGCCGTATTCTTGAGGCTGTAAATAATGTTATGTGAACATGCTTCCTAGGTATAAATGGATAATTTTCATAGGCACCTGGCGGTCGAACGAATTTTTCACCACCACAGATATCTCAAAAATGTATGGATAATAAACATGACTCTTAAAAACAATGTCATTTGAGCGATAGCTGTAGTGGCTTAGCCCGTTGTTAATTTTGTTTTATGTCACTTCACTCACATCACTCACGAATACCAGGTTTAATATACGAGCAAAATAACAACTGTTCGAAAGGTTACGTTACGTACGTAATTTCTGTAAACAAATCCAATCCTCAGCACAATCGGCACACTCTAATTTTTCAATTAAATTTTAATTGCATAATTCTTATTTTATACACAAACACACACACCAAGGAAATTAACAAAACAAGTAAATATTAATGTAATTATCGAATTAACTCGTGCGGGGTAATGTCAACAAACACACTAAAAACAAAAACATGGCCGCCACGGCAGCACTCTTGTTGCAAAACTTTTCTATCTCGTATTAAAAAGTGTGGTTGAATTGAAAATGTCAACAAACACTCTTATGGCAGCGCAATAATGTTGAAACTCGTTCAACTAAACTTGCAGAGCGAGCTATGGGGAGCGAGTGAAAGATATGGGGTCGGGGGTCGTCGGTTTATCTCGCGACAGTTCATTCGGCCGGCTGGCCGCCGAGTAAGCGTGCTTACCTAACCCATTTCAATTGAGAACGTCATGTCTTAGGACGACGACGTTCACATTTTCGGTAAACATTATACGCGGTCGTATTACCTTGACCTTGACTTTTTATAATTTATGTTGTATGAAACGCTCTTGCTTCGAATAGGCAATCCGGAGCCTGCCTACTGTAAGTATTTAGCGTTAGGAAAAATTACGACGTTGAGCAAGCTATTCGTTAGATGGCGCTGTTTTACATATTGGGTGAGGTGTTGAATAGACATTTTGTTATAGTATATCTGAACCATATTGAACTAAATTAACTTTATATTATTAAATTAGTGGCATGTTATTTAGGTTTTTAATGAGGTAGGCACTGCCTAATTGCCTATATGATATGCACGCCCCTGGACCACGTCTATCAGCAAGCTATCGCCTTTTTCCGTCGCCCTATCCTTTTCTGTCGCTTTCAGAACTGTCACTTGTCAGAGCGAGAGACTGACGGAACGCTATCGGACCGCCCTGACCGATGCTGACGCATGCTATACGCACTTTATGTCACCCGCATATGGTCCCAGTCTACTAATGCAAATTCTACAACCATAATCTGATGACCAGAGTCTGAAATCTCAGGAGTCTTACGTACGACCGAGTTGATGTTATGGTCCCAGTTACGATTAACATTTTCTATAGTCGTCATTTGGTCTCTGGGCCGAGTTCAGGCTGGGCAGTGTGCGCCTAACCCAGTTATAAGAGGTGGAAGCGAATACTACGGAAATAAATTGATATTAAAATATTGCTCTTATAAATATATCTTCTTTATTATGGATAATTGTCTCCATGTGATTAATAACATTGCCAGGCGCCCCACACAAATTATCTACAGTGCCTACCATGCTGGAAAATCAATGCACGCCCCTGGTAGGTTATAATACCTATTTTAGGCACCAGCCTCATACAAGCCATATTCTGATTCCTGACTTAGTAACTCTTGCATTTGTCATGTACTGGTTTGTGCTGATGACAATAAATAAACTTATTATTATTGATTGTGATGTTGGGTTTTCTCTTACTATATAGATGGCGTTAATAACCGTCGCCGTCATTCGGATCGGACTGGGCAATCCCAGTCCGTTCAGTATTAAGTCACCTTCCAATGCGTTGTGAACAATTTCAGAGGTATGGCATGGCATCTGTATCTCACGTCTCTTTCTCCGCAACTGGATAGCTTTCTGTAGGTACTTGGACAGGACTGATATCGTTGCCATATAATCATAACTGCTTCGGGGTTTACGTGCCTATAAAAACGTAACTACTTATTTTTGCTTCTAAAGCTGGCAATAGACGTCCTATTTTGCTTCCGATTGTCTGATCGGATTCACACAATGCACGTTCGATTTTTGCGTCCGACTTTTTCTAAACTCAGTCCAGAGTAAAAAATATGTGAACTGGCAAATCGGATGGAGAATCGGACGTCTATTTCGTCTCTGTACAGAAGTATGCATCAGCGCCTTCAGACAATTATTGGATTGGATTATTGGATAAGACAATAAAAACGTAAACGCGTTGCGTTCTTTCCGACTCGGCCGTCCGTTCCGGCTATCGGATCGGATGTGTATTGAGTGTTCAAACAAATGTATGGCACAAGTGCCTTCCGATTGTCTGATCAGACTATCGGATCCGACTATCGTACTAAAACTTTACTGGTATGAATTTACGTATATATACCACCAGGCATAGATTTATCATTGTATTCCGCGTTGCTGCAACTAGATACCGCGCTTCATACAAACAACGGATCAAAAAATGTGACCACAAATTTTGACGTTTTTCTTCATCCAACCGAGTTGCGGTTGCTATGGAGACTCACAGTAGACTGCCGTTTATGGCAGAGTAAAACGGGCACGAGCTAGATGTATGAGGGGCAGTATCTAGTTGATGTGTTTCTATCTAGCGGGGCCCCTCGGGCTAGTTATAATATAATACTAGTGGCAATTCTTCACTAGTTCAATGTACCTCACGTATTTTATATCTAGTTGTATCAATGCTGAGACCAATGATAAATCTATGCAACCAGGTATATATATAATCAGAACTTTTGTGGATTTAAAACTCACTTGGCCCGGTCGGGTTTGGTTGGACGGAACGGGAGAGCAGTTGGTGCGTGCGGCGCACCTGCCGGCAGGTGCCGCTTGCCGCACGTGCGTCGCCTGCGCCCCGGCCGGCCACCCGTGTTCAGGTTGCTATACAATACATACACATTGCATTAAACGTTTTCAAAAGGATATACATAACATACATGACTTGTCATCCTGAATGTTAAGTGTTGGTCGTTTACGCTTATATGCGTCATTCATAATATTATACAATACAATACACGCGACTGTATACAGTGGTGGTCATATAATTAAGAACGCTTATTTAAAGAGAAGATTTTTCATACTTACAGGTATAACAACTTGCTTTATTGTGTTTCTCTTGGCATCCCAAAACTTTTCCATACTAGTGATACATTCATTTATACACATGATTGGCAAAATAAATAATTGATAAACTTTATACATTAAATCTGAACCTAGCATTACTACGTACTGGCTGGTCACATAATTAGGAACGCTGAATAGTTTATCTTTTATTCATATTAAAATAAAGAAAACTCTGTGACTCTTTTGTTGTAGGCCACTACTCTATATAATAACTATAATTTTGGCCCCATTTAGTGCTGTAAAAGATGATTGCTTCATATCGAAACAATGGGAAAAAATTAAAGTTGTTATAAATCTACAAGGGAACTGCGCGAGAGGAATTGGTTGTATAAAAAGTAGCCGACCAACTGCAATACTCAAAAACGATGGTAAAACATTATTCCTTTAAAGGGTCTTACGAGCTGAGAAAATAATATTTTGGTGAAAACAACCCTTCAACAATCTCGGCACGCACTATTCGAAGGGCGTTTGGTAGCTGAAAAGTTGCACGGAAGGATAGCAAAGAAGGAGCCCATCTTGAAATGGTCCCATGGGCAAGCCCGGTTTGAATTTGCAAGTAGGTATGAAAACTGGACAGTCAGACAGTGAAAAAATGTTCTATTTTCTGATGAGGCAAAAATAAACAGTGTTCTGATGGAAACCATATTACACATAATTGACATTAAATCAGCGCGGGGGAAATGTAAATATTTGGGGGTGCTTTTCTGGACATAAATGCCAAATATTGATACGAGTCGATGCTTTGCCGCTGTAAGTCAGTAATAAAAAGCCGTGTACATGCTAGTAACTTTTAATTTTAGTTAAAAGTATTATATAACTTTTTCTCTATACGCACTTCACATTCATGTGATTAATTTTATCTAAGTTTCAAAATTAATACATCGTTCTTAATTATTTGTCCAGCTTCATTATGTACTGTTTGAATTTGTTACTTTATAGAAAAAACAAAAAAATAAAAAAAAATTGGTAGCAATTTTATTCTATATCCCTAGTCCCGTTTGCTTTATTCATGTGGCTATATCATAGCTACTAACATCTAAGAATAAATACATGACAGCACATGACATGATTTTGTTAACGAAACTGCAATTTGAAATCGTTCTTAATTATTATGACCACCACTGTATATACAGGTTGGAAAAAAGACGGACATTGCAGGGAAAGTACCCAAAATATTGATGTGAGCAAATTTTACTCAACGAAAACATTCCTTCACTTTCAAAAATAAATTAAACAGCATTCAAAGATTTTTGAAAAATTATTTACCTGCACATACCTACAGGCTGGTAAAAAGATGGTCATTGGAGGGAAAGTACCCTAAATATTGATGTAAGCAAATTTTACTCAAGGAAACATTCCTTCACTTTCAAAAATAAATTAAACAAACAGCATTCAAAGATTTTTGAAAAATTATTTACCTGCACATACCTACAGGCTGGAAAAAAAGACTCAATATTGATGTGAGCCAATTTTGCTCAAACGACACAAATAAATAAGACACAATTCAAAGATTTCATTTACCTGCACCGGGTATAGAACCGGCGCGGCGGTATGATAAAAATAACATCGTCTACTCTTATGGTACTGTAACGGGGCGGCTCTTTTATAGAATTAAAACGATGTTTAACTCAATACTGTTTTTATACTTAGTAATTTATATTATTATTTTTACAATTTAATCAATAATTTATTTGACAAGGCGACTGTCCATATCTACGCACGACGGGCCTCCCTTTCTTAATTTTATTATAAAAAAAACCAGCAACGGCGGTGAAGTGGCCTCCTTGTGGTGCGGAGACATATACGATCTCCACATTCTCCTCCTGGGGGAAAAAACATTTTTTTTTCTTGCTCATACAATATTCATGGACACCCTACCTCAGGTTGACCAATTCATATACAATCACGAATGGCTCAAGTTATACCCAGCTAGGGTATAGCTTTTTGAAACAAGTATGATCATTCGAAAAACTTGGCATGTGAAAAACCAACCAAAATTAGCTGTCTAACTTGACCGTTCGCACAAACACTAATTAAATACCCCTCTCTCCTTCTCCATTAAATATTCAATTCAGGAAACTATCTTTTGCAAAATATTCAAGTTAATATAGAAATAAATTCAAACTTTATAAGGGTGTAAAAGTCATTTTAAAACTTATACAACAAGGCTCAAATAAGATAATATTAACTTTATCAATCGGAGTAATATCCTAAACCATATAATCACAGCTCTCGAGTATTCAAGAGGCTTAAGTACAGGGCCAGAAATATAATCCCAAAGATATGTCAATTAGTCCATTTTATGACTTGGTGCGAAATATACAATATCCCCGCAAAATAGAATCAGGGAATTATCTAACTAAGGATAAATTTTTAAGAGATGAGACAATCCCCAAAACTCCAATCAATTATTCAGGTAGAATTTCTACTAAGTAATTCCGAATATTTTTAAAAATATCTGATCAATTCCGCATTAGAAATCGCTTACCGTGAGAGAAATTTATAAACCTACCATCAAAATTACACAAACAATTACAAATTAATTTTATATTTTACTATTTACTATCTACGTAATTCCTGTACTTAATATAAATAATCTGCCTCCTCAAACAATACTTTACTCCTATCTCGTATCCTACGAACTATTAAATTAAACGTATCATCCCATACCATTCAACTACATTTTACACGATCCGTTAACCAACTCTTACTAATAAAACGAACCATTTACAACCCTGATACTATACCGTTAAGTTAAGTTCTACTATTTAAGTGTGTGAGGCCCAAATCAGGACTCCATGACAAATAGTTTATTGCCTTATCACTACAAATAGCTTATTGTCAAATAATTTACTTGACAAGGCGACCGTCCACATCTTCGCACGACGACGGGCCTCTCTTTCTTAATTTTATTATAAACAAAACCAGCCAGCAACGGCGGTGTAGCGCTGCATCCTTGTAGTGCGGATACATCTACGATCACCACAGTATCAATCGATACTGTGGTGATCATAAAGATCAATTTAGTGTGAGTAGAATAGTATCTAAAATTAAAAACGACTCTTAAAAAAGTTATTTATAGATTGAACAAATTATAAGTATGAGTGGGTTAATTAATACATTCAAGTTACATACTCAAGCTAAATTGATACTTAACACTATCGAATAGTACCATAAAAGTTTACGAAGTTATTTTTTCTGAAACAAGCCGATTCAATTCCCGGTGCAGGTACGTATTTAAAAAAAAAATAATGCAGTTTAACTTATTTTTGAAAATGAAGGAAAGGAATATTACTTACTACTACTTTCCCTCCAGTGACCGTCTTTTTTCTCCATTCTGTATAGTAAGCAATTCAGCAGGCAGTTCATCAACCTTCTTTCTAGCTTACTTACATTCATTTATTGCATTGTACCTACTTGCGCAGTAACGTTGTGGACGTCGATAAGGAATTCTTATCGTCAGTACATTCAACAGCACACCAATTTTCACAGTTGCAATACGAAAACCACACTTATTACTTCAGCGGTAAGAACAGCTCAAGATAAACCGATAATGCGGTCACATCTGTATTGATAAATCTGTCTTATTTCTCCCATTAATTTTGACCACTATCAGAATCGTCTGTCTACCACACAATAGTTGGCGTTAGAAGTAATTATACTTACTTTATGTAATTTCACTCGCATTCGCATGGTGCCCGTTCCGGTCTGGTCGGTGGGAATATCGCGATAAAAGTAGCCTTTGCTACTCTCCATTATTTCAACTAATTTTATGCCAAAATCTAGTCTAATATGATGTTTAGTTAGGACATGAAGTATGGACAAACAAACAAACACGTAATAACAGTTAGGATCAGATGAAAATACCTATTAAAAATAAGCTAAATACTTGGATGGGGTTGTATTCCTGAAATTTGCAAACAATCGGAGCAAATTACATCCTACACATGAGCATATATTTTATTTAAAACCTAGTACTTACATAATATTGTAGCAAAGCAAACCATGTTAGTACTTAAATAATTATTGAACTTAGTTCATGGACGCGATGACCCATCGATGCATGACCGGCTGCCGCACGAAATTAAATTATAAAATTAACTTTAGTATGCCTGCGCTTCAGTAGGCCTAATGCCGATGTGTGTGATTGAATGCACAGGAAAATGACGGAGAGTTTTTTCGTTGTAATGGTAGAACACGTTGTCAAATATTTTACAGACTTGTGGTTTGGGAATTAGGAACTATAGTCGGATTTTTAATTCGGTAAAGCAATGACACATAAGAATAATTTGCTTTAAACTGTTTTTCGTAATGATTTGCTCAGTTTGCTGAATAAAAAATCCACTATAGAGTAAAAATATAATAAAATGGTAACTATCAATGGTAAGGGTCTTTGGAAATTAAGTTGCTCTCTTTTTATTCTAACGGGAAATTATTAAATGAAATTATAGTGTACACTTATTAGCGAATGATTTGTTGGGTTATCATATCAACCAGTACGCGATAGGTGCGGGCGGGTGAGACCGGCCGACTCGGCGCGCGGCGGGGCCGGGTGGAGCGGGCGTGCGGTGGGCGCGCGGCAGAGTAGGTATGCGGTCGTTTTGCATTGCAAGCCCGTTGTGAACGCGCCGCGTTGTCGCACGCTCGCAGCCGTTATAACTCGGTTCACTCACTGTTCAGTCACACGGCAACACTCGTAGTTGCTCTACAAGTTTTGTGCGAATGTACCCTCTACATCATTTAATCTGGTGGCCCGGTATTTCAATATATATTCCGTAATCATTGCATACTTTGAGAAACGTACTCGTATTTTGTGGTGTAAGTACCACATCTGCTATAAAGTGCATCCTCGTCGGTCGAGTGCTGTGTATAGTTTCACAACCGGCTTATGGCATCCAGAATGGCGAAATACCGCAGGTACGGCTACAAAGATACCTTTGTATTCAACGCCTCCCCCCTTAAGATCCCTTCAAACCCCAGGGTACCTAAAATTAACACGAAATTAAAACATGGTTTTAGGAAACCTTAAAATTGTCAGAAGATATGAAACTACTTTTAAGTTATAATATTACTTACAGTAAACCATTTATAGTTCCTGGCATACTTATTTAAAAGCATCTAAGTATACCTACGGTAGTATGTAAAAAGTTTTACGATTGTATGTGTACAGTGTGTACTGCAGCTACAACTACCACGCTAAACTTTGAATGATAGCTCGAACGATCTAGTTCTCTGTTAACATTACTTTAGAATGCATAAATAAATTTCATTCCACTGCACATGAACTAAAGCACGTGGTGCGTAAAGTAAAATGGCGGCTAGCGTGTCGCCGGCTTCGTCCGTACCTCCCCGCGAACGACACCAGTGAATCATTCTGTTCTGTGGAGGCGACTGCACCGGTATATTGATAAAGTCATTTGCTTTAAATAAATCATGGGTGGCAATAAACAGCAGTACATCCTGTCAGAAACAAAGCTGGCGATTTTGGCAGTTGCCGTTCCGCGAGACAACAACTAAGTACCTACTTAACATGGAACTAATATTTTAAACATAGAATTCACATTGTAGGTAGGTAGGTATAGTATAGGAATATAAGCCTTGTATTGTAATACGCGACCAAAACAAATAGGCGCATCGCATCGCATGAGCTTATGATTATGCATAAGACAGCTACGAAAAATACCTATAACTTACAAAACCACTAATTTAGTGGTATGGTACTTATTCCACATAACCAATATCTTGGTTCAGTATTTGATCAAACTTCTTTAACTGTCCAATATTTTTTTGGTAAAATGTCAAATAAACTTGGATCAAAAACTTTAGATGTTACAAGCTTACTACTTACTTACTAGCACTATGGATGAAGTCATCAATGTTACTTACTATTTACTAGCACATTAGATGAAGTCATCCAATTTCATTGATCAAATGCACATTGGACCAAGGTATTGGATAAATGCAATACCATAAAAATAATTTAAGTTCTGTTCTTACCTAACCTACCAATTACTTCTTACTTATTATACTCTATACTTACCTACCAACAAATGTCAATAAAAAAAATAGAAACTCATTAAATTATTGAATATTTTACCTTAATTACGTAATATATATATAATAACCACATGTAAAATATTATTGTATTAATGTTCACTTAACTTCACCGTTTTATAACATGAAAAAGAATCTAAATTATAAAAAAAACTATTTACCATTTTCAGACAAAAAACCGTGAACAAACAACCCACAAAGTGTCTTCTCGTAAAATGTGTAGGTACCTATACTATATTTATTTTAGTTAAGTTTATTTAATTTTCCCGGGAAACTTTTAGCCAAGTTTTGCTGAATTTCGGGAACCGTTTTGCTTAATCTACCTTTATATTTGAGTTTTTCACTTGCTATACAAATCACGACAATGACGCCGGTACTTTCAGGCCCCGGATTATGAGACACAGATTTTCCATTGTTCTCTGGACACCGGTGTCCGGTTCGGGTTTGATGTATTAAATTAGAATAGAAAAACAAAGTTAAAGTTATAAATACTTGCCGTCTTGTGTTAATGCATCATGTTTTATTTAATTCTTACTATGTAATTGTAAAGTACTTTTACTGTGCGTAAGGCATTCTCAATGCATTCCTTCCTTAGGATAAGCCTTGAAATTGCTTGCTAATAGGTAGGTAGGTACTTAAACGATCCTAGCTTGACTATACGAATTGCGAACGCCTGCCACTGCTTTGAATAGGTCTCGGTGATTTGTGTGTGTGACATTTTAATATAGGTACGTGCCTTGCACACGTTAACTTGTTAGGTGTGTACAGTACAAGTATGGGTCTCTATTGAACCAGCATCTAGTTCATGAAAACGAATTTGGGCAGCTTTTCTTTGAAAACTTTAATACATCTTTAAAATCCACTTTCGTTTTGTACGATTTTTTACGAATTATTATTTTTTCGATAATTCCGGCATTCAAACCATTTATCACCTGCTAAGTTAATAGAATTTACACCCTTATTACGTAATTAAGTTACTAAATACATAGTTGTTCGTCCCATATTTCATTTGGAATAAGGTCTCATAGTGCGCGCGGACGCACAAGGTCCTAAAACCTTTTTCATCACACCTTATTCATGAACAACACTTGAGGGCTTGTTTAAACTAAACTAGCCCGCATGCGTTGGTAGACGTTGTTGGTGGAGCGATGATCCTGAAGACGACTCGAAACAGGGCTTAGGGCATTCCTGTCGTGTGGATTTACACCCTAGCCGACATGAATCTGGTCTGTCTGTAATCTGTATGCCGATAATGTTGGACTTCCGCGTCTTTTATCAGTATATCAGATCACATTACAGCCAAGGTGAATCATATTTTTATTAATCGACAAACTATTTGTCATTTTCCTCCAGGCAGTTCTAGAGTAACACTCACTAGAAGTGGGCAGGCATTTTTTTAAATTGCTCATGCGCCATTAGCCAAGGCACTATTTAATCTGGAAATTAATAAAATGTCCATAAAAGTAAAGATTAAGGTTACAGATCATAAAGTGAAGTATAATAAAATAAAAAGGTTAGTGTATAGGATGAATAAGAAATATCCAAATGTCATGGAATGAGGTAGTTTAGTCCTAGTCGATAGTGAGATGCGTACTTACATCAGGCACTGTTACTTTACGCTAGGATACTACTATGGTCTATGTAACGAAGTGAGTGAGGCGACCGAATAGAATTTATGAATGGAGTTCGTTCGGATGAGGCGAGGCGCGAGGGGGGCACGAATCACGATCACAAAGTACGGGCGGGCGGGGCGTCTGGGACGCAGAGCGGAGCGCCAGTGTCGGTGGCGCGAGCGATGATGTCATCTCCGTTTCTCCGCCATTTTGTGACAACAAATGCGGCTTCGGTGCCAACCGCCGAGAACGACTACTTTGAATGTTTTTATCTAACTTCCAATTCTAAGCAAAGCGTGTCATCATACCAAATATAACGAGTAACGAGATACTTACCTATGTACAAATATTTTAAAACAATCATGACTCGAAACAAATTAATTGGGTATTTATAAAGAGAGTACTAATTAAATAAGAAATTGATACTGTATTGAGAGAAAATAATAAATAAAAAAACTGACTGATGTGATGATGATTATAATAGATGTACCTACCTTTAACGATAACAAACCGACATGTTCGATCAAAGAACGTGATTGAACTTCTTATAAGTAATAAAACAATATTATTTTTTTAAAAATATGCTTGCTTATTCTACCTCTGCGATATTATTATTAATCCTATTTCTTTTATAAACTTACTTTAATTTTTCTCTGGTCGTCTCGATGTCTGGATAAATTATGTCTACAAGTGGTTATCTCGCTTCTCACAGCCGATCATCAAAAGTACTCATCAGTGGGCTCCCCCCGCATGTTCGCTTCGAAAACATCGAGCCTCTGCTGTCACAGTACGGCAACGTGCAGCAGTGTGACAAAGCCAACTCGCGCGATGCCAGCACCCAGGCGGTGTATATCACGTTCGAGACACCGGAGCAGGCGCAGCAGTGAGTATATTGTCTGTTAGCCGGAACGCGGCGCGGGATGCGCTCTCAAATTGTTTACATAACTCCTCATCGTCGAATGCTTGGACTTTCGCTTCTTCTTTCTTCTAAGTTATGCATGTTCATGTTTCTGTGTGTTGTATTGTACTACTTCGCCTTTCACTCTCTTCCTGCTTCATTTAAGGTTACGTTAATTAAATCTTGATGCAACTTCAGCATGGTGTGTAAGTTTTAGCTGTTCTTTGTAGAGTTTGTGTCATCTGTCAGATTAACTTAATTTCTTTATTTCTTACTAAAACACATTTGAGGATTCCTTGGGTTTAATATTTTTTTAAACTTTAAATATTATGTAATGCCTGAGAGAATCCCCAAGCTGTTAATTCTTATAATAGTCATAGTCTAAATTGGGATCATACGACATAATGCTGCCCGAATTTTTCAGTATATGTTATACTAGCATTAAAATGTGGACTGACATCAAAATGTTGGGTTTCACCCCACATTTATTAGAAGCAACCTGATGTTTTTTGTAAAGAGGATTTCCCACTAATAGCATAAACTGCAAAAATACGTAAGGTGCCTTAAAATTTGTCGTGTGGATAGCGGATTGGGATCCTAATGTTAATGTATAAATATCTTGTTTCAGGGCTATAAACGGTCTGAATGGCTGTGAGCTGGAGGGTGGTCGTATGAAGGTGGAGGCGGCGGAGCAAAATGCACGCGGAGGGAGGCGAGGGCGGCCCGGCGGCGGCCGCGGCGGCGGCGGTGCGGCCGGCGGCGGCTCGCGCCCCACCGACTTCCCGCTGCGGCTGCTCGTCCAGAGCGACATGGTCGGCGCCATCATCGGCCGCCAGGGCAGCACCATCCGCCTCATCACCCAGCAGAGCCGCGCTCGTGTCGATGTACACCGCAAAGACAATGTTGGATCTCTAGAAAAGGCTATCACTATTTACGGAAATCCAGAGAACTGCACCAACGCTTGTAAGAGAATACTGGAAGTTATGCAACAGGAAGCAAACAATACTAATAAAGGGTCAGTAATGTATTCATAAAACTATAAACATTGGTTGCCTTATGATTATGAGATATGTAATACAATACTTCTCCGTTTTAAAGGTACATTGCTGTGGTTGTGGTAGATATTAACTTTCTATATTAACTTGTATGTATATGCATCTTTCAGGGATATATCTCTACAAATTTTGGCGCACAACAATTTGATTGGGCGTATAATTGGCAAAGGAGGCAACACTATCAAAAGAATTATGCAAGAAACTGATACTAAGATCACAGTATCATCTATCAATGATATTAATAGTTTCAATTTGGAACGAATTATCACTGTCAAGGGTACTATTGAGAATATGGCTAAAGCCGAATCACAGATTTCGGCAAAGCTCCGTCAGAGTTACGAGAACGATTTACAGGTAGAGGCAAGCAACTTTTTTATCTTCTTGTTGTGGTATAATTGACGGTTGAATTGTTGTTTAATTTGTTATGTTGTGTGTTAAAGGTTTTGGCGCCACAAAGCATAATGTTCCCGGGTCTGCATCCCATGGCCATGATGTCGACAGGCCGTAGCTTCTGCGGAGCCCCGCCGCCATTCCAGCCGCCGCCGATCTATGCGCCGCTGGCCGGCCAAGGCGGAGCGCAGCAAGGTGCCGGTGACAGTCAGGTACTTTACCTACGATAATTAAAACCTATAATGTCGGTTGCACACTCTCGCGCGAATGCTGTCGCTACGACTCGCCGAGAGCTATCGTCTAGCTAGATCTTATCTACGAGCGCAAGTACAAATTGGCTGCCGTTGGGAACACTAAAAAGATAGACGCATTAGAAATTCCTTTCCGTTAAAAGGGGGCGTTCCGACGAACGCGTTTTCAACGCTCGCGTCCTCACACAGGGTATTATAATTTGCGTTTTAAACTAATTATTTACATAAATTAAAATTAGGTTTTATGTTGTTAGCGTATAGCTCAAATGGCAATAACCTGTAGGGGTACGCGCGCGTGAAAACGCGTACGTCGTACGGAACGCGCCCTAACGCTTTTCACTGAAGCGTGAGACAGACGAAAGTGTACAGCAATGCTTTCGGCGTGTCTCAAAGAAAAGTCAATGAAAGGACTTCGCAAAAAAACCAAAACAAACAAAGTGTAAAACACCACGAGACATTACGGAACAAGGCGAGAATTACCCTGTTCACACTCGTATCTCGCATTCGGTGTGTATCACCGAGAGTGTGCAGACGCAGTAAGAAAAACATAAGATAGTATAGTGAGATGCATGCATTATTTCTGAGTTAAATGTGTTAACCTAGCTTGGCGCAAGTGGGCCTTAAGTATAAGAACAATAACAGTGGGTTGCATTATGTTACTATTACGTTTACACTGTCAAATCCCATACATTTTAAGCCGTAAATGTAATAGTAATTTTATTGTAACTGGACGCCTGATCAAGTGCTAAAATGCCTGGCAAATCAGGCGAAAGCCTAGCATATGGTAACCCTAAATATGACCCGCGCCGCATAACGTGATAGTGCGCGCGACCAGTCTTTAACTAGTGTTTTCCTCCTACCATTAAAAAATATTAATAAAAAAAACACAGTGTAAACTGCAATCAAATCAAATAAAAAATAGCTATATAAAATCTGAATATTTTTACACCTGCCTGCAAAATCGCACACATCGCTAGATGATAATACAATTGTAACAGTGATAGATATCATTAATCATTAGACAATACTCGCCTTACTCTTACGCTTGTGATCATTCTGATCAATAATGACGAATGAGATCAGCAGGCTGAATAGCTAATAAAATTCCAACGAATTCCGATGAACATTTTCTAACTAACATCTAACAATTTCTATCAATGAAATTCGATTAGCTAAATTTGCCTAAAATTGCCACCTACTTGCTATCGATAAAACCACAGAATAGAGAAACTATACTATAACATGAAGTTGCTGCGAAATACGTATAAACGACTTAATTAAAAAGTCGTGAGTGTTGCAGTGCAACGTCATGCATTACGGAACGTTCATAATTTTCCAGCAATATACCACAGATTTTTTTATGCATACTAGTCATGTCATACACATTTTACTCTTTATACTCTTTATTTACACAGTATATAAAACTAAAAACATCACAATAAATAAATTAAAATTCGATTATTGTAAGTTTTTCGTGTTATCTTTCTTTAAATATATGTATTTTCAATAATGCTTACTCAAGGTATTAAAATAAAATGGTAATACATGTGGGATATTAAAGCGTATTATTTGAAAATTGAAATATTATCTTCTCCGAAATTCAAAACCCACCCTTTTGAAACTATGATTTTTATTCGTCATCATCGTCAACAGCTATTTTAACGACCCCACTGCTAGGGCACTGGCCCCTCTTATTGATGGATTAGGAGAATAGGGCATGACTACCACGCGGGCCCAATGCGGATTGGTGGGTTTTACGCGACTGCAATACTATCGGGACGACCGACGTCTTAAAACGTGCTTTCTGAAGTAAATTTTTGGTCACCCATCCCGTAATCGACCAATATGAAAGTTGCTAAGCCGTTAAAATCACCGAAGGCCGAAGGCGCGAATCACTACGCCACCTAGCTCCTCCGATTTTTATTAAAATTAAATAATGGTATAGAAGTCTTTAATTAAATGACAAAAAAATCTTTTTACGAGTATTACGGCAGCAGTGTCTTGTGTACTGTTTATTTTATAAGTAATATCTTTGTAAGTATCATAATACAAGAATAAGATTTATAAAACACATGTTTTCAATAGTAAGAAACAAGGTCTGCATTTTTCCATCGCTATGACAATTACTGCAAATCCAAGCTGTCACTTTTGATCACCGAGTTGTTTTCGTATTTGTTCACTTTATTCTTGCATATTTATGTCATAGGCATAATCAACGCCAGCATTCTCGCATTTTATGTGATTGGGGTGTTTGTTTTTACTTTCATTTCTTATAATATAAGCCACTTTTAATTTTACATTATAGTACGTAACGAACTCTATTCCAAACCCTATTAGTTTATGGGGTTGTAAATGTTTTGCGATCCTCAAATTTTATTAACATAAATTGCCACATGTAGAACACTGAGTATCGTATGAGAATGACTCGATTGAATTGACCGATTTATTTTTCGTTGTTATCCTCGTAAGGCCCACGGTCCTACTATTAGGTTCAATTCATTATTCTGACGCGTTCAAATAAGACAGATAAAGGCACAATACCTGCACGATTATTTGGTAGATAAACATTTGATTATCCATCCCCCAAGGGAATCATTACAGTTATAAACCAGCCATAAGGAAGGCCAGTGCCCCAGTAGTGGAGACATTAAAAATGACTGATGACATGGAGATTTTTATCAGTGAAGTATAGTGTCTTATTTTTCCGTGTGTTTTTCGATGATACTGAAACTGATTTGTGAAACATGTTTTCTGCATGTTATGACTAACAAGGTGGGTGGATGATTGTGAGTGGATTACAGTTATCTATGAAATAGTTTCACCTACTTACCTACCTACCTCCTATCCAGTTAATTACAAAAATGCAAAATGTCCTGCGATATTTGTATCGGATTCATTCCAGCCTATATACTACTTGCGCCAAGCTAGGATAGCTAGCATATTTAACCCAGTTAGAACTTCTTTTGTATGCAATAACCCTGGGTTAGATGTTAACGTGGGCCCTAGTGTGTGTACTTGTGAAAATAAATACTCTAGTGCGAGAGCACAAGATGCGTTCCGGCGGCGGTGCGGCGCCGCACCGCAAAGATTTCGCCGTATCGGTGGACATACGAGCGGCGCGGCCGGCGGCGCCTCAGTGGGCCATAAGTTTTTCTTTCCGTTTACTGTAAACGTGAGACATTTTACATGAGAATCTGTAGTTTTACTACCGCCCACTAGAGGCGCTGTACCATTTGTATTAAAGTTTTTTAATATTTTAGCAATGGACGATTACGAAAATTACGAAATAAATCATACATTTATTGGCGCTAATGCTATTATTTTATCATTTATTTGTTATATGTTGTTATTTGCAGTGTACAAGCTGGAAGGTTCGATCGAAGTGATGACTGCATGCATACGACTGAATTCTTTATAATTTTCTGATTATATACTGCTGAGACATTTTTGTCACATTTCTTCATTGTTCGTAAAACTGTAATTAATAATACAACAGTACAGTTCAGAGGACCTTCCTCGACCACACAATACAAGAATTCATGGTCAACATAGTTGTAAGATTTATAATAATGTTGTTTTGAGCTTACCTGTGCAAATAACTATTGCAACCACCTTAAGATTCACTTGGACAAGCATAAAAGCAACACTTTAACACCATTTTAAATTGCTGCTATGCGAAAGAAAGTATTCTCGTAAAAAGATAAGTAGCGATACGTAAATTCCATACGTATTGTGTCCAATATTTCAAAGCCATCACACATTAATGTAATTAGACTTAAATTCTTTAAAATGCCATTAAAACACATCTTTCTTTCGTTTTTAATCAACAACGTTTTATTAGTCTAGCAAGATGAAAGAACAAACACACGGCCTTGTGTTGTTGATATCTCTCTCGGCTCGGATTAGCCTCTGTGAAGACTACAAGAGGGTTTCACTTTCGTAAATGAAAATTTTCTGAGTTCTCAGTCCTGTTAGAGTATATTACGTTCATACGCTGTACAGATTTGCATACAAAATGTCTCCGATTTACTGTACAGTAAACGGAAAGAAGAAATTCATGGTAGGTCCATAGCAGTGTTCCTTCCGCGTTCATTCCTTGTATACGCATAAAGAAATGAAGACGTATTTTCGAATCATTCGAATTACTATTCGCATACGGAATAATTTCAAGGGTGTTTAAGAAAACGGCAACACTGTAATCGAGTGATTCTTAAATGCCACAAAATGGAAGTCGGTGAATTTCAATTCCAATGCGAATTGAATTCGTGTGATAATTTCGAGAGATTTTAAAATACGTCTCCTGAGCGGCTCCGACGTCGAAATGCATTCATCCCTCCTCGCCTCGTCTCGGTAGTTATACACCCGGCGCGGCGCCGCAGCGCATCGTATGACATGTCTGATGGCACAGATATTTTTAATTTCTATGTAGGACGACGCAGCGACACCGAACCGGCGGGCGCCACGCCGCCGCAACGCATCGTGTGCACTCTCTCATTATGATACAGTAATCCCCTGCTTAACGTGAGGGCAGCGTTCCATAAAAATCGCGTTCAAGATCGCGTAATGCGAAACTCGCGTATTACGGGGGTATAATGGAATAACAAGCCAAATAAATAATCAAGTGCTATATTGTACTTACTTATAATTGCAAGAATGAAACAGAATCAGTTAATATACTGTATTAACGCACTATGGACCAATGCATGCATCCAAACGGGGTCGCGTAAAGCGGAGCATTACTTTATCAATAGTATGTATAAATTATGTAATATTTTTTTATGAATTACAAGCTAGTCATATTTTATAATTTTGTTTTCAGGAGACCACATATTTGTACATCCCCAATAATGCAGTAGGTGCTATAATAGGTACCAAGGGCTCTCATATTCGCAATATAATCCGATTCAGCAGAGCCTCTGTGAAAATAGCACCATTGGAACAAGATAAACAAGGAGAAAATCAAAACGCGCAACAAGAGCGCAAAGTCACAATTGTTGGTAGCCCAGAGGCGCAATGGAAGGCACAGTTCTTGATTTTCGAGAAAATGCGAGAAGAAGGCTTTATGTCAGGGTCGGATGACGTGCGCTTGACGGTGGAGATAGTGGTGGCGTCGTCGCAAGTGGGCCGCATCATCGGCAAGGGCGGCCAGAACGTGCGGGAGCTGCAGCGCATGACCGGCTCTCTGATCAAGCTGCCGGAGCAGCCGCAGCAACCAGGCGCCCCGCAGCAAGACCACGACACCACGGTGCACATCGTCGGGCCCTTCTACAGCGTCCAGGTACGAACCACGTTGATGCCCAAATTAAATGTTGCGCACATATAATGTGCATCAACGTCACTTAGTCTTATATTAGTAATTGTTTTATTAATCTTTTCTGTTACAAGTGTTTTAAACAACAAACAAAAATGTTAAATCAATAATTAACCTCCTTTATGAAACATGTTTTTATCAGAACATTGATATTTGTTGTTTCTTAACACTGCATTGTGTGTAATTGCGTTGCGAAATTATAAAACATAGCGTAGGCAATTAGGCATAATATGGGTATGATGAGATTGATTGAATGGTGTGAGATGACTGTGTTCACGTGTAGTTGTTCAAGTCCAAGTTGTTAAGAAGATGTTGCAGAGGTCTGGTAATGAAGTTTCACTAAGATAAGTATAGACATTAATTATTTGCTGGCGCTAAGCGAACTTTATATATTTTGGTTGTCTGGATTGTTACTTCTCACTGTGGCATAATGAGATTTTTACATTTTGTAGCAACCATCTGAAGCGGGATGAGTCGTACAGTGAAGAACCTCTAAGGAATCGGTCGCACAGAATGTATTGATTTGCCAGAAATCTATGGCATAAAATTCAGATGACACTATAGGTGAGTTATATTTTATTACTAAAAAACAAAGCGAATGTTTCCATTATTCTAATAAACTGCTAAATATACATCGGTCTTTGATTTTGCTATGCCTTTAGGCGTGCTGGTCTTTATAACTACATGTGAACACATACATAATCAGAATGTGGTGAGTGAATGTAAGGGAATGTTACTTATTATAAGGTTTTAAATTGCTATAACTATATACTGAACGATTCTGTTTTTATCTTAAATAGATTTGATTTTATTTTTATGATTATAACGATAACGACCTGTACCATCAGTCTATCAGTCTATACCTTGGTAAAGTTTCTAACCAGCCATTCATATTTTGCCCAGATTAACAAAAATATCTACGTAGCTTCTTATAGATCTCTTCCTTATCTGTACATAAGCCATAATCTTTCTTAGAAATAAATAATTAATAAAAATCAATATCATTAGACTGATTTCATGCAAAAAATTGCACCGCACCTAATTAATTTACGTTTACTCTTAATTCGCCCCAAAAAGCTTATTTGTTGAACTTGTCATTACCAATAACTTTTTGTATGGATGCAACGCTAATTTTATTTTTCATAGAAATAAATAAATAATTCAAATTTCATAGGACTGGTTTCGCGCAAAACGTTGCACCGCACCTAAATAATACCATATTAATTTATGTTTACTCAAAATTCTCCCCATAAAGCTCTCATTTGTTGAACTTGTCAGTACTAACGACTTTTTGTATGAAAGCAACGCTCATTTTAGATATCTAAAACCAACATATTAAATCATAACATATATACATGCAGAAGTTCATAAACAATTAGTTTAATCCCTAATCGCTATTGGATTCACATGAAACATACCGTAAAGTTTATTGTATAATAGTAGTTATATAGTCTGTACATTCGCGAATGTAGCGTAGTGTAGCAACCGCTACACTCCAAATTGAACCGTAATAATACATTTAAAAGGCCCCATTTAAAGTGTGCGGCGCAAGCGCTGTGCTTTTCCGTTCACTGCAAGTAGAGTCTTTAACTCATAAAGTTGCAATTCAAATTGGAGTGTAGCGCCACGTGCCGTTGCTGTCTGCTGTCGGGTTCGGACTTGTACCTTAACAGGGGCCGTACCGCGCAAGTGGCGTTGGCATCGCAATCGGTTTCATTTGACAGATGGATGCGACACATTGCTGCTTCTTTTTGACACAAATGAAAACTTCCCAAAGACTAAGAGCAATATGTCACATCCATCTGTCAAATGAAGTCGATGTCGATGCCGATGACACTTGCGCAGTAGGGACCCTGGATCGTAGACGAACATCCATGTATCCATGTATTGTGTAATTTTGGTGTGGTGTTTGGCGTTGTTCGAGTCGTAAGGCCTGGCGTCTCGACCAAAACAGAGACACGCCGAATCTAATAGAATCGTTTTTCTTCATGTGCGTCCATCTGAGACGAATGGCAAATCTTTATCAAATTAAGGCAGTCGAAATTCACCTGCTGATTCATTCATCGACACAAACAAACAAATTCATCGCTAATGGACGCGGTTTTATAGTAAATGTATATGTTACTGTAAATGTCCGAAGTGCCATGTACCTTAAGATACACAGTTGTCTCTTAACATCCTCTAAGACATTTGGTGAATGTCCGAAATTTATGATTTCTATGGCGAATTCTGTCATCCACCGGTAACTGTTAAGATACACCAAAACGATTTGGTGAATGTCCATTATAAGTGAAATTATGTTGCCTGGCTGATACAGAAAAATAATTATGTATATGTGGACATTATACATAATGATCAATATAAGTGGACAATGTCGTAATCATTACAATTAGTCAAAGATCCGAACTAGGTTCGAACTTCACCCATCTGTTAAATGGATGAAAAGTACTTTATATCAAATTGAATGTATTAGAAAATATATCTCGAATGTGTTCAATTCAAATACCAACTGAAAATATGAAGCCTAAAGAATATACAAATGTTGGGTTCGAATAGGTGAAAATAACTATTATCGATTTACCTGTTTATACCCAGTAGTAACGCCAGGAAAAAAATAGATAACCCAACGTTTGTTTATTCTATACGCTCTCATGTTTAAAACGAATATTTTCGTTTTTATTCGTTTTAAACATGAGAGCAATAATAAAAAAAATATGCGATTTTTTATTAATCATAGTCTGGCCAGAATTTTTTTAGATAACCCACTCGAGTTATATTTTCTAATATATTAAATTTGATATCAAGTATTTTTTATCCACTTAACAGACGGGTGAAGGTCGACCCTAGTTAGTATCCTCTACTAAATTATTAAAAAATAATATCGTCTGGCGCTCTGCCCGCCGCTGCCGCGGCACGCTCTCGCTCGGCTCGCGTGATTTTTGGTCACAATTCTAACTAACCTAGCCTAACCCAAAGATACTTTTCATACTTTCTGTGTCTTTTTTTCGACCAAACACACCAAACACTGGCGTTGGTTAACATTCACACAACTTGTAAATCACTGAATCTAAGATTCACCGTATCTCTTCTGTGTATCTTAAGATTTACCGGTGAATGTCCGATTCAATTATAATTAAGAAAAAATCGGACATTCCAACGAAATTGGTGAATGTCGACATACACCGGAGCATCTTAGGATTCACCAATATCGGACATTCACAGTAACTTATACATACGATTCGAATCAGCTCGGCGCGTCTAGTAGCCGCAGGCCATAACAGTCGAAAATTAAGAGGTCCATATTCGGTACGATCCGTCGCAACAGTCCGATCGTAACGACCAAGATAGATACAGATTAGATAATTTCGATGCCGTTTTACGTGAATCCTGTAGTTTATAATCGCTATGTAATTTTTCAAAGTATACTATACTGTTTTCTCAAACATGCTAGGAAATATGAGCATTATTTTGACAATTTCTTTGAGATAAATCGATATTGCTGTACTAGCCACATACATGCGAGGAGCGGCCGGCAAAAGTTGTATGAAAATCCATATCTGTCGTCAATCAAATTACATAGTAAACTCATATCTGTCGTGTAATTGAAAAATGGAACGATCTTTTACTCTGAAATATGGCAACCAAGAAGGTAACTTATCAAAGGTTTTATTTAAATTTCGAACTAGCTTGCAAATAGAAAGCAAATAGAAAAAAAAAACACCAAATGTGTTCATTTAACGCGGGAACAAATGTTGTTCGTTGTTCGTCTGATTTCAAAAAGTAGTTTTAATTTCCGCGCATTATTTGAGAAAAGTACTAAACACCACAACTAGGCATTGATGGACTTACGTATGCCTCGAATTCGTCCATCAATGCCTCTTTTGCTGGCCGCTGCAGTAATGCACTATAGTTAAGTTTTGGTGCTGGCGTTAATGCAGTCAAAAGAATAATAATAAAGTTTGCCTTTGAACGCGATCTTATCGCCCTTGTAATTAAATCAATTTTCCTATTCTAATTGTTATCTTGATGTTCTGTTGACTGTACATAAATTCGAGAGTATTTATTGTTTTCGCATTGGCTTTGTATCTGTGTTTGTATTCAGACAAAATGTAAGCGCAGGGCAAGTTTGGTATGTAGGTAGTCGTATATAAAGCGTTGTTATTGGTCCCGCAGTCGGCACAGCGACGCATCCGCGCGATGGTGGCGCAAGCGAGCGCGCCGGGCCGCCGCCGCGCCGCGCAGCCGCCGCCCGCTCAGCAGTAAACGGCCTCCGCTCCCGACCCCACCCACCCCTGGACTCCCCGCTACGTGTCGACCGTGCCCCGCCTCTTAGCGCGTCCCCTCAGCGACATTCAACAAGAGAACTCGTTCTGATTGGATAAAGCGCTCAGGCAGGTTGTTGTGTTGACGATACTGATGTCCAAATGTTGTTGTTTGACATAATTATATTATTGTAGTGAATTATAATTAATTACTATTGATAAATCCATATTTTTATCCCGGGATTATCTATGTTGATGATTAATATTTGAATATGATATATATATATTATATACATTATTCATATACAATATTTTTTAACGATAATGTCAGTTATATGAATTTAGCGCCGTGAGTATATTGATTGTTATATTGTTTTCATGCCATGTTACTCTGCTACATTTTAAAGACGTCTTGAATGCAATAGGTAATGATTATGTTCTCTATACATTTACACATGTTAATAACAATAGCTATAATAATTATTATTACCAACAACCCTATTATATAGTAATGAGAAGAAGTACATATTTTTTGTTATAAATATAATAGATTAATCTGTTAAAGTCACTACCTACATTTTAACGTTATATCATTTAAAAGGGTGTGTGTGTGGGATAAACATAACCTAGGAACGGATAATACACACGACATCGTTAAACCGAGGAGGCTCAATTGACGAACGGATGCTTTGCGAGTATATTGTAAGAATTAAAAAAAAACGATACTTGGAATTTCTGCATGCATGCTGATGAGAATTTGTTGTATAGATTCGACGTGTGAGTTGGGTGTTAAGTAACTAATCCAAAGAGTGAACGCCGATCCGGTGTCGAATCGGCACGGTGTTGTGACGAGCCTTGACCAGACCTGCGGCCGCCGCGCGGCCCGCGTGCGGCGCGCGGCTGCACCTTCGTACGGAAGTGATTAATCCACAGCGGTGGATATAAAATATTTTTGATATACATACTAGTAATTGTTGGAGAGTAAGACGTAAACTTATGAGTTTTAATTTGTAAGTGACATTTGTTGATCGTTTTCTTTGTAATTTTGTCTTTGTTAGCTGTATGATGTTTTCTTGTATTGAAACTGTAATGAAAGAAAATTAAAACGATATAGGTACCGTAGCGTATGAAAAGTGGAAGAGTCGCGTATTATTTGGTTCTATCGTGATGTGTTTATTATTTAAATGTACGATTTGCGTTATGTGCCAAGTGAGATATTTAATATGAGAGATTAAGATTAAGTGAAAATATCAAAATTAATGAAAAACTTAGATATTTATATTTATAATTGTGATAATAATATATGGAAGTTTTGGCAAATATGTCTAAAGAATGTTTTACATTCTTGTTCCCAATTTCTCAAATTTTAGGTTAGGTTAAATGAAATCTAGTTGTGAAGGCGATATGAGCTATCAGACCAAATGATGGTACAAAGCTCTTAAAGCTCGTCTTTCAACTTAAATTAACACACCCTGAAATTAAGCTTCAGCCTCTTGAATTAATCTAGGCTATATAATTCTCATCTTTCCCAAGTGCATAAAATAATTTTCATTTCATGAATCAATGGTACTGATCGTTTAGATCGTGCCAGAGTCATAATGGGTGCTTCGTTGGTATCAACTTAAACACGTCAACTTCATTTGTTTATTTAATTGACAATTTACTCCTATTCCCTTTTTCGCGTTTTGACGCCCCATCTTCAAAATGTACGCTTCCACATATTATTGAAATCAAATAACTAGTTAAACAATCTCTCGCTAATAATACATTTTTCTTGTCATTTTTATTGACGCACTCGGCAATCAACACCTATTATACAATATTCTGTATCTTAATATTGACGAACTAATATTTGACATCGGCTTATAGTATATTTATATTTATTGATATAATAAAATAATGATTTTATTGTTGGCAGTTTAATCTGTTACACAGGCGTTAAATATAATTGTATTCATCAAAGCTTTCAATTAATATCCCATAACTAAACAGTATTGAATACATTTAAAGTTTAAATTTGTCAAATATTAGTGTTGCCATTGTTGTTCTATATAAATTATTTAGTATATTACCTTAAAAATAGTATTGTAATAGTTTACATAGCTATTCTAGATTACACTTGGGTTTGTTTAACACGTCAGGGAACTGCACCATCTGTTGCGCATCATCGGCTAGTACGTAACTTGCACTAAGGTGATGAGAACAAGGTTCCTATGTCTATACCTACCTCGATGTTGTCTATTGTACTAGTTAATTTTATTATTAACCTTTTGTTACTAAATTTTATTTATTGGTGTAACTATACCTATCTATAAATATCTTGTCTTGTATTATTTATACATGGTGCAGTTTTCTCACACGCTACGGAAAGTAATGTATTAGCTTCCGTTTTAAAGGTATTGTTTACTAATGTAAGATGTACGAATGGAATCGGGAACTAATCTTCACTGCCGACATATCAATAAGAACTTACATAGACGCACTGCGTAAAGTGAGAGCATGGATATAGGCTATTGTTTTACACAAATTGTGTATGACAAGAACCTTATCGGACTACACATACTACTAGTAAATCTAAAATTATGAACAGTCGCTCATTTAGTTTGCAGTCAAAGCATAAACATGATATTGAGCATTTTTTCGTATTTTCACAATTTGTGATTTTAAGGTGCTTTCTTCAACCTGTTGCAAACTATCTGAACGTTAAAAACAACACTGAGTCACCATGAAGAATGGTTTAACAAACATGAGTAATAGACATTTGAGGGCTTTGAAAAACAAATCTTTCATTGCGGAAGGATATTGTACCTGTACTTCGTTCATGTCATGATTGTTGAGAGCAGCAAACTTTTCCAACATTTACAGTTCATGCAAGACTGATAAATGCAGTGCGTATTCAACGCCTTTATCCTTTGGACTAACTGATAATGTGAAACTATTGACAATAGCAGTGGTGTCACTAATAACTGCAACATTATTGCATTGACCAACTAAAATGTTAGTAAAATATTTGATTAAAACTTTTGGCGAGAATTTGGAGTTTATCTCAGGAGATCAGGAAGCACATTCAAAAGAAGTGATCATAACTATGACATCGTGGATGATGCAATGGGCCAGCCTGCTGTTTTTAACCACACTTATCATAGTCACTGTATTCATCGAGTTATTTGATTCTAAATATGCGATAGCATTTATTTTAACATTCCATTACACTATAAAATCTTTTTGCTGAGGAATTCGTTTAGAATCAAACATCTCTATGATTGTTAAAAATTTGTATTTAATGTTATGTGGTAAGTATTTGTAATAATTGTCTATCGGTCAGTGACCTCAAATTACAAGATGTACAATTGTAATCACGGTGTTAGCAGTTATTTGTACAATATGAACAAGTAATTTATAAATGTTTACTAGTCAATTACTTTACGCGTGCGCCCTGAGTTGAATTTCTAGTAGTTACCTATCTAGAAATTCAATTGTGCATCGGATACACCAGACTATATGGTTTTAATCGTTTAAATCTAAAAACTCGCGCACGAGTACTAGTAATTAATTCTAGTATAGAAAACTATGCATTATTGACGTTTCAATTTGTGTGTTGAATCTGTATAGTATACACGTTGGAGTTACATTTCCACACGTAAACAGTATAATGTATTAAACACTGGACAGAAGAATATATTGGCTTTCGTCATGTGTTACCGATGGGGCTGCGGCCCGCTTAGGTGGCGGTGGGCATGTCATTTCCGCCGCTGTTTCGACACACTGACGGCCAGATTCCGCTTGCATCGGCTATCCGAATGGAGTTATAATAAGCAGTTACTTTCACTACGACAGAGTGTACATATAGGCATGTTGTTTATTCCTTCCAAATGTAAGCAAGAGAGGGTACATTATGATTTATAATGTGTTAGGATGCAGAAATAGTTTTAGTTTATTAATTGTATCGTTGTGAAGTAGTGTTAAGTTGATGGTTGGCGCGGGGGTCGCGAGGCCTCGAGACTGAACTACAACTGCCGCCGCTCCCCGCGCCTATTACTTACATGTCATTTACGCTAATATACTTTATCATTCTTGTTTGGTTCTACTGTTATTTACGTTATATTACTTTCTCATGTGTGTAATCACTTATGTATATGACGCGTGGACGACTGGGTTCACAACCATACGATTTTAATGAATGTGCATGATTGATTAATATTTTATCTATATTTATGAAACCGTCGAGCACACTTCGCATTTAGTATTTTGATACCATTCAATTTTGTAATTGTTGTCATTATAGGTAAAGTTGGAGAAGGCCGTATTATTCTTACATTAAGCCCCTCTGAAAGCTTTGAATATTTTATTTTAAAAAAAACGTATATCCGATATATTATGTATTTGTGTATTTGTGTAATTGCTGGAACTTGTAGCCTAGTTGCTGGAAATCGGTTGCGGGTGTAGAAGTCGCCGCCGCAGCCCGTCGCGTAGTCCGTGCGGTCGCGTAGTCGCGCATTGCGACGTGTCCGTGTCCGTGTCCACTAAGGCGTGCTTATGACGCGCACTAGCGAGCAAATGAACACTACCGACATATGTATTGGTTCCAATATAAAACACACGTTTTTATTGATTTCATACCCGATGACTATAGGTACCGCAAGAAGTTTTCTTTGAATTTTACTGTTATTTTTAGAACCATTTATAATTGGTATAAGTTCTGAAACTAATAACTACCTCAATATTACTAAATGAATATGCTAATTATCTTTGTGCATGTTTTTGGGAACTGAATTTAAAAGAATACGAAAATTCAATATAGTATAAGAACGCTATTTTAAACATAGTAAACAGAATTTGTCAAAATTAGATTTCGTAAAGTAATAAAAATGATTTAAAAAAAATTATGATTTTATATTGATATCCAGTCTTCTTTCCAAAATTTCCTCGTGGTCCTACTAAGATGCGTTTCTATCTAGCAGGGCCCCTCGAGCTAGATTACAAAAACTAGTGACAATTCTTCGTTAGTTCAATGTACCTCACGTATTTATTAACAAGATTCAATGTAAGTACCTCGACCGTTTTGACAGAAATTACGAAAAAATGTCTCTTCGATCTAGCGGGGCCCTCGGCTGTATTACGCTCGGGCTTAGTGATGGGTAATGCTAATAATCTGGTTAATATCATTTGGATAATAATCGATTAAAATGCAGTTTATAGCCATTACTAGCCAATTTGGATGATAACCCTGCTATTAATGTTATTCTAGTGATTGAAAATTTCCCTTCATGGTTTTCAGGCTTAGGACTGTCAGATTAGGTTTTTATTTTTATCATCTTTATTTATTGTTAAATTTGTGTTATTTATAACTAATCTGGCCCATTTAAAAATTTTCAATCAGCTATTTACAATGATTTTTGTTGGTTAGTATTTTTATATAAGTAGGTACTTAGTTTTTGTTTTTTTTTTCATTCATTATCAGTTATTTACAACGATTTTTGGGAATCACATTTTTATTGTTTTTTGTTGATATTTAAAGTTTTTTTGATTCTTCAATCAACCTTCAATCAAAAATATTCTCTAGCCTAATTATTGCTAGAATCACTGGATACTTCAAAATTTCTTAGGTTAGGCACATCCAATGGATAAGGCTCTAATGGATCAATTTCTGGTGTATTTCGATGTATAGGTTCATCATTGTTACTTGAGATGTCGTCGAATTCTGGCGTTGGAGAGCAAGGTTCTGAATCCATGTGAAAATCATCCATGTGAAAATCACTTTCTGTAATCACGCTTGTTGACGGTCTGTTTTCTAAATTCCAGTTGTGTGATATGTAAGTTATTTTTCCTGTTCGTTCAGTAGTCAGTTTATTACTTTTTTTGTATGTACATCAGCTTGAGCACTAAAAGACCTTTCAGTGGCTGCTGACGTGCAAGGAGCTGATAAAATAGCAATCGCAATTTTGTGAAGCTTAGTAGAGCTGCAAATCCCCTTCCACCAACTAAGGGCATCGGTTTCTTCGACTTGAGACCAAATAAAGCGATTCTTCCAAAAGCAATCTTTTGCTTTATAATCGGCTAACTCTTTCATGATGTTTATTTTTAAATATTGGCCCAATTCATAAATATATTGCATTGCTGTTATATCTTCTTCCGAATCTAATTCTATTCCATGGGAAGCAGGGTTGAGCAAATATATTCTGCTGTATGACGTGATTCTTCAGTAGGTAAAGATTCCACAAAAACATCCATTGCATGGCTATTAATTAGTGCGAAAATTACAATAAAAGAAAAAAAAAACATTTATTTCCTTAAAATACATTAATAGCAGGGTTATCATACATTGCATGGCTATTAATTAGTGCGAATATTACAATAAAAGGAAAAAAAACATTTATTACTTTAAAATACATTAATAGCAGGGTTATCATCCATTGCATGGCTATTAATTAGTGCGAAAATTACAATAAAAGAAAAAAAACATTTATTAGTTTAAAATACATTAATAGCCGGGTTGTCAGCCAGCCATGGCTATTAATGGTCACAAATGGATTATAATCGATAATAATCCAAACCATCCGGCTATTAACCTATCACTACTCGGGCTGCATAAAAATAACACGTGATAATTCTTTGTTAACTCAATGTACCACACGTATTTATTAACGAGATTCAATGTAAGTACCTCAACCGTTTTGACAGAAAGTGACAATTCTTTGTTAGCTCAATGTACCTCACGTATTTATTAACAAGATTCAATGCAAGTACCTCAACCGTTTTGATAGAAATTACGAAAAATAGTCTCGTCGATCTAGCGGGGCCCTCGGCTGTATTACGCTAGGGATGCATAAAAATAACACTAGTGACAATTCTTCGTTAGTTCAATGTACCTCGCGTATTTATTAACAAGATTCAATGTAAGTACCTCAACCGTTTTGACAGAAATTACGAAAAATAGTCTCGTCGATCTAGCGGGGCCCTCGGCTGTATTACGCTCAGGGTGCATAAAAATAACACTGATCGTAACTTATCCCACTGTACCTACCTCTCGATTCATGTCTTAATTTCAAGGGATCTTTGTTAGAACAAACGAAATTCAGCAAGAAAGTTAAGATGTGCCTAAAAAAAATTTCTTTTCAGCGGGGTTCTTTTTAACTAGCTTGTATACAAATTGAAAAAGTGCACTATTTTTATCTATTACCAATGTACCTCACAATACTTCATGTTTTTTGTTTTTTTGTTTTTTTGTATATTTTACCATTGACATAAAATGATGATAATAGTGAAGTATACAAATCAACAAACAATTTGATAAAACATGAAGAACTGTGAGGTACATTGATAATGATAAAAATAATGCACTTTTTCTGCTTGTTTGAAAGCTAGTCAATAAGGGCCCCGCTGGAAAGACAAGCTTTTCTTGCTGAATTTCTTGTGTTGTAATAAAGATCCCTTGAAATTAAGACATGAAATGAGAGGTACATTGGGATAAGTTACGATCAGTGTTATTTTTATGCACCCCGAGCGTAATACAGCCGAGGGCCCCGCTAGATCGACGAGACTATTTTTCGTATTTTTTATCAAAACGGTTGGTACATTGAATCTTGTTAATAAATACGTGAGGTACATTGAACTAGCGAAGAATTGCCACTAATTTTATAACTCTAGCTCGAGGGGCCCCGCTTGACAGATCGTATCTTCGCTTTCCATCAGGCAAGATAGCGGTCAAGCGCTTTACCTATCTATAGTAAAAACACGTCCTAGGACATTAGGCATTGTGGTCCAAAATAAATAATTGTGAGCTGCCAGACCCAGTTGAGCGCTGTTTCCACGTGGTCCCAGGTGGTTCGGCCCATTACCGGGTCCATGGGTAATTTTAATTCCCCGTGGTTCTATAGCATGACATTGGAGATTACCTACTACTATCGATTGTAACTATATCGATAGAAAATGAAAACCAAAACTTACTTATTTAAAAAAAATATATTATTAGCTGAAAGTACCAGGATCGCATAGCTAACCAGGAGTTATTTTTTTTTTTTTTTTTTTTATGGGCATCGACTTTATAATAGGTATAATAACTCTTAGTTGGTTATGCTGACCTGGTACAGTCAAGGTCAAAGATATGGTCGCAGCCATCGGGTTCAAATCAGCCATTTGATTGGAAGGCTAGCCTATTATTAAACGCCGGCATTCAGTTGAATGCCTAGGCCGATCGTTGATTGAACTAGCATAACGACGTTCAACTAGTTGGCTTATTGTAAGTTAGCCCTTTGAAGATGACCGACGTTAAACTATAATTTTACTAAATACGAAGTTAGATAAGAAAAACTCCATACAATTATCGTTGGAAACCATGGTCTAATATATGCATAAATTAGAATTTACTCACGGTTGATCCTTTACAGTTTACGTTCAAACAGAATGGCTTCAGGCAGTGACAAAACACTGCGAACGAAACTTTGAAAAAATAAGACGTCTTTCTCGTGTTGTACTTCCCAGCAGCGCCACTGTGTTGTACAGTCAAGGTCAAAGATATGTATACACCACAAGTTGCCACAAAATGTAACCATCTAAATTACTATAGATATGGAAACAGCCAAAACTACAAAAATAAGTATACAACAATTTGAACATTACTTGGTAAACAGACAAGTGCAATAATATGTATCCACAGGTACCTTATTAACTTAGAGACAACAACGTAATCATAAATATATACCCACATGATAATGAGTATACTTTTTCAATTTCAATATCAAGTACTAAGGCTACGTGCGCACTACGAATTTCAATTGTTGCGAATAATAATTGTTCGCCTGTAAAAGTGTGAACTATACTTACCTACCTATACTATAAACTACTAGAATCTAGGCATGGAACATTTCATGAATAGCATGTAAAAAAACCGATTTTCATTAATCACACCTGCTCCTTTCCTTCACATCATCGACTGCTAGAATTTCACACTAAAAATCGCAGATTGCTCCTTCCCTTCACAAGTTCACATCGACTGCTAAAATCGCAAATATTTTGTTGATGTGATGTGTCGGGTGGTGAAATCCTTGAGCGCAAGCGAGCGAGTATGATTTGTGTGTTAAAATTACTCAGTCAAGGTATAAAAGTGCAGAGATTCGTTATTTGTTGTAAAAATATCGTAGTGGGCGCTTAGCCTTACTGAAAAAACAATGCAAACGTATATGGCATTTGATACTTGTTACACCGCGATCCATCTCAAGGCGGTTTTTTCCCAATCAAAGGAGATTCCGATACGCGATCCAGACGGGTGTTTCCCACTGGTCAGATTGATAGTCCGACTACTCTGGCCAACAAGTTTTTTTTTCCCGTTGTTCAGACCAGCTCGTAATGTAGTAAAGTACTGTTGAATTCAAAACCACCAGTACAGTCATATATTTTTTAAATAGGTTTTATTGAAACTCTTCGCAAGATATTTCATGGTTGTTTAGAACAAAATTTTTGTCATGAAATGCCAATCACATATTTCAATTTACATTTTACTAATGTGCTTTGATTCAAAAATACTATTATAAAAATAATGGATCTTAATTTTATAAATAGAAAGGGTGGAGTTGTATTATTGCATAATGGATATCAGTATCACAAAAACAAAACGTACACAAACTGAAACGAAATTTGGATTTGCAGTCAGTTCAAAAGAATGCGGTGTGTGGGATCTGTGACGATTCAAGTAAGTAAAGTGATTGTGATTTTTATTCCCTGTAAAGTCCCATTCACACGGGATCCGTAACTCACGATTCGTCAAAAAACATGATTCGGTATGTAGTAGGTACGTTCAAGATCCTTGGTCATATATTGATCACTTAATTGTCAAACAAACAACTTTACGAGTGTTTGTGTTTTTCAGAACCGCAATAGACTTATTAAGTCAAAAAATCACAGCTGCGTTCAAGATGTTGGCAAAAATGATATTGAACTTTCATTCCATAACATGAAGGAACAAGCTTGTAAAGAGTTTAAACCAGTCCCAACAATTTATAAGGAGTGTGTCACAAAATTGAAAGATTCCGGCTTGAACTTAACAAATAACATAGTCTTTTAAATCTATTAAAAGTACGGTGTACCGGCAAAGAAATAAAGCCGCTAAAGTTACCAAATTATTTCACGACAATCCTATTGATGTTGAAATACCTTACGAATTTCGAGATTTCATTTTGGCGGATTTCATTGACCAAGAACGTATAGTTATTTTTTGTACGTATAGTTAGTAAAACGGACGGAACATTTAAGAGCGTGGCCTTTACATCATTTTCACAGTTATATAGCATTCATGGTGATATTGAAAGCAGCATTGACTCCACTAATATTATACCATTAATTTATGCATTGATGTCTAAGAAATCGGAACTAAGCTATATCAGACTTTTTAGCATGCTACGATCGCAATTGCCATTTATGGAACCAAAACAATTTACCCTGGATTTTGAGATTGCAAGTTTTAATGCATTAAAACAAGTATACCCTGGTGTGGAAATAAAAGGTTGCTATTTCCATTTCTCCCATAACGTATGGAAGCAAGCTAGGAAATTTAAATTGACTAAATCAAAAATTACGAAACGCTTAATTGCTCTTTCCGGAATTTTGCCATTATTACCACCACATTTAATAGACGAAGGTTGGCAATATATAATTAAAGATGCTCCTGATACGGCCAACATAAGACAATTTAAAAAATATTTTCAAAAGCAGTGGCTGAAGAAGTCAAAATTTAAGCAAACTTGGTCTGTTTTTGGCCAGAAACACAGAACTACTAACGGTATGGAAAGTTGGCATAAAGAACTAAATAAAAAAATAACAAGTACAGGGCCCGGATTAATCAACTTACTGAGAATTTTGCTGAAAAATGATTTTACTAAAATAACAAATAAACGGGCAAAGGGAAACATATCGAGAGACGAATTCATAATGAATACACAAATGATGTTAATTAGTGGAGAATTGTCTGTTGGTCATTTTTTAGAATGCCTGAGATAAATTTTTAAGACAATAAATAAACAGTTTTTGCTTTAATTGTACTTTTTTCTATGTCTTTTCCAGCTGTCAAATAAATCTGAACAACGGGAATAAAAATTCCCGTTGGCCAGAGTAGTCTGACTATCAATCTGACCAGTGGGAAACAGCAGCAGCAGTGGAAGTTTGCAGCAAGACAAAATGAGCGTCTACACTTGGACGATACGCGATGACGACTGGCGATACGCTGACAAGATACAGTATCGTCAGTATCATCAGTGTGGACGTGGTTTTTGGTATGACTGTGACATGATATGGTGAGAGATAGTCAGATTTTTTATTCAGTAGGGTAATTTGACAAGTTGTCAATGACACTTTGTAAAAATAATGCTGAATTAAAATGTAGCTATAATGATAATATTGAATTTGTGTGCGTGAATAGAATCAATTTTGACATGAGACTAGTTGCTTTTTCCTAGTATATTTTCTTGTTTAATATTTATCACGGAATCAATCTTACTGAACTGAAACTAGATCTGCGTAAATCATGACGAAAAACAATTCAAAGCAGGATTATTTGATTATTTCTTTCCCTTCACATCATCGACTGCTACAATTTCGCCGATTGCTCCTTCCTTCACAAGTTCACATTGAAATCCTTGAGCGCAAGCGACCGAGTATGATTTGTGTGTTTAGAGCGAAAATAAAAATAATGTCTAAAACAAGTGAAGGTAGGAAAACATTGTCTAGTGATCTATAGTTAATAAAACAGATGAAAGCAATTTTCGACCTTATTGACATGTTTGAAATTTGGTGGCTAATTTCATATTCTCTTTCACTTACATGGCTGTTTTATTAAAAAAAAATAGGTAAATGCCAAGAAGGTCGAAAATCTCTTGCACCCGTTTTTTTTTATTGTCTAGTGATCTAGTTTCAAAAGGCAAGCAATTTTCGACCTTATTGACGATAACCAATTTTTTTTTTGATAAATCTGCCTTGATTCATTTTTAGGCCTTTACTGAACGTGCCGGCTGAGAAAAAAATTGCTACGTGTGGTTAGAACTAGTCATTTGGAGCATTAGTTGATATGACATAGAAGTTGTAGAATTACTCAAAGTCAAGGTATACAAGTGCAGAGATTCGTCATTTGTTGTAAAAAATCGTAGTGCGCGCTTAGCCTTACTCAAAAAACAATGCAAACAGTAACTAATTAAAGTTTTTTTTTTCTTGGCTGATGACGTCAAATGAAATAGACAATACATCAATGACAGGTAGACAATCTTTTCGTTTATTGTCAAAATTCAAATTTCGAACTTTTTGATTGTAGTAGAGTTAATACTGTATATACATAAATATGTTGATTGTATGCTTATTAATGTACCCTTAAGTAAATATATAAATTTGTGTTTTCGATTGCTTACATATTAATGCCCATGGTCTATATTTTTATATTTCCAATATTGTATACATATTTATTTGAAATTAGAAGAATACAATTTTATGGGACTTTAGATGAGTACTTATATACTGTCAAGATGCTTGTATCTATATTTTTGACCTTGACTGTACCCTGAAACAGACATTTGTACCTCTTAAGGTAAAGAAAGTATGTCAAGACCTCCCTGATCTCGCCACTTTGACGTGAAAGTGGCACGACCTTCAGAAAGCGCTACTCAGAGGCAGGTAATATACACCGGAAGACTTGGTACTACACAATATGTACATGTATATACTCAAGTTTCAACACAATTGTATGTGCCGAATAAAAGTTATGTGATTAAAACATTGGTCCCGCCAATTTGATGATTCATATTATCGCTTAATTCATATGAAAATCGTTACAACTCGAGCAAAATCAAATGTGGAAACTTAGTGCGTCCTAAGTACATGAAATTGTGTAAATTTCACATTCAGAATTTAAGTACAGTCAACAATCTACGGTATTGCATTTGATCTACGAAAACCGACTCTATTATGAGCGAAGTAAGGGCGCTCTCGAGGACAAAGTGTAAAGCCGTAGCTTTTGACTGTAAATTTAAAGTTATCAATAATTAATTGTTATCTTTGAAATGGACACATTTACGCAAAAAATGAAACAACCCAAAATCGTTTTGGTAATTATTATAATATTGATCCAACTCTAATAATTATAACTAGTGCATTTAGTGTTCTATTGAGAAAAGCTACTTACATAAAGTTTGATTGAGTTTGACTTATTTTTGCGTATATACAGGGTGTTAAAAGACCCATACCGAAGGCGTGATATATGCGTAGTATGCATCAAATTAAATAAGATTATGTAAAAATAATAGCTGGGAAACGAATTTTATTTTAAATAAAAAAGGGTGTTATTTTTTACACGCAACGGAAAGCGTGCAATAACATTTGCGTATGTCCAAAGACTAAGATGTAAATTAAATTTATAATTAATATGGATAAATTAATGCTGATATTAAAAGAAATACAAAATTACATGAAACTCAAAAACAAGAAATGAATAAAATAAAGGATTCTATAATACAGGATATTATTAAAAAACATTAATGAACATTTTTTAAATATTGAAATAAATGGTACTAGTAACATGGAAAAGAAAATTGAATAACAACAAATATTTTTGGATAAAATGGAACAACAGATGATGAAAAGGAATATGATGTTTTTTGGCGTCGAAGAAACGGAAAAGTCTTATGAAGAATTAGAAGACAAAATATTGGAAATTATACATTAATTAATGAATTTACCCTGCCAGAGAAATTAAATAGAGTTTGTTAAAAGTATTGGAAAAAGAGAGAAAAGTAAGACCCATAACATGAACTACTATGGGCTTAAAAAGAATGCTGATCGATACTAAATATACTTAAAAGAGCACTATTCAAAAAAGGTTTTTACAAAAGAGGAAGGAACTACAGGACGAGTATAACAGTAGAAAAAGGAGAGACTATTTTGCTACGATTTGATAAAATCATTACATTACCTAACAGACTTCAAAGTTACATATAATAATACAAATAATAGATATTATTAAAGAAAACCAAGTTCACCACCAGAAATATTATCAAATAGTACGCACAAAGCTGTAAATAACCCAAAAAAGAATCGATGTACAATAGAGTCCTATATGAACCATAGAGCAAGCCCCTTGGAATCGAATCTATAAGAGCAAGTAACGTACCGTCTCTACGCACATAGTAACGAACAAAGGCTAAGGCAGAAAACTATGATAAAAAAAACCTCTCCAAAATGCCTCTCTCAATACGGCTGGTCACCAGTAGACCATCACCCTCCATCCGGCAAATACTGAAAATCGGTGCGCTAAATGTAAAGGTCTTTAGTAGGATTAGACAGGATGGAGGAGGCCTTTGTCCAGAGTTGGACAACCCAATGAAAGGAAAAAGGAATATATTTTTCATGTCTCATATTCTGAAAGTAACATAACTTGCCTAAAATGCGGGTTAAAGTGATATGTGGCGGCCTTGGACGAATTCGTCCAAGGTGGCGGCTTTTATTTACCAAAGGTATGTAGGCAAAAGCACAAAAGCCTATACAACTTATTTTGCTACATTATAAAATAATTAAAATCTTAGAAACCTTGCAAAAAGAGAAATTATTAATATATAAACTCATTTGCAAAAAAACGGGCACCTAAGCAATATTAACATTTGAACCATTTCAAATGTTAATATTGCTTTGTTTGATAATTATAGGTAGTTTTATCCTCACAATTTGGTAAATTAATAAGAAAATAATCGTTTTCATCAGTATTTCATACAATTTAGATACAATTTATGGGAAATAATGCTAAACCTCGCTAGTAGTGTATGTTCGCTAGTAGTGCATATACTCATGAAGTAAAAATAAAATTTTTTTTGTTTGCTTTTTCTTTAATAAAGTAAAAGCAGATAAATGTTTAGTATCGAGTGTGACCCCCTCTAGCTAAAATCACAGCTTGAATTCGTCTGGGCATGCTAGCGAGTATATCCCGGATACTTGCTTGCGGAATACGTTCCCACTCCGCAGTAATCACATTCTTCAGCTCTCTGATGGTCTGCGGAGCCGGGTGTACTGATCTCACACGCCGTTTCAGAACGTCCCAGACATGCTCTATGGGATTGAGGTCGGGACTTCGAGCTGGCCAATCCAAACGACGAATGCCGACCTCTTGCACATACGCATTAACATCGCGGGATCGGTGGGTGCGAACATTGTCGTCCATAAAAATCGAGTCTTTACCTAGAGCAATGATAGGCAACTTCTTAAAAAATCAAAAGGGAACTCCAAAAACTTTTGGAGCACAGTATCTTCTATAACTCATTTAAAACCTTCGAAATCTGCCGGTGAAGAATTGCTAAACGTGAGACCTACCCCACAAGATTCAGTTAATTATATTAACGACTACTTTAGTAATATTGGGAAAAATCTAGCAAATTCTATATCTCCAAACGTTGGCTCAGCACCTTCTACAGTTTACAATATGTCTATGCCATCACATTCCTCATCTTTCGTGTTGCTAGAAACTGACGAAAAAGAAGTTCACAATGTTCTGATGAGTCAAATAGTGCACCTGGATCTGACAATATTCCGACAAATTTTCTTAAACTCGCTAAAGAGATACTGGTTCCGGCTATCACTCATCTAGCCAATCTTTGCTTTTCTCAAGGTGTATTCCCATCTAAATTAAAAGAAGCTTTAATTACACCTGTCTACAAGAATGGGGATAGAAGAGATGCGAGTAACTACAGACCGATTTCCGTTTTACCTGCTATTTCAAAAATTATAGAAAAGCTTATAAACATAAGATTGCTTAGCTATTTAGAGAATTACAACATCTTATCGGATTCACAGTACAGCAGGGTTTAGAGCAGGAAAATCTACTGTGCATGCTTTAGAGTCACTTACAAACACTATAACGGAAAATTTGGACAATAAACGGAAGAGTCTTGCGGTCTTTTTAGATATGAAAAAGGCATTCGACACCGTTTCTATCCCCATCCTTGTCGAAAAGCTTGAGAAAGTAGGTATTAGGGGAACACCATTGAAGCTACTTAAAGATTATCTGACTAACAGGACTCAAAAGGTAAAGATCGGTCAATATGTGAGTGAGAGAGCGGAGTTGGCCTACGGCGTTCCGCAAGGAAGTGTCCTTGGGCCAACCCTGTTCCTAATTTACATAAATAACTTTTGTATCATCAACATCGCAAACGCCAAAATTGTATCTTACGCAGACGATTCAGCTGTAGTTTTCACTGGTGATAGTTGGGATACTGTCAGATCAAGTGCTGAGCGTGGACTAGCTACGATTGCAGAGTGGCTAGCTGCGAACCTCCTTACCCTAAACGCAGCTAAAACTTGTTATACGTGCTTTTCTATCTATAACAGCACACAACCGATGGCTGACTACGAAATCAAGATCCATAGTGCCTCCTGTCTTCACAGTCAATACTTGAACTGCAAGTGCCCACTTATAACTAGAGTAGACAGTCTAAAATATCTAGGGGTCATGCATGATAGACCAGAGACATCATGGTACTCCCAAATTGACTTAGTTGCAGGAAGAATGCGGAAGTTAATGTGGATTTTTAAAATAATACGACACGTAGCCACAAAAGAGATGCTAAATCAAATATACGTTGCATTGGCTCAATCTATTTTGCTATACTGTATAGAGTGTGGGGAGTAGCACTGAAGTCAACGTTTCTTGTGGTTGAACGAGCTCAATGAGCCCTCATAAAAATAATGTAAGTACTTTAAAAAAAGGGATTTTTCTACTGAATTACTGTATTCATTATCAGATTTACTTACGGTTAGAAAATTGTTTATACTACATACTGTCTTATTGAAACACACATTACTTCCTTACGATCCGAATATCACAAACAGAAGGAGAAGGGACGTAGTAGCTATGGTTCAACGTACAAAAACAAGCTTTGCTCGTAATCAGTGCTTGCATCTTTCATCCATCATCTATAATCGTATAAATAAGATTCTAAATATCTATCCATTAACCTACCGTGAGTGCAAACACAAGCTGACGTCATGGCTTAAAACCTTAAACTATGATAGATTAGAGTCTCTTAAACTTTAACACGTAAAAATTGTAATATTGTACTTATTTTATAATAATATAAACGTTATTATATATATATGTATATACACCCATGCATTTATACACACACACACACACACACACACACACACACACAATACCGCTTAGTTCTAGTTAATTTAGGTACCTAGTTTATATGATTGTAAATTTAGTTTAAAATTAGTTAATTACTTACTTAGTTTTACACTTGATTGAGAAGACCAGGACCTTTACCATAAGAAACCCATGATATGGAAGAGTAGTTTCTTCTGGCACAGGTGTTTTTACACTTAAAAGAAGGAGCTTACATTGTTCTATGTAACCCGATTTATGGAAAAGAAATAAAACATTTTTTTTTTTTTTTAGAGCGGCCAATGCGGGTTGTGCGTGAGGAATTAGAACTTCCGTTATGTATCGATGCCCAGTCAGTGAGCCGTTTTCAATGAAGACTTACTCTGTACGATCCATTGAATTTATTCCTGCCCAAAACATAACAGAGCCCCCTCCATAAGGTGTGATTTCTTCGAAACATGCCTCTGCAAAGCGTTCTCCTTGTCTTCTTAGCACTCGCCGACGTCGATCTTCACCGAACAGAGATATCCTGGCTTCATCAGAGAACAAAACCCTATTCCAATCTTCTTGAGTCCATGATTCACAATTTCTAGCGAACCTAAGCCTGTGAACTCTGTGCTCACGGAGTAATTTGGGGCCGCGGGCCGGGCGTTGACTGCGTATATTGGCAGCGAGAAGCCTCCTCCTGACCGTCCATAGACTAATATGCACATTTCTTACTTCTTGGAGGTTGTTCTTAAGATCCACATACGAAGATTTGCGATTTCTCAATGCGCGACTCACAAGAAAACTATCACCCGTGGTTGGGTACATGGTTTTCTCTCGACGGAACCAGTCTCCTGATATCGCTGCCAGGTCCTTTGGACTGTCGAGCGACTAACATTTAGCCTCCTAGCCACGAAACATTGGCTGCAACCCTCTTCAAGCAGCGCGATAATTTTGGTAGCTTTTACCACTTTATCTACCATTTTTGATACAGCCAAACAGCAATAAATAAAGCTTTTACAGTCAAGGAGATGAAATTAATCGATAAAAATTGAATAAAAGTTATGAAAGTCGATGTTAACTTCTGGTAGGTACTTCGCGCCAAAAATGTAGGATTAAAAAGGGGTTTTCTGTAAAAATGAGCATCAAATGAAAATTTGAATTTAGAACGTACTTTTTTAAATACCACAGTATTTTTAAAACCGGCCAGTAACGTGTACAAACGATTGAAACCTTTTTGGTATTGTATCTTTATAAAGATGAATGAAAATCAAAACCGCCCGTTTTTTTTGCAAATGAGTGTATAAAACATTGTTATTAATTCGTTTTTAGAAACAGTTTAATCCAAATAAGTTATTTATTTGTAACATAATAAACGGGGGGGGGGCTACCGGCTAAAAAATATGGGTATGGACATGGGCTTCATTTGACATTTGAAGCCCATATTATGCCCATATAAGGATAAAATATAGGCTTCAAATGTCAAATGAAGCCCATGTCCATACCCATATTTTTAGCCGGTACGGGGGCAGGTTAACATTCAACGGAATTCCAAAAAGTATTGGTCAAAACATTAGACAAGGCTGACTTATACTCCAGCCAAATCCGATGAAGAATAAATGTAAACAAACCAATTTAGGGTCATCACAACTGAGGTTAATTTTTTTTTTCTAAAGGTTGTATTTCTGACTAGATAACTGCACATTTTTGATTAATTCTGTAAGTAATATATTTTTTCTACAATATATCATTAGAAACACCCGCAAAACGTTAATATTTTAGTAATAAAACGAAAAAAAAAAATAATGCACAAATTATATTTAGTAGACAGCCCTATAACCAAAAAGAACTCGGGTAATATGAACATTTTCACACTTATGTACTAACCTTCCAACTGAAGTTGGCAATCACTTTCTTTCGTGTTCCTTTACCCTGATTAATGTTGAAATTGGTCGCGTAACTATTGCACTATAACCCGAACGCATTTGGAAGTTCAATTTGTTCTGCCACAAAGCCAGTCACAGAGTCAACATCACTTTCAGAATCACTTTGAACGATACGACGTTTGCGCTTTTTTGTTGGACATATTATTACTTATTTCATTTTCACTTTGTACATCCTCCAACTCCGAGGCGCATCTTTTCAATCTCTTGAAATATGCTGGCCTCTTACAATTCTATGTTACGCATATCTTCCTGTGATATATCAAAGGCTAAATCTGACAAAATACTTTTTAAATTTTTGTGTCGCTATCAGAGTTGAATTGAAAGGTGAATTTCAATAGAGTAAATAATACTGATTTCAGAATGCGTTCGTTCGTATCGATGCCTACTTGTTGCACTTTGCGGTACTGTGTTTAGATACTATATCCTTAACTCTCACATCAGCTCTGGCACCAATACGTACTTAAGACTAAAAAAACTGCTAGAAAAAAAAGCAGTTCCATAATGAACATTGAAAGATTTACAATACTAACTACCAAGAAACAGAAATACTTCAGTACACAAGAAATCACAGTTTAAATAAAAAAAGATAAATGATGCTTAATATATTAATATAAAATATACCAATAGACAGTTTTATTATACACCATATAAAAAGCTAGATAAGTTTTTCTATGTTGCGTGTGAGCCGCCTCTCTGTTATAGGGTTATATAAATACCACGCGAGCCAATGAATAAATGTTCCGACCAGAGGACAAGCTTGTTCCGCGCAAAAATGCCTCGGTAATCATTTTTTTAGTCTAAGTATTAAGTAGGGATGTATACGTATTTTTGTGTCCTTTTCGACTGCTCGGCCACAGTGTCCCAGAAAAAAAACGACTACGTCAACATTACGAAGTAATTTGTAGAAAACTAATAAAGAAAACCGCAAATTTGCAGAACCGATATTCAGAAAGTTATAAGGGCTTAACCATGGCCGCGCAGTCGAAACATGGAGAACTGCGCGGCCACGGAGATCTCAGATACGGGAGCTACATAGACATCTCATTATTTTTGCTAATCACTGATATGATTTCGCAGAAATTGTAGAAAGTCTTAATAGAGCCTTAAAGTATGTACTTTACGAGCTATAGTTCTTTAAAGTCGTGGCCGCGCAGTTGAAACGGTGACAGCCGAGCGAACATAGGGATCTCAGAAACGGAGCTTCTCATCGATACTTTTTGTGGTTGCGGTGCTGTGTAGTGTAGGTAAGTACTATATCCTCATTTCTCACGTCGGCTCTGGTAAAAATACGTATACGTCCCTACTTAATACTTAGACTAAAAAAACTATAACCCATTTTTTTTTTTTTTAAATCGCGGCCATCAATAAAAAGAAAAAATATAACAACTTGTAGGTAATTATTTGTTAAATTTATAAGTGTTAGTCAAATTATGAAAACGAACTGTGATTGTTAATAATTATGTGATTTAAGGTCTACTTTAATACAACTGTCTATTGATATATTTTATATTAAGATACTTATTATGAAAACGAACTGTGATTGTTAAAACATATGTGATTTAGGTAAAGATTTCTATTTGTTAGTTTATAAGTGTTAGTCAAATTATGAAAACGAACTGTGATTGTTAATAATTGTCTATTGATATATTTTATATTAAGATTCTTATAATGAAAACGAACTGTGATTTAAAAAAAATGTGATTTAAAGTCTACTATAATAAAACTGCCTATTGTTATATTTTATATTAGGATATGAAGCATCATTTATCATTTATTTATTTTTATTTAAACTGTGATTTCTTGTGTACTTAAGTATTTCTGTGTCTTGGTAGTAGTATCATAAGACTTTCAATGTTCATTATGGAACTGATTTATTTCTAGCAGCCATTTTTAGTCTAAGTCCGAATTGGTGCCAGAGCTGATGGGAGAGATAAGATTATAGTATCTAAACACAGTACCGCAACTGCAACAAGTAGGCATCGATACGAACGCATTCTGAAATCAGCCTTATTTACTCTATTGAAATTCACCTTTCAATTCAACTCTGATACCGACACAAAAATAGAAAAGTATTTTGTCAGATGGAAATACAAAAACAGTTACGATATCGTTATGATCAAGAACGTAAATAAAACAATGGTACTTGTACAAATCATAATACGTTGCATACCTATTTCAAGGAAATATAAATGAGTGTCCGATTAAATAAGTGTTTTCTTTGTCAATATGTTATTGTTAGTATGTATACGAAAACGGTATAAATATTTTCGTATCTGTACCTATACTTTCCTCATCCAACTAACCATACGTATACCTCATTATGATAAGTAATACCTACGTGATTAAAATGGCGACGCCTTTGGAAATGTCTGTTTGACGCAATACTAATCATGGTCACCCTACTTCTAGCTTTACAGGTAATTTTTCTCACAAAACGTTTAGACGCTTCGTCGGAATATTTAATCAATTACACGCAATATCTAATTTAATTGAGATTTAAAGATCTTAGGTACGAGGTACGTACCTATAGTAGTTCCAAAAGTAAGTACTCAGTACCTTCGCAATCTCTGAATCATGAAATAACTATTCAAAAATTATAGGCGTTTTCATGAAACACGCAGGAGTTTATTTAAATATCATGCACGCGAGCGCGGGGCGGGCGGCCCAGCGCGGGCGCGGCGCGATGTCTCCTCAAATATAATGAAATTTTACTCGCCGCGCCCACATGCCGCATGCCCACTGTTGACACTCGAATAAGATTTCATATGTTTGAGTACATCGCGCCGCGCCCGCGTGTTTCGTCTGGCCAAGCACTTATTTATGCTATTGAAATTCACCTTTCACTTCATCTCTGATTTCGATGCCAAAAAAGTATTAGTCAGATAAGATACAAACTTATGACGTTGCATACTGAACACTGCGGACCTACGATACCCCTGCAGGGCTAACATGCGCGACTATGAGAAAATTCGAGATGGGATGAGAAAAATTGTCAATCTCGATAATTTTCTCGCATTTCGCAACATACGCGCCACGAGAGAGAATCATCACGTCGTGAAATATCCCTTTCATGACGAAACGTCAAGTTTTATTTTTAAATGAAAACACTGATAATCATGTGTGTCTATGGTGACTAAACCCACCCATACATAACAAATTAAACGAATGAAATGTTAAGCAAGGCCAATAGTCTTGTTGTCAAGTTCATTAAATAAAAAAATAAAAATGTTTCTTTTCTATTGCGATTATGAATAATGACGACAGCACTATTGTCAATTTTTAAACCTGTGTCTTCATCGAAACCGTACGTCCTAGTTGGCGCTGGTAACCTTTTTTGCCGTTGTTCGAAAGCAATAACAAAGATGACGCAACATCAATTTTAATGTTGAATTAAAGTAATTTTATCCGTTGAAAATATTGTATTTCCTAAGAAACACACCATTTTCAAAACCAACTCAATTGAAAAAGAAGCGTAGCATTGAATAAAATGAATGTCGAAATTGCAAAATAAAAAGTGAGGTTAAAATCGACTTATTTTTCTAAGTTTTGGTTATAAATTTAAGATAGGTATATAGTATATAATGAGAGAGAGATGTAAGTACCAATAGTAAAGTGAACTCTCTTATATTATAAGGTTTGTTAGGTATTGCTTTTGTACAACGCTAAAAAAATACTTTTAGTAGGTATAGGTAAGGCATGTTTTTCATTAGAATAAATTGTTGATGAAAATATCAGCTAAGTATCGAGTTTTCTTACCTTTAGATGGACGGGCAAACCATCCCCATTGCGTGGTTCGAGGTCCACTCGGAGTTTTTCCACTATATACAAAGCCACAGGCTTGGTGATCCGCCACAGCGACTGGAACTCGCTGTCGCGTAGATCGAAAGGGTCGCAGACGTCTCGTATGCGCTTCCTTTCGATCCGCCTATTCCACCTCTCTTCATATATAGTTAATAAATAATTGTAATACGACACTGCTATTTTCCGCAACACTTTTTACGTTTCTCCAGCTATCTCTTCAAACAGAATGATCGACGACAAATAAATCGAAACTAAATGTCAAAACTCGATTATTTATGAGAAAATATGGCGCGTATGTTAGTTTCTCGAAGTCTACGTTTGACAGAACGACATGACAAAATGTAGTGCAATGTTACCGACAGTCTAAAAGTAGAGATATGTCATCTCACCACGAGAAAATGGCGTGAGAAAATTATCTCGTGACGTGCATGTTAGCCCTGCTGGAGATACCCCTGGTGGTATCGTGTGTCTTTTAAAATCAAACGATACCCCCAACAAATAGTGTTGCGACACTAATTAATAAGAGCTTTCTCATCTCTTGAATTTTATATTTACAAAAAAAAATACAAATATAGTGTAGTCTTCTTCCAGTTACTTGCCGTCTATGTGGCATAGCCGTAAAACTTATGTACGCAATTTTTCTAATGCGTGACCAATTGAAATTTCTTTATTTACAAGTTCTAATTGCACGCTGGTTATGAAATCGTCATTAATAATTTGATCCTTTCTTCTCTTTTTTGGAACCATCTCCATCGTATGAATGTTTTCCAGAACTTTGAGTAATCTCAAAGTACATTCGTTATTTACATACAAGAGATAAATGCATTTCCGCATTCCACACGGCAACACTACGGTCATTTCGAACAGGGGTATCGTTTGATTTTAAAAGACCCACGATACCACCAGGGGTATCGTGGGTCCGCAGTTACCTAGATGACATCATTGTTGTGTATGGGCTGATTTTTAGTGTAAGTAACCGCACATGATGTAACTAAAAAATCTGAAATAAAAACATTTTATAAAAAAAAACAAACCGACTTCAAAAAGTACAAAATAAAACTTTTGGAGTCGGTGCTAGCTAGCTAAGGTCAAAAAATATATAGTTAATAAAAGTGCAATGTTAATACTTAAGCTGGAATACCGCAATTCAATTGTTAATACTTAAGCTGGAACAATACAAACCAGGGGGCTAATTGTCTAATTTAAAATCAATCGCAATGCCTTTCAATTCGTAATTTGAAAGATTTTCAGGCTGTCACTATTTGAGATTTGAAAGGGATTGTGATCGGGACGCGTTTTAAAAGGTATGGAATAAACGAAATTTAACTGTCTAAGCAATATGACAGACGAATATATCACAATCACAATACCTCTGAAAGGGATTGTGATAGATTTTAAATTAGACAAATTAGGGGGCTGATTTGTAAATTAAACTTATTAAACTATTAAGGACTCGACTCAAATTTGGTTTTTACATGTGTTTTTACATTTGTTTGTGATATGACGTCACCTGATCCAATAATCTGGTTGATAATTAATAAAATTAACATACAAATCATAATATTTATGTTGTTCCGTTTTTTTACAACTATTTGGAGTTAAGTAATGCCTAAGAAAAAGTAGAAAAAGTACCTCAGTTCAGCCTTATATATCTGGAAAACGGGGACGTCCGGGGCAATACTATGTATGTGGCGCTCGCGCTATATATAAACACCCATAGATTAACCCTACCAAATATCAGGCTGAGATCTGCCAATACTTGGTATTTATAGAGCCAGTTAGTTATGGTCCCATACAACTTTTGTGAAAATTGAATTTTTCTCGTTAGTCATAACTTTTGCAACAAAAGTGCGGCAACTAAATCTTATCGTCTTAATTAGGACTATCGATTGGCATAAAAAAATAATGATATTCGACAAAAAAGTCCTACGTCCGCAAATCCGAAATCCGTCCCACTGTGCGGTAGGGATGCTGAATCGATCGGGCAAACAAAATAATAAAGAGGCATGCTAGTCGGGACTCCCCCGTCCCCGGTCGGTCACGGTAGGGATGCCCGATCTGAATCGATCTTTTGGAAGATCGATCTTTTACCCATACGATCTCCGATCTTTTGAATAGATTCACGGGCAGCCGATCCTCACTATTATTCTTTTTCTTTATGAATGGCTTGCTTTATGTTCTAAATATAATAAGTGGGATTATTGATTCAGTAGAGTGATTTGACAGGTTGTCACTTTGAAATAAAACAACTTTTACGGATATCAAACGCGCTATATTTCACGAACTAAGTTGAAATTGTCCGTATTTTTAGGTTTTTAGGGGTTTTTTTGATTTTCCCGATGTTTCGGTATCTTTTCAGCTGCCGTGGTCACGGGGTGACTGGCTACTTATAAGTCTACCCTCGAAAATTTAATTTATTTTTTCGTTCGGATACGGTTAGACATTTACTACGGCAACAATTATTATTGATTTGATATTTTGATTTAATTATTATTTTAAATCTTTATTATTAAGAAAAGATAAAACTAAAGACTCTACTGGCAGTTTATTATAATAACACAAAAGAGTAGAAAACGTATTATTGAAAAACTTACCAACTTCACTATATGGCAACACAATGTTGCGAGTTTTGAGTTGGTAGTAGTATTTAAGCAGTGGAGATAGTGAAATACGAGTATGTGATTCGTAATTACTGGCGGTGCCCGTGATGCAAATAAATACAATGTTTCATGAATGAAAAAATGAATATCAAGTAGGAAAGTTGCTTAGTAATAATTTTTATCTTACCTTAAAGGCTTGGACGAATTAACCACTGGACACGAAACCCGAGAAGAATGTATGAAATTACGATCAACCAATTCTTGCGGGGGTGAGGGGCGATTACTAATGTCAAATAATGACAGTAGTGCTTGAAGTAATCGATATTTTTTTTATCGATAAGTAAGGAGTGAATGAATGAACCTATTGAGTTTAATAAACCATGTGTGTTTTAAATAAATTAGTAAGTTAATTGTTTATTTCGTGGAAAAATAAAAAGCACGATAAGTAAGGAGTGAATGAATGAACCTATTGAGTTTAATAAATCATGTGTGTTTTAAAGAAATTAGTAAGTTAATTGTTTATTTCGTGGAAAAATAAAAAGCACCTAATAATATGAAAACTTCGTTAAAAAAAACCCTCAAATTCATAAATATGGTTTCCAAAGCGTGTGTTTGGGTTTTTTTCATGAAAAATGGGTAGATACATGCAACCTGATACTAAATGGAAGCGCGCCTTTCCCGGAATCCTCAATCACTGAGGAACTGGCTATCTTACCTCTAACTGCCGGAACGGACTTAGATAAGATGGTAGTCCTAGCCAGGCAGACTGACAAATTACTTACTAACACTCTTTATGTGAGTAAAAATCATTAATATTTGGTTTATATAATAATATAATTCATTATTTACATTAACTTCTTCTTCAATCACTCGAGCTTTTTTACATAAAACAAAATATGGGTAATTAGTTCATTACAGAACCTTTGTATAGGACATACACAATAGCAACCCCTCTATAAGTGTTTAATTTTATAATCGATTGCAATCCTTTTCAAAGGTCAAATAGTTGTGGCGCGATGCTCGTATAATATGTACCTTTTAAATGAAAAAATTAAAGGGATTGTGATAGATTTAAAATTAGACAATTAGCCCCCTGTATACTTCTCGAGCTGTGACATCTCGTATTCGACATTTTCTTTGGAGCAAAAAATCTAAGTATACTTAAACTTACTAAAAATATTCATCGACATTATAGGATTGTCAAAGATCGTTGAGACTAAAACATTTTATTTTCTCTTTCATTTCTTACATTTAAGAAATATGCATATTTGTAAGAAAAAATATAAACTTGTTTTCACTTTATTCAAGATCTCAAAACTTACGCCACCGTATAAAATTAGCACAACCTAAACCCAAATTAGAAATAGTAGACTAGCATTTGGATAGCGTATGGTCCAGCATACGCTATGACAGTTTTAAACAACAAACTCGTGTTATACTTCCCAGCAGCGCCACTAAATTGTACAAGTTTCAAATTAGTCTCAAATGAACAAGCATAAATTGTTCTAAATGGTCCGCTGTCGCAAAAAATTGTTCTAAAGATAGTTTCAGAGATAAAAATACTTTTGTGTGGCGCTGCCAGGAAGTATACTTCCTAGCAACCTCACGGCGTACAAATGTGCAAATCATTTTAAAATATCGGCCATAAATTGTTCGTAATTAGTTCGTAATTAAAAACCTCAAATATGCGTAGTTTTGCTGAAAAAAATACTTTTATCAATTACTTAAATTACAGATAATAATGCTCCCTTATTGCAGTGGTAATAGTTCTTTTAGATTAGAAGAAGAGATCAAACACTCGACAACGCTTATGTAAAACACACTTATCTAACTTATCTTATTGGACGTCTGGCGTAGAGGTACATAGTCTGCCTTCTACGCACAATCATACAAATATTTGTGTGCATGAACATGTGTTTTTGTCTTGGTCTGGGTGTTAAATATAAATAAATATTTATTTCACTCACACCTATTAACCCCTTTCGTCCTCTAGGATCCCTAACCAGATCCCCCAGGGGATCCCCGTGAACTTAACCTAGCCCCAAAGTAAGCATGTAAGGCTTGTATTATGGGATACTAGTATTGTATTAGGGTAACGGATATAAATACATGTAATTATACATGTATGTAGTAGTAGTATTTATGAGTAGAAATATATATAAACGTCCATGACTCGGGTACAAATATTCGTATTCATCATACAAACGTTTGCCCCTATCGGGATTCGAACCCCGGACCTCAGAACCAGCGACACCTTGAAACTGGTGTTCGCACCACTCTACCACAGAGGTCAAGTATGTTTAATCTAGTATTTACCTATATAATTGCGCCGATTTTTATGTCGTTACCCATATTGCGCTGTTTCTTTTTTGTGTTTGTTACTGTCAGGAGAAGGTTCTTATAAAATAAAAAAATAAGAAAATAAATAAAAAAAGCATGAACTTTGGGAATCCTGCCCACTGCTCTAACCACTGAGCTACCGATACTACTCTCGGTAACTCAGTAGTTATAGCAGTGGCGAGAGCAAAACAATTTTTCCCTTGGGCGATGTACTTTGAATCCCTCAGTGCGCTCAGGATTGTACTCTAGAATCCCTCGCTATGATCGGGATTCCACTTTAAAATCCTTCGCTTCGTTTTGTATTCAAAAAAGCGCCATCGCCGTAAATATTATTGTACCCCCTTTTAATACTTACAATCTTCTATAATAATGAAACCTTATTAGTGCTTTTGACAATTTGTAATTACGAATGCAACTTTATGGCGTTTGACATAACTGTCAGTTAGTTAAACATTAACCGTCAGCTATGAGACAGGAGAATGTCTGTCGGGCCGGCTAGTTCAATATAAAATCAAGCTACTGATGTTGCACCAAATATAATCAATTGATTTTTCGTACGCTGGTAGCTAATACTATAAGCAAGTTATTTTTTTTTTTTCATAGTTGTACTTAAAGAAAAACTGTTGAAAAGAGCTGTCAAAAAATAAATTGACATTTATTTCTTTTAGTTTTCACGTATTAAATATCAATTAAATTATAGGATATACTCCCACTCAAACTACGTAGCTGTGATTTTATTTCGATGCTATAGCTGCTATGGTTTAGGAGATACACATGTTTGAAAAAAAAAGTTTCAAAAACACATTTTTGACAGTACCTCTGTGACAGTTCAAGATAGAGGGCTAAAAGTTGGGGTGATTACTAGTTGTGAGGGGACAAACAATTGACATTCACCAATTCAACTATTCCTCACAGGGGACACACGTCCTTCCTTAGCCTGCTAAGCCCTTTGTATGATGATAATATGATTAACGAAAATTATTTCTTTACGCTTTTAAAATAAACATATTATTTTAGTAAAACCTGGTCAATCAATTTTCTATCATGCAATATATTCCCTAACCGAAAAAAAAGGCTCCTTACGTATTTAAGCGATTGCTGATCGTTCATTTTTCGTCCTACAAAGATAACGATAAACTAGCATGTTTCGGATGAGATTTGCATTTTTTTACAAAAGCGAGCGAAATGGAGTTGGTAGTGTCAATCGCTCCTTTTTACTTTCGAAAAACATTAAAAAAGCTATTACTAATTAACTAGTGTCGCAACACTATTTGTTGGGGTATAGCTTGATTTTAAAAGACCACAATACCACCAGGGGTATCGCCAGGGGTTTCGTGGGTCCGCAGTGGCAATGAGCGAGCATTATTATCTGTAATTTAAGTAATTGATTAAAGGATTTTTTTCAGCAAAACTACGCATATTTGAGGTTTTTAATTACGAACTAATTTCGAACAATTTATGGTCGATATTTTAAAATGATTTGCACATTTGTACGCCGGGAGGTTGCTAGGAAGTATACTTCCTGGCAGCGCCACACAAAAGTATTTTTATCTCTGAAACTATCATTAGAACAATTTTTTGCGACAGCGGACCATTTAGAACAAGTTATGCTTGTTCATTTGAGACTAATTTGAAACTTGTACAATTTAGTGGCGCTGTTGGGAAGTATAACACACAAACTCCCAGAAGTTATCAACAAAACATCGCATATAAATTACCTATATTTAAGAAAAGCCAAGGCAGTTTCTTTCTAGCAACTACTAGCTGAAATACTAATTGCAAGAATATTTCAACCAATAGTTTATTGTAGTTTTAAAATTATTTTACTTGAATATAATAAAACGATATTTAAATTAAAATAATTAAAGATGAAAAAATAGTATAATATAGCTTACGTATATACATTATATAATATAAATATAATTAATTTTATTCTTGCTGTGACCTAACAAGGTCTATGTTAGAAACAAATAATGAATGTAACCACCAGTTTTGATAAATTTTAATAAGAAGAAAATTGGAACAAATGAACTCGGCCACAAGTGAATTTTCAGATGGGACTTGAACTCACGACCTTTGGGAATCCGGCCCACTGTTCTTACCAATGAGCTACTGAGACTTGCGGACCACTGTCAAAATTCTCCGATACTTTTATACTTTTAATATGCTGTAAGAATATCCTTCCTTGCATTCGAAAGAGAAAAAAAAACAAATGTTTAACGATAAATTATGATGCAACGGCTAATAATTTATGATTTTTGAATTTTTGCGTTGTCAATGCTATTTTTATACTTATGATAAATTTTAAATGTTAATGTACAACACACTATGATAATGTACAACATAAGTCTAATACTAAAAAACAATTCCGTGACTGATTGATAGGCAACGCACAGCCCAAACGGCTAAACCAATTAAACTGAAATTTTGCATACAGGTTCCTTTAACGATATTGGCGAGCACTAAGGAAGGATGTTTTGATATTACCACGGGAACGGGAACCATGCGGGTGAAAAAAGCACCTTTTTTAAGTTTGAAGCTATATTTGAAATATAACGAGCTCAAAGTTCGTAGGGTTGCGTCGTATAATTACAGAGTTCCTATAGTTATCTTCTGGCTCCATCATCAGACCTTAGATGTTATCTAAGACCTGAGTCCTCGTCCATGTTATCTCCCTGCGTACCGGTTCCACCCAATTTCTTCTTGTTAGGGGTTCAACTGTAATTCTGAAATTAATTTGAATAGTTCCTACATTAAAATTGGATTCGTTCATTCATTTACATACATCGATATGTTTATCGATATGTTCAAGCCCTCTAAGACATAAAAATGACAATTGATTGAATGAGTGATACATATAACCCAACCAAATTACTTATGCAATATCTTTGAAGAATTTACACGTACAATGATTACTTTTTGAAATGACGTATTACATTTTGTTTACATACCAAATTTTATTTATTTTACAAAAAATTGCTACTCTAATAGATTGAAATTATACTTACGCGTGAAGAGAAAAATGTTTTGATTGTCCGGTATGTTTTTTACAAATTAACTCGGCGTATTTACCCATTTTTGAGATAATGTTCCACTTCGAGATCTCGCGTCATACTGACAACGCCATATTGCTTACTGTGTCTAAAAGGCAGGGTAAGTGACAGAGGGGTAAAGGCGAATGCGGTCCTCGTTACGCGTCCAGTGGTTAATTCGTCCAAGCTTAAAGGTTATACAGAAATAAACAAAAACACGTAATTATTATAGCGCGACTGCTGTATTTTGATTATTTTAATCAAATAATAATACGTACTATAAATAATACGTATTATTTAAATATTAAATGTTTCGTTATGATCATATTAAACAAACCCAGTCCATTACATTGTTTTGGCACTTTTAAGTGTATTTGTTTTGTAAGAGAATATTAAAAACTAAATTATTGTTATAGGTTGGTAAAGACTAGGTAGGATTATCTATAGATCTATGTATCATGATCTGTACGGATCTATATATCTGATAAATTCATAAAAAGAAGCAAACAGCAGCTAGTATAAAACAGCTAGTACATCTTAACAACAATTGCAAGAATGCAGGGAAGGTGTGAAGTAACTAACTATTTGGATTTTTAATCCTTGATTAGGTGTTTTAATAAAGTTTGTAACTTTATACCAAATTATATTTGTGATAATTTGATCTGCAATGAGATAATATTTTTTTACCAACTTGCGCCGAGTTAAATTAACATTTGACTCAGAGTTAGATGCAGGCAAAGGTAGCAATGAGTTAAATATGTTAAGCGCAAGTGGGCCTTAGTGATAGATATTAGAAGAAGCACCTCAACTCATACAAAGTGGAAGATAAGTAAACCGATTGAAGTCTGAAACGATTAAGTAGGCTATTATTTTAGAATCTACCTACCTACTATTTTCGAACAACTAGTCAAAGTCAAAGTCAAAGATTTTTATTCAAATAGACTTATAGATAAGTACTTTCGAATAGTGGTTACTTTACTTTCATTAGTTAGTAAAAAGATCATTCCGAGGTTACTTTACTATTATTAGGTACTAAATAATAGGTTGGAGAAAAGCTTGAATCTATCTAGATTCAAGCTCGTGAATCAATCTTTTGGGTTACGCTCTCATGCGATCCAAAAGATCGATTCATAGCAAAAACTCGGGCATCCCTAGTCGCGGTCGATACCGTGGAATAATGTGCGTTCCAAGGTCATCAATATATTGACAATATATTGTCAATATATTGACAGTATATTGATATTTTTACGAAATATCAAATTTTTCCGTCATTTCATCGTTTTTCATCATTCCGTCACATTGCTTGAAAGTAATATCATTTTATTGTCAATATATTGTCAATATATTGATAATATGTAGTCCGTTAAATTATCAATTTACGAGTCAGCAATCTTTAGTTTTTCTTTAGTAATTTCTAGTTCTTCTTTAAGGTCATTACATGGATAATATCAACTAGTCCCAGTATGTGTACTTCTTCTTCTTTTTATGTGGTGGCGGATCACTTTTGGATTTCGCCATTGTCCAGTGAATACATTTTTAATATTAAATTGAAATTGTACGGTAGATTAAAATGGAGTCTCACAACACGTGTTGTTATGAAAGAACTCGGGTGAAACTCCCTAGTATAAAATGTTAATCATTCAGAGTAAAAAAAGTAGTAGGAGATACTTAAGTAATCAGTCATAAGAGCCTCCCAAAGTCTTTGCTGCTTTGTGGAAAACTTAATATATTTGGACAATATTAAGCCGGAGTTGAGAGAATTTGTAACTTCTTCTAAAACTTTACATAGGGTTGGTTGCAACATATTATGCAAGAACGACGTGGCAACGTTGCGTTGATAAAGGCCACGCGCGAAAAAACTTAAGGCTGCTAGAACCAACACAAAAAAGAGATAAAATAACAACATATCAGTATTAAAATACCAGGTTGATCGACTGCAGGCAAACAGTGTAAAAAATGTCGTCGCAAGTGTAGTAATTTTTCTGAAATTTGACGAAAGCAAACTCACTCGAGTTGCTTTCGTCAAACATACCCGAGTGCACTCGCACTCGGGTATGTTAGTCAGATAATCTAGATTTAAATAATATATTTTTCTAATTTTTTTATTATTTTTATTTTTTATTTTATAAAGTTACAAATAATAAAATAGTTACAGATTCTCGCAAAACCTAACAAGAGGTTTGACTGCGAGTTTGAAAATTACACAAAAAACCATTATAAGTAATTATCAAATAAATATTAAGCAGTTATACAATTACAATGTGTTTAAGTAGTGCCTTTTTAAACAGTTACTAAAAACTTTAAAAGTATCATTTGACAAGAGGTCAGCAGGCAGACTGTTCAGCAGGTACTAGGGCACGCGTTTGGCCAGGGTTCTGTCGCCATACACGCTGGTGACGCGCGGCACTGTACCTGCCGCGCAACACAGCTCTCGTTGCGTGACCGTGTCGAAGTGGTGGCAAGCGTTCCCGACAGCTGTAGTTGTTAACCAGTAATAGATATTTGTGTTTGAGAGTGATTGGAAGAATTTTGCATACCTTGAATAGTTCATTATAGTTATCTTTATATTTATTTTTAGTTTTATTATCAACAAGTAATTTAAGAAAGCGGATCTGCAACGTTTCTATTCTTTTTATATGAGATGGATAAGTTAAACCGTAGCTGTCGAGAGCGTATGACATCACTGTCTCCACTAAGGCCTTGTACAAGCACTTAAGAGTATTAAGGGGAACTTTATATTTTAAGTGATAGAATTTGCCCAGAAGTATTTGTAGCTTGTTACATAAGTGGTCTATGTGAACAGTCCATGAGAAAGACTCATCCACTATTACTCCCAAGTAGGTTACATGCGGAACTATTTCTATATATTTACAATCAGTACATGAATCAATGTTGGCTTTATGTATGCAATAGTAGCTATGGGTGACAATTTTACTATTGATGTTTTTATAAATGCTATGAGGTGATCTTATAACTAACATTTTGGTCTTTAACGTATTTATTACAATCCCGTTATCATGGCACCATTTAACTATATTATTAACGTCCTGCTGAACGTATTCACAAATCTCGTCCAGGTTGGTACCAGCTCGCAGCACGCATAGATCATCGGCAAACATATATGTGGAGCAGTTTTGAATCACATTGGGCAGGCTGTTGACGTGCATCAGGAAGCAGATAGGTCCACTTCCGGACCCTTGCGGGACCCCACATGTTACCGACCTGGGCAAGCTTTGGCCGTCTCCCACTTTGACATAAAAACTGCGGTTAGTCAAATATTCCCGAAACCATGAGCTCAGAGGATTTTGGATGCCGCACTCTTCGATGGCTTGAATTAGGGTGTCGTGTTCCAAAACATCGAAAGCCTTCTTGAAGTCGAAGAAAACCCCAACCACAGCTTTTTTGTTATGCAGATAATCGTTAATGTCATTTGTGCATTTACTTAATAATGTAACAGTACTTTTGCCCTTTTGAAATCCGTGTTGGCAGTTGGTTAGGATATCGTTCGACTTCAAATAGTTGTATAATTGATTAACAATGCATTTTTCAATAATTTTCTCGATACTTGATAATATGGCTATAGGTCTGTAATTACTGTAATTTTTACGATCACCTCGTTTATAAATTGGTCTTATGATAGATTCTTTAAGCTTTGAAGGGAATATTGAAGAGAAACTTAAGCCAGAAATGGGTGACGAAATGGATCCTTGCGAATGTTTGTGGAACCACGAGTTCGCAATGCGACGGCTGATTTCGCTGCTCTGCCAAGGGCAGTAGTACTGCACGGCCAGCGAATGCCTCGAGCAGCTGCCGGGGCTGCCCGCGCCGGCGTCCTCGGCGGGCAACAACTACCTCGTGTTCCTGGTGATGGCGCCATGTACACCATGCGCCCACGCCGCGCGCAGATACAGGACGCCGCCAAGCCGGACCGACTTGACTTCCATGATCGTGATGGTGCTCCGCCTACGCCCCCGCGAATTTAAAACCATATAATAAAAAGACGTCTCTTATAATTGATTTAGCCATGGGATATTCTGATCATTCCTTTTTCTCTACTATTTATTCTGCTACAGTGCTATTTTTCTTTTTAAAAATCTGTATTATATTGACATATTTTAGAACAATAGACGGCTATTTACTTTAGGTTCAGCTCTAATAACAGTTTTCCTCCGGGAAGCTTGCAAATATGGGGATACTTCCCGGAAAAGCTGACCAAAAGCTTCTTTACTAAGGCGGAACTGCGCAACAAACTCCCTGTGCGGCAATGTTAGAGGATTGCTGGCATCTCTCATAACACGCCGATTGATCCTCAGATCCTTCTTACGCTTTCTCACTTACCGTGATTTTAAGATTTTTTGCGGAACTCCGCAAAAAATCTCGGCTGCCATTGCTGCTGAAATTGTTGTGTTGTATTAATTTACATAAAATCTATTGTAATTTTATAAAACAAATTACGTTATAATCAATTCCAATACTTACATTTCACGTTATAAACGAAGATTTCATAAATGAAAAACGAAATTGCAACTTTTGATCGTATTTAAAAACAAGGTCTAGATTGTTTCCATTGCAATGAGAAATGTTGCAAATTCAAGTCGTCACAAATTCCAACAAGCTCACATGATCGGTGGTTTATACGAATAAATTTCTATCTATAAGTCAAAATTGCAATGGATAGTAATTGCAAGTGCAAACTGTCAAATCGTACATTACGTATGTAATCGCAAAAGTGACTTGAATAATGCAATTCTATAGTTTCAATGGAGAGCTAATAAAAACAGAGTTAGATAATCACCCCACAGATTACGTAGTAACTATTTAGTAATCTGTGCCACAGATCAGTAGGGTGTGTATAGCAATCGAGATCTCCTACATTCACTCCCTGGATGGCCATTATCAAATCACAGCTCGGTCGATCCCTGGCAGAGAATCAAGGCACCAAAGTTACCTCGATTGTATGAAAATCTACTAGTGTCGTTAATTATGTGACCACCACTGTAGGTTTGTGGGTGAGACTTACAGTCGAAGAGGATCAAGGTGTTATGAGGTTTTTGTGTCAGTGTTCATTCTTTTGCGTTTCTTATGGCAAGGAGCTCAGCCTGGTATAGGTACAGAACAGAGTGAATACAGCTTGGAATTTTCTGGTGACAGTCTCGCCATTCGATTTATACACAAAAAAGATGCTCTAACCCTATTGTCATGGATTGAGTCCCTGTTCTGATTGAGGGATGAGAAAGGGAGCGATTGGGGGTGGGTGTTTCGATGAGGATGTTATCGGGGATGAATTATGATAAGTTAAGTGTTTTCTATATCAGCTATTGTAAACACATCTATTATTACTAAAACTTTTATTTCAGGCGATAACACCCATAACACAACACACACAATACAAACAGAAAAAAAAAAATTAAGATTAATTACAGTATAAAATGATTTAAATTAAAATATTACTTGAAACTTTTATCAATATTTATACAATAAAATTTAAATTAAATTGAAATTATAGTTTAAATTAAAAACAAACAAAATACACACCTACTATAATATCAAGCTACTGTAAGGTCTAAGAATTAACATAGTTTGTTTATATCCTTATTCACTTCTTTAATTGTATTAATTATTATTATCTATCATCGGTTAAGTAATTCTAAAGCCGCCAAGACTGATAATATTCAAAAGACAATGAGCATATCAAGCACAAGTCCTAAGTCGATTTTTTTAAGGAAGTTTACGTAAATAATGTTCTTTCAAAGGGCTTTGTAGATTTTGGAAGTGAGGTGTCTCTAATCAAGCAGGGCTTGTTATATAGTAGCGAATCAACTGCGTTAAAATGTTTCGGCAATGAGATAGTTTCCACACTTGGTAATGTAAAGGGAGGCATATCTATTGACGGTGTTGCTGCTAATGTTGTTTATCAGGTGGTCATTGATCAACACTGTACTGGGTTTGCCCATGTTAATAGGACAATCGTTTACTGAATAATTGCACGTTGCTGTATACAAAACTGCCTAGTAGCTGAGGTCTTTAATATCGGTAATGAGATGCCCTTCTCGCAAACCGAAATAAAGGACAAGTTAGTAACTAGCCTATACTTGCAGTATTTAATCCAAAGTCTTAAACAGAACTGCATCCAGACGCCAGCAAATTAGGAATAGGTGGTGTTCTACTGCAAAAATCACACGATGATACTTTCTGCCCTGTCGCGTATTGCAGTCGGAAGACTTCTCCCGAGGAGAAAAATGTTCATGCCTACGAGCTTGAGACGTTAGGCGTTATGTGCTCCTTAGGCTGACATCAGACGGACTGCATCGCAGCTACCGCGCGCGGTCGATTCATTTAACTGCATGCAGTTGTACGTTCAACTTTGTGCAGTCATGGTATCAACTGCACGCGGTCGGCTGCAGTCGAGTGAAGTCAATATCAACTGTATGCAGTCGTGCCTTCAACTTCGCGCGGTCGGCTACAGTTGTGTATTGTCGCCGCATGCTGTCCGCCGCCGTTCGCATGCAGTTAGTCTGCAGTTAGTCTTGGAGCCGAACGCGTCATCATGATCATTAGTTGGGACAATCCTTTAAAATTGTCACCGATTGTAATGCACTTCGGTCTATTTTCTCAAAGCGAGTTATTATAACTCGTATTGCGAGATGGTGGCTCCTTATGCAGGAGTTCCAATGCACGATCGAGTATCGTCCTGGTGTAAAGATGGCACACGTAGATGCACTATCTCGCAGTTCGATACCGGACTATAAAACCGCGCAAATCTTAGAACATTATCCATCAGTTATGAGTATAAGTAGCGATGACTGGTTGCACACTTTACAGTTGGGTGACACAGAGTTGTGTAGAATTCGACGTGTCTTAGAGTCGCGTTTGGACGTGAGTGGTCTTAAATATATTATGGACATTACCTTATAAAAGACAATAAATTGTATCGGTATTTGAACGAAGATAAAGATAATATTCGCTGGGTATTAATCACAACGACTTCGGACATTTTGGAGTAGAAAAGAACGTATAAAGAGGTCGTTTTGGTTCTCCAAAATGTCAAGATTTGTAAAGAAGTACGTTAATGCGTGTATCGAATGTGCTTATGCCAAGAAAAATAACGTCGTAAAAAGAAGGATATTTACATCCGATTCTTAAAGTTGAAGTTCCGTACCATACATTACACATTGACCACCATGGACCCTTTGTCAGATCGAAACGGTAATAATTACCTACTGGTCATCGTCGACGGGTTCACGAAGTTCGTATTCGCTAGACCGGTACGTAATACAAAGACAGAGCGCTATTAGAGTGTTAGAGGAAAAAGTTAGGAGACAATATTTTCTATACCTTTCGCGTCCCAGATCGTGTTATCAGCGATAGAGATTTTGTCTAGATAAGGCTGTAAAATATGTTCTGAACGCTGTAGCTAGTCCCCGATCCAATGGCCAAGTGGAGAGGCACAACCCTAATTCCCTAACAGCTCAGAATTTAAATCGTGACGAAAAGGAGTGGGAGGTGCGGTTGGAAAAGTGCAATGGGGATTAAATAAAACACGTGAAATAAGCCAAAAGACAACGGGCAAGACACCATCCGAAATGATGATTAAATGAAATTCGTCAAGAAACTTGGGAGCCTAGTGATTTAACGCTTATTCGGGAACAGGCTAAAGTAGGGATATCAATCGGGAGCAAGCAAAACAAAAACAGGTATGATAAGGATAAGCGACCTACTAGAGTTTATCCTTATTCACTTGTTTAATTGTATTAATTATTATTATTTATCATCGGTTAACTCAAAATATCTTATTACGTTTGTGTAACCTTTTTAAAATATTAAACTGGCAACACTAGGCTGAGTAGTTTAGCTAGTCTGTGGATTTATCACTGGTAGGGATGGTGATACGTAACGTGATTATTAAATGGTCTCTCTGTGGATCATTCTGGTGTACGGAGCGCTAGCGAACGGTTGTGAACGAGAGGTAGTTGAAATAAAAAGAATACATGTAGCAATCCTGGGAGTTTTATTACACTACCTTCTATAAAATCAAGTCATAGTAGCAGATTTCATCGATTCACATACCTACTTATTATTTGATGTGTAACTTGATGAATATACTATATAAAGCCGAGTCAAGCCTCCCCCGCAATCATACTCAAAATTTGGTTGCGGCTCTGCCACACTCGTTGCAGTACTGAAACTGTTTTCTTTCGTACAATGGCATATAAATCATCTATATGTGTATCGGCAAACATACCTGAAGCACTGCAAAATCGAGGGAGGCGCAACAAAGTCCTAAGGATATTATTATATTGTATTCTAAGGCCATTGTACGACTTTTTTGTAAAAGTACTCCACAGACCGCAAGTATAAAAACTTTGACAATATGATTTAAATAATGTCAGTTTCACCTTAACACTGCAGCGCTTGAACTTGTGTGCTGCCATATTGCCACGAACCGACAATGCCCTTTTTTCTCTATCAATATCGAGATCATCTTTTAGTTTCTCAGTCAAAATATGATCAAGATACCTGAAATGCGAAACATGATCCAAGGTCACTTCATTTAGAGTTACTGGATGTACATAACTGGGTTTCTTGTTCTTCCCAGTAAATATCATAACTTGGCTTTTTTTAACATTGTACCTTAGACCATGTCTTTCAGCATACTCTTCACAGATACTTAAAAGTTTTCTCAATCCGTTGATTGAGAGGCTCGGCAGCACCATGTCGTCCGCGTAACTAATATCCGGCACAGACATGTGTATTGCTAATCAAATCAAGTGAATTATATATTGATTAAATAATCTAGGCGAAGTTAGGCCACCTTGCCTCACGCCGCAGTTCAACGCATCTCATCAGAGAACACACTGCCCCACTTTACTGTATTTTTCTGATTCGCGTACCAGTAATCAAAAATGCCAATCACCTCCTCCGAGACTCCTACGCCCCTGAGCTTAGACCAAACGTATGATACCAGATCGAAGGCCTTCGACAGGTCCAGAAAACAGGCATACACAGGAGTTTTTCTTTTGACATAATATTGAACACTATGCTTAACAGTGAGAATCGCGCTTTCCGTAGATAAACCCCCTCTGAAACCGAATTGGGCATCATTATTTTTAACCGACTTCAAAAAAGAAGGAGGTTCTCAATTTGGTTGGTATAATTATTATTTTTTTATGTATGTACACCGATTACGCCGAGATTTTTGGACCGATTTCCGTGATTCTTTTTTTGTTCGATGCAGAATAGTTGCCAATTGGTCCCATAAAAATTTGGTTTATTTTGACCCAGTACTTTTTATGTCTTGAGCATTTTTATATATTTCATTACATATTTGTTACTTGGATGACATGATATTATCTACCTCTAAAAACTGTGAAATAAAAACTTTTAAACACAGATAAAGGCGGCAACGAATCACCTAGAAACCTAGTATGTTTCTCTGAATCTAACTTTGCAGGAGATCAAACAATTGGACGATCAACATCCGGAATGGTCTGCTTGCTCTAAGGAGCTTCTATCAGCTGGAGAAGTCAAACCCAAACGAACACATTTTAAGAACAAGAATCTCTATGTACGTGAGTGTGTAACCAACGGAAAAATGGAAGCGAAACAAGTTCCATCCATTGAAAATTTGGCAGATATGCTTACTAAGTCTCATTTTTGTTAGTAAGTGAAAAAATTGGATTGAGAAGAATTTCTAAATAGAATTTTTAAATTCTTAAAGTTCAGAGAGTGTGAAGAGAGTATACCGTGATAACGTTCTCTTAATTTGTTTATAGTTTATTTTTTATTAGCGACGGGGAAACTCTTAGCCTTCATCATACCTGATGTTGCGTATTAATAAGGCTGAAGATGGAAGCGAGCCTCTCCCGAAATCCTCAATCACTGAGGAACTGGCTATCTAATCTTAACTTCTCCAAACTAAACTTAAACTTCTCATTCCAATATCTTGGAGATTTCTTCAGACCATATAGTGAACGTTGCAATTTTGATACTTTGTCATCTTCCTTCATTCCTTTTGGCTTTTCCAGAAACACTTCCTCCTCTATGTTCCCATATAAGAATGCACTTTTGACATCCATCTGTTGAATGTCCATGTTGTATTTACTCGCTATTGCTAATAAAATACGCAGTGTAGGTAGTTTAGCTACTAGGGAATAGATCTTTTTTTTTTATGAACAACGGGGAGACTCTTAGCCTTCATCGTACCTGATGTTAAGTATTGATAAGGCTGAAGATGGAAGCGAGCATCTCCCGGAATCCTCAATAACTAAGGAATGGCTATCTTATCTCTAACTGCCGGAGCACAACAATGCTGAAAACATTGTTGCTATGGCGTCAGAGTTAGATAAGACTTAGATAAAACTTACTACAAGTCCTACCACCAACCAAACCGAATACAATATTATGTACCCCCGCTGGGAATCGAGCCTGGGACCCCTGGGTCTGATACCGGTGGTTGTAGCACTAGACCACAGAGACGGTTATTTTGTCTATAGTTGTTGATTGCTACGGCTACGGTGTGCATGTTATCTCAAAAATCCTTTTTCATTGTTTTTCACAAAATATATTATTAATTATTTCATTGTGTTTTAATATCACTTCAATACAAAAACTTAAAATAATGCTAAAAAAATGTGTTATGTTGTTCTGCCTTTCGAGTTTATTCAATGCTTATGCCAAAATAAAATCCGCCTAACAATATTATGTGTTACGGCAACAAACCTTCTTAGACAATACATTTTCAGTCTGATGTCAACTCTATACTATTCCCACCGTGGAGGTGTTATATTCGCTCTATATAAATATGTCGCGTCCCCCACTTACTACTTTTTCTTTCCTGTCAACTTTTGAACTCAACATTCTATGTAAATAAATCATTTTTCAAACTATATTTACGGGCTTTCAATCTGCACCACTTATATTCCAAAACAATATACTTTTTAAGATTCTCTTCATGATTATTATGCGTAATGATGATAATTACAATCGAAATTATGGATAGTGATGTTTAAAAATTTAAATTACCTAAAATTAGAGAACTACCGCAATCTCATTAGCTCAGTTGACCCTAATCCCAAACATGATAACCACAATATGGTATGGATATATCTCATTCGCCACCACATTTGCGAAGGTCTTCGATAGGGTTATAGGCTAGATACTTATCTCAGTGAATATTTAAAAAAACTTTTTATATAAAAAATTAAAACCGACTTCAAAACACTAAAAAAAGCAAAAAATAAACCTTTTGGAGGCACCGCAATTCTACTTTCACTTTGCGACAATTCTACTTTGCCGTCCTACTAATTTATTTTACTTGCCTTAGCTTGCACCGACTCCAAAAGGTTTATTTTTTGCTTTTTAGTGTTTTGAAGTCGGTTTTAATTTTTTATATAAAAAGTTTTTTTAAATATTCACTGAGATAAGTATCTAGCCTATAACCCTATCGAAGACCTTCGCAAATGTGGTGGCGAATGAGATATATCCATACCATATTGTGGTTATCATGTTTGGGATTAGGGTCAACTGAGCTAATGAGATTGCGGTAGTTCTCTAATTTTAGGTAATTTAAATTTTTAAACATCACTATCCATAATTTCGATTGTAATTATCATCATTACGCATAATAATCATGAAGAGAATCTTAAAAAGTATATTGTTTTGGAATATAAGTGGTGCAGATTGAAAGCCCGTAAATATAGTTTGAAAAATGATTTATTTACATAGAATGTTGAGTTCAAAAGTTGACAGGAAAGAAAAAGTAGTAAGTGGGGGACGCGACATATTTATATAGAGCGAATATAACACCTCCACGGTGGGAATAGTATAGAGTTGACATCAGACTGAAAATGTATTGTCTAAGAAGGTTTGTTGCCGTAACACATAATATTGTTAGGCGGATTTTATTTTGGCATAAGCATTGAATAAACTCGAAAGGCAGAACAACATAACACATTTTTTTAGCATTATTTTAAGTTTTTGTATTGAAGTGATATTAAAACACAATGAAATAATTAATAATATATTTTGTGAAAAACAATGAAAAAGGATTTTTGAGATAACATGCACACCGTAGCCGTAGCAATCAACAACTATAGACAAAATAACCGTCTCTGTGGTCTAGTGCTACAACCACCGGTATCAGACCCAGGGGTCCCAGGCTCGATTCCCAGCGGGGGTACATAATATTGTATTCGGTTTGGTTGGTGGTAGGACTTGTAGTAAGTTTTATCTAAGTCTTATCTAACTCTGACGCCATAGCAACAATGTTTTCAGCATTGTTGTGCTCCGGCAGTTAGAGATAAGATAGCCATTCCTTAGTTATTGAGGATTCCGGGAGATGCTCGCTTCCATCTTCAGCCTTATCAATACTTAACATCAGGTACGATGAAGGCTAAGAGTCTCCCCGTTGTTCATAAAAAAAAAGATCTATTCCCTAGTAGCTAAACTACCTACACTGCGTATTTTATTAGCAATAGCGAGTAAATACAACATGGACATTCAACAGATGGATGTCAAAAGTGCATTCTTATATGGGAACATAGAGGAGGAAGTGTTTCTGGAAAAGCCAAAAGGAATGAAGGAAGATGACAAAGTATCAAAATTGCAACGTTCACTATATGGTCTGAAGAAATCTCCAAGATATTGGAATGAGAAGTTTAAGTTTAGTTTGGAGAAGTTAAGATTAGATAGCCAGTTCCTCAGTGATTGAGGATTTCGGGAGAGGCTCGCTTCCATCTTCAGCCTTATTAATACGCAACATCAGGTATGATGAAGGCTAAGAGTTTCCCCGTCGCTAATAAAAAATAAACTATAAACAAATTAAGAGAACGTTATCACGGTATACTCTCTTCACACTCTCTGAACTTTAAGAATTTAAAAATTCTATTTAGAAATTCTTCTCAATCCAATTTTTTCACTTACTAACAAAAATGAGACTTAGTAAGCATATCTGCCAAATTTTCAATGGATGGAACTTGTTTCGCTTCCATTTTTCCGTTGGTTACACACTCACGTACATAGAGATTCTTGTTCTTAAAATGTGTTCGTTTGGGTTTGACTTCTCCAGCTGATAGAAGCTCCTTAGAGCAAGCAGACCATTCCGGATGTTGATCGTCCAATTGTTTGATCTCCTGCAAAGTTAGATTCAGAGAAACATACTAGGTTTCTAGGTGATTCGTTGCCGCCTTTATCTGTGGTTCCGTTTAGGTAACGGAAGATCCGTCTAGCATAACATCGTTTTCTGTGGTTTCTCGATGCATTGCTAACAGCGTATGCTAAATCGGGTCTTGTACCCACTGCCAAGCCTATTTAGGCTCCAACGGCTTGTCTGTATGGAAAGCCTTAAAGCCACTTGCTCTTCAGCACGTGGGCCACCTCGCCTCTCCGCGCCTTCGCGGCTCTAAATTGCACTTTAGGGGCAGGGCATACAAGACTAGACTACGTGGTCAAAGTCAAAATTTTTTATTCAAATAGACTTATAGATAAGTGTTTTCGAATCGTCCATTTTTTTTTCCTACCAGCCATTCAGGACATCTTTTAACTGATAAGAAGAACGGCCGCAAGAAACTTATCAGCTTTAACAGAAGCAACAACATTTACAAAGGAACATTTCGTTGCCAAACACAAATCTACAATCTTGAAACATATTTAATATAAGAGGTAAATTTTCTTATACTCAGTTATTAGAATATTTTCCTTTTATACAATTACAATAGTCATGTTTTATGTTAGTATCACTTCCATGCATTTTGGTCTTTCAAATAATCATCTACCTTGTAATAACCTTTGCTTAAGAGCGTTTTTTTAACATGTATTTTAAATTTATGCAAAGGCAGCTCAATCACTTGTTGTGGAACTTTATTAAAAAAGGCTATGCCTTTCCCCAAAAACGAGCGACTGCATTTTTCAAGCCGAAATCTTGGAACGGCAAGCTTATTCTTGTTTCTAGTATTAAAATTATGAACATCGCTATGCTTAATAAATAAATCGTGATGTTTCCTTACATATACTATATTATCATAAATGTATTGTCCCGCCAAAGTTAGTATATTTATCTCTTTAAACAATTCTTTAAGAGAATCTCTCTGTCGAAGGTTGTAAATGGCGCGCACAGCTCTTTTTTGAAGTATAAAAACATTTTCTATATTGGCTGCTGAGCCCCACAACAACAGGCCATAGGACATTACACTATGAAAATAACTAAAGTAAACTAGTCTTGCCGTTTCAATATCAGTTAGGAGCCTTATTTTCCATATTGCGAAAGCCGCAGAACTAAGTCTACTCGACAAGGTTTCAATATGTGGATCCCATTGTAGTTTTGAATCTAATGTAATACCAAGAAATTTAGTACTCTCAACTAACTCTACTACATCCCCATTCAAATTGATGTGCATGTCGACCTGCCCTACATTAGGTAATGTGAATTTAACAAATTTCGTTTTGGTACAAATTATTACTGTTGAACCAGTGTGCGACTTGAGAGAGAGCACTATTTACTTCGTCAGAACAATTGTTTATTTATTTATTTGTTATAGGTACACTTACAGATTAAAGTCATTACAAAACTTATAATCTATGCTAAATATATGAGCCAAGACTTTAATCCAATAATAGCGTACACAGCATGCACAATTATTTGAAACTTATGCGAACCAAAACAATAATAAATGGATTACAAAACTAACTTTTCCTTTTTTTTTTTACTTTTAATCTATACAAATTCCTCTTTCAATTTTAAAAATTAAAGATGTATCATCTGCAAATAGTACTGTCTTACATAAATTACTCGCGTAGTTAGGGAGATCGTTAATATATATTAAGAACAGCAGAGGGCCCAATATTGAACCTTGGGGCACGCCCATAATAATGGGGGCTCCAGTAGAAGCAGTATTATTTACAATTACTTTTTGATTTCTATTGTGCAAGTATGACTGCAAAAGGCTAACTGATTTTTTAGAGACACCATAATGTTCTAGCTTCTTTAAAAGTGTAACGTGATCAACGCAATCGAAAGCTTTAGACAGGTCACAAAATATACCAATTACGTCTTGCTTGCCCTCCCAAGCCTCAAAAATATGTTTGAGGAGTGCTATTCCAGCATCTGTAGTATTTTTACCTTTAGAAAAGCCGAACTGATTATTATGAAGGATTTGATTTACTGTTAAATAGTCTAATAATTGAGAGTATATAATTTTTTCAAAAATTTTACTAAGTGCCGGTAAGACTGATATCGGCCTAAAATTTGTGGGGTCACTTTTGTCACCCGATTTAAATAGAGGAATAAGCTTACTATATTTCATTAAATCGGGAAAAGTACCTTCATCTATGCATTGATTATAATGAAAGCTAAATATGGAGCTATTATTTCAATTATAGATTTAATAACGCTGGTTGATATGCCCCATAAATCTTCAGTCTTTTTAATATTTATAGACTTGAAAGCTTTTAAAATGTCTTCACTATTAATATGCTTAAAATTGAAAACTTTATAACACTTATCAACACATGACTCTAAGAGGGCAGCAGCAACGTTCAGACAGGAATTTAAATTACTGGTAGTTTCTAAGGGTACCCGAGAGAAGAAATCTTCAAAAACACGGGCAACCTCAACGTCAGATTCAATTAATTTATTATCTACTTTAAGGGAGAAGGAGTTTACATTATGTTTAGTTTTCCCAGTTGTTTGGTTAATAATATTCCAAGTAGCCTTTATTTTATTATCCGCTAATTTTATTTTATTTGAAAAGAACATCGCCTTAGCAGCTACACTTACTTTCTAAACATTTGAGAATACTTCCTGACATATTCAATAAAATTTGGGTCACAAGAAGTATGCTTTGACGCATAAAGGTCATATAGTTTCCTTCTACTTGTATAAATTCCCGGTGTTGCCCAATCACTAAACTTTACTTTATTCGAATTACCATTGATCACTTTTTGTTTAAACGTTTTACTAAATTCGCCTTCAACCACATGAAATAAATCATTATAAAGGTAATTAGATTCCATAATGGGAACTGGTAAAGACTCAATTTTATTAATCACATTGTTTCTAAATACATCTATGCCCTTTTTAGTTATTGGCCTACATACAATTTTCCGCTTAGGACAGACATGATGGTGCTCTATAGAGGCTAGTTGTCCACTATGGTCAGATTTAATAACATTTATTATAGATTTTTCAGAGACTACACAGTTTGAAAAAATATTGTCTAAGCAGGTGGCAGATGTGGGTGTTATTCGTGTAGGCTCATTAAAGGTATGTGATAAATTATACGATTTAAATAAATTTAAAAATCTGCTTGAGAGCTTTGACAACTTTGGGTCTAAAATGTCAACATGAAAATCCCCACATATGACAACCTTTTTTTTACTTTTACTAGTTATTCTTAAAACTTCCTCCATAGTGGACTCAAACTCTAGGTAATTACTCTGAGGGGGTCTATAAACACATATTACAATTATTTGGTCTAGTTCCACACAAGACAATTCAATTATTCGTTTAATTGAGAGGGATATTATATCTTTGCGCTCTTTGTATTGAAAATTATTATGTAAAATTATAAGAGACCCTCCTCTTATAACAGATTGCCTATTAAATGAACTTACAATACTATAATTATCGATGTTTAAAATTAATTCGTGACATTTTAACCAATGCTCAGTGATACACAACACATCAACATTTTCACAGTTTATAAATAAACTAACTTCTAGATCTTTATCCGAAAAGCCTTGTATATTTTGGTGTACAACTCTTAAACAGTTAGGCTTTCCTGTTGTCAACACTGGGCTAGAGGGCGCCTCTGTTGTCTCTAATGGTAATTTAAATTAACCAAGTCAGTATTGGGATTCAATAGAATCAAATTACTTGGAAAAGATTCCAAGGTTGTATTAGAAATGTCTGAATTTAACTGCTCAATAAAAGCAGAGGTTCTACTAGCCAGATTATTGGCTAATTGTTTAAAATAAAAAGATAGCGAAAGCGCTATTTGTCTCATAAAATAAAAAGGCAGATAATATTTATCCTTGGTCAAGTTTAAATCCTTAAACAATGAATTTATGTCAATCAAATGTAGTTGTTTACTATTATGATAAGCTATTGTACTTAACGTTAAATTTAAATTGTATCTTACTTTATTTTCCAATTGAGAGAAACCTTGACTATAGGGAAATGTAAACATAACTACTTTCCTAACATTTAAGGAGCATATTGAGTTATAGTATGATATTAATAGGTTTTTATTAATATCACCCCTGTCCCCAATCAAAATTACCAAATTTGTCTTGTCATCATAAGACTTCTTAACTATTGATTTCATTAAACTATTTATAGTACATCCAGGCATACAATAGTTAATAACATTTTCCTTACATTGTTTCTGGAACAATTGGCCTAAGTTTTTTCCAATCTCATCACAGAAAATAATTGTTTTAGTGACACTATTTTTAGCAGGGGATTCATTTAAATTATTGAGTAATACATAATCAGAAATATTAGAGACTGAAGTCTCCAACATCTCCGACCGCGCACCACTCAAGGTGCAGCCTGGCTTAATGACTGATTATGGCTTAAATGATTGCTGTCAATCATACAACTACATCTGCATTTCTTACCTAGGGACTCAAATCGGTCGGTATTAAAATTACAAAGGTCGATCATGTCATTTGCAGCCAATTTTTGATAATTTAGCTGCTTGCGGGAGAATTCACTAAAGTTAGTGTTCATTTCCCTAAGTGAAAGTTCCAAATTATCAATTTTGTCACTCAATTCAATACCTACAATTTTACTTTCTTTATTCTTATTACATTTTTCTTTGGTAATCACTTTTAATTGTTCTAACAGTAGTGTACGTTCTTTCTTTAAGTTACCATATTTTTTATAATAGTTTTGTCTTTTGATTAATTTCTGTGCTTTCCTTATGTATTTATTAATTTTAATATATTTTTTTAATTTCTTACCGCTATTAAACTGAAAAATACTATTATTGTTTTGAGATGGTTTACTACCATAGTTAACACATTCCAACGTTGAATTGTCATGTGTTGCAGAACATTGCATTAACTCATTAAAAAGGCTTTGAGAATGCTTTTCTTCTGGTATACATTTAATTTTATTTTCTAAGTTTAGAACTCTCTTTTGAGAAATAGACAAACTTATTTCTAGTTCCGTTATGCGACTCAATGCCTGTTCATGAGTGTCAGAACAAGCCCTAAATGACAGAATAAAGTCTTCCATTTGGTTACACTTGTCCACCACTTCCGCATATTTAACATGAAACTCAAACGGTGTCAGCAATTCGTTTTCGTCACTTAAATCATGTACTTAAGTATTAAGAATTTTATGACAAAAGATCAATATTGGATTTCAATAGTTATGCTAAAGAATTTTAGGGCTACCGGTAGTTACGCCAAAAGAAATTAGGGATTTCATTATTAATGCTTATTAAAATAATGACTAGATAACTATGCCTAATGAATTTATGCCAGAAGATATGCTTTTTGATGATTATGCATTTTGATGAATATGGTTAGTAAGTGTATGCCAAACGTTTTTATGACAAACAATATTATGCGTAAAGAAAGGACGCCGATTGCGGCGGATGTGCTTACTGTTCTGAAACCTTGTATGATTTTAAGTATTTACCTTAAATTGGCCCATACTCCAACTGCATAAGATAAAATAGGCACCAATACCTGTATGTAGATAGTTTTGTTGTTGTCCGTGTCCGGGGATCGAATCCGGGATCCTCGGGACGGGCCAGACAGGTCGTCCGTAACTATGGACTATTATTTTATAGACAATATAAATTCATGGTTTATTTTTTTAGAGTATCTTATTTATTGCTTATATGGATGATCTACAAAGAGTACTTTTAGGACTGAAGAAACAAAAAGCATTATTTTCTGACAGCGGTAGTGCCAGCCTAGTACTTCCTTCCATATGTATTCTTAAAGTAGTTTTGGTTAACATTGGTCTAGCAGTTTCTTTTGTTTTTGTTTTATTTTTCTCTGATTTGGAGCGTAATTTTGGTTTACTGTATCGGTGTTTCTTCTTCAAATACGAAGTATTTTTATTCCTTGGATTACCAACACCTATCTCTTTTATCAACTCTTCGGCCACCTGATTTAATATTGGATTACGCCATCGTGCCTTTTTATTTGGAAGTGTTTTCTGAACTTTCTTTTTCAGTGATTCTGTAAGAACAATGTGATGCCGTTCTGTAAGAAAAATATAATGCCTGAACTAATTTATCACCTCATACGTTAAAAGTTTACATACGTGTTTTATTTTTGATAACACTTTTTATTCTTGTTGTTTTAATAACTGTTGAGCGAGGCGTAGATGAGTTTTGCTGCGTAATAGCTGTGTTCTCTATTCTAGTTTCGTTTACTTTTTCATCTGTAAAAGCAATACATTTTGATTTGGATTACTAAGTAACTTCTAAAAAGGTATTTTTTCAATACCATAGCATGATAATATCTAGATGAAAGATGTGATGCGATGTGAAAGATTCATAAACGCCATAATTGCAGGACAACCGCGCTCATCACTGATAATTAATTAACGCTTATATTAATTTAACCTTGCCAATAGAATAAATAGCTACAGTAATGCGGTGCTACTACATACTATCAATTTTGATGCTTTTTTCCAACATTGCAACATAAAAAACTGTTAATTAATTAACGTTGCAATTTTGCACAGGTGATCACCGGTATAAAGACTATATTTTCCCAAAGGACAATGCCACAATGGCATGGAGGGTTGTTGGTGCCTTTTCTAAAATCAAACGACTCAAACCTTGTTCAATGGATAGAGTATATATGTACAAACAATGAGACAACACATTTCTAAACTGTACCCATCCACTATTTCATTCGGTTTAGCACAACTATTTCATATCTATGAGCCGAAAATAACGATTTTTTTTAATTTTGTCAACCTATACCGATGAAATATTATTATTTACATAATGTATTAAATATTAATACTATTTTAAATAATATTAAGAATATATTTAATAATCACCTCATTAGATTATATGACGGTAGCGAAATGCCGCCGTCCCACCCGAAAAGTAAAATATGATAATTAGCATTATTATATTATTTTTATGCATTATTATCATATAATATATTGTAAAAATGACCGGCCATTCTTATAAGCCAGATAGAATTGTAAAAAAATATGATTTTAGATTTTTCGCATTTTTCAATGCTATTTTGATACTTATGATTTTAAAATAGAAAAAAAAAATCCAATAATTTTTAATTTAAAATTTATCATATGCAAAAATAGAGTTAGTTATCCAGCGTGGTACACCTTAGATATTATAAAGGCGATACAATTAAACTCCATAAAGAATATAAGTCCACTAAGACATTTTTCTTAATGTAGGGCTAAGGTAAAGGAAATGATAACTTTTCCACATGAGCAACATAAATATATGATTTAATTTAATTTAGCTAACGATCCAAAATCTTTTTGGGATTATTTTAGGTCAGAAAAAGGGCTGTGAATCTCAAAACAAAAGAAGGAAATCCTCTGTCTGACTCGGAATGTGCAACGGAATTTGCAAAGTTTTTTTATTTGGTATACGGCAATGAGTCGGCCAAGCTGGACGTGGTGCGGTGCGGAGCAAGTGCCGCTCGTGTCCACGTCGTGCAGGACGCTTTAGTGCGGCTGAAGTTTAAGCGCTCTGCGGGGCCTGATGGCATTCCTGCCTTTATCATAAGGGATTGCCGGGCTGCTCTGGCCGAACCGCTTTTACATTTATTTAATCTGTGTTAAGCGGCATCGCATTTTCCGGATAGCTGGTAAACTACACGTGTGATTCCGATTCGAAAAGGGTTTGGGGGGTCCGAGGTAGAGGAGTTTAGGCCCGTCGTAATTCTAGCGACACCGGCAAAAAATTATGAGGGGGCAGTACAGCGAAGTGTTCAGTCGCAGGTATCAGCCCAGCTTTCTGACGCACAGCACGGGTTTCGTCGGGCTCACAGCACCTCCAGTAATTTACTCTTATATAGTTCCTCATGTGGACGCTGGTATTCAAGTTGACGCCGCCTACTTCGACTACTAAAAGGCGTTCGATGTGAAGCCTGATGTTTACTTTTCGCAGACGATCTCAAATTACTATTAGCGATCAAAGATAGTAGGGATTGTGATCGCTTACAAGAAGACATTAATCGAGTAGTGGAATGGAGTCAGAAAAATAAATTACAGTTTAATATAAACAAATGCTTCGTAACATCTTTTAGCAGAACCCGATCGCCGCCGGTTCACTACGACTACGACATTGATTGCTCAAAAGCTCTAAGGACAGAGACAGTCAAAGATTTGGGCGTGCTACTGAGTAGTGAATTAAGTTTTAAAACTCACCTAACGGAAATATGCAAAAAGGCTTATACACGCTTAGGTTTTATTCTGAGACAATCGGTGGGTTTTACTAATTTAAAAGCAATTTTGGCCCTTTATAATGCTCATATTGGAGTCAGATGGAGTTTAACGCTGCAGTATGGTCTCCACATGAATCGAAATATAAACAGATGATGTAGCACATACAGAACAAGTTTACGAGGTTCTTGTACCTTAAGCTTTATGAAGTTTATCCTTTCTATCCGTTGTTGTATCCAACCTTGTTCGGTTTGGGCATGGTTGGATACAATAAACTGGAAACAAGGAGGGATTTGGCTCTCGCTCTTTATGTAATCACGGTGCTAAGAGGTATTGTCTCCAACCGTACATATTGCAGCAGCTGGGTTTATACGTGCCAAATAAATGAGTGTAGGCGGCGGCGAGCGCGACTGCGAGCAGTCTCCCGCGCCAGGACCGACGTGATAACAAGAACTTTTGCACACGCTGAATGCAGTTGCCAAAAAAAATCATTTATTGACGTGTTCAAAGGGCGAGTTCGAGACAGTAACCTTAAAAGTTTTATGCTATGAATAATATTAACATAACAGGAACTAATTGTATGGTTTTGTTAAACATAAATAATATTTGAAATTGTTAAATTAACAATCAAAAATGAAATTAAAATAAATGAAATGAAATTAATTATAAAAGCACTGATGACATTGTTAATATATGTTATATACTTTTAAAGTTAAATAAAAAAAATATAAGTAATTTATTTTATAAGTGAAATAAATGCTATAAGTATAGTATTAGTAAACGTTGACCACACTATTGAATTAGGGGTTTTCCTTGTAAAATTAGATGTATTTGTGTGTAAATAAATAAATAAATAAAAAATTCAAACCGTAATCTAGAAAATAATAGTGATGAATAGCTGCATTTATCTCGGAATGGAAACGGTTTAGAAATGTGCTGTATCAGTAACTATTGTTACTATAAGTACTATATTCATTTAATAAGGTCTGAATGGTGTGCAGGCATTTTCGAAAAAGCGCCAAAACTAGGCATTGCCCTTTCATAGAAATCGGCCGAACGGCTTTTTCATACATTTGGACGGGATGTCCTTTAAAACTTGCCTCGTTTTTGGGATTCACATTATGTTAGCATAAAATTGGTATTTTTGTACGTAAATTCAAAATAATACCTCGGTTTTGCATTCTTCTGTAGAAAAAAGGCAAATTGCTCATTCTTGCGTTATCTGTAAAATAAAAACGGCTTAGGAAATCCATTATATTAAAACTCGCGAATAATAGTACTGTAGGGTATCTATGTTCAAAAGAGGAGGTATATAATATTACTGCTGTATTGTTTTCAAAGATATTTATTGAAAGTTCTCAGATTTGAGGAACCGAAGCGTGTAACAATTTTTCTTGTTAAACGCTCCGATTCCTACGTTGCCCTATCTGTGGAGGGACCATCCATTGGGGCAAAGTATATACAATTTACATAGATTTAAAAGCTCAGTATGGGTACAGTTTCAAGAAAATCGCTCGAAACTATTATTTTGTCGGTCGTACGATCAAGCGCTGATAATCGTTGTTACCCAAATTAAATTCCTTTTTTCTACATTTGCCTGCTCGCGTAAATAATATCAAAATCTTTATAAATATAATCTTATGCATTCGTAACTTTATCAGTTATGTTAAAAATATCAAAGAAAAATGGGAAACAGCCCCCGCCCTTGTAGCTCTTTGTCGTATACCAAATGAAAGATCGCAAAAAATACATAATTGTATTGTAAATGTGTAAGTTATAGAGGGAAAAAAATAATTACCCTTAAAGATATAAAAAAAAAAATATTCATCGACGGCACGATAACTATTTTGATGTCGTATCAACTGACGTAAAGCTCCGTAATTATACCTAAGCGTCAAATCGGACGGGCTAAAACACATCGGGAATAAGCACAAACAGTCAAAACGTGTTATCTTACATTCTTAGATCAGGTTCCGAACTAATAATATGTCCGTAGGTGATACAGAGTAAGAAATGCCCCGTATCTTATGCGGTAACCGCGGATTTCGTGCTTAGAGAGTAGACCTCCAGGTTCCTTAGGAAAGGTTTTCATTTTATACTTGAATAAATATATTTTAACGTATCTACTTTTGCTGGAAGTGAAGACAATCCCAATCACTATAAATTTACAAAGCCTGACAGGACGCAGCAACGCCGTATCCTTGGATACCCTTGTTGCCCAGCGGCGGCAATTCTCGGCGTTTAATTTTGTTAAGGTTTAAGTGTCATCAAGTGTCAGATGGCAACATCAAGAGTTCGGCAAAATTGCTATTCACTTGCTGTAGACATCAGGCTATAGACTCCCCCGATACGCTGACTCCGCTGAAAGACAAACACCCGTTATCCTTACCAACATCACAACGTCCTGGCCCTTGCGCACAGGCAGCAGTTGATGAGGAGGCTACTTTGCACGGAATTAACTCCTTCCCGAACGGTTCTGCCGGCAGGCTAGATGGTCTCACACCACAACATCTCAAAGACCGTACAGGCCCCTTTGTTGGTGTTGAGGGGAATAGACTAGTAAGCAATCTCACCGCCCTAATTAATGTAATGCTTTTAGGTAAGCTGCCCGCAGACATTACGCCCGTGATTTATGGGGCTAACCTGATAGCATTGACTAAGAAGGATGGTGGGAACCGCCCAATCGCCGTCGCCTTTTCCAATTTTTTTATTAAAGTCTTCATAAAATTAATTGGAAAACGTACTCATTCTAAAAGAGCGTAAGTCCAGAGCAAGGATTTCAGGCGGATATACCTTTGTTTTTTTTTAAATACACTCTGACGTTGTCAAGTCATCGTGACGTTGATGACGTTTTGTACCTAGTTGGATTCTTGCTCGAGGTTGTTTTCGATTTGAGGTACCTTGATAAAAATGAGAACATGTCAATTGAATTACGACTGTTTAACGGTCGGGTGGATTCTAGGGGCAATCCCGTAAAATTCAAACTGATATAACAATAAACGAGGATGAGAAGTTTCAGGACCTAATAAAGACCACGGAGCCAGGTACGGCAGTTCACGATCTACTAGTTTCCCACCAGGTGGAGCTAACTACCTCTCCGCTATTGAACAACTAGAATAATGTTCCATTCTTTTGTAGATTCTGACATTTTCTGTGCCAAGCCAGGCAAACGTTACGAAGTCATAAGTCTTTACTACACTTTTTGTCGCAATTATGGAGTTGACATGGTGTATCCATCTATCAGACCTGGACAATCTGTTAATGACGATCAAGTCAAAAACATAAAAGTCATTAAATACCTTTAGACCCAGAAGGACAACTTCCCAAAACGTCCACTTACCAAAATGACCACTACCCAAAATATACACTTCCCAAAACGTCTACTTTCCAAAACGTCAACTTAGACCGTCTTGTTGTAAAGTTTACGGAACCACTATGTCTGAGTACTCTTGATAAGTTTTTTTTATTGACCAACGTGGATACTATTAGCCTTCCTCATACCTGATATTAAGTATTGTTAGGGCTGAATATGGAAGCGGGTTCCTCAACCACTGAGAAACTGGCTTTTTTTGTCTCTAATTGCCGGAACAGAACAATGTTGAGAACATTGTTGTTATAGCGTCAGACTTAGATTAAATAAATAAACAAAACTTTATTTAACAACAAATAATAACATTGTAGAACTATTATTATTATCATCGAGTGAGGATTAGTGGCCACCTCTGGTGTCAGAGTTTATCAAGCCGCCTGGCCTCTGACCTGGCTTAACGACTGTAATCAAATGACAACAGCCCGGACCGACGGTTTAACGTGCCCTCCGTTGTAGAACTAAAACAATAGGTACTCATTATTGAGAAAAGTCACAATTACAACGTTAACAATTCAGGTCCCCAACTCCTAAACTAGAACTTATCCTGTATCTTAACCTGGAGTTGGTGATTCCTCCAAAAGCAAAACATAATATTCTCAAAAACAAACTGGCTGCTTAATATAGTTCGCAGTCTATTGCACATATAATTTGATAAATGCGTGTGTGTGTGTATATGTGTGTGTGTGTAAGTGTAAGTGTGTGTGTGTACATAATCTAATTAAATTTTCAGTCTCATCATAATTTAAAGAAAGAAGCAAATCTTGAACATCGGTTTTTAGCTTGTTAGTGAATGTTAATACTTTGTTAGTGAATATATCGGTCTTATTTTATGAACCCTGTTATATAAATTTGCACTGAGAGCAGTGTATTGATATTTAGCCCAGGATGTTCGGCATTTAACCTGGGGACAAATAAGAGCGCCATGACTCTTAGCTGTAATCACTTGGTCCAGAGGCAAGCAAGAATGTTTCCACAGGAGCATTCGACGGATAGCTAGCTGCCTAACCGTGAGAACCTCGTATTCCGCATATAGTTTGAGAGTACAGTAGTTTCTGGGCTTCTTCTTCTTCTTCTTCATCCAATACGGGCGGTTTCCGCAACTCGACGACTTTTTGCGCCTATTTTGCGTCCGGAGGGTGTCGGGCCGGATCACTCTAGCCATCCCAGCTCAACCAGGAATGCTCCCAGTGCCTTCCCGTCAGACGGCTTCCCGGAGACTGCCTGGTGAGCAGAGGTACTTCCCCGGTAAGGGGCTACTCCGTCACAGTCCAGCAGGACGTGAGCAGCTGTCTCTTCTTCCTCCATGCAACCTCTGCATAGTGGGCTGTCAGTGACACCTAAATTGAAAAGGTGCTTGTTAAAGTTGCCGTGGCCAGTGATGGCCCCTGTTATTAAACGTAACAGCGGTCTACTGAGTTTAAGGAGAGCTCTGGAGAGACGAGCATCCGCGCGCGGTAGTGCTAATTTAGCTTGTCTGCACGTCTCCAGTGAGTCCCAGTAGTTTTGATGCAAGTTAGCTGTGTGCTCACGGATCTTACCATCATACCAGCTAGCCGGGATGGGAGCAAAAGGTTCTGGTCCAAGAGGGGTAGAATCTGAACCCCGCCTCGCTAACTCATCTGCCATATCATTACCTCTTGTGTCGCAGTTTCTGGGCTTACAATGCATCACCTTGAGTATTGCTCGCTGAGCACGTTCCAACTTAAGAAGATGAGGTTAGTCAGTGCCACCCCACACAGAGTAGCAATATGATAAGACGGATTGACATAATCCGAAATAGATCATGAAAAGGGTATTCCTGTCAGCCGAGTGACGTAGATTTTCAAAAATATATTTTAGTTTTCGAACTCTCATTGTGAGGAAATCGGTCTGGGCGTGCCAAATAAGCCGATCGTCGAGATGGACACCAAGATACCTTAAACTTGTTACTGATTTAAGTGGCTTACAGAGACATGCGTCAAGATTGGCACACATAGTCATGGATTTTAATGTCAGGCCAATAACTGGAACTAACTGGAACTAGAGAATGTGAAATTCTCAAATTTATCATTGACAGGCCATCAAAACCGGTATTAACCGGTTGAGGATTTGTGTTTTTTCCAAATTCAAAGTTAGCAAATTGGTAGATAACCAATCCTGACACTAGCCAGAGCGATTTATGCATGGTGCCTGGCGGAGTTCCAGTTATCACCATAGATCAGCAGGGCTGTATCGTCCGCATAAGTTAAGATGGTGCAGTTTTCAAGTGACAGGCGGCATAGCTGGTCTATGTATACGAAAAACAGCGTTGGGCCAAGAATACTGCCCTGGGGTACGCTGTGACAAACGGCGGCCTCCTCACTCACCAAGTTACCAATTTTGACATATTGCGTACGATCAGTAAGGTAGCTGTGAAATATACTCAGGCTAGGACCTCAAATTCCAATTGCTTCAAGTTTCGCCAAAATAATGGGGATAGAGATTGTGTCGAATGCCTTTGTCAGGTCCAAAAAGACACCATAATACCTTTTTTATTATCCACCTGTGAAACCAGTGCCTCAACTAAATTCGAGACCGCATCCTCAGTGGAAATACCACTCCGAAAGCCGTATTCGTTATCCGACAGTAAGTGGTATTTATTAAGGTAATTAACTAGTGCAGCATTAAGGTATCTCTCTATAATCTTCGAGAGAGCTGAAAGGTGGAAATTGGTCTATAGTTAGATACGCAGTCTCTACTACCCGGCTTGTAAATCGGATGAACAACTTTCTTAAAAGAGAGAGGGAAAATTCCTTTTTTGATGCAAAGGTTTAGGATATGTGTCAGAGGTGCGGCTAGAACTAGAGAGGACTGCTTTAGTATTCGTGGTGATATTTCATCCCATCCAGTTGAGCTGTCACTTCGAAGGTCAAGTATCAGTCTTAATACCTCTTCGTCGGTGATCGGAAGGATGACGATAGAGTTACAAGGAGTGTTGGTATCGGTAGTGTAATTATCCTGTGGCAATGAAGGAGGAGATGTTGATTGAGCCAAGTTACTGCCAATAATGACAAAATATTCATTGACCGAATTTATAGATGAGTGAGGGTCAGACGCTATACTGAAAAGTTCATCTGGTGGTTTCTTTACCTGGTTTAAATTTGTTATTGTATTAATAACATTCCAAAGTTCTTTAGGGTTATTTTTGGCCTTGTCGACACCTTGAATCAGCTTTACCACCACCCCTATCGGCCAAAGCAAACGTTTCTCCTCCGTTTCTACCAAAACAACGTCACCTTTCCTCAAAACGGTTGCACCTTTGATAGACCCCCGTCGTTGCATTAGCAACCCTAAGTATTCTCTACTGACCTTTCTCATCAATTTCATCAAGATCATCGACCCCATTCGACGGTAGATCATGCAGAAAATGTTCCGGTGTGAGAGGACTCAAAGAATCATCATCAGCGATATATGTGAGGGGACGACTGTTAAATGTAGCCTCACAGTTAATTAAAACCGTTTCTAATTCGACGACGGTCAAGGCTGCTTTCTCTAATACTCTTCGAAGTAGTTGCTTGAGTCAACCGATCAGCCGCTCCCAGAACCCTCCCCACCAGGGTGCACTAGGGACATTGAACTTCCACTCAATTTTTTCGAGATTGAATTGTTCCTGCAAATATTCCCAGTCCAAACTTCGAAGTAAGTTGCTCGCACCTAGTGATGTGCCGTTCCCGGGAATATTGGAAACATTGGGAATATTCCCAGAAGCGTTCCCGGCAATATTCCCAAAAGCGGAAACTTAGGGGAAAATTGCTTGTGTTGTATTAAAGTATTTTTTTGTTGTATGCTAACCATTCTTTTGGCAATATTACAAGGCTTAATGAATATGCCAAAGGTTAATTATCACTTATGGCGAAAATTTCCAATTTTCCTGGGAATATTCCCAGTAAATTTCCAATGTTTACGGGAATATTTCCAATACCCATATAGTTAATTATAGTAAACCTGTAAGCGATCCAATTCTATACATTGAAAAGAACTAATAGAAAAAAATACCTCCCACCAGGGTCTTCTTAAACGAAACAGCTACCAAAAACATAGTTTTTAGCTTTTTGTCTGTCTGTCTGTCTGTTGTCCGCGTTTCACGCAAAAACTACCGAACCGATTTTAATGAAACTTTTTTTGTTATACAGCTATTGGTCGTCGCCAACATATAGGCTATAATTTATTTTGAAGATCGCAATATCTGATGTGGAACCATAGCAGTCCAGTCAAACTATGAGAGATATACAAATACGGTCTTAAGGAAAATTGTCAAGCGTGATGAGCATTTTCTATTGACGTACAAAGTTTGAAGATCTGGTACACCTGATGTGGAACCCTAGCAGCCAAGTTAAACTATATGAGATACAAACATAGCGTCTTAAGAAAAGTTGTTTAACGTAATGAACATTTTCTATTGACGGAAAAATATCGAAGGTCTGGGACACCTGATGTGGAACCCTAGCAGCCCAGCTAAACTATAACAGATACAAATATAGTATCTTAAGAGACATTGTTCAGCGTAATATGTATTTTCTTTTGACATACAATCTATACTAATATTATAAATGTGAAAGTGTGTTTGTTTGTATGTCCGTCTTTCACGTGAAAACGGAGCAACGGATTGACGTGTTTTGTAGTATGTGGGTAGTTTACGAGCTAGATAGTGACATAGGCTAATTTTAATCCCGGAAAAATATCACTTTCCCTCGGGCGAAACTTTTTAGCATAATATAAATATAAATATATAAAATAGCATAATTGCTGTATGCAGGCAGGCGTGCAGCATGCAAGCAGGCATGCAGCATGCAAGCAGGCAAGCAGCATGCAAGCAGGCAAGCAGCATGCAAGCAAACAAGCAGCATGCAAGCAGGCTCTGGCGGTCCCACGCGAGCTTATCGTCGCAGATGGTTTTCAGTCACCACCTGTTCCTCAGATCGCGGGCCGCCTCGCCCCTCCGCGCCTACGCGGGCTTAAATTACACTCTAGGGGCCCTAGCATGCCCTAGCATACAAGACTGCGTGGCTATTATGCAAATAAATTGAAAAAGTGTTTTTTTTTAATAAGTAAAAACAATTGTTTCTGGCGCTTTGCCAGCCGCTGCCGCGGCACGCTCGCTTCGCTCGCTCGGCTCGCGCGGCGTTTTGGTCACAGTTCTAACCTAACCTAACCTGAAACGTCTGTTACAGTTTCTTGCTGCAGACCCCCGTCCCCCTTCTCCGTTTTTTTCCAATTTTATTGAGAGGTAAACAAATATATGTCCGTCGGATTCCTCCTTAGTATCTCCGGGGGTGTCAAAGGGGGGTCGAAAATTTTGTTAGATTTTAGCTACGACGCACCGTTTTCGAGATATTCGCATTTTTATAACCTATAATATGCCAAATAAAATTGGGTTTTTCTATAGTTATAGCAAATAAAAATATGCTAAGGGATTTTGGGACTGCGTAATATTAGGCCAAATGAAATTAGGGATTTCATTTATTATGCTTCATAATAATATGCCTTTAGACAGTTATGCTACTTAAAATTTATGCGAAGGAAAAAATATGTGACATTAATGTAATGCTATTTGATGATTATGCCAATTGATGTATGACAAACGACTTTAGGACAATCGACATTATGCGAAAAGTTCCGCCCCCGCCGAAAATCACTATTCCACGCAGACGAAGTCGCGGGCAAAGCTAGTAGTTATTTTTATATTTGTATACAATTTTTCAAAATGAACATATATCATTTGTTTGTTCGTGAACAGTTTGCAGAAAGTAATCAAAAATTTTACGTTTTGGTCTCATTATGACTAACACAGCTAGCACAGCACACTCGACAATCAAAGCGGCAAAACTAGAGGAAAGGGGAGGGGGCGGCGCGGCGGGACCCTCCCCTCGCGGCTCAAGCAAGCGCATGCACATACTTGTTGTTGCGTAACCGTGGGATTAAGAAGAAAATATAAATAGCACAGAATTTTTACCATACTTGAAAATATATTATTTTGGAAACTTTGGGAAAGTTTCCGGGAATATTGGGAATATTCCCGTAAGTTTACAACGAGTAAATTACTTGGAAATGGGAATATTCCCAGCGGCACATCGCTACTCGCACCTAAGAAATTCGTTCCGTTATCAGAATAGACAACGCAAACTCTACCTCTTCTACCTATAAAACGTCGAAAGGCCATCAAAAAAAATTCCGTGGATAAGCCCAAAGTAAGCTCAAGGTGAACTGCTCTGAAAACAGCACAAGTAAACAAAACGATTCAGCACTTCTCGCCGGACTTCAAATAGAGTGGTCGTGCAAGATCTACACCTACTACTTCGAAAATCTTACCAGTCCTAGCTCTATTGTCGGGTAGAGGCGCTACTGGTGCTTGTGCGGCTTTGCTTGTGAACCGTTTACAAACGTTACAACTAGCGATTACACCTTTCACGTTGCGACGAGCTCTTGTCACCCAATAAAATTCTCGTAGCTTGCTAATAACTATGGTAACCCCAGCGTGTTGCAACTTACAGTGGTTTTGATAGAAGAGTCTTGCACAATGATGTGGTTTCCGGGAATAAAAATAGGGTACTTAAAACTATCAGGCTCATCTCCTAATAATAAACGAGATTTAACATGAATCAAGCCATCGTCTAATATTATTGTTTCTAATCCTGAAACTGGAGAAGATATGGTAGCATCGTAGTGCTCCAACTCGATTAGTTTCAACAAAGCCCTCTCTGCGTACTGATGCTCTTCGTAAGACAAATTAGAACGACGAATATTATCACGATGTTTGCAATTATAAACAAATCTCAGAATACAGGCTACACATTTGATTATCTTAGAATATTTACTGAAGTACAGAAATCTGTCACTAAAATATTCCCAAGCTGTACTGACTGCAACATCAGCACTAACCTCCGCGCTAACATCTTCGTCGTAAACAATAACGCCTGATTTAGGCCAGTCGGCTGGATCGCGGTACAGCCAGTCAGGCCCTGTCCACCATCCCGATCTGCATAACTTATTTGGTGAACATCCGCGCGACGGTAAGTCTGCCGGATTAAGGGAGCCAGCTACATGGTACCACTGGTTCTTTTGTGTAACACTACGGATCTCGCGGACACGATTATTAACAAAAACCGTCCAATTATTATAATTTTGTACCCAAGTTAGAACGACCGCTGAGTCAGTCCAAAAATAAGACTCAACCCCAAACAAATTCAAAGCGTGGACAACCTGTTGGTATAGTCTAACTCCTATGACTGTAGCTAACAGTTCCAACCTCGGTATCGTAATATCCTTTAGCGGAGCTACTCGAGACTTAGCGACCACCGATCTAACTGTCACTTCGCCATTATACTCTGATCGCAAAAATACACAAGCTGCGTACGCCGATTTGCTTGCATCGCAAAATGTATGCAGCGATAGGTTACAAGTGTTTACATTTACTTGAGTCAAACGACGCGGAATATCTATGCACCGTAATGCGTCTACTTCCCGACACCATAACAAAAATTCAGATGTTATATCGCTCGGTAAATAATCATCCCAATCTGACTAGATTCCAACACCTTTGTAATAAAATCTTAGGAATAATAGTTGTTGGACTGGTATATCCAATTGGATCAAAAATACGCTGAGCAGCTGAAAGTAGACTTCGCTTGGTAATTACTTCACCCACGTCTCTACACTCGGAAGAAATATTAAAAACATCCCTCTTATTATTCCACATTAAACCTAACACTGACTGTGTCTCCTCTACTTCACAACGACCGTGAACCCATCCGCGTAAATAAGAACAAGCTTCCTTCATCAAAGCCGTAGAACAATCTATAAAATCTTTACGTTCTGCGTCTGAACCTACACCATATACACAATTATTAACGTAAAATGAAGATTTCAGCTGTTGTGCAATATCCTGCCTGTCATCATGAATATTGTCAAGGTGATAGTTTATTGTCGCTGCCAAAAAAAAGGACTACACGTTACCCCGAAGACAACTCTTTTGTGACGATAGGTTACTAACGTTTTATACTCATTGATGTCACTCCACAACAAAAATTTCAGATACTGCCTATCTTTCTCTACGATCGATATTTGAAGAAAGGCTTTACGAATGTCAGCGGTGACTCCTATGCTATTTTTACGGAAGACCATCAACAATTTGAGGATGATTTCTAATAGATGAGTTCCCTTTTCTAAACTAGAATTAAGCGATTGATTTCCTTGCATTTTCGCAGATGCATCAAACACCGGTCTAACTGGAGAAGTCGCGCTTGACTCCTTTATAACCTCATGATGGTAAAAAATAAAATTTTAACATTTTATAATCACCCGACACAAAAAAAACTTCAAAAAAATAAAGTGTCGGGAGGTTTTTAAAATGTTAAAATTTTATTTTTATTTCGTCCTTTTTAAAAAAGCAAGATGGTACCTGGGCAAAAAGTGACAAGGATAAAGCTGAAATATTTGCGTATCATCTATCAGAAGTATTCACTCCAAACAACGACTGCGGTTCCACAAAGTTAGATGAAGTTACGAATTTACTTACCCAAACACACCAAATGGACCTCCCCATTGAGAAGATTTCTAAAAAGGAAGTAATTCAAGCCATTAAGAAACTCGATGTTCACAAAGCTCCAGGATACGACCTGATAACAGCTAAAATCCTAAAAGAGTTGCCAGACATTGGATATAAATATCTCACACAATTGTTCAATGCATGCCTTTGGAGAAATTTTATTCCACCACAGTGGAAGGTGGCAGAAATTATTCTAATTCCTAAACCTGGCAAAGACGGTACTGATGTTAAATCCTACCGCCCAATCAGTCTGCTCCCGACGACGTCTAAACTTCTGGAGATCCTGTTTTTAAACCGTTTGGCTCCGGTTATTGCGGAAGCCAATTTAATCCCAGAACATCAATTTGGCTTCAGACCTTCCCACAGTACGATAGAACAGGTGCACAGAATCGTAGAAAAAATTAATGACACATTTGAAAAAAAAATGTGGTGTTCTGCTGCCTTCCTTGATATCTCACAGGCCTTTGATCGTGTCTGGCATAATGGACTTCTATTTAAAATCCTGAAGAACCTACCATTAAATTATTATCTTTTTATTAACTTCATGACAGACATTTCTACGTCAGACATGGTGACAGTGTCACAAAACTACACGAAATAAAGGCCGGGGTCCCACAGGGAAGTGTACTGGGCCCAATGCTCTATCTGATTTACACATCCGATCTACCGAACACAGAACACGTCTTGACGGGGACATATGCCGACGATACGGCGGTGTTGGCAGTCGACAAAACAGCAACTGGAGCATCAGCCAAGCTACAAAGAAACCTGGACGAGCTGTCTCGCTGGTTGAAGGACTGGAGAATAAAAGCCAACGAAACTAAATCAGTCCACGTAACATTTAGTTTGCGACGAGACTCATGTCCCGAAGTCGAGCTGAATAGAATTAAAATACCTCAATCTGACGACGTACGATACTTGGGCATATACCTGGATCGTAGACTAACGTGGAGAAAACACATCCAAACAAAAAAAAAAGAGAGTGGTTTTAGGGTTAGTTAAACAAGACATTGCTTCTGCGTTGTTGTCCGATTTGGTGTCTTCTGACTTCTGTGATCGTATGGCTTCCAAACGTGGACACATAATGCCAAAGTGTCGCCGCTCACAAATCATGCATTTCGGAAAGCTGCGACAGGTTTTAGCGCCGAGACCAACTCTAAAACAAATGAAACAAGCCCTTTTTTCTTTCAGAAGCTCCCGTCTTTTTTCGAGTGCTAATTTTGCCAGCTTACTACACTCCACCAAAGAATGTCCCTTCTGACAGAATAAGCACTCTAATAACTTAGGACCTCCTTCCTCTCGTGCTTTAGGGTTTGCTACTACAAAGGCGGCTGTACGCTGCTTCGACGTAGAGGCTTGGCCATCAAATCCTTCTTTTGCAGCAGAGATGCGTTCTTCACTCTCGACTTCTGCCTTGATGTAACCTAATAACTGTGTTAGATCTGGTCGATTGCTTTTGTCACGACTTCACTCCCATGCCTTGAGAATATCTATTGGGATTGCAGACTCAACGATAGGTAGTACATGGCCGCATACTTGTCAGTAGTGACTCCGAGGGATTACAAAGCGTGAAGATGTGAAGATATGTGTGTATAGATCCATACCATCCATGATAGTGTGCATACAAATCAATCAAGGATCCATGCTCTTTTGGATGTACTATTAACTTTAAAAGATCTCTAATGTAAGTTTCTATTAGTAGATCGTCCCTTGCAAATCTTTCCTTAAATTCATTGAAGACACGGCTGTAACTTTCACCGCAGGGCGGAAAACTCTCTAAGTACTGCCTCGCCTTAGAGTATGGCTCCGTGCACTGTAGCAAATATCTGAATTTAACGAAGTCGTCGATACGGTTGTCTTCATGGATTCTTTTATACTGACCCCAAAAGGTAATCCACTTCATGGGTTGACCGTTAAATTTCATCAACTCTAATACAGGCAGCTTAAAGGTCCGAATATTACCGAATAATACCGTAACTATTGATTTCCCAGGTATGGTTCCTTTAAGGGTCAATTTACACCCAGTATAAGTATGTACGTTTACATCATGTTTTCTTGAAAATGTTTCGTCAGTGGAAGCGGGGGTCACGTTATTCGAAATTTTATACTTTCTGAATTAAGTACATCGATATTTTGAACTTCGAATTTTGTATGACAGTCAATATTATGACATTATTAACTCGGGTAGAAAAACATATTTTCATTTATATTTGGCATACACCTGTATTCCACACGACCAATCCGGTAGTTTTAGTACGCGACCAGGGTTAAGACTGTCTTCGAACAATTCTGGTAACAGATAATATCGTTTAAATAAAATTGTTAGACATGCAATAAAAATAATGTAAAGCTATTTACGGATCATCCGATATTCCATGGACCTATTTAACTGTTGGGTCATAACTTTTGCAACATTTAACTACACAAATTCGGCATTTATATGAAATGATAGCTAACGCCTTTTAACTTTTAGTAATATTTAGGTCAATGCATACTACCAACCAGACAGAATAGAATATGGTACATATACCCACTCGGAATTGAAACAGCACCTCTGCGTAGAAGAAGGCAGCCTACGCCAGACAGGTCGTCAAGTTATAAAAAGCAATCTGTCGCTTTGAGTTTGTCAGTTCGGTGGCTGGTTATTACATTGGTGAAATATGTCAAATTTGTATGGTTATGTACTCTCTTACCTTGTCCCTTTCAGCGTACGCACGCCTCTGGCGGCGAGTATTGTATTGTCAGTTTTTTCCCTATGTCCCTAAGTCGAATTGCTCTAAGCTACGAGAGTACCTATTAAAAGATGAAGTTGTTTAAAAGAAGTTTGTGTTAGTAGATGGTATAAAGAGGAAAGTGCTGTCCACTCAGGGGCGTGCATTCCATATAGGCAATTAGGCAGTGCCTACCTCATTCAAAACCTAAATAAATATACAATAAGTGTTAAAGTTATTTTATTTTAGTTTAAACTTCTATTCAACACCCACTAAGATATTCCTTACGCTAAATACTGAATACCTACCGATAGGCAGTCTCGAAATTGCCTACTCGGAACAAGCAGCGTTTCATACAAGAATACAACATATTTAGAAAAAGTATTGCTCAAGTATAAACCGCCCATGGCAAGAAGGGCGCTGTTTGTACGTGTAACGTTCTAGCTTAAACTTCCGGAATATATCAGTATAAAGTAAGCATGCCTACCTGACGAATAAATTTGGTCGCGAATTATTTTGTTGAGGAGTTATTTTAAAACTATCATATTTCCTAAGATATTCATTAAAATTTAATGATGTAAAGGACAATTTTGTTCAAAATTAAATACTTGTGATGATTAACGTATTTATTTAGATAAGGATTAATATCATGTTTATGAAAACAGCTTCTCAAATAATACATTAGTTTAGAACAAATTTTATCTGAAAAATAGTTATAGTGAGTTAACCATTAAACATAGACATATGCTGTCGCGGACTTTTTTTTAGAACTTTTGATGGGGAATAATTTCGTCATACATGATTTTTACATAACTTTAACCGTTTACACACCGTCCGCAGCGGAAGCTCCCAAAACGAATATTTTTTTCCCGTTTCTGTAACGTTTTACATTAGTGCTCTGCTTTTATTAATCGTAACGTGATTTTAAATATCTTATTACCTTCCGAGATAAATGGACTATCCAACACAAAAATATTTTTTCAATTCGAACTAGTAGTTCCGGAGATTAGCGTGCTCAAACAATCAAACTCGTCAGCATTTTAATATTCCTACTAAATATTACGAACCTTATCATTTATGACTAGCGGCCGCTCTCGGTTTCACTCGCCGCGTGGTTGCCGTCACCGTGGGAATATCAGGATAATTATAAATATTTGCACACAATGTGCTTTTCTGATATATAAGCTACATTGCTGTAAAGTTTCATCTTAATCAGTTCAGTAGTTTTTGAGTGAAATAGGAACAAACATTCCTCCATCCAAATATCCTCACAAACTTTCAAACTTATAATATTCGGTAGCAGGATAGGATAAGTGCAAAGTTACTAGTTAGATCTACAGTGCCTACTACGCTGGAAAACCAATGCACGCCCCTGTCCACTTCTATGTCTATAGATAGGTAAATAATAAGAAAAATATCCAAGACAATGTCAATTGCGTGTCATGTTAATAATACTAAAGAGATTTGTTTCGTTGCACTTAGAGTATTATTATTAAAATGGACTTAACTATTATCAAGTCCCAAAAAGGAAGGGACTGTTCATTGCTGAATGGTCATCGTTACCACTTGATTAAATCGAATCAGAATGGGACGTCTATGTGGAGATGCGAAAACAGGTAATCGTGCACTGCAACCATGCCCCTTGACCAAGGCCGAACAAAGTTTTTAAAGAAAAAGAGACATGCATGTTTTTTTTTTTATGATTTTGTAATTTTTGCATTTTTCAATGCTATTTTTATACTTATGGTAAATTTTAAATAGAAAAATATTGGAAAAAATTAACTCGGCCACAAGTGAATTCTCAGGCTGGAATCGAACCAGCGACCTTTGGAAATCCGGTCCAATGCTCTAACCGCTGAGCTACCGAGACTTGCGAACCACCGTCGAAATTCTCCAATACTTTTATATTTTTAATACGCTGTAGGCCAGCGTTGTTACATCAATGCTAGGATAGCATTGATGTAACAACGCTGGCTGTTACATCAATGCTAGAATTCTAATTAAAATTAATTTCTATTTAAAATTTACCATAAGACATGCATGTGCTGAAAACAGTGCTCGAAATGAAAAACTAAAGATAATTATTATATGTTAACATGTTTGTGATAGTATAGAGCCTGATCAGAAAATTTACGAGAACAATTTAGATAATGAAGAGTATAACAATTGGATACCATCATTTTCTGGTGTAAAAAGCTCATTGTACCGGGAACGCGCAAAATATCTCAACGTAAACAATTTGATATATGATAAATTAGAAGATGTAGTAGTACCCGAAGCCTTTGCACATAAGTTTCTTGTGTGTCATAGTGGAACTCTTATGTGTTCCACTCTGACTTCTTATGAAGATATTAATATTTTGTTCTCCTCTAGCGAAAAAATACATAAGAAATAATAATCGCGGCTCATTATATGGCGATAGCACTTTTAGGTGTAGTCCTTCGCCGTCCTTCGCCGTCAATTATACAGCATTCACATGGACGTCAAATCTAACAAAAGTATCTCAAACATTATTGATTGATTGACATGATGGCGCTAGTAAAAATAAAACTTTGCAAAATCTTTCAAACCTGCCAACCCATGAGCCATCCTATTCTCTTAATCAATTTGCAGATTGTGATGTAAGGAGGGCTATTCTGTCTATCAACTCCAGTGCTGTAGGTGCTGATTCAATCAGTCGTAAAATGATCCTACCTATTCTTGACTTCCTTTTTTCCTACAGTTACCCATATCCTTAACACATCCATTTCCACTGGAACTTTTCCCTCATCCTGGAAACCAACTAGGTTTTCTGACTTTCGCCCAATTTCAATTCTTCCCTTCCTCTCGAAAGTCCTCGAGAAACTTGTTCATCGTCAGCTTTCTGATTTCCTTAATATAAATCACCTTCTTAATCCTCTTCAGTCTGGCTTTCGCAAAGGCCACAGCACATCTACAGCACTTGTTAGGATTACGGATGATATACGCCTTAGTATGGAAAATCGTCAGCTTACGGTAATGACATTACTCGACTTCAGTAATGCGTTTAACTCCGTGGACTTTGATATCCTACTTGGTGTTTTACGCTCTCTGAACATATCTCCAGCTGCAATTGATTGGTTTCAAAGTTACCTGCTAGGGCGACGGCAGCGTATTTGCACCGGAGATTCCTACTCCGGGTGGTGCGATATCAACGCCGGTGTCCCTCAGGGTGGCGTCCTACCTTCACTTCTTTTTAATTTCATAGCTTAATTTCTTTCAAGTTCTTATCACCTCTACGCAGACAATCTACAGATCTACACTCAAGCATCACTTCAGAACTATCAAATGCAGTAAATACAATCAACTCTGATCTCGCTCGAATTAGTTTCTGGAGTAAGTATTTTGGTCTGATTCTTAATCCGGCTAAGACTCAAAGCATTGCCATTGGTAGCTCCCATTTCGTTTCGAGGATCGATTTCAAACAAATTCCGGTTGTTTCCTTAGACGGCATAGTTATTCCATTCTCGAGCACCGTCAGGAATCTTGGAGTCATTTTCAACGCGAATTTAACCTGGAAGCCTCATGTCGAACAAGTTAGGAAGAAAGTGTTTGCGGCGTATGGTTCACTAAACCGGTTACGTAATTTTATTATTTACATACCAAAATAACTCTGGCACACTTTCTTTTGCTGTCAATCTTAGATGACGCTGATGTCTGTTACATTGACCTGTCTGAGGCACTACTTGATAAGTTGGAGCGTCTGCAGAATGTTTGCATCAGATTTATTTTCAATCTTCGTTAATATGACCACGTGTCACACTTCCGCACCAAACACAACTGGCTCCCTATTCGCCGACGCAGGGTCTTACACACTCTTAAGCTCCTCTACTCTATTCTTTTCCTACCTACTTCCTCACCTTATCTGAAAGAATGCTTCTCCTTTCTTTCTTCTTCCTCAAACTGTACCTTGCGTTTTTCATCTAACCTTACCCTTGAATACTCACAACACTCTTCTGATTTCTTTTCCTACTCCTTTTCTGTGCATGCTGTTCATTTGTGGAACGCTCTTCCAGAGGGTATGAGAAAGGCTCAGACTCTGCGATCCTTTTCAATTCGATCTGATCAAGGTTGCCTGGAAGAGATTGATATGTAGCAATAAGGCCGCCTATTGTGTGTTGTTCTTTTTCGTCATTCTCTCTGTATATGTCCGTTTTTGTATCGTGTGCAACAAAGTTTATTTTATTATATATTGAAATGCGACTACGAGCAAGCACAATAGAATGCAATCCAACGAGTTTATACAGAAGTCAGTATTTATTTACTTAGGTGTGAATTGTCCAATGAATTATATATTTAGTTTTATTAGTCTTAAGTACTACTATTCCATTATATTCTATTCTATTAAGGGCCGATTCGACCAAACTTGAGTAAGTTTTTACTCGAGTGTAAACTAATGCTTATTCTAAGAGTAAGCTAATTTTGCATTCTACCAACTACTAACCTAAGGGTTCTTACAGACGAAAAGTTGTGAACGGCAGAGGCTACTTCAGCCGTCGCCACTAGTCGACGGCAGCCGTCAACGCGTCGGCGGCAGCAGTCAATACGTCGACGGCTGCCGTCGACAAGTGGCGACGGCTGCCGTTGACAGACGACAACGCTTGCAGTTGGAGTGCCGCGTACTAGCAGTCGTGGCCGGCTAGTACAGGAGCCAGTTGCAAAATGGCGTCCGATGAAGAAACACTGTTATTGCTTTTACTCCGCCGTCGCCGACAACAACGAAAAAGAAAGATACGTTCAGTGTGGGTTGAAGAAATATTAATGTATAGAGAACAAGAGGGAGATTTTTATACACTATCCAAGATTGCGAAGGAACGACATTTTTTTTTTCAATTACTTTCGAATGTCAATCGCTTCTTTTGAAGAGGTAACAACTATTTTGAAAGCCTCAATATCTCGCCAAGACACCGTGATGCGGAGAAGTATACCAGCTGAGCAAAGACTAGCCATGACATTAAGGTAAGAGGGTTTTATTTTATTAAAAAAAAATGGTAGATACTAGAGATTATTTTTTTATTGAGATCAAATCAATATAACTTAAGCAACAATTTTAATTTAAGTTATAATAACTAAACAATAATAATATCAAGTGTACCTGACCAAAGAAATAAAGAACCTAGCCATATTGCGCAAAATTATACTAACTTTTTTAGCAATGAATTCTCCATAACACATTATAAAACTACAAGTGGCGCCGCCACGAGAGGTATTTTTATTTTTCTGGTCAGGATTCACAATATTTTTTTCTCTAAATCAACTTGTAGCTAAACTACGATAAAGATAAAGCATAAAAATGGGGCTAGAGGAAATATTCCATCTTTGGGCGAGTATTAGTTTAATTGTGTCCTAAGTTAATTAGTGCGTAAGTTCTTAACAATATCGTATACCCCTTTACATTTATGCTTTGCCTGCCTTTTAGAAAACGTTACTTTTGAGATAAACTTTCATAAATAATAAACAGCATTAAAACAATTAAGTATAATTTTATAGGAGAATGGGTAAAATATAGGAACCTTGGTGTACCTACTCAATACCAAAAAGCTGTGTATCGATGAAAAGGTCATTTTGTATATCTTCTTCTTTCTTAATGGCGTGCTCACGATAAAATTCGTGAATTTTGCCAATGTCTAGTAAATATATTTTGTAATACGTAGCAATTGTACGGTAGATTGAGTTAAAAATGGAGTCTCACAACACGTGTTATTACGAAAAGAACTCGGGTGACACTCCCATTTTGTATATTTCAATTCTTTGTAAGACAGTGTTGACATATGGCACATTTGTTGTCAAAAAAATAAACTATATGAAATGACTTTTTCAACGACACATGGCTCGTTGGTATTGAGTAGGTAGACCAACTTGCCCATCCTCCTTTACAATCGATAACATTCTTCAATTCTTTACTATAATTACTGCAAAATCAAATATAAAAAAAAAAAACAAATAACCATAACACTAAGGGCCGAAACTGCGTTAAGCGGGCACTTTGTTAAGTCACTTTTGTCCGGGCGTCCGCTTAACGCAGTTTCGGCCCTAATTTAGATGAAAAGTAAAATTAATCTGAGAAAAGATTAATTATTATTGTATTTGAAACAGAATCCTCAGAGCATAAGCTTTCATTATTTGTGAGTTGACTTTCCGGTCTTGCTGAATGTGTTGTGGTGGAGTACCCCGTATAGTTATAAGAAGAATGACTCGTTGAAGGCATTGGGTATTGGCCGGAATTCTGAGACGACAAGCTTTCATTAGCTGTGGACTGTTTACTTTTTATGTTTGTTAGGTAAACCACCACGCGACGCCAGGCAGGTGGACCACGGGTCAGATTTAAAGAAGTGGTTCTTTTTTGTTCCACTAATAAAATACCAGACCTTCAATTTCAATATGGTTTGATAAACATTTCAATTCTAAATACCAAAAATGTTTATATTGTTCATGAACGCAAATTTCTGCGTATAAATTTAAATTTCTCTTTTTTTTTGTTTAGTTTTTAATCATAACCAAAGTGTTAATCTTTAAAGCATGCTTTGGTTTCATAACGAAAATTACAAGTTTTACGTAGTTATCGATATTTAAGTTCTGCCACTGTCACATCACTACTAGAAACCATTACGTCAATTTTTTTTTAAATCCGAATAAGCAACAGCCTTACCACTTTAACTTCCTGAGAACGCACTTACGCTCTTTTAGAATGAGCTAGTTTTGAAATAGTGATTTAATACACAAATATAATATTAAAAATAAAAATAAAAAATACGTGTGTCGTATTTTAACATCTTGTTTTATAATGCATAGGAAAATTTGCATAATATATTTTTGAAATGTTGTCCATTGCGGACAACGGGTATGAAATTCTATTTAGTAAAAATAGGGCCTCTATAAATAATGCGTTGTCGGGTAAAACCGTTCTGACAGCCGAACGTAAGGGAAACCTTTATCTCGTTAATGAATTGAATAAACAAGCTGGCAATGCTGTCAGTTCAATTGATTTTCTTGCTTGGCATGAGCGTATGGGTCATTTAAATGGTAGAGATCTCTCGAAACTATTGAACCATTGCGGACATAATCTAAAGGATGCAGATTTGCGTGATATATTTAATTGCGATATATGTGCTAAAGGAAAAATAACTTATTACCTTTTTCTAAATCGCGTAAACCATATAATGAATTACTACGAATAGTACACTCAGACGTTGTAGGTCCGATAAAAACGCAATCGTTAGGAGGTGCGAAGTATTTTGTAACCTTTATAGATGATAGCTCTCGATGGTGTGAAATTTATTTATTAGGAAAGTAAGTGCCGTATTAAATGCTTTTAAGCTTTATAAAACTTATGCAGAAAGGTTGACAGGGAAGAAGATAAAATGTCTTCAGACTGACAATGGCGGCGAATTTTGCAATCGTGATTTCGACGAATTCTTGGAGAATGAAGGCATTCTGAGAAGGTTGACGCTACCACACACTTCACTCAGATGAATGGTGTCAGTGAACGCATGAATAGGACTTTACTAGAAATGGCTAGGTGCATGCTTTTGTCTTCAGGTTTGTCGGTTGGTTTTTGGGCAGATGCTGTTGTGACTGCATGCTACGTGCGCAACCGCTGTCCAACCAGTGCTTTAGAAGGGGGCATTCCATTCGAGAAGTGGACTGGAACAGTCGGGGATCTGACAAACATTCGTAGTTTTGGAACTAAAGCATACGTTTGAGACAAGACGCGCCGGGTAAAGGCAAATGCGATGTACGCGCCAGAGGGGGTTTTTTAGTTGGTTACCCTAGAACAACGAAAGGATATCTAATTTGGATACCAACTGAACATAAAGTGATTGAAGCTCGAAACGTAAAATTTCTGACAAAAGTAAAAACAACAAACGTGATAAAAACATTGAATTAAAGATTGAGGATACGCAAACAAAGAAACCAATACTTCAAATAGTTGATATACCTCATGAAACCACTCAGAAATTTAATACAGTTGCAAGTGATCATACTTGTGAGTGCGAGCTCATGGTTGTAGGAGAGTACTCCAGGGGAATTGGTTGTGATGATAATGAAGAAATGTAATTTAAAAACTTGAACAAAATCCAACCAGCTGCCAAGGAAAGCCATAAGCAGGTGACTTTGAAACGAGCTCCTGGAAGACCAAAACTCGTCAAAGGGCAGCGTGGACGACCGAAAAAGATTTATAATGAGATAGAAGTACATGATTAAGAGACGCAACAACAAACAGAAATTGAAGAAGTGCAAACTAATGATAATGAGACAGATCGACCAACCCAAGGTGAAGAATTGCAGATTAATGAGAGTCATGATGAGAGTGACAGAGCAATTTTCTCTGCAGTGGCTGAAATATCCCTTGAACAAGCTTTATCAAGTGATGATTACAAAGGATGGCGGGAAGCGATCTTGTGAATCAGAAGCTTCTGATGCTAAACTGCTGATGGCACTCGCTGTTGAGTTGAATCTCGAGATACATCAACTCGATATAAATACTGCGTAGTTAAATGGCTGTCTCGGTGAAGAGGTGTACATGCAACTACCGAAAGTTCTTCATGAGAGTCTTGATGATTCAAAGAGAAGAAAAAGTGCAGCAGTTGGGAAGCGTGCCAGACAAATGTTGCATGACCTCAAGGCTGGGGAAGATGCGTGTTTATTGAAGCGTTCCTTATATGGTTTAAAACAAGCAGGACGACAATGGTATTTCAGATTAGATGAAAAATTTCGTCAGATGAATTTGATGCCAACCATAAACGAACCATGTCTTTATCACCAGCGGAGGGAAGATGGAATGACTTAAATTGTCACTATCTACGTTAATGATATTCTTGTTGCTTCACAAGATATCAGGCGAATAGAGCAATTTAAGAAGAATTTTGCAAAAGAATTTGAGCTGAAATATTTTGAACCAGCAAAATATTGCCTAGGTATTGAAATTGAGAAAAGAGATGGTGTGATACATATGTCACAGAAAAAGTATATAATACACTCGCGAGCAAAAGTATGGAATCACTTAATTGGAATTGACTCCGCGCGATCTTGAGTACTTAATAACTAGTTAAGAATAATAAAAATGGTACCATTTTAAAGTTTAAACTGTTAACTTTAAATTGATACCAAATTTATTTAAATCACATCAGTATTTAAGGAGCTATCCCGGATTAAGTGAAGGAGTAAGGAAAAAAATATGTTTCAATTGTTTGATACGTCGCGAGTTGCGGCCTATTGACCCCCTATAAATGCAAGTATTATCGGATTTTCTTCATATGCGGGGTGGAACTCCACCACCCCCAACCCAGCAGGCCGCAAGCTCATGAACGACGCCATCCAACACGGGTTTGACATCCTAGGCCCCGACGAGCCTACCCATCACTGCGCAGCCACGGGCACTGACGACGTGCTGGACATCCTGGTGCTCAGGGATGTCCCTACCACTATTCAGCAGGAGGTAATGCTGGACCTGCCTTCCGACCATCGCCCCGTCATCTGCACTCTAAACGCCCCGCCAACACGCGCAGCCCTACCTCCTCCAAGGGTTCGCATCGACTGGAGCAAGTTCCAGTCCGAGCTAACTGCCAACACCACCTCGCGCCCCATCACTACTCCCGAGGATGTCGACAACGCCACAACGGAGCTGACGGCCGCCATTCAGTCTGCGCTCCACTCAGCTGCGCACACCCGCCCGAATAAAATAAAACCCAACACGCTCCCTGCTCGGGTGACGGCACTCATAGCCGAAAAGCGCAGCCTGCAACGGCTTTGGCAACAAACCCGCTGCCCTACCACCAAGGCCCGACTTAACAAAGCCACAGCGGAGATAAAGTGCGCTCTCGAACAGCACGCAGCGCACTCCTGGGACAGGTACATCGCAGAGGTCAGTGACGAGTACCCCTCAGTTCACCGTCTCTGCAAACAACTCAGGAACTCCGACCCGCCGCCCACCCGCCCACTCAAGGACTCCAACGGCCAGCCCAGGTACCGCGCCGAAGACAGAGCGGAGCTGTTCGCCGCCCATCTTGAACGACAGTTCACTCCGAACGCAGCATCGGACACCGAGCACGTCGCGGCCGTGGAAGCGCACGTGAACAACTGCCTCTCACAGCCACTCTCGCCGCAGGACGACCCCATTGTTTTTACTCCCCGTCAGGTGCTGAGAGAGATCGCCAGGTCCAAACCTCGGAAGGCTCCGGGCCCTGACGGCATCACCAATGACGCGCTCCGCCACCTACCCCTCAAGACCGTCGCAGCCCTCGCGCGCCTTTACACCGGCATCTGTCGCACCGGCCACTTTCCAACACAGTGGAAAACAGGTAGGGTGATCATGATACCCAAGCCCGGGAAGGATCGCTCCCGCCCCGAGAGCCACAGGCCCATCACCCTCCTCGACACTAACTCCAAGGTGTTTGAAAGGCTGCTGCTGCCCCGTCTGACGCCGCACATCGAACCGCGGCCCGAGCAGTTCGGCTTCCGCCCCAACCACTCCACGACGCTTCAACTAACCCGGGTGCTGCACCACATATCTGTCTGCCTCAACAAGCGTGAGTTTCCCGTAGCAGTCATGCTAGACATGGAGAAGGCCTTCGACAGGGTATGGCACGATGGCCTGCTCTACAAACTCTCCATGTCCGCCGTACCACTCAGGCTGCTGCGGGTCATAGCGTCATTCCTCCGCAACCGAACCATCCGAGTCGCCGTCGAAGACATCGTGTCCGCCTCCCGACCAGTCCGCGCGGGCGTCCCCCAGGGAAGCTGCCTGTCGCCGGCGCTGTACGCAGCCTTCACAAACGACGTGCCCGTCACAGCCGGCGTAAAGCTCGCGCTGTACGCCGACGACACGGCGTATATCGCCTCATCCATACGCCCACAACACGCCGCATCAAAAATCCAGGCTACACTGGAAGCCCTGCCGCCCTGGCTCGACAAATGGCGCATGGCTATAAACGTGGCCAAAACTCAAGCCATCAGCTTCGGTGCCCACCGACGCCTCCCACCGCAACTCACCATCAACGACGCTCCCGTGGAATGGACACCCGCGGTCACATACCTGGGCGTGACCATGGACCGCCAACTCACCATGAGCCACCACGTGACCAACACGGTGGTCAAAGTAAGGACCGCGAGAGCGCTACTGCGCCCCGCCCTCAACAGCCGCCTCCCGCTCAGAACCAAGTTGGGTATCTATAAAACTTATCTACGCTCCATCCTCACCTACGCCGCCCCAGCTTGGTTCGCCCTCACCGCGGAAACACAACGACGCCGACTGAGGGCGCAACAAAACATCACTCTACGCCTCATCGCCAACGCAGCACGCTACGTCCGCAACACAACGATCGCCCGAGACCTACAGGTAGAGGGCTTGGACGAGTTCGTCGGCCGCCTAGCCAAACCGATGTACGCCCGAGCAGACGCATCAAACTGCGAGCACCTCCGCAACATCGCTCCGCTCTACGAACGCCACCACGACCGCCGCAACCGAGCTCTACCCAGGGAGATAGTGCCCCCAGACGTCGACGACGCCCCCGCCCCCGCACTAACAGCAACGACGCTCAACGGCTCCGAATCGCGCCCGCCGCGACCGACAGAGCCCCCTCCACCGACTTGACGAAACCCCGCCCGCGACCCCGCGGGCCCGCTCCCCCACCACCCAAGAAAATGTCGAACTACCCACACAAGAGGCGCTCCCCCCTCACGATAAGTCCGTCGCCTGCTCGCAGGTCGCTCGCTAGGCCTCCCTTACGGGTCTCACCTGGCAGGGCTTGACCGCGCTGAGGGCGACGGTGAAGAACTTAGGGAGGGGGGACGACCCCAATTTCGACCAACCTGCATGGGAGCGGGTTGCGACCCCCGCAACGTCTGTAATGGCTCACGCCAAAATCAGATTACCCGCGCGCCTTGCGGCGCGCGAGACGAAGAAAAAGTGTTTCTTTATCAGTCGGCTTTCTCACGTTGACCAGTACACATCTCCGCTATTTTGACCCTTGAACTTGGACGACAATGGATACTACACCTACAGAAGCAGCGCAAATCGTCGCCCTATTGCAAGAAGGGCTGTCGCACGTCGGCTCCACATAAGCCAGACCTGTGTTTCGAATGTTTATAAACGCTTTCGGGAGACTGGTGGCTTTATCCCGAGACCAAGATCTGGACGGCGCCGGTGCACATCGGAGAGGGATGACCGTTTTATCGGGTCAATCTCTCTCCGAAATCGGCATTTGACTGGTGTCGACGTCCAACAGGAGCTCCGAAATATTCGTGGGGTAGCTGCCAGCGAGTGGACAGTTCGTCGAAGACTTAAGCAAGCTAATTTGACTCCAAAAAGGCCTGCCACAGGCCCGAAACTGACGGCAGGTCACCGACAAGCTCGCCTTCAATTTGCTCGCTCCCATCTTGATTGGGAGGTTGAGCAATGGAGGCGAGTCCTGTTCTCCGACGAGTGCAGAATGTGTTTGCACGGCAGCGACCGAAGGGGTCGGGTCTACAGGCGGCCTGGGGAGCGATTTGCGCAGTGCTGTTTCGTTGAGACGGTGGCTTATGGGGGCGGTTCTTGTATGATGTGGGCCGGCATTTCCTTCGACCTGGCGGGGATGAGGTTTTCGTTCCTGGCGGGGGACGAGAATTTCAGACCGCTTTCGCATTTCTGATATTATGCTGGAACATGTAGTTCCGCGGGATATCGGTGATGACTTCCTCCTTATGCATGATAACGCTCGTTGTCACACTTCCCGTGCCACAACTGAATACCTTGAAGAAGTCGGTATCGTCACATTGGACTGGCCAGCGCTCAGCCCGGACTTGAATCCCATTGAGCACGTGTGGGATGAACTGAAGAGGAGGGTTCGTTCCAGAAATCCTGCTCCTTTAAGTGTGAATGAGCTGATATCGGCTTTGATAGAGGAGTGGGAAGGCATCCCGCAAGAATCGATACAGAAGCTGATTAGGTCAATGAAGAACCATCTTCGAGCAGTTATTAGGGCGAGAGGAGGGAACACTAAATATTGAAACTTGATTTTAAGGCCAAATTAAAAATTTATTAGTAAATTTTTGTTATTTTTTTAATTTATTTTTTTTTCATATTCCTTATGTTTTCCTTACTCCTTCACCTTATCCGGGATATCTCCTTAAATACTGATGTGATTTAAATGAATTTGGTATCAATTTAAAGTTAACAGTTTAACCTTTAAAATGGTACCATTTTTATTATTCTTAACTAGTTATTAAGTACTCAAGATCGCGCAGAGTCAATTCCAAGTAAGTGATTCCTTACTTTTGCTCGCGAGTGTAGATACTTTAAAGAAATTCAATATGGAAGACTGTAATGTAGTGTCTACTCCTTTAAAAGTTGTTCTAAATTTAGGAGTATCAAAGAAAAGTTGTGAAGAAGAGGAAAAACAGGAATGTTGGCCATATCGTGAATTAATAGTACACGTTAATGTACCTAAGCGTAGGTAAGTAGGTAAATACTGTTTTTAAATTAGCTCGTCCTAATCACACACATTGGATTTCAGCTAAGAGAGTTCTTAGATATCATGGTTACTTTGGAACTTTTACCAATATTGTTCTAAGTGTGCTTTAGTTAAACGCTCTTTTGGACACTTCTTCAAATTAACAAATAATTTATTTATGAGATTAAGAATATCAATTTGAATAAATTTTTTGAAATGACATAGTAGCCAGGGAGGATGACGTGAACTGCCAGCCACACTTTACCAACCTGATGTTCATTGTTAAAGAACTTTGCCGTAAACTGTGGTCTGAATATTTTAACGAAAGATCTTTGACAAAGGGCTTCTGGTATAGGACTATCCAGCCCCATCTACCTCAGCACCCTTGGTTCGAGCAGGATCGTGTGGGAAGACACAGTGTTGTAATGGGTCTCAGGTTGCGTTCTGGACACATACCACTGAATAAATTCGGCTACTTTATGAAGAAAGTGAACTCTGCCAATTGTACTGAATGCGATATAGTCGAAGATGTCTACCATATTCTTGTGAAGTGTGCCCGGAACGATACGGTGAGATTGGATTTAAAAAGAAGGTTTAATATAAATCCTTATGAAATTGGGTGGTGTAATAGCATTTTATCCTCTCCCCTTTCGAAAGAGGCTAAAATGCTATACGACGTTGTGCATGCAGGCCTACGTCGTAGAGCTTCTATTTAAATAAGTGTATTGATACTTGTTTCTTCTACAGGGGTGACATGTTCAGTGTTGAACAAACCCAAGTGTTATTAAATGAATGGAAATAAAAAATAAAAAAAGAATATCGATTTGTTTGTTTGATGTTTCTCTATTTCGTGAATTTTTCAGTTTTTACAAACTCATAAACAAGGTTCACTGTTTCACACTTTTTACTATGTTAATAGGAAAATAAAGTTCACTGTTCTTATTCTAGTACTCACGGTACCGCCACAAAGCTTAATCCATAATATTCGGCTACTATGGACCAAATATTTGTGTATTTGAAACGCCTTTTGCACGAAAATATAAATTTTATTGAATATTCAAAGCACTAAACTATTTTTGATTTGACAACTTCATACTGCATACTTCAAGTAGTTATTCTTTTTATACAAAAAAACTAGTCATAAAATTCTAAGATTAAATAAGGTTCTACTTTATAAGTTTTCTATAAGCTAAACACGAGGTGTGTATTGTCATTATATTATTATAATTTTCAGTGCATCCTTAACTACAGATAACAGTAATAACTTCATCAAACACAGTGTGCATATGTGCAAGCCCAATTTTTCAAAAATAAAATTGAGGTATGCTTAGATCAGTGTAAATCAAAAGTCACAAAAACTATGAAATCTAGGTATTCAACCTATCTTTGAAAAGGAATTTGAGGCGATTAAGGAAGGATCAACAGTGAGTCAATCAAAAATGATACCTGAGTTTAAGTAGGTGAAAGACTCTTTGTATAGACGGCGTATTAAGACATTAAATGTTGAAAAAAGTACATTTTCCAATGTGGAAGATATTCAGGTACCTGAAATCCTGTCTGAAGAATTCCTGATAAGTAATGAACATAATATTTATGTATTTGCTACCCCTCAAGCCAGGAAGTTTATTAAAGAAATTACTAGTTACGTGGGAGACGGGACTTTTAAAGTAACTTCTTCACCATTATATCAGTTGTACACGCTACATGCTGATTTGCGTAAACTTGATGAAATGACTACCATTGTCCCATTAATATATTGCCTTGCTCCCGAATAAAAAGGAAACCACATATGCATTGTTGTTATCTATTTTGAAGGAAAAACTGTCGCTTGAAATTCGGCATTTTAAATGTGACTATGAAATGGCACCAGCAAATGCAGTAAAGGCAGTATTCGAGGATGTAGTTATAAAAGGGTGTTTTTTTCCATTATCAACAAGCTATATGGAAAATGGCTTCTAAACTTAATGTAAGCGATCTGCCTAACGGAAAAGAAATAACGAGACAGTTATGCAAATTAGCTTTATTCCATCCATAGATGATTCCAGAAGTTATTCTTTCAATTATTGCACACATGACAGACTCTGAAGAGTTTGTAAAATTCAAAGTTATTACACTCAAGAATGGATCAACAAAGTAACTTCAGATGTGTTCAGCTGTTATAATGACAAAATAAACCAACGAGTACTCTGGAAGGCTGGCACCATCGAATTAATAAAAAATTTGGTCGTCACCCAAATTTATTTTTATTTTTAATACTTGAAAAAAGAAGCAATATGCCAAGATTTTCGTATAAAGCGAATAATAAATAAATAAGTATAGCCATACAATCACACCAATTATCTAGCCCACGTTAAGTATCATGAAGAACTTGTGTTATGGATACTAGATAACGGATAAACATACTTATATATATATTTTTTAAATAATACATACATAATAATTTATGTACATATTAAACACCCAGCCCAAGACAAATAGACATGTTCATGCACACAAATATTTGTCTTGTCCGGGGATCGAGCCCGGGACCTCTGGCGCAGAAGGCGGGGTTAGTATCACTGCGCCAAACATGTCGTCAAGAGCGGCGAAGCATAAATGGATGTACAAAAAAAGAAATGAAAAACAAATGATAATTACAAGAATACGAATATAGCTCAAAAGTGCACGCAAAATGAATTATCTATTCATGAAACTGTAAAAATTATATGGGGTATTGACGGTTACGAATTCGAAGATTATGACAGTTCTGACCCAGAATTTGACAAAATGCCTGACCCGGAATCTATTGCCAGATCTGACCCAGAATCTGATAACAGTTCTGATTAAAATATTTTTTTTTATACTTGTTTATGTTTAGTATGTAAATAGTAAATTGTTGTTAGAGGGTTATGTTTTTGGTTAGTTTAGATTACACGGAAATATTAAATTGGTAATTATCGACTTCTCTTTATAACTGTAGTTTGTTGAATTGGGAAGAGGCAGAAACCGGATGGCGTAAAGCCGCGATTGTGAAAAATTATATTTGTGCAGAAATGCGCATTGGAAAAACTGAGATTGTGATAAGTCAAAAAAAAAATATTTACGTTCATTTTACATAACTAGTGGCCAGAGTCTCCTTTTAAGCATAAAAATACTTGTATCAGAAGGCTCTGTTCTTCATTTGAAAACAAACGCTGAAAATATTAACAAAATTACTTTATAAGAGTTTCTTACAATTTCTAAATAAAGATATAAAAGGAATATATATATATATATATATATATATATATATATATACTTATCTTCAGTGTGTTTGTGTATATGTGCGTGCGCGTGTACGTGTGTGTGGGTGTGAGGTGTATGTGCGTGCGTGTGTGTGTGCGTGTGTGTGTGTGTGGGTGTGAGTGAGTGTGAGTTGACCGTAATTATTTCAATCATAATTCAGTTTCTTTATAATTCATCAGTGTCACCTGATTCTTTTGCACTTACGTGGTGTTCATCTAGGCTCTAGGGCGACGATATATATGACTCATTTAATATTAAAAAATAGCATTATTCCCTAAAACATTACGTTATTTTAAGATTTTTTAAACGTATATTTATATATTCCTTTCCCCATATTTTTAATACATTTTATTCCCCATAATACTTACACATTTACTAATAAACAATAAAAATATGTTTTTTTTACGCTCATTCATTTGTTATATGACACAAAGTACTACAAAGGTAAGGACGGGGTCCATACACCCATTATTCTTTAAAATAAATAGAAAATAATCTGTTATACCATAATAATAGTAATCTTTAGGTATCATACGTCGGTAAGGTCCTGAAACAGAATAATTGTTTAAAGTTAAAAGCAAATATTTAATTAAATTGTTACATTCACAGCACCAAGCAACATTACATTCATTGATCGAAGTCCAAACGTACTGCAGTAACGTACTGCTGCAGTACTGCTATCGCCCCAACCTGCCCGCCTAGCATGAGCAGTATGAGCACCGCTATATCACGCGATATAATATAGGCATCATGCTGTCTTGCTTACTCCGCCAAGATGTGAGCGGGGCAGTGTGACGCGTAATCGAGCTCATGCTAGGCCTATTGGTTGATATTCCACGTCTGCGTACAAACCGCTTCTCCGCATCTGATATCATGCGCACAGCCAGGAAGTGAAATTCCCTCACTGCGTCTGTATGTCTGGGAGTCTACCAACCTAGTATATTAAAGCTCAAGTGAATAGGCTCTTTCTAGGCAGGCTCACAAACGATTCAGATTGAGACCAAGAGTGAACTGCACGACCTTGTTCCTACAGCCCCTTTCCACCACCCCAGACGCAGGTTAGCTTATCACCAATATATGGTTGACTTTCGAATGGTTTTTAATAAGCGCTTTGCTGACACATTTCTTATGCGAACCGCTTAAGAATGGAACGCGCTGCCTGCTCATGTGTTCCCCGATCTTAAAAACTTGGTCTCTTCAAGGCGAGAGTAAATAAACATTTCCTGAGCAAGCATGCAACACCTTAAACTAGGTAAATCCTGTTTATTGAGCATGATGGTGGTCAAATGGCTGCCCAGTTATTATATCATGTAATATCTGTTTTTAACCCTTATTCCCCTTATCAAACCACTAATGTATATATAGATAACATTCTTTCAGAATAAGTATTTATTGCAATACATACCAATCTATTAAACCTCATAATTTACAAACACAACTAAATTATATAAGCCATGTAAACAGTAACAAATAGTAGATAATTTTTAATTATTTTGACCATAAATCTTACCCATTTGTTGCGCGTCATATCGTAATGCATAATTTGGTGGCACTGTTCTTCCATACAATTGAGGCGCCATAGGTATGAGCGGATCAACTGTCTGCGAAGGTTGTTGTGGAAAAAACGGCGGGCCTTGTTGAAAGTAAGGAAGCAGTGGTTGACGCTCTTGATATGTTGGTAGCCGTGTCGCATATGGCAATGACCTCGGAGATACAACCGGTGACAGAGAAGCCATCAAAGTTGAAGCTGTAATTCGTTATTATCTGGTGATCGTAAAGACATCATCTCCTAAATTATAGACACGCGTTCATACTTCAACATTGATATTCACTCGAGAGCATTGAACTGAGTCACATAAAGATAAGCTCGAAAAGTAAAGAATGCTAGCTTTATAATTTGTGTTTAATTAAATATTGAAATTTAATTAAATTGTGTGAAATTGAATGTTTGTTAAGAGAGAATAATAAAACTTCTTCAACAAAAAAATTAAACTGAATGGGACTTTTCTAAATGCAACTCCAACTCTGTTATACCTATATAAAAAAGTGTGTAAGCAGCGTGTCCGATGTTTCATATTCATAATGTCACCAAGAATCCGAAAGAAGAATTTGGGTCTAAATGACATGTGTTAAATACATGGATCTTTCAAAGGACCCCTGTATTTTTCAATAAAATACAGAAACAGCCTTGCTTTCCTTCGGTTAAATCTTTTGAAGATTTAGCTATTATATGCATTATTTATTCGTATATACTTAAAATAAAATGAAGTTACATTTATTGTTAATTTACATAACTCTTTTAATATCTCTAAAATCTAAGACGTTTCTAATAACCTCTACCTCACCTATTTTCTAAGACGTTCTTCCAAAACTTCCTCGACTCCATTCTACCTCATTCGAGAAGACGGTATTGACGTCACCCGAGATTTTCCTCGCTCAAGTCGAGGGAACAACAGCTGTCAAACTCAAGGTACCTAACGACGTACCTTGAATAATATTTACGCTACTTTTTTTACTCGACTTTTGTCGCTCACGCTTTTAAACGGTGTGCGATAAGAGAAAGAAAGAGTAAGTTAGTATTTATTATCTATATCTGAATACTGATTAGTGTTTTTAATGGATTCCAAACGGTTTCTCAATGATTCGTATGAAAATGCGTACGATTATCCTCAACGACGTCCTTTAAGAGATTCGGAAATCTATTTAAAAAACTACAGTGTAGAACTTTAAAAACGTTATCATTTTAGAAAAGAAACTGTTGAATATTTTGATGTAAACATATGATACTTTTCAGCCCTATATTCCCACGGGAACGAGAACTAGGCGGGTGAAACCGCGAATGGGCGCTAGTATTTTATAAACATAGAACATATAATATTAATAAGTTTCAATTATAATTATATTTTAATCCGTCAAGAAATGGCTGAGAAGTAAATTATTTAAATTACATATTTTCGCGCAGAATTTACTGCAATTTCAAATATGGCGGTGACCTCACGCCACTTTTTCACGTCGGTCGGCGACTCGGCGCACCGCCCTCCCGAAGTGGCGTGACGTCACACGCTGAGCCGTTAAGCGCAACTCTAAACCCCATGATCACTCTATTTGTAGATATATTTTCATGATTATTCACACACGAGTATGTTAAATTTTACATATATTTTCAAAGGGATTTTTTATTTTTTTTATTGCTATCTGCCATCAGCCCTAGAGCTATAATCAGATTTGCGGTTTAACAGTAACAGTTCGAGGGTTTCACATCCTGTGATGTGTCACCTCATATTTATTGCCTATTATATTAGTTTATTATCTTTTTAAATTGAGGCTATTCTTTTTCTCTTTAACCGGGATATCGACTTTCTGTCATCTAGCAGAGTTTGTGCGAGTTGGTTTTTATGCCGCTGCAGTCTTTGCTTGTAGGCCTTATGGAATTTTTCTACCTCTTCCTTAACTGTCGGGATCTGTAAGTACTCGTGTATTTCTGAGTTTCTAGTGAACCATGTTGCTCCGCTTATTGTTCTTAAGGCCTTGTTTTGGAACCGTTGTAGTATTTCAATATTTGAGTGGCTGGCTGATCCCCACAGCTCTATACCATAGGTCCATATAGGTTTTATGATGCATTTATATATAATTAGTTTGTTCTCCAGGCTAAGCGAAGACTGTCTGTCTACTAGCCAACACATATCCTTAAATCTTCTGTTTGCTGCTTCTCTTTCGTTTCTTATATGGTCTCTCCACGTAAGCCTTCTGTCTAGTTCCATACCTAGATATTTAACGGTGGTTTGTTGAGGTAGGACATTACCATTCAATGTTACTGGGGGACAATCTTCTCTTCTTAAAGTGAAGGTAACATGAACAGATTTTGCAGCACTTGCTCGGATTCTCCACTTTTTTAGCCATAGTTCAATTTCGGTCAGTTGTTTCTGGAGTTCCAAGGACGCAGCAATAGGGCATTTATTGCTTGCTAGAACAGCGGTATCATCTGCGTAAGTTGCGGTTATCACGTTTTCGGAGGTGGGTAAGTCAGCAGTATATAATGTATATAACACAGACCCCAGAACTGACCCCTGAGGTACTCCTGCTTCCATTTGGTAGAAAGATGAGGAACATTCTCCATATCTAACCTGGTACAGACGATTATGTAGATATGAATTGAGGAGGCTATATGCAGTATGTGGCAAGTATATTTTCAGTTTGCACAACAAACCCTTGTGCCACACCCGGTCGAACGCCTGTTGTACGTCAAGAAACGCTGCTGAACAGTATTCTTTCTTTTCCAAAGATTGCCGGATTGTATGGGCTACTCTATGTATTTGTTCCGTCGTTCCATGATTTGCTCGAAAGCCGAACTGATGATCTGGTATAGTTTTTTGTTCATCTAATATTGGTAGTAAGCGTTTAAGGAACAGTTTCTCGAACAATTTTGACAGCACCGGCAGAAGGCTTATGGGTCTATATGAGCTTATTTCCGTAGGGGGCTTTCCTGGCTTGGCAATCATTCGTATGATGGAGACTTTCCACAAGAGAGGGTAGTAGTGTAGTCTCAAAATAGCATTAAAGATGATTGTAACGAGAACAATTCCTTTTTTGGAAAGGTGTTTCAAAACCTCTGCTGTTATGAGGTCATATCCGGGAGCCTTTTTATTTTTCAGCCGCGCAAAGGGAAATAGGCATTTTTATATAAGTTGCGTCCCAACCCTAGTAACAAGTTGCGACAAGTATAAACATGTTTATTTAAATTATTTTTTGACTAATAATCCAATTTTCTATTTAAATTGCGTGCAGGTCAAAAGTTATTGAGCTTAAAGTTAAAGAAAAGTTTTTTTATATTAAATAATGTTTACCCGTACTTTAAATATATTTTGTGTTACATATCCTTATAATTCGTTCGTCTCAGCCACATGACATCCGCTGCTGGGTATAGGCCTCCCCCAAGTTTCTTCACGACGATCGGTCTTGCGCTGCCCGCATTCAGCGACTTTCCGCGACCTTCACCACATCGACCGTTCACCTTGTGGGGGGCGTCACGGACGTTGAAGTCACGGACGCACGTCACGGGGACTCACGGAGCGTCGTCCGGTGCGCGCGGTGCGCCATTCCAGAACCTTTCCGCCCTAAACGTAGTGGTTAACAACTTCGAGCATAGTGTTCCCAACGTGAACTGGACTGGGTACATAAGAATATGACATGATTTTTGTCTCATCCATGTTCATACTAAGACCCACTCTTTGAGAAGCACTACGGAGATCTTCGAGCATTGTGTTCAGGTCCTCTAAGATCTCCGCCATAAGGACTTTATCATCGGCAAAACGAATGTGTGTTAGGTACTGGCCATTAATGTTGCTGGTGAGTCCTTTCCAGTCCAAGAGCTTAAAGATTTCCTCCAACGCAGCTGTGAACAGTTTCGGAGAAATGACGTCTCCCTGTCTCACACCTCGCTGCAGTTGGATGGGATTTATGCTCTAGTTCTGTTACCAGAACGACACGGTGGTATATTCGTATAAGTACCTTAACACCTCGATATACCTATAGTCCACTTGGCACCTCTCGAGAGACTGCAACACCGCCCAGGTCCCTATCGAATCAAAGGCTTTCTCATATTCCACAAACGGCAAGCAAAGCGGCAGATTATACTCCTTGGTTTTCTGTATAATCTGTCGCAGAAAACCACTAGAACTCTTTCCCTGCACGAGATACAGAATTATGCCCAACAAAAAAAACTACACTCATTGAGATCTTTCGCACGATATAGGTAGAAAAGTGTTACAACACTTGGGACGAAACCGGCCATTGTTCTTTAATTAATAGAAAAAACGAAAGCTTCTCCATTGTGGCGAAATTATTGCTCTTAAAATAAGTCAATTTATTCATAAGCAAAATGTATGACAAACATTTTTACCAAAGAAAATCTTTGATTCAAATACGTTTTGACGTTTTTCCTTGACTCGAGTTTTTTATCGCGTGAATTTTTAATCGCAGAAATGCATCCCATGAGTTTAGGCGAGAGTGCGCGATCGTATTGGCGATAAAAAAATCGCCACGATTTCAAAATTGTGACTTGTTGACAGTTGACATTTTCATATTTAATATAAATTCTTTATTTCTAGAAAAGCTTAACATAGAAACAATAAGCCAATTACAGGTTTCCACATGCAGTATACAGCTTAAAAATAAACATGCCAGATAAAAGTAATTAATTAACAAAACGAGAGTCAGTTCATATTATGTGGTTACAATTTAGAATTTAGACTTATCTTTACTGTTAACTATGATATAAAATTTACTTTAATAACCATCAAAAAAGTGATTTGCCAATTTAATGGCACAGTTGTTTTACAGTTAAATATGTCGATATCAAGCCCGCATTCACTTCACCGAGTTTAAGCCTACGCTTGCTCTGGGGATGAAACTATTCCGTCTGTATCCGATGGATGCTGGTGGGATTGCCATTGGACGGTAATATCTCATAGACCTTGTAGGTACTGTAATGTCGGTTCTTGTATAAGGCAGTATGTCTGCAGACTTCGGTCATTTTAAAATTTCCTTTCATTAAGATATATATATATATATATATATAAATATATAGTAGGTGAGGTGGATGGGTAGGTACGATGGGTGAGAGCTAGTAGAAAAAAAAATGTAAAGGAAAAGAGATGCTTAATTCGGTGACTGACTGTATTTAAATGTTTTGTTGTGGTGGCCGAAACGGCTCTTCGAACCTTGTTAACTTTACAGGTTTTCATTGTTCAGAGGTAGCATCAGCCTTGGCTTTTAATTTTGGCCATAGTACACAAGGAATATTATCTTCACTGATTTACGTTTTTAATTCAGTGCGAACGCACGTAACGCCCCATCTGTCAGATCGACAGTGACAGGTATGACACTGACAGGAGATTGTCAGATGGTCTGCGATTGATATATGACAGAAGGTCCTTGCTTTTTAAGGTTACTTTAATTATAGAATTTTATTGATACACAATAAAATTCTAAACTATATCATAATATATAAAAATTGATGAACGAATAGCTGAAGCCGCAGGTTAGTGTCAGTGCACTTCACATCAGATTTTCATAATCAGTGTCCCTACTTGATCTTACCATTATACTTGCCTAATCCACCTAAATTATCAAGTTAAGCCTTGTAATTGATACAAAGGGACCCCCTAAGGGTGTTACTTTCTCTTTTTATTGGTAAACTTTCATAAATAAGTCACTTCAAGTATGCTTTCATGAGTGCACACCATGTGGCATGGAAGCCCTCATGTAAACATAATTTGGGCTAATCTCTGTAGCCAGAGCTTCCCTGTAATATAAACAGAAAGGCATCATACTGTGGAACATAATTTATTAACAAATTAAACATTTACTTACAAATAAGAAATATTAAAAATAAATCACAGTATCATAATCGGTATGCAAGTGGCCACTTTAGAGGTCAAGTCTGGGGTATCAACCTTCCCCTTGCTCTGATGCTTTTTAGATGAAATAGGGCCCTTCAGGCTTCGTTGGTAAAGACATTACAGTAAGGCCCCCTCTGTGAGAATTCCCCGGTTACAATAATATCTGAAATCACCTCCGTTCATAATCCCCTCTCGCAGGTGACGAGACGCATACGGCGCCCCTCCGAAACACCACTCCGCCCGCGAAGCAGAAAATTCAGTACGCTCGGCGTTAGAGGACAGATCAGGGAAGCCCGGGAGTCGCCTCCGGCTGTTTTACTATCCTGCTAGTATCAAGCAGTGAAAATATAATCAGAGGATCACACATAGAGCGGTGACCCCATTCCTCTATTAAATTAACCCAAAAAACTAACATTTAGTTGTATAATTAAATATATCCATATCAACAACCACCATTCATTCACATCAGCAAGCTTAGGAGTTCACCCATAGTGTAGCATCATCATCAATTTCTCATCACATTCAATTAAGTTCCATTTCTGATATCCTTGGGCAGGCATTCATGAACCTTCAATTTTATTTAAGATATCACTAAAACAGTAACTTTAAATTAATTGTTTTAACAGTGTACCTATTTTTTATGTTTTTATGTGTTAATTACAGGACACCTTTTTAGTTTTGGTTTGTATAGAGTCAGGATAATAATAAAGATCAATTTACTTGTCACTGGATAATGTTTTGTCTCATTTCCCCGTTGTTGTCCTAGCCGAAAAAGGTAAGTCTATTAAGTAAGTTCCTATTATTATTGAAAATTGGAAAACCACATTACAGTACAGAGAACTGAATAGCAGAAAGCTGCCCCCTAATTGTCTAATTTCAAAATCTATCACAATCCACTTCAAAGGTATTGTGATTGTGATAGTGATTTATGGAATTGTGTAACTTTTAGATTATAGTTAGTTAATATTTAGATATCAACTCCAGATTTTCCGAGTTCAAGAGAATGTTATTGGAAATTCTGTCCACTAAGTAACTTACACATATAATAAGTGTTTTTTTTTGTTTATATAACTCTTTTTTGTTTGTATAACTTCTTTATATAACTTGTTTAAATTACTTTTTTTTTTGTTTGTATAACTTGTTTATATAACTTTTTGATTTTCATGAACTGTTTCATATACTGCTTTTTGCGAATCTAACATGCCGTGGCAGTTTGTAACTAAGGCCACACTACGTGTCTTGTACCCGATCATGTTTTTCACTTATGTATAAGTGTGAGTCTTGTAAACTGTCCTTTTCTTAAAAAATTAAAAAATAAAAAACTTATAGTCGCATTCCCTTTCGAAACGAATGATGTTTTAAATGAGACTTCATTTGAGATACATTTAAAAGATATTTTCGTGTGTCACTTTACTTAGACAGTTCAATTTCGTTCATTCAATGCCTTTTAAAACACGTCCCGATCATAATCCTTATCAAATGTCAAATAGTGACAGCCTGAAGTATGTAAATATCTTTCAAATAACGAATTGAAAGGGATTGCGATAGATTTTAAAATTAGACAATTAGCCCCCTGGTTAGGGCAATCAATAAATCTGTACGGTCATTCAACCGCACAATCACTATTTGTAAGTCAGCACTTTTCCAAATGAACAAATAATTTATTTTATAACAAATCAGTTCGCATTCTGTCACCGATCGCGTTACTCATTAGCATCAGCACTTATTTAATAGCTTGTACAATTGTGGAAATACGTAATAAATATATCAAGGTTATTTGTCTTCGTCTCGTATCATTGAAGATATCATAGCAACCCTCATCATTAGCAATCAAGGTGTGTGAGTTTAGCAAGGACTCATACATCTTTGTGGTCCTTCGAGTGAAACTCAGTGTTTTGTGTGTCTCGTGTACAGAGCGGATCGGTCCACTGGCCTCCCACAAGCGGGTCTCACCAGTTGGATTGAGAGGCGCCGCACATCTGTGCATAGGATATACGAGCATTGAGTGGAACCAGCAAGTTATCAAGTGATCATCAAGAAGCAACCAGCAATTTATCAATTTATCAGCAAATTATCAAGATATTATCAAGGAGCAAGTTTTCAAGTTATTATCAAGAGGTCACCAGCAACTTCAAATTTATTATCAAACAAGTACTATCCAATCTAGCAAGCATTCAGCATTTCAAATTTAGTTTATCAGCAGTAAAATAAACTAACATCAACATGGAAGATCTTATCCGCGAGCAAAACAAAATCTATGAAGACATTCAGAGAATAAATATCAACTTCAACAAGGATAGTGAAAGCAGGAAAACTGGATCGTATATTCAGCAACGTATAGCAAGATGAAACGAGCTTTGGAAGAAGTTCGAGCTGTGTAGGATTTATTATTCTATTTTATTGGCAAAAATTAATCAATAAGATTAATATATAATTTGTTATGTTTTTATAATAAAAGGAAAGTTACATGACTAGAAAATGCCAAAGTATACTTGTTCATTCAATCCCCACTTAAATGCTCATTCGTTCGATCAACCTCACTCATTCGATCATTCTCTCGTACCTTTTGAAATCACTTTCACTTCTCTCTTGCATTCTGCTGTGTTAGGAATCGGTCGTATTAGCTTCCTAGTGAAAAGAATTAAACTGAATATAATTATTATTTTACAATTCATTATTCCGTATTTTATTCAGCTCCTCTGACCTATAAATTCAATAGGTTATGGGCCCAGTTCTCGCGTTTAAAAGTGTATAATTTATTTTCATTTCACGTCTACCCTCGTTATAATTTTACATCATGGAAAATTTAAAAAGCAAGCGAAATATTAAACCCTTTGATGGAGAAAAGTACAGTGTTTGGAAATTTCGTGTGCGTGCGTTGCTGTGTGAGTTAGATGTGATAAAAGTGATCGACGAAGAACCAATTATTCGATGCAGTACTTGGGAAAAGAGCAACAGAATTGCAAAGAGTGTGATAATCGAATATCTATCTGATTCTTATCTTGGATTCGCTAAAGAAGATGCTACGGCGCGGGAAATATTGGCAAGTTTAGATTCACTTTACGAACGTAAAAGTATTGCGACACAATTAGCTTTGAGAAAAAAGTTGTTATCGTTAAAATTACAAGGTGATGTCCCTTTAATGAAACATTTTGCTACATTTGATGATTTGATTACTGAATTGCATGCTGCTGGAGCAAAACTAGATGAAACCGATAAGGTGGCACATTTGTTGTTGACTTTACCGCCAAATTATGATGGTGTTATCACAGCCATAGAAACATTAACTGATGATAATATGACCTTGGCATTTGTGAAAACGCGTCTTTTAGATTACGAAGTGAAATTGAAGAATGAGAGTTGTGATACAAGTTTTAAAGTTTTACATGTAGAAAATAAAAGAGAAGTAGTTCATAAGGAGAGGTTTAATAGTTCAAGACAAGGACATAGTTCAGGTTACAATCAGAAGAAAAATTACAATAATAATAACAATCAGAAGAATCACAAATCTAAGAAGAAATCTTTTGTAAAATGTTATCACTGTGGCCGGAAAGGACACTCTAAAAATGACTGTTATTACTTGAAACGTTTAAATCAACAAAACAACACTTTGGAAAGGACAAGTACAGTACAAGCAGTTGAATTAACTGAACCTTCAAAAACAAGCGATTTTTCTGGCTTTGCATTCATGACTGCTGACCATCAAGATCAGGACATGGATAAAAATAAAATAACTTTTATTTTAGACTCCGGTGCTTCTGACCACATTATAAACAGGGAAGAGTTGTTCACAAATTCTTTAAATTTGAATGTACCTTTGAAAATATCCATTGCTAAGCATGGTGAATTTATTTCAGCACACAAGAAAGGCAACCTGAATGTCATTAGCAACATGGGCATCGCAGGAGTTTTGGAAGGCGTTTTGTACTGTCCAGAGGTCCCGTATAACCTACTGTCAGTCTCGAGGATGCAACAAGCTGGATTCACTATCGTTTTTGATCAAGAAGGAACACACATATGTAAAAATGGTAAAACCATCATGCGGGGTAAGTTTTTAAACAATTTAATTGCTGTAGATTTTATAGTACCTGAATTTATTAGCCGCTCTGTTTCCCAAGTGTACAATGTTAATAAGAATAACTATGAAATATGGCACCAACTTTAGGCCACATTAGCAAAAGTAAATTTATTGAGTTACAAAGGAATAAAATGACAAATGACACAAATCAAATTGAATCGGTAGTCCCAAATGATAATTTGTGTGAACCTTGCATAAACGGGAAGCAGACGCGTTTGTCTTTTAATCAATGTAAAGATAAGAGTTACATTAAACGACCATTGTATGTCGTTCACTCCGACGTTTGTGGACCTATCACTCCTTCTACTATTGACAATAAAAACTATTATGTGCTTTTTGTGGATCAATATACGCATTACTGTGTTGTGTACCTATTAACATATAAATCAGAAGTGTTTAATGCTTTTAAAGATTATGTTGCAAAAGCTGAAGCCAAATTTAATTTGAAATTAGTTAATTTATATTCTGATAACGGTGGAGAGTATTTATCTACCGAAATGAAAAACTATTGTTCTGAAAAAGGTATAACCTACCATTTATCGACACCGCGAACGCCACAACAGAATGGTGTTTCAGAAAGAATGGTTAGAACTGTAACAGAAAAGGCTCGATCTATGGATTCTTGGTGCAAAATTAGATAAAGTTTTCTGGGGAGAAACAGTTTTAACTGCAGTAAATCTAATAAATATTACTCCAACAAGGGCCTTGAAACAATCTAAAACACAATTCGAGATGTGTCACGATAAGAAACCTGAAATTAAATATTTAAAAGTTTTTGGCTCAACTGTGTATGTACATGATAAAACCAGTAAAGCAAAATTTGACGAAAAGTCATGGAATGGTATTCTGGTAGGGTACGAACCAAACGGTTACAAAGTTTGGAATACAAATTGCGAAAGATTCGTTACTGTCAGGGACGTTGTAGTTGATGAGACAAATTTTCTTGAATCCAGGCCTCAGTTTAAGCCTGAAGAGTATAGTGACAAATATACTCGGGACAAAACTGATAATGATTACCAAATACCTAAATCAGTGTCCATTAAGTCTCAAAATTCTGACGGTAATAAATCAGATACAAATAAATCTGATGAGTTTGAGCGTCCAAATAAAATTCGCAAGTTAGATGAAAATGTTATTGATTCCACTTCTTATAATAATTGTAACAATAAAAACAGTAGTAACCAAACTATTGAACTAAGAAGGAGTGATAGACTTAAGAACTGTGTGCCCGTATCATATATAGAAACCGATGACGATTTTGACTATTTGTTAAGTGCTCAATCTGTTCTTTGTAAAGTTCCAAGTTCTTACGATGAAATTAAAACACGTCATGATAGGGTTTTTTGGGAAGATGCTGTAAAGGAAGAACTAAATTCCTTACTAGCAAATGATACCTGGACGTTAGTTCCTACTCCCAGTGATAAAAATATTGTTGATTGTAAGTGGATTTTTAATATACAACATGATGAATTCGGAAAACCTCAAAGATACAAGGCACGCCTCGTAGCACGAGGTTTTAGCCAAGAATATTTAGTTGATTACCACGACACATTTGCACCTGTAGCCAGAATAGCAAGCTTTAGATTTATCATTAGTTTTGCTAATCAACATAATCTCTTAATACATCATATGGATGTTAAAACTGCGTTTTTAAATGGTTTACTAAAAGAAGAAATATACATGAAAGTTCCCAAAGGTTTAAATAATCCTAATAATCATGTTTGCAAATTAAAAAAGGCTCTTTACGGTCTTAAGCAAGCGGCTCGGTGCTGGTTCGAACTATTTGAACAATGTTTATTAGAAAAGGGTTTTCAGAATTCATCTGTTGATAGATGTATATATATGTTAAATAAAGGAAATGTTCAGAAGAACATATACTTAGTACTTTATGTTGACGATTTGGTAATTGTATGCGGTGATATTGAAATCTTGAATAGTTTTAAAAATTATCTTATGACAAGGTTTAAAATGACAGATTTAAATGACATAAAATTATTTCTTGGTATAAAAGTAACTAGATATGACAATAAAATAACGTTAGACCAAAGTGCATATATCAAAACTATTTTAAGAAAATTTTATATGATTGATTGCAATCCTGTCAGTACTCCATTAGAGAGTAAATTAAATAATGAAGCATTAAATGCTGAAGATAATTATAATGCACCTTGTCGAAACGTTATTGGTTGCTTAATGATATGTACACGTCCTGATTTAAGTACTAGTGTTAATATCTTGAGTAGATACACGAATAAAAATAACAAAGAGTTATGGCAATGCCTTAAAAGGGTACTTAGATATTTAAAAGGTACTATTGATCTCAAATTAGTGTATAAAAAATATGAATTTAATCATATATTGTGTGGTTACGCCGATTCTGATTGGGGCGGTAACACTAATGATAGAAAAAGTACCTCGGGCTATTTATTCAAGTTATTCGAATCGTGCACAATAACCTGGAACACGAAAAAGCAGCTTCTTCCACAGAGGCTGAATACATGGCGTTGTATGAAGCTGTTAGGGAGGCCCTTTGGCTCAAATCACTAGCTATGACAATTGGTTTAAACATTGAAAAACCAATAATCATTTATGAAGATAATAATGGTTGCATAAGCATTGCAAATAACCCTACTAATCATAATAGGTCAAAACACATTGACATCAAATATCATTTTTCAAGAGAACAAGTTGCAAAAAAATGTGATCAAATTATTGTATATTCCCACAGGTGCCCAGTTAGCTGATGGGCTTACAAAGCCGTTACCTGCGGTTACATTTCTAAAAATGAGACGTGAAATGGGATTAGCATAAAACAAAATATTTATTTTTCTTTTCATTTATTGATTGTATAGAGTTAATTATTGATCATTCTGTTAACAGTTTAAGAATGAATAGTCTGGTAAGGTTTTTCTGGGTTTTTCCTTACCCTTGCAACAAATGTTGGGCTATGTTATATTGTATCTCCCAGGAACACTAGGAAGTTATATGTACTGTTTAGGATATTATTTTGTTTGAATAATGTGATTAATTTTTGAGGGGGCGTGTAGGATTTATTATTCTATTTTATTGGCAAAAACTAATCAATAAGATTAATATATAATTTGTTATGTTTTTATAATAAAAGGAAAGTTACATGACTAGAAAATGCCAAAGTATACTTGTTCATTCAATCCCCACTTAAATGCTCATTCGTTCGATCAACCTCACTCATTCGATCATTCTCTCGTACCTTTTGAAATCACTTTCACTTCTCTCTTGCATTCTGCTGTGTTAGGAATCGGTCGTATTAGCTTCCTAGTGAAAAGAATTAAACTGAATATAATTATTATTTTACAATTCTTTATTCCGTATTTTATTCAGCTCCTCTGACCTATAAATTCAATAAGCTGAACGACCAGATTATTGAAAAGTCGGAAAACAAGACACATGAATAATTTTCTGTCCACGAGACTGATGATTTCATCATTCAAGAGCAAGAGCGAAATCAAGGAAAAGCAACCATCAACCTCGTCAGAATCATATTTTAGTGAAGAGCATGAGGAGGTCGAGCAAAACAAGCAAGAAAAAGGTGACCAGGCAGGTGATGACGCTACGTCATCCCAGCCAATCAAGCATAGTAACCGTAGTATGGAGAGCAAAACCGATGAATTACTAAAGAAGCAGGCAAGCAATTTTAGAGCATTTACACGCACTGTATCAAATATCAACCTGGAAATTGTAATGAAAAGTGGGAGTTCGAAGACTTACTGCGAAACCTGGAAACGCGGTGGAAAGTTATTGATGCTGCGCACTGGAGCTTGACAGTGAGTTGGAGGGCACTAACACCATTTACGAAAAAGCATTTTCCACGCATGAAAAAACATACGAGCAGATGAAACGAGCCATTAATAGCAAGCTGTGGTCAGTTTCTCATAGAGAGAAGTTTACGCCGAAAATGAATATTCCTGAGTTCAGTGGAGATTACAACCGTTGGACATCATTTAAAGATTTATTTTATGAGGGAATTCACAACAATCCCTCTTTATCTAAAGCTCAAAAGATGCAATTTCTCAAGAGCAAAGTCAAGGGCGAAGCAGAACGACTCATCCAGCATCTATCTATCAGCTCTGAGAACTACAGTACATGTTGGGAGCTACTTAACAACCGCTATAATAATACAAAACTTATATTTAACTCCCACATTAATATTATGATGGAGTTACCAACATCAAGACAGCAGTCAATGAGCCATATCAAGAGGATTCACGACACTACCAACGAGTGTATAAACGCCGTTAAAAACTTAGGCGTCGACACAAGTTCATGGGACCCATTAATTGTCCACTTGATGTCATTAAAATTGGATACTCAAACATATAATGAGTACATGGATTCGATCAAGAATAAAAGAGGACTGCCAGTATTAAAAGATTATCTGGAATTTTTGGAATCAAAATTCACAAGCATGGAGTCAGCGTGCCGTAAACAAGACAATTCTCATCATCAAGTACCATCAATTAACAAATCATTTGGAGCAAATAATCAAAAATCAAATCATTTCAAGCGTCCGTTTCTAAGTAATCAAGTAGTGACGCAATCAAGCAGCAAAAAATATAATTTTATTAAATGCCCACTTTGCGACGGTGAACATGGAATATATCATTGCAAGCAGTTTTTGGACTTGACACCATTTGCCAAACGGAAAACAATTACGAAACTTAATTTGTGCAGTAATTGTTTATTTAGTCACAATAACAAGAATTGCATTTCTACAAAAAGATGTCGTGAATGCAATCAAAGTCACAACACTATTTTGCATGATGCATATAAAAATTTTGGCAATCAAAAATTAGGGGAAAGTGGTTCTCAAACCCAACCTTGCCATCCTGAGAGGCAACAGCAAAGGAGTACGAGCGGATCGCATGTGTCACAAACATATGATTTGCCAGAGATATTGCTAGCAACCGCAATAATCAAGATACAAGGAGGAGATGGTACCTATTACCATATGCGCGCTCTTATAGATCAAGGGTCGCAATTATCACTCATAACAGAAAAAGCCGCACAGTTACTATCATTACCTAGACAAAAATGTAAAGAAGTTATATCAGGAGTTGGGATAAAAGAGAGCAGCTGCAAGGGTCAAATCAACATCAACTGTGCGTCTATCGATGAAATTTACAAATTCAGCACTGACGCACTTATCATGAAAAATTTAACAAGAAATTTACCAAACTATACTTTTAGAAAACCTGACCTGGAATATATTCAAAATATAAAGTTAGCAGATCCTGATTTCAATTTGAGCCGCCCGATAGTCATACTTCTGGGAGCAGAAATCTACTCTAACATTATTTTGGAAGGAATCTGCAGAACTAAACAATCATCATTAGTTGCGCAACAAACTAGACTGGGCTGGATTTTATGTGGCACCGTAAACACATTACAATGCAATGTTGTATTATCTACGAGCAGTATCAATCAAATGGAACGTTTTTGGGAAATTGAAGATATCTCAGACGAACAGCATCTTTCTTCAGAAGATTTGGAATGCTTATCATTTTACAAGGACACAACAAAAAGATTGGAAAATGGAAAATATCAAGTCCGACTTCCGCTTATAGAAAATTTTGAAGAACAATTGGGGTCATCCAAATCGAAAGCAATCGCCTAATTCTTACAAATAGAAAGAAAATTAGAAAAGCATGAAAATGTGTCACGAGAATACAAACAATTTATAAACGAATATTTATCGCTCGGACACATGATATTATCAAAGAGCAATACGATACCCGATTGTTACCTGCCGCACCATTGCGTCATACGAAAAGGGTCATTGACAACTGCATTACGAGTTGTTTTTAATGCAAAAAGTTTAACATCAAGTGGAAAAAGTTTGAATGACCTCATGTACAGGGGTCCAAACTTACAGCAAGACCTTCAAACACTTCTATTAAAATGGCGAAAATATGAAGTAGCATTTACAGCCGATATCGAAAAAATGTTTCGGCAGATCTGGATCCATCCAGATGACCAAAAGCTTCAGAAGATAATATGGAGGGATCGTACAACGGAGCCTTTGCGTGAACATCAACTTTGCACGGTCACATATGGTCAAAAAGCATCACCATTCCTTGCCATGATGACCTTGAAACAATTAGCAAGAGATGAAAAACATAACTACGTAGGAAGTCAAGCACCGAAAGTTATAGAAGAGTCCTTTTTCATGGACGATTTACTACATGGAACGCATGGGTTACAAGAAGGAAAACAACTACAGCAAGATTTGATTAATTTACTCAAGTCAGGAGGATTTAATCTGAGAAAATGGGCTTCCAATAAGCCGCAGTTATTACAAAATCAGAACACTAATATCAGCACCCAATTCGAATTTAAACAAGCAGAAACAAGAAAAACTTTGGGTTTGTGTTGGAAAACAGATCAAGATCATTTTACATTCGAATCAAAAATAGAGTCCACAGAAAAATCAAGAATAACTAAACGAACTCTATTATCAAATATTTCAAAAATATTTGACCCACTGGGATGGCTCACTCCTATTACAACGAAACTAAAGCTTCTTTTTCAAAAGTTGTGGCAGAGCAAAATCAGCTGGGATGACGAGTTACCTAACGAAATTATTATTGAATGGAACAAGATAAGAGACGATATCAATAACATAAACAATATCACTGTACCGCGCTGGCTCGGTACGACACAAACAGCGAGTATCGAGTTACACGGTTTCTGTGACGCATCCATGAAAGCCTACGGTTGCGTCATATACTGCAAAATTAAAGAAAAACATCAATCAAAAGTTGTATTAGTAGTAGCAAAAGCAAGAATTGTATCAGAGAAGAAAAAACACACTCTACCAAGATTGGAGCTGTGTGGAGCAGAACTTTTATCAAGATTAATGAGCAAATTATTAACCTGTTTACAAGAATATGAAACAACAATGTACGGTTGGACGGACTCAACAGCAGTATTGGGTTGGCTGCAAGGTGATATTGGGAGATGGAAACCCTTTGTCGCTCACCGAGTTCAGAAAATAACAAACAACATGACCCCGGCCTGCTGGCGATATGTGAAATCGGCGAATAACCCAGCAGATTGTGCAAGCCGAGGCATCACAGCATCTCAGCTCGTCGCACATCCTTTGTGGTGGGAAGGTCCGGCATGGCTACCATCGTACAACCCAGAACACGAAAAGGAAGAAAAAGTTTACCAGACGGAAGAAGAAGTTAAGAAAATTAAGCAAACTCATGTTGTCACGCAGCAAGATTGTGACGTCATTAAGCAATTACTCAGCAAATACAGCTCGTTCGGAAAACTTGTCCGAGTACTGGCCTGGATACGACGAGCTATAACTAAAAACCAAGCAAGAGAAAGCAAAACTTATCTAACATTACAAGAATTTGAAAAAGCAAATCATGAAATCATTAAATATACCCAGCAAGCAGAATTTACAGCAGAAATAAGCAAATTACAAGCAAAAACAGCAATAGATTCAAAAAGCAAGATATTAAATTTGAATCCTTTCTTAGACCAGGATAATATCCTTCGTGTCGGAGGAAGATTAAGAAATGCTTTCATAAGTGAAGTAATGAAACATCCTATTATTATCCCACACCAAAGCATATTGACAACCCTACTTATCGAGCAAGCGCACGCTTTGACCTTCCACGGCGGCGCTCGTATTCTTACAATAATAGAAACAGAGAAAGATGAGAGGACAAGATGGAATCTCACTCAAAAAATATTTAAAGATATTTGGCAGAGATGGCGCGCCGAGTATCTTACACAATTATCAACAAGATCAAAATGGCAACATCCAAAACAAAACATCAAGATAGATGACATAGTTCTCATACAAGATGCCAACCTCCCGCCTGGAAAGTGGTCTATGGGGCGAGTCGTCGCATTACATCCTGGAAGAGATAGTTACGTCAGAGTTGTGACGTTGAAAACAAAAAATGGCCTAATCAAGCGACCGGTTGTTAAGCTATCGATATTACCAGTTAGCAATCAAACAACGCTATCAAAACAAACCGAGCAAGTAACAGTGTCGGCCGCTAGTAACCTAAGGACGCAAGCGACACTTAATTCCGAGCAAGTATTGCAAGTGACGTCACCGAGTGACACAGCTCGCTCGCAGCGACGACGCGCTCGTAACCGGAGACCTGCGACAAAGCTATCTGCATTCACTAATATTGCAATGACCATATTTTATTTTATCATGATGTTTTCTTCATGTTTTAGTCAAAATATAGTTCAAGTAGATCAAAATCAAGGAATATATTTTGACAAAGTAGCCAACATGCAATTGATAAAGGACGAATGGAAGATGATCGTATACTACGACATGTATCCCTATTGGGAAGGGACCAATGCATATATTCAATATCAAGATCACTTGGAAGCCACATGTAAAGAAATCAAAGAGAGAACGCATTGTGATATTATCATGCTTCAAATAAATCATGCGTTTTCTGAGCTACAATTTTATAACAACCTGTTAATGATGAATAAGCAAGGTCAAGCCAGACGGAGACGCGGCCTTATCAATGGAGTTGGCAGTATCGCTCGCAGCCTATTCGGCGTACTCGATGAACAATTCGCAGAACAGTACTCACGAGATATCACTCTTATCAAGCAAAATGAAAACCATTTGGCCCTTCTTTGGCGAAATCAAACATCAATTGTGGAAGCCGAATACAACCTTTTGAAGAGAACCGAGTTGAATGTACAAAAACAATACAAAATGTTCAATCAACATATACTTTCGCTCGAGAAAACATTGAACACTCTGAAAAAAGAAGTGCAAAATCTGGATTACGCAAGTGAATTTATAATGTTAACTATATCAGCAAACAACATGCTGTATAGCCTAAAGAGTATACAAGATACCTTCCTTGACATTATAACTAACGTATATAATGGAAAATTCAATGTCCATCTTATCACCCCGCAACAATTGCAAAATGAGTTGAACACCATATCTGGGCAACTGAGAAATGATTTGACCCTACCTATCAATAATATACAAGCAGATTTACAAAGCATTTATCATATTTTGAAGGTCAGAGCAAGAATGACAGATCAATATTTTATATTTGAAATCAAGATTCCTTTAGTAAGCCGAGACAATTACGAACTCTATAAATTAATATCCGTCCCTAAACAAGTGGGAACGAATATAGTCACCCTACAGCCCATTTCAGAATATATTGGGATGAATCTTCAAAAAGATATTACCAGTGAAGCAAGAAGACCTGGAAGCATGCATCAGACATGATGAAATAACATATTTCTGTTATCTGACAACACCGATTTTCAAGATGAAATCAGATACAGATCTATGCTTAAAAAATTCAAAAAATCAATGCCATACAAAAATTGAACCATGCAAGAACATATGGATTAATTTGAGTAATTTAAACACAATATTCCATTTTTGTTGTGATCGTTGTCAGCTTAGAAACATATGCGGCGATCAAGTTACCGCGCGCCAGCTGACGGGCACAAACATTATTCATTTATCAGGGGATTGCATTATCAAGACGGACAACTTTACTTTTTACACACATCAAGAGCTAACAAGTACTTTAAAACTAAAAGTTGGTATACCACAGCAACTTTTGATACCACCGATCAACAATATCTTCAACGTGACCATACCAACAACTGTCATCGAAGACACAAATAAAGAAACGGAGCAACTATTGAATAATCTGGGTCACAAGATAGAAAAGCTCAAGGACACCGACATCCTAACAGAAGGCATATCATATCACGACATTCATCACTACGCGATAACATACGCCATAGTGATAGTCGCAATAGCAGTAGGAGTCGGAATATTATGGCGCCGCCACCGCCGCCGGCAAGCCCGCCGCCAGACCCCCGCAGCAGCGGAGGAAGGAACCGCCGAGCCTGCCGCCCCCCAGCCCGTCATCGAGCCATCATCGACGCACTCGCAGTCGCAGCAGACGGCCAGCACACCACAAGTATCGGCAACACCGCGAAAAATCAACAGAGGAACAACCCCTATTTTAAGAAAACTTGTATTTAGGGAAAACTCTGTATAGATTAAGCAATGAAATATTTAAGACATGTATGTTCTGAAATATTTAAGTTTATGTACTGAAGTATTTAAGTTTTATGTACTGAAATATTTAAGTTCTTTAAAATCTTAGCAATTGTCTTATCAAATATCATCATCTTCATCTTATTTTCTCTCGGCCGGCAGCATGTACGGTCATTCAACCGCACAATCACTATTTGTAAGTCAGCACTTTTCCAAATGAACAAATAATTTATTTTATAACAAATCAGTTCGCATTCTGTCACCGATCGCGTTACTCATTAGCATCAGCACTTATTTAATAGCTTGTACAATTGTGGAAATACGTAATAAATATATCAACCCTCATCATTAGCAATCAAGATGTGTGAGTTTAGCAAGGACTCATACAAAATCCATTTATTATCTTTAAAATATATGCTATATCAGCTATTTTCCTACGGGTCGCCAATGAAAGAATATGATTATCTTTACAGATTTTAAGTTAGTCAGATGAGTTGTAAGACCTTTTCATTTTATAACATAAAAAAATAATAAACTTCATTTGGATTCTTTCTGATCTATCTATATATGTCTGGTACCTAGGATTCCAAACCTGAGATGCATATTCAAGTTGGCTCCGCATTTACATATATAGGTTTTTACCTGATCGAAGCATTTTGAATTTCTCATTATAATTGATTTAGTGGCCTTATCAATAACTGCTTCAATATGTGAATCGAACATAAGTTTCGAGTCGTGGGTGGATGACACCCAAGTCACGTATTGACTTAGATTTGCTAAGATCCTGTTTATTGATATTATAAGTGTTTTGTACAAGATGAGATTTGCGCGTAAAAACAACAGATAAGCATTTGGAGGGATTGAGATCCAATTTGTTCCTGGTACAGTAATTGCTAAGGCAATCGAGGTCAGTTTGCAAGCGTATAGTATCGTCGATTGTGATTTTAGAGTATATGTTCATATCATGGGCAAAGCAAAGCAAATTAGAGTGGCTGAAGCAGTTTCCTATGTCGTTAACAAATACACTGAAGAGGAGGGGGGCTAATAGGGATCCTTGGGGGACACCACTGGGGATGGCCACCCATCCTGATATGCAGTTGTTGACTACTACTGCTTAAGTCCTATTTTTTATATATGAGGCGAACCATCGTAGAAGATCGCCCCGAATGCCAATTTTAGCCAGTTTAGAAAGCAGAATATCGTGATCAATTCGGTCGAATGCCTTGTTATAATCTGTATAAATCACGTCCAGCTGGTGACCGTCGTTCATAGATCTTGATATGAACTTGTTGAGGATTAAGAGATTAGACACCGTTGATCTGTTTTCCATAAAGACGTGTTGGTGAATAGCCAATGAGCTCTTAATAGTGGAATAGACCTGGAGATAAACAATTCTTTCGAAGACGAGCATTTGTACGATTCCATTAATATTAAAAATAAACATTACGTGCACTCACGGGTGGTTGTTATATTGTGGTTAAAACTTGAATCAGTAGAGCTAAACTTTTCTTCTTCAGTAGTAGCACATGTAGATAATTCTTCGGAAGTATTATTTGTATTTTCTCGCAAAAATGCATTTTCATGTATGGCTTTAATATACTCTAAATAAATAAAAACAAATTAACATTAGAATAGAATATGTAATTTATTAATGAACATTCTAACATTCACATATTTTAATTATAAGCCGGATTATCATGGTTCTGTGAATAAATTATAAAAATCTCCAACGAAGAGTTAAAATATTGTTAAAATACATTCCCGGACAAATAATTTTTTATCGTTATTTTCATAAAAAACATGCTCATTTTACGGTCTTATAAATATAAATGTGTATTTCTGCAAAAAAATGTGCCAATGCATGATATGATGAACTAAGCATTTGAAACCAATGAAATAACCTTGACTACCTAAACCTTCAGTGAAACAAATGTCGTCATCAATAACGCAGTGGCGCGATTTATTTGTCCGCGAGTATATGATTATCGTACACCTTATTCAAAATACAGTCATATATTAATAACTTACCCGATTTCAATATTTCGACTAGAACTAGGGCTTGTTGCAATCGGTCATCATCTGAATCATTAGACTCATCCCCATTTGCGAATTTTGTCGAACATGTATTTACAACTAAAACTAAAAATAATAACTTCTTCGTTCGTAAAACCATCACGTTTTACGAATGGTTAACAAAACCATTATTTTACCACAGCTCAGATTTATAGCCTTTATTTTATTAGCAGTTTACACGTTTAAAATAAGAAACAATAGGTTTCCTAGCTATACAAAAATAATATTGAATTTCATGTTTTCTCAATAGTTCAGAAACATATTTTTTAACAAAAGAAACATTCACCTTAAAATGTCTTAAAGAATAATCAGCCAACATATAACTAAACCTAGTTACAGATTATTGCCAATGCCAATATTTGGTCAGTGGGTATGTTATGTTATGACGTTTTAAGCAGTAATTAGGACATCATTAATTAGGATCCAAAAATATACCAGTGAAAGATCTGTGTCATAGATTACATAATAAATACAAAAAAAACATATCTCTATCGGCTGGCTAGTTAATTTTTATGCAAAATTTAAATTGTTTTTAGTGTATTTTGATTAAAACATATTTATTATCGATTAATAAAAATTATAAACTTGTAGCACCAATGTGATTAGTGCTAGTGCGAGGTAGTTACGATTAGTGAAGATGGGGTGGTTGATTATCATAATCATCATGTATTCCAGAATTATGGATACGTACCGGCACACACATCTAACCGCCCACTCCGTTATTTTCATACAAACATGCTCACTTTGCGACTCTATACATAAAAAGGACTATATATTTCTGCAAAGATCTGTATGCAAAAATTTTTAGGTTAAGCGTTCGACTGTCCAATCAGCATTTTGAATAAATATCAAAACCATTGACATTTGTACCGCACTGCACCAGAGACAGAACAATTTGGACAATGAAACACATTTATATACCTATATACCTTATAGTAATGCTTTGCTTGAACGAAGGTTTGGAAACGGAAAGATATTTTTAAAACTGTTAAAATGCTAATTGGGCAGTTGAATGCTTAAACTAAACATTAGCTTATAGATCTTTGCAGAAATACTTTGATATTTTTATGTATAAAGTCGCAAAGTGAGTATGTTTGTTTGAAAATAATGGGATTGGCGTTAAATGTGCTGGTGAGTGTAGTTTGAACTATGATGTCATGCGAGTTCCAAACACGTGCTTTGTGTTATTATGTTATTAGTGATGAGTGTGTACTCTTTAGCTACTGTTTTTAGTTATATCCTGTTAAGTAAATGTTTTACAAAACAGGATTACAATTTTTAGGTGAGTACCTACATAGAAGATCCTACTTAAAAGTGATGATACCATATTTTATATCTGAATAATTTTGTAAATTTACTTGATTACAACAATTGTGAATAAAAAGAAAAAAAAATACTTAGTTTAGAACAATTCCCTGCAATTTGCTCAACATAAAAAAACCATGTCTACAAAAGTTTGGACTGCAAAAATATAAACTCATCGCCATACCGGCAGTTACTTATGACTCGGACTAATCAATTAATTGGCTTATCGGTGATGTCTCAGTCTAATCATACTATGATATAAAGCATTAAAAGTAACTTATTTATTGCAAATCATTATTATGTATTACTATCACGATTAATAGTTCTATGAGTCTTCCTGCCAAAAAATGCTGATATCGTTGAAAGAAGATTGGAGTTCAGCCGCTTCCAGAGTTTTGTGATCTGACACCTGTTTTAAAATAAAAAAAGTTTATCTCATGTTCGAAGTTTTGTTTCTGCATATTTCAAAGCTATTTCATGATTTTATTATAATTAAGAGTATCGCAAACTACATCAAAAATCTAAACGTAGTTATTTTGTAAGTACGGTGATGGAAAAAACATAGGTTTTGGAATTTTGACGCTAGCGGCTCATAGGCCAAAACCTTATTTTTGTTATTATTTATTTATAATGCATTACAAATTTGTTTTAGTGCTATTATCCTTAGGTTGATCGAAACAATAAACGACTTTAAGATAAAATATAAAGCATTTCAAAATTTAAATAATATACATCGTATATCGCGGGAAGTGTAAACCTTAAAAAGTTGGTTAAATGGATTTCATTCGTTCAATTATCTAGCGAGACAGAAATACACAATGTACACGAAGGTAGGTAATACTTTCTTACCATTGAAGCAACAAGGTAATTTTACTTACGTTTGGTTTAAGAGCTTCTACGATACTGTTTTTCCGAAATGCTAAAAGCGTCACCGGTTTACGTCTTTTCGTAGTAGATCCGAAGAAATTCTGGAATAAGATAATTCGGCTATTTGTTTATTGTACGTTTCAGAATCAGCGATTAATAAAAATCCTTTTGACCCAGCGAGACAACTTTTCAAAAACGACCACTTCCCAAAAAGGCTCCTTCCCAAAACCTCCACTACCCAAAACATCCACTTAGTCTGTTTTGTTCTAAAGTTTTCGGAAAAACTGTGTGTCATATCGCAAAATGTCACTTTCGCAGACTGTCATTCACATTTTCAATGTACAGTCAACAGCAGCTACGGCTTTACGCATTACGAAAACCGCAGCTATTACGAGCGACGTAAGGACGCTCTTAAGGTTAAAGTGTAGAGCCGTAGCTGCTGTTGATTGTAGAAAGAATTTGCAGGAAAAAATGTTAATGACATTTTGCGAAAGTGACTTCTTGTAAAGCTGGCAAAAAAGGAAATGGCTAAAAAATACCCAGAATCGCCAGAATTTTCTTAAGTACCGTTTTATAATTTATTGCAAAAACGATCTCGTATAGTAGATATTTTTTGATGAATGAAACATATCAAATATGTATTTTTAGGAATAAGATTTTCTTTTTTTAGCGTTCCGTAGCCTAATGGCAAAAAAACGGAACCCTTATAATAGGTTGGGGAAAAAGTTTCTTTGCATTTTATAAGAAAATTCAAAACATTATTTAATATAGTTTATTTACATTTAACTAAAGTATGTAGGTGCCATTTTGTTCGATAACTTTTTGGCATCTTGTACGTTGGGACATGATCCCATTGCTATGGAAATTTTTGGGTTTCTGATCAAATTACCGCGACAAGTGGTTTTGGCAGTCCTCTAGTGATGTTAACCTGACACTGCCTAAAGAATTCTGAAGAGACCGAAACAGGTGGAAATCTGTTGGTGCAAGGTCAGGACTATACGGCGCCGGCGAATGCATTAACACCTTTTAGTTAAACTCTTTTAATTTTTGCTGACTGGCTAAAGATGTGTGAGGTCTAGCGTTATCGTGATGAAAAACCACACCCCTTCTGTAGATTAATTACGGCCGCTTCCTCTTAACTTCTTGCTTTAATATCATCAGTTGTTCGAAGTAGAGTTCGATACCCAAATATCGAGCTTTTATTGTGTACCCAGATTTTTTCAAATGCGCCAAAACTGTTTTGTGGTCAATTCCCAGATCTTCAGCTATGTCGTAACTACTGATATGCCGATCTTGCTCCACTTTTTCAAAAACTACATCCATTTTATCTGCGAAAAGACATTTTCTCCAACTTAATAATTCGTCATGTCTGTCTGCCTGTCCGTCCGTATGTCACAGCCACTTTATTCAAAAACTATGAGGATTACACAGTTGAAATTTGGTAGGTAGATGGATTGTATTCTGTAAATCAATTTTGTTTTTACACAAAATTAAAAAAATAATATTTTCTTTTTCATCAAACCTATACGTATGGGCTATCTATATATAGTTTATTAAACATTACATTGAGGTTTCTAAAACGATTTTTTTCTCAAAGTCAAACGTTTTAAAGATGTACACTTCCAAAGTGCTAAAATTTAACGAAATATATTTAGCAGTCTCAGAGCTATAGCACATTTTCCAAAACCTTATTTACGAGGTGCGGTCCAAAAGTTTCTGGCTGGATAATTGGGCAGCTTAAAAAAAAACAAAAAAATATGTCATCGCGATTGTCATCTAACCTACTTTTTCGTGTATGGTTTTGGGGTTTCTGTTGGTTGTTATTTTGATTTCACTGCGGTTTAACTATAGTAAGTCGGAAATTTTTCAAAATGTTCATATTGAAATATCGGTCTGTGATCAAATTCCTGACAAAGGAAGGGGTCAGCCCGACCGATATAAAACAAAGGTTGGATGCCGTGTACGGGGATACTTCTCCGTCATTTTCCACCGTAAAAGAATGGAGTAAGCAGTTTCGTTTAGGGCGGGAGTCCATTGACGACGCACCTCGCTCCGGCCGGCCTGTGGAAGTACTCACCGAGGACTGCGTCAAATTAGTGGAAGACGAAGTTCTGAGTGATCGAAGACTTAAGACTCAAGAAATATCCGCAAGAACCGGGGTTTCTAAAACTTCAGTACTAAGGATTCTACATGAACATCTTCACATGAATAAAATTAGTGCTAGGTGGGAACCGAAACTTATTACGAGCTTGTAGTGAACTGAGCGAAAAGTGTGTTCTCAAGAAGTTATAGACGCGTATAAGTGTTATGGAAAAGTGTTTAGGAGTCGATTGTTACGGGAGACGAAACCATGGTTTTAAACTATGATCCTCTGTCGAAAAGGGAATCAATGGAGGGCGTCGTCTTGGTGAAAAGCCGCCAAGAAAGGCCAAGGTTACGCAATCCACCTAAAAGATAATGGCAACGGTATTCTGGGATTGTCACGGAATACTAATAGACCGATCGCGCTGAGTTATTTTGTAGGCAAAACCTTCAAAAATTGTAAAGTTTATAAAAACTTGCCTGTGGATGTATTTGCATCTAAAAAGCTTATTTTTGCGTTTTGTGTCATTTCTTGCCTATGCATCTATAGAAATTCGAATATTTGTGGTGGATATAAATAATTCAAAATTAAACTTACAAAATTGATTTCAAGTTAAAAAACGCAATGGTATTGAATTTAAGATAGTCTGCGTAGTGTATGCGCTCTTATTTCGGGTAGTATGCACATGGGCCTTAGAATAAACGTGTCGAAAACTAAATACATGGTGATATCTAAGGGGCATACAGTGGACCGAAGTTTGAACTTATTGATCGACAACCAGCATGTGGAGAGAGTCACCAGGTTCAAGTATTTGGGCAGTTGGATGAATGAAGATGGGGGTCACTTGCAAGATATTAGAATTCGCATTGAGATGGCTAGAAGTGCATTTTTCAGAATGACTAAGGTCCTTTGCAACAGGATGCGTATAGTTCGATGTTACATTTTCTCGGTACTGTTGTATGGGGCTGAGTCCTGGACATTGACGCAGAATGCATTGAACAAAATAGAGGCCTTTGAAATGTGGGTGTACCACCGCATTCTGAAAATCTCGTGGCGTGACAGAGTGAGCAACGTAAAGGTACTTCAAAGGATGGGCAAAGATCTTGAACTCATCAACACCACCAAGTGCTGCAAATTGACATATTTTGGTCATGTGATGAGGAACACCAAATATAAAATTCACCAACTGATAATTCAGGGAAAAATTATAGGAAAGCGTAGTGTTGGAAGAAGAAGACATTCTTGGCTTAAAAACCTTATGGAATGGTTTGGCCATAGTACTACATCACTATTTCGGGCAGCGGCTTCAAAAGTCAAGATAGCCATGATGTTGTCCAACCTCCGATAGGAGTGGCACGTAAAGAAGAAGAAGATGCAATTATAAATTTGTGTGCAGGCATTTATAAATAATCTGTTAGAGCTCCCATCATGAGATGGATCAATGCAATAACCACAAAGCAATAGCATATTATTAAGAGATAAGTGATAGCAAGGTGTCTTGCAGTAGTTTATTTATGTATCGGAAACACATAAGAAACAAATTACTAAGCTCAATCTGCAAAGAATACTAATTATAAATGGCAAACAAAGTATTTGTATTACTAACGGTTGTATACAACCGTTAGTAAAACAAATACTTAAGTTATCAATAACTATAGTTATTGATAACTTAAGTAAACAAGAAATAGAAACAAAAAATCAAATCACCTTCAATTTTATTGACTAATAGTTTCAAATAATTATTAGAATCATTAAACTGAACAGAATTCAAGTATTTAGACATACAAATAGAATAAAAATAATAATAACATTTTGATAATCATTTCAATAAATTGAGTTTACCTATTTTCTCTAAGGAAAGAACTTTGATCAAATTGTCGAAGAATTTAATTGTCTTATTATACAATGTTACATACTCTATTTACAATTGAGTCAGCATCATAATTGGAGTATATATAAAATAGTTTATTTACAGAACTAATTCAGAAACAATGAAATGAAAGAAGAACAATTTGTTTACGCCATTTCCGGCTTCCCTATTTTAAATTCGCGAGCTTCATGATGTGGTTCCTTACTTCCTACCCCTTTCCTGCTCACACCATCGTGCGCAGAGTGAGAGAGCTAATCAAGCAAGTGCAGAGTGCATCGTGATTCGTCGCGTCAGACCTTACGTTTCGACAACCGAGCCGCGTCGCCACGGTCTGCGTGCGGCTCCTGATATAATTTAGAATAAAATGCATTAACCGCAACTTGAATTAATTATAAACTGTGTAATGAGTGATTCAGTGTTCTAAAGTGTGTGGAACTTAGCCGGCCGGTAGAGTAACCTAGGCCTAGGGTTCCTGTCTATCCGGCATGTGTGAGACAGTGAGTGGCGTTTCCTGAAGTGCAGCTGAAGGCAAGATACTCCAGAAGCTGAATCGAACCGCGCTCGGTGAGTCCCCTTCCCTCTCCATAATATCTAAGGTCCACATCATTTTTTTCTGAACCACAAATCACAAACCGCCCCACTATGCTACCGCTGCCGCTATACAGTCCACTTATATTACCGCCATCCCATTCTTTTGGTCTGACTTCGAACCGGATAATTTCGCGTTCTCATTGTTTTGGTGATAAACTCTGATAGTTTACACGTACTCAACCCGCTTATTTCATTTATATTTGGTGCAAAACTCCGATAGTTTTGCACGTAAATGTACCGCCATCTTGTAATTACCTACACGAAGCTTCGTGGCTCCCGCTTGTTTCCCGCGCCGCTAATGATTATTAAGCTATAATCTATTTCGTTATTCAAGTGTTCACTTATTACCAAATACTTCGTTATTTTGTTGTTTTCACACGCTAACCGTGCTAGAAAACGTAAAAGTTTACCGCATATACCTACGTAGGTACTTACTTACATACTTTACACCGCATTCTGCCATACTTACTCATTAAACCTACCTGCTGTGTACAGGTGTATTTACCCAAAAAAATCCTACCTATTTACCTATCGGGACTACCGTTAATCAGTATTAGTGGGCATACTACACGTATCTTGTATATTCGACTTAATCATATTGTACTTAATCGAAACCGCTTAATTTGGGTACCTACCCACTTTTTCCAAGTACCTACGCATCATTAGCTCACCATGGCAGCTAAAATAGCAATATTACAAGCGAAAAACAATGCAATATTCGCTCGCTTGACTAATCTCAGTGATTTAGCTAAGAAATTACCTTTATCTACCGCAGATCTTCGTTCCACGGAAACATTCATGGCGGAATCCGAAACATTGTCGGTCATCCGTCAGGAATTCATCGCTAATCTAGACTCCATCAATGAGCTAGGATTCGATAATAACCCTAAGTTTGTGCCTAATTACGAACCTCTAAATGCATTTGAAGATGTCTATGCTAGGATTCAGTGGGTACGTTCCCGTATCATTGAACTCGCGATCGTGCGAAAATAAAGGTGCGTTTACACCTATAAAGCTACCGCCAATAAATATAACTTCGTTCGATGGAAAGATGGACAGTTGGCCCATTTTTTATGAGTCGTTTAAAGCTAACATCCATTTAAATGAATCATTAAATGATGCCCAAAGAATTCAATATTTAACAGGTACCGCGTCTCATACCGCTTCGCATTGTAATTCCACTTATACATGCAAATCCTGTAAAAAACCCCATCATACCTTATTACATTTGGAGAGTAGCAATAATAATAATAACTCGCACACAAGAGTCGAACCCGGCCGCATCCGTGCAGCCCGTGCAATCGCGTGCTACGAGTACTGCGCCGCCGTCGCGGCACGAGCCCGCTGCCGAATCCGCGACGTTGCCGTCCCGCGCGCACGTGCAATCTTGGGACAGAAACGAGCCTGCTGCCGAATCCGCGACGATGCCGTCCCGTCCGTGCCTGTCGCTATGTGCTCGCTCGGATAAAACCATTAACTCGCTGCGCTGCGATACTCGGCGCTCAGCTGTTCCCACATTTGTTGTTAGGTGGTAGGGTTATCGCTCCCCCTGCACCATCCGCTACTGAAACCGTGTTTGGTTATATTCTAATAGGTGACGCTCCTGTCACTGTCAGCAATTTGAATAAAAATTACACCGCATGCCAAAATATAAACACCGCTACTTTCTTCACGTGTTATAGTGGCGTGAATACGTGTGACCGCTCCGATGAACTTCATCTTGACAAAACATTGACTAAGTTTTGGGAAATGGAGGAAATGCCTTGTTTTTTAGTCCAGCTGATAGTCAATGTGAAGACATTTACACCGCTACCGTGTCGCGTGATACGACCGGTCGTTATTGCACCGCTTTACCTTTTTGCCGCGATCCATCTGAGCTAGGGAACTCGCGCTCCGTTGCTCTTCGCCGACTGCTCTAATTGGAGCGCAAGCTTCAGGATCCTGAGTTGCGTGCCAGTTATAATGAGGTTATACAGGACTACCTAGATAACGATTATTTGTCCGAGGTCCCGCCTAACAGCGAGGATTACTCGCAAGGAAATTTCATTCCGCATCATGCCGTCGTTCGCCGCGATAAAGATACTACGAAGGTTCGTATTGTACTCGACGCTAGTGCTAAATGTCATAATGACATTTCACTCAATGACATTCTTTACACAGGGCCGAATCTCCAAGCTGACATTTTTGTTCTTTTACTTAATTTCCGCTTGTTTGCAATCGCGTTAGCGGCAGACATAAAACAAATGTATCTTAGAATTCTTCTTCAACCAGAGCACCGCAAATATCAAAAGATTTTATTCCGCTTTGACCCCGCGCAACCCTTACGCGATTTTCAGTTCAATCGCGTTCGGTTTAAAATGCAGTCCTTTTTTAGCTATGCGCACTGTGCGACAGCTAGCGATCGATGAACGCGATCGTTTCCCGCGCGCCGCTGAGGTGGCATCTCAAGAACTATATATGGACGATTTGACCACTTCTGTCCCTACAGTGGACGAGGGAAAATCTCTTTCATCGACTTATTTAAGTCTGGTGGGTTTAATTTAACAAAATGGGCCAGCAACTCACCGGAGTTATTAGATGCGGTGCCGCAGTCTAACCGTGCCGCAATAAAATTTTCAGATAGTGAAGATATGATATGATACCCGCTCAGGATATATTTACCTTTTCAATTTCTCCTACAAAGGAAACGTTCACTATAAGGATCATTCTTTCAAGCATAGCCCGCTTATGGGACGTACTTGGATTCGCCGCTTCAGTTATATTATTTGCCAAACTCTTAATTAAAGGCTTCTTAAAGTCGGTTGGGACGATCCCTTGCCTGACAAGCTACATTATTTATTTCGAACCTTTAATGATCAACTGCCGCTTCTTTCTGCTTGTAAAGTCCCGCGTCATCTAGCTGTAACCACTGGGTGCTCTACCAACATTGTAGCGTTTGCGGACGCAAGCATGAAGGCATACGGTTGCGTCGTGTATCTGCACGTCACTGACAGCGAGGGAAATGTGCGTGTCAATTTAATTTGTGCCAAATCTAAAGTGGCCCCTGTCAAAATAGTTTCGTTGGCAAGACTAGAATTATGCGCCGCAGTCCTTATGTCAAAACTGCTGCGTCTGATTAATGAAACATACAGTGCTCGTACAAAAATTGACAATATATTCGCATTTTCAGATTCGAAAATAGCGCTTTCATGGATTAATTCCTCACCACATAGATGGGATATTTACGTTAGTAACCGCGTTGCAAAATGTCAAGAAAATCTAGATTCGCGTAATTTCTATCATGTCAGTGGAATTTATAATCCCAGTGATTGTCTCTCTCGAGGTCTATTGCCAGAACAATTGCTCTCTCATCCGCTATGGTGGCATGGCCCTGCTTGGCTTAGTTCTTCAGTATCAAGCTGGCCGATCACACCTTTTATTCCAGAGGCCTGTGAGACGTTACCCGAATATAAAAATAAAACTTTCGTGTGCTCGACTGTTGAATCGGCCCCTAATCGTATTGACGATCTTACGCAAAAATGTTCCTCTTGGAACAAAATTATTCGCATCATTGTTTATATCCTGAAATTTTCAAAAATATTACCGCGTTGTAATCTATCCGCTTCACAGCTCCTAATAGCTGAAAAATATTTAATCCGAACTATACAGGGTTTTCACTTTGCTCAGTTAATTAATGACTTAAAAACTAATAAAGCAATTTCTTCACCGCTCAGAAAATTGGATTTATTCATAGATCCATTCGGAATAATAAGAATAGGAGGTAGACTTTCTAATAGTAATTTACCATACGAAGCTCAACATCCGCGTTATTATACCTAAACATGACCATGTTACTCACCGTTTAATTGACTACTATCACCGCCTGCATTGTCACACTGGTGTCAATGTATTAAGTTCTTTATTACGCCAAAAATATTGGATTCTATCTTCAAGAAATGTAATTAGGCAACGTATTCACGCCTGTAATTCTTGTTTTAAAAATTCTCCATCTCACCTCAATACTAAAATGGCGGATTTGCCATCTTACCGCGTTTAAGAAACTAAAGCATTCGTTCATACGGGCGTAGATTATGCCGGTCCTATAAATATTACCTTATGTAGACGCCGAGGACAAAGAAGTCAAAAGACGTAAATTTGTTTGTTTATCTGCTTTGTGACCAAAGCGGTTCACATCGAACTAGCTTCGGATCTGTCATCGGAAGTTTTCCTTTCCGCGTTTAAACGCTTCATTTCTAGGCGTGGTCCTCATTTCCACATCATTTTTTTCTGAACCACAAATCACAAACCGCCTTGCTATGCCGCTATACAGTCCACTTATATTACCGCCATCCCATTCTGTTGATCACGCGACACGGCAGCGGTGACTAAAATGATGTGGACCTTAGATATTATGGAGAGGGAAGGGGACTCACCGAGCGCGGTTCGATTCAGCTTCTGGAGTATCTTGCCTTCAGCTGCACTTCAGGAAACGCCACTCACTGTCTTACACATGCCGGATGGACAGGAAACCTAGGCCTAGGTTACTCTGCCGGCCGGCTAAGTTCCACACACTTTAGAACATTGAATCACTCATTACACAGTTTATAATTAATTCAAGTTGCGGTTAATGCATTTTATTCTAAATTATATCAGGAGCCGCACGCACACCGTGGCGACGCGGCTCGGTTAAAGACGTAAGGACTGACGCGACGAATCACGATACACTCTGCACTTGCTTGATTAGCTCTCTCTCTCTGCGCACGATGGTGTGAGCAGGAAAGGGTTAGGAATTAAGGAACCACATCATGAAACTCGCGAATTTAAAATAGGGAAGCCGGAAATGGCGTAAACAACAATTCTATTGTACAATTAACAATCATGTATATATATTTTTTTTTTTTTTTATTAACTATCTGGTCAGTGTGTGCTCTTTATAGAGAACACTTTGGCGGCGTACCTCTCGGTACTCTACTCTACTCTCGTACCTCTACGGCACTGCCGACCGCCTATCACTAAGACAGCCCGTGCCGGGGTGGCAGGGCTGTCGCCTCAAACCTCAGAGGGGTAAGTAAGATCAATAGGGTTAAAAAGTTGTATCGATTCTCATAATAAATCCTAGCAGGTAGGTAAGCTCTTGTAGCTCATATACCTACATTCGATATGATTATTAAGTGATAAATTGTATCGAGAATTAAACCCAATCCTTTATTCCAGTAAAATGAGATAAAGGTTATTTTCTAAGATAAAAACTGTAAAGGAATAAATTATAACACAATACTTTTTCACCCTCAAATGAAAGGGATTGTTTACTTACACAATAAGTGACAATAATAGCTTCTAAATGTAGTAATGCAGTATTTTGAGATTCAGAAGATAGTTGGACTTTCGCACAAATCTTTTACATAAATATGCAATTTCCAGGATTGCATAGCAGATTACAGTCAATTAATGTTCTGTTACTGTAATTAATGAGGTATATTAAAAATCTTTTTTATACATACTTCTACCTGTAGCCCTAGCACGAGTGACTTTTATCGAAGCTCGTGGCTCGGTAACGTGTCACTGGCACGCTCAGCTTAGCAGGATAAGTAAGACAAATCAGATCATATTGTCACGTGATATAGCAGTGTTCATGCTAGTGGGCCTGACGCCAGATATGCTCGTGGATTTGGCGGAGCATCAAAAGGTGCAGCTTGAGAGTTCAAAGTGTACCTATAAATTTCATTGTTATAGCCTCACATAAACAACGCCACATTTGCTACTAAGTGGGGTATATGATGTAGTAACTATAGTGACAGTTTGTCACCACATCACCTACGATAGTTTCATAAAATGCCTTTTCCATTTACAGGCTTCTGTTCTGGTTTTAGGACTGGAAGGCAGAAGCTGGCGCTTGCTGTCTTTTTCGTTTTGCTCCCCGTCTAGCATATGGGAAAAACACTTTTTCATACATCAAGGGTTAAAATAAGAAGCTACCTCCTCGAAAGCCCAACAAAACCTGTTAAATTATCTTTCTGAACTTCAGAAATTTCAAACCAATTACCTATTTCAGACCTATTGTTTGAAAGGAGAACAGTAATAATACTACTGTTAGCCTCTGGAAGGAGAGTATTATCTCACCTTAATAGAACTTAAGATATATTATAGTGATGTGCAGGAGGTGCTTTACTTTTATCTAGTTTTGGGTGTAAGATGGATAAATCTAGAAGAAATTGATGGTTAAAAGAACGTCTAGAGAGTTCATAAGTCCAGTTCTGTATAGAAAAATCAATAATAATAATAAGTACTGTTATCTCACTTCTGCGGTGGACAACCCAGCTACAGGCACCATGATTGGATGGATAAGATCAGTTTTTGAGAAGGAATAATAAGTCTTTAATAGAGTTTTCAATGGAGAATACATTATGTTCAGCTGTAGCATAAGAAAGTTGGACCGAAAGCCCTTCTACTGAGAATATGAGGAAATTATGAATGTTTTTGCAAATTTTTTTAAACAGGTTCTGATTCAGATACAGGTAGTTAAAACGTTTTATTCAGTCAATATTTTTTGTAATGTTAAATTTCAAATATGTAAATAGTTAACCGCAAGGTTTAACTGATCTAAAGTGTTTTGATCTAACGATTATTAATTTCATTTTACAAAGGTACAATTCCAAGTTAATTGGAAGAAAATACCTACAATTGGATTTTTGTTACTTTAGTAATTATACTGTAGAAAGTTTAGTTATGATGATACCTTTTAAATTGAATAAGTAACAATACCTTTTAAATTGAATATGTAACAATTTTGAAATTCATTATCTTGGTTGTATATATTATCACTGAGAATAATTTTAATCACTTAGCGATTATCTTTCTTTCACCAGCAGATATCAAACAGGTCTTCAACCAGCGCTGTGTGTTTTAGAAACACATATAATATTACTGTTTTGCATTCCAACAAAACAGATATTATGTGTGTGAGAAAACACACAGCGCTGAGCAAGGTTTTTATTTTTTATTTTATATTATAGTTTTGGCTTCTTCCGGCTTTGGCTTATTCCGCCAACGTCCCGTAACTGACCAAGTTGCTTGCTGGTGAAGACACTATGACAAGTCACATTGATGTTCGTCGAATGACAGCTTCATGACAAAGGTATGGCAGATCATTCAGCCTAGTGGTAAGTGAAAGAAAGTGATTATATGAAGATAAACTAGGTAAGTGAATATTATTTATTCGTTAATCCGGTGATCTAGATCGCGCTTCTTCAACCAGCGCTGTGTGTTTTCTCACACACATAACATCTGTTTTGTTGGAATGCAAAACAGTAATATTAAATATGAGAAAGGAAATGCGTTCTGACTTGACCGCTTAATGATTTCAATAAGCGGGCTTTTCTTTTCTGATACTGTTTGGAAGAGAGTTCTTTAGGCGGACAGCACGCACAGAGAAGAAATAGGAGAGGAGCTCAATGGTATGGGGAGGAATAAGAAGAGATTGAGTACAATCTAGAAAGATTGTACTATTACAAATAATAATACTATGATCTAGTACATCCGGGAACAGCATTAGTCCTTCAGACCGATAAGCCTCAACTACATTTTTACTCAAAAGTATGGAAAGGGTCATAGAAGTATGCATCAGAGATGGACCTCTACGGGAACGTCCTTTGCATTCTAGACAACACGTCTATTAAAAAGGAAACTTCACAGAAGTTGCTTTGTTAGAATTAACAGATAGGCTAGAAAGGGCTTTAGATGATAAAAAGATAGCCCTCTGTGCACTGCAAAGTAAAAATATACAGGCACCAATTTCATCTGAGGTTGAGTGACACGACATTTGCGTTACTGGGGAAAGTAGAGAGAGAAACACCCAAACATCTCCTATATGACTGCGGTCCCCTAATTCACAAACTCAGTATCCACCGACTGCGACTGTTCGAATGCACTTATCTATAATGACTGGTTGACACAACGCGAGCTCACGCTCGCATGCGTGCACATACTTAATATCTTAACTATATCTAAAGCCAAGGGAAAAAAATAGCGCTAGGGGAAAATCCATATATTTTCAACTATCAATATTTCTCATCCGTTCGAACCGTGACTGAAGTACAAACTCGACCGTGATTGAAGTACAAAGCTTTTACTCTGATCCAGGGTACATTACCATATGACCCAAGTGGAATACCAATAGTCTCATAATACCACGGGGTGATCGACTGGGTAGAAATAGAAGAATACGATTGCAGAAAAAAAAATTACACTGACAGTTTTTATAAGTTAAAGTTGCAGACTTTGGAATACATGAACGACGTATAAAAGGTAGCTCGCGAAGGGTAAGCTCAAAAACTTTAAAACATTTGATCAATTTTAATAACAAAATAAAGTATTAAAACCAAGTTAGTGATGCAAAAGGTAATAAACGAACCGTCATACTTAGTTATATACTACTAAAGACTAATAGGGGCCACTATGTATTTTTAGTAATCCAATCACGATTGATAACCAGTTCGCACGATTAGTGTCTTCTGGAGAATGAATGCAAACGATTTCTGACAGGTCACTAAGTTTCCGAGGCCAAGTGCAAGCAATTTTGTATGGACCGGGCGAGATATAACCGTTCTCTACGCGCAGTCAAGCGTAGATAACAGTCTTCCTGTGCGCTGGTAGCCCTAAATCTGCCGGTTTCCCGTCTTCTAGATAATCACCCAGTCCCATTTCCATTTTGCACTTAAAGCAAGGAATTCGATATTTCAGTATGCTTCAAAGATGGTAAATTGACTCAGATATTAAAATAAACATGTGGCCCTATTTTGTTTTGCCAAATATATTTCATTACAATCACAGTAATTCAAATTTAGGGCTATTACAAAAACAAAACAACTTACTTGTGTTTTACGGCTTCCAGAACTAGATTCCCATGTTGAATTGATATGTTTGCTGGAGCTAACAAAATTTTCATTTTGTTGCGTTTGAGAAACACTACTAATTTTCGGTAAGAAATCATTTTTGCGAGTCGTTGAACTCACTGTTGCTGCAAATAGCAAAATAGCAAAGTCAGTCTTATCTTACGATATCGATACTTAATATTAGATGTCAACATTACTGACTTTCAGATCCCATTGAATTAATCAATAAGCTTGCACTAGTCAACATAGCAAAAAAGTACATTTCTCTTGAAAGAGGGACAATTGTTACCAAGCTCACAGACTTTTGAGTAATGAGATTCTCCAATTTAAAGACAGCCAAACAAACGTATTGAGAGAAAACAAATGTTTACCTTTACCTTTGTACACCGATTTGTTCCAAGGCAAGTTGTTGATGTGCATTCAGTATTATCTTCAGAACCAAACACCTACAATAGCCATGTCTTGAGTTTACACAACACACACGCAATTGACAACGCAATTGACATTTCATAAAATTTATAATTTGTTTTTATTTGCTATTTACGAGGGTGGATTGAAAAGTAGTCGGCCTAACCAAGAAAATAAACACATACTAAATCAAATATATTTTTATTTTTCTACATAATCACCATCAAGTTCAATGCACTTTTGCCACCTTACCTTCAAAGCATTTAGACCGTTGAAAAAAAATGATTCTTACTTAGAGTCAAAATATGCGTCTACTGCTGCGTTGACCTCGTCGTTTGTCGAAAATCTTTGACCTCCCAAGTGCTTTTTTAGGTTAGGGATCAGAAAAAAGTCTGATGGTGCCAGATCAGGTGAATAAGGCGGATGCGGTAACAGTTCAAAGCCACAGTTGTGGAGTTCAGCTGACGACGACGAACACGAGCGTAATCTTGATGAAACAGTACTTTTCTTCTGAGTATTCCTGGACGTTTTTCTTTTATTTCCTCTTGTAAACGACGTAGTAAGGTGCAGTAGTAATCAGAGTTTATGGTGTTACCCCTTTCAAGATAATCAACCATAATCACACCCTTCGAGTCCCAGAATACTGAAGCCTTCATCTTATTTGCCTACAAAATCGCCTTAGCCTTTTTACGGGTGGTGAACTAGGTCTTCTCCACTGTTTTGATTGTTGTTTTGTTTCTGGTGTACAGTAATGAACCCATGTTTCGTCCATAGTAACAAAACGATTCAAAAAATCATCTTCATCGGCTTCAAATAACTCCAAACAGTCGCGTGCAATAGTCAATCGCATATTTTTTTGTTCAACTGAAAGCAGTCGCGGAATCCACCTCGCAGACACCTTGTGGAAACCCAACTACGTTGACTATGTTGCTTTGAGTTCGTTCATAAAAGTTGCCTATAGTCTCGGCTATCTCTCTAATTTTTTATCTGCGGTCTCCCATAATTAAATCAAGTATTTTTTAATATTTTCGTCAGTAGTGGTCGTCGAAGGCTTCCCAGAGCGGGGTTCGCCTTTCACACTCTCTCTACCACGCTTGTATTCTGCTATCCATTTTTTGACGGATGTATATGACAGAACGGAATCCCCTAATGTACTGACCATATCATCATGGATGGCTTTTGATGACAGCCTCTTCTTATGGAGGTACTTAATGACGGCACGCTGCTCGATTTGCTCCATTTGCTGAGATTATGTCCGATTGCTTTGTTAATAAATTTATAAAATCACAACTAAGTATAGCACACCTTTCAAACTTCACACAATTAACTAGTCTGAACTGAACTAAACAATGTGGGTAGAGTTGATTTTTAGAATTAAATGGATCTGTGTTAGGCCGACTACTTTTCAATCCACCCTCGTAGAAACTACATAAAAAAGGAGAGACGTATTTATTCCTTTTCCAAATTTTTTATTTTGAATCATCTTAAAATTTATTTGAAAACTTTATGAATGTAGAAATAATAAAATAAAAATATCATTTATTTTATGTTTTGTTGCTTTAGTTAGAATAAGATCTACTAAATTACAGAGATTGGATGGAAAATAAATTCATAAGACCTCAACTGAAACCAAGCACCAAGCCAAGCAGGTTAAAAATGTTAATGAAGATTCAAATACTTCCCAAATACATAAGAAAAAGGTGTTGTTTGTATTAAGGCCTTCCATGACTAACCTAAACCTAACCTAACAATAGTTGAGGAACATTTTCACAAAATAAACACTTTTTATTCTTTTTCATTATTGTATGTTGTTTATTGATGTAGACACATCATACATTTACAATTTCCGAGATCTAGGTTTTCCAATTATGCTAAACTAACCTAACTAATCTTACTTATTGACTTATTTGGGTTTGATGGAGACTTGTTTGTTTGTTTTGCTAACTGTGTGTGTTTTTCATTTTAATATTTCAGTGACCAAACTAATTTTGAAGTTGAAGATGTGCTGCCGTAAGTAGTTATTTGTATTTCGTTTTCTTTTATTGTGCTGAAATTAAAATACTCCGATTTCAGTGCCACAAAAGTGGTCGAGCGCGACGACGACGTGTACGCGGACGCGGGCGCGGGCGCGGACGCGGACAGGGAGAACGCAACGACCCGCTGCCGTAAATATTTTAATTTTAACATCTTTTGATTTACTCACAGAATATTGTAAGTATATCTTTTTATTTTAGTTCAACAAGTCGAGGACCAGTGGAACTCACGGTGAGTTTAAATTATTTGTTTATACGTTTATATATCAAAATATACTTATTTAGAACTTTTTTGATGCTTGACCTTGGGTTAAGCCACAAGTTACGGGTTGTAACCGCTAAAACTGGATTTTCTGGATCTTTTTTAGTTTCTTGTGCAAAGAGTCTCGATTTTATTAGATATCGCAACATACCTTTGATTACCCATGGTTTCTTTGCATGATGTCTGTAATGTAATGTAATAAAACAAGTAGAATCCAATTTACATTTAAGCATCATGAGGTCGATGCAAAATGGTGATTATATAAAAAGTATCCTATGTTTTAATCCAGGCTATCTTCTATCTCTGTGCTAAATTTCATCCAAAACCGTTCAGTAGTTTTAGCGTAAAAGAGTCACAAACAAATAAACAAAAAAATACTGGCGTAGTTTCGCATTTATAAAATTAGTAGGATAGTAGGATTATCAGGGACAGTGTCCACTTCAGGCGGAAGTACCCATTGCTGCAAAGTCAAAATTTTCGGACTGAAACTCATCAGGCACCACCAGCAGCTCTGGGTCGGGTTGAGGCTCGATGCAGGGCTCAGTTCTCCACTCCACGCCTCACCCACCATTGGACAAAGCTCCTGAGAAGGTTACCTGCAATTTCAATTCATTAAGTTCATACCGCATAAAATAGCAGAAAAACATCGTTGTTACTGATAAATATATAATAAATTTATTACTGAGCTTGTCTCTTACGCTGGGCCGCGTCCGATAAAAGTACCCGCTGAAGTTCGGCTTGTCTCTTTCTGTCCACAAACTCCTTCCGAACTTCAACGGGCAAGGCATTAAGGCGCCTTTTTGTGAGCGCCTTCTTGGCTCTAGCTTGAACCAGCTCCATACTACAAAAAAGTTCTAAATAAGTATATTTTGATATATAAACGTATAAACAAATAATTTAATCTCACCGTGAGTTCCACTGGTCCTCGACTTGTAAAATAAAAAGATATACTTACAATATTCTGTGATATGTAAATCAAAATATATTAATATTAAAATATTTACGGCAGCGGTTCTTCGGCATTTCGCCCTCGCCCGCGTCTACGCGCACGCCCACGGCCTTCAACAGGACCTTGACTCGTAGATCTGAATGACAAATAAATGAAGTAATATGTTATGCAAAAAAACAAATGTTTTCATTCAAAACAGCCAAATTATAATATATTTACGGCAGCGGGTCGTTGCGTTCTCGCTGTCCGCGTCCGCGCCCGCGCCCGCGTCCGCGTTCACGTCGTCGTCGCGCACGACCACTTTTGTGGCACTGAAATTAGAGTATTTTAATTTCAGCACAATAAAAGAAAACGAAATACAAATAACTACTTACGGCAGCACATCTTCAACTTCAAAATTAGTTTGGTCACTGAAATATTAAAATGAAAAACACACACAGTTAGCAGAACAAACAAAATACACACAATTAGCAAAACAAACAAACAAGTCTCCATCAAACCCAAATAAGTCAATAAGTGAGATTAGTTAGGTTAGTCTAGCATAATTGGAAAACCTAGTTTAATATTTACCACAAAGTAATTTACATTAAAAAAAAATTAAAACATGTTGCTAATCCCCAAACTATAAAAAATCGGCCAAGTGCGAGTCGAACTCGCACATGCAGGGTTTCGTCTCTCACCCAAGGTTGCCTGGAAGAGACTGCTACGTAGCTATAAGGCCGCCTATTGTGTGCCTCTTTTTTGACATTTTCTCTGTATATGTTTGTGTTTGTATCGTGTGCAATAAAGTTTCTATTATTATTATGCCAAAATGCCATTATAATTTTTCGTCTGCAAAAATAAGTTTGTTTTTCATAGTGTTTGTATGAATGACAAAGTTATATTTGCGGTTTTGGAAAATGTGCTTTAGCTCTGAAACTACTAAATATATTTCGTTCAAACCAATTTTCGTTGAAAGTTTTTATAAAGATCTACATTTTTTTTTTACTTTCATATTTTAAAAGTTAGAGTAGGGGGGGGGGGGACACCCATTTTTCCACTTTGGAAGTGTATAACTTTCAAACGGTTGACTTTGAGAAAAAACTGTTTTAGAAGTCTCAATGTAATTTTTAAAAGATCTATCTAATGATATCACACACGTATAGGTTTGATGAAAAAAAATTTTTTCATTAACAGTTCCATGAATGGTTCCTTTAATTCATTTTTTTTGTGTAAAAACCGTAAAGCGGTTTACAGAATCAGACATCAGACATCTACAAACATCTACCGACCAAGTTTCAACTGTGTGATCCTTATAGTTTTGAAATAAAAAATAAATAAAAAATTTCAAATCCTATCACAATCCCCTTCAAAGGTATTGTGATTGTGATAGTGATTTATGGAATTGTGTAACTTATAGCCGCAATCCCTTTCGGCACGAATGATGTTTTAAATGACACTTCATTTGACATTTCTCCATACATTTGAAAGATATTTTCGTCTGTCATTTTGATTAGACAGTTCAAATTCGTTCATTCAATTCCTTTCAAAACGCGTCCGAACACAATCCCTTTCAAATGCCAAATAGTGACGGCCTGAAGTATCTAAATATCTTTCAAATGACGAGTTGAAAGGGATTGCGATAGATTTTAGAATTAGACAATTACCCCCGGCTCTTAAATATCTTTCCCCTGCACAGAACAAGTTGTAAAGCTGCTATTATGAAATGGTTATAAACTAAAAATTACGAAGACACCGAAGCATTCATTCACCCGATCTCATAGTTACCCCCACAACCATAAATAACATGAAAAAATATAAAAAACTGTTATTACACAATAGTTTATCCTCACACGCAATACAGAGACATACTAACACAAACACATACACAAATAAACCCATGCATAATAACCTTGCACACCCATTTAATCATACACACACACGAGCCGAGCACACATAGACTACATGGTATCACAGCATAGATATAGCGGAAAGTTCCTACTATTAATTCTGTGATAGTGTCATGAATCTGTTGGCAAATTCTATTTCTATTTTTACCTACGATCTTTGCGTGTTGTTTACTTGTTTATGTCACTTGTCCTTAGTTATATCATCCTAATTATTTTACTGGCCAGCACAACTGCCTTGGTTTCATGAAATGAGATGTGCGGAAAGCCTATCATTGCAAAGAGTTCCGACAAATGTCTACCCGAGCCCAGGCGCAGCCGAAGGTGAGGGTTGACAGTCGGAACTCTTGCAATGGCGGTTCCGCACGTGTACTGAACAACTATTTTTAATACAGTTGAGAAAAAATGAAGCAATTTAATATAGAATATTTTTTTTGGAAAATGCCGCCATCAGTAAAAGAATATAAGCAGAGATTTTTTTTTGTTTTCTTCACCCATTCTGAGTAGGCAAAGGGAACTATGCCCATACAGCCAAGTATTCAATAGATTTTTTTTATTGATATGAAATGAAAATGAAATTTAATGAGATGAAATGAAATGAAACCTAACCTAACTCATTGAATCAAATCATTAAATCTGATATTGAAACAAATTAGTAGCTTCTTTTTAGAAATATTTGCATGAATCATAAAAACTTCTATGATTTTTTTTTGTAAAATCTTCGTGTTGGTTTTTTCTTTTTAATAGACATTATTTTGACAGTTGGGAAAGAGAACGCACGAGTTCGGAAAAGGTAAAGAAAAAGCTCGAGTATGTAATAGCCCACATCCCAAACTCCATACGTCCCTGCAATACGCCACTTTTTGAGCAACTGTATTAAAAAACATTATCCTTATCCGCGGTGGGGGGCGCTGATGACCTGTTTAACGGGTTTGCAAACCTATCTCAGGCGCCAGTCTCTCAGCCAAGAGTTCTACTGTGGCTGCTTACTTCTAAGATCGATCAAAAACATTTTTTATGTATAACCTTGGAACTTTTTAATATAATTACACTATAGATAAGACAGGTATTATGTTATATATTTTTGTAAATAACCTTTAAATATCCTTTAAAAAAAAGAATACCTATAATTGCCCGCACGCTTCAACCATCCGCCTCAGGGCCGCCGCGCCGCCCGCGCTGTCCTTAAAAATCTGGAGTGGTTCCTCAATCCAAACGGACATCAATTTTATCCATAACACTGTTAAATGGGGGGGCAAGATCTAGTAGCCAGGTTGAAGAATATATCAGATTGTGTCATTAAAGACTTTAAAAAAATGATTTTCCGGACGAATTACAAAATTGTTGCCATAGTTACTGTAATATTGAACAACATTAAATTTGTATTGATAACCTTCATAGTCGTATAATATATGATTTATCTTGTTCTGCAACTGAGACTTGTATCGTAAAATCTAAGCCTAGACAATCTCGAGTAATTCTTGGGTGGAATAAACATGTAGGTGTTTCTTACAGAGAGGCTAGGTCTAAGTTTTTCGTGTGGGTTCTATATGGAAAACCTGGTAGTGGTACGTTCTTTGATGAAATGTTGATATATATAGTCGAAAAATCTTTAAGAGAAAATTAAAATGGTGCCAAAACCACCACGAACAGATCCCTTAGTGGTCGTGGTCCTCCTGCTCAGTCCACCTAGGTGGACCACGAACATAAATTCGTGTTCATGCGTCACCCAGGTGGACAAAGGTGGACCACGAACACAAATCTTTGTTCGTGGTCCACCTAGGTCATATATCGTCGCTTTGGTAGTGAAGAGTCAACCCACACATAACAAGTTACGAGTTAATGAGCAATTAAGTGAAGAGGTTAAACAAAAAATAATAATTAGTCTATAACTTTCAAACCGTATGTTAGATTTTAATAGGAATGGCATCGCACGAGCTAAACATGTATCTGGTATTGTCGGTATAATAATAGATTTTGTAATTTGACTAGTTTGTCTTTTAATTGGGTTTTTGCACTTAGCTCTTTTCACCATTTAGATATTTTGAATATGATCTATTAGTAAACAGGGAAGTGAAAAGATGTAAGTGTCATAGATCTATTTATTTTAAAATAGTTAGTTAGCTGTGCTTGCAATTTGCATCAGTTAGACCCCATTTACATAACATAAAAATAATCTTATTTTAGAAAAAAATATAGGTAAGTAGCTTAAATAATAAAATAATAAATGTTTGTTAAAAATCTTTATTTATAAAAATAAATCAGTCATCTTCATCTGAAACGTCCGCATCGCCACTTGAAGCAGTGAGATTCAAGTAATATTCATGGTAAGAGGTAGAAATTGTACCTTTCTTACAAAGATCTTGCAAGACTTTTAGTTTTTTATTATCTATTTTTATACATGTGTAAAGTAGAGCTACTGCAGCAGTAAATATTTAGAGTTGATCGCCATTTAACAAGAAGCCATTTCATGGTTCCATTCTCTCCTTTATTTTTCAAAAAGAAAGAAATAATCAAGAAATTGGCTAAAATCCATCTCTTTTACGACGTATGGTGGTCGCCGTTCTTGATACAGTATACCATCCATCTGTGACAAAAATGTTAATCTTTTTACCCCTTGATTCAGTGGCAGAGTGAACACTGTCGCATTCTATTTCGGAATGTCCATGTATTTTTGATTTATAATCTTCAAATTTGGAAATGAAAAGAGTGCTCTAAGGAACATAGCAGAAATGATATGGTTTCTGTTTTGTCCTGACGCAGTATCAGAATTAAATGTTACCTCTGTCACGTTTTCTGGTAGTTCAGAAAGGAGGTTCCAAATACATGTGGCTATCTCAGATGCTCCTTTTGTACCATTGGTTTCATGCCACATGTTGTTAATTGCGGTGCCTTTACCAAGATCATAAATAGTAAAGTTATAAGTTTTTAATTTTCTCTTATAATACAGTTGATCAATCTCTAACTGTGGAGTAAGTAAGATTTTTTCTAAATCCATAGTGTAAGCACAAAATGTTGGATCAGTCTTAGCCCTTGCCTTGTCTTCTTTTTTCTGTTCTCTAGCTTCTGTTTTTCTGATTAAATGTAACTCGTAATTACTTTGTTCTTGAAGTTTCTCTTCTGATGTTTTGTTTTTAAATTGGGCGCAATAATCGCATTGGTCTTTTTTTGGTCTATGGAAGCCATAATTGAACTCGGTAGTAAAAATATGCTTATAATAAGAAGATGATACAGGTACTGCTCCATTCTCTTCACAATACTTGATGTAGTCTTGATACAAGCGGTTTTCAGTCAGTCCAGATGGCAGATACTTTCGCTTAGATGAACTACGACAGTAGTGAGAGTCTACTACAGGTAAGGACTTGATGTGTGAACAATGTTCTTACTTTCTTCTGAAATTTTATTTGGTGCTGGGTTCAATCCACGTTTGTCATGCTCAGTAACACCACTTTCCATTTTCTTTTTGAAAGCAGTTTTAACTTTTTAGCTGATATATCTAGAGTACAGTCAGCTTCATAAAGATATGTGGTAACAAGGTAGTCAAATATATACTAGGAGCAAAAGTTCAATTTTATATTTTCATAAAAAGTTATCTTAATATTTAATGATTTTGTAATTTTTGCATTTTTCAATCATTAATTATTGGCAGTTGCATCTTAATCGATCGTTAAACACCTGAAAAGATGTTTCTTTCGAATGCAAAGATATTCCTAGCATTGATGTGACAACGCTGGCCTACAGCGTATTAAAAATATAAAAGTATTGGAGAATTTCGACGGTAGTTCGCAAGTCTCGGTAGCTCAGCGGTTAGAGCATTGGACCGGATTTCCAAAGGTTGCCGACTTGTGGCCGAGTTAATTTTTTCCAATATTTTTCTATTTAAAATTTACCATAAGTTATCTTAATATTGTTCACCACTAACGAGTCTAATATTTGTTAAGGTCATATGTCTCCAATAACATATTCGCGATTACATGGATCTTTTATATGTACGCTTCGTAACTGCTCATTGGTATCTAAGCGTCCAGAGTGCTCATAAATATCTTCACTGACATAAATTATTCAATTTCCAGTACAAAATGCAATAGACATCACCTAATCGAAATTAAGGGCCTTTACAGACGTAACGTTTGATTGGTGTTCTTGCAATTTTTTGTATTAGTTAAGTTTTAATTTAGTTATGTAATATATGATTTGCAGAAAGTATGCCATAAAGTGTATGTGCCATAAATTATTATGAATTGATGATGTTTTAAAACTATAAAAATGTAACAAAATCATCGTTGACCTACAGACCAACTAGGTGGCACGCTGGGTAAAAATATTTTTATACGCCGCCTGCATCTGTAGCACGTATTAAATATCAAGTATTCTCAATAGGAGAAGTAAGCTATTAATAGCCAAAGGGAGCTAATGTTGTATGGAACTTCCCTTGGTTAATTATGATAACATTTAAATTTGGAACGCCAAAGTGTCAACAAAAACTTCTATCAAAAATAGTTTCGAAAAAAAACAGGGCTGTTTAAAGTATAACTTCCAGGTCCAAGGAGTTTTTAACTATAAAATTGACACTTGAAAGAGACTACTCCTACGAAAAATATAAACACGGCTGTATGTATCGGGGTCCTTAGCACCACGAAAACCTTTGAAATTGGAATTATGTGATATTGTGCACTCATTCAAATATAATGTAATAGCTATCTCTTTCATTCCATGCATTTTCGTATCTTTTATCTTACTTATCAGTAAAACATGCCAAATCATCAAATTGCGAATGTGTGTTGTCGTGACTCTTGGTCACAGATATGAAAATTGTCATTGCATTGCATACAGAACTAAATATCAAAAGAAAAAATAGGTGATTCGATTTTTTACACGAATTATTAAATTGTTGTCATTATTAGTTTTATTATTTGTAATATCTTTTTTATTTATCTTTTTTAATGTTTGTAAACAAACATTTGGACACTATTCGTAATTATTCCACAAATACGTTACATTTGAGACATCTTAAGCCATATATCAAAGTTGAACACTAAAAGTAAGCTATTAATGAATTATTATTTCGACGACTTCCGTGGTCACCGGACACGGTTTCAAGGTGTCGCCTACTCTGGAGTCCCGGGTTCGAATCCCGGTAGCGGCAAATGTTTGTATGATGAATATGAGCATTTGTTCCTGAGTCATGGACGTTTATATATATTTCTACACATACATACTTATATATGTATAATTATATGTATTTATATCCGTTACCCTAGTATCCCATAACACGAGCCTTACAGTGTTTACTTTGGGGCTAGGTTAATTGGTGTGAGTGTAAGAAATATTTATTTATTTATTATTATTATTTTATTTAATGAAGTGCACATATTTCTAAAACATGTAATAAAAAAGTACTTTTAAGGTTAAGTATGGGCGGTTTTATTCTTTCCCTAAGATGGCTGAAGTATAGATAAGTTTCTTTTATTTTTAGTTGCAGTTATTTTTGATTATGAGTAAGTATGCTACTAGTTATGTTTATGTTTACCCCATGTGTCACAATTATTTGTTTATTTTATTTAATAAAATAGGATGTCTAATCGGTCTAATGACTAATTTTATGTTTAAAGATAAAACATGAAAAAAGTATCTTATACCTGAATATACCTAAAAGAACCTTAATACCCCAGATTAGTGTTTACTTTTCTTTACCACCAAGATATTAACTATTAAATGGTATCTAAGGGCTCACAGTGATCAATAATCACTGTGAGCCCTTAGATACCATTTAATAGTTATTCGCGAATATATAATTTGTCATGTTAGCACATTACATTTTATAGGGATTATGTTAATTAGATAATATTCATCACTCTGGACGGTACAACAATAAGATAATCTAGCAGCGTCTATAAAATTGAATTTGTCTCCCTTACATAATTTTGAGCAGTCTTTACACTAGGATCTTTATGAAGCTGACTGTACTAACAAAAAACTTCTTGCATACTTGATGACTTTTGTTATTTAATGTCAATGAGTAAACATGAGTATAATTTCGCTTATCAGGAACATTGAAAGCCATTGAACTAGAGTCTTTCGACTGGTACCTTCTTTTTGGTAGCTTTTTACTAACAGAGCTGTTTATAAAAGCCCATTTGGCTCTATCTTCTTTTAAAGTCAAAAAGTCATTAAAAATGTTCTGTCTATCATTTAAAGTAAACGTTTCATTGCATGTATAGTGACACTTGCAGGGTACTTCTTTAACTACCTTTGCTCTCACTTTTTTACCTGACTGAGAAGTATGTTCTTTACCTTCAAGTCTCAGTTTTTTGTTTTTATTTCTCTTACATGTCTCAGGCTCACATTTTCTTTTTCGCGTCAGGGTATTATTCTCTTGGATGATTATGTTTTCGACTTGTTCACTGTTATTATTCTCAACCTCTTGAAGACCTTGGCTACTATTTGTTAAATATTCTAGCTCCCTTTCTACTATTTCAGGTAGTGTTTCACTGTAGTGTGAATTTTCTGATTCTGGTTTATAACATGGATCACGTTCCGAACAATCTGATTGCGCGAAAGGGTCGGAGTCAGAATATATTTTTTCAGGATCTCTCGGAGGTTCAGGAGTATTATTATGACTGCTCGAGCTTTTTGTTTCTGGATCAACTGAATTCACAACAATATGCTTTGAAGCTAGAACAAAACATGCATGCAAAATAAATTATTAATGACAATCCAAAATACATACATGCATAAACTCATGACTGAAATCTGTTGTCAGAAACATTGCTACACCAACAAACATACTGTTTAAGAATGAAATTAAAATAATGCTCATAATATTTAGTGTTTTAGGTTTCAGGGTGGAATTAAATGCTTATGAATTTTATTTTGTGTATACAGGGGTTTCTATGACAGGGTCCTGGCACTGACCGAGCTGCAGGCACTTTGAGTCATGTGTGGTATTTTGATCATATATTTGATCATGGTCACTCAAGTTCTTTGTATCATGCATACATGCATAAGTCGATGCTTTAATTTCTAAAAACAGAAATACACTTAACATTTGTTTACCTATTTACTTTTAAAAAATAATTATGTAAGTATACATTTTTGTCAGCAAGAAGATACTAGAAGGAAAAAGTGCAGAGAAATTAATATTCTTAAATTATTTGTAAAAAAATATCTACCTTGAAATTATAAAATTACTAACGGATAATGTTTACTATTTTATTATTCATTCAAAGAGAATAACAATCTCACCCCGATTCATGGAGACAATGGTTTCCATGTATGGTTATTTGCACTGACCGAGCTGCAGGCACAAATTTGAGTCATGTGTAGTATCTTGGTCACATAATTCACCATGGTTGCGCGAGTTCTTCGAGTTGTTTAACATATTTAATATTAACTTTGAGCGATAATTACTATAGTTGGACATATTGCCGTCTTGTCTTTTATAAAAACAAAACAATGTACAGTCTTATAACAATAAAAACCATGAAACTTTACAACACAAACACGAAACACTTTTAAACAACAAACGCGACGAGCGCGAAAACGAGATGTCTGTCTGACTGACAGATGTCACAGATGTCAAGTCATACAAAATGGCGCATAGAATCCAGAGATCGTTCAAAAACTAATGATTTATGCGGCTTGACTTTCTTCACCACTGATTAAAATTTCGTACAAAATTCAAGAAGTTAAAAAAGCTATGCGGATTTGATTCTTTTAAACACTGTGAAGTAATGTATAGTGTTCTGTTAGCACTTTTTCACCATTTTGATTATTTTTGTAACTAAACCCTTTGGCAGTTAACTGTATTCACCACCGTAAAAATCATATTCTTTTGAATGTACTAGCATAGTTAATTCATTTTGAGCAAAGTTGTGGCTTGACTCTCTTCACCACCAAAGCGACGATATACACTTTTCTGTATATAAGACCTCTTTAATTTAATAATTGCATTTGTATTTATTATTAATAATGATAAATATATGTTGTCAATCATCTGTCAACAAACATTAACGAGAAGAATCAGAGAAGAATAGTACGCTTTAATAAAGTAATATATTTAATTTTGTTGTTTATTTAAACATGGATGAATCGTGTTCCATATCTCGAAAAGGAGGTGCAGTTCTATTACACTGTAGTTACCAATACTATAAAGTGAAACAGTTCAAGAATGGCTGTATATTATGGCGGTGTACCGAGTATAAAAAAATGAGATGCCGAAGAAATGTGATCACCAAGGTAATATTTTTCAAATTAAGCTATTTTTATAAAGTACGAGACGGTTTATTAGCCCATGAAGTGGAAGAGAAGGTAAATTTATTCGAATCAATTTTTTTTGCTGAATATTTGCACCATAATACTATCACTTAGGCTGATTGCATAAAGCTCAGCCTTGTATTCACACTAAAAAATATATCTTCAATATCCTTCGGCTTTTAATTGCCCCCGAGTTCTTCTCCCTCCCTCACATACAATTAATTTTTAAATTTGTATTTCAGGACAATTGTGTCGTAAAAAGTAAAGATCACCGGTGCACTCCAAATTTGGCAAAAAACTTGGTTACAAAAGAGTTAGCGGAGTTAAGAGAAACTGTAAAAAATATTGTGATCCTGTGCCCACTCTTTATAAAACGAAAGTAAAACTTCAGGACATGGGCTTAGATTTGGCCAAGGAAGTACCAACTAATTAATACCAACAAAACTTATATAGACTAAGAAACCAACATTATGGACTGGATAAAATGGTATATAAAAATTTCGAAGACCATAGAAATTTGCTGATTTTATTTTGGCAGATTATTATAACAAAGGGTTATAATAATCTGCCAAAAAGTAACCGAAAAAATATTGAAGTAAATGAGATCATTGAATTTTTTGCTGATGCAACATTTGATGCGTGTCATCAGTTATACTTAATTCATGCATATTATCAGAAAATGAGATCATTGAATTTTTTGCTGATGCAACATTTGATGTGTGTCATCAGTTATACTTAAGGTGGAACGATTTTCATACAAAAAACAGTCGAGATAATCTTGGTAGATTAACAGAATTAATACTTAAATATATGTGCAACTATTTCTTTTCGGGTATTCATTTGCGCTAAATTAATAAACAAACATTGTTTCATTCAGAAATCACCTATAAATGAACACAAAATTTTTGCAAATATTACGTGTGTGTATGTGACAAATGTCGTGTACGTATACAAAAATCGCGACGTTGCCATTCCATGCGGCTAAGACGCGCAACGCGCGAAGTTGCCGCTCTTACGTTTGTCTCGATTTAATAATTGTTTAAATTTCTCTTTACTAGATTTTTCAGCTGTGTTGCCGTTGCGTCCCAAAAGAGATGAGTTTCGTCAGTAATAATTTACTTTGGGATTATGATATAAAGTTGTGATTTGTAGGATTTATCCTGAATCCAATTTTGAAAAAATGCTAAACACGACTTTACATTTTGTTTTTTATGCGTAAAACTTTTTTTCTCCCATCACTGTCAAAAAATGGAAAATAAGATTTTATAAACAAAAAAAAAAGAAAAGAAAATTTTATCTGCTTTGTGCAAATAAAATTTACTTGTATTATGTAACGTACTTAATATTTAAATATTTTTTTTTTCAAATAGATATTAAATTGTCCGGAATCACATTCTACGTACTGACAACACCGACCGATCCGTATTTGTCATTTGTTTATAGTGTTTTTTCGTTGTGTTGTTGTGACTAGGGATGGTCAATACTACTGACTAAAATTTCAGTGAAATGAAAATGAAATATAAACGAAACTTATGAAATCTTTCAAAACGGGTTGAAATATTTTAGTTTTGAGTAAAATTTATTTTCTGACTAGAAATGATTTATTTTACGTCCTAATGATTTAACGATCTTAATGATTTATTTTATTATTAATATTACAATTTTAACGTATTAAATGATAATAACAGACTTAATTTTGATTTTACCGTTAAGAAAGTTAAGAAAACAATCTAAGTATTCAAGTACTAATTCTTATGATGTTTTTACTTAGCTTTTCAAAACATCATAAGTATGATGATAGGATAGAGATAAACATAGACTAAACCAAATACAAAACATGAATTTGACCTTAATTCTGATATCTGTGGACGTCACATATCACTTGACTATTGATGTTTCGACTATGAATCAGGACATTTGCGCGAAAAGCTAATAACCTGAAAGACTCTTACACGAAAATCCGTTTGCTCGAATGAACAAATGTAATTAAATTTGCCTCAATTATTGGTCAGTTAGCCTTCAAAAACCATTTTCACCGTACAGCGCATGAATGAATGTGAGCGCTATCTCAGCACTTTTTATCTAGATTGTACTTAACATTACATAGTACATATTTAAGATACACAAGAGGTTAGCATTTTTTATTTTATAACCTCTCAGGCATCGGAAAACGAAACACAATAGATATTTTATTATTTGCAACCCCGGTGTTCGCTGCGCTGCTTTACGAATTAAGTATTTGTTGAATAATACAATTTCATTATGAGGTAAGTACTTAATAGTAATATTTTTTGGGGCATTTTTGCTTACTTACATGTTTTATGTATTAATATTTTATAATATCAGTATCTTTATAAATTAAAACACGAAATTAGTTATATGCACATAAGTGTCTTTAAAGACTCAATCCTCAGAAACACGTGAAGTATCAAATTGATATTAATAAAGATTAAAGTCTATGGTTCCCCCGAACTGTAAAAATCAAGCTTCTAAGTTTTTACATCACCATAATAAATTATCGCAGTAAATTAAAGCTTTAAAAGTAGAATTTAACAAGATTTACAAGATGTAAAATTTCACCACATAAGTAAACAAAAAGAGTAAGTATAAAAATGGCGTCTCGAGCTTGATTCCAAAACTATTATAATATAAAATGGAGATTGTAACTAACAAACAAGTAAAATATGATCATTTGCGCAAATTTATATACGCGCCAATAACCGAAAGGAGCTAAATGTATTGATTTTAAATAAAACTAATATAATAGTATTGTAGTATTGTACTAGCGGATCCTCGCGGTTTTACACGCGTGGTACCTGTTCCCGTGGGAATATCGGGATAAAATATAGCCTATGTTAATCAGGGATAGTGTAGCATCCTAAAAGAATTTTTGAAATCAGTCCAGCAGTTTTTGAGTTTATTCATTACATACATACATACACATCTTTCCTCTTTATCACTACATAGTATAAAGCAAAGTCGCTTCCCGCTGTCTGTCCCTATGTATGCTTAGATCTTTAAAACTACGCAACGGATTTTGATGCGGTTTTTTTTAATAGATAGAGTGATTCAAGGGGAAGGTAAAATAACCTTCAATATATAGTAGAGAAATACTGTAATTTTTTAAGGTTTCTAATGTGATGTCGTAAATAATTTCATTTTTTCCGCTTACATTGCAAACGCAGGCTGAACCCTACGAGATTTATCAATATAAGGTAATAAGTATTTGTACACCTTGAAAATGTCTACAGAAAACTCCGCGGTGGTTTATGTTTATCTCTTATGGATAACCCACAATAGCATAAGTCGTGTAGTCCACGCGGGCGAAGCCGCGGGCGGGAAGCTAGTAATATTATATAGTATATAAGTATAGAAAACGGTAACATGATGATCCAACAACCACCACCACTTTTTTTTTGATTGAGGAAACACTGCAATTTTAATCAAAATCTGTTCAGCAGTGGTTTAAAAAAAAGATATTATAATGGGCAAACACACTAAGAAATCTTAAAATTTAGAGTATCAATTACATTCTTGTCACTTGTGCAATTTAAAAAAGTTGCAATTGCATTTGTTGCAATTTATACATCAAAATTAATATTGTGTTTTTATTTAAATAAACAATAATATAAAATGAATAATAAAAAAATAATAAAAAAAAAATCTACCATCAGAAGTCTCGATCTTTGATATCTAAGCCGAGTACGTAGACCGCTGGGCTACTTTATCTTTTTCAGCTGGGTCGAAATATTCTACTACAAGAAACTCAGAAATAAGGTATGCATGTGTGAGTGATTAGTAAAATTGGGAGACAGAAACACTCTCTCGAGATATTTGGATGATTTATGTACTACAAAAAGATAAATGTTGGTTTCGAAAATTCAATATTTATTTATAGAATGCGCTAATAGTATTTTGAGTTAAAAAGATGCAAAGAACAATTAACAAATAAATAAAAACTACTAAATAGCGAAAGTAGCGCCATCTAACGACCGTTCAGCTTTTTGTAACTTAATCGTTCCACCTTAATTTATGCATATTATCAGTTATACTTAATTCATGGTGATTATAGAAGCACAATTACGCAAACAAACAAAAAGAAAAAAAAAATGTTTTAATGCCTAATAAAAAGCAGGAAACATATAATATTGTTTTTCAGTTGATCGTATCTCAACTAGCAGGATTTAGACCGGTAAAAATTCACTGCGATTTCGAAATAGTTTTATTTTTGTTACTATAATTTCTCTTTTATCGTATTATTGCAGTGTTTAATTTTTGTTTGTTTGTTTTGTTCCTGTTGTCACCAAATAGGCTCCTCCAGAATACCAGCGTCTCAGTAGCATGCTACGTATGTCACTGTGACATTGCTGAGGATGCGGCCTAGTTTGCCGCGCACTTTTTTTATTGTATTTTTTTTTATTTATGTTATTATTATTTTGTGTGTGTGCTAATAAATACTTTTTCTTTATTTCTTTCTTTCTTTCAAATAGGGGTACTGGAAATGCTGTACTGGAAGCGTTCTCAAATGTTGAACTACGTGGCTGTTTTTACCACTGGCAAAGAGCTCATTGGAAAAAATACAAAAAAGGGGTCTTAAAAGCAAGACAGAGAAGAGATTAGTTGGATTAACAGCAATGCTTCCACTTTTACCCAGAGAATTCATTCAGTGTGGTTTGCAATATATAAAAGAAAAATGTAACGAGAAGATCAAGATTACTTCTTTCCTTAGATATGTCTATAATTACTGGATGACGAAAAACTTCACAAAAATGCTGAGCGTATTCGGTGAAAGGCACCGGACGAACAAAGTTGCCGACTCATATCATTCTAAATTAAAGAAAATAGTAAAAAAAAGAAACACTACTGTACTACGCCTACTTATGGCGTTGAAAGATATAGAAAAAAAAAACATTTTGCTATAAAATACTGTTGGAGAGCTAAGTGGACTGTATGTGATTTTAATGGGAGGATGATGGAAACACTTAGTTTATGACTAAAAACCAATTCAATCACTAGAATATCAACTGATACAAAAACACAAGGCAAGGAGACACTGACAAGTAAAAGCAAAACAAAACGTCATTACAAAAATATAAATTGTTCGTATCAAAAAGGTGGCATCTCAGCCAGTCGCCATCAAAGACAAAATAAGTACACAGACGACGATGATGATATACGCGATATACAGCTACAATTAATTAACAATGATATTTCCGTCGGTTTGGCGTTAGATTAAATTACGTTGAAAATTTAAAAATAAAGGCGTGTGAAAATTACACTGTAAGAAAAGTTAAGTTCAGTTATGTTCCAGTTTTAAGAAAACTAAATAAATAACTAGACTTATTTTGACGTGCCTAGATTTTTTTTTATTGAACTAAAATATGGCATGATTTCAATTTAGTACATTGTATAAGTTTTAAAATCGCTTGGACTCTTTAAAACTATTTAAGAGCGTTTTGATCGTCTTTCGTTTCTTAATTATATAGTATTTTGTTTTCTCTAAACGTCTTTTGTTTCTTTATGATTGTCTTTTATTTCTTCATGATAGTCTTTTGTTTATATTTTACAAGAGGTTTCACGGTTTTAAGGGTTTTTTTTACGATATTTTTTATGAAAGGAAAGGTGGACCACGAACACAAATCTTTGTTCGTGGTCCACCTAGGTGGACTGAGCAGATGAACCACGACCACTAAGGGGAACAGATTCGAATGGATGCTTTGGCATTACACCACAAGAATCTTAATTTTCGCAAATTTTGGAAATCAACGAACAAAATGAATCTGCCTTCCTGGGAGTTAGGGGTGTTCCATATCAATTCGATTAATCGATTAATCCTTGTTAAATGATTGCTAATTGATCGATTAATCTAAGAATTTAAATAATCGATGTAATCGATAATATCATGTTAAGTTTCATGAAGAACTTGTGTTATGTATACTAGATAACGGATAAATATACTTACATTTTTTTTAATAAGTACTTAATATACGTAATAAACACCCGGACCAAGACAAATAGACATGTTCATTTACAAAAATATTTGTCTTGTCCGGGGATCGAACCCGCCAAACAAGTCATCGAATAATAAAGCAATTTAAACAAAAAATGTATTCTACTGACGGGTGTCATAATGGCATTCTTAATATTTATTTTGACACTTCATTCCTGTTATGTCGAACGACTTTGAAGAATAATTGAGTAAGTATGTATGGTATTTATGTTACCACACGGCGACGTAACTGAGTATTATTACGTAATTAGTACCGTAATTCATAATAATCTAATTCAGAATGCCTTCGCCTATAAAAAGTGCATATTGGTAATATTTTACGTTAATGAATTACAAAAATACCGCGCAATATAAAAAAAACTTATTCACGCAAAGGGCGTACAAATAATTCACAAAAAAATCACTTGAAATTTAGACATCCAGAAGATTACACATGTTTACTAAGCCATGACGATGAAAGACGAGAGAACCTAGGAAAAAATCCCATAAAGAAGTTATGTAATTAATTTGTTATCATTTTTTAATTTTTATTAGATCTAATTATTGATGAAGTATTCCAAAATAAAAGAAGCTACGAGTAGTATAGTAAGAGAGAATTAAGCAAACTTCATTATTCTGGTTCGTGTACGTCTTCCATTGTGGAATCATATTGCGGGTGTGAACACGGTGCACGAACACAAGGCCTTCTTTGTTCTTCGCGTTCGCCCGGAGCACACCGACCGGCAACACACATTCTGATTCTAGCTATCGTACCACCACCACATGTGACTGAGCAGTCACCCCATTTACTCCACCGACTCCATACTTTTCGTGTTCTTAACGATTCTTCATCATGACACTCGTGTTCTTTAACAATAAAAGGAAAACAAAATTATGTAAAACATTTCACAACCCGATGTGTAGATATTTAAATAGAGCGATATTCCTTATACCTAAGAGACTTTTTCAGAAATATCAGGATAAAAAGTACTTATCTGTGTGAGAAATAGACTATTTTTAACTGTTTATCTATGAAATAATTACAAATTAGCCGTCAGTATTTATTATAAACATTATGTACTGTATATAGCTGTTGGTTTTTTAAAAATTGTAAAAATAAAAATTAATATAAATAAAATCTGTGAGCTAAATTACATCCAAATCCGTTCAGTAGTTTTTGAGTTTATTCGTTACAAACATATAAAAGTACAAATATTTCCTCTTTAAAATATTAGTATGAATTAATAAAGATCATTATTTTTGGGCCCTTTTCTAAAATAACTGGTAAGTATGGTTAGAACTTCTGGCATTACGAGTACGAGAAGCGATTGAAACCAAAAAGTATAAAAAATTCAATCGGGAAGACGGGTTTAAATTATCATCAGAGTGGAATCAAGCCGCTAGTTTTACCGTTTAAAACAAACCCCGATACTGTGAGTGTTGTGTGCCGTAATGACATCACTAACGATGATAAAAACAAAAAAAGAGACAATTTGAGGGTGGCCGAAGATCTTCAAGCCCGCCCGAACAGACGACGCCGCGCACCATCAGTCTGCTTGTCACCACGGCTGTAGCAACACAGCCGAAACGTCAAGCTGTAATGTGCTACATAATAAATGTCGCGTTGAGACCCGTTACTCTTGTTTACAATTATAGTGTCTGTGTCCTGAATTTCATTCAAATCCGTTTAGCCGTTTTGCGAGATTAAATAACAATTCCGTAAGACTAAAAAGTAACATATGTTTTAATACAGGCTATCTGTGTGCCAAATTTCATCAAAATCGGTTCAGTAGTTTTTGCATGAAAGAGTAACAAACATCCATACAGCCAAATATCCTCACAAACTTTCGCATTTATAATATTAGTAGGATAGGATAGGATTAATTATTGATTGTTCAAATGCAACGAATGGCGGTCTTTAATGCCATTACATCCGCGAGGAATTAGGTTATCGCGCGGGCGGACTTAGAATGTCGCGTGGTGGTGCCATTTATACAAATTAAAAGCATTCTATATCCATCTCCACGGTTCAAGTTATGTTCATATACCAATTTTCAGCGGTTAACTCGAGAAAGGGAACAGCCAGACAGACAACAATCACTTTCACGTGTATAATATTAGCCTGGATAAGTGTGAATGAATAAGTATTTGATGTCACGAAGTATTGTTAAAAATATTCCAAAGCGTTAAAATTTTGCATAATTTTCGAAACAAAAATTTAAAGACTTTTTTAAGCCTTTAAGGGTTGAATTATGTCCCGTCGGACTTCAAAATCAATGCCATTTTCGTAATCAACATCCCATAAAACCTCAATAACGACACCCATATCGATTTTAACATTATTTACCCCTTTTAGGGGTTGATTTCCATAAATCACAAAATTTAGGTTTATTTATGTTTATTTAATTCCAACTATAATCCTCATAAAAAAATATTGACTTTTACTTTAAAATAAAGGATTTTTTTTACTCTACTTCATCCCCGTTTTCACCCCTTTGGGGTTGAAAATTTAAAAACAACTCGTAGAAGCCGGCAAGATCATTCAATTTTCATTACTATTACTAGCGATTTAAAACATACTTTACACCGACTGTGATCGCGTACGGTATTATTGTTTTGATGTAGATATTTGATTATGTATTTACGAGAGTTTGAGAAGAAGAACTACAGACAGATCGAGTGAGAGCAGCGTTTAGAAAGAAAGTCGTTTAATATAAGTAACGTTTTATAGTGTAGTTATTAAATTAATTGTTTTCGTTTTATGATAAATTTTAAATAGAAAAATATTGGAATAATCAAATTTTTATATTTAAAATTTAGCATAAGTATGAAATTATTAATTTCTACGTGGTAATTGGAGTAGGTACCCTAATTATACTGCATTTTTTTTTTCAAATCACTTGCTTGGACCTGGACCTTGAATTAGAGAAATAATATCATGTAATGTAGTTTTATGATGCCAAGCGATAGAGTTGACCATTAAGAGAATTGTTAATTATTTACTGGAAACATAACAAATAACATATTTGATAAAAAAACAAACAAATATTCGATCTATATTTTATTCCCTTCGCTGTCCCCTTTTAATTTTTTTTAACACCACATCTTGTCTTGTGCAATATGAAGTCCTTAGTGTGCCTCTTAAATTGGATTGAAATAATAACGCTACAGCTACTACAGCTACATCTTTCCCTCTTTTCCCCCTATTTTACCCCGAATATCGCGATCGATAAACTTGTGCGACCTGTAGGCGAGAACAGACCGACAGATGGACCAAAGCATTTTTTAGCCAATCTCAAAACTGAGACGCTTCTCAAGGAGTCAAATTACAATTAATTACTACTTTACTTTTACGTAACCTAGTGTTTGCTATTTTTTTATTATTTCTTTTAGAATATATCTTTAGTATGTTAAGTAGGTTAGGTATAGAATCTATACCTAACCTACTTAACATAACATAAGATTAGAAATGTACTATTATGTGAAAATAAAATCTAAACAAAATAATGATTTTTTTATAAACATAAATTATTTTTCTCTACAGTTCGTCGTTCCGTTTCAATAACTAAATTGTCACCATTGAGCAAAATAGGATGTTCCAATACCGTTATTGAAATGTCTGATACCGGGATCCCGGTATTGGTAGTTTTATTTTATTTTTAGTATAAAACTCATTGCAACAAACAATCACTGCCGCCCATAAACCCTTTTAACTGTTTATATTATTCGATAAAAAAAAACGATATTTTAGTGATTTAACGACTTGGAATAAATATAAAATATTAAAAACTAGAATTTAAAATCAGATTATTGTCGAGATGATGGTACTAAAATGAGACCATAAGTATAAAATAGCATTGAAAAATGCAAACATTCAAATATCATAAAATAATTCCACGTTTTTTATCACAGGTCATTTACTAAATTGTGACGACACAAATCATATTTACCAAAACTTTTACAAAAAGTGTAACTACGCCCATCAAAAATGTTTTAGGGGTCTTCATCGTTTCATCCCACAAGTAGCTACCATAGTGTGATTTGCACAAGGTATTTGAATTCGTTATTTCGAATTATGCATGGTTCGGGTTATTCCACAACTTCTCCCATGAGCTTACGTACGTCAGCAGTACGGCCCACTTAGGCCGAGTTGGGGAAAATCTAAATAAATGCTATTTCCAATCCACAACGTGTTACTTGTCCCATATTTTTTAGTATGAATATCTAAGCCTTATCGACTGTGGGTACACTTAGCCGCATAGGTGTATAAATAATAAAATATATATTTAGGACTCATATTATTGAAAGTAAAGACTAATGATTTTTATGAGTTAGCTACTAATGTTTCGAACCAAATAAGTTCAAGAAACGTATTTTTGAATCATTCGAATTTCTCATGCGAATTCAATTTGCATTTGGAATTATATTTTACCTCCGTGTGATGTCTCCGGGTGTATTTAAGAACTCAAGTAACAGTAATTGTCTGATTCCGATATTGGATCACTCAATATCGGAATTGTAATTTGGAAATAGCGTTCCGAGATTCCGATATTACGATATTCCGAGATTCCAAGATTCATGCCCTACTAGGTACTTATCTTTATTTTAGCTTTGCAATGCATCGACTACAATATTCTATTCATCGTATTTAAAATGTCTCTGAACTGCAACCTTTTTCACTTTTGGCATTGTTTAAATACTAATAGAAATTGTTTATAGGCTCCATTATATCCACGGCTATTGATACCGGAGTACTTCTGGGATTTGTTCTCTCCGCGAGAATGTAGCAAGAATAGAGTCCTATTCTTGCTACATATTAATGACCTGCTTGTGCCCGGTACTGTTAGGTATGCAGTAGGCAGCACGGTTACGAAGAGATGTATGCAGTGCAAATACCAGCGGGGAGGAAACCCGTTCTTTAAGAGCAGCCATGTTTGAGCGGACAAACTCGACCTTAAGTCTTGTCTCCCAATGGAGTGACAACGATCTGGTCAGTTTTGCCAAGACACAGGCTTGTTATGCTCAGCCAAAAAGAGTCCTTTCAACATGACTCTTACTTTTCGAGGTACAACTTTACCAGTTCAGTGGCAATCTTCAACTTCTTGGTATGAAGTTGTCATCAGATCTCAACTTCGGCGACAACATGAGTTGAAAGCTCAAACTACGGCAAAAAAGCTGGGCATCCTAAATAACGTTAAGCGGTATTTCACACCGGAACAGCTTCTTATCTTATATAAAGCGCAAATCCGTCGATGCATGGAATACTGCTACCACCTTTGGAATGGTTCACCAAAATAGCAGCAAGCCACGCTCGATTCGGTAAAAATGGAAAACAGAACCAGGAAACTCGTTGGAAATGATGCACTGGTGCATACCAAGCTCCACAGCCTCCCTCATCATCAAAAAGTTTCATCATTGTCGGTGTTCTACAGATTGTACTTCGGAGAGTGTGCTATTGAAATAACATGCGCTTATACCGCCAGCTTCGTTTTACCACCGGGAGTCCCCCGTTTTACCACCCCCTACCTGGTTGATATTCTACGTCTATCGTGCACAAACAAAAAATAAAATCAGCGCTTCTCCTCATCTTTTTTCATAAGTACAGCCAGGGAGCAGAATTCCCTGCCTGCGTCTGTATTCCCGGGAGTTACAACCCTGGTATATTCAAAGCTTGAGTGAATAGGCGTTTTCTAGGCAAGCTCGCTTTTTTATTTTTGACCTCCTTTTAAATTAAGGATTCAGAATGAGGGCAAGAGTAAACCTCTTTAATGTAAGAAAAACTGATTATGGCCGGAATTTTGGCCATAACATTTTTTACACGAATTATTGCATAAAAAGAAGACTGATTTGTCTAGACGTCATATTTACTGTTATTTTTTGTCTTTAAAATTTTTTACTGAGTGAATTATGCTAAAGTAAAAAAAACTTTTGATCTGGAAAAATGTGCAGCACTTAACGTTATTTGAGTCTTTTACATGGTAACACGTTGTATAGTTATATGATTCTGCAAAACTTATATAGAACTTTTTAATGTACAACTTTTTTATCCCGTCAGGGCGACATGAGACTAGTTATTTTTTTCTAGTATATTTTCTTGTTTAATATTTATCACAAAACTTATTTGTTTAATTTTGTGGAGAAAATAGCTTTTATAGAAATACCTATTTCCAAAAAGAATGATAAATCTAAAAAAAGTTAGGTTATATCAATACCGGTATCTCCGGATCCCGGTACTGAGAAAAATCCGGTATTCAAAAGCCCTAGTCCACGCGCCCCGCCCGCCGCGCCTGCCGTCTGTCCGCTACGTAAATTGCATGCAAATAAATATGGAACTAAACTTCTTTACGGATGTTTCGATTTCTATTAGCAATTATAAAATACGCTGCGCTGCGTGCAGACTCCGTCCTTGTAAGTATGGCGCGCTCAACTCGCTGTTACACCAATAAACGACAGCAACAACAGTCACAGCATGCAATGGCGGCACGACGGCGCCGGTACCTACCTACAGCATAGTTTAAATAGCTTCCGTCCGACCGATCCCGATGTGTAGGTACAGTCGGGGCACTTCCCGGTTGACCAGTATAGTTTTTTTAGGGAGCTTTATTGAAAAAAGTTATAGATATTTATAAAACATTTATATCACATTAATAGGTATTTAATTTGAATAATACATTATTTATTAAACCTTTGTAATTTCCGAAAAAACGTTTCCCCAAAAAAACTCTACTGATTAACCGGGAAGTTCCCTGATTGTTCCACCGAGCTCGTAGGTAAGTGTAGTTTTAATAGTCGCTCACCTATCCGATCACCAAAATCTCAGCTATCTTTTTTTTTTATTCATATAGGTACCTACCTAAATTGGTTGAGTCAGTGTGCTATAACTTAATTCTGTTATTATTTTTAATGTTTTGGGTTCCTCCTCCACATCTTCAAACATTGTTTGAGAATCATAGGTCACAATAACGACGGAATTATTCTTCCGTATTCATCTCTGTCTCCGGTACATATTTCATTTTCGTGGACATTTTTAATAATAGATAATTATATAAATAATATCAAATCAGCCTAGTATGACTGCAAAACGTACTTAATGTAATCGTTTGAGATCGTAGAGCGCACTGCTCTCCAACCGCTCTGGTGTTTTGTGTGAAGTATTTAGTTTCTCCTATCTCTTTCATTCGGATTAATCAGCATTATTTTTATGGTTAATCCATATTGTATAAGGGTTAATCTGTATAAGGGTTAATCGGTATAAGGGTTAATCAAATATACGGGTTAACCTTATAACCGGATTAATGGGTCCTTGGATTGTTAATTATCTTTTACTTTGAATGTAAAGGACTTTTCTTACACAACTTCTTCCCTTTTCACACTTTTGGGGGTGAAATTTTTAAAAACGCACAGATAAATAAATTTTTATCTTCAATCGTCAAACTAAGAACAAAATTTGTAAATCATAACTTCATAACTGATGATACAAACTTTCATCTTTTTATAACTTTTTAATTTTTGCATTTTACAATGCTATTTTTATGTAATAAATATTAAACAAGAAAATATACTAGATAAAAGCAACTTGTCTCATGTTGCCCTGAATTCGAATCCGCATCCTTGGGAATCCGGCCCAATGCACTAATAAGTTATGCTACAGAGACCTATGAGGACACGTCGAATTTTTCCAGTATATTAGCCTTTCAACGGTGTTGGCCACCGTCGTTTTATCAATGAGAGAAATAGTGTCCATTTCGACTGCTCGGCCACAGTGTCCCAGAAAAAAAACGACTGTCAACATTACGAAGGAATTTGTAGAAAAGTAATAAAGAAAACCCCAAATTTGCAGAACCGATATTCAGAAAGTTGTACCCAGCAGTGGGTGTTATGTGGCTGAGACGACGACGACGACGACGTGTTTCATGAAAACGCCTATAATTATAGCATAGTTATTTCATGATTCAGAGATTGCTAAGACACTGGGTTTACTTACTTTTGCAAATACTATAGGTAAATACGTGCCTCGTACCTAAGATCTTTAAATCTCAATTAAATTAGATATTGCGTGTAATTTATTAAATATTAAGACGAAACGTCGAAACGTTTTGTGAGAAAAAATACCTGTAAATCTAGAAGTAGGGTGACCATGATTTGTATTGAATGAAAAGACATTTCCAAAGGTGTCGCCATTTTAATCACGTAGGTATTACTTATTATATATTTATCACATAAAAATAGCATTGTAAAATGCAAAAATTAAAAAGTTATAATTAGATGGCTGTTTCATGTTAATCGATAGTCAAACGTTTTTAAAAATGTTTCTATCGAAGGCGAGGATATTTCTCTCATTGATGAAACGACGGTGGCAAACACTATAGAAAGGCGAATATACTGGAAAAATTCGACTTGTCCTCATAGGTCTCTGTAGCATAATTAGTTAGTGCATTGGGCCGGATTCCCAAGGATGCGGGTTTGAATCCCGTCAGGGCGACATGAGACAAGTTGCTTTTTATTATAGTATATTTTCTTGTTTAATAGCTATTAAACTTTTATCCCCTATTTCACCCCCTTAGGGATAGAATTTCCTTTCTTAGTGCACCCCTAGACCTCATGAAGCCGATATTCAAAAAATACGGAATAATAAGTGACTATTACTACTTGCCATGATTGTTTACTTAGCTTTGTTACTCAGCGCCGGCATAACATGTATTACTATGTTACTTCCATTTACTTTTATGAATAGCAGATATGGTATGTGTTGCATGATCAAATGTCCATATATGCACTTACATATTTTACATTATCTACTTAAAATTATTATTTTGATTTATATACAAATACAAAAAAAAGTTAATCAAACTACTAATGTTCTGATCTTTACACACTCTATTACTTTCATTTATAGCAGTCAGCAAGTTTAGGTTAGAACAAAACACTTACACACATTACACACTTACACACATTACACACTTACATTCACACACCTAGTACGCGCCGCTTTTATTTCGCTCTATATCAAAATCGAAAAAAAGTTTAACCATATTTCTAAACTGCATAACTTCGACAGTCACTTTAAAATAAACATGTATGCCACTATAAAAACTTTATCACAACTCATTCTTTATCCATATTACTGTACAATATTATCAGCTAAAAACAATAATTATGTTGATGTTTTGTTGTATGTCGTTTCTATCATATTTCACACTTGTTATTTGATAAATAATACATGTTCATTAAAATTATGGCATAAAAGTATTCCGATATTTGAGCTAAAACATATAAACAAATACATAATTTTAAATGAATAATTCATTTCAGACCATAAATGATATTGATAAAACTGAAACGGCATTTAATATAAATTGTGATATAAATGACTTGAAAAAACATATACTGCTTGATAAAAAAGATCTTACTGTCGTGGCACAGAACATTAGAAGCATATACTGTAACTTTGATGACTTTCAAGTTACACTCGCTCATTTGGATTTTGACCCAGATGTTGTGGTACTAACTGAATGTAGACTTACTCCAGATAAACCTATTCCGTGTATTCCTAACTATTCGTCATTAGCTTCTATTCATAATTGTAACCAAAATGATGGTGTTGTGGTGTATGTCAAAACTGCACTACGCTCGAGTATGAAAGAAATTCAACTGGTAGATGCATCATGTGTACAAGTTGAAGTGTTAAATTGCACAATAATCGCTTATATCGATCACCTTCGTTTACCAACGCACTTAATTTTATAAATTCACTTAATAATCACCTCAACACTATCAAATCGCATAAAAACATTATTGTAACAGGAGATATCAATATTAATCTTATTCTAAATTCTAAAGACAATTTACAAACTTGTAATAATAGAGTAAAATATTTAAACATGTCCGCTTCGCATGGTTTACTACCAGGGCATTTATTACCTACAAGAGGTCCCAACTGCTTGGATCATTTTATTATTAAATTTGATACAGAGAAAACAACTGCAAATATTGCAGTCCTAAATACTTCGGTTACTGACCATGCATCTTTATTTCTGAGTTTAAGCAAAGTTAAAAACAGGAAACCACTTCCAAATAATCGAGACATAATTGACTATGATAGGGCTTTATCTTACTTGAGACATAAAAATCTACAAGAGTTACTGATTAAAGTAATGTACTTTAAGCCATATAGATTTCCAACAAAGGAGCTTTATGAATTGTGCGAATTGCTTTCGGTCCGAAAATTGTATATCCTGATGTGTACACTCAAATTACATAAAACACTGCAGCATAGTACTAATCACATTAGCTTATCAAAACGGAAAAGAAATTATAATATTGCAACATATCTACGTGTTAGAACAATGTTTGCACGTCGACATACTTTGCTCTCTCGGCACATATCTATAATAGGTTAAATGCAACATGATACATGATATTAATAATATGGAACTCAAAATCTGTAAAGATCTTTTAAATAAATGGTTACTTACACTAGATTATGAAGACACTGAGGCATTCTTAAATAAAATAAATTAATTGCAGATATATTATGTATAGGTGTGAGGTGGGAATTTAATTTTATATATACACGCACTCACACACACACACACACACACGCGTACATACACACACACATACACAAACACACACAGAACATTTACACACACACACACAGGCGAAAGATCGGTTTTGGATTGTAGTAGTTGTAAGTAGTTTAAATTAAATTAGCTACCTTAATTTGCCTGTGATTTTGTCTGTTTAATTTGTCTATCTTAAACTGTCTATCTGAATTATTGTATGATTGTGTTTTTGAAGAGCGGGGCCTCCTGACACAGGCTTTTCAGAATGCCTACTAGGTTGGTTCCAATCACTGTTCACAGCTTTGTAAATCCGATGGACTGTAATAAAGGATTTTTGTTTTTTTTTTATTTTGATAAGGAACCTATGTGCCAAATTTGGAATGTCTAGACCAAGCGGTTTGGGCTGTGCGTTCATATGTCAGTCAGTCAGTTTCTTCTTTTATATATTTAGATTAAATGTTGTAATAACACGTCTTACAATACCCCTATAACAATTTTTTTTTGTTGGCCTGCACTTTTAGAAATGGCCTAAAAATGTATGGAGCCAGAATGATCTCCTTTCACCCATTTAGGCCGTGAGGCTCCTAACAAGAGTTTTTCCTGCTATGGGAGGGGGTAAAAGTTCTCACTTTAGATTTTTTTGTACATTTCTTACTTGCAGCTTGAGATTATTTTTCTATTGCTTCTTTAAATAAATATAATTATTGACAAATACAATGTTGACAATTAAGTAAAATTTTGTTTTCGCAGTTTTCTTATAACCGTAAGCTGAGTGAGCTCAATATTATTCATTGTACAATAAGTAAGTCCAATAATGCAATGTGTGATCATAGTGATAAAGATATTTTTTCTTGTTAAAAGAAAGGGAGGAACAGTGCTTCTCCACGCAGGTTTTCAGTACTACAGGCATCAGATCTATAGAAAAATATGGAGATGTTCATATGTCCATAAATTAGTCAATGGTAATATTAATTGTCCGCAACTGCTTCAAAAACTAAATATCAGAATCACTCATAATCTTCCACGGCGTTCTAGATACTCTTTGTTTACAACAAAACGCTCCAAAACTAACCAAGGATTATTCTCTCCTATAAATAGACTCCAAGCTGATTATAATTCTGTTAGTAAAAATAAGGAAATTGATATTTTCAGACTAAGTTTACCTATATTTAAAAAGAAATTGTCCTCATTAAGCTAAGTATAAGTATTTTAATTTATAGTCTGCCTGGCTGAACAAGGCAGAGCTTCCTTAATAATTCTACTTAATTTTTTATCTTGGCATTTTCTTGTATTTACTAGCTTTAGTAAGATAATATTGTATTGTTTTTTTTTAAGTTAAGGGACGCCTTACGCTCCCAACTGTTCTTTTAACAAGTTTGCTTTCCGTGGCAACCTTTAATAAAGACAGCACCAATTCATGTAACCACTAGCTGTAACTCCTAGCATTTAAGGTGTATGATCTTGTTAGTTGTCCAAATAAATAAATAAATTAAATTATTCAAAAAAGTTACGGAGAAATGCCCTGGAAGTATAACTTTTCATAAGGTTAATATTATTTTTTTTAAATACCTACGAAGAACATTCATTTTCTGTTTTTTCTGCATTTTCTGTTTTTACAGGATATTGTTAAATTTCTAAAGAAAAGCCGCATAAATGTAGCCCTGTGGGCTGATTATCTAACTCTGTTTCTATTAGTTCTCCATTGAAATGAATGTAAGTGTATCCTTCAAGTCAGTTTTGCGATTATGTATACATGTACATTGAGCAACGAAACTTGCCGAACAAAATAAAGTTTCAAAAGACACTAGACACATGAATTGTACATAAGTTATTGAACATAGTTACAAACAAAATTCCATTTACATTATAAATTTCCAAAAGTGACCGGACATTAAATTTTCAAAAGTGGCTGGACAGTAGACTTCCAAAAGTGACCGGACATTAAATTTTCAAAAGTGGCTGGACAGTAGACTTCCAAAAGTGGCTGAACAGTAAACTTCCAAAAGTTGCTGGACGTAGTATCGTCTAAAAGTGATTTGTTTTTGTTGTTGTTAATTTATAACGTTACTGTGACAGAGTATGATGGGTCAGGGTTCCATTTTGTCGATAGGACCGCCGGCGCCGCCGTTTACGTAAACTTGGTCCTAAAAATTACAACGTAGAAATTAAGGTCAAATTACCGAGTTCAATATAAATGTTCATTGAGTTCAATGACCCATTATATAAACATTGCATTTTTTTCATACATTTGAAAAATATGTATCAAGAAATAAGTTGGGGTTACACTAATACCAACATCAGGAAACGCTTTCTTATATCAGTTCGCCAATCAGTCAATTATCTCTAAAAAAACTTAAATTGAAATAGGTACTCATAAAACTCGACCTCCTGTTTAAGTTTCTCAGAACGTTTCGTTTAGACCCTGTATAATAGGATTAATAAACACCGATTGCCGGTCCGGCGACAAATTTATACATATCAGCGGATTTATGTAGTCAGTCATGTTTAGCAAATTTTGATATTTTACAGATCAGGCTAATTATGTAATTAGATATGTTCAGCTACTTTTGTATCAAAGAAACTAACCAAAGATGGATGAAAAGAAAGGACTGCAGACACTCAAAGATCTTCATCCAATCAGTTGATAAGAAGAAAACTAGAGAGCTGCTGAAACTAAGCAGGTGAAACATAAGGAACATAGTAGGAGTACTGACAGGACATTGTCAAATGAACAGGCACCTTTCAATAATCAAAAGGACAGAGGATCCCACCTGTCCACAATGTAAAGAAAAGGAAGAAACAAGCTACCACTTCATGGCAGAATGCCCAATGTATGCATCACTGCGCTGGGAGCTCTTTGAAGCGGACAAGCTAGAAGAAGAGGATCTAAAGCAGTTGACGATAAATGAACTCAACAGTTATTGTAACCGCACAGGAAGGTTCGAGGGTCCGACGCCGGTGGGGTGAACGATAATATTCACATACTTCAGGCCGTAACTATTTGAAATTAGACAATTAGGGGGCCGATCACAATCGCTATCAAATGTCAAATATTGACGGCCTGAAGTATGTAAATATCTTTCAAATGACGAATTGTATGGGATTGTGATAGATTTTGAAATTAGACAATTAGGCGGCAGTAACAAAGCTATACAGAAGATTAAGATACATCAACAACACTTTGGAAATCCTAGTCGCATTATCAGCGCTCGAAGTACTGCTTTTACAAGCCATGAGTTTGAGGAATACCAAAGAAGAAGTAATACAACATGTCCTTATCACAACTGGTGTGCCCAGAGGAAATGGGCAAGTTGAGAGAATTCATCGAACCATAATTTCTAAACTCACCAAGTTGTGTATTGAACAGCCAGATATATGGTATCGTCATGTGAGTAGACTACAATGCGCCCTTAATAGCTCCTTCCAGCGTAGCATCAACTGTACACCATATGAACTTATGATCGGAATCCGGATGAGAAGTAAAGAAAACCTACAAATTCATGACATGTTGATGCAAGAAGAGAGGGATACGATCAAGAAAGAGAAGATTTACGACATAAGGCTAAAGAACAGATATTGAAAGTTCAAGAAGAAAATGTAAAGAATTTTAACAAGAAGAGAAAGGAGAGCGTCAAATATAAAGTAGGTGATATTGTTGTTATAAGAAGAACACAGTATGGGTCTGCCATGAAGTTACAACCTAAGTACCTTGGCCATTATCGAGTGGAAGGCAAGTGCCGCTGACGAGGGTTCTAATAAAACCTTTTCTTCCGCAGATTCAATGAAAATTTGGCTATTTTTGTGACTAACAACTTGTTGTTGTGGGTAATTTGGCCTATGTTTTGTGACTAACAACTTGTTGATATGGGTGGTGTATTAGTCATGATTTCTATTTATAGGATGACATAAGAATGTACCTACAATATTGTTTATAAAAAAGATGTGAACGGAAGGTTATAGTATTTTTTGGAATAACGGCGTTATCTAAGTAGATATTGTCGTGTGCTATGGAACTTTCCATAGGATGTAATTTGTTTTTGCAGAATATGCTATTTGGACAACTACCACTAAATTACACTCGCGAGCAAAAGTATGGAATCACTTAATTAGAATTGACTCCGTACGATCTTGAGTACTTAATAACTAGTTAAGAATAATAAAAATGGTACCATTTTAAAGGTTAAACTGTTAACTTTAAATTGATACCAAATTTATTTAAATCACATCAGTATTTAAGGAGCTATCCCGGATTAAGTGAAGGAGTAAGTAAAAGATATGTTTCAATTGTTTGATACGTCGCGAGATGCGGCTTATTGACCCCCTATAAAAGCACGTGTTATCGGATTTTCTTTATCGAGGACTTTTCCGAGTTGTATCACGCACGGACCACAAAACCACAACCACTTTTGTTGTAACCCGTGGCGTACTCCCAACTAATCGTGTCGATTAGCCGTTGGAGTACGCCCCTAACCACAGCCCTTTTCAGGGCTACGGTCAGCGTCTGACACCGTCTCCTCATAGCTGCAGGGTGAGTCAAATACTTACCAAGGGTCGCGTGCGCTCGAGCCTCGCCGACGCGTTAGGCTGGCTGAGCCATCGCCGCCGCGTGTCGTGCCCCGCCGCACCCCAGCACCACCCTCCGCCGTGAGTATGGCGGACAACGCTGCCTCGGCGCGTCCCGCCGCCGCCACCACCACCGTCACTACGTCCACTACCGCCGCCACCACCTCAGCTGCCTCCACCACCCCTGCAACGCCTGCGCGTCCACGTCCGCAGTCCGGTACAGACCTAGCCAGTGTGCACCGTACCGCAGCCAAGTCGGCATCACCGAGAGTCCGATATGAATCGGATTCCGTGATTGTCGCCCGGGTTGCCGGCGCCGGTTTTCTTTCGGACCGGCTTGCACGCTGGATGGCGACGTACCTCCGGATAGCGGAGTTCGAGCTGGGCGACGTACCCGCACTCGCCCCATCAGACGAAGTGGCCCTCCAAGCCCTTCGGAATATGGAGGACATCCCATTGTCGCTTCCCCCCGTGCGCGGCCTGAGCAAGCGGAAGCGCTCTTCGCTTGGCCCGCGGACAGAGAAGCGCCCCTGCGCGACACCCCACCCACGCGATCCGCGCGGTAAGCCTCGCTCACGGTCCATAGGGGACCCGACTAGCCCGGGGGCCGACGAGTTGTCCGCCGCCCTCACCCCTGCTCCACCACCGCAGCCGCAGCAGCCACCGATCTCGCCGGCGCCGCAACAACTGCAGCACTCGCTGCACACGCCCGCGCCGCATACGCAGCGTGACCAACGCCCACGCCGTGTCAACCCGGACGTGGCCCCAACCCCGCCGCAACCAACACCACAGCCGGCCGTGACGTTTGCGCAAATCGCAGCGACTCCAGCCGCCCCCTCCACCTCAGCAACCGTTTCTGCGACTACCCTCAAAGAACGCAGGTACCCGCCGATTGTGGTTGAACAAATGCCGAACTGGCCGACGCACATGAAGGCGCTCCACGACCGCCTCGGTCGCCCTCCCTCCGCGCGCCCCTTCGGCGTAGGCGTGCGCTTCTCTCCTGAGGACGGTAACGAGTACCGGGTCATCCAGGACTATCTCTCCGACCTGGAGAAGCAGAGCGGGCTAAGCTGGTACTCGTATGCCCTCGCCGAAGAAAGGAGCCTCAAGGTCGCCATTCGCGGCCTACCATTTAACACCGAACCAGAGGACATCGTCACCGCCTTGGCTGAAAAAGGACACACAGCTGAGTATGTTCGCCGCATCCGGGCGCGCGCCGGCCGTCCCGGATGTATATACTTTGCCTCACTCACTCGCACCCCGGACACCATCCCCGCCATCTACCAGCTGGGCGAGCTGATGTCAATGACTGGCGTCATCGTGGAGGCCTGGCGCGGTAAGAAGGGCCCAGCACAGTGCCACCGGTGCCAGGGCTTTAGGCACTCATCTAAAGGCTGCCATCGCCCCTTAGCCTGCGTGCGTTGCGGAGCCCCGCACGCCGCGGCCGACTGCCCGCGCCCTAGAACAGAACCTGCGACCTGCGCCAACTGCGGAGGACCTCACCCCGCGAACCACAGCAGCTGCCCCGCCCTGCGAAAAGAGGTGAAAAATAAAAAAGCGGGCCCTCTCGCCAAAACAGGTCCCATTACCGCAGCCTCCATACCACAACCCGAGGTAACAGAAACAGCGGCCGCCTCTCTTATGGCCCCCGCCAACGCACCAACCACCCGCGGCGCCGCACCACCACCGCCCACGCAGCAGAAACAGCGCCGCAGACGTCGAAAGGGTGGGGAGGGCCAGTCAGACGGCCGCCCCCCCACCACCGCCCCACCTGCGGAAAATTTTTACAACTACCCACCACAGGCAAATATTAATATACCACCGCCTGTACAGCAACTGCTTGCCGTGTTTGCCCAAAACATGGCAGCGCAACTCCAGAACTGCATCGGCCAGATCCTGTCGGCAAATTCGCGTTAAGGTTCGTGCACTGGAACGCACAGACGCTCACGGGGAAGCGTCGAATGCTGCTCCACTTCCTACGGGAGCACAAAATCGACGTCGCCTTAGTGAACGAAACGCGACTCGCAGCCTCCACCAACGTGCGCTTCCCGGGCTACACCGTTTACCGGCAGGACGAGGTCTCTCCCGTGGACGGACACCCCTACCGGGGCCTAATGGTCCTAGTACACAGGCGGATTATACATCAACCCGCCCCCCCGGTAACGCCTCACAGTTTCCGCGCGCTCGGCATTGACATCAACATCGCCGGCACCGACGTCCGCTTATACGCCATTTATAAGCCTCCGCGCAGCGACCTCGACACCAAGGAGCTAAGGGAGCTCCTACGCCCTTACCCCACCATCGTGGCCGGCGACCTAAACGCCAAGCATGCGGGGTGGAACTCCACCACCCCCAACCCGCAAGCTCATGAACGACGCCATCCAGCACGGGTATGACATCTTAGGCCCCGACGAGCCTACCCACCACTGCGCAGCCACGGGCACTGACGACGTACTGGACATCCTGGTGCTCAGGGATGTCCCCACCACTATTCAGCAGGAGGTAATGCTGGACTTGCCTTCCGACCATCGCCCGGTCATCTGCACCTTAAACGCCCCGCCAACACGCGCAGCCCTACCTCCTCCACGGGTTCGCATCGACTGGGGCAAGTTCCAGTCCGAGCTAGCTGCCAACACCACCTCGCGCCCCATCACTACTCCCGAGGACGTCGATAACGCCACAACGGAGCTGACGGCCGCCATTCAGTCTGCGCTCCACTCAGCTGCGCACACCCGCCCGAACAAAGTAAAACCCAACACGCTCCCTGCTCGGGTGACGGCACTCATAGCCGAAAAGCGCAGCCTGCAACGGCTTTGGCAACAAACCCGCTGCCCTACCACCAAGGCCCGACTTAACAAAACCACAGCGGAGATAAAGTGCGCTCTCGAACAGCACGCAGCGCACTCCTGGGACAGGTACATCGCAGAGATCAGTGACGAGTACCCCTCAGTTCACCGTCTCTGCAATCAACTTAAGAACTCCGACCCGCCGCCCACCCGCCCACTCAAGGACTCCAACGGCCAGCCCAGATACCGCGCCGAAGACAGAGCGGAGCTGTTCGCCGCCCATCTTGAGCGACAGTTCACTCCGAACGCAGCATCGGATACCGAGCACGTCGCGGCCGTGGAAACGCACGTGAACAACTGCCTTTCACAGCCACTCTCGCCGCAGGACGATCCCATCGTTTTTACTCCCCGTCAGGTGCTGAGAGAGATCGCCAGGTCCAAACCTCGGAAGGCTCCGGGCCCTGACGGCATCACCAATGACGCGCTCCGCCACCTACCCCTCAAGACCGTCGCAGCCCTCGCGCGCCTTTACACCGGCATCTGTCGCACCGGCCACTTTCCAACACAGTGGAAAACAGGTAGGGTGATCATGATACCCAAGCCCGGGAAGGATCGCTCCCGCCCCGAGAGCCACAGGCCCATCACCCTCCTCGACACCAATTCCAAGGTGTTTGAAAGACTGCTGCTGCCCCGTCTGACGCCGCACATCGAACCGCGGCCCGAGCAGTTCGGCTTCCGCCCCAACCACTCCACGACGCTTCAACTAACCCGGGTGCTGCACCACATATCTGTCTGCCTCAACAAGCGTGAGTTTCCCGTAGCAGTCATGCTAGACATGGAGAAGGCCTTCGACAGGGTATGGCACGATGGCCTGCTCTACAAACTCTCCATGTCCGCCGTACCACTCAGGCTGCTGCGGGTCATAGCGTCATTCCTCCGCAACCGAACCATCCGAGTCGCCGTCGAAGACACCGTGTCCACCTCCCGACCAGTCCGCGCGGGCGTCCCCCAGGGAAGCTGCCTGTCGCCGGCGCTGTACGCAGCCTTCACAAACGACGTGCCCGTCACAGCCGGCGTAAAACTCGCGCTGTACGCCGACGACACGGCGTATATCGCCTCATCCATACGCCCACAACACGCCGCATCAAAAATCCAGGCTACACTGGAAGCCCTGCCGCCCTGGCTCGACAAATGGCGCATGGCTATAAACGTAGCCAAAACTCAAGCCATCAGCTTCGGTGCCCACCGACGCCTCCCACCGCAACTCACCATCAACGACGCTCCCGTGGAATGGACACCCGCGGTCACATACCTGGGCGTGACCATGGACCGCCAACTCACTATGAGCCACCACGTGACCAACACGGTGGTCAAAGTAAGGAACGCGAGAACGCTACTGCGCCCCGCCCTCAACAGCCGCCTCCCGCTCAGAACCAAGTTGGGTATATATAAAACCTATTTACGCTCCATACTCACCTACGCCGCCCCAGCCTGGTTCGCCCTCACCGCGGAAACGCAACGACGCCGACTAAGGGCGCAACAAAACATATCTCTACGCCTCATCACCAACGCAGCACGCTACGTCCGCAATACAACGATCGCCCGAGACCTACAAATAGAGGGCTTGGACGAGTTCGTCGGCCGCCTAGCCAAAACGATGTACGCCCGAGCAGACGCATCAAACTGCGAGCACCTCCGCAACATCGCTCCGCTCTACGAACGCCACCACGACCGCCGCAACCGAGCTCTACCCAGGGAGATAGTGCCCCCAGACGACGACGACGCCTCCGCCCCCGCACAAACAGCAACGACGCTTAACGGCTCCGAATCGCGCCCGCCGCGACCGACAGAGCCCCCTCCACCGACTTGACGTAACCCCGCCCGCGACCCCGCGGGCCCGCTCCCCCACCACCCAAAAAAAATGTCGAACTACCCACACAAGAGGCGCTCCCCCCTCACGATAAGTCCGTCGCCTGCTCGCAGGTCGCTCGCTAGGCCTCCCTTACGGGTCTCACCTGGCAGGGCTTGACCGCGCTGAGGGCGACGGTGAAGAACTTAGGGAGGGGGGACGACCCCAATTTCGACCAACCTGCATGGGAGCGGGTTGCGACCCCCGCAACGTCTGAAATGGCTTACGCCAAAACCAGATTACCCGCGCGCCTGGCGGCGCGCGAGACGAAGAAAGGATATGTTTTTCTTTATCAGTCGGCTTTCACACGGCTACACCTACAGAAGCAGCGCAAATCGTCGCCCTATTGCAAGAAGGGCTCAGCCAGCGGGCTGTCGCACGTCGGCTCCACATAATCCAGTCCTGTGTTTCGAAAGTTTATAAACGCTTTCGGGAGACTGGTGGCTTTATCCCGAGACCAAGATCTGGACGGCGCCGGTGCACATCGTTTTATCGTGTCAATCTCTCTCCGAAATCGGCATTTGACTGGTGTCGACGTCCAACAGGAGCTCCGAAATATTCGTGGGGTAGCTGCCAGCGAGTGGACAGTTCGTCGAAGACTTAAGCAAGCTAATTTGACTCCAAAAAGGCCTGCCACAGGTTCGAAACTGACGGCAGGTCACCGACAAGCTCGCCTTCAATTTGCTCGCTCCCATCTTGATTGGGAGGTTGAGCAATGGAGGCGAGTCCTGTTCTCCGACGAGTGCAGAATGTGTTTGCACGGCAGCGACCGAAGGGGTCGGGTCTACAGGCGGCCTGGGGAGCGATTTGCGCAGTGCTGTTTCGCTGAGACGGTGGCTTATGGGGGCGGTTCTTGTATGATGTGGGCCGGCATTTCTTTCGACGGTAAAACAGAGCTTGTTTTCGTTCCTGGCGGGGGACGAGGAGGCGGTCTAACTTCAGACCGCTACATTTCCGATATTCTGCTGGAACATGACGTTTCCTATGCGGGATATATCGGTGATGACTTCCTCCTTATGCACGATAACGCTCATTGTCACACTTCCACTGAATACCTCGAAGAAGTCGGTATCGTCACATTGGACTGGCCAGCGCTCAGCCCGGACTTGAATCCCATTGAGCACGTGTGGGATGAACTGAAGAGGAGGGTTCGTTCCAGAAATCCTGCTCCTTTATGTGTGAATGAGCTGAAATCGGCTTCGGAATCGGAAGGTATCCCGCAAGAATCGATACAGAAGCTGATTAGGTCAATGAAGAACCGTCTTCGAGCAGTTATTAGGGCGAGAGGAGGGAACACTAAATATTGAAACTTGATTTTAAGGCCAAATAAAATTTTTATTAGTAAATTTTTGTTATTTTCTTTATTTATTATTTTTTCATATTCCTTATGTTTTCCTTACTCCTTCACCTTATCCGGGATATCTCCTTAAATACTGATGTGATTTAAATGAATTTGGTATCAATTTAAAGTTATCAGTTTAACCTTTAAAATGGTACCATTTTTATTATTCTTTACTAGTTATTAAGTGCTCAAGATCGCGCAGAGTCAATTCCAAGTAAGTGATTCCATACTTTTGCTCGCGAGTGTTTATCGCTAGGTTGATGTCTTATGACATTCGTAAGTGACTATTCTATAGTCAACATTATAATAAGTATACTTGCAAAAGGAAAACGCATTTATAATAAAAATGTAGTAGGTCTTTAACTTGATTATTTTCGCAAAAATACTGTGGTTTTCACCTACGACTCGGATTGTTATGAAGACGAGAACGTTTTGAACTTTAGTGCAAGTGTTTAATTAAATATTTCGTTATAGTGACTATTTAATTGTGTTAGTGACTCGAACGCATGAAGTAATTTAACTATTCCTTGATGTAAAAACATTTGATTACATCTTTATTGAAAAAAGTGTTAAGAATATTGTGCTCAATGTGTTTGTACCTATAAATAAATTTAGTGAAGTTAGTTTCTTTTATTTATTTTTCCAAAAAAAATAATTGGATTTGAAGCACTAGGAAAAAGACAGAGCCTTAATGGATACCCCATTTTCCATTTGAAAGAGTAAATGAGCGTGTCGCAGCTGCAACAGGTAAGTGATACCATATTTACCCCTTATATCTGCCCGATATTACCACGAATATATAACCAAATCTTGTAGGCTTTAGAAAGTTTTTTTCCTCCACATCGTTATAACAAAATACGATTTCAGGTATATCTTTACGTACTGTTGCAAGAATTGGAAATGAAGGAAGATTGGCTGTAGCATCATCCAGTAAAATAGTTACTCCCGGGAAAAATAGAAACACAAGAAAGGATAAAATTGTAATGGACAATTTTGATATTGGTATTCTTAGACGAAAGATCCATTAATTTTATGCTTCCAAAAAAGAAATACCAACAGTGAATAAGTTGCTGCATCTACTTAAAAAAGAGATTGGATTCGCAGGTAGTCGAGACATTCTCAGACAACATATAAAAATGATGGGTTTTCAATTCAGAAAAACTAAAAGCAACAGAAAGGTCCTGATGGAACGTAATGTTATAACTGCTTGGCCTACGCGTTATCTGCAGGTATACACGTACTTCTTATTTAGTATCTAATACTATTCAAAATTAATGCAAACGTTAATAAAACTGACACAGCTATTTACAAACTAACCATATAATTATTTTATTTCAGACTTTAAAACATAATGACGAGACAGAGAAACTACCAGTAGTCTACTTAGATGAGACCTATATTCACTCTGGTCATACAGCTGGGAAATGTTGGCAGAATGATAATGAAGGTATTGTATAATTAATTATCTCGTAATATTAATTAGTAATATATTTTTCAAAACTTTTTCACTATTAGTACGTTAGTATTTATCGAACTGTATAATATTAATTTCAATTTCAGATGGAGTATTAGAGCCCATCTCTAAAGGGCAAAGATTTATTATCGTGCATGCCGGAGGTAATCAAGGCTTTGTGGAGAATGCTTGTTTGGTGTTTAAGTCACAAACAAAGAGTGGTAACTACCACGATGACATGAATCATACGAATTTAAAAAAATGGGTTTTAGAATAGTTGGCTCCCAATTTGAAGGAGCCCAGTCTAATTGTAATGGACAACGCTCCATATCACAACACAAGCGTCAACAAGCCCCCAAACACAAGCAGTAGAAAAAATGAAATAATTGAGTGGTTACGAAAAAACAATATTGAAAATTTATGAAGAATTTACAAGGCCACAACTATTAGAAGTTATAAATAGAAACAAACCCGAACCAGTGTATGCTGTCGATGCTATTTTAAAAGGACTGGAGCACAAGATAATTATTAATTATATCTGCTCTACTGAACCCTTTTTTTTTAAATATGTTATTTTCATATTTTTTTTTATTTATTTGTATGTTACATAGGGCAAGCAAGCAATTAATTATTTTTGCATTTTTTTTCCAGATATAGCGTTTACCACCATATCATTATGATCATATCGAAATGGTCTGGGCATCTATGAAACGAAAAGTAGCTGAGATAAATATTGGGAAGCCATCAAATCAAATGCAAATGCAGACATGGTACAAAGTGCATTCGATTCCATTTCTGTCGATGAATAGCGTAATCATTGCGCCCACGTCAAGAAACTCGAAGAAGAGTACCGAAAAAAATATGGATATTTGGACGAACCTTTCATCATACAACTATACTCTGAGACTGGGAGTGAGGAAAGCAGCGACGACGATGGTTCACAAGATGAAGATGATGAAGAATTTAATAGCATGCAACCTGTCAACATAGTTCATAAAGAACATAATTATACTAAACAAATTTGAAAATTTGTTTTTTATATATCATTCATATTCCTTTAATTTTATTTTCATGTAATAATACATCCTATCATACAAACATCTCATAAGGTTAAAAAAATTATCAAGTAATAGAGTTTAAACAATTCCCTAAGATTGAGGAGATTTTGTTAGCTGGTAACCCTAACTTCACACCCACGCCCTCCTGTCAATGTCGTCCAAGTGCCAAAGGTTTCTGTAGAATTGTAACTAGGTATCTATTATACCACGGGTGATTCATGTAATTCAAGATCAACAGTCATTTATTCTGCTGTTATTCTCATTTTGTACATTATAATCTCTGTGCATAAACTTTATTTTCACGTCAATCTGTAAATTTTGTTTTCGTCTCAACCCGACTATTTGCCAAAAAATCTTCCAAGAAACTTTCTACCGACAGCTTTTTAAGCAAAAAAAAACAGACAAAAGGTCTACCTTCAATACCGTCATATAAATCCTTGAAATTTTGATCAGATACATCGTTCAACCAACGGTCAACTGGATGTTTTTCAGCTTTCTGTATTTCTTTTGTAACAAGATATTTCGGCAAATCAACAGGATCCAATATTAAGTTTCCTTCTTTTCTGTGATATTTTTTATTTTGTACCGATATTTGTATTTGAGACAAAAATAAAAACAACGTTAATAAATTATCAAACATTGAAAGTAAATAGAGCTTTCTTTAAAATGTCAATAAATGCCCGTGGCGAAAACTTCAAACCTCTTATTTTAGAAAAGAGGTTTTACTAAGCCTATATGTTGCATGGAATTACTAAGTACTAGTTGTATGCAGTACCTATTAATTCCATGGACCTACGGTGTTGCGATTCCTGGCCTCATAAATTCGTCATTTTAATTGTGCGTTTTAGTGCCACTTATTTCAGGAATTTGTGCCTTATACTTATTGAGTAACAAGCGTACGATCGTGGTTGTGGTCGGGCCAGGAACTGGGATTCCTAGCCCAATCACAACGAGCTGGTAAAATACCAATAATACGAAGTAATTTAAAAGAATCTTGTTTAGATAGAATGTTCATATATTATAATAAGTATATCGCTGCTTACAAACAAAAGAGCCACAAATCAAAATTAGGATTTTTTCAGGAGAGTGCTATAAAGATTTGCCTTAAATTTTTTTTTTGTTTTTCGTCACACCTACTTCCAATGCTTATGTTATAATTATATGGTTTTTCAGTAAGGACGGGTGGATTATAAAATTGAATAAAATAAACTGTGTGTGAGATATTAATGAATTTCTTATTTTATTTGATAGGCCTTATTTCTTATTTTATTTGATTTATGGCAATAGTTATGGAATAGGACTTTACTCAAATTTCCGCCGCGGCTTCCAACGCTGGCTTAGATCCGGAGGTCTAATTTTCGATGACTTTGCCGCATAAATCTGACTGAATTTGATCGATGGCCTTGGTTATGTTGACTTTGAGGATATCAGTCAATTGTGGCTTATTGGTATAGATAGACGACTACGATTTCAGCAAAGCCACAAAAAAAAGTCCGGCGGGGTCAAATCTTGGTGGCAAATGCACAACACCTTTGAAAAAAAAAACGTTCTGCCCAATGATTTCAAAAGGAAGGATGCGCCCATCTGAACATTTGACATAAAACTGTCTCATACCAGTAAAATCAGAGCCATCTGTGAACAACTCTCTCGAACTTTTCGCATCGCATAGGTGTATTAGAGGTGGGCAAAAAAGATTATAGAAGTGAACGATTTCGTTCAATTAGAGCTATCTTATCTATCACTCATCTAGTTTATTTGGGGAGCTAATACTATTTTTAAATGTTTTAATATTGTTTAACTAATTCAAAATAAAAACGCATGTTTCAAATTAAAATTATCTTTTCTGCTCAATCTGACAACACTGCAATTATTATTGTATATAGAAATAAACGAAAAATATTTTTATTTAAAAAGAATATTATCATCTTATAGAGGGACTATTGAGTAACTTCTCAATATTTTCCAACAAACTTTGATGCAATATTAGACGTAAGTAATAACACCGTAACCTGTGAAATTGTCTTGTTTCTATACGCGGCGTTCGTAACCTACCTTTATTTTCGATTTACTATCATTCTTTGATTAATTAATTAATTAATTAACTATGGAACTAAAGGTCCAGCTTTTCATAGAAAGACTTCACTAAAATTCAGTTGATACAAAGTGAATGAAAAAAAACTGTATGAGTTGAAAAAATCCTCTAAGTCTAGCCGATTCTTCACAATATGTTTAAAATAGCATCACAAAACATACTTTAAGTTTTACTCTATTGGCTCTTTGGCTATGAAAATATTTCCATAGAAACTAGCGCCATTGGTAGAAGCAACTGAAAAAGTAACTCTTTGTCGCTATGAAGGTATTTCTATAAAAACCGGCACCTGGTAATCGGTGATAGCGACTGAGTTTTCATAGTTTCGGTACATTTTGGTCTTACTTCATTGGTTTTAGTTCCTTTGACAATGACAGCCTACAAGTGTTTCCACTGTCTTATGTCAAGGATACGTTCGTTTCATGACGACCGGTACGTATGTATACCGGTTTTAAGGTGTCGCCTACCTGTGAGGTCCTGAGTTAGAATCCCGGTAGGGGCAAATGTTTGTATGATGAATTCGAGCATTTGTACCTGAGTCATGGACGTTTATATATATTTCTACTTCATAAATACTTATATAGGTATGTATAATTACATGTATTTATATCCTTACTTTAGTATCCCATAACACAAGCCTTACAGTACCTACTTTGGGGTAATAGGTAAATAGGTGAGATTGTAAGATATATATATTATCTAAAAGTATATATTTATATTTTAAAAAAATATAAAAAATTGGCTAGCTTTAGAATTTTAATAATTACGTAATAATTACGAGGACATTCGGATTTTTAAGCTTCGCCGATTAATCTCATTATGCCAGCTGCTTATCAAGGGAATTTTGAACCGTTTCCTTTCATACTAGACTAATGATTCATTCATTCAGTTTTTATGAATCGTTCATAATAATGTCCCATCTCTAGTGCTTTGATCTTCTGCCATTAACCCTGCTAGTGGTCGCACGATTACATATTTGCGCATTCCGGTAGAATAACAGCACAATATCACATTTTTTGCATTACTGCTCAATATACGGGAAAGTGATAAAGTTCTTGAAATTGTTTCATCTACAATAGCTTCAAATCCTATCAATCGAAAACATTGTATAGTGCTAATCTGTGATGTTTATAATAATCTGAAGATGTTTATTCCTCGAAGTCAACTTACACTTATGGAAATAACGCGCGCGACCCCTTAAATACTTTTCAAATTAATGCGTTATTTACACGAGTGACTGGACTTAGTTTAATTACGGACCCAGCAATTGGGTACGTATAGACTCAGCTGGACAGCACGTCAGTACTGTCGCGCTCCTGTCCTGTCTCGATAGGAGCTATCAAATATTACATTCACTCAGTCGTCGCATTATACGTTTAAATCATATTTTCTTGAAATTGTTTCGGCAGTAGAAACGGCGGTGCCGTTATTCAAACTTTTATACTTTTTGAATTCAGAACATCGATATTTGAACTTCGTACTTTAGTATGACAGTCAATATTATGACATAATTATCCTCCGGTAGAATAACATATTTTTTCTATTATCATATATATTTGGCAGACACCTGTATTCCTCGCGACGACGTCGCGACCAATCAGGTAATTTTAGTACGCGACCACTCTAGGGTTAAGACTGTCTTCGAACAATTCTTGTAACAGTTAATATCGTTTAAATAAAATTGTTAGACATGCAATAAAAATCATGTAAAGCTATTTACGGATGATACGATATTCCATGTATCTTGTTAACTATTGGGTCATCATTTTTGCACCATTTTACTACACAAATTCGGCATTTTTATGAAATGACAGCTAACGTCTTTCAACTTCAGTTTCCCGTAGACAAATGAATCGCCGTTGGCCCTAAACTAATATTTTAGGGCCAACGATTTGGCACGCTTTTTAGCACCGTTGGCCGGGTCCTTACGCTAGTAATATATAAGTCAATGGTTCTCCCATATTTCATGCAGAATGGACAACATTTCAAAAATATATAACGCAAATATTCCTATACATAATAAAACTAGATGTCAAAATACGAGACACGTATTTTTTATTTTTATTATTAGCATTATATTTGTGTATTAAATCCGTATTTCAAAACTTGCTCATTCTAAAAGAACGTAAGTGCGTTCTCAGGAAGTTAAATTGGAAAGGCTGTTGCTTATTTCAGATTAAAAAAAAACTGACGTAATGGTTTCTAGTAGTGATGTGACAGTGGCAGAACTTAAATATCGATTACTACATAAAAGTTGTAATTTTCGTTATTTAACCAAAACATGTTTAAAAGATTAACACTTTGGTTAAGATAAAAAAAACTTAATAAAAAAATATATAAATTTAAATTTATACGTACAAATTCGCGTTCATGAACAATATAAATATTTTGGGTATTTAGAATTGAAATGTATATCAAACCATATTGAAATTTAAGGTCTGGTATTTCATTAGTGGAACAAAAAATAACCACTTCGTTAAACACACACAAATTTCTGACCCGTGGTCCACCTGCCTGGTGTCGCGTGGTGGTTTACCTAGCAAACATAAAAAGTAAATCTATTCAGCAATAATCATAAAAACAATGTATTCCAAAAAACTCAAAACAATCACAAACTATTTTTCCATGAGGTTTTATTGGCATTATGTAAATTAGAAAATGTCGAATATCGATATCTTAGATTTTGATCGCTCTTTCACTACTTGAATTGACTGTCATTGTCAACTCAGCCAGAGATAACCATTTTTTTATATTAGACAGAAATGAAAAGGAATGACGGGATCAAATGCCTGACTTTCTAGATTTGGATTACATTTTAGTTTTTTTTAAATATCTCACAAATTACCGATCAGAAAATTCTAAAATAAAAACTGTGAGCTTATGACACTAAAACCTCGAAATGGGTTTTTTTATTTTAGTGCTTTATAGAAAATGAAATGTTGTCCATTTCCATTGTGGCGTATGTTGTACACACAAGGCCGTCCTGTTTGGACCTCAGATAGCTTGCATCTATACTGTTAAGAGTGAGCCGCACCAACGTCGTTAACGAAAAATAAGGACCAATTACGCCTCCGGCCCAAAATCCACACTAAAAATAGTTATTTGTTATGCAAGGCTGGAAAGTTGGTTATTTAGCGGCGAGTTACCTCTATTGAAAGCTGAGCAAGTGAAGGATTGTAGGATTGAACCACGAGCGTAGCGAGGGGTTCAAAGATTGAATCCTGAGCGAAGCAAGGATTTCAAAGGTACAAGACGCTAAAAACTTTTCTGCCGAGCGCAACACACAATTTTTCACCTCACAACAGCGAGGAACATTTTATGGTTGTTTCCGCGGTCAACTTCCGGTAAAAAATTCTTTAAACATAAAGTTTAATCTAAATATACCTTATTCTCGTTGTTTTAATGATATAAAAAAACTAAAATAATAAAAAAGGGAGTATTATAGTTAAATCAAAGTTATTTAAAGTAGGGATATATTGTTACTTATAAATAACAATCTTCTTCTTCTTCTTTTTGTGCAGTGGCGGTGCCCTTTTGGATTTCGCAAATGTCCAGTTTTTGGTTCAGTAGATTGTTTCTACAGACTCATAGCTGCATAAATAACAATAAAAACGATTCCTTAAATGTTGACACTGGCATGAGGTACAAGACAAAGACAATATAAAAATAAAGATTTATGTCACGTTCCGAAATCCACTCATTGGTTGTGAAATCGCACTCAGCCTAATATATTTTTTTATTGTTATTGTTTTTATGATTCAATAATCTAAAATAATATAATAAAACCAAAACGGAGTATTATAATTAATATAAAGCTATTTAAAATAAGAATAAAATGTAACAAAAAGTCAATAGTGCGATTCGGAACGCATTATGACATATTTTTAGGTATTAAATTAAAAAAGTACTTTGCCGCGCTAGGCCGCAAAAAGCGCCTTTCTACGCCTAAACTGATTGACAAAACCTCCTTTTCAGAGCGTGTGAGGTGAAAATAACTTTTTTTGGATGCACTATCACCAGGTAAATCTAGTGTGAATTGACATCGTACCACATATACCAATTTAGCTTATTATAGTCTATTAAACCTAAGAAGTACCATTAGACAGCATTGACCGAAGGATGGGGGTCAAACCTAAAATATCCGATTCATAACAGGGGGCCTACCATCAACTGTAATGCGATTCATTTTAGGTTACTTTGAGGTAGTCAGTGCGGGACGCCGCTAGACGCGCCATATGGCAGCATCCCACTCTCACAACCTACAATGAATTGCATTACAGTTGATGGTAAGGCCCCTACCATCAACTGTAATGCGATTCATTTTAGGTTACTTTGAGGCAGTCAGTGCGGGACGCCGCTAGACGCGCCATATGGCAGCATCCCACTCTCACATCACAACCTACAATGAATTGCATTACAGTTGATGGTAAGGCCCCAGATATGGTTTTAATTTGTTTGAGAATATGAATCGATTACAGTTTTTCAGATTTATGCATTATGCCGTAGCCAAATAATTTCTTTTTCATTCCTTCTTCAGACTTTTAATGTCAGAAATGTTGTATATCTGTTTTTGTTTTTATTTATGTATTTTTGTTTTTGTATCTGTTTCTGTTTTTGTGTTTCTATTTTATACTGTATGTTACATTTATGGTACCTAATATTATTATGTTTTGTTTCTTTCAATTGCATCAATTACTATTTTTACAGTAAGGTCAATGTAGGGAAGTCCGTCTAGAAGGTAAGCCCGTCTAGCGGCAATAACTTCCATTTTTGAACGACTAGGTTCTTATGCCTCTGTCGGTAAAACAGTATTACGGAGCTAGTTCGAACTGAGAATCATAGATGTCGCTAACATCATTAGGTTGAATGAAATTGGTAGGCCATTTTTTTCGCGTTGTGTACTTGTAGCTGGTGTGTAACGTCTCTTCAAAAAACTAAGAATAAAGTAGAAAATCAAAGGAGTTTTTGGAGTTTCTTTGATTACGTGTGATTACTTTCTGGTGATGAATTCATTAATATCGCTTGAGTTTCGTAATTATTACCTGCAACAAATTTCTAACCTCAAAATGTAATAGTTGGGAAATCCGTCTAGCATGCATAAGGAAAGTCCGTCATATCATATGACTGATATGACGGTCTTGCCTCGATTGCAGATATTGGCAAACTTTTCAGCTTGCACGTATTTTATGTTATTATACCTACGATTATTTGTATTTGTTAGCTACTAAGAATTGGATTGAAAGAATTGGATGTGTAAAACTTGTGAAAGCGGTTTAAATATGCGATCCACCGTCGTTACAACCAGGAAAATGTTACATCAACAAAACAAGAAAAATATTCCAAAGGACCAAACGACGAAAAAAGAACAGGAACAAGTTCCTGAAGTGGACAAAAACATGACATGCACTTCCATTTCAAGTGATTCAAAATATAACTTGTCGGATGACTATGATTCTGCAACAGAAAAAATGTCTAGAAGCTTGGAAGTTGGTCATTCTACACATGAAATTCAAGACCTGAAAGATGAAATTACACAACTTAAACTTAATCTTATAAGCTCCGAAAATGAACTTGAAAACACAATATGTGAAAATAACGAGCTAAAAAGATCTTTAGAAAAAGTCACTAAGGAAAACAATACACTAAAAAACTATCATTAGGTACCTATTTATATTCAAGCTGTATACATCACTCAGTTTTTATTAAGTAGTACAAAGATTTTAGGGGATGATAGTGATAGTATCCATCAATACGTAAATTTTTAACTACAAACTACGGAATCGCGAAAAAAAATCTGCTGTTCCATACAAAAGTACAACATCGACTCGACTGAAATGTATGGAACAGCTGTTTTTTTTTTCACGATTCCGTGGACGTACAGTAGAAATTATTCGTATTAATGGATACTATCATCCCCTAAAATCTTTATACTAATTAAAATTTAGAGATGTATATATATCAAGCTGCTATATAAGGTCCTTCTAAAATAGTGCACATAATTTTAAGGGGTCAATGTACTCATGCATACAAACAACTTTTACTATGGAACCAACACATTGAAATCTCGAAAAAAATATCAGCTGTTCCATACATTTTGATCTATTCGATTTCAAATTTTCTATGGAACAGCTGATTTTTTTTCTACTATTACACTATTTTATGTGCACTTTTCCTTTTGTGACGACTTACCGATGCGAGACTGGTTTTTCAGCGTACGCTTATACCAAAAACTAGTAAGTACAGAAATAGGCGGGATGCAGCTCCGGATCTTCGTATTCAATTATCAGACATTAAGCCTAATTTTAGTACTATTATAAGAAAATATGTGAAAAAATTTCATTCTTCACATTGAAATAGTTGTACTCGTAGTTACTTACTTAATTGTATTTGTCTTTGTAAAATAAAAAAATGTAATGCTTACAATATAATTTTTCATTTATAATTTGTTCCTTCTTTTCAAGTCTCATATTAAAAATATTCAAAACTACAAGGAAATGTCTTTAGCTATCAGACTAGGGTTCCGCTGAAAAAAATTTCGTCAATCAGGGTTCCGAGACGAAAAAAAATTGGGAACCTCTGCTTTAAATTCAGGCCAAACTTGCGTATCTCCAGTAGCGGGATGCAGTAGACCAGATGATGAGATTACTGCGTTTCCAGAATATAAAGAAAACGACACAGTGCTTGTTAGATATATATCTAAGAAAAAAGTTGAATATTTCGTTGGCAAAGTGATAACAAACATGAAAAACAATTGGTACAGTCAGCTTAATAAAGATCCTAGTGTAAAGGCTGCTCAAAATTATCTAAGGGAGACAAATTCAATTTTATAGACGCTGCTAGATTATCTTATTGTTGTACCGTCCAGAGTGATCAATATTATCTAATTAACATAATCCCTATAAAATGTAATGTGTTAACATGACAAATTATATATTCACGAATAACTTTTATATGGTATCTAAGGGCTCACAGTGATCAATAATATCTTGGTGGTAAAGAAAAGTAAACACTAATCTGGGGTATTAAGGTTCTTTTAGGTATATTCAGGTATTTTCTATCGCTTATATTTTCGACCCGTCCGTTTCATTTCGTGCATGACGTCATTGTCGTGTCTTTTGTTTAGAACTCCTATTTTGAAACCAATATATTTTCTAAGGCTAAGTTCACATGGCAGGGCTAACCGCGCGGCACAAGCTATGAACTTATTAGATGCGATTGTTAAAACATCAACACATTTTATTATTTATTATTCAGTGCGACATATGAACACTAATCGTAATTATTCCGCAAATACGTTATATTTCAGACATCTTATGCCATTATATCAAAGTTGAACACTAAAAGTAAGCTATTAATGAATTATTTTTTCGACGACTTCCGTGGTCGAGTGATTCGCACACCGGTTTCAAGGTGTCGCCTAGTCTGGGGTTCGAATCCCGATAGGGGCAAATGTTTGTATGATGAATACGAGCATTTGTACCTGAGTCATGGACGTTTATATATATTTCTACACATAAATACTTATATATGTACTAGCTGTTACCCGCGACTTCGTCCACGTGGAATCCTTTTATAAATGTATTAGTTTTCCGCCCGCGACTTCGGGGGGAAGATTCTACTTTCCCCTTAAGGGAAAATCCTTTCTTACCTATCTACATGCCAAATTTCAACTCAATCCGTCAAGTACTTTGAGCTCTGCGTTGATAAGTATATCAGTAATTTTTGCCTTTTATATATTTAGATTATTGTCTGGGATGGAGTACTATGACCGATAAATTGATTAAGTATTTACCTAACGATTTGGTAGCTTATGAGGTTGGTAAGTTCAGTTGTAATAATTAACAAAATTCAGTATACCTACATTTTGGGAACCGGCAAACCTGTTGAATTTCAATTGTTTTGCCAAAAAACTGATCAAAGAAACAGACCAGCGAGAAAAATTAATGTCACATGACCCACCAGCCAACTCGTAATTGGTGGGAAAAGCATAAATTAATAGTACATTATTGCAAAGGCCGTGAAATAGGCAATTGCAGGTCGAGTATGAGTTTGAAGGCCGAGCCGTAGGCGAGGATTTCACTAATACGAGACAGGCAATTGCCATTTCCGCCGAGGCATATATAGTGCTTTTCTCAAAAGAAGCAGGGAAATAAAACATACTTTTTATATTATACATTTAGTAATTACTAAAAGCAAAACAAATTCATTGAAGGAGCGTCTTTTTGAATTTGGAACATTACAGCGCTCCAGCAATGTTGTATGAAACGGCGTGCTGGAGTTGTTAAATACTTTTTGTAATGTTCCAAATTCAAAAAACGCTCCTGCAATGGATTTGATTTTCTTTGTCCGTAATTCGATACTTCGCGTGTTCTTTTTTCGAAAATAATGACAACATTTCCATGCATGTTTGAGAAATAGTAGATTATGCACTATAAAGCAATCCCCTATAAAGCAGTGTCTTATGTCACGGGCAGCATATTGAATCCTTAGCGAAACGAAGGATTCTGTAGTTAATTCCCGAGCGCAGCCAGGGAATCATGGTAAGAATCCTGAATGAAGCGAAGGATTCAAGTCTGCCCAAGGCTAAGACACTTTTATCCCCGAGGAGCATACTCTACTTTAGACACCTACTGTGCCTACTATGACGGTAAATAAAAAAGATATTACAAATAATAGCCTTAATTAAGTAAGAGGGCACTGACCTCTGTCACACAGGTGATAAACCTGTTACAGGGGTCAGGGACTGCATCTTATAATATAAAATTATTTTATGTGACAATAAAATATTATTTATTTATTTAATAAAACTAATAATGACAACAATTTACCAATTCGTGTAAAAAATCGAATCACCTATGTAGTGTTTGTATCTATGGAAAAGGATACAATCTACCCTATCTCACACACACAGGAGGGCAACACTGGTAGCTGTCATTGTCAACGATAGATTGACAGATGACATATAGCTAGGCGGGAGTTCTGGTGGAGTGCGGAGAGGTTTTCGACTCCAGGATCCCGGTGGTGATGATACCTGAGAATACGTATTAGTTGTGCTGGTCTTGGTGTGATGGTGAGCCAGGGAAACGGTTCGGTAGGATTGCAAATCCTACAAGTGGCGACGAGGTAAAAAGTATCCTTTCTTAATTTTGTCATGGAAAGATGGAGGGTCAAATGCATGTAAGTATTCAATTAAATTGTATATCAAGCAGGACCGATAGATACTTTTTGCAACAATGAACATGGACTCAAAGGTAAAGGCTGTAAATGTATAAGAATAACATGACTTTTGATCAATGTTAAGCATAGTTTCCAAGACGACTCTCTGACTCAATAGGCAGGTACTCAATACTCAAAATGTACAATCAAAATATGAACCATTTTGGTGATAGAAAACCCTGTTTGCGGCAAAAAGTCAAAGATAAAGGGAGAGGAGGTGTACCTCAAATTGCGTACTGGTAGTTTTGAGGATCTATTCAGAAAAAAAAGGATTAATTAAGTTATGCATCCTTCTGTGTACTAAGCATTAAAATAGAGTACCTATATAATTATTAGGTAAGTACTAAGCTTGAGATGTAAATCAAAACTCCGTTCTCCCAAATATTGATATATATTTGTACTATTAACAGGTGTCATTAAACATTTACTTTTGTTCTTATGACAATATTGTAAATCATCTTTCTCAGTGGTACCTAAGTAATTTCTTAACATAGTTTGGGTTCCTGACTAGTAAGAATAAAATAAACTTTAAAATCCCATGCGGATTCTTTTGTTCTCTCTCAAAGCGAACGTTGTGTGTGTCATTTTAAGTACCTATTTATTTGTGAAGAACAAAATGCACATAATTACCTTAAAATACTGGCTAAAAATTAAATCAATATTTAAGACATATGTATCACATGCTGATATCCCTGCAGACAAGCGGATCAAATATTAAAGACAGTGCTTTATTGTTCTTTTATAATATAAATTATCTTTATTTTGATTGTTTTGATGTTGTTTATGAGAAATCTAACCAAATGTTTATTTGGCAAACTTAGTGTGACAAAGGAGTTACAATAGTAAAGTGCAACTTAGTGCCTAATAAGGTACAGCTGAATTTTGACAGTACAGTCTTATCACCTACGGGTAAGTACTAACCTGAATTAAAAGATATAGAATGCTTTGATCATGTGGTGCAATACAAATTTATTTACAATTATGCCTTAAGATACCTACTCATTTACAGAGTGGAAACGTTTTGTTGGGTAAGATTTTAATGACCTACCTACACTTAAAATTATTTGAGGTTTGTTCATAGTTATGGAAGTTGGTAGTGTATTCAAGACTATCTGACTACTATTTTAATTCTTGATTGTGTGTGGTAAGTTTATTAAAAGTAACCTGTTTTATGTCTGGTATTAATGTTAAATAAACGGATAAACTGTTTATTTGCTATAATTAAAGGCAACAACAACATACATTCATAAATATAACTAAATAAGAAAGGGAGCACTGTGTGTGTTAACATCACATTGAAATAGATAAGGAAATTATTGTTGTGTGTATCTTTTAACTTGGTTTTATATTTATGATTTAAGGATAAATGTAGGTCATTGGAAATGGCTACACAATGAGAGGCGATTAAAGATGGAGTAAGGGTATAACCGAACGATACCTTAGACCGAGATGTAAAAAGAATGAAAGGAAGACCACTGAAGAGATAGGAGGATAATTGGTAAAGCTGGCGAGTTAAAGTTCGAGGAGAACAGCCACTGAGAGAGAGGGTGAACTGAAATAAGCTCAGAGAAGGTTTTGCTGGAGGAAAAATCAAGGAAAAAATATAAGTGCAAACTTATTTTTTTTATCTGAAACTAAGGCTATAAATAAATTTAATAAAATATGCTTATGTTTTATAAAATATAGAATGTGAGATTATATTTAATTTACAAATTAAAAGTAATAGGTTTATTATTTTATATTTGTTGTTACTGACTTTTCTTACTTAATTGAATGTTAGTAATGCATAGTCTATCAAATGATAATTATGGCATACTTGTGTTTTTATTCATTAGTCATTTGCTGACAGGATGCTTCCATTAAATTGGATGTGGGACTTCCATTAAATTGGATGTGTAGACTTCCATTAAATTGGATGTGTTGGACTTCCATTAAATTGGATGTGGGACTTCCATTAAATTGGATGTGTAGACTTCCATTAAATTGGATGTAGTGGACTTCCATTAAATTGGATGTGGTGGACTTCCATTAAATTGGATGTGTAGACTTCCATTAAATTGGATGTAGTAGACTTCCATTAAATTGGATGTATGGACTTCCATTAAATTGGATGTAACAGACTTCCATTAAATTGGATGTAGTGGACTTCCATTCAATTGGATGTGGTGGACTTCCATTAAATTGGATGTATTACACAAATACAAATACTTTATTTGCCTAATGGGTTAATACCCAGATGTTACTGACTTAAAGTATTCCATTGAACTTAGTGATTTTTGTATGCGTTTTGGTAGACATTAAATGACGTGGTAATAGAAGTGTGAAAGGTTATTTTCCTTGTGAAAGTTCGGGGAATTGGTGTTGTTTTTAGGCGGCGTTAGTGAAGTCTAGGATGCCCACATTTTCCTTAATATTATTATAAATTATGTGTTGTACTTATGCGTTGTTTTAAAACGACGGTAGTAGGAAGTGGGTACATGAATGTTGGAATTCTATTAAAATTGATTCGACGATTGCGCACAAGGCCCTGTGGCCGGTGGTTGGAGCGGTGGGCCGGATGACAAATGGTCGCGGCTTCGGGTCCCGCCCGGGAATATCTTATGAGCTGAGTCGATTGATTTGATTAATATCGTTGCGGAGCAACATCGGAAATGCAAAAAAAAAAAAAAAAGAGCAGTATTGTTAGTGCTAGGAAAACTTTATAGTCTACAAGAATTATTACTTATATAATTTACCCGGAGCAATATGTAACGAAGATAAACAAGACAACGAAGAAGTCTCTGTTTGATGTGGAAATAGTAAGCTTTATACATCATCTTCCTAAAATCAGTAAGATTGAAGGCATGTCTTCAGAGCTGCGAATAGTGACCATGGGAAATGAAGTGACATTAATAAAGTACTTAATAGTAGAATCAAACCTGTTAGAAGTAGTAATCGTAAATTAGCAAACTGTAATATAATTAGAGTAAATGCAATTCAATTCAATTCATGTAGAAACTGCGTGGTCCGTATACTAGATAAATGGTCATTTCATTTTATTTTCTTTACAGACGTCATAAAATATTCAATCAATGTCTTGTTGACGTGGTGTGTATTGTCATTATATTATTTTATTATTGATTGAAAGTAGTGGAAACTATAGGTATATTATGGAAAAAAGCGAAGATAAAATGGGAAGATAAAAGAATTAGATGGGTTATGTTTTTGGTTAGCTTAGATTACACGGAAATATTAAATTGGTAATTATCGATTTGTCTTTATAACTGTATTTTGCTAAATTGCGAAGAGGCAGAAACCGGATTGCGTAAAGCCGCGATTGTGAAAAATTTGAATTGTGCAGAAATGTGCATTGGAAAAACTGAGATTGTGATCAGTGTCGCCTGATTCAAATTCTTTATTTGCAAAACATGTGGTTTAACAGAGTTCTTGGAGTTTGGAATGCAAAATGTACCGTAACATGTCTGCTATATATACAAACGGCGTGCAAATGTTTGAAAAAACTTAAGTTATTAAAAATAGCTGATTGAAAGCAAAATAATTAATAAGTAATAATTATCATTACAAATCGCAGAGATGTCATAATTATAATTATAAAATGTCAAAAGATAAATAACTAAGTAATTGTTGTGTCACATAAAAAATCGGAGAGCAGGTAATAATTTTTCATCAATAATATTTTCCCTAATTTATCTTTAAATTTAAATAGCGCTAAACTTGTAAACTCAGATGGAAGATTGTATAAATACGAATAGCAAGAGAATTTTGTATTTATTAAGTTAAAATGTTTCTTAACAAACAAGTAAGTTTCTAAAATGTATGGACGGGGCAGAATTCTTAGCTTTCTAAACAACAACGGCCTGAAATTGTCTGAGTATCCCGCTCCACAAATCGCTCTTATGCATTTCTTTTGGAGTCTAAATAAACGTATTATATCCACCGAATTATCTCGCAGCATAATGCCATAGGTACCGGAAGGAAGAAACATAGCCGTGGTATGCCATGAGAGCGAAAAAAAAAAAAAAAAAAAAAGAGAAAGTAAAATGAGGTTTTAATTGGGTCCCCTATACTTATCTGGTAGAATTTTGATGCTCCGAAACTTGTTTGGAATAACACACTTGGCGTTAATTTTCGTAAACGAATAGGTATTTATATAATTAATGATTGATCGAATGTTTTATAATATGTCCGAAATAATAAAGCCATACTGTTATGATAGCAAGATTTAATGTTGTATTATAAGAGAGTATCTGGCTGTTGTAGTCTGCGATATGCTTGTCTACCTTATAATGACTATAGATAGACAAGGAGCGTAGGTAGGCACTTATGTAAAAAAATCTGTCTGTACTACTTGTACAATAACTATCTAATTTGTGGTCTGTACCTTTGACAAATGAGTGTTTGCCAAATGATTTTCTGCGAGATTGAGTATGTCATCCGCTGTACTTAAATGGTTGGAGTGTTGAAGTAGACAATTTACTTTGGAAAGAGATCACAAAACATAAATTCGCTATGAGAAGTAAAAACAAAGTTTGACGACCTCCATGGCAGAGTGATGTGTCACCGCGCTGGATTCAAGGTGTCATCGGTCAGGCCGATGCTAGAGTCCCGGTAGGGGAAAATCAGATTGAAGTTTATCAGTGAGACGGTACAAACACTTTTTGTTAGAAATATGGTATAGAAGCAAAAAGAGATGATGACTTACTTGATACAAAAAGCGTGGACATTTGCCGTCTACAGAGATCGTGGGGTCGATTCCCGCACGGGACAGGTACTTTTTGCATCAATGTGTTTGTTTGCCATGGTCTGGTTGTTCACCTAGTGTATTGGGTATGTATTAATAAAAAGAGAGTGGAATGCAAATAAAAGATGACTTGAAGATAAAAAAAAAGGAAGAGGGGAGTACCTATAAGTACTCTGTTAGAAGCAAGTGCAAGTGCAGTGAAAAATGGTGACCGGAACAGAGTAATAAATTTATGTAGTAAAATCGTAGTGTAACCAGTAATAAGTTAAATAATTACTACTCTTGGGAAATAATATAATTGATACTACATGATAGATTAACATTGATTTTAAATAAAGATCTAAATGTTGGTTTGAAAGATTTGGAAAACATGTGTAAAATAAATAATTCATGGCTTGGTATTTATTAAGAAAGGTCTGTTATAAATGATAACTGGTCAGTAATAGTATAATGTTCATGTTCTTAAAGCTGACGTCAATGCACTTCCAATGACTGCAATAGAATGATATTATATTGTCAGTATAGCGGACTTGAAGCTACAATAATAAAAATAATAAAATTATTTGATAAGGAAGGGATGTAGTGTTTGTATCTATGGAAAAGGATACAATCTACCCTATCTCACACACACAGGAGGGCAACACTGGTAGCTGTCATTGTCAACGATAGATTGACAGATGACATATAGCTAGGCGGGAGTTCTGGTGGAGTGCGGAGAGGTTTTCGACTCCAGGATCCCGGTGGTGATGATACCTGAGAATACGTATTAGTTGTGCTGGTCTTGGTGTGATGGTGAGCCAGGGAAACGGTTCGGTAGGATTGCAAATCCTACAACCTATTTTTTCATTAGATATTTAGTTCCGTATGCTATGCAATGACAATTTTCATATCGGTGACCAAGAGTGAAGACAACACACATTCGCAATTAGATGATTTGGCATGTTTTACCTACTGATACGTAAGACAAAAGACACGAAAATACATGGAATGAAAGAGATAGCTATTACATTATATTTGAATGAGTGCACTATTTCACATAATTCCAATTTCAAAGGTTTTCAGCCGTGTTTATATTTTTCGTAGGAGTAGTCTCTTTCAAGTGTCAATTTTATAGTTAAAAACTCCTTGGACCTGGAAACTATTTTTGATAGAAGTTTTTGTTGACACTTTGGCGTTCCAAATTTAAATGCTATCATAATTAACCAAGGGAAGTTCCATACAACATTAGCTCCCTTCGGGCATTAATAGCTTACTTCTCCTATTGAGAATACTTAATATTGACAGATGCAGGTGGTGTATAATAGTAGATTGTTTACCAAGGGCTGTATGACACCCATAACAGTCGAGTGTTTTGGCGCCCGAACGAAGTGAGGGTGCCGATAGTTCGAGACCGTTATGGGTCCATACACCCGAAGTAAACACTCTACTTTTCATTTTGAATATGAGGAAAGTAAAAACAAACAGAATATTCTAAAAAAATTTTTGTAAGGTTTCTACGATTTTAATTATTTTATAATGTAGCAAAATAAGCTGTATAGGCTTCTGTGCCTTTGCCTACATACCTTTGGTAAATAAAAGTCCAAAGAGATTACAGATATCGATTTGACATGACAACCCCTATTCTTTTTTCAAATTTATTACAGCCCTAGGGCCGCCACATATCACTTTCAACCCGCATTTTAGGCAAGTTATGAGTTACTTTCAGAATATGAGACATGAAAAATAAAATAACGCATTTATGATGTCACATACCTATGAAAAAGAGTTTTAATTTGTTATATAAAAAAATATGTAAATACCTACAATAAAATAACGCATTTATGTTGTCACATAATACTTATGAAAAAGGTTTTCATTTGTTAACTAAATAAAAACATATAAAATCATTTACTTATTAATCTTATTAATAATATTACTTACTTATTAATAATATTTTCTGCGTCAGTGTACCCCAGACCTCTTGCCCAACGGTTTTTCATTTCAGACGTTCTACTAGTATGACGAGTTTAAACTTCAGACGTTTTACTAGTAGGTCTTTTTACTTTCTTGTTGTTATTTCCACAATGGCGTTTAACTAAATTGTTCTTCTGATACGGAGGGATAAATACTCTTGAGTGGGAAGAACCTCATCTGGCAGGGTCGCCAATTATAAAAAAACGGCACGAAAATCTTAACAGATCTTTACTTTTTATCATCAGTTTTTAGAAAAAGTCATTGAAAACCAATATATCTACTCTCTACCATATAACTACCATAAAGGTTTCATTTCAACATAAGCACCATGAGACGAAGTTTTGCTAAATTTACTTGTTTCACTGAACGCCGCGACCTGCAACGGCGACCATCGAGGAAAATGTGGTAAATAATAACCGACTTTTTAAAGAAAACAAAACGGACGCAACACCAAGAGAATGACTGGGGAATAATTGAGGATTCGTATGACACAAATTAATTTTTTTATGAAAAACTTTCTATGACAGCGCTTGAAAAGCTTTCATCATGCATGAAAATAGGGCTGGTTTCAACTCCGATTGATAAATTAATAAGCTCTGCATCCATATTTCCCATATTATTGACATCGTAAAGATGGAGAGTAATATAGACTATTTTTTATCTTTACAATCACACAAAACGGATTTAAAATAATAGGGTTTTCAAATGAGGTTAGGTCTATGAATAAAATAAGCTGTGTGTAATATATCAACGAATTTCTTTTTTTATTTGGAAGGCCCAATTATTGTGTGCAATTTGTGTGGAATAAGACATCGCAAAATTTCCGCCGCGGTGGCTTCTTAGGCGTCGTCCTAATTGACAGCGATCGTACGATGACACGATGCGTTCTCGTCGTGCGATGAGTTCAAACATACAGATTTCATCAGAGTGTCCTATTTGAACCTCGCAAGTAATCGTGCGAGCACATGAAATGCTTAATAACGATCGTACGATGCGTTTGATCGTGCGATCATGTAATCAAAGCAACAGGATCTCTTTTGAGTGTCCTAATTGGTTACATACGCGATGCGTCGACGCGCGAGGGGCGCGGGACGAAAGGGGCAAGGGCCAACACCAGTGACACACACTTTGCCGCATAAATCTGGCTGAATTTGAGCGATTTTGTTTACTTTAAGTCGATTGTGGCTTTTTGTTATAAACCTACGATTTCAGCAAACCCCACAAAAAAGTCCGATGGGGTCAAATCTTGGTGACAAGTTCACAACCTTTGAATAAAATAACAATCCCCCACATCCATCATACAGAGTTTCCATTGTGGCATGTTGTGTGGCACGCAGGGCCATCCCGCTAGGACCACAGATCGTTTATGTTCGTACTGTTAAGTGTGGGCCGAAATCACCAATCTGTAGCGATCGTCATTGACTGTGATGGCCTCACCAACGTCGGTCGTTTTCGAAAAATTCCATACTAAGCAGTAACTTTTTTTAGGTGCACTAGCACCAGGCGAATCTAGTGTGAGTTGGTATCGTCTCACATACACCAATTTTGAGCCTGAAATTGGTAATTTTTTCCCAAGCTTTTGGAGGCCCAGTTAGAGGAAGTGGCGGCGGATATTTCAACCTTATTATACCATAGTAATTGCCATATATATTGGCCTTCTCATTAGAAAAATAAATTCATTAATACCTCACACACAACTTATTTCATTTCATTTCAACATAGACCCGTCCTTATTGGGAAACCATGCAGATAACAAGAAGTATAAAGTAGCTTTACCTACATCTCTCGGTAAGTAGGTTCTTATTACCTCCAAATGGGGCTTGTAGGTGACTAATTAGCGCTCTAGGGTAATAATGTAGCTAGAAAAGCCCTAGGGCGGTAAGTAATAAAAAAAAACACTCCTTTCTTTCAAAAAGTTCGCGTACATCTAACCATCATACTGGCAATAGACATCATGCATTCAGCCCAATGACCAAAGAGGTCGCTTTGCTATCAGTCATCAATTTTAAATATCGAACGGCGAATACAATTTCGATCTTGAAAAAACAAATTAAAACGTTCTTTAGGTACTTGATTCTTTTTCATGAAAAAAGGCGGGAATAGAAAACTTTTACTTTAAATATTGTTAGTTTTTGGGTTTTTTTTATAATTACGTGCTAATCAGCCGTAATTATTCTGTGAACGTTCTAACGACTTTCATGAGAATATAAATATCCACAATTCAAAACTATTTTTTCTGTTTCAGAATTCAAGTTTAGAAAGAAAGAAAGAAAGAAAGAAAAATAAGTTTATTTGGGACAAACAAAAGACAGTACATACGAATAAAAATAAAAACACCTATAAGACTAAAAACCGTTTGTCCCAAAACGGTCCAGACTCAGTTTACTACAAATCTTCATCTTCAGATCTTCACCTGTGTTTCAGGCTGCTGGTACGGTGCGGGTCTGCGACGGGCTTCGACAGTTTCCTCGGTTTCTACTGCATGTGGACCTCTGACTTCGGTAAATGTTTGGTATTGGTGTGTTTAGCGATTATACGTGTAAAAAGCTTGTTATAAATCTTCTTATACATTTTCAGGTCATGGGCCACATAAAATGTTGCATCCCTGGATGCACATCAACTTCGAAATCTATAAAGATGTTCGCTTTTCCAAGGTCGAAATACGCTTTTGAGCTGTGGCAAAAGATATTTTATGACAAGTTTCCTGAACTTACAGCCGCCGGTAAAAACCTCCGCGTTTGTAGACTTCACTTTGGGAGCCAATACTTAAGACCACATAACTTAAGATTCCATCGTGCAATTCCCACTCTTTTTACTCCAAGTGAAATAAGTTCAGGAAATCCAAAGTCTCCAATAGAAATAGGTAAGCATTTTGATAAATGAGCATTTCTCATATTTTTTGCCAATGACATAAGCAGCGTTGTCCCATGACTTTGTAAGTGATTAGTTAATATAATTAATGGTTAGAGCAGAAACTGTTTTGTTTAAGATCATGTTTATTAATAAATTTAACATAAAACGTTAAAATATAACATTTAAACCAAGAATTAAATTTTTAAAAATAATAAATAAACCACAGAGTATCGATTTGTATGAAAATTGCTATGTCTCAGTGTCATTCGTCATATTTGAAACGCAAATATTTCGATAAAGTTCAAAAAGTGCATACGGAAATCTTAATTTTAAACCTTATTTTAGGTCATAGACGGTTTACTTTCGTTGTGTTATTAAATATCTGATAAGACTTTTGAGGTCAAATTTAAATTTAAAATTCGTCCCAGAAAAGTTAAGTTAAGTTAACTATTAAACAACCATTTCAATATTTTTTTTAAAATTGCGACATTGTGGCATTTGAAGCAGCCATGTTAATACTTCTGTCATTTGCCAGTGGATAATACTAGAGACAGTACGCGCGCACCCGTGTTCATAAAATTTTACAGCCGGCTTTTATTACCATTTTAAGGTAAGTTTACAATACAATTTCACCACTTTTTTGTCATTTTCTAGTATTTTGGTCTTTATTAATAGACTTCTAACTAAGGTCACTTCTAACCTTTACAAATAATATTATTGAAAAATTAAGAACGTGTTCGTTACTTCCTTTTTTGTTACTTTGCCGCGGTAACGTATAAGCGAAAATGTGAGTAACAAAAACGGAAATTATAAAGCTATGTTTGCATTAGATAGTTTTGTTTTCTTAGACCATTTTATTTGTTTTACAGGTTTAATTTTCATTATTTTTATTTATATACCGTGCAATTTTTTTATTGACCCAAGCTTAAGGGGAAGGTCATGTTAAGTGTTAAGAATAAAATGAATAAGGAATTTTATTTTTTTAAAATACTTTTATTTTTTAATAATTTTTGTTTTTATAACTTATCGTCAATCATTCGGATATAAAACCCAAACAAAGGCAAAAATAAAAAAATAAAAGCAAAAATAAATTAAATAAGTAAAAATACTAAAACAGCTGATCGCCGACGCGGTAGGTGCGCGCGCGGTCATTAGCTCACGGCGCGACCTGTGTTGACCTTGCACAACCACACGCTCTCCTATGCCCTCTGATTACCGATCTCTTTTTTTACAACTGAGACGTGACAAGCAAAATTAAAGAATTTTTCAAACGAGTTAATGAATAAATAAACGTCTGTTGATAAAACCAACTTACGATTACGGTCACATCACAGTACCAACCGTACTACCTACTGTTATTTTCTCCGAAAGTTATTACCAATTTTTTATTTTGTCAAAACAATGTAATCGTTGATTTTTCGGATACTTATTAAAACGTCACCCAAATAGTCAAACAAAACCACTGTTTGCAACTTCTAACTTAACGATCTCACTGCCTACCTACTTTTACTTACGCGGGAAAGTTGCGTTTTATCTTAAACCAACATCAGCAAAAAATTTAATAATTACAAACGACTTTCGAGATAAAATAGAAATACCAATTTAAAATCTAAACTGTGTAGGTTCAGTTTAAATACTTACATACTTAATGTCGAACGAGTCTCCTTCAACACTTTCATTAATAACACTAGAAAGGTGATAACTTTCCATCACACTTAACAGGCTTTGGAATGACGAACTAATGCAATAATAACTAAATCATAACTTTTTTTTCCCTGAATAACGTTATCATTTTAGAATTTTAGGTTATCTTGAAAGAGGTAGTTAAAACACGAAATAATGAAACAGCTCTCAAAATTGTGCGATGCTCGACTCGTACACCAAACCAAACCTTTCATGATAGAGGTGCACCGCAGCTCTAAGCACTTCATTGCTTTCCCGATAACAAATGACCATCTCCAGGTACTCCTGGTTGGTATACCGACGAGGCATGTTTATGTTTGCAAACGCGCGCGACAAGCAAGAGTAAAATGCAAATGCAAACTGAATAAATAGAATCAGAGCGCGATGTAATTATTTTTATTCTGTGCTTTAGGCCTAGTTCACACTAAGTACATCTTAAGTTTTGGCCCGCACTGTTCATTCAACTCATATCGAATTGAATAAATATCAAATCAACAAAGTATTTTTTTTTATCAGTAAAAAATTAATTGCTTACTACGAATAGAAATTAACTTTTAGGGGCAGAGTTTTAGTTCTTCTACTAGTATCGTATTCTTCTTTAACTATGATTCTCTAGGGCGGATAGCCGGATAGTGATAAGTAAAATAGGTACCTAAGAAAAGTAAAAAAAAAACAACTATCAAAAATTGACTAAATGCAGATAGCAATGCGATATACTCACATGTTTTTTTAAACGAAAATTATTATTATTAGATATTTCATCCAGTGGCTGTGTCCACGTGGTTCTGTTTCAATGGGGGAAAGTATTCTTTGTCCCTAGTCCGACTTTGGATAATGGTCTGCAAATTGCAAATTGAGCAACAAAAACAAACCCGTACCATTACTTTTGCTTAAATCCTACTAATATTATAAATGCAAAAGTATGTCAGTTTGTTGGTTTGTTACTCTTTCACGCTAAGATTTCTTTTAGCGTGAAAGAGTAACAAAAGTTAAATTTGGCACAGAGATAGTAGAACATAGGATACTTTTTATCCCGATATTTGCACGGGAACGAAAACGACGCAGATGAAACCGCGGGCGGCCGCTTGTGTCTAATAATGTCTATCAATAAATTATTTTATTTTCGAGATTGAACTTTAGTAAGTAAAGTTGAATTACAGAATTTACACAGTTCATCGAAAAGTATGTATGCACCCTTATTAGAACGGTCATTTTTGATCACTGTGGTACTTTGACACAAAGTCATGCCGCCGCCCCGTGCCGCCTTTCGGCAGGCGCACCGGCAAAACGCAAAGAATCAGTACACCTACACTGCATTATGATTAACGATTGAAAGTTTTAATTTCGCTATGACTTTTAGAAGAGAACATGAATGCATCTTACTTATAATTTTTTTTGTGCGTACCATTATTGAAATAAAACATTATTTAAGTAATTAATCGCGTTTTGTTTAAAAAAAAACAGTGTGTTTAAATGCTGTACCTATTTTTGTTGATGAATTCAATTTAAATGAAACTTATTTAAATTATTCCTTGGAAGGATGGTGCCAATTCTGGACACACCCTTTTTTATTAATAGGATGAAGCTAGTTTTGGACCCACCCTCAAACAGCTACGTGGGTAATATACGGGCTCTGGGCTTTCATAACAAATAATTTTGTTATGAAAGTTACTTGCTGCTAAGTTCCAAATCTTAGTCCGTTCAAATTTATTATTTATTAAGCATGTCAGTTTATTGGAATTTTGTACACACAAGCGCAAGTCTCAATCACACTCATCAGGTATTTGTGGACCGTCAATTTAGACAACAATTCTGGCGGCAGGCATTTATGCGCGGGAGCGCTAGCACTGGGTATGCTAGATTATTCGTTTTGTATGTCTTTGGTTTTATTTAAATCTTACTTTTAAACTACTACTAAAGAATCCAGGTTTTTGTTATTTTATGAAATAACAATAAGCGTAGTATAGTAATGTTTAATACACTCAAAAAGAAGTATCTGACGACGTGTCACATACCTATTGAAGGGTAGGCTCAGCGTTTATGCAAATCGTTGAATAGTCTTTTATTATTACTTTGATTAAAAACATGTATCCAAACTCTAAAACACCAATTTGCTATTTAAATGTATTATAAACTTGTGAGCATTTTAATCCGTAACAGTAATTTTATTTCAGTATCGCAGCTGCCTGCCTAGGTACTATTAGTTTATAGTAAAAAAGGGCGAAATGTATTTATTAAATGTTACAATAGTCTGTAGGTGTACCATTTGAGCGGAAGAATTGCTAAGAAACGGAGCGGCACGATACGATTTATGTACCTACTCGCGTCCGTCGCTGGCGCTTGCTTGTATGCATCCCAGATTCCTGTGCGTAACTTCTAAGCACATCAAGAGTAAATAAAAAAAAAATAGGATTTTGAGAATAATGCCGAAATTGATGGACAGTTTACATACACTGTTTATTTACCTTAAACACCAGGTTAGCTGCTTGTAAGTACTTACATTCAGGTTTTTTATAAAATTTATTTTATAAACAAACGTTTGAACTTTTACGGGGTTCGTCTCAGTTGTAGAAATGGATCGGTAGTCAGAAGGCACATGCGAGCGTGTGGTTGTGCGGGGTCGACACAGGTCGCGTCGCGGGCTAGTGACCGCGCGAGCACCTACTGCGCCGGCGATCAGCTGTTTTAGTATTTTTACTTATTTAATTTGTTTTTTGCTTTTATTTTTTCATTTCTGGTGTTGTTTTGGTATTATATCCTAATGATTGTCGATAAAATATAAAAATTAAAGTTATTAAAAAATTAAAATATTTTAAAAAAATAAAATTCCTTTTTCATTTTATTCTAAACACTTAACATGATCTTCCCCTTAAGCTAGGGTCAATAAAAAAATTGCACGGTATATACCTACGAAATATTTCGAATACGATACATAATTCAAATAGTCTAAGAAAATGCCACTAACTCCGGCAGAAAAAATTAAACGGTACAGAGAAAGGTTACAACAAAATCCGGAAAAATTAGAAGAAATAAGGAAAACAAATTAGAATGACAAGTCAAAATATAAATATAAAAAAAATATCAGAAATTACAGAAAATGAAAAACAAATCAAAGAAAGAAGTGGAAAGAAGAGAAAAAAGACAATTAGATAAAAAAAGAACTAAAAATGAAGAAAATTGTGTAAGCTCATCAACAGTTGAAGCATCAGGATCATCAACCTCAGAGAAAACACCGGATACATCGGATAAAACATTAAAATTATCAAAAACTTTAGATAGCGTGCAAAAATCAAGAGATAAATTAAGAAGAAAATATAATAATGCACAATGTCGTATTGCCTCTCTGCAACGACGTTACGAAACCGCAAGAAAAAAAAACATAGATTACAAAAAGTTCTAACTACAGAAAGAAAGAAGTTTGAGGCAGATTTATTAAAAATAACAGCGAAAAATGAAATTCTAGAAGCTTCTTTAATATCAACTTACAAAAATTGTAGAAACAATAAAGAAAGAGATCTGATAAAAACTCTAGCAAAAAATTATTTAGTGGTGAACAATAAAGCGCTATCGTTTATATCAAGACAAATAGGTGTACGAGTTAGAAATAAAAAAGTTAAAATACGTTTTTCGGAAATAGAAATATCTATCGTCGACTTTTACATGCGAGACGATGTAAGTAGAGCTACTGCAGGCAAACGTGAATGTAAAACGTTAAAAAAAATAAACAGAAAATAAGATATCTTAATAATTCTTTGGGTGCTTTACATGAGAATTACAAAAAAGAAGGTTGAATTACATCATTCTCAACATTTATCTCGTATTATCTTTATCTTTATCTAAAAAATCAAAGATCAGAGTTTGCTAAACCCTGTGCAACCCGGCCTTATATTTCCCACTTTGTTACCGATGCTTCCTTTTTTGTTACTGTCCCAAAAATCTTCTCATCTAAATTTCCATTTAAAATCTCTTAATTGATCTAAAATAACCGATTTATGGTCCATGGAATTGGTAAAAAAACCCCACAATAATTAGTAGCTTTTATCATTCAAATGTGTTTATTTTTCTTCTAATTAAACATTTAAACTTATTTTATGTACATGGTAACAAAATAAAAATATATTTAAGTATTTGATGTATATATATCCATTTCTTGATCTTTCTTTGGGACAATAAATAATTAATTGATCGTATAATTTTAGAAAAACCATTCCAAATGAGGTATTTGCAACTAAAATGCACATTTTTTTTGTAAATTTTTGAAATTGTGGCAAAAAATATGAGAAATGCTCAAATAATACCAATCATTGTTTTCTATTACTTATGTAAAGTTTCTTGTCAACAAATAAGTATGTATATTTATTTTTCAGATTGAAATTGGAATGAACATCAAATGAATAGTAGAAAGCGGGCTATCAATTCAGGTGATTTTATTGTAATTTTATGTTTTAACAGCCGCCTCTATATTTTTCTATTAGATTACAATTAACCCCATAGCACACAGTAAAGTTACTTAAACTTAAAGTAAAAATAAAGTTTGATATTCCAATACTAAAAGTTTAAAATGTTTAAAGTTGATGAGCACCACTTATACTGTGCAAACCATGACCATGGTTATAGTTATATTAAAAAAGCAAAAATTTTGACACCTAGTGGTAACTTTAATAAACTTTTCTTACATGTAGTGATTTAATATGTACTTTTAAAGAAATTCAAAGTATTTTTGTACGTAATACAAAGTTTATGTAGCATTTTTTGCTACAGTCTAAATAGAAATTATCTGTGTAGAATAATCTAGTTTATTCCTATTTGTTTTAAATTTTTATATTATACACGATGTAGGCTTTTGTTGTTACTTTTGATCTTTAATTTGGGTTTAAATTATTGGTAGTTAGTTTGCTTTAGATAGACTACTTGTTTGTTTATCTAAGGACCTGTTAAAGTATATTTTTATTTATTTTTCAGCTAATTATACTTCCCAGACATTACCATTACCACACACTAGCTTGGATGATGAACATTTACAAAGTAAAATATTATTTTAATTTTAACCCTTGTCCTAAGACCTTGTGCTACTTTTGTTACATACTTTTTAATATTTTTAGTTCCCACAACTTCGTCCCTTGCTCTGAGATCATCAGATCAAACTGAAATTTCAACGGGAGATTCCTATGTACCAACAACAGATCATGTTCAGGGTATGTATAATATATGAATATTGATTTTGCAATTAATATAATATGGCAATATGTATGAATCATGTATGATTTTTTTTAAGGTGCCTCAACCCCATTGAGCATTTCTGCACCTTCTATATCAGAGACTAGACAGGGTAAAGTTTTTCATTATTTGAAAAAATTTAAAAGATTATTAAAGTTGACATATCGTATAATAAAAAAAGTGATTATTTCTTCACATAGTAAAGTACTAGCTTCCGCTCTGGGTTTTCCCCGCTTGGTACCTGTTCCCTCGAGAAAATCATAACTATGCCAAAAATCTAGTTGATTGGTTGCTGAGGGTGTGAAGGAAGGACAAACAAACACACTTTCACATTTAAAATATTAGTTAATTTTAGTATTGTTTTCATTTTGAACCATGTCCCAAGAACAAGTACCTACATTGTGAAATTAATATTTTTAGGTCCTACAACTTCATCCCTTGCTCTCACATCATTGGATCAAACTCAAATTTCAATGGGAGAACCCAATGTACCAACAACAGATGGAGCTCAGGGTATGTATATATACCCTGGCTATGTATGAATATATTTATTTTACTATGAATATGTTATGGCAAGATAAATGAATCATGTATGATTAATTTCCAGGTGCGTCTACCCCATTGATTACACCTGTTCCTACACCCGAGACTAGTCAGGGTAGAGTTTTTCATTATTTGAACTGGTTAAGATAAATCTTAAAGTCTTCAATGTTAATTTGTTTTTCACATGTGCGTCATTTATGTTGCAGAACGTAACTGCACACCAAAAAGGATCAGAACAGTTTATTCTGTTCAAAAATTAACACCGAAATGCCATAGCAGTCTATGGCAATACCGAACTACATGACTGTACCGAAAATGTATGAACATAATAAAATCAAAAAGTCGCTTAGTTAGCAAATTCAATTAAAGGCTACAAAAAGCGCAAGCACTGTGTGATGATAAATCTTTCAACACCTTGTTCGACAAACTACCGGAATTTACAAAAGCATTTCTTAATATGCAGATCAATGCTATGAATTTAAACATGTCAAACGGCGGCGTTTTAGCAAAAATCAGAAACTCCTATCATTATCACTCTTAAAAAATAGCCCGAAGAACTATAAACTGTTACAAAAGCTTTTCATATTTCCATCTCGAAGAACTTTATCAAAATTCACCCAAGACTTCCATATGACTCCAGGTCTTAACGAAAGTGTCTTAGCTCAGTTAAAGGAAACTGTTAAAACATGGGATGTAAAAAAGAGAGCCTGTGCCATCGTCTTTGATGAAATGTCCTTAACTCCCCACCTCACATTTGTAGAGGCAGAGGATGCCGTGTGTGGATTTGTTGATGTTGGAGAAGATAGAGCAAAAAAGCTCTGTGACCACAGCCTAGTTTTTATGGTCCGAGGTGTAGTTGCTTCGTGGAGACAGGTGGTAGCATTTTATTTTTGTGAAGGAACTACCCCTGCTGCTACATTAAAAAAACATTTTAAGAGTAAGTTTATAACTATAATAGCTTGATGATCTGCCAACTCCGCAAGGGTTTTATGGCGTGAGGGTGTATATCTAATAACCTATTTAAAAAAACTTGTATCTGTGTTTTCAGGAAGTTGTGGAGGCTGTAAAACAAACAGGTCTATATAATTTGTGACCAAGGATCTACATTCCGCACATGCTTCAAAAGCTTTCAAGCAGACACCAAGCATGAAAACTTGCTTAATGAGATGCCTGAAGGTTAGTATTTAAGAAGAAAGGCAACTCATTTACCTAACTTTAAAATATATTTATATTTATATTATATTTTTGCACTTAAACCTATGTCTTGTGAACATTGAATTAATTCGCACATTTTGTAATACCAAGCTGCTATATTTTTTCAGGTCACAAAATCAGCATTAATGGACATAAATTGTGTATTATTTATGATCCACCTCACCTTATAAAGGGCATCCGCAACAACTTACTAAACAAAGACCTGTCTTTCTTTGGCAAAACTGCACGATGGAATGACATTATTGAAGTGTATAAAGCGGATTGCCAGTTAGGTGATATACGAATGCTTCATAAAATTACAGATGACCACATTCAACCAACATCATCACAACGAATGAAGGTACGAGTAAATTTGTATACTCTATACTGATGTCATAATATACTCTATACTGCTTGTACCTTTCATACCTTAATCACTATAACTTAAGAAATCAGTTACCCACGAGTATATTCCATAGCAGGGATGGTTATCATAATAATTTTAATGTTTTCAGGTCAAAACATGCACTCAAGTTCTGAGTGAACGTATGAGTGCTATGCTAAAATTATACTTCGAGATATGGTAAGTTTTTTAAATGTTCTTAAGATTAAATGAATGTAAAATTATTTTGTAATAAGATAAATAATACAAAAGAGAACTAAAAAAAATGATTCCTGAATATTAACTTTGCAAACCCCCTTTTAGAGACACATGCTGATGGTACTCCAGTCTCACGCACCATGAAGAACACGGCGGATGCTGTCTTATTCTTCGATCGACTGTTCGACAGCGTCAACGGGTCCCGCCACGGCGCCGCTGCTGCAGGGAAGATGCGAGGTCCGGTCAAGGACCTCCAGGGTGGTAACAAACACGTATCGTTCTGGAGAGAGGCCATTGGTATCCTCGAAAAATCATATTTTTTTTAATCCTCCTCGAGCGGGCACATCACTAAAAAGTGTGTTCCTTCGCTCGAGAATTGGATCGTAACTCTTAAGAGTTTTGTAGAAATTTGGAGCGATTTAAAAAATATGGGCGTCACTCATTTTTACACGCGGAATCTTAATCAGGATCCTTTAGAGATTTTTTTTGGTAGGATACGCGCATTAAATCACCGTTCGAATCAGCCTGATGCATATACATTTCAATGCTCCTTTAAATCGCTCCTGATAACTAATACTTTAGGTCCCCATTCCCCTCATTCTAATTGTGAGGATGACATAGGTGCCCTCCTTTTCACTCTACCAATGAGTTGTGATCACGTTTCACGTATTTCTGTCCCAGGATCATCGCGCTTGGAGTCGACGAGCGGCGCAGTGCTGACGGGATCGTATTCAGCAGACGAGACTACGGCAGCGGCCACGCCTTCCTCTTCTTCCGGACACGGCGGAGCAGATTTGTTCCGCTGTGTCCGGATGGAGAGGACAAGCGTCCAAGCATCTGCATTTACTGCAGGCTATGTATCCAGGAGACTTCTTGCGAAGTTCAAATGCCAGTCGTGCAAGCGCTCATTTTTAACCGATGATGTATCGGATTTGCACACTTGGATTAGTCTCAGAAAACGTCAAAGTTTAAAGAGACGTAATCTCAAATATCCCAATGCCTCTTTTGTCATGCTTTTTAGAACGCTGATTGATATAATTAATAACTACATGGACAAAAACCCACATCAACCAAACATACTGATCAACATCAGAAACGAGTTTTTAAAATCGGTTCACATTGATTCGTTTGGATGTCCTCAGCATCATGCTGATGCTTTAAATTTTTTCATTGTTATTATTTGTCGAGTCCAAATCCATAATTTTTGTAAATAAAATTATAAAAGGGTCTTTTTCAGAATCCAGTATTAATACAAATTTTGTTATGCATCGATTGGCACTTGAAAAGCGCAAAAAGTATACTGGAAGAAAATTACAATCAGTAAAATAATTGTATTTTTTGTATGTACAGGTGTGAAGATTTGGAGACAAGAGTCGGCAGGTAATGATTTTTTACGGGTTTTGTTTCATTTAACTATGTTACTTACAGCTGATATACATCTAGATACAATGTATCTTTATTGTTGTATCTTTGCTCTCAGAATCCCGGAGACGAGACCAGTGGCAGCATAGTCGTGTAGAAGATGGTGAAGCCCTTATAAATGTTCGATTCCAAGAAGAGTGTTTCATGGGTGGTTGGTGAGGGGACCTTCCACCAGTCTTGCACTTCCCACAATTAAAAAAACCCCTTGTTGCCGGGGTGAGTTGGCATTCCACGGGTTTTTTAGTGGGTAGGACGGGCATTGTGCGAGTCCCACATTACATTAAGTGTCCCCTGACTAACGGCCATTCCCAATAATCTATCGTCAGTTAGAGATAGGCCTAACGCGGTTCAGTTGCTAGGCAATCTTTGTTATTTCCTGTCACTTAACAGTAATAACTAAGCAACAAAACTATAGTAGCCATCTGTTACTTTGGATAGGTTATTGGGAACGGATGTTAGTGTAATGCGTAAATGCATTTTTCCCGTGCACAATAAAAAAAAACCGGAATTAGATTCCAATTTCGTTCTTTTTTTGCATTCTTATTTTAATTCTAACTAAATTTGCTATTAAATTAAATTGGTACCTGGTTCCTACTTAACATGTCATCGCATACTGATAGTGTATTACTTGTTATCGCTTCAAAAAAAAATAATGTTTATTCTTATTTTGTAATTATTAAACACATGCTTGTATCACAAGTTGTTGAAATCACTGTTTATAATTTGTTAAACTTCTTTTGGTAATTAATGTTATAGTTGAAACTGATAAAAGAAATGTTATAGTTTAGACACATTCACACTTCATGTTTAAAATTAGTATTTATAAATTATTTTTTAGCTTATTTTCATTACCTACTTATTACTTAATTACAAAATGCAATTTTACAGTTTATTAATAATAACTTATTTTTTACTAGGTTAGTCATATTTTTGTATTATTGTAATTTGAATTAAATAAAAAATGAATCTCATTTTGTTCTTTTATTCATTGGAATATTGGACAGTTTAGGATTTAAAAAAGTACACTAGGGCTGTAGTGCTGCTCGTATCGATATCGATATTTTTTAGTATATCGATATGTCGTTCGATAAACTTTGCTGCACTATAAATGTGAAGATGACATTAGACCAGTGGGTCGACACTCCCATAGTAAAGAATTTCAAGAATAGTGTTTTAAACGACAAACAACTCTATGGTTAAGTTCTTAAGGTTCAGATTTCAATGAAGAGATATTTCGAGATTCGTATACGTAGCGCTGCCAACCCACAGATTCTGAAATTTACGCTACGATAATGGTACTACTGGGTAAAAATGGCTGACTGACTTTGATCTGTCACTCTGTCTTACGTTTGAATTCGAATCACGATTCTTCGTTTTTTGTTCAAACATTCATATTTACTCGAAATTTCATCTGCAATTAAGTGAAAAAGTGATATTTTCGCTTATTACATAGTGATTTTGCGATTCCGTGTTATTTTATAGTACTTTGCATGTGAGAAGAAACCACATTTTCTACCGTACTACTTGTGTAAGTTTCACTGAAAAAACTTGCTAAAAATCGCTAGTAACATGGAGAATAGTCGCTACATGAAGTGTACTATTTGTGGCATACGAAAGTTGCCCATGTCAGGAATACTTCTTGCAAGTTTTCCTTTAAACCCAGATTGGTAAGTACCTACTTCTTATTTTGTGCCTACTGCCTATCTACCTACTTATCCCTTAGATTTGGTCAGCCGAGTTTCGTCAATGATAAAATCTGTATCATCAGACGCCAATATATAATTTTATCCTTTCAAAGATAGGAAAAATGAAATAGTTTACATTATAAAAAAAACTAGCGGCCGCCCGCGGTTTATAAAAAGTAGCCTGTGTTACTCCGCACAAGGATTTCTGTTGGCCTAAATTATTACTTACGTGTATTGTAATATTTAAGCAGTGCATCAACGCGGTCGGTTTATCATTTTCACAGCATTTCCCTTCCACAATTATCAGCATCTTTATCAATTTATCATTAGCATTTAGCATAGTAATTAATGAGTGTAGCATAACACCACACATAATCAAACAAACAAACTGACATATTTTCACATTTATAATATTAGTATGATATATTTTCTAGGTGCCGATTATGGGTGAAAGCATCTGGTACATGTACCAATTGAGAAGTTGCATCAGTTGAAATATGTTTGCGGTTCTCATTTTGCCCCAGAATGCTTTAATGCGAAAGGAAACCGATTGCTGAGTACTGCTGTGCCAACTTTGAGACTCAATAGGCCATTACTGTCTGATGACCATTTCACCGAGTTTCCTTTGCATGTTAAATCATACTATGAAAAGATTGAAAAAAAGTCAGGTGAGTTTAGTGATTTTATTTAGTGAAGTTTTTATTAATATTAAATATATTGCTAGTCTTCAAAAGGCAATTGTCTTGTAAAATTGTAAAGATTAGTGACATGACAATAGTTCCCAACAATAGATATTGATACTTAGGATTTTTACTTTATTTATACTTTGGATAATGAAGCATTTTAATAGTGAAATAACATTAGAAATCGGTCCAGTATTTTTTGTTTATTGGTTACAAACAAACAAACCATATGGCATAATTATATTGACTAACATTTTTCAGGTAAATCTTTTAATCCTGGTCAGACAGATTTAGCTGTGTCAGTTGAAACAATCACGAAGAAAAATGAAGAACAGGCACTGAATTTAAGAGGTATTAACAAATTGTTTTAATTCAGTAAATTAGAAGTTTCATTCAGTAAATTAGTTCAGTTCTATTCAGTTCAGTAAATAAGAAAATTAGATAAGTTTGTATGTGCATAAGTTAGTGTTTCTGTATTTTTTTAAATAGCTGACTTCATAATCGCATTTGCCACTGACCTGTATGTATTTTCTCATAATATTAGTGTTGAAGTAAATTAACATAAATAGTGAGTTTTAAGTAAGTACCTTTAAAATTTTATGATTAAAATGTTTTCTACATATTCAATATTAAATAAAATATTTAAACACTTTAAATAATAGAGAGAAATATATGAGGTCAGAGCCAACAAATAACAAAGATAAAACCTAGTATTTAACTAAGTTACTTAGGCTGCATTGATTTGAGGTCTACTTTATTTAAAGGGTTGTTAATGTTCCCTTTGATGCCCACACCATTCATACTTAAAGAGGTGTCTCTAAAAGGGGTGTAAAAGTGTACCTACATAATATTGTAACATAGTGTTATTTAATTTAATTCATGATATATGATCTTTCAGATAAACAAGTGATTGCACCCATTAATGAGTCATCAAGTATTGAAGGTTTTGTACCAATACCATCAACATCGAAAGCTCCTTTGCATCTAACTTTCGAAAAAAAAGGAGGTATTTTGCAGCTTAGTGATCGCTGCGATATGCAATGGTTTAAATGTAATGCTCATTATAAACCTCTTGCTGAATATTTATTTAACTTTCTTAGTAAATTGTTAGTAGGTTAAAATTGGGGTACCTGGATCAAGAGAGATCCAGGCACCCCAATTTTCACCATTCATTTATTCATTTATTCATTTATTCATCTTTTCAAGTATTCAAGTTTTCTAGTAATCAGTAATTCAATCGAGTCGAGTAACATATTCAAATTATCATTAGTAGGTATTTATCTATTCAACGAAACATTATTTATAAATTGGATGTTTGTAATGTTGTAGGTAACTAAAATCTTTTTGTACGTAATCACCTCCTAAACAGAATAAGTGTAACACAAAACCTGTTTGTTAAATTCACAGTGCTTATTGCAAACTAATCAATATCAGTGAGAGTTGATTATTGAATAGTTGGTGTATTCATTTATTTTGAACTGATGACAATTTTAAAAAGCACATACAAAATAAAACAAGTAGTTTTTTTAATGTTATATTTTATTATTACTCAAATTCATAGTTATAGAAGTATCAATATCATTTTCACATATCACTTATCCAAACAACTTACACAGCTTAAAACAAAATGAAAATTCTTATTGTATAAGTATCTACTTTATTTATTTAAAATATTTAAATAACATTATTTTCGATACACCATTTGTTAAGGGAACATACATTTTTTAAGGCGCATATATTATCATGATGCATACAACTAATAATATCAGACGAATACAGATACTTATCAGATAACGATATCAAACTCGGACACTTTCTATCTTCTAAATTATGAATATTATTATTTTGTAACATATTTTTTAACCAAACTACCTTTTCACAACCTTTCGTAAATATACATTTATTCTCTAAAATATTATTTATAATATTCTTATAATTCATATAAGGTATAAATCCTTGGTTCCAATAAATGCCTCTATTTTTTTCTATCCAAGATACTTGTATTCTTTCTTTCTTCGTTAAGTTATAAAATGGGAATGGTGGTTTTATAAGAATTACAAACACTCGTCTGTTTGAAATAATTGCTATTTCTTTCGGAATAAATTCATTTGTTTCGCTCTTAAATCCTTGAACATCTACTATAGCATTCATGATAGTTTTCGGACAATACTGCTTAACGGTTTGTATTCAAAGAGACGATCGTTTATGATCAGGCAGTAAGCAGTTGTATTGTCTGGTATTTCTTCTGAGCATTCAATTTCTAGCCGTACGTCAACTGGACCAGTTTTTAATGAGTCATTTTGTCGAGAGCAGTCAATAACAAACAGCGGTGCTTTTTCTCTAAATTGAAGTAAATCAAGCAACGGATCAACGCCGCTGTTAAAATATGACTGACGAAAATTTGCATACATTTCGTATAATATACTATATTTACCATCATCAAATTTCAGATTAAGTGAGTCATATGGAAAGTATTGAGAATTCAAAAATAATTTAAGGTTAGTTACTTGACAGTGATCGAACATAGACGAACTACGAGCTTTATCATGTTTTCTGTTTGTTTGCAGACCCAAAATTACGAATCTAGGTTTTTCTAACTGGGAGGCAGTTTTGACTGACCATGAATGCTTTGTAGTTTTTGGTAATAATGGATACTCATATAAATCCCAATTTCTGAATGCTAACTGCAGTGGTCGGTCTTTTTCCAATTGTTTAAGTAATAGCAATTTGTTGCGATCTGAAACTTTTATATGTGGCATGCGCCACTGCACCTTCTGTATTTCTATTTCTACATTATCATTTTTTTCCAGAGTTACGGTATTTAAAACCGAACTACTTCGATGTAATATAAGTTCATGTCTACAATTTATAATAATCTTATTATAATCTTCAGCAAAACCTAATAATTTGTTTAACGGGATAATGACATTAAAAAATCCTTTTTTTAGTGTCGTTCCATTTAAGTTCCATCCCCAAACTGCCGCAGCTTTATTTTCACCTTCATTCATGGATATAAATGACTTGATTGTTGTAGTAATACCAGCATTTTTAATACGATCTATTTCTACACCGTTTAATTCATATCGTATGTCTTGAAACAAATAGGTAATTGCATTGTTTATAAACTTAACATCCTTTTCATGTTTCTTTCCTGCCGCATCATGTGCAGTTACTTTAGCATAACCTTCTATGTAGATAGAGCTACCTGACGGTAACAAATATATATCTTGCTGATGGATAGGTATTCTAATTTCATCATTATTTTTAAAGCTGTTGTTATATGGATTGTAGCTATGAATCTCATAGCTTTCAACAGAATTATCGTGATAGGGGTGGTCGGTAATTTGTAACATTTCCTAATTTAAATCCCAAATCTATTAAAAACTTTTTGTTATCTTTGGTGATTGTTTTAATTTTCACAACACTTTGGCGACGTCTGCCGTCTTTGACTATAGGGAGTGGAATATTGCGTTTTCTTCTTTGAGCTAGACTTTTATTATATACAATCATGATAAGATTACTGCTATAGGATTATTATAATGTCCAAGTAATTAATAGTATTTTAGAATATAGTATTTATTACTATTATTAAAGTCAATGATAAAATGATTGCAAGAGTGTTTACCCGTATTTTATATACTTTCATAAACTGAGCTAATATGAGAAAATAAATAATCAAACAACCTTTTTAATTTTTTCGTATTTTATTTTTCTCCCAAAATGATTTTATGAATTTTAAACAATGATGTCCACAGTTGTACAAATGATTTTTCTGTACATTTGCATAGTTATAATTAATATTTGTTCCAGCATATCTTATAAATTCTTGTGGTGGTTTTAAATTACCATAACTGTCAAAATATTCGATGTAATCATATATTTTTCCATAGGCTACCCAATGTGTTCCCGTGTTTTCTGAAGTGTCAAGATTGATTACTCCACATTCTAATGGAAATGGTTTGAGTGGTAGTTGGTCTCTCATAAATACACCTCGAAAGAAAGGAATGTTTTTTGAATGCTTTAATATGTCAATATTGGTTAAAGCTCTATTGGGTAGCCTAGAATTCAGTTTTTTTGATTTCTGATATAAATACCGAAACCGTGTTTGTATGGTTTTAACTGCAATCCTTTACCAATACAAACTGCCTCAATATGCTTGTTATGTCTTTTCAGTTCTTTCAATTGTTTCTGAGCTGCCTTATATTCATTAACTGCTTTAACAATACCTGCAGTACCACCAGCCAAACTTCCAGCAGCGGACAAACCAGCAAATATTGGTATTAAAGGAAGAAATCCTCCAGTTTTAGGTATGGGTATAACTCTAGGTAATTTTATCTTTATGTCAGAAGCTAATTCTTGGGCAGTTGCATAAGCTGCTTTCAACAAACTATTTTTACATTTAGGTTTTAACTTCTTGATATGTTTTTTTGTGCATAAAATGATATTTTTAAGAGTTTTTTTTACACCTTCTCCTGAAATCACTTTTCGTTTTTTGTTAGAAATTTTAGATCCTATTTTTCTTTCGTTAGAGTTACGAACTGTCTTTGCAGATAGTTTGGGCTGCATTGTTATTATCGAGTCGACTGATATTCAATAATAATATTACGCTACTATTTAAGAGTCTATATTGTTTCAGGAACTGATTACAAATGGATTTATATTAATTCACAAGCTATATTTATAGAAAAGATATTATTAAATATTTATATTACATCTAATTTATTAATCCAACTGTTCTCACATGTTGGAAGACCAAGCCATTTAACATATAAGCGATTTCCTTTTTTCTTTAAAACTTTTTCAACCAAGTATATATCATGATGCTTAGTTTTTTGAAGTTCTTGAGAATAAAACGCCCCTTGTATTGGACGATTATTAAGATCCTCTATTAAGTAGGATGGAGGATTCGTTTTTTGTACTTTGATAATTTTAAATATTTCTGTCGACCAATTGGGAGTATAACCTTTATCAAAACAAGCTTTGTATTTACTTATTCTTACATAATCTCCGATTTGAAATTTATTTTTTATTTGTTTTCTAGAGCAAGCCATTTTTATATATTTTTGCAATATACGACTTTTGTTTTTATAATTTATTGATGCTGGAGTATGACCTATTGTTCTGTGGATGGTGTTATTGTATTCTTTTACTTTTTCCTCAAGAACTTTATTTTTCCATTTATAATTTCCATTCAAGCTAAATTCTTTATACAATTTATTTTTTAAAGTTCTTATAAATCTTTCTACGATAGAAGCTTTTTTAGTAGAGTATGTAGAGTAATGGTTTATGTTATACTTATCGATAACAGCTTTAAATTTATTATTGTAAAATTCTTTTCCGAAGTCAGTCTGTAAGTTTTTTGGTACACGCCCCTTCCTTAATATTTGTTCAAATGCTTTAGATACCATTTCTTTGTTCTTCTGTTTTAATGCAACTGACCAAGCAAATTTTGAGAAGCAGTCTATAATGGTAAGTATATATTTAAAACCAAAATTAAATCGAGACATTGCTTGCATATCTATTAAATCTGCTTGCCAAAGATCATCTATATCTTTCAAAATAACATTTCTTCTTTTAAAATTTATTCGAGCACTTTTATGAATTTCGTTTACTACATCCAGTTTGCTCATAATGCTTATTTAATTTTCCTGCTATTCCCTTTAGGCCGACAATTTCTTCAAGCTTTTTTAAACGTTTCGTCAAAATTTCAATTTTTCCTAAAATTTCGATTTTTATTTGATTGACTTTATTGCAAATCTTACCATTTTGTGAATGTATGAGACAGTTTTTTAAAGATCTACAAGTTGGGAATGAAGAATGACTATCACTTTTATCGTCATCCATGTTCAGAAGACTTCAATCAAATGACTGCTTTGTTATATTTCTTAATTTTTTATAATACCAGCTTCCTTTAATTCTTCAATAATTGATAAAATTTCGTTATCATGATTGGTATTTCCAGCGCTTTGCGAAGCAATCAGTAACTTAAGCCTTTCAATCAATTCATTAGGATCATCCCAGAATATGTAATCAGTACAACTTTTATACTTTTTACATACCGGTATATATCCACCACTTTTTGTTTCTGAGCTGTCATTATCATTTTCATTAAATAATGGTTTGATAATATGTCGATATTTTACACCTTTATCACCTCTTATTTGTCTATTTGGTTTGAAATCTCGTTTATGGGCATTTGTATGTTGGAGTATATCTTTATATACTATTTTATCTTTTTCGGTTACTATATCGAGTTTTGGTTTACTACGCATAAGAAGTTCTTTTAAGCCTGGAGTAAAACTATAATGTTTATTATTAATGGTAAGTATATAGTTTTTTTCAGGCTTCGTTGAATCACCAGCGACAGAAATCGATACTTTTGAATTACCCATCATTAAATCTTTATTTTCTCTACGTAATCCAAAGGGGATGTTTATATCACTGTCATATATATCAATAATATCCTCCTTTTTTAATGACTGTAATGTATTGTTAATGTTTTGAGTAGTACTTTTTTCCTCATCACTATAATCATAATAATCTGAACTATTACTGGAATCCAACTTAGTTAAATATTCAGTATTCATGCTATTTTCTTCATTTTTAGACATATCAATAGAAACATTTACAATTTGTTTATCCTTATCATCACTTGCTTTGATTAATGTATCCAAATTATCTGTGAGAGGCTTGAAAATCCTTTTGAATTTCAAATTAGCAGCATCTTCTTCATTTTTGATCTTCTTAATTTTATTTTTTATGCTGTCTACTGACTTGATAAGCTGTGTCTTTATTTCAACATCCATAATTTCCACAATTTGTCTGTCTTTTACAAATATCGAAATGAAAATAACAATATTTTCTACATACACACTTTATATATCCTGTTATTTTGACAAACAATAAGTGAATAAAAGTGTCAAAGCCTTGTATGTATTTACCATAATTCAAATCATAATCTTTGTTTATTAATAAAAAATAAATCTGTTTTGCCATATTATGGACCAAAGTTTATTAAACTCATTCCAATCAAAGTCAGTAGTCACATGTTCATTATAAAACATGTTTTAAATTGGTTTCGTCTTGTTTAAAGATAATCAAGATGTTAGCATTATCATCATCATATTAATGTTTAAGTATTTAAGAATAAGTCTGTTACTTATATCAATTAAATTACTTTCAAGTATACACATCCTTATATAGGTATGTGACATCATTCTACAAATAAATAAATGTATCAAAGCCTTGTCTATATCTTCCTTTATTTATAGCACAATCTTTATTGATTGTTAAAAAGCTAAATCTTTGGAACCAAATTGTTTTACAAAGATTTTTGAATTCCAACCATCCAATATCCATAGTCACATGTTCATTATAAATGTGTTTTAAATTAATGTCGTCTTGTTTAAAAAGAATTAGGAGATTTACGTTATCCCGTATCAATTGCTTAGGTATTTTGGAATAGGTCTGAGACAAATAAAAACAATCAATTTGTCTATGCCTGCCCATAGCAAAATAATTACGAATATTGATCTGATTTTCACATGCAACGTCATCAAAAATCATAATTGAATTTTTCATAGCATCATTCGGTGAAATCACATCTTTATCGTCATTGAAAACTAGTAATTTAGCAGAAGGAACACGCTGCATAACCTCTCTTAAAAAACAATACTTTGGCTGGAAAGCTGTTTTTGAGTACAAGTAAATATGCTTAAACTTAAGTCCATTTTCATGTAATAATAAATTCAGCATGACATTCGTCTTTCCGCAATTAGAAGGACCGCAAATTATACATCGAATCGTGTCAGGTAAGAGTGTACCATGTTTAGATGTTTGAGAATTATTCTCGATCTTTATATTATTCACTTCTAAGGTATCAGCTTGCTTAATGAACTTCATCGTAAATGTGAGGCTAACATAATGTAGCTAGTCCTTATATAGGTTATGTAACTTGTAATAAAACAACATGAATTTAATTGTAAAATTTATTTATTAACATTTAATGTGCAATCAATATACAATAAATTTTATAGATTAAGTAAGCATTTATTAAATAATATGAGTACATGATTATATCAACAAAATAATATGAAACATATCAAACTTTATGTACAATGAAGTGAAGACAGATATCAATATATTGTGTCGCAATGTCCCCAGGGAAGTGTATGAATATTATCTTTTTGTATTTGTCTTTTATCATCATTTCCATTAAGAAGTTGCTTATTAATCTGCTGTGTATATAATATATGCTTAATTGATCTTATTAATTTCATGTTACATCTTGTGCTAGTCTTATTGTAAAGAGTATTTTTATAATCAATCATTTTTAATTTGCGAGTAACTGCTTTTGTAATACCTTTTGCCTTTTTGATGTTTGAATTAAAACTGCTAATACAATATAATTTAGCCCTGAGCCCAACAAATTCAGTAATTATGTCACCACCCAATTCATCCTTGAATAATCCAGGAACCTTTTCATTTATTTTTGGGATATTATACTTATTATCTAGTAGAAAATTACTGGTATCAAACTGAGTTATATCATCAGTCAAATCTTTATAGAAATCTTCAGTATGAATCAAATACAGCAAACTATCAGTATCTGTATAACATAGGTGTGCTCTATCATCATATTTTTGTTTTATAAAATCGTAATGAAATTGATACATATGTTGTTTGGCGTATTCCAAAACTGAAAATCCAATATAGATAGGTCTATCTAATATAACTTTTTCACGATTCATCTGGATAGCTACAAAGTTTTCCGAAAAAATGAGCACGCTTTTTAGATTAGGTTTTGCAATTAATTTCTCAGCGGTAAGATGCTTATTAGTCATATTCTGGTTATCTTTCCACCTGCTGATAAGTTTAACATCAACTTGTTTCCTTTTATTTTCAATGGTTTTACCGAAAATTGAATTATTGAGTAATTTGAAAAAATCTTTTTCGAATACCGTTTTTGATGATTGCCTTAGAGACGTATTAAGATCAATATACGATTTTAAAAAACATTCCTGTCGAAAGCCAAGTATGCGATGTATTTTCGATAATACTAGACCATGCTTTAAACATTGTTTCAAATGCACAAAATGAATTACGTATTTGAATTTGTCATAAAGATTTGCAGTTAATTTCTTAGTTTTACTTCCTGGAGGTATAATTTTTTGTACAGCAAAAGGTAAATCCTGGTGTAACACATGTAAGTGATCTGGATATAACAAGTCAACTTCTAGAATATAGCCATAGTTATTATCATCAGGAATGCTCATTATATTGAATTGTTTTATTTCATTTGAGGATAAAAATCTGAAATCCGAAATAGGATATTTTTTTGTCATTGCATAACCGTAAAGGTTATTGCAGTCTAAATATATTAGATAAGAAGATGGTTGCGATTGATCATAGTTTGTCAGATATTTATTATTCGCTTTGGCATGACGTAAAGAACACTGTGCTAAGCCACCACGAATACCACTCTCTAACATTTGATACATTTCAATATCATTTATTAACTCCAATTCAACATTAGTGTAAAAAAGCATAGCATCCCAACTCAAGCTAGGTGATGTTATATAATAAGCTGGATCTAGTTTATAATATAATAGACTTGTTGCTCTAAATTTCTCGAATATATCGCATAAAAGTAACACATCAGTTTTCAAATATAAATCTGTGTATTCTCCGAGATTTGGTATATTAAAACAATCCCATACAGCACATGCATGAGCGTATTCCGTGTCAGAAATGTGCCTACCAGTTAATGAATTCTTAAAACTGGATTTGGGCGGAATCAATATTTCATTGTATTTCGACCAACTATCGATATAATCGTATGGATAAATACCTTTTTTTAAGACTAATTGAAATTGTTTATCGTCACTGAACTCGTTTGATAAATGAATGAAGTCATTTTCTGTCAAACTTTTGCTCAACATGTCAAGGCTTGAACTTAAAAATTGAAATGAATCAATGAACTTAATTTCAATGGGTCGCAAACTCTTTTTTGATTCTATAATTTTTGTAATTGAAAGATATTTTTCTTTTGTCTTTGGAATTATTTTCACAGTGCCTTCATATTTCATCAATTCTTCGATAAACAGATGAGCATCATACCCTGATAAATTATGAAATTCTACTGGAATAAATGGACACACTCTATGCATCAAGTTGCAGTTATTGTGCGCAGCGCCTCTAAATTCAGATGTAACATGATCATGGTCTCTTACTTTATCATCGAATAATAGTTCATTACATATATGACATACACTAGCATTTTGGTATTGAATTTCTTGATCAGGTGTTAAAGGTAACATCGGCCTTTTCTCTAATAATATTTCATGGATGAATTCGGCATCTTTCAATAGTGTCTTGATAAAAACTTGAACACAATCGATACCTCTATATGAGACATATTTGTTTAAATTTGTATCGTGCGAACAGCAAATATAATACCCAAAACAAGAAGGTTGATGAACCTTTAATGTTTCAGTGTTTTCAGATTTTTGTTCCTTTAAACTCGTTAGAAGACATTCAAAATCTGCATAAATCACAAAATTAATTTTTTGTTGTCTTTCATAATGCTTGAACTTCAAAACTGAATATTTTTCAGGCAAGACTTGTAAAATTCCATGGCATTTGTGCGATTTATATTTAGTTTCATCATTAAAATACTGTAAACAAGCTTCACATAAGTATATTTTGCCTTTATGATAAGTTATTTGACGTCTCACTAATCGAATTAAGTCTTTAATTAAACAATAGTGACCTTTATCTTCACGTTCGATAAACAATAAATTTATATGATCAATTTCACGCTTTTTAGTTAAATAAAGAGGTCCGGTCACATACCCTTTTTTGTCTAGTCCATACACATTAATACTTATATCGTGATTGTTACTTTCAAATAATCTTATATCTGCAAACGTAGGCGGAAATGACATGTCTTTTATATTTAAAACAGAAGTATAATGTGGATATGACTTTACTCTACACACATTATATTTTGCAGGAAATAGTGCGGCAACTATAGACCATAGAAAGCAATGGTTATCAGTATTCTGAATATTAATACAGCTTTTAGAATTTTTAATAGATGGTGGTAGTTCTATGTACGTACCGCCACGCAAAGGACAATATTTATTTATATTTATATCTAAATGACTAATTCTCAGGATACTCCAACCAGATTCACATTGCTCAAATTCTGATAATTTAGTTTTTATGTTTTCCGTCAAATTCGATATTACTTCATTTAAATCAGTAGACTGATAAACATTAATATATTTTGTGTTAAAAGACTTAACATGCTGTTCATTAGATTTTGGTAAAATAAAGTATGCAAATAATTCAAAGCTTAATTTAACACAATAATGCTTCTTTAACGACATGTCAATTAATTGTATAAGATTGTTTTTGCTATCGCTAATAAAAGTTTCCGCCATAAAATACTCTACTCCCTGGGTAGGGTTTAAACGATAAGTGATTATTCGCTTTTTAAATGCAGTAGCAACAATATAAATATTCTCAAAATCAGTCTTTATTAAACAATTTGATTTATGTAAATTTGTTCTCGTATGATATCTGTATTCACTTTTCAATAGTACAATTCCACATTTATTACATTGAATTATTTTTTTACTTTCATCGATTACTTTATTACTTGTATCGATTACTTTCTTACTTTCATCGATTACTTTATTTTTTTCATCGATTACTTTATTACGTTCATCGATTACTTTATTTCTTTCATCGATTACTTTATTACTTTCATCGATTACTTTATTTCTTTCATCGATTACTTTATTACTTTCATCGATTACTTTATTTCTTTCATCGATTACTTTATTACTTTCATCGATTACTTTATTTCTTTTAAAGCCTTCATTTATAGATGATGTGGTTGAAGTGGGGATAACTGTGGAAGGAATGAATAATAATAATGAATGAATGAATAAAAATAAAAGTATTTGGCAATGAAACATTTTATTTTATATCTAATAAATTGAGTACAAATAGCAAATTCTTATATGTAAAAATGATTATAAGGTTACACTTACTTAGTGTAAATGTCTAAAAATATATGATTAAAATTTTGAATAAGTACCTATATTCATTGGTAATTATATCCACTTATCATATCTGGTCTACAATTCTTAAACTCATGACGCGTGGCCTTTATAAACTGGGTAAGGTGTGCCCAGGCTTCAGAATCGGTATTAGTTTTATTTTTAATCGTAATTACTGCATGCCGCCATCTATTCATAGGCTGAACATGTTTTATTTCACTGATTTTATAAATCTTTAACTCTATAAAATGCGAACCTTCTTTTTCCGCATCCGTCTGCCTGGCCACACCTTGAGGCATCCTCTTAGTAAAATAAGAGCAAATTGTTGGAGGCTTTTTACCCGTTTTAGGGATGTCGATGAATTCGTCATCGCTGTCAGTTCCGAATAAGTCACTCGCAGCAGCAGACTTTCGAGAAGGCTCAGGGATCGCACCGCTCTTTAATTTCTTCGATGTAGATGGTGATGAGAGATTTTCTGTTTTCTCACGCTTCGAGTCTCGATCTTGAAAACAAGAAATTGATGTCATTAGAATATCATCTTCGTTGAACATAGTGAACATCGTGCACAGCTTAGTTTGTCGTCTCAATGCTTCAATAAATTTTTTAAGATGATACCATGCCTCTGTATCACAATTTGTTCTATTTTTTATGACAATTCGTGGTTGCGGTCGCTTATTCATCACATTTGATTTGTTTATGTCATACACTTTCAAGTCAAAGTAATAATTTCCGAGCTTATTTTTAAGTATCTGTCGACCATAAACTTTATCATATTTTATAGTGAAGTATGAAAACATGTTATTACCGTGTTTTGAAGATTTTGTTTTGATCGCTCCATCGTTGTCTTCATCATCCTCACTATCCGTGCCGAATAGTTCGTAGCTTGAATATCTGGATGGCGCGGCAGGAGCGATGGTGCGGTGTTTCCGCTTTTTAGAGCTGAGCTGCTGCCGCGAAGATAACTTTTTAGAAGTTGTCGCAACATCACTGGTCTTACTAGCGCTGCCATTATCACCATGATGTGGTTGCACCATGTTCACACCTTCTTCTTCAGAGGACTCTGAATATGTGTTCTGTCGTGACCTGTAAGTAAGTAATAATATTAAGTCAATTAATAGAATACATTATCAGAAAAAATACATGAATAAGTTAAATATCTGAATAAGATGAACAATTGAAAATACTTACATTTTTTTTCTGCTTTCCTTATTATTTGCTTGCGTGCTGATGGCGAGACAACTATTGCTGCTTGGACTGTGTAACATTTTCGCCTGTCATCCCGGCTTAAATACACATCGATCACGTGTGATTTCCCATATTTGTAAAATTCAATTTGGATAAAACGCATAGTAAACTTTTACACACATACAAATAGTGCATTGTCAAGAAATTATCCAGAGAGGGCCTATTACAAAAAAGCATCGCGATAAGCGTACGATGTTCGTTCCATCCCGCGACATTATTAACTCAAGTGTAAGGTTCAAATCATGTAAATCGATCAACGAACATCGTCCGTTTATCGTGATTATTTTTCGTAATAGGCCTCCAGATTTGAGATGTGTTTATATCGAGACCGTATAAGTAGGATACTCACTCAATGACTTGATGACTTAGACCGAGCGTACACTTATAGATTTTTAATCGGGCGATAGTTTGTCGTCTTTGAATTTACTATAAGGCGAATTGTACATCACGTATGTATGATAGTGTGATGCGCTTGACGATTTGCTATAGAGCAATTACATATTGATCGACTGTATGATCGATATAATGTTTGATCATGATAATCATGCGATACTGCAATTTAACTATCAACAGAAAAAAATATTAGTGTACGCTAGCCCTAAAACCTGTGCTTCTTGAACGTAGTTCCAAGCATTGTAATTACAAAGCCTATCACACACACACACACACACACACACACACACACACACACACACACACAGTGGTGTGGTTTGTTATAAAATATATAAGCGATCAATAACATAGTTGACAGCTATTATTATTTTTACCCCGACTATGTCAGAAGGAGGGTAATTTTTTTTTACATGACCAACCTATATGTACTCATATATTTCTAGTATGTAGAAAGATCGCTTTATCTTTAAGTAGGTATAGCAAAGCTTAATTATGAATATTATAGCTACGTCTGTGACAACAGCTTTATGATTCATGTAATGCTACGGCACACATGCATAAATGCATAGTCAGAAGTAATCCCTATTTTAGATCTGTAGTAAATTGCTCTATTTTGTACCTTAACGACGATAAAAAAAACAATCAGTTTATTATATAAAATCACGTTAAAACCTAATGTAACTCAGAGTTTTAGTGCTCTTTAATCTGTGCATACGGTTTCATACGATTTTTCTATCAATATTGTAAAATGGCGGTAAGTTCCTCATTACTATAAACATTATCATTAATTGCTTGTTAGATACATTAATTCAACTTTTCAAGCATTGCATAGATCTTTTGGTATTTATAATGAATGTTATGTAAATCTAGGTAGTTACCTACATATCAGTTTCTTTTTCGATACGATGTGTTCAATAATATTTTTGTTTCAGGAATCCCGTGATTTAACATACGACAATTACTCACCAATTCCAGCTGATCAGTTGTTACGCCAAAATGTACTTAACTACCTTGAGCGAGAACAGTCGTTCGAAATAGATGAACAGGCGCATGGTACCACACTCAACACCAATGTTAATAAATCTAGGAAAAGATGTGCAGACAGTGTTTTATATTCGTATATTAAAAAGCCAAGCACGGGTCCGCAATCTAAAATAATAAGGCTGCAGATATATGATATAGATGAATTCAAGAATATCGAGACGACATGTAATTGTAAAGCTATTGTTTGCGCTCAGCATGTAGTTGATTATATATTTTCCGATGAAGTGTATAAGTGTGCTAAAGACTTACTAAGTAAAATGCATAGAAAACTACTGTAGTTATTAATTTTATGTGAATAAATAAAGTATGTATCATAAATAAACATTTTGTTATTTTTATTTACTGAGCTCTAAACCCCAATAGGCAGAAGTGTATGCATGTAAAGTTCTCGTATGTGTTGTAGTACTGTATTCGTATCAGATAGGTATAATCACGAATCAATGTTTTATTAAATCGATATAAATCAGTATAAATTGTAATACAAGTAGAGTTGTAGAGGCTCGGAATAGGTAGGGTAGATATACTTTTATAGGTTTTATGTGTAAACAAAACCACCACATAATGTCTATTCATAATAAATTGTTAATAAAAGACATTAATTCAGAGGTATTTTTGTTACCTGTTCAATAAATATAAAAATGTAGAAAAGTTAGTTTTATTTTATCTACTTATCGCGTTAGGCCGAATTAATGATTGCTTGAAAACTTGAATACTTGAAAAGATGAATAAATGAATGGTGAAAATTGGGGTGCCTGGATCTCTCTTGATCCAGGTACCCCAATTTTAACCTACTATTGTTTATTAGGAAGTCATGTAAAATTATAAATAGTGACTTTGCTAAGACTGAAATTGATATTGTAGATAAAATCAAAAAAGCCCAACAGCAAAATAAAGATGTGTAAATTATTTATGTTTTTATTATTATAAATGTTATGTGGAATTATTATCATTCATGGCTTATGTATATATAATTACTTTATATTACGTTATTAAATTAAATGTAACTAAAGCCATGCATGATTTATAATTCTTTGTAACAATTCCTGGAACTGGAAAATAATTAAAATTGCAAGGTCCCATTGCGCTTATCGATAGTGAAGCACATCACTATTTCATCGATATTTGCATTACAAAGTCGATGTACATGACAGCACTAGTCCTGTCAAAATTAGGTTGGCAGCACTGCCAGACAGAGTTCATATTTCTTAGGTTGGTAATTGAGCTCCGGCATTTCATGTACAGTGTTTGTATGTTAGAGAGTGCCGCCTCTTAAAACGTAGTGATTACATACTCTTTGATTAGACTAAGAAACGACTAATAGCAGGCTTGATTCCTATCTGTACTTGTACATTACTATATAATTTGTTGTGCTAATTAAGAAAAAACATGAGTTCTTCAAGTGATGAAGATATAAGCTGCACTCCCGATTCAATGAAAATGGAAGCTGTAGCAGCAATTAACAATATTTTGCCTGAAACTTCTAAAGAGAGATATTTGAAAACTTACGACGCGTTCATAAAGTGGCGAACAGAAAAACAAGTAAAGTCTGTACTGTATCTTAACATACTTTAGAGAGCTATCAAAAAAGCTGCAGCCATCTAGTTTGTGGTGCATTTATTCAATGTAAAAAGCAACTATGAGTATTAAACACGACATCAATATCAAGAACTATTCAAAATGATCATCTTTTCTAAAAAGACAATCTGCTGGGCACAAAAGTAAAAAGTCAAAGGTTTTACAGCGCAAGACGTGAAAACATTCATAAATGAAGCCCCTGATGACATGTATTTAGCTGTAAAGGTACGTAAAATAATAATCATATAATGGTAATACTTCATAATTATTTTTTTATACTTTTACAATCCTATAAAACATACTTTTTTATATTTCGCTTGTTTTAGGTAGTTCTTATCTTCGGTATAACTGGCGCATGCCGAGGTATTGAATTGACAATTATAACAATAGAGAACATACAACAACAGGGTCAGTTTTTAGCAATTAAACTACCGAATACAAAAACTAAAATTGACCGAACATTTGTAGTTCCTCAAAATTATCTGAATTCGTACAAAAATACAGAAATCTTCGTCCTGAAAATGTAAACACCAACCGATTTTTTTTGAAGTACCACCAAGGCAAGTGCTACAAACAAGTTATTGGAAAAAATACCATCAGAAGTATGCCGAAGCAAATCGCAAGTTATTTAAAGTTAGCAAACCCGGAATTGTACACAGGTCATTGCTTCCAGAGAACATCGGCTACACTTTTAGCCGATTCTGGGGCTAACTTAACCACTATAAAAAGGCACAGTGGGTGGAAATCCAGCAAGGTGGTTGAAGGTTACATTGAAGATTCCAAACAAAATTAAATTAAAATCACCAACAAAATAACGAAAAGTATTCAGCTTTCAAAAAATGAAACATCTTTTTCAAGAGATGATCCGCAACCATCAACTTCTGCTGAAGAAAGCTTCATCCCGTCAGATTTTGTCCATGACCAACAAATATCACAATCTCAAACTATTAACATACCCAAAAAACACCTGTCTTTAAATTTTGAAAATTGTTCTCATTTCATTATAAATTTCAACAAATAAAATGTTTTATTCTTGTAATGCCGGTTTTTTTCTACTTACTTCACAATCGAGATGTAAAGCAGAATAGTTAGCTCGGGTGTAAGCATCAATTGCACCCTCGAACTATAGGCGCCCTCGCTGAGCTCGTGCGCGTAAATGTCTCGGGCTGCAATTGATGCCTTACAGCCCTTGGCTACTAATCTACTATTAAAGTTTTCTCAACTGGCAAGTTGGGAAGCAACAACAAAAAATTAACCACATTTTTAAACAAAAATCATCGGACATTGGTTCAGCTATGAATGCTGAAACTTTAATACATGCTATTTTTAGCAGATATAAAAGTTTCAGCATTCATAGCTGAACATAATTTAATGTTGACTGTCGACCACCTTATTTCAACGTTGGATAAGTCATCGGTAATACTAAACGATATGAAACTGCACCGTACGAAATTTACAGGACTCACAATCATAACAACTGTGATATTATCTCCATGTTTACTTGAAAGTTTAATAGAAGACGTCGGTGGAAGCAACTTCTCGATTATCATAAATGAAAGCACGGCCATTGACACAAAAAAAATGTTATCCATGATAATAAGATACTACAGCAAAACATCATTCAAAGTAGTAACGACGTTGTGCTACTGGTTTCATCAAGATAAAGAAACCTCGCTGTCATTAAGAATTCAAGGTTCAATACTTTCAATTGATGGAACTCCATCCATATTCACCTAACCTGGCTCGTAGCGATTTCTACTTTTAGACCGAGACACCACCGTAGGTATCTTTACCTGGGGGGCTACCGCGTAAATATATGGGTATCTATAGATATGGCTTTCATTTGACAGTTGAAGCTCATAAAATTAGCATTTATGGCCATTCAACTGTCAAATAAAGCCCATATCCATACCCATAAATATTACTTATCCTCCCTGACCTACCTCAATCAAGGAGTACCACAACACCACTATGAGTAGGGTTGCCAGATGGTCGGGATTCGTCTGAAATATCCCGACATTTTAAGTGATCTCCATAATGCCGACACAAAATCTCCAGACAAACAGCTACTCCGAAAGAAATAGTGTAATGAAGAAATTATTAAATCATCTCAAAAACAGGTTAAATTACAAATTCTTTGGTTGTAGAAATAAAACTTTATTATGAAATGTTTCTATCAATGAGAAACAGTTATTTGTTTTGCGTCGCTCAATAATTTGCTCGTTTTGACTGAATGTTGGACAGACGACTGTAAGCCATCGCCCTCATTAGCAAATTACCAAACATTTCTAATAAAAATCGGCCAAGTGCGAGTTGAACTCGCACATGAAGGGTTTCGCCTCTCATCCAAGGTTGCCTGGAAGAGACTGCTACGTAGCTATCAGGCCGCCTATTGTGTGTTCCTCTTTTTTGACATTTTCTCTATATGTGTTTGTTTTTGTATCGTGTGCAATAAAGTTTCTATTATTATTATTGCCAAAATGCCATTATAATTTTTCGTCTGCAGAAATAAGTTTGTTTTTCATAGTGTTCGTATGAATGACAATTATATTTGCGGTTTTGGAAAATGTGCTAAAGCTCTGAAACTACTCAATAAATTTCGTTCAAACCAATTTTCGTTAAAAGTTTTCATAAAGATCTACATCATATATTTTTTTTATATTTTTCACTTTTTATTTTAAAAGTTAGGGGGTTACACATTTTTCCACTTTGGAAGTGTATAACTTTCAAACGGTTGACTTTGAGAAAAAACTGTTTTAGAAGCCTAAATGTAATTTTTAAAAATCTATCTAATCATATCCCACACGTATAGATTTGATGAAAAAACAATTTTTCAGTAACAGTTCCCTGTATGGGTCCCCCTTTAATTCATTTTTTTTTATTTTTGTGTAAAAACCGTAAAGCGGTTTACAGAATACATCTACCGAACAAGTTTCAACTGTGTGATCCTTATAGTTTTGGAATGAAGTGGCTGTGACATCTTAGATGTCCTGAATGGCTGGTAGGAAAAAAAAATTGACGATTCGAAAGCACTTATCTATAAGTCTATTTGAATAAAAATCTTTGACGTTGACTTACCACTTTGGAAGTGTATATCTTTCAAACGGTTGATTTTGAGAAAAAACTGTAATAGAAACTTCAATGTAATTTTTAAAGACCTATTTATTAGGGTGGGTCGCTCTAGTATGGGAAAAAAATATGTTTTTTGATTGTTTTGTAATAGCAATAAAAACGTGAGCCACCTCTAATAATGACAAAAAAATAAAAAACATTTGTTTTTAGTTGTCTCCTTCTACCCGCGCATCGACTTTGAAAAACATTTTGTTTTCTTTTTTTGTGAAATTTTAGGACTACTATTTTTCGCGACTTAATAAGAAAGATATATTTAATTAAAAATACACAGTTTTATGACAAGAAATTAAAATTCAATAAGATGATTCAACATAGCAATCACAGAAAATAAAAATAAAATCGTTCAAATAACCTTAAAATCTTTCTTACTTTCAAACTTAGGCATTTGTTTTCGAGATCGAATTTTGTTCTTTATCAAAGCTTCTCTTGCATTTTTGTGGCAAAGCTGTAAAGACGCCTCTGTTACTGTCTTTACAGCTCTTGACAGCTTGGGTATGACATGGTAGTCGCAGAAAAAGGAATTCATCATTACCACCTGATTCCACTAGAGAATGAAGGGTTTCATCCGAAACATTGCTCAATATAGGTGGTTGAGAATAAGTTTGCTGCCAGTCAATGATATCTATGTATGATGAAGCGTTTAAATTGATCTTTGGTACCTCGAAAACCCGAAGCTGACTTGGATTAGATGCTGCTCTTGCCTTTAAAATGCGCCTAGCGGCGAGTTCTCGCGTTTGTTTCTGTTCGTCATAGCATTGACAAAAGCAAGTTCTCCGGGTGAGCAAAAAAAGCATTTCGCTTAATAACAGGATCAATAACAGTTATCAAATCCTGTGGAAGATATCTAGAATAAGAAACCAATTTCCAGAAGTGTCTTGCTCTATCTTTGCATGACGGATGTCCTTTAATTTCGAACCAGATTGGAGCATAAACTTTAACCACAAATGTAGCAAGTTGCTTCAGCTCACCCGTAGGTCTATCAGTTGAAACATATAACCGCATGATCCTATTGGCCTTTGTAAGCCACCTGGCATGTGACATTTTTCCTGGGGAGCGGTTGGACAAATCAGAAGGACACTCACCACTTATAACGGCAGATGTGATATCATAAAGGTAGCGTTGGTCAGAACTGAGGTCTTTAACTTCTGAAATATTTGGTAACATACCTTCTATCTTTTCAAATATCACAACAGTGCGCTTTTCGCAGTCATCTAGTAATTTTCCGATAGAACCTGAATAAGTAGAAGGTCCTGTTGTGGTGCCATCAAGTTTTGCAAATAAGTGTATTAAGGGCAGTTCATTTATGTGCAAAAGGCAAATGATCCATTGAAGAGGTATATGTAAACGCTTTTCCATTAGCCGTATAACTCCGCCATATTTACCTGTGTTTGTTACAGTTCCATCACAGCCTATGGCTAGAGTATCCTGTAGAGATATATTCTGCTGATCGCAGACTGTTTCATAGATTGCCAACGCCAACCCTTTTGCGGTTCCGTAGCTTGGAACGGCATATCCGACATAAAGTGACCCCGGTTCTTTGATGATTGAAATGTGTTCTTCTATTATTGTTGAACGATATTGCTTTACCCCTTTCATAACAATTCTCATTGTCTTATCCTTTCGCCCATCAAAATACAAGGCAGGAATACTGTCAAGTTGATCTTGAGCTAGGCTTTCTTGTCGTAATTTTTGTCTGGCCCGTCGTAATCTTGACTTATCAATTATTTCGTCATTACGTTTAAAATCTTGCAAAACTGCAGAAGCTACTGCAGCAGCGGCTCTATCGGATATCCCGTACCGGTCACAAACACTTGATAGAGTCTTTAGGGATTGTATTTTGTTTTTTTGGTTCTTTAGGTGTTGATGAACTTTGAGGCAAAGTTCGTTCTTCTTCGCTACTTTCAGACGTTGTTGTGTCAGGATTTTCGTGATAAGGATCTGGGGGGCTATCGCGTAAAAAATATGGATATGGACATGGGCTTCATTTGACAGTTAAATGACCATGTATGGTAATTTTATGAGCTTCAACTTTCAAATGAAGCCCATATCCATACCCAGATTTTTTACGCGATAGCCCCCCTGGTTCACAAAGTACCTTAGTATCGTAATAGGTTTTTAAATTATTTTTTTCTCTCACTCAACTTTCTCTTTCTCTCAGTAGTCAATAAATCAACAGTTCCCATAATCATTTTTCTGTCTGTTCTCTGATCGATTAGGAAAGCTCGTTCTTCCTTAGGAACTCTCTGATCTTTAGGACAACTACAAGATTTAAAATCTTTACACTTACACGAACTCACATCAAATAGTTTCTCTGAGCTTTCGTGAAATTCTTGTATCTTTTCTTCTGACAGTCGCTTTAAAGATTTAATTAGGTTTTTGCATTTAGCGTGGTAAGTTTTAATTAATTGCAACACACGGTTATGCGATACCATAGAAATAGATATAATTGATTTAATTTTTTCTTGATACAATCTCAGAAATCTCATTTACAGATGGCTCTTTCTTTAAATTATTCTCGAGTTTAAGACGATGCCTGATCAAATCATAATATTTCATTACTTGTTTGTAAGTAGGTAGTTGATTTTCACTTATTTCTTCCGGAGCACCAAAAATAGGATAATTTGTGGCTTTCCGGGTATTATTTGAAATTTCCATGATGCACCAACGTAACCAACCAACAAATACTATGCAAAATAGCAAAAAACAAGGATTGCGCGCGCGCGACCTTTCACCTTGAAGTAATTGGGCGTACTAAAACAATTTACGTGCGGCGGGCGCGCGGGAATGTCATTTTGCGTCGCCTCTCCCCTCTCTCCCCTGCACTTTTTACGCCGTCTGAGATTTTTATTTAATTATCATTTCTGATTGTATCCTTTATTATTTAAGCCATTAAACATCCTTTTTTAACGTTAGGTTTTTGAGATAGATGCTCAAAGGAAAGGGCAGATTTGTGGCAATTATTTGAAACTTCAAACATAATGCGCGGGTAAGAAAAGGAGTTTTTTTTTTTTCAAAAGTACTAGTTTCCTAGTCTATAATCAGGTCACGTATTTCACAATATTACAAATCAAAATTTTAAAAATAAAAATACCGACCCACCCTACTATCTATAAATTTTGCAGTGTCAGTTCCATGTATGGGGGATTTTTGTGTAAAAACCGTAAAGCGGTTTACAGAATACATCTGCCTACCAAGTTTCAACTGTGTAATCCTCATAGTTTTGGAATAAAAAGGGTGTGACATACATCGGTTTGGCCATCTATAAGTGTTTCGTTTTTTGCCTTTAGGCTACGAAACCCTAACTCAACCAAAATGACGGTGTGGTTGTTTACGTGCGTGATAGCTAGTGAACCAATTATTCAAGATGGTAATTGTCAAAATCTTGATTCCCTTGACACACTTTTACAAAGCATTAAATCAAAGACTAATTATTATATTAAGACTATTGTACTAACAGAAGACATCAATATAAACATGTTACCTGAAAATATTACGAATCACGGGCTTCATTATATTAGTCTAATGGCTTATCATGTATTGTTGCAAGGTGTTGATAAGGCAACACGCGATAAATCTTGTATTGACCATTTTATGGTAAAAACCTCACTTGATTGGCAAACATTTGTTTTTGATCCACTTACAGATCACTCTCCCGTACTTCTAGTAGTAAATGACGCTAATATCAACAAACTCACAAAAAAGTAATTACAAACTATGATGCTATAAGAAAGCAACTCGCACATGAGAATTGGGACGAGTACTATCTTTTGGACGATGCAAATATATTAAATAATAAGGCAGCTTATTATTTAATATCCAAAATACAATATGCAATTGATTGTAATAGTCATGAAGTTGAATTGCCACATAGAAAAAATGTTTAAAACCTTGGATTACTCTCGGAATTTTAAGCTCTATAAAAAAAAGGAACTGGCTTCAACGGCAAAGTAAGCGTTCTCCCAATGATGTAATTTCGAAGTCAGTATTTATAGCATACAGGAACAGATGTAACAAGTTAATTAAAACTCTTAAGGCACAATACTATAGTAATAAGTTTTTTCAAAATTCAGGCAATTCCAAAAAGACATGGGATACAATTAAGGATGTTTGTAACTTATACTGTAAAGGTATTAGTGCTGATGAGCTTTTGCATGCTAAATCAATTGTAACGGAATCTTTGGACCTTGTCAATGGGTAGTTTATCTCAATTGGACTTGAACTGGCTAACATCACATTGACGAAGCTAGGATTAGATGAAAACACCTTAGCACGAAATACTAAGCCAAGTGACACCTCCTGGATCTTTTTCTTGTTCTTCTGTAGACTGTTTCGAGGTTCATGAAATCATTTTAGGTTTAAGATCAAATTGTGCGTCTGGGTGGGATAACATTACAACTAATATTGTTAAAAAGCCTTGCCCGTATATTCTGCAATCGTTAATACACTTAATAATCTTACTCTTGACACGGGAATTTTTACATTGATTGATTGTTACACCCATTTATAAAACTGGTTTAAAAATGTTTTTCAAACATTTTCAAAAACGACGTTTTAAATTTTTTTGAAAAACGACGTTTTCAAAAATTTTGAAAAAAATAGTAAACAAACGGTTGATGGATTATCTGGAGAAGAACAGCCTATTGAGTCCGCGGCAGTTTGGTTTTAGGCTAGGTAAATCCACGGAGGATGCTGTACTTGAGCTAACATCTAAGGTGCGTACATATCTAGATAATGATGAGCGGTGCTTGGGTGTATTTTGGATTTACAAAAGGCATTTGACACCGTGTCAATTCCCATCCTTTTAAAACGTATTGAACATCTGGGCGTAAGAGGAGTCCCTTTATCCTGGTTTCATTCTTATCTTGAGGGAGGTCTCAGAGGATCAGAATCAATGAGCACGTGAGTAATGATTCAGATTGCTATTTTGGTGTACCGCAAGGTAGCACTTTAGGGCCGACATTATTTTTGTTTTATGTTAATCAAATCTGTAATCTTAACATAGCAAGTGCTGATATCATCATGTTTGCGGATGACACTGTCCTTCTCTTCCATGGACCAGATTGGAATCAAACCCGTTTACTTGCTGAAGCCGCAATGAGTAGGGTTGTAGCCTGGCTAGAGGACAATCTTCTGAACCTTAACACCACAAAAACAAATTACATTTGCTTCGGTATTTCGGATCGTACTTCTCCTAAGAACTTCAAGCTTCAGTTGCATATGCATATGCCCTGTAATAGAAATCCTTGCATTACAGCTCTTTGCTCCTGTGGTTTTCTAACGCGTGTTCATAATATGAAATATTTAGGTGTCATAGTCGACGAGAATCTTAGCTGGGGCCCCTAGATAACCGCGGTTGCTAAGAGAACCAGAAAATTAATATACGTTTTTAAAAATTTGCGAGGTGTGGCTCCACTCTGTTTAACCTACAAGTCGCTGGCTGAAAGTATACTATTATATTGTATCTGTGCTTGGGGCACGGCACCGAAGGCTTCTCTTATTGAAATTGAGCGTGCTCAAGTTCTGAAGGTTCTGAAGGTTTTGATGGGTCTACCCTTCCGCTGACCCAACTAAAGATCTGTTTAAGATCAGTGACGTGCTTTCAGTTAGAACATTATTTATTTACCAGTCTCTGCGAAGATATAACCGTTACACTGTTCCCTTTTTACTCTGCCTAACCGGATTCGCAATGAAAAGCCATGATTACTATGCACCTATGCTTTATAATAAACTTAACCGTAATGTTAAAGAAATTTCTAAGTTAAGTTATAATGTAGTATATATATAACATATTCACACACACTTGCCTCTACCCGAATATATAAGGCACTACAAGCCACAATAAACAGACATTATTACTCTGAATTACAGTCTATTATTTAATATCCGTTGCGCCGAACCTTCCATCATTGCATGGCGACCCTGCCAGTGCTGCTTTTGGGCAATACTGCGAAGATGGTTTAGAAAAAATATAAATGTTTCTAAAAGTGCAAAAAACGTTTAAAGTGCGTAAAAGTAATGTGAACTTACGACGTGAAAGACATTGGGTGCGAAGTTAAAAAAAAAGACAATAATATGACTTTAGTGTGCTATTTGAACTTATTCAGTTGAAATAATGAAGTATGAAAAATTTTGTGATTTGTGGAAGTGGACTATCAGAGTGCTGCCATCGTGGAGATGATGATGTGATGTTTGATAAGAGCTGGACGCCGGAGACGATGGAATCGGATGAAGATGCAGCCGCGAGTTGTGCCAAACCATAAAAGAAATTCATTTTAATTCATCTTAAAAATTAAGCGTTTCGTGGTCCAAAATCTATGTGTTTTTTTTTTCTTTAGATTTTTTTATTTAATCACGTAAAACTTTTAATAAAATAAAATATAAGTACTTAGTTTGTTTTAGATTTTAAAAAAATAGAGAGTTTAAAATAATAAATAATAATAAAATAAGAACAGTTGTTGGCGACAAGAATTGAAATCGACTTAATAAGTATTTTAAATTAATAAATGGTAAGAAAAGTTAAGGAATAAAAATAAGTAATCTTGAATAACGTTTCAGATTTTTCAAAGTTTTCTTAAAAGTATTTTGTTTTGATTGGTAGGTATTTAATGTTTCGTGATCTTAAAATATTCATAAGAAGGATGTTTCTTAAATTTCGTCTATATTACATTTTCTAAAAATTTTGTGTCAAATTGGTATTATTGATATACCTATATGCTATTGATATTTTATACAATAAGATTTTACTAGATATTATAGTTATATTGATATAATTTGATTGCGATACATAATGGTTTAGCCAAAAATACTTTCAAAAGTTAAAAAATCATTATTAGGTAGAAATTACTCATTCTTCATTAAGTATAGAATCAAAATTCCAAGAGGTTTCATTCTGAGGTTGCTTTAGGTTTCATCTTGTCAGCGAAAACGCGTTGGCACAAACAACCTCATATATGGAGTTCATGTGGCAAGATTGTTATTGGAAGTATCAAATTAAATTAAAAGAAATGAAGTCATGTTGCCACTCTGAATTCGTTCAGGTATTCGTATTCATATTTTTATTGTGGTTGTAACTTTAATATCATGGATATACAACTTGCTAAGCTAACCATTGTTTATATTTAGATGTAAGGAAGGTTTTGAATTCTCGAAAGTATATGTTTATGAAGTAAAATGTTAAATAATAATGTTATTCACCGGATAATGACTTGTAACAGGAAATGACAAATTACCTATAGGTAAAAGGGCTGTACTGTCGGTTTAGAATAGCACTACCCCCTCTCATCCCGTGGGTGTCGTAAAAGGCGACTAAGGGTTTCAGCCGTCAGGAGACGGGCAGCAGCGTCTCCTACAAACTTGGCCATACTGCGATCGCCAACCCGACTGCCAAGCGTGGCGATTATGACAAACCCTGCAGTTGGTGTTATGTGGCTGAGACGACGACGACGAAAAGGGTTGTAAAGTAAAATGTGGAGCTTTATTATGTTTAAAGAAGGATTTTTGGATAGTTTGTTTTGTTGAAAATATGTGAATACAGTTGGACAAAGAAAAGCATAGGTTGGCAATTTTAAAATAAGATTGTAATAATCAATTAATCAGAATATTTGTGTTTGGGACTGATCCTTCAATTAAAATTCTGATCAACTAGTTTATTGTTTTGTTAGGAAAGTTGCAATGTTTTTTAGGCATGGATAGCAATGTAGGATAAGTGACGTAAATGTTTTATACGAGAATTTTATGAATTGTAAATGATTATAAAGTGGTACAAAATAGGGTACAAATAATACCACAATTAACAATACAAAATTCGATCATAATAGAAACGAGCTTTCTCTGTGAGAATAGTTGAGAGGCGGCTGATGACGAAGGTGCGCGAGCTACGCAGCGTCACAGTAAGAACTTAAAATGATGTCTCTATAGTTAAATAAAGAAAGTATGTAAAGGAGAAAATAATTAAGTGAAAATATGTGCACAATTCATAATAAATGTACCACAGATAAGTGAAAAAAAAGAAAAAAGGTATACCTATTATTGTAGTGTGTGTACACACATAGTAACACACATGCATGATGACCCTTAGTATATAAGGCCATGTAACTGCATTTTATTAGCTCATTATAACTATTAACTAGAAGAATAGTTTCATTCTTTCTTTGTGGGGGAAAGGTCTATACTTTTGCCGACGACACTGCTCTCTTCTTTTGTGGATCAACCTGGAATGAAGCATTTCTAAACGCTCAAAACGGTCTTGATGAGGTTATGGTTTGGCTGAAACGAAATATGCTGACTCTAAATGTAACTAAAACTAAATATATCACGTTTGCATTAAGAACTTCCCACCTCCCATCAAACAATTTCCATCTAACTGCCCACGACTGCATCAAAGATCTTGCGTCGTGTTCATGTGCTACTCTAGAGAGGACCAGTAGCGTCAAACATCTGGGTGTCATCATTGACCAAACGCTCACCTTCAGGCTTCATATATATTCCCTCGTACCCAGATTACGTAAGCTTATATATATTTTTAAAACCCTTAAATACGTAGGGGACCACAAACTCACCAAGACAGTATATTATGCGCTATGTCAGTCTTTATTGGAATACTGTATTGCGGTGTGGGGTGGTGTTGCAAAAACGGATCTCCTCGAAGTTGAAAGAGCACAACGTGCTATTCTTAAGGTAGCCGCTGGTCTTCCCTTCCGACACCCTACAGTGGACCTCTACAGAGAGTGGCAGGTACTTACAGTAAGACAAACCTACATACTTAACACCGTACTTAAAAAACACTCTCAGCTAATATATGATCCTGATTTACAAAAAGACAAACTTAGAAAGGGCACAATCTGTCAAATACCGCCTCTTAGGACAGCTACCTCTCATAATTTTTATATACCTTTATAACAAAATAAATAGGATTCTTGATATCTTTTCGCTCCCCAGGGCCAGTTGTAAGGTAAAGGTTACTAACTACCTAAATAAACAAGATTATCAAACAACTGAGAAATTCCTAATTCCTCTAAAATAAAATTATAAATAAATACCTCTATACATAAAAAAAAAAAAAACAAAATTATAAACAAATATATATAACTCACACTAGCTTTTCCTCTCGGGTTATCTTGGCTTTATAATTTAATTGGCACATACATAATCACACACACACACACACACACACAAACACCTACACCAATAAGAACACACTACACAGACAAGTACTTAACTGCAAAATTCTGCATTATAATAATGTTTTAGCTGTTAAGTTTTTATCTCTTTTTATTTTTAATTAATACTTACACATAGGCTTACAAACACAAAAAATTAGGAGCACAATGTATCCTTTTGCGGGGGTGGCCTGGTGACCTGTGTAACCGGTTTTCTAAACCTATTACAGGCACCAGCTTCTGACACTTCAGGTCATTATCGTACTCAAGTATTTTGTTACATTTTAGACATAAGTAACCTATTGTGTGATGATGGAATAAATGAATTTTATTATTATTATTATTTATCCGTTGCGCCGAACCTTCCACATCGCATGGCGACCCTGCCAGTGCTGCCCATCGGCAGCGCTGGTTTGAAAAAAAAAACAAATGTTGAAATCAGTGAAAATTATGAGAAATTGTGAAGAACAGTACTATTTACGTGTGAAAAGACTATAACATAAATAAAATAAAATTAAGTTAGTGTCAAAAAATTTTTTTATCAATATAATTATTATCATTATAATATTGACTGCAGCAGTGATTTAAAAGTTTAAGATAATGTGGATCAGCTACGAACTTATCGAAATTATTTAAAATGTGAGTCGAGAGACTAGTGTGGATAACTTTAGCGGAGTATTGCTGGATGCCGGGAGATGCTGGTGTCAGGCGTGGACGCAGCTGGGATATGTTCCAGCCCATGATGTCAGCTTTTCTTGGTGCACTACGAAATGGGAGACTTCGAATTTTCGATAGGACAAGTGAAATGTTTTATTTTTTGAATTGGTATTAGTTGATCCATAATATATTTTTAAGAGTTATTTTTTATTCTCTTATATACTTTTATTAGATTAGTTTTTGTTTAAACAAGTATTAAAATAATTTGTAATCGTTTACACTAACAATATTAATTTTTTTTTTTTTTTCCATTTTATTAACGGTTGTTGATGATCTAAAATTGGTTGAGATTAGGGATACATGAAGATTGTAAAAAGGTAGATAATACTTATGGTAAATTTTAAACAGAAAAATATTGGAAAAAATTAACTCGGCCACAAGTGAATTCTCAGACGGGAATCGAACCCTAATTAATTAATTTTTTTCCAATATTTTTCTGTTTAAAATTTACCATAAGTATAAAAATAGCATTGAAAACTGCAAAAAATACAAAATCATATAGTAGATAATACTTGAACTGACAGAATAATAAGTGTTTTGTTTATGACTAAAATTATTATTGTATTTAGTTAAAAATGATTCTTTACAATATAAAAACAAAATATTATTTTTAATTTTAAATATTTCAGTGTTTGTGAGTATGATAAATAGACATTACATTTTTTTTACAAAATAAAAAGTATGTGTTTTATATTTTTCTAACATGTCTATGTACTTGTTCATTAAATTACCAAGTTAACTAATTGCTTTATATTTTGTAAATTATAAATGTTTTTTCATTTTATTTCACATTTAGGTAACAGAAAATTAATCAATTCGATTAAATTAGGTCATGTAGAAACAGTTAGTGGAATCCGTAAGTTCGTTTACGATTTCATCGCGTCAGCGTAAACTTATGCGTTGACAAGGCGTTGACATAATGCTATGCTTATATGGGAGACATGAGGCAAGATTGTTTTATGTAGAATCAAATTAAATAATTGTAAGTGGGTCTCATTGTCACATAATAATATTATGATATAATTGATATACATTTGAATAATACGATTTGTACGTTGCTATTGGTATTAAATATTTATGTTATGTAAAAAAAATGTTATTGAATCAAAATCACTTATTATTAGAATTTATTTACCGGACATGACGAATTAAAAACAGGATGTGACTTGAAATATTTTGAAATGAGTTTGTCGTAGTTTAGAAATGTATTTTTTTATGAAGATGGTTTGTTAAGTTTTGTTGAAGTTTAAGGATTTGTAGGGCGTAATGATGAGAAAGTTGTTTTAATTAGTCAGATTCTCATACAATTTGGACTGATCGCCCAATATAACCGAGTTTCTGTATAATTAATGAGTATAGAATGTTGGATTGTATGTTTTTTTTGAGTTGGATTAGAATGAAGGAAAGACTTAATAAGATAAGAGATTGTATTATAGAAGTGATAATGTTGAAATGGTACTATGGAAGGGTACTGATCCTTCTTTCGATCATAGCAGAAACGAGCTTTCTCTGTGAGAATAGTTGGAGGTGGCTCATGACGAAGGAGCGCGAGATACGCAGCGTCAGAGTAATCCTTAAAATAAAGTCCCTTGTAATAAATATTAAAATGAAATGTATACATGTATGAATAGTGCGCACAAGAAAATAAATATAAGTAAGTACCATGAGATAAAAAAGTGGATTTATGAAATTAAATTAAATGTGAGTCGACTATAAATAAAATGAAAAATGATAAAATGTAAAGGTGAAATAATGTATCGAATAAATGACTGACCATGGTGATAATTTTGTGACAATTTGGTGGATGAGCTCTCCACTAAAACCTAAATATTGATGTAATATGTTTCAAGGACTTGACTTTAGTAATAAACTTATTAGAAATGTTTAAATTTGAAAATTTCATTTGTATTAGTTATATACTAAGAGATAATAAAAAACACTATTTCAAATATTGTTTATATTATCGTTAACAACTAGTCAATGAATTTACATTATAATAATATAGGTCTTAATAAGTTTATTTGTGTAGATAATATTTTCAAATGTTAAATAAGATAGGATTTTGAAATGGTTGACTTTGTTTAGATTTGTATGTGCATATTTTTTAAGTTTTTAATTTAAGAAATTATTTTGATGTATATTGGAAGAGGAAATTAACTTTCTTATTGAAATTAAATTGGTAATTTTCCGTTTTGGCAATTATAAAATGGTCCAGTAGGCTTATTATAGTTTAAAAAAAACATGTTAATATAAGTTTTTTTTATATATTTACTGTGGAGGTGTAGTGTGTGTACACACATGTATGACCCTTAGTATATAAGGCCATGTAACTCCATTTTATTAACTCATTATAACTCTTAACTACAAGGATAGTTTCATTTATCCGTTGCGCCGAACCTTCCACATCGCGTTATGAGGAAATTATTAATATAATGTATTATAAACACATAATAAAAGAAAATGTAAACAAAGATAAGTTTACGTAAAGTTAAATGAAAATAAAATGTGGAAGGGCCCTCCACAAGTCATGGATTATGAAAATGTAGTACTACTGACTAACTCGGACTTGACAACTTTATTTTTTTGTTTAATGTCACTCTAATTAGTACTATTAATTATGATAATATTTAGTTATAAGTTTACTTGTTCAAATCTTTCAAAAATGCAAAATTGTTCTGTCGTCAACAGCTGAAGAAGTTTTACGAAAATCAATTACAGGAGTATATTTAGTCCTATAACATAAAAAAAATGTATTAATTATATATATTTTTTGTATTTACGGGGGAGGTGTAGTGTGTATATAACATATTCACACACATTTGCCTCTACCCGAATATAAAAGGCACTACAGGCCACAATAAACAGACATTATTACTCTGAATTACAGTCTATTATTTAATATCCGTTGCGCCGAACCTTCCATCATTGCAATAACATGTTTAAAAATATAAATTTAAGTAATCTTAAGGAACTTGCTTATGAAACGACAGAAAATCTCTTTGTAAGGTTACAGTAGCAAGTATTTGTTTGTTAGCATTTTAATTCAATATTACTGTAGGTACTATTATAACTTTACTTAAGACCACACTTTCAAAATCACTTAAATTAATTTGTTAATCTACCTGGGGTACCCACCGTGGCCTGTAGCATAGTTTTTACTACCAAGGGTCACGGTGTCAAATTTTATTTGATGTATGTGTTTAGTACTCAATAAATAATTATCTTATCTTATCTTAATTAGATTCTTAAAAAATCGCCGTAGAAACTAAAATGCGACTGACACGCTCCGGTCGTGTTAAGCACGACCGGTGTGCAGAAAAGATGAAAATAAACACAATACGTTGGTTAAGGCGGTACCCCCACCGAAATTGGCGCCGCGTTGAATTTTATTTAATATCGTAATTCTAATTCACAATTTTAATAAAACTAAACGTGGAATTTTTAGAGCCCATTGTCTTGTATTTTTAGAAGGTATCGCTTTTTTAGAGTTAACCTTAAAACATAGACATATTATGCTGTCGCAGACTTTTTTTTTGAACTTTTGATGGGGAACAATTTCGTCATGCATGATTTTTACGTAACTTTAACCTTTTACACACCGTCCTTGTGGACGGAAGCTCCCAAAAGTTTTTTCCCTGTTTTTGCAACGTTTTACATTAATGCTCTGCAAAACCCATTCAAGATTCAGAAACAGCTACAGAAGTCGAAAGCGAAGTCGTCCCTTCAATGATGGGGATTTTGTAAAAGAATGTATAGAAATTGCCGCTAAGAAAATGTGTCCAGAAGCAGCAAAAAAGTTTGAGAAAATTTAACTGAATCGTATGACTATCCAAAGACGAATTATGTCTTTATCAGGTAATATTGCGGAACAATTAACTAAAAAAAACTAAGATCATTGATTTTTTTTCATTAGCACTCGACGAATCCACTGATACTAGTTCCACAGCTCAACTTCTCATATTCATACGAGGTGTTACTCAAGATTTTGAAGTCTTAGAAGAGTAATTAGGAATGTGTTCATTGAAAGGTCAAACCAAAGGAGTTGGTATACTCAATGTACTTTTGGATGAGTGTTCAAAAACTGATTTGGACTTATCAAAATTATCGGGAGTTGGTCTTATCAAAATTATCGGGAGTTGCGTCCTTCGATGATTGGTGTCAATTCCGGGCTAGTTACTTTGCTAAAAAAGTATCTGCAAGAAAAAAACATAAACGCTGAAGATCTCATGCAGTTTCACTGCATTACACACCAAGAAGCCCTCTGTTCTAAAAAAAAATAATTTCGAAATGTCATGTAAGTGGTAGTTTCGACTGTAAATTTCATAAAATCCCGAGGACTCAATCACAGGCAATTCAAACAATTCCTTGATGACATCGAAAGCGAATATAGAGATTTACTGTTTTATACAGAAGTAAGGTAGCTAAGTCGTGGATTGACACTGGAACGATTTCTAAATTTAATAGAAGAAATTGGAATATTTCTGGCGGAAAAGCAAAAGGATGTCCCGGAACTTAAAAATCCTGATTGGTTGTGTGATTTGGCTTTTTTAGTTGACATTACAAATCATTTGAATGTCTTGAACTCTGGGATATCAGTTGATTTTTGCCTTGAAGCCGTGTCTTCAAGGCAAAAATCAACTGATATCCCAGCTCTACGCTCATCCTTTCAATGCAAGCTGACACTTTTCAGATCGCAACTGAATTCTGGAAATTACAATCATTATCCGAATTATAAGAAAATGGCTGAAAAATTCAACAAAACTGCGATTAATTTCAGTTATGTAGAAAAGCTAGATATTTTCATTCAATCTTTTCAAGACAGATTTTTGGACTTTAAAAAAGTGAAACCTCTTTTGGACATATTCAGCAATCCTTTCATGATTTCAGTTGAAAATGCGCCAGAGTCAATGCAGTTAGAAATTATCGACATTCAAAACGACCAAGATTTGCGCAACAAATTCAACGAAGGAGACTTGCTGAACTTTTACCACTGCATTATAAAAATGTGTACAAAGAGTAGCGTATAAACGCTCTAAAATGTGCCAGCTTATTTTTTTCAATACTAAATAATAATATAACAAAAAATCGAACCCGCCTTGCAAATGAATGTTTGGAAGCAGTTTTACGTGTTGCTACAAGTAAATTTGAGCCAAATATAAAAAAGATTGTAAGCACTATGCAGTGCCACGCTTCAAATTAATAAATTCTTTTTCAATTTTAATACATTATTATCAACTCTGTATTGTCTTTAATTACCTATACTTCTGGCGGCCCGCCATCAGTTCATGATTTGCCCGAGTGGCCCCTTGTCTTAATAAGTCTGTGCATCCCTGCTGTAAAGTTTCATCTTAATCAGTTCAGTAGTTTTTGCGTGAAAGAGTAACAAACATTCATCTATCCAAATATCCTCACAAACTTTCGAACTTATAATATTATGTAGCAGGATAGGATAAGTGCAAAGTTACTAGTTAGATCTACAGTGCCTAACACGTTCGAAAACCAATGCACGCCCCTGCCCCTCAGGTGCAGGTTAGCCTGATCCTTCTACAAGGTCGAGGCCTTGTTGAATTTTTAAAGAAATACATTAAAAAAATATTAGCAGTACATAAAGCTAACGACGCGAAAAAACATTATTTAAGTAAAACTGTTTAAAATTTTACGCCTAAATCAAACATGAAATGGTTTGAATAGATAATACGAAGATCACCCCTAACTAAAACTTCTTAAAAAATATTGGACATCAAATGGCCCCGTCTGAGAATTCACTTGTGGCCGAGTTGATGTTTTCCAATATTTTTCTATTTAAAATTTATCATAAGTAGGTATATGAAGTCATTTCTGCTTTTTCACACGAATTTTTGGTTGTTTTGCAGAAAAAAGCATTGCTCTCATTATATTATTCTATGACTTACGAATAGAATGTGTGCTATTTGAGGGTAATTGCTATATATTGAAAGTGTAGAATGGCTAATAAACAAGTACAATGAACCTTATTCTAAGCTCGAAGACTTTTATCCGCGTGGTACGCCCTTAAATACAAATAACTGAAAAATTATTAAGTTTTATTCAGACATAAAAAAAAAACAAAATTATATATCACAGTGTCAAATATAAATGTTTCATAAAATATAATCAAAAAGAAAAAGAACATTAAGCAAGGAGTTCAGCACAATATCAACCTACTACAAATATGTATGTTGAAACAATGTAGGCAGGTACTTAAACAGAACACTGTTTTTTCGGTACCTAACAGCAGCCCTTCGCAATTTGGCTTACACACTGACTTCATAATGCTAGTGTTCCGGTGCAATGGCATAGCTAACGATAATGACAAACCTTGACTGAATATCAAAAAGATTTAAATTTGATTTCATTTAACCGTGCGAAGGTGTAAAGGGTCAGTAGTTAATAATACAACAACGTTTTTAAAGTAATTTATTAAACAGCCATATCGTTGAAATCGCTGCATTCGTGACAAGCGATATAATATATTGTTGACTCTTACTGTGAATCAATGAGCACAGTTTTAATTATATTACATTTTTTTAATGCGCCGGATGCAGTGGCATCATCAGAGTGTATTTTAAGCTTACAGCGCATAATGTACACGGACTACTGGAAGGTTTGCTTAAAAATGGAAGCGCAACATTAACAAATTTTAATTAGTTTCGACCAGAGCTTAATTAAGATGATCGCTACGCTAGCACGCCGAGCGCGAGCGGGGCCGCTTTGTATTCCGGCCCTTCAATGGACCTACAACTTCAGATAAATAATGACGAGTAGCCTAATTAAAGTGTTTCGCAACGTTTAAACTTAACCTATCTATGGCTATGGCTAACAACGATCTAATAAGTAAGGAAAGGATCTTCGACAAAAAGTACAGGATAAGCATCAGATCCAAAGAAGACTGGAAATCAGAACAAGACTATGCTACACCGATGAATCAAGAAAAGAATCAACTAAGCTATCGGGAGCTGGAGTCTACATTGTTAACAATATAGACTTAAACCAGACACAAAAAGGGCCTGATGAGCCTGGAGACTGATCGCCCGTCCGGCTTCGCTGGCGTCCCCCTCCCAAATAAATAAATAATAAGTAAAACGTTTCAAGTTTGACACTGGTTTTTAGATCGGCTTGTGGTGACGCCCCATCACTTGCGGCCGAGTTAATTTTATCCAATATTTTTCTATTTAAAGTTAGTATAAAAACAACATTGAAAAATGCTAAAACACATAAATCGTAAAAAGAAAAGATTTTGAATGGCCACCATAATCGCCCGATTTGACGCCATTGCGTCGACTCCATCTCACTAGACATTTTCTTATTGAGTTGTTGGAAGTCTAAATTCTACGACAATACTCCGCCATCCGCTATAAAAGGTGATATTGCGGTAGATAGTTGCGCCGGACGACTAATAAGATACCAGCAAGTCAACGTGTCTTAGTTTTTAATTTTTTACTCAACAAATGCTAACACTTCAATTAGGTCACCGGTACATGAAAAAGAAGAATCCATCAATTTGCGGCTTAGAGTCAAGCACGAATCATATATAATGTGGAACTGTGGATCGACTTAACGTAGTCGTTCTATAAAATTGAACGTCAGTACAATCTATACGGATTCGTGCAGACCGCGGTCACAATATTTGCTTCGCTCGGCTCGCTGGCCCAGATGCACCTTTATATAACACAAATTGTCTTAAATTTCCCAATAGTCCGCAATCAGAAACCGTGCTTAAAAGCCAAATTAAAAAGAAAGCTATTACTTAACAGATTATTCATCAAAAACATTGACAAACCTCATTCGTGTCATGCACACAGCAACACGAGCTGACAACTATTATTTTCTCAATCTATTTTGAACTGACCACGAATTAAGACTTTTTGTGTAAACTGATGTTTTGGTTTACAAACTGGCTATGCCTACTTATATTTTACCAATACATATTTCGAAAGTTAACCAATTTTTGAATGACGTACATGTATAACACCCATAATTATATGTCATTATAACCCTTTTATATGATCCGTTTATGAATCATTTTACAGACGCCATTGTTTAATTATTATTTTCGACTTTAGTATCCCTGTATGGTCCATCAGGGGATTATTTTCTATCGACTGTATTAGTAAACATCCTAAATAACTAATAATTTTGTAATTAATCGAATTAATTCTATTCTAGAAATTGATATTGAAAATCTACACGGTGGGAAAAAAGATGACCATACATTTTTTTACATTATAAACAAATGGCATGTTTTAGAACGTTACCATGAGTGACGTTCACGTTAACAATCGTGAGTGGGCACCAATGTCTATCTTTATCTAGAGTACGTTTCATCGAAAAGTTAATGTGCCGCTATTTTGCTTCCCTTATTTTCCATAAAAGCGCGTCTTTTACTTATCACGTTTTGGCATGTGTATCTACACAGAATCCAAAAATTGAAAATTTGCAGAAAACGTGACAAAGAAGCTATTCGATGAAACGCACTTACTACGAATGAACAAAAATAATGCACATAGACAAATGTTTCAAATCAAATGGAACCATTGGTGTCGTATCAGTTTCCAGGTTTACATTACACAAAATACGTAAGGCGGCGGCAGTGGGATTTTTCATTTTGTTTTTTATTTATTTTCACATGCGCACGAAGTTAACGGCAATTCGATATTTATCAAACTATTGTTACTTCGTGTGCACTTATACCTAAAAAACTAGCAATTCAACACAGTTACAATTTTATTGATAATTTTAAAACATGACACGCTCATATTATTATTATTATTGCAAATAAACTTTCTTTTTTTAAATGAAAATGTGATGGCCTGGGTTTATCTATATACACTATTAATTTGTATCCACATAATATATTATAAATGTTTACTTATGTAATTAGTATGATGTACGCTTGGCGCAAAACAGCTTATTCATAGCTAACTAAATTGGACTAAAAATAAACAGGCAATGACTAGAAATAAAATGCAGCGACCATAATATGGTAATTATATAATTATATAAATTACCAATTTTAGGCCCTATTAAATTTCTTTTTAAATAGATAAATACAGCTACGAGTCATTTTAATTTAAAGGACACGGCTAAACTACTTTCCATAAATTGTCCTATCTTAATCAGTCTATTTATGTACAGTCAACGTCATATACATAAACTCGGTCAATGTGCTCATATATTCAGTAAAAACAAAGTCTCTAATTTCGATACAACTTAAGTATTCAAATTGATGACAACATCATAGAACGCTCAATAGAACACTATGGTTATACCGATATATTTAATCACTTTGGTTGTTCCTAATAATATGAGCACATGAGCTGTGTGGCTGTGTCTTTATATATGATGCTGACTGTACAATAGAGGAACTCGGTTGATCGGCCGACAAAGTAAAGATTTTTGAGAAACGTTCTTTCGAAAAGTAATAACCACTAAAGGAACTACTAAAGCATTTTGACCAGCTCGAATGGTTTTTTGCCTCCTGGAAGCAAGCAAGTAGCTTAATTAAGGGTAACAAGTTTTGTGTTTTGTTTTTATTTTTGTTGTTTTATTTGTGAAAACCTATAAAGATTTTTTGACAAAAAACGCTTCGAAATTTCACTAATTTCCGCTGGGATTTCAGACCGGTCTTCAGTCGGTTTTTTTGACTGGATAAAAATGATTTACATAATAAATATCATCTAGGACAACGTCGGTCGCGTTCTCGCGGCTCGGCTAGATAGTAACATCAGAACACCGTCTTAACAATCGTTCTCAAGAGCTTTAGAAAGCTTTTGTCGGTAATATGACATATTCTCCCCTCACGTTAAGTTTATTTATAACTCAAACTTATAATTAGCCATGTCCTTTAAATGACTGCAATAAAATATTCTGGATTTTTATAAAAGGGGCTTTTAAAACTACATGTTCAGAAATTGAATGCAAGAACACATAACTAAGTATATCATATTGATCTAAAACTATTCTAAACTCAAACATAAATAATATAGGACAATTTTATCCCATTGTGTAAATTCAGACTTTTAAATAGTGTCTTTTCTTTGGGACTAGACTAATTTTAATACGTTATTTATTTGTTAAATAATATAATTATTATGAAAAGATTCAAGTATTATTGATAATATTTTACATGTAAGAGTAGAAATGATTTACGGAACATGAAATAGTGTACATATTGTAGAGTTTTTAAATTAGTCGGCGTAATACTCGGAGCAAGTTATAAGTGGTCAGATAATACATTTATGAAAGGATTGTTTATATTTACATTCAAATGTACACTATCAGGTCACATTGGTAATATGTAGATTATTACACTAACGTTAAGCAGCAATAATTTGAAGACGACGCTAGCTAAATCGACTATTAAATAAATACCATGATTAAATAGCCGTTTTTTCTATCACAATAATATGTGTAATTTATATATGAACATTTCCTGAATCACGGTGGGATTATTGTTTAGCACAGGCCTACATGCTACTGCCAATAATTATAATGACTGGTGCTAAAATTTTTCATTCAGAAAATATGACAGCCTCTAATTGCTGGTTTTACCACCGACAGATAAGCTCTGGAAAACTTATCTGGCACACAATATGTCAGCTGTCAGCTGTAATATGAAAAATATGTCAAATCATCTGCCAGTTAAGCTTTCTATAACATCACTGTCGGTGGTGAAACTGGCCCTAAGTTTTGTTTATGAATATTACCACTTAAATATTTTTTTTATGAACGATATATGATACCCGGCTTCATAAAACTAAGGACTTATGTAAATTAATTATTATGCCAAATCAGTGCAAAGTAATTCAGCACGAACACAGTATTTGCGCTTAACGAACTATTTTTATACTTAATGAATTTTGTAACATACCTACGTACATTATAAATAAATCAGAAATTTTAATTACCATTAACTACTCAAAAGATTGATCAATGCAATATACATATATTACACATACTTTACTCAAAAACAATACATTTTAATAAGTATATACTAACAAATTTCAATTATGAATATAACAATCAAACATCTATCGTAAAAAAAATATTTTATTAATATATTTAATTAAATTGCTTTACCATCTTTGAAATAGTAAATTGTTTGCATATCAGACGACACGGTCTCTAATAAATCCACCTCTAGACCATGCTATGCTTTGAACAAGTATTAATTATTATAATGAACATCCGCAAAATTTTACTGTATAATTGATTTTTTCTTCTTCGTCTCTTTTATGAAGTGGCGGTGCCCTATTGGATTTCGCCAATGTCCAAGCTGTACCGGAAGTGTTTATCAAAAGTGATAAAGCAATTTAATGTTCGATTATATCATTGACAGTAAATAACAATCAGCGACTTTAGAATTTATTATTATTGCCTTATGTAGTATTTGTTGGACATGGATATAAAGGCGGTGAAACGCTAATAAAACGCTAGTTTTTTGCCGTACACTGATAACGTGTAATATAAATTGCTTTAAACATCATAAAGAGTTACTCTATAAAGCATAATTTTAAAACGCATAACATTATATTATGACCAATATTTGTAAGACATAAGCATGGAAAAACATAATTGCAATAAATATGAGATATAATATTTTGCCATCGACACCGCGTCAGTTTTAAAACATTTTGAACATAGTTACGATGAAAAACAAAAATATGGATTTTATCTAGTGTCAAACCGAAGGTAGATTTCCGGTCGAAGCCAAATCAATCAGCTATCGCCGCAGCCCTCGCCCGAAACCTAAGGCTTATAAAGGGCAAAGCCTGATTCTTTTGAACCAGTAGCGCCTTTCCTTGATTTGCAATAAACGTGAGACATACTATTTTGCCATCGCCACCGCGTCAGTTTTAAAACATTTTGAACATAGTTACGCTCTACAGCTTTTAACCCTCTACGAAGCTCTAGCGATCTTGCATGGATTATTGCAGGAGGGATGTTTTTTATTTCATAAGACGTTAGTCATTTTCAGAGTTAAAATAAACTAATTCACCCACTGGCACAGGGTGCCGCGCGCGGCGACGGCGAAACAGGAGTTGTATTTTTGAAACAATCGAATTACTCATCGCATACGTAATCGAAAGCTTCGCATGCGAATGCGGTAATATTGAAAAGCATTTATTCGATTGTTTCATTAATAAGCGGCGGAATCCGCTAGCGGACCGTGCTGCCGCAGTGCGGTTTTAGTGGGTTGGACAACGCGGTTTTCAATATATATTGATGACATTTGCATACAATATTAAAACCGCGCCTCCGCCTTAGTTAGGGTTCCTGGATGAAATATACTAGATACTTTGGTGAAAAGCGAGTTCAACACCAAGTTTGAAGGTATTTCATTGATTGTTCTTTGGGGAGTATGTTTAGGAGCTAGATAAGCTCAGACTCATGCTAGATCGTGGTCAAGGCCAAACTCATTAAGAAATTGAAGTGGTAAATCCTAATAATTTTAAAACTTACATATTGAAGGTTAATATTGGCTGTGTAAAGCGAGATTTAGGCTAGCAAAGAGAAAGTAGAGAGTGCAGTTGCTGGTCCGATTGCATTACATTATTTTGGTGTTTATATAACTTGCAGCATGGTCCGCAAGTCGAACACTTGCATAGTAACTTATGTATGCAAGCTAACGCTTGCCATATTTTTGTTTTTTTTTTTATGAACGATACGAATAGACTCTTAACCTTCATCATACCTGATGTTAAGTATTGATAAGGCTGAAGATGGAAGCGAGCCTCTCACGGAATCCTCAATCACAGAGGAACTGGCTATCATATCTCTAAATACCGGAACACAACAATGCTGAAAACATTGTTGTTATGGCGTCAGACTTAGATAAGATGGTGGAGCTAGCCAGACGGATTTAGAACAAGTCCTACCACCAACCAAACTAAAACAAAAAAATATACAATATTTACCCACGCTGGGAATCGAACCCGGGACTTCTGGGTCTGATACCGGTGGTTGTACCAATAGACCACAGAGGCGGTTTGTAGGATATAGGGGCTATGCAGCTCCAGTCGGAACTGTAGTCACTGCGACCTAAAAGATCTATTGTTACTCGCCTCCTAGTTATAGTATCTCTTTCAGCCTGGCGGCTTCCAGGAAGTCTAAAATCTTCCTAGCTTGCCACACCTATTTACACGTAATAACAGCTTGCAGAAATCAACTTCTGCAAGTTTTATAAATACTAATTAGTACAATTACAGATTTGCAAACTCAATCAAACAAATAGCTAAATTTGCTACACGCAATAAAGTGCAATTCACGCCGCACTGCGCCAAAAATCTAGAATTTTATTCACCTACAATTTACGTCTTTTTCTATAGCGTAGCTCGTATGTCTTCTGACGCCGCTAGGGTTGCCTTTATATATGATTTCTTTATTACTTTAATATTTGAAGCGCTCATGGCGGCGCTTGACAAACTGCTCGTATTCGATCACGTTTGTTAAATAACGTTCGGTCCGGTCAGGTGTCGGATGGGTGACCGTAAAGGGGTAATATAAATTGAGCGTTTCCGTTCTTCAGAGGGCACGTACGTTGAACCGTCGGTCCCGGTTGTTGTCATCTGATAACAGTCGTTAAGCCAAGTCATAGGCCTTATAGAGGGCTTGATAAACTCTTACAACAGAGGTGGCCGGCCACTAATCCTCATACGATAAGAGAGAGAAAAGAGAGATTTATTATTAATTTATTTATAGGCAGATTTTGTGTAGGTATGTGCAAAGTGAATAAATATACATAGGTAGGTATAATAAGTGATTAATAATTAATACCTAGTCAAAGTCAAAGACATTGGTATACATACCTAAATTACCTAGTTACTTCTTTAACCTAAGAAGATGTAATAACGGTATATGTTTGTTTATGAGACTAAATATTATTCAATAGTTATGTGTTTATGTATGTAGGTTTCGTATCAAATCGGAATGACATAATATTACGACGCGAACAAGATAAGTAAAAAAGTTAAATTTGAATCGAGATGTGTGTTTAAACAATGAATACTGTTCAATATTTACTTGCATTTTTTATGTTTCTCCATTTTAAAATCGGTAAAGTAGGTGACGAACAAAACTCGCACGTGCGTCATTGTTCGCTCGCGAGTCCCTGCTAGATTAGAAACGCCGGTGTTGCCGCCGCGCTTAGGTATGTGTTCGAACCTACACGGGGAGTGAAACAGGCCTGCTATAGGTGATTTTCACCAACTGCCACTAAAAACTTTAAAAACATTCTTCTGTCCTATTTTAGCACTAATTGTGTTAAGTGGCAGTTGGTGAACGTCACCCTAGACGTTGTATCAAAATTGATAAAAATAGGTATACACTTTACAGCTAGGAAGTATACTTGCATGAAGTTTTTTTTACCGAAGGTGGCCAAAGCCGAACTTACAGTCGGACACTATAGTCTATGAAATCTAAGAAGTACCGTTTGACGTTTAATTTTTTTAAGCCGACATAACTTTGTACAGGCGTAACTCACACTATTTTAATCAAAATAATCACGAAACTATGAAATTATGAAGCATTTTCATTTGATCGCATGATTTACAATTCTTAATAACTAAATTCAAATTCAAATCAATCAAATAAAGCCAAATAAACAATATACACTACAGACTTTATTTTTTCTGTACTGTTTTACAAAGACATATCGGTTACATTCTTTCCCACAGTGTTGCGACACTGCGAATTCATTTGTGTGCGAATAATCAGTAAAAATATACGAATAATCGAACTTATTGATAACACCGTTGTTATTCCAGCCCTATTTTTATATTGCGTATTGTTTATGTTATTCGTATATTCGGCTTTGACCCTATCCTTATTTTTCAATATGTCAAAGCTGTCAAATGGTACTTCTTAGTACCGACTATAATTTTAACAAATATGATTTTAACTAAGCCTTTCAATGACTGTGTTATGCGTGATAAAATATATGCTTTTTGGTTAGTTTGTCTTAATATGACGTGTTGTGAATTGAAATGATGACAATCGACAATTCCATTCAAATTGTCAACTTTCAAAGGCATATCACGCACATACTCGTAAATATGTAACGAAAATAAATGGGAATTATTCTACATGAATCTGTCATTACACTGTACGTACTGTACTGTACTGTTTTAAGTGTTGTATTGTCTTTTATATTTTTAACAGTACGTATGTACACACATAAATATAAAATAGATATAATTACGACAAAATCTCAGGTTTAAATTGTGTGGCGAAATTGTTTGGTAATGTCGGTAGTTTTGACAGATTATTATTGACAGCTAGGCAAATAAAATTAAAGTATTGTTAAATCGACCTATAGATTCCGTATTATTACGAACTAATGATTATTTAGGATGTATTAGTGTTGTTGTTGTGTTGTTGTTTTCAGCCATGGCACCTGCATCAACTCCTTTATTATAGTTATCGTGCGTGTGCTCGTATTATTATAGATGTATTAGTATACTGGTGTTAAAACGATACCTTTTCTATTAGTACAGATATCGGGGTCTAATATCTACATCCAATCGATTACGAATTCGAAAGAACACAGGTAGGAAGTAAAGTAGATACCTATATCGAAATAGGTCTAGAGAGAGTAATAAGCAATTCAACAGTCTGATATTAAATGAGTTTTTGAATTAGAAAATACGAGTAGAATTTATCTGAAAATCCTTCAATAGAGAATAAACATTTTAGTAATAGGATTGTAAAAGTATTTCATAAGACTTTAAAAATTACTTGACTCGACCACTCAACATTCAACGACAGTCATTCGACTTTTGACAATTATGAACGGACAATGCATACTATGATAGTGTATAGATTTGTTATTGGGTAACCCAGCCCAATGACGTATCTGCTACCGAGGTACCTACCACGAAAACCAAATATTTTGTATTTTAATGCTTAAAAAATTATAATTAACTAAAGATAGTCCTTCTAAAGATCAAGATAATAAACTATCTAATTATATGGCCAAGCAGTGGTCATTATTGTTCAAGTGATATAAAATGTTGTACTCAATGTATTATCTTTATCAATCTTAGGAATTATACGCAAAATATTGTTTAAAGTAATGTAATACATCAAAGTATAATTTACTCGCACCGCTCAGAACACAACGACAAATAAAATATTGTATATCAGAGGCACTGGCTGTAGACAACATTCTTCGAGGTAATATGTATTCCAATACATTGCAATTAATATATTTATCCACGTTACGTGACCAATAAATGTATTAACTCTATGAGGCACACTAACTTATGCATAAAAAATTTTATTTACTAAGAAATCATTACATATAAATGAACACATTTTAATTCAAGGTGAAGGTTCAAAGAAACTGTAAAATCTGACATATGTGTAAATTTAAATGTACCTATAAGAAAAAAATCAAGTTAAAAATGTTTAGTTGTGACCAGAACCTGAGAAAAATTACAATGCATTCGCCCGAGTTGCGAAAGTCGCTGGTTTTTTTTTAATAAACATACTGCTGTGGAGCGTAGGTAGCATAACATGCTGCTAAAACAGTGCTGCTACTGTATACAGTATACACTTACACTTAAGTGTACAGTTGGTGAATTCGCACATGCATAACACAGTTACCGTTTAAAATTCATCGTGAAAACCATCATGAACATCCTATTACTACTTTTAACAGTAGACGTAAATAACTCAATAGAGCTCATTTCTTGTGCTCACAATATACGGTGTACTTGTACTATAGAATAAACCATGCATAAAATTAACTAAGTAAAATTTGTCTAGCACTAATTTACAGAGTTTTATCAAGCCAAGCCTCGTTAAATTTTTTTTGCTAATGGTAATCAGATATCCGTTGGGAATTATTTTGAAGGATTCTGCGATAAGGTAAATTATTGTAAATATGACAGATAGCTTGGAACATGTTGTTATTTACTTTATATTCGTTGACCGTTACCTTACAACAGTCGGGGTACATAAAGAACTTCATCTACTGTACCCAAGAAGCGGGTACCCACAAAGGTTCCGATTGCACTCTCCATGACGATTTCAAAAGCTGTGTTAAAGCTCCTGCTAGGTCCTCATTTACAATCTCTTCATCGAACATATATCCGTAAAGGAAGTTTATACGATTTGACGATCGTATGATGTCTGTAAACTCGTCCTCCTGAAAAAATATACATTATAACATGTTACTTATGTATGTACTATATTTTCGCACAATAATAATATTAATTCTCGTAGTACATTCGCTACGCCACGATTCCAGGTACATTTATTAGCCACAATTCGCCAAGAATATAAAAATATATTAAAATTAAATTAAAGTACAAATCAATATGCACAGCATCGAAATAAATAAACTGGATCGCGCTACTCAGATTGCAAAGCCGGCGCTGAGCTAAGGACATACGTTCGCATTTTGCTAAATAAGCGCAAGCTACTCTGGTAGTCACCTTATAAATAAAAAAAGTAAAAAAAGAAAACCTGCAAGGTACTCTGTGTAAAACAAGAGCCCTTCGAAATAACCATGCCAATACCAGTGTTTATTAATCATTTAAAATGAATTCCTTATATCATACCAATTTTTACTCAATAGATGTCAAATAATAAGTCGAAAGCCAATAAAGAGCGTCTAGCTGTCCTAGAGCGCAGCTTTGTTTCGATTGATATGACACCAGAATTTAGACCAAGTCCATTAATCAAGCAGTAAAGATTACCCATTTTAGATTCTAAAAAAATATCATAAAATGCAATTTCATAACATTTTATGTCAGAATAGAATAAAGTGTTTAACCCTGGACTACATAATATTCATTTAATCGTATGATTTGTAGTAATTTTTATGATTGTTTACTGATTAAATTTGATTATAATAACATTATAATATGATCCCAGCGTCTTAGAAATCTGAACGAGATTGCGTGTATTCGTGCCTTTTAGAAATGATAATGGAAGTTGACTTGGGCAAAGAATACGATGTTACGTTACCTCTGTCAAAGGTCCACGTAAATAAAATAAGATTACAATAAAATAACAGTGTCAAAACATAAACGCATAAGCCCTTTGCGACGAATTTGATTTAATGTCTGACAACTAGACCAAAGGAACAACAACTCTCAACAGATAAAAAAAATTGGAACAGAAAAGCGTGTAGCTCACCATTTGACAGTTGACTCGTCAACTGTTGCTGATGTTGCGCCACATCCCAGACATTTTAAAACATTCCCAAAATGTGACAACTCCAGCAAGTTAGAAAAACATAATATTATTAAAATGAAACGTCCTATTTGCTTAAATCCACCACAGCTTACAAGTTTTACTCCAAACTAGCCGCTTTGTATTTGTTCCTCAACAAGATGCAATAAGATACCAAGTTATTCACTTTGAGGTATCGATGTCGGAAAACGATAAGGGCGAAACCTGGACAACGCAACTTTACACCAGAGCCAAAAAACACAGAAATAAAATGGGAAAAACTTAGGTGAGTCGTGTAAAACTAATATTTAGACCATTACTATAAAATAAAAATCTTTATTAAATGGTCTTAATGGATATTAATGTTTCTTATATAATTAAGGGACATTTATTTGAGGGACAAATATTAAGGGAATTTAATATTGCCCAAACACAAATTGCTTGAATAAAAATATATCCATTGTATCTCTAGAAGAAGGCTGAGTGGGCTATGATATTTCTACTTTTAAATAAAACAATGTCTTTGTTTAACTTTGGTAGACATGGCTAAAATAGCGACAAAAATAAAAATAGTAAGATGCTTAATTTATCCCCTCGAAAAGATTCTCTAAAAATGTGGTGCTGGAGCAGAATGTTATCAATATCGTAGACACAGTGGCATAACGACTTCTTCAAAAGCTCAATATAACAGAGAGAGAGTTAACGGTCGTAGTCTCTCGCAACTTGAAATTTTATGTTCACATTACACAAAAGGAAGGTGATGCCCTGTGAGAGACTTGATGAAAAGGATAAAGTCAACGGTAGGTACGCTCCAATAGGGTGCTTCCCTATGTGATGGACTGACCAAATAAAAATCTCCACCATCACTTTCCTGAACCAGTGCGGACGCAACGCTTCAACGCGGTAGAGCTAGGGCAAGGGCCACAAACCAACCACAGTGACCACGACAGTTCTGACAAGGGACAAGACGAGACGCCGTATTGGCAAACCCTTTCTTTATCGCTATTGGTGAAGAGAAAAATTACAGAAAAAAGTGTCTTTGCCATTATCGCACAAACTTTGCAGAAATTCCGCAGTAAAATAGGGATTTTTTTTAGGATGACGCGTTAACTTTGAACAAAATGCAGCAACTAATTATGCGTTAACGCACCAATCGCATTGAGGCCTTGAGGCTGTTACGGGGCACACTGTATATGGGGCATTCTAGATAAAGGACTACGCCACAAATGTATGGAGGATTGGCGCCTTTTCGAAAATCTCTGCACACCATTCAATCCTCATAAAGTTAATAAGACAGCACATTTCCGTATCGGCATAGGGTGAAAAATTGAGTTATTTTTAACCTTAATCTAGAAAATAATAGTGATGAATAGTGAATTTATCTCGGAATGAATGTTTGGTATGAGCTGTCTCAGTAAGTATTGTTCGTACATAAATACTCTATCTATTTAATAAGCTCTGAATGGTGTGCAGGCATTTTCGAAAAGGCGCCAAATCTAGGCATTGCCCTTTGTAGTCTAGGGTTCAACTTAAGTAAAGCAACGGACTTGTAAATTTTAGCCAGCATTTAACTATAATATGAAACAGACATTTATTTTATTATAAAAGATAATTAAGTAAAAAGGTATTAATATCAATTAAATAATTTATCTATCTCTATACTTATAATAAATAAAATATTTAAACGAAAACATACAAACAATTTAAGTACAAAATTATGAAAAAGGTTTTTTTTTTACCGTAAACGCTCTGGAACTTTCTTTATCAAAAGTGGATCGTGCGTTGGCCGTTGTTCGTGTTTCAATAAGTTTCTCTAACGGAGGCGGCTTTATAAAAATTATATATGGGCGTAAACGAGGTGTCCGAAGCATTTTTAACGCTTGCCAATGAGGGCTTATGACACAAACGCGTCCTAAAACAATAATTTTAGTCAACAATAGTATTTGAAACGAGTATGATTCCTTGGAGTTATTTTTTGTGTAGCAGCTGTACAGTTACTCAAATCCAACAAATCTTAAGGTTGACCAATTTTATATACTAACCTGAATTTATAATACTTTCGACGCTCTCAGCAGACGTACCATAAAGATTACCTTTATATTCTCCATGTTCTATAAATTTACCATTAGCTATGTCTTCCTCCATTTTCTCACGACTTACGAATATGTATTCTTTGCCATTTTGCTCGCTCGCCTTTAGTGGCCGTGATGTGACTGACGAAAAGTATAATTTGTTAATACTTTATATTTGATTAAAAAAAACAGTTCAGGCCCTCTAGCATGAACACCGTTATATCACGGGCACAGACCTATATCGAGATAGACGGTAAAAGTGTACCTACCTTGCGTGCAAAAAGTTTGATCCACGGTCAAAGTTTTACGATCTAAGTCAATCCGTTTAAGACCATTGCCATAAAAACACGCGTCACTCAGAAACGAAAATGGTTAATTGTGCAGTGCTTTCTTAAGAAAAAGTGTTGAAAAAGTGGGTTGGGTGCTGGATTTCTGTTACTTAAAGTCTCTTAAGCGTCTCAAGTGTTTCAATAGTATTGTTTATTAAGACAATTTTTGTTAGCAAACACAAAATAACACAAGAGGAAGGAACAAAAACAGACTCTAAATTATGTTATTTTAACAATAGAGTGTTAATTAAAGAAAGAATGAAAGAAAAACATTTATTTTGATACTGCACGACAAACATACTAATTAAAAACAGCAATGTACATAAAACAAAGACGTGCAGTGTCAAAACTGTGCTCAGCTCAGCGTACGCAGCAGACGGGTAGGCCTGCTGCACTGATATTCTGCCGAGCACAGTAGTGACATCAAGCACACGATAAACATAAAACAAACAAAGAAAGATAACAAATAAACAAAAGCACGCTTAACAACACTCAAAAACACTAATAAAAAAAACCCAACACCAAGCATATGAAACACAGACAAGCACTGGCGAAACCGAAAAGGGCATCGCCATTGACATAAATAAAAAAAAATTAAATAGTTAAATCTGTAACAGTCACACATGATGATATCTAACCCAACAACATCTAGCCCCATACTAAGAGCAGAGCAGAGAGAGAGAGCATTCAGAGCACAGAAAATATAATAGTACTAGACGATCAGAGTTAGTAGGTACTATTGGTTTGTACCCTGTGGAAATCGAACCCGCGATGAAATGATCAACAGTCCAGTACACGAAACACTACACTAAAGTAGTCGTCGAATAATTTAGCAAAGCTGTATAATTCATTGTTCAATTAGGTAAACCTACTAAGTAAAATCGGGAATGAAAGAGTTTTGACAGATTGCGAAATTTCCTTCGATGTAGAAATACAATAAAAAATACTTGCCCTTTAGTTTGTTAAAACAAAGCCAAAGCGGAAGAAGTCGCGGTTGGGAACTTTGGAATAAAATAAATTCAAACCCTCCGTGGAAGCAAATAACTGTGACATGTGACGAATCAGTTATCAGTTCTACTTTACTGTTCGAGACTTGCACCCGCGCGGCTGCCTAGAATGTACACGATTTGTCAAGGACTATTTCAGGTTTGGTTAGTGGAAGCTTTTTGGAATCTTCTGGATTATTCTCCGTGACAAATAACAACTGTTTGTGGACCCTGTCCACACCCTTTGTGGACATAGTGTACTTTACACACAACGAAAAACAATGAAAATCAGAAAATAACGACGGTTTTTTTTTTAAACAGACAGCAACTGTAGTAAGTGGTAGCGCAAGAGGACAAGCGGTTGTTTGAAGCAGCCAAAGGGTTAAACGAGCTCGTCAATAACATTAACACATCACTAAATCTCGCTCGTGACGTCATGTAGGTAAGAAAAATTCGACACGCTAGGTTGTCTTGTTTGAAGCTCTCTTTTCGTCTATCTCGATATAGGTCTGTGAAAACGCGATATGATGTGGCGCATAAGTTTACCCCGCTAATTTGTCAGCGAGTCAGTGACAAGTGATCAAACTTCGAGCCTTGGCAAAACATGTGTGTCCTCAAAAATGTTACACCTTTTTATACCATGTTTTAGGCAATCAAATGATTTATGATTTATGTGTCGATAAAACCCGCTCATGCTAGGGTATTGAATTACTAATACTGACAAGGCAAATAAGGGATGAATCACTTACAAGGTATTGGTGTGACATACTTTTCTGGATCTGTAGCTATTAGTCTTCGCCGTAACTCATTTCTACCAACTCCTGGAGCACCGACTAGCACAATAGGTCGGACGAGCCCAGGACGAGGGTACAGCCGGGCGACTTCCTCGTAGGTGGGTATCATTTCACGGTCGTAGTCATCGTTCTCCCTATAGTCGTACATTATTTTCTTCACTTTCGGCGTTGATTTGCATGGGAGTAATGCCGTCGCGGTGGGTGTAGGGGAGCAAGGCGTTTTCGGCGCGCAGTCAGAATTTGCGGTGGATGGGCTACAAAGCGCTGGCTTCCCTGAATATAAATAAATAGACATATTAGTACGATTTTTATTTTATTTTATCAGAGATATTTAATATAAGGTAATAATAACATAATAGCAATAATCGAACTAACCATCCATCGTTTGAGGATCGGTTTGTCGCTCATGGATTATACGTCCTTCTTGTAAAGCTCTGGATGGTATTAATCCAGCCCTCATTACTCTATCACCTTCACGTCGCGCTTGCCACCTTTAAGAGGAAAAGTAACTGAAAAGGGAACGCGTAAATTGAAATAAGCGGTATGCTAAACATCATATATTATTATAGTTACCAATAGGCATCATCTTGTGAAACGATATGAAGAACATCTCCCTTTTTAAAGTTCAATCCAGCTTCCTTGCACGGTATATAAGGGTCTTCTGAAGAATCGTAATTAAAAAGGGCCCTGACTCTTACTTTGCTTTCCCTGGAACCACCCTTGCCAAACGATGGTACCAATTTAAAAGTTATTGTACCCTCCGAGCTTTGCTAAAAACAAATGAGGATTCTGATTTTAATTAATGATCATCGCGACAATTTTGTGTTTTAAAAGTCAATGTTTAGTCATACTATTTACTCAAGATAGTTTACAATTACTGAATATCGTTTTATTCGAAACATAAACTGTAAACATTTGGGATGCTGGTTTTGCCTATAATAGGTACAAGGTTTAATCGAGGAACATCGCAAAGCACAGATGTTTGCCCTGCAGAGCTTCAGAAGTTCAGCAGGGCAAACAGACCCTAACTTTTGTGACTGTACCTTTAGTTGATTTGAAAAAACAAATACACGGAAATAAACAGACAAAAATACACGGAGGATTAGACCAAAATGACCTGTCTTCCTTTCTAAGATAAATACGTGTTTCAGTACAGTTACATAAATATCAGGCAATACGTACCAGTATTGCTAGAACATCGGCTGGTGTTTTATTTTCGACACTGATTCCATTCACTTCGATCACTTCATCGCCGGCGTGAATCAAGCCCGACCTATCTGCAGCACCTCCATGCATCACCCGAGCTATTACAATCTTCCCAGTTTCTTCATCAGTTTTAATCGTTGCCCCCTGTTTTATAATTCATTATCACCTTTTAGTTATGTACGGATAACTTTTCGAAAAATGACAAACTTTCCTAGCAGATTATCTCCCAGGCAGTTCAGCCCATAGAGGACTACCAAAAAGAAAATTAGACATTTTGTGTGAAGAGCTGAATAAATTACAAGGCATTTCACCATGAAAGTTCTGACAATGGTGAAATATAGACCTTTTATACCATCAGAGATCTCACAATGTACATAAAGGTGTTTTTTGGCGGCGGATAACTTTGAATGGAAATAAAACACCGAAAAATGATTTCATATACATGAAATCGACTTAATTTCAATATATTTATTTGGCAATAATGCTTGAATATGATTTCCTGCATGAGAATGCCGCTGCTGGAACATACATGGCGTAATCTAAACGTCCAATTTACACACACACTTTTCGCAGTATATAAGACATTATCGGCAAAAACGTGAGGAATGTTGACTTCCAAGTGTTCCAACGTCTGCTTAAAGATTAGTGACTTCACATATCCTTAAGCAAGTATCCATAGGCGTAACGTAAGATCTCAAAATCTCACAAAATTTTGCACATTTTCCAACACTTTTTCTGAAGTAAATATATTCATTTTGAAATGGCTACTGACCACAAAGCAAATGGCACCTTTCAAATCAATTGTAACAAGAAAAAGGGTAGCTGCTTTAAAGTTCTCCGCCTCAAAAAAACACCCGTTACGAACACGTCTAACAAAAATCCGATTAATGTAAATGCGAAGATTGCAGAATCTAGGTATTAATAATTTGTATTTTAGATTTTAAAATTAAAAGCCATTCGTATTCGCAGTAGGTAACAATTTTATCGTACTTAGGTAACGTTGATTTGGTTACCCTATCAGTAAACTAAGCTAACAAGCAAGCTTTTCCATTATACGAAAGTTGTTGAGATTCATTTTGTTATTTTTATCTTCGCTAAAGGTAACCACAATACATACATTCCAAAAACATTATATAATATAAGTGTCTCTGAATAACCCGATACTTATTTATAGACAGCTAAATAATAAACTCAGCATAAACAACAGTGACATTTGCCTAAAAACTATAAATACTACTGTTCATAGTAAGTATAATAATATCGGTATTCTTTAAATTCTTTCAAAGCTAGAGGGAAATTTGAAGTGTTTTCTAATTTCAAACCCTTCTTAAAAAGAAAAGAAACAAAGATATTTACTTTAAGCGCCTATTTGGTAACGCAGGGTTTAAACTAGTCTTATTTGGACCACTTATGGTGCAAGTCAGTGATGCAAATGGTACAGGGGGTTTTCAACAATATACATGAAAGAGGGTAAAAAATAAGTAAGTGTCACTGACAAAAACTCAAAAGGCATGTAGCAAAATATATTACTAATAAAAGCAAAATGTATTGTGAGCATTCAAAACTTAAGGGAAGGAATAAATCACATTTAGTTTATGGTTGCTAAACAAGGCCCACAATACAAATTGCATGATCATCAAGAGATAGCAGCTAATAAATTTTGAAACATCAGGTAAAGAAAATAAAAATGACATGTGAAGGTGGTTTAAAGAAAATTTCATGGTCAAAACATATGTGATGACTGGATACAATCAAGCATTTGAGGTACTGCATTCAATAATTATAACCATTCCTATTTTTCATACTTACCACTATTGGCTCTGCACTCTGAGCACCACCCTTTCAAAATAAACAAAGTTTGAAAAAACCCTTAATTCAGTTTTGCCCTAAGAATTTATTAATTGTAGTTCATTCAAAAAACCTGTTGTCTAATTATTATAAGTAAACTTTTCATTACAAAGTAATAAACATTTACAGTAAAATATTCTCATATTATGAAGCGGTGTAACATAAAAAAATCGGTGATATGTTTAAACAGTAGAACAAATCAATCTCATCAAAACTTCTGTTTACTACCTGAACTATTGAAAAAATACTTGTGTCAATGAGTGCAGGGCATGTCTTGTTGAAAAAATACATGTGTCTATGAGTGCAGGGCATGATAGAACATATAACTGATTTATTGAAACCAGTAAATTTTAAAGAATAAAATACTTTACTTGTAAGATAGTTAGCCCTTTTTGATGTTCGAAAGCTTTTTTATTTTAGGGCTATTATTTAACAATGTATAGATACCATATCTGATTGTAATAAACATTTTTTTAGGGAAGATTTATATGATAAATATGCAGCCCATCCCAGACAGAGTGGAAACAAAGAATTTATGATAAAATAAAAAATATACAAACTTATATGAATTTTTGTCATAATGTATTTTGGGATGATGCCCAGTCTTTTATCCTGTATTATGAAACTTTAAATAGCTGCTATTTCTAAATGATACTTAGAACAATATTAATATGATAACCATGTAACACATCAAACATTAGAAATTTTAAAGTATATAATTAGACATAAGTATAAATTTAACACAATATTTATAGTAGATTTGTTTATTATTAGGAGCTTCCTGAATAAATCTTGCCCATTATATTATTTAACAGAAAATTAGCAAACTATTAGTGTAAGCAAAAAAAATATAACAAAAGCTTTGTAAAGATTTCTAAAATATTAAATAAAGAAAATGTTTTGAAACAATAATGAAATCATACATAGTTTTCCTTTTTATGAAATAATTAGTAAAACCCAGTTGGCAGTTAGGTTAGCTTATTAATGTGTTAATAAAAACTAATTTCAGAACCAAGTTACTAAGAAAAGAACTAAACAAACACCAATATGATGTTCTCATTTTCACTGATAGTTGAAAGATTTGATCATGATTCAAAATACTAAGCACCTAATGTGTTAATTGAATTATAGAATTCATTATTTTTAAAGTATGTTCACAAATATAATATTTTATTTTTAAGTGTGGAGTTATGCTACATACCAGTGGTTCATCACTTTTGACCAGTTGGACTATTTTAACTGTTTCCTCTTCTTCATCAGCTTCAAGAGGGATATCAGGTAGATGTGGATAGTAATCTTTTTGGGCTACAGCATCATGAGTACATAGTATAGCCTAGTACATAAAAAAGGTAAAATTAACATTTCTGGCATAAATTCTTGAAAATTAGTAGCAATTGGGGCTATTTTTATGCACATGGGTGTATATTATCATGAGTTGAAGATTTGATCAATATGAAAGATACAAACATACAACAGACAGTACAGTAATTTACTTGTATAAGTAATAATAATAATAATAATAATAATAATTTATTTATTGAACCAAAGTAATATATAAGTAGTAATTTTGTAATGCCAATTTAACAAAAAATAACATCAAAAAATACTAACTTGAAAATGTGGCTTCTGAAGCAAACTTAACAGTTCTTGATATTCTTGAGACCCAGAGACTACATCCCCGAGTAAGTCCAGGACTTCCAATGTGACTTGCATAGCATTTGATAGCAAAGGATAGAATTTATCATCTTTTCCTTTAGCTACAATTTTATTATGTACTTGAACTAGTGCATTAAGTTGCTTTGACTGTAGAAGCTCACTTAGAAAAACCAAGTCTTCACCACCCGATTGTACTTCTCTCAAGGATGTCAAAAGACGAGTTAAGGCTATAAACAATTAAATAATCAGATGTGTGAATACATTTAAATATGAATAAGCTGGATTTTGTTTGATTCTCATTACCTATACATCTATGAAGAATAATGTCCACGCTTGACAGACTGATCATATTCGATCACGTTTGTTAAGCAAAGTTCGGCCTGGTCAGGTGTCGTATGGGTGACCGTAAAGTGGCATTATAACTGAGCGCTTCCGTTGTTCGGTGGTCACGTTAAACCGTCGGTCCCGGCTGTTTTCATTCGAGTACAGTCGTTAAGCCAAGTCAGAGGCGTTATAGGCGGCTTGATAGACTCTGACACCAGAGGTGGCCACTAACCTCACTCGATAAGAAGAATGTAATGAAGATCAAACATACGAGAAAATCAGGTCGTCCACTCACCTGGGTCCCAATTTTCTGTTGGAGCATCCATTTTTGAGGACTAACAACATCGAACTATTTTATTAACCATTATTATTACCTTAGGTAAATCTTATATCACTTCTAAGAACTGTCTCCCGCTTACCAATAAATGCATGTTTATACTTGAAGACATAATAAATTTTATCTTGCGGACTCGCACGCCCGTGCCCGAATTACCGTCCCGATACGATTTATCGAACCAAATGATTGATTGATTACCTCATCACGTAGTGTGTAAGTAGACGGAGTTGAATAAATAACGATTAACGAAAACGTTAATCTAAATCTACATTCACAATACTGTAATGATTGAAATCCGTCCCTTTTTCTTTCTCTTTTTTCTTAGATATTTTGACAGTCAGTTTTAAACTTTAGTGTTGAACGCCATCTCTGAACGAGAAATGAAATTACCTATGACAAACTATCAAAGCTAATTAAAATAAATGCAGATTTCTGTTTTTTGTATAGATTTAGCACTTAAATAAGATTACAATTATTAGAAATAATACTAAGTAAAAACACAAGAATTAGTTCAGCGATCTCCATTCATAACTAAAACTGTTAGAGAGTTGTATGTATGACAGGACAGGCAGTATCTATGATGATCAAAATCGTTAAGAGATGGAGTGACTGTCGTGTAAATTAATGATTTTTGTCATCTAGGGATGACACCGACACGATCAAATGGAAGCCGAGTATCGATATAAAATGCGACAAGGCATAAATTGAACCGTCAACGTGCCAATAAAGGCATCTTAGTTCAATTTTGACAGTTATAGTAGAGCGCCACCGTCCGCGTTCATTAAAATCTTTGACGCACTGTACATACATTGCACGAGTACTTACCTACTCTTCTCTGACGGAATTTCGTATATTTTAAATCAATAAAATTACATAAGTACTTTAAAAAAATAACTAAATGTTTTAAAAACGTATTCCCTTCCTCGAATTTGACATTTTCAGGAGCCAGTCATAAATCTGTGAAATTCACTGAAACCAATCCTCCACATAATATGGCTGCTGACTGAAGATCTTTTCGAGTGAGATTGTAACATTTTAATAGTAGTAAAAGTTTCGCTTACATTTTGAATTAAGGATTTATCAAATCTCCCGTGAGATATCTCTTTTTTATACAAACAAATACTTGAAAAATAATTCATATCTTTAAGTAAAGGTAAATAATATAATCATTACCTTAACAAAAACCTACACAAAAGTAAACTAACAAATGTAAATCATTTAAAGTAACGATAAATAAATAACCTTTTTTTATATTTAATTAAGAAACAATCCTAATGCTGAAAGCTATAAATGAAAATGAGTCAAAATCAATTTTATACAACCAATAACTAGTTAGACACAGTTCAGGGGGATTACTGGACATTTCGTTTTTCGATTCCATCTTTCATCCTCAGATGGGATTTTTTGGTGGGAGTTGTAGTGTAGACTCATACTCATACTTTTTTTATTCGAACTTTCTCCCCTGAGAGGGAGGGAATTCTAGACTTTGTTTTTTATTTCATCTTTCCCCCTCAGGAGGGAATTTCACGGGGAGTTTGTGGAATAACCCTACTGGAGATAGCGCAGTGCGAGAAATTACCCTCTAAAAGTTATTATTATTATTTTCTGTTATTAATTAGGGTGTCGTAAACATATTTAGTTTTTTATATCACTAAGTAGGTATAAGTCTGATTTCACTGAATATTTCAAACCTTGTATCTTGCTTTGGCGATGGCCCAACACTAAAAATCAATACTTATAGGTTTTTTTTCTGTTCATTCTATGGGTCTTAGCCCAAACTCAAAGCCCATACTGCCTAGTATTAGTATTAAATAAATCAATAGTTACACAAGGGAAAATCATAGTTCTAATGCGATTTTGTTGCCTGGGCTTGTTTATCCGGTTAATTTTCAAACCTAATCAGCAGCAAGTACATAGGGAGCGTTTAATTTAATAATTTTATATATTTTTTTTCTCTAGGAAGGCTATCGACTAACAATAATGGTGATGTAAGCAAATTGAGAAACAGAGAGTCATTTACAATTCTCCACTTATAGATAAAACATATAAATACGGAATAAGCCCCCCTTATATCGCGTAAAAATATGGATATGGATATGGGCTTCATTTGACAGATGAAGCTCATAAAATTACCATATATGGTAATTTAACTGTCAAACGAAGCCCATGGTCATATCCATATTTTTTAACCGGCAGGGCCTCAGGTTTTTTAAGGTTTGGCCAGGCCTGTTTCACTCCCCGTGTATGCTCGAAAACATACCTACGCGCGGCGGCCCCTCTGGCGGTGCCAATCTAGTAGGGACTCACGAGCGAGCAGTGACGCACGCGCGAGTTTTGTTTGTCACCTACTTTCCGTAGTTAACTACCTTAAAATAAGTTAAATTTAAAATGGCAACACGTAAAAAAAAGCTCGTAAATATTGTGCAGTGTTCAACTGTTTAAACACGAATCGCGATCCAAAGTTAACTTTTTTTACGCTCCCTAAGGACGATGAAAGGCAAGTTCTACTTTAACGCTTTGCGCTAACGAAATCAACTACGCCTAAAAGGTGTGCTTCGAGAAATAGTAAAGGTGCGTTTGAAAAAAAGTGCGCTTCGAGGAATACCACCATATTACGAGATATTAATCGAAGCGCTCCTATTTACAAGCGCACCTAAAACATTCCTCGAAGCGCACCTTTTAACCGTAGTTGATTTCGTTAGCGCACCTGAAAGGTGTGCTTCGAGAAACAGTTTGGATGCGCTTCATTGGGTGCGCCTCGAGGTCTCGTAATATGTCATTCCGATTTAATACGCAACTAACCTACATAAACACATAAATATTTAAATAATATTCAATTTCTTATACTAAGTACACAGTCGTAGTTTATTTTTTTTAACTTTTGGTAGGTACCTATTAACCTTTAATATATCTACCTTTTGATTATACTATGCATATGCCGACACAAAGTCTACCTATAAATAAATGCATCACAAAGAGGCAACCCTAGCTGCGTCAGAAAGAATACGAGTTACGCGATTGAAAGAGACGCAGAATGTAGGTGAATATAATGCTAGGCATTTAGCGCAGCGCGACGTGAATTGGACTTTATTGCGTCGTGAGCTTGACTAGCAATTTATTTGATTGGAGTTACGAAGTGAACCTTCTGTACTTGTACTATTAAGTATTCTGTGGTTTGGCCTTACCCAAAAAAATACCGGTTTCAAGAAAGAGCAAAATTAAAAGGGTTTTGAATGAATGAATATACTTAGATGTTTTTTCTGCACTTTTTAAGTACCTAAACACAACGGGTCAACGCGAGCGCGCTAGTGGCAAAGCGAATAGCGACCTTCCAGACGTAGACATAAGCTCGCACTTTACCTAAAATATCGCTCTTCCAACGCGAGCGCGCAAGTGGTTGTAAATCGACTAGTGTAGTGAGCTTATGTCCACCCACGGAAGATCGCTATTCGTCGTCATCGTCTCAGCCACACCCACTGCTGGTATAGGTTTTCTTAAAATGGGGATTTGCTATAATCGCCACGCTTGGCAGGCGGGTTGGCGATCGCAGTATGGCCAAGTTTGTATGAGACGCTGCAAACGCTGCTCCCTTAGTCGCCTTTTACGACACCCACGGGATGAGAGGGGGTAGTGCTTTTCTAAGCCGACACTACGCAGCTATTATTAGATCGCTATTAATTAGCCTGATTGCCTCGCCAGTAGTACAGGCGACACAAAAAGGTAGAAAACGGTTTTTTGTGGAACTAACCAACCACACTATATTGCAAATTGGCAACACAAGTTACGATTGTCAAATTGGTATTTCTACCGTCAAACCTCCATTTGCACTAAACCTAAGAATCTCTGTTTTGAAATAGATAAGAATAGCTTTAGGCAATTCTTAAGTTTGGTGCAAATAGTTAGGTGTCAGCGACTAGCGACTTCATATGAAATATTGTATTTTCGTATTCAAAGGCTTTCGAATAGTAATTTTTTTCCCCTACCAGCCATTCAGGACATCTTTTAACTGATAAGAAGAACGGCCGCAAGAAACTTATCATCTTTAACAGAAACAACTTACTTACAATGGAACATGTTATTGCCAAACACAAATCTACAATCTTGACTTATATATAATATAAGAGGATAATTTTCTCATACTCAGTTATTAGAATATTTTCCTTTTATACAATGTTTTATGTTAGTATCACATCCATGCATTTTGGTCTTTTAAATCATCATCTACCTCGTAATAACCTTTTCTCCCACCTTGGCCCCATTGTACTGTCATACCTTCTCAACTCAACTTCTTTAACGAGGTTTTCGAAACTCAAGGACGTTGCCCCCTGCTTCTTGGAAGTCCCAGATGGTCATTCCGTTACTAAAACTAGGCAAAAATTCATGGTTGGCACCTTCTTACAGGCCTATAGAGGCCCGTAAGAAGGTGCCAACCATGAATTTTTCAGAAAGGGCTACCCCTTTCCGTCACCCCATGCAAAGTTCTGAAACACATGATAAAACACAGGTTAGAGTGGCTGGCAGAAAAACGAGGAATATTGACTAATAGCCAATTCGGATTCCGGAAAGGTAAGGGTACTTTAGAGTATTTACCACGGACACACCCACCCACGGATAATCACCCTTAGTGAAAGTGTCACTAAGGGCGAATATCTGGTGGGTGTGTTCTTGGATGTATCAGCTGCCTATGATAACGTCCAGTCAAAGAGAAGATTATTTGTTTGAGTTTTCCTTTGTTTGAGAGGCTTGTTCGATTCATTTTTAATCTCTTTCTTAATAGGTCAGTAAACATCCGATTTCATGTTGTCCACCTCGCCCGCAGATCCATATGACAAGGTCTTCCACAGGGCATCGTAGGTACTCAGTCAGTCCGTTGCTGTACAGTCTATACATATGCTCGCGCGAGAAAGCTTTGTCGAGGTGCGCATGCAGATCACTCTTTTAGAGAGGGACACAGGGCCTCTGTACTACATATCTCACTCGGCTCGCTTTTCAGCTGCGCTGCGAGTACTCGCTAGCACTACAGTCTTCCTGTGAGTATATTACGTCCATGTGTAAAATAGCTACTTATGTGTAATAAAAAGATTTTGAGGTGGTCACACTGTTTGTTGATCGATCGAGGATTGCATTGCTTTTCCCATGAAGTTTTCCATCCATTTCATTCCTGTAAATTGATTATTCCTTCATTCACTTTACATTACACTTTTATTTACAAGTTTGTGCAAAATTAAAGAGACTTCGAAATATAATGGTTCATAGTGAGAAGTGCAGTGAATATGAGGGTCAGAGTGTTGTGTAAATAACGTGCGTAGTATTGTACCTTTTACGAAATCTCCAATTTTATCGACCGGACTTTTTGGCAAGTTGTCGAATTTTGAGGTAAAAAAACATGTTTTACCACCAACTTCTTAGGTTAATAGCTTTCAGAAAATTTTGCAAGTTTGCTAGTTTATATGATTATCAAAACGATGTACATAGTAAGTCACAAATGAATAGTATTGATTTTTATATTTGCGTACATCAGTATGATGTACAGTAGGTATAAGTAACCTTAGCGAAGGAGTAATTTGTTATAACTCTCACTCTGACCATGTGATCGCTGTAAACTGTATTCTAAGACTCCTAATAAGATCAAAATTATATTAATCAAACTAAATGCCGCTCTGCGTATTATCATATTTTTGTGTTTTTTTTTAAATATCTGATGTACCTAGCTGCAGAGTGGTCGCAGAGCCGGGTATTCAATAAGGAATATTTGTTAATAGACAGTGTTTCATGCTGTTTCATCATCTCTGTCAGTTTATATGCAAAGGTGATGAAACATTGCTTCAGTAAACATGTTGCTGTGTTCCCCACCTTGAGTGGAGAGCAAGACGAAACATGTAGTGTTTATAAACATGGAAGTAGTGTCAAAGCATTACTACAAGTTCAAGAAAGATCTGAAAGTAACTAGAATCTTCACAAACCATACAGAGAAAAGAGCATTCTCCATAGTCGATAGGTGGGGTAAAAATTCCAAAAGAGGAGCCGATGGGAATCGTCTTGCATGGACCCTTCGCCACTGATATTTAATTGGCAAAATTTGCCAATTAAATATCAGTGGTATCTTCATAGTCAAGATGTTGAATATGTATCTCAATCTCATGACATTTTATAGAAGTCTATATTGTTTTCTATTTTTCTTTCAGTGCAAACTCTCCGCATTTAAATTTTTGTTTCAATACTTGAACTTAATAATGCAAAGACGGCTTAAGGTACTCCCATGTTGTTGGATATTAATTTCAGGCGAAGAAAACTTGATATGATAACAAATAGTCCACCTTCTTACTACTTGGTTTGTTGGCACTTTGCGTTAATGCTCTGTTTTAATTCCATCTGATGATTAATTCTTAGTTTTAAATTGATGATTCGCACATAGTAGGTATGTAGGTAAATATTATTAATTTATTATTTTCTGTTAAGTACTTACTACACTAGGAAAAATCATTTGAACAGACAAGGCTATACAGCTTGCAGCTTTTTAGTACTTTTGTTCTTGGCTTCTAAATGTGATGTCAAAATTGTAACTCCACCATTGCTGGTGCCTTTATCATGGCTTAAAAAAATATCAGCTGGATTCCTAAAGTAGAAGATGTTCTGATTTCTGGGAGATGTTTTAACCTAATTAAACTATTAGTACAGGAGTTTAGTGTATTACAGTTGTTTCCTGGGTCAATTAAGCTCGGTAGCCCCCTGTAGTCTCCCAGATGCAAAAGAACCGCTCTGACCAGCTTCATTCCAAAAATTATAACAGTCCATGTATAGCTAATAGGTCAAAATGGGTATCATTTTCATATTAATCAATGACGAGGAAGGCATTACTGATGCAAGAAATAATGAATTTCGTAAGTAGTTTCTTACAACTAAGACAATATTCCATCTTTTTTTGTTTTTAAATTTTTTTTCATTATAATAAAATTAATAAACTAGTGTTTTATTTGCAAACAAGAAATTGAGAAGTAAAGTACCAAAATAATGTTATATTCCTAGAAATAATGCTAGTTCCTGTATCTAACATTAAGTCACTTCTACTGGCCTATTGGCTTGGCGAAAAAGCTTGATAGCTTTGTGTACATGTGGTGGCTTAAAAATGCCCATACATAAGTTTGCTTATGGGGCTTCTTGTTCTTTTTCTTGTCGATGATTCCTCCTTTTTGACCAAGTGGGCAGCTACTTCATTAAAGTGTCAGATTCCTAAATACCCTACATGCGATGTGGTTATTACTTCTTATGTACGATAACATAGTGCAAATTAATTAACCTTGATATCATAAAATTTTTTAGCCTATTTTGTTTTAGTTAGTATGGTGGACGCTCCGAATACGAGTACCAGCCTTTTCACTTTCTTTTAAAACCAAGCCAAGACCAGACTGGTCATGTCAGTGTCAGTTTCAAATCTAAACATGCGCAGGACGGTTACTGGCCATATTGCAATTTTTGCGACAGATTTGAAGGTGGCTAAAATAAGGTACATTTCCCATTTTTTTTTATTTTGATGTCATGATTTGTTAGATTATGGGGAAAGATATAGTAATGCATTTTCTGAGTAAATATTCAAGTTTTTCCTTTTCTGCTAGTGGGAATTGATAGGGCTGCAATTAGATACACAAATGTATGGAGTACCTAATGCCAGCCCCCTGGGCTGGTATTTGGATTAGGTGGGTACTTAATTACAGCCATATCTTAATAATCAGGGTTGTCACAAACTTGTGCGAAGGCTAAGTTAAGATTTCAGTTGACTCGAGTTTTAAAGAAATTAAGTGTAGGTAGGTAGTTGAAGAGTGCCATTTCCCTAATTTGTAGAATAAACACAGTACCTATGTAAGTAATGGCAGTATAGTAGTATTTTCTAACAGTAGTATTTTCTATGTTCACAGATAGAAAATAGCCTGGATTAAATTATAGGCTTCTTTTAATCTCGATATTCCCACGGGAACGGGAACCACCCGGGTGAAACCGCAGGCGGCTGCTAGTATTACCTCATTTTTATTGGTACTAAGGTTTTCGTTGCTCCCTTTTTAACTTTTATTTTTTGTACGACTAATGATTTAAACATTATACAAATTGTAATGTATATGTTTAGTAGAGTAGAAGTAAGAGAAATGTATGTTTCGAGTACCTATCTAGCTTAGTCTATGGACCTACGACATTTATATGAACTTTGCCGGGACTTTGCCTTTTACATGTCAGCTAGCTCAGCCATTGTTTTATGCGATGCTAGTATTGCTGCTGGTTTTGCTGTAGTACTTCATTATTATTATAAAACTTGAAAGTTTAAATAACCGCCTCTATTACGAACGCTCTCAAGGTCAAACTGTATTAATAATCTTGCTGTCTTTTGTACACACACAGCCTGATTACGCAATAACAATTCTAATGAGCCTGATCTAAAGTATAGGAAATATGAAAACTGAGATAATCATGTCATATACAATAGTGATCAATTAGCAGGAATTGCTATTACTGTTATTGGGTGTTTATCACTAGTCTTTTCTAAAGGCGTAGTTCATTACCATAAATGAACATGCCGCCGAATGATGTCATCACATATAGTGCAAGACAATAGAGTCGTGATTCGCATCTAAATCCGTCGAGCCGGAAATTATTATTTGTATTTAGTATTTATAACCCACTTTTATATTTAAATGTATAATAATTAAGTTTTAACAGTTATACTAAGGTCAAATGACTTTTTTAAAGTTGTTATGGGATGGGTCACCCAACATTTTTATTTCGACATAAATGCATAATAATTTATGTCAAGACAATGTTATGTAGGATACATAGTAGGATATATAGAGTCAAAGTTCCTAAAAAATAAAGACAAAAAAAGTACCCGTCGAATCCGCCTGAGTCTTGTAATCCTTGTGTGACTGGCTGATGTGTCATCCAGGCGTATCCTTGTACCAGTGCCTGCATTGCACTTTTTAATACAATTGACTTAAATAAAGAGCAAAAGTTAAAATAAGTCCGTAAATCTTTAAAACTAGAAGTATGAAGACTCCCGTGAAGATAGCCACCCCACAACGAGTGCCCAGGTTTTGAGGGTGCGGGACGTTAGTTTAGCGTTAGTTTTGATTTGTTTTGGAAAAAAAATCGTTTGTATCGATTTCCTTCATACTTTTTTTTAAAAACAAAAGTGGGTATCTTCACGCTAGCCACCCCATTGCACCATTTGGTTTTATTTAAAGGTTATTCGATAGATATTTGTTAGTTTTGTTTGTTTTGATTGAAATTTTCGTTTGTTTAGACTCCGTATTCTCTAGAAAAAAATGTAAAGTGGGGTGGCTATCTTCACGTGAAGATAGCCACCCTACTTTACATTTCTAAAATACTTATGGCGCTTTGAAGTGAGTATGTAATTATAATGAACCGTATGTTTGATCCTGAGCCTGTAGTCAATGTCACATTTACAAATTTTAGCTTCGAAACATGTATGGATTTGGCATTTTAAAATTTGATTGGTGACGAAGCTTTATGTCAATCCTATACATGTTTCGAAAGCGAAGCTATAACAAAGATTTGCAAATGTTACTTTGGCTAGGGGGGCAGGTGTTGTCTACTTCGAAACAAACGAAACGACCTTTGTCAGGTCATAGCTAAACCTAGATCTTTTATACTTATGGTAAATTTTAAATAGAAAAATATTGGAAAAAATTAACTCGGCTACAAGTGAATTCTCAGACGGGAATCGAACCCGCCACCTTTGGAAATCCGGTCCAATGCTCTAACCGCTGAGCTACCGAGACTAGATCTTTTATTTGAACCTAGTCTGTTGCGGGCACTCCTTCAAAACGAATATTATAATAGCGATTCTACCGCGTACTCACGAAATTCTACGGTGTGATTATTTTGCCTATGTGTATACACTATCTAGGTATAGCCCAATTTTTTATATGACTCACGGTATTTTTTGGTGAGCTTACCTAGATTTAGCATTTTTCAATGATTCCTCACATGATTTAGTCCATATAACGAGTTATTAAGGTTGTTAGTGCGTGCAGGTATGATTGCCCTTCAAAATTTAAAAAAACTTATAACTTTTTTGTTTTATCAAAACAAACAAAATTTTATCAAAACAAATCAAATAACGGAAAGCTATCATATGAACAATTTTTATTTTATTTTGTCATATGGGGTGGCTATCTTCACGTGAAGATAGCCACCCCACTTTGCATTTTTTTCTAGAGAATACGGAGTCTAAACAAACGAAAATTTCAATCAAAACAAACAAAACTTACAAATATCTATCGAATAACCTTTAAATAAAACCAATTGGTGCAATGAGGTGGCTAGCGTGAAGATAGCCACCCCACTTTAGTTTAAAAAAAAAAGTATGAAGGAAATCGAAACAAACTATTTTTTTTCCAAAACAAATCTAAACTAACGTCCCGCACCCTCAAACCTGGGCACTCGTTGTGGGTTGGCAAACTTCACGGGAGTAGTATGAAGGAATTTTAAATATTATTGATTCAGATAATAGGGATTTGAACACACCAGACAGACGTACCTAGTTGTGATCCTACCTGCGATCTAACCTCAGCCCTAGCCAGCAAGAGGATCGAAAAAAGGACTAGACCTGTTACTGGAATCTGAAAGGGTTTGTGATAGCTAGAGTGTCTATAGTATTTGGTGATAGGCAACATTATTTGGAGATTGAAAGAGAGTATTCGACAGCTAAACTTCAATTCTATCGCACGCATTACTCGCTCTTGCAGAAGTGTATTCTGCAACTTTCCTGCACGCTTTCTTATAAATAGTTCATGCTAATGTCAGTGTCATCAGGCTAAAGAACTAAATGTTAAGATGTGGCAGCCATTTAACTTGGGGCAGCAAAGTTTTTTTAACAATTGCCATGCCATGTCATCTCGGCGGGGCGATTACCTATCTTTGCAACAACAACGCGTCAGCGATAAGACACGCAGGGGCGTGCATTCCATATAGGCTTGGACGAATTTAATTCGTCCAAGCATATAGGCAATTAGGCAGTGCCTACCTCATTCAAAACCTAAATAAATATACAATAGTATACAATAATATACAAGTGTTAAAGTTATTTAATTTTTGTTTAAACTTCTATTCAACACTCACCCACTAAGATTTTCCTTACGCTAAATACTGAATACCTTCCGTTAGGCAGTCTCGAAATTGCCTACTCGAAACAAGCAGTGTTTCATACAAGAATACAACTTATTTAGAAAAAGTATTGCTCAAGTATAAACCCCCCACAGCAAGAAGGGCGCTGTTTGTACGTGTAACGTTCTAGCTTAAACTTCCGGAATATATCAGTAATAAAAAGTAAGCAAGCCTACCTGACGAATGAATTTGGTCGCGAATTATTTTGTTGAGGAGTTATTTTAAAACTATCATATTTCCTAAGATATTCATTAAAATTAAATGATGTAAAGGACAATTTTGTTTAAAATTAAATACTTGTGATGATTAACGTATTTATTTAGATAAGGTTTTATATAATTTTTATGAAAACAGGTTCTCAAATAATACATAAGTTTAGAACAAATTTTATTATCTTAAAAATGGTTATAGTGAGTTAACAAAACATAGACATATGCTGTCTCGGACTTTTTTTTAGAACTTTTGATGGGGAACAACTTTGTCATACATGATTATTACGTAACTTTAACCGTTTAAACACCGTCCGCAACGGAAAAGTAATATATTTTTTCCCCGTTTTTGCAACGTTTTACATTAATGCTCTGCTCTTATTAATCGTAGCGTGATATTAAATATCTTATAACCTTCCGAGATAAATGGACTATACAGCACAAAAATAATTTTTCAATTCGAACTAGTAGTTTCGGAGATTAGCGTGCTCAAACAATCAAACTCGTCAGCATTTTAATATTCCTACTAAATATTACGAACCTTATCATTTATGTCTAGCGGCCGCTCTCGGTTTCACTCGCCGCGTGGTTGCCGATACCGTGGGAATATCAGGATAATTATAAATATTTGCAAACAATGTGGTTTTCTGATGTATAAGCTACATTGCTGTAAAGTTTCATCTTAATCAGTTCAGTAGTTTTTGAGTGAAAGAGTAACAAACATTCATCCATCCAAATATCCTTACAAACTTTCAAACTTATAATATTTGGTAGCAGGATAGGATAAGTGCAAAGTTACTAGTAAGATCTACAGTGCCTACTGCGCTGGAAAACCAATGCACGCCCCTGAAGACACGTATCACCATAGCAACCGCACGTATAGCCATTGCATTGCGGTTGCTATGGTGATACGTGACTTATTGTTGTCGCGTTGTTTGTTTTTGCAAAGATAGGTAATAGCCCCGCGGAACTTTTATACCACCCCACCACCTAAACTACCTAAGTATCCTATGCAATGATATTTTTTCTAGATATGTTACCTTCATGGTAATTTGCGTTGAAATCTGTGTTCAAGACAACTGTCATGTGTTACTGACAAGTAGTACAAAAGACATGAAAAAGCACGGAAATGAAAGAGATATTACTTGTGGAGTTTCACCCGAGTTCTTTTCGTAATAACACGTGCTGTGAGGCTCCATTTTTAACTCAATCTACCGTATAATTTCTCTAATTACAAAATATATTTATTTGACATTGGCAAAATTCGCGAATTTTATCGAGCACGCCATTAATTAAGAAAGAAGAAGAAGAAAGAGATAGCAATTTGATTCGGACCCCATATAGGGTCTCCCCAATTTTCACAATGCGAGCTCGAATGACATACTCGTAACTGTTTCAAGTACACACATATAATATCATTGATCCTTCGTATGCGATAGTCTAAAATAGTTTTTTGGTTTTGCAGATGTAAGAAATGCTTAATGCCGGGCGCTGAATCGAGGTGTAACCCGCCATCGGCGAGCGATTCCTCGGCTTTGGACGAAGGCGTTCAATTGGATTTGATTTTACAGAGACAGCTTGAAGAAGACGTAGCGAGGTAATCAACACAATTAATTCGAATAAATCAATCGTTACATACCTACTAACCTTTATTTTAATTTCGTGTTAATCCCACCGTTAAAATGTCTCTCGACCTTCATTTACGTTAAGTACTTATTTAATATTTATTTGGGACATTTTGTTATTATTTGTTGCAGAATATTTGATGAATCCATTTATTCAGATATTGAAGTGGTGTGTGGTAAACTAAAAATACTAACTCATTCATGTATACTTAAAGCTCGTACAAACAAATTTTATCATAAACTAGAAACAATATTGCATGTTAATATCTCGCGCAGTACTTTTGATGAAATATATTCCTTTATAAGGTAAGAATAAATGTTGTATCGATGTTACTGGTATGATGTTTATGATGTAAAACTCAATGGCTGTTTTTGTTACTAGTCTATAATACTTTTTTCGTATTTAAAACTGGCATTGTTATGTTGCATACATGCAATTGTTCGATGTAATTCTGAAATAGGTATATCTAGAATTCTAGATGATTCTTATGTAGGGTAACTAGTCGAGAAGTTAGAAACAGGTAAAAATGTATGAATTTTGTATAATATTGATTAAACCATGGGGAAAACATATAATTTAGCCACTTTTAATAGAATTTTACATTTCACATGTTTAAACTTTGTTTAATTTGTATAGGTTAAGATATGAATATTTTTTTCCCTGGCAGTGAGATTAAATGATAAATTAAATAATAAGTACTAGTAAATGGTAGCACATGAAAGTTCGTAAGGTAACTCGTAACAAAGTCTACACGGACGCTGTCGCGAGCGGCCACTAGTACTTTTATACACAGTAAATAGAACATCACTATTAAATGCTTTGCTAATAAACAATAAGCTTCTATGTCTTATACGATACAGAGTTCATTTAAATCTTCCTGTAAAGTTATAATACTATAAGCTATAGCATTGCCATTATTGTCAGGACAAGAGTGCTATTTTTAAGAGTTCACAACTAAAATTTAAATGTTTATAATTTTGTTTTTAGTGATACTTACACTGAGTGTAATATAACAAATCAAGAAAAAGAAATTCTTAACTACTTAAAGACTGTAACAGCAAGGCCATCCCAGAAAAAAGACGAATCAGAGGAACTTGAAGAGTTTTTAACTCCCAAGTGTAGAAGTCCATTGGCTGAGAAAAGCTTAAGGAAAAGCATAAGCTCTAGTCCCAGTACTGAACTTACAAAAGAATATTATGCATTGGTACCCATAGAAGGGAATTTGTTAGAAAAAGAACTTATTGAACAAGACGTACTTTCCAATGCCTTTCAGTCAATAATTAGTTCGCAAAACGGTGAATTTTATCATACCAAAAACTTACAATGTAATAAGCCTACGTCGTTGGCTTTAGTATCTAGTCATGCATCAAGCACATCAGAAAATTCCAACGGTTACGATAATTCAACAAGGAATCATTACAAACCTCCAAATGACAGAATCTTAACTAAATCAAATACAATAATTGAACAAAACAATAACACAAAGTCGAATCTAAAACTTAATAAAGTCTTTGAACTGCAGCATTCCAACAGTAGCGAATTGGTTGACAAACACATCGAAACAGCATATTCGCCCGATAGCTTGATTACTGATGACCCAAGTTCTGCTTCCGATTACTTATCAGCAGCATTTACTTTTTCACCCGGACTAACTTCTGCTGGTAATTCAAAAATAAATGTTGAAGATAATACAAAAATGGAAAATAATATTACGTCATCAGATTCGGGTTTGGAGAATACTGGCCTGCACGAAAGTCTCACTAGTCATAAAGATGTCACATTAACAGATATGTCTATGACTGAAAGTACTTTACATGATTTCACCATTGATGATGGAAGCAAATGTCACGACTCTGCTTCAAGTCCAATCATAGAGAAACAAACGACTTCAATAACACTCTCTGATCCCCCACTTCAGCAGAAAGAAATTGCAAATGGCAATTCTTCCAAGGAGGAAAAGCAAAGACAGAATGAGGAAATAGTAATTCTCGAATCATCGTCACTATCGTCAGAGACGGGTTCGTGGGAGTCTGTTTTTCCACCGAAATGTGCTGTTAAAGACGCTTGTGAAAAATTTATACATAATGAGCGCCAACATCTAATCGGAAATATCAATACAGAAAAGCAAAGCACATCAAATTATTCAGAAGTCGGTTCGAGTCTTGTTCAAAAATCTCCCTTCAAATCAACATCTTGCTTTATAGATGCGGCAAGTTTGGTAGATGAAGAAGATGAGACAATTAAAGTGGTTTGTGATAAGAATGAATTGTCTGAAGTCACTCAATTGGATGTAAACGTTACAACTCCAAGCCAGCCAGTACCTTGTTTAACACATAAAACTGACTTAAGTCCTAATGACTGGTCTGAAAATGATAACGAAGACTCTTTAGAGCAGTTAGATAACAAAGATCCAGATTCAATCCAAAAAGATTTATCACCGACCATTTTTGAAATGACTCCTATTACCGAAGATTCATTATGTACGAATACTTTTGAACCGGGCGAAAAAGATGGTTCTGTTCAAACTATTGTACCAGAACAACCAACGTCCAATGAAAGTTGCACATTATCGAGCACCGTATTCATGTCAAATACACCGAATAATTCAATAATGTCTTTTAAAGCATCAGCATTAAGTCAGTACGATTCTGGAGGTGAAAGTGACACGACAGTTGCTGGCTTTGAAACACGAATAGCAATGAAGAATTTAAAAAAATATCATGAAGCATCTCCTATAATTTCTGGAGGAGCTTCCGTGGAAGACCATCTACCCGCCGTTGGAAGCTTTACAGGTAGTCCCTCAACTCGTAGAAAAATGGAAAACGCTCCTATAGTCTCAGGAGCATACGCACCTCCTTTGGAAGCTGAAAAAATAACAAAATCACCGCGACCACCAAGTGCCCCTTCCTGGGTAGTTGACATGTCATCTACGCCAAAACCTGATAATGAAAAAGTATTAGTTACTAATAATCTGAAGAAACCGATTGATAGAACTTGTGACGCTCTAAGAAACTATTCCAAGATCTCCGATAGTACTGAAAACTGCAGTAAGAGTAGAAGTTCTGTGGACTCCGATAGCAGTGACAGATCTAGCCATAAGTTTTACATAGACTTCTCTAGTATACCTGTTCCGGAACAGCTAAAAACACAAAGTTATTCTGAACAGCTCAGTGAAAAGAAAAATATATTTTCTATGTATATAGACTTCAGTGAAAAATCTACTTTGAAAGAAATGCCAACCAGGCTTTCATCATTAAATACAAAAAAGAATAATATAGAATCAAAAAGTATGTCCAAAAACCAAAAAGCAGAAAAAACTTTCGATTCTTCGCTTGCCTCGGTGTCTAAACGTACCGAGACATGTTGTATTGCAGATTTTGAAAAATATGAGTTCCTTTGCAATGACCCTAACATTAGTATATCTGAAATAATCCATTTGAATGAAACGAGAGCACGTAAAGAAGAAGCAAAAAAGTTGTATGAAAGTCAACCAAAAAGTACGTGTGGTGAAAGAATTCTTCAGCGGAATTTGCAATCCGTCATACAAGAAGAAGGGATTACTGACCATGTAAATGATCTCTTCGTCAAATTATCTGATCTAGACAAACCGGTGCCCAAAAACGATGCTTCTGCTCCTGAAACCGTAGACAGGCTTTTGAACGAACGGATGACTCGATCAATACCAGAGAACAGTTGGGGTGCTCAAAAGCAAGCCACTGCATCACGTTCTAATGAAGTTATCAGCTCTTTTCATTCAGAAAATGCTTTGAGCTTAAATCGCTTATTCCCACACTTGAGAAATGAATTTAGTAGGAGCATGCCGGGTTCTCTATCGAGCAGGACGCGCTCTCCTTTGAGGTTGGGAACTTCTTCAAGCACTGGCGACGTTGATGATCAAATATCTGACGCATCAGAAATGAGTAGTGTTCAAAGTAGCTACTGTCGTTCTATAGTAGGTAAGGAAAAATACATACAAATATAATAATTATGATTCTGTAGTCTGCAGTTATTTATAAGCATTTTGATCAATTATATTTTTTCACAGAAAATAGTACTACTGAAGAGACCAGCCAAGCTTCCAGTCTTATAGGAAATTGTCAATCACGCCTTGGTCAAGACTTATTGCGTATGTTTTTGGAAGAGATTGCACCAGATGTGATTGTGGAAGTATCTGGAAGACGTATTAAAGCTCACAAATGCATATTATCCTCGAGGTAAAAAATAACAATTGATGATAAAAAAGTAAAGAGTACTGTTCACTTCTTACATATGAATGTATTAATTTAACTGTTTTTTAACAGATGTCAATATTTTGCTGGGATTCTCAGTGGTGGCTGGGTAGAAAGCGCTGGAAACGTCATATCATTGCCATCGTAAGAGCTCTTGTATTTATTGACTTAGTTTTAAGTGCAAAAAATATTAGTCAAGTGAACCAGAACATCTGTCTTATTCTTGCGTGATATGCTAGTTGGAACTTACCAACGTCCTGTTTCAATAAGCTGGTGCGAACAGCCAAGCACTGGAATTCCTTGCCTTCTGATGTATTCCCTGAATGCAATTTGGACCTCTTCAAAAGCAGAATGAAAAGGTACTTGTTGGGCAAACATGCTACATCACAGGCCACAGCTCGCTTTCCATCAGGCCAGTTGGTGGCCAAATGCTTGCCCATTTTTATTGTAAAAAGAAGCTATCTCTAATAAGATGGTCTTGTTACTTTACTAAGAACATTATGATTTTGGACCAATTAACAATACGCAGTTGTTTTACCTAGATTATTTATAGGTCTCCGCGGTCCGGCTAGATATTGTGCTTCGAAAATGCGGCCACTCAATATCGTAGTGTTTACAAAAACAATTTGTATTTGATTGCGTGCCTGAAAAAAAGTACAGCCAGCTGGTAAAGGTCTCCACACTTTACACCGACTCAACGCCGACTTCAATTTAACTCAACATTATGGCATTGTAATGTGAATTTTGTATCGGCTACTTATAGTAGATATTTCAATATTGCCTATGAATGTCACAGGTGAACAACGCGTGAACCACGTCGTATACCTACTTGCCATACTGTGTTGTCTAGTATAACCTGTTAAACTTTTATTCTGTTGTAAAGAAATAATAAGGCACTCATTGCTTTAAACAAGTGAGGTGTCAAAACGGCCATCATAGTTGCCATTGTTGCTCAGATACGCCGATGTCAACGTAACAAATTTTCTGCATTTTCCAAATCTGTAGTAGCACTGGAAGTAGTCGAAACGATCACAGAGTCCTATCAGTAATCTAAGCTAATCATATTATATCTAAACTGTTCCTTTGTTTGCTATTATAATTTTAGATTTTCTTTCAATGTGGTACACTTTGCTCTGTGTCACATCTACTCGGGAGTATCTACTATCCCAGACTCAATTAGCATTTTGGAATTGGCAACCCTAGCAGACATGCTTGGTCTAGAAGGACTCAAGGAAGCAATAATGTTTACTTTAAAGGCTAAATATTGCCATCACTTCCATAGAGTAAGTAATTGTTTAATTATGTTGAATGCATGTGTTTAAAACTGTTTTTCTATTTATTATTGAACTATTGTTTCAGCCTTGTGCTGTGTGTACGGCAGGTGTACTGGAGTGCTTTCCGCTGTCGTCCGCTTATGGACTGGACGATTTATACAGAAAATGTTTAAAATGGATAGCTAAATATTTCTCTTTGGTGTGGCCGACGAAAGCTTTCGCAACGCTGCCTTTGGAACTTTTGGAAAAATGTTATCAGCAAATAGTTATTAATTTCAACCTTGAGACCATTGTGGACACTGCTTATGGGTGTGGTATCACAGGTGCGTTGAATTTGTTTTGATTAAGTCATGTTCACAGGTCAGCAAATCAGGCTTTACATTTGCTCTTAGAAATTCGCCGCTATTATGAGCGACATAATTCGCCGCTTTGAAGGACTAACTTTTAACTGCAGTGTGGCAAAAAATCTGGTTAAAGCCGGTATTACATTCTACTCTACATCTAGAAGGTTCTAGGTGCCGGGCGTAAAACACCGGACAACGAACAGCGGCCAACCAATCAAGCGGTGCAGCGCTCATTACCATATTATAAGGACTGGTAGGACAGAAGGTCGACTGTTCCGGCACGTCCGGCATTTTGTCCGTTTCAGCATGGTTTCCTTAAAAAACGATCCACTGTCTCAAATCTAGCCTTATTTCACAACTTTCTCACTAAAACGATGGACTCAGGAGGGCAAGTAGATGTCATCTATACGGACTATAGTAAAGCCTTTGACAGTATTAATCATAAAACGTAAATTAGAAACTTATACGCATCGGTATATGTGGTGACCTGCTTAGATGGTTCACGTCTTACATTAAGTTTCGATTGCAGGCTGTAGTAGTCAACAATCACACATCTGGCTGGGTTACTGTCCCAGTGGTCTCCCGCAAGGATCGCTGCTTGGGCCATTAATGTTGTAATTTTTATAGCTGACATTAACACATGTTTTAAACACTCTCATTTACTTTGTTTTGCGGCCGATATGAAGATCTATGCAGATGTCAGATCAAGGGATGACGCATTAGCATTGCAGTCGGAATTAGATAGACTGGAGTCCTATTGCCAAGCTAACGATCTGGTTTTAAACCCATCTAAATGCTGCTTCGTAACCTTTGCACATAAAAGAAATATAATATTCTCTCAATACTCTCTTAAGGGTGCAGACTTGGAAAGAAAATATACAGTACGCGACTTGGGTGTTCTCCACGACTCCAAACTGCTGTTTGACGAGCACGTCGATAATATTGTGGCCAGAGCCTCTTAAGTCATTAGGGTTTGTTATGCGCTGTGCAAAAGAGTTCTCTCGCATCAAAACTCTAAAAATCCTTTTCTGTTCATTCGTTCGCAGTATACTCGAGTACGCCAGTCAAATTTGGAATCCCCGCTACGACATATATATTTCACGTATTGAAAACGTCCAAAATAAGTTTATTCGATTTCTGTGCTTACGTACCAAAGATTATTATAATTCCTCAATCTACCACGAACTCTGCCGGAAGCACCATCTCTTGCCACTCTCGTTGAGACGCGACATAAATGACTTGACGTTTCTGCTTAACATTACATCCGGTTCGATTGACTGCTCTGAACTCCTCGGTAATTTGTGTATAAGAGTGCCCTCTAAATCTTTAAGAAATAACTCAATTTTGCACCTACCTCCAGCTCACATGAATTACAGGCAAAATGAATATATTTGGCGTGCTAGCGATAACTTTAACCACTTGGTAGCTTACACAACTTTGATTTATTCAACACTAGTGTCACTTCAGCGAGGAATGCGTTGAGCAGACGGTTTTTTGACCCATAGTTTTAAGTTATATAGTTCTAAATAGATTATACAGATCATTGTTGGTAATACTTGTAGTTCGATGTACAGCTTGTGGGATTATGTTAACTTATTTTTTTTATATATTCTTCATTCATACATTTATGTTCTTGTTAATAGAGGTTTCAGTATTTTAAATAGCTGTTTTTAGCGAGGACCTGTAATTGGCTATCTGTTTCCTACTGTACTAAATATTGTAATTATTACACGCTGTTGGTCTTCCATAAATAAAATAAAAATAAAAAAAAATATATAAAAAACGAGAAAGCCCGAACATTTGACAAGGGTCAGTAGGTTGTCCTTTACGTGCGCTAGATGGCGCTTTATTACGCAGCAGACAAGTAATAGTCGCCCCTCATAACGCCATCCCCCAGGGGGATTCCTTTGACCTTTTCGTGTCGACAAGTTTGGGCGCCTGGTAGTGTGCACATGCCCATGTCCATAGGTTTACGACTTCACGCTTTTGCGTCGCCTTTCTTGAGATGTTTAAATGACTATAAATATAATAGCTACTCTAAGCGCTTTCCATACGTTGAGTAACTTATTTTTCTTGTCCCAAGTAGACATAACATAAAAAAAAACAACCAAAACCGCCAAAGTATAGAAGTGCAATGTGGAATGCACCATCGATATATAGCTTGGCTGGCAGCCTAAATTAATTTTAAATTTTTGAAGTCGTTTTTTACTTTACCATCAATAAGCAAGGCTTCTACTGCAGTGAGGATATCAAAAAATGGTTTAATAATTAATAATTATATCTATTTGTGCTATTATACAAAACATATGCGCTGCAGTTATTAGCGTCCCCCTCGAACTAACAACAAACAATTTGAGATTGATGATGATGAAGGCCGCTAATTTTCAGTGGAGGCTCTGCAGAACAGCCGGTGGGCAGAGGTAGTAGCGCGAATGTGCCGGCGGCTGGTGCACGCGGCGGCGCACTACATCGCGCCCAAGCTGGTGGCGGTGCTACGCGACATCGGTACTCTGCCGCCCGACCCGCCCGCCTGCGCCATGCAGGTACGCTCCCACATCGACATTTGAATCAAGTTTGGTGTCGTTGTCAGGTAACTAGATAATGCCCAGTTCATTCTCCATACCAGTTTTGTAGGGTTCCGTAGCAAAATATGACGCAATACATAAAATAATAAAAAGTTTATCACTTTTATTAGTACCAAATGCAAAAAAATCCTTATATTTTCATATATTTTTATAAACTGGGTTACAAAAAATACTCCCTGAAAGTCCATTTAATGCATATTATATAAACATTAACAATAAATATAAATTATAATATTTTCATTGCAAAAAAAAAATATCGAAAATACTGCAATGTTCGTCAGCGCAGCGCAGAAAGAGCTGAAAAACACGTATTACTAACAAAAAATAGATATCCATATATTTCATAATATCTCTAAATTTATATCCATTCAATAATAATTATAATATTTGTATTCCTTTATTTATTAAGTAAAACGGACTATTTTTTTTTATTTCGTTACTTAGGTCATTTTATTAACGTTATATTTTTAATCATCTTTAATTTAAAAACGAAGTCGTAAGTAACATTATTTATTAATGACAAATATTAATAGAACGTTTCTAAAATTTATTTACAGGGTATTCCAGTACATTTGAGCTAGCGTTTGAAATAAGTAATTACATTTGGTACTGCAAGATTTCACGCATCTTATTAATTCTAGGCATGCTTGTGCAAACATCGGACTTTGAGTCCACAGTGGCAACCAAACTTCTACTTTCTGCCAACCCCATTCAGATGGGCAACAAATATTTGCTTCTTCATTAGGCACTGTCCCCAAACATAAACAGCCTGTTAAACTACCCTTAAGTTACGTTGTTTGCGGACAGCTTCTTCAGGAGGCATATTTTAGATTTTAAAAACTTTATTAATTATTATTAATTGTCATTTGCTAGAAGGACAACCGGTGACTAGTGAATATCTATTGTGTCTCATAATCCGGGGCCTGTGAGGTTAAGGGCGCAAATGACAGAGCAGACCCTGTTATTAAAAAAAATTGTGATTGCAATTTATGCCAAGTAAGAAAACTATATTAAGGAAACAAGCTAGTACTGAAAGAATTTGCTTGTTCCTGATTGATTGATTATAAGTCTCATTAGCAGTCCACTCGTTCGTGATTGGTTAAAGATAACGCGCATAGGCAATGCGCCTTACATTCAGCCGAACAAGCGACATAACACAGGCATGTTAATTCTCTGCCAAAAAGAGTCCTCTCAACATAACTCTTACTTTCCAAGGTACAACTGTACCAATCACCGACAATCTTGAAATTCTTGGCATGAGGTTGTTGTCAGATCTCAACTTCGGTGACAACATCGAGTTGAAAGCTCAAACTGCGGCAAAAAAGCTGGGCATCAAGGGGTATTTCACGCCGGAACAGCTTCATATCTTATATAAAGCGCAAATACGTCTGTGCATGGAATACCGTTCCCACTTTTGGGGATGTTTCGACAAAATACCAACTAGCCGCACTCGATTCGGTGGAACGCAGATCCACAAAACTCGTTGGAGACGGTAATCTAGTGAATAACAAGCTCCACAGTCTCCCTCATCGTCGAAGAGTAGCCTCACTGTCGTTGTTCTGCAGATTGTGCTTTGGAGAGTGTGCTATTGAGCTACATGAGCTCATCCCGCCGGCTCCGTTTTACCACCAGGAGGCCAAACGCACTGCGGGCCCCCCCTACTTGGTTGATATTCCTCGTTTTCGTACAAAGCGCTTATCCTCATCTTTTATAATGCGTACAGCCAGGGAGTGGAACTCCCTGCCTGCGTCTGTATTCCCGGGAGCCTATGGTGGTTTTCGTGAACCGTTTATTGTAATCTTTTTTCAGATCATGTCCGTCTGTGACATTAATAACTGAGTGTCACAAGCATTTGTTTACATAAAAGGACAGGTAAATCGAAAATTTGCCTCCTGCAGTAGCTCTCAAACAGCATAGTACCTTAAGGGCAATTTTACGGGCTGTTTATGTTTGGGGACAGTGCCTTATACAAGAAGACAAAGAAGACTTACAAGAAGGAAAGTATTCCTTGCCCATCTGAATGGGGTTGGCGGAAAGTAGAAGAAGCTTGGGTGCCACTGTGGACCCAAAGTCCTATGGCTGCTCAAGCATGCCTAGAAATTCTAGAATAAATAAGATGTCTTATCTTGAATTTCGCGCAAACAAATAACTGAAACGAGTTAGTTGCACATGTATTTATGAATTATTAATGTATGATGAACCAATTAATGTGCAATGTTTGTTTGTATGGAAGTCGTACCACCTTAATTCATAGATATTATGAAAGCTATTCATATCCTATTTTTTGTTAGTAGTACATATTTTTCAGCTCTTTTTGCCTTCCCGTGCGCTGCGCTGACTAACGTCGCAGTATATTCGATATTTTTTTTACAATGAAAATAGTAACATGTTTATTTATTGATAACGTTTTTTGAATATGCATTAAATGGGGTTTCAGCGCAGGCTTTCAGGGAGTATTTTTTATAAACCAAGTTTTATAAAAAATATGAAAAAATAAGGATTTGTTTGCATTTTGTTACTACTAAAAGTGATAAACTTTTTATTATTTTATGTATTGCGTCATATTTTGCTACGGAACCCCAAAAAACTGGTATGGGGAATGAACTGGGCATTATCTAGTTACCCATCACGACACCAAACTTTACTCAAGGGTCCAAAAGAAATCCGCCAGATTTTTTTTTTCTGAGCACCGGAAATTCTGTACTTTGTCTCCCATCCCCCCACCAGACACGGTGTTGGAAGTGCCTACCTGGCGTTTTGGGCTTACGACTTTATCGTGTATACCAAAATGGCATTGCTTTACTCAAAAGTTCTGACCTCTCCATACAAGCATTCCCAATAGAAAACGGACTACAGTAAATAAATGATTTATCATAAATATTTATAGTATAGGCGATTCGGAAAATTTGGAAGTGTCCCAGGAATCATCCTAGCTGAAAAAAAATAGTATGCTATTATATAATCTGTGATCATAACTACTAATTGTACAAAATTAAAAATCAACTTTGGTCATGTTCATTATCCCCGAGATCTCCAGTGCACAAAATTAATAATACTTTGACTATTAAATTGCAAATTATGCATGAGAAAAAAGAAATGCATCAAATTCTCAGGGTTTTTATGAATCTCTGGCTTTTTATCCGGAGTTTTAAATGTGTCATGTGGTGACCCCCAGGCGCTCCACGAATGCATCGCCGCCGCCATCGACTGGGCTCCCCCCGACGAGTGCTGCCGCGCCTACGCCCTTCTCGCATCCGTCGTCCGCGAATTGCGCAATTACCGCTTCGCCAAACCCGACCTCATCACCAACGGAAAATCTAACAACGTCCCCGGACAAGACAACCTCCTCTACGTACACGCGCCCAGCTGGATCCTTCAATGCGAAGGCGCCCTCGTCCGCGCCGCTCCGCGCGTCTGTTGCACCCAGGCCTTTATCGACCTTCCCTCCGATTTACGCAAAAGGCTACGAGAACTAGGCTGCATCATGTATGGCGGGCAACCGGCGCTGCCTGGACAATCTGCGTCATTACAAAACAGGAGAAGCCGGAGCACACATCACAATAAAACTAGCAAAACTCAAATTTCCTCTAATACGAAGAACTTGGATATAGATCAAATGCGTGCTTCTTTCGTCCCCTATGCACCAAAACCCACGGCTCATGTAAAAGGAAGCACTTTGACGAGTAACATAAGCTTACATGATCCTAAAAAAGTATCTCGAACTGATCCACCAAAGGTGCGCACGACGAAAGCGCAGGAAGAACGAGCCAAATTCAATTTGACCAAAACAACCTTGTCGCAGGAGCGCTTGAACACAAGAACTTCGGCTAAAATGAATTTTGAAAATACAAAACCCCGATATTTAGAACTAAAAAATTTGTCTGAATATAAAAAGTTGTACACAGCGAAAAAACTGGCTCCAAAAATTATTTCATCTAGTGAATCTTCTCGTAACTCGAGCCCGATACAGGCTCGTAACTTACGGACGAGTCGAATGAAAATGCGGGAGGAGAATGACACGAAAACAAAAGCGCTATCGCAAGACAGCTTGGCGACCGGCTCTCGGCCGCGCACCGCCGAGCCGTCCACAGACTCTCACAGCGAGTCTCAGACGAGCAACAAGTATGCTACCTACACCAAAACTAAACACACATCCAAGGGATCTATTGACAGTAAGTTTATGTAACATTTTTAACATTTGTATTTTATTTGACTCACGAACAATGCGACCGGCGGCGGCGAAGGTTTCTCCCCAGTTCCTTGTAAAAATTTACTTTCGTTGCAAATAAGCCTTGGACGAATTAACCACTGGACACGAAACCCGAAAAGAATAGAATCACGATCGACCACTTCTTGCGGGGGTGACGGTTGATTACTATTGTCAAATAATGACAGTAGTGCTTGAAGTAATCGATTTTTTTTTTTATCGATAAGTAAGGAGTGAATGAATGACCCTAATTAGTTTAATAAATCATGAGTGTTTTAAAGAAATTACTAAGTTAATTATTTATTTCGCGGAAAAAAATAAAAAGCACCTTATAATATGGAAATTTCATAAAAAAATCCCTCAAATTCATAAAAACTATCAATTATGGTTTCCAATGCGTTTGTGTTTGGGTGTTTTTTGTGAGAAATGGGGAGATGCATGCAACGAGTACTGATAAGGCTCAAGATGGAAGCGCGCCTCTCCCGGAATCCTCAATCACTGAGGAACTGGCCAACTGCCGAAACGGACTTAGATAAGATGGTAGTCGCTAGCCAGGCGGACTTACAAATTACTTACTAACGCTCTTTAAGTAAGTAATAAACATTAATATTTGGTTTATATAATAATATAATTCGAACCTTTGTATAGGACATACATAATAGCAACCCCTCCATAAGTGTTTAATTTTAGAATCGATTGCAATCTCTTTCAAAGGTCAAATAGTTGTGGCGCGAAGTTCGTATAATATGTACCTTTCAAATGACAAATTTAAAGAGATTGTGATAGATTTAAAATTAGACAATTAGCCCCCTGGGTGCTTCTCGCGCTATTGGTTTATATAATAATATAATTCATTATTTACACTAACTTATTATTTAATCACTTGAGCTTTTTTATATAAAACAAAAATATGGGTAATTAGTTCATTACAAAACCTTTGTATAGGACATACACAATAGCAACCCCTCCATAAGTGTTAAATTTTAGAATCGATTGCTATCCCTTTCAAAGGTCAAATAGTTGAGGCGCGAAGTTCGTATAATATGTACCTTTCAAATGACAAATTTAATGTGATTGTGATAGATTTAAAATTAGACAATTAGCCCCCTGGGTGCTTCTCGCGCTATGACATCTCGTATTCGACATTTTTTTTAAGCTAAAAATCTAAGTACACATACACTAACTGAAAATAATCTTTGACATTATAGGATTGTCAAAGATCGTTGATACTAAAACATTTTAATTTCAACTCTAGTTTATTTATCCATTTACATTGAAATATGCATATTTGTAAGAAAAAATATTAACTTGTTTTCACTTTCTTAAAGATCTCAAATTTAGCACAACCTAAACCAAAATTAGAAATAGTAGACTAGCGTTTGGATAGCGTATGGTCCAGCATACGCTATGGCAGTTACCTATTTACAACAAACTCCCAGAAGTTATCAACAAAACATCGAATATAAATTACCTACATTTAAGAAAAAGCCAAGGCAGTATCTTTCTAGCAACTACTAGCTGAAATACTAATTGCAATAATATTTCAACAAATAGTTTATTGTAGTTTTAAGATTGTTTTATTTGAATATAATAAAACGATTTTAAAATTATAATAATTAAAGATTAAAAATAGTATAATATAGCTTACGTTCATACAGAAATATGATAAATTTTTACGTACATCTTATGTTTTGGCGCGCACTGTTCATTGAAATAAAACAACTTTTACGGATATCAAACGCGCTATATTTCCACGAACTAAGTTTTTTAAGGGTTTTTTGATTTTCCCAGTGATGTAATTGTCCATATTTTTAGGTTTTTTAAGGGTTTTTTGATTTAGCCAGTCATCCCGTGGTCACGGGATGACTGGCTACTTATACTACAACAGCTAATAATTTACTTATGATAAATTTAAAATTTTAATGTACAACACCATGATAATGAACAACATAAGTCTAATACTAAAAAATAATACCGTGACTGACTGACAGTCAACGCACAGCCCATACGGCTAAACCAATTAAACTGGAACTTTGCATACAGGTTCTTTTAACTATGTTGCCGAGCACTAAGAAAGGATTTTTTGATATTACCACGGGAACGGGAAAATATGCGGGTGAAATAAGCTTTTTTTTTTATTTTGAAGCTATATTTTAAATAAACTCATTTGCAAAAAAAACGGGCACCTAAGCAATTAACCATTTCAAATGTTAATATTGCTTTGTTTGATAATTATAGGTAGTTTTATCCTCACAATTTGGTAAATTAATAAGAAAATAATCGTTTTCATCAGTATTTCATAAAATTTAGATACAATTTATGGGAAATAATGCTAAACCTCGCTAGTAGTGTATGTTCGCTAGTAGTGCATATACTCATGAAGTAAAAATAAAAAAGTTTTTTTGTTTTTTTTTCTTTAATAAAGTAAAAGCAGATAAATGTTTAGTATCGAGTGTGACCCCCTCTAGCTAAAATTCGTCTGGGCATGCTAGCGAGTATATCCCGGATACTTGCTTGCGGAATACGTTCCCAATCCGCAGTAATCACATTCTTCAGCTCTCTGATGATCTGCAGAGCCGGGTGTACTGTAGCTCTATTACGAGTTTTGTCAACGATACTCGCTAGCGTCTAACGTATAGGCATTTGTATGAAAAACTGTTCAGAGCCCCAAGCGCTGAGTAGCTGAACTAAAAATGGTATTATGAGTTGACAACGTTGACATTAGGTGACTTAACAGCTCCTGTTACGTAAGCTTCACGATTCGCGGTCACGTTTTTCATACAATTTGGTATTATGAGTTACTAATTTGGCAGATGCTCCTGTAATTTACGTTCACAGGAGCTGTTACGGCACTCACGGCATTTCTTTTAGTGAGAAGGTATATTATTCAATTAAAATTAATAAATACACGACATATTTTGAAACAAATTGATGACAAGGCCTTTTATAGATTAGAAAATAATTTACGCGGCTGAACGAAACAAAGAACACAATGAATTAACTAATTTGTATTGAGGCAAAATTTCGAAAACGGAAAACATTCCTAACATTGATTTGTCCTTCCAAAAGCGCATTTAGCTAAATTATGCCTACTATTACAACACACAACTTTAAAATCGACGTAAAGAATTAAACGACGTCGTAAAAAGTAAAAAATAAGAAAATATAGCTGTATTTATTTTGCAATGATTCCACGTAATAAATTATTATGGAACTTATTTAGTAAACGGCGCCTATGGGCTTATTAATTGAACCGTGGATAACTAAGGCCCTTTTCGGGTCTTAGGATGTCTCTTTTCTCTATAGATAGTTTTCTATTTTAGCAATGACAATATTTTTTCAATATTTTAGATTGTCCATAATTTTATAGATTACTTTTAGGTAAGCGGTCTATTGTTTTAATGCAAAATATATCAATTTACCGTCGGCATAGTGATTTCATATTTTCAGCCGATAATGAACAACTACATAAAGATCGGTTATTTATTTATAAACAAACATTTTAGTGTATATTAATACACTGTGTTCTTTTACTATTATTTTATTCTGTGTCTGTGATGACACTTGACACTTGACTGACTCTGATACTATGATAAAATGTAAAAGGTCATACATAGTCAGGCAGTAAAGCTTTACTTCACATTTCTTAATTTAGTAGGACTATACGCCGCCATGATAAATGTACTCGTTTAATTTCTCTATTTTTGCCTCTATGGTAAAGGTGTCTTTCTGTCCTTATCCTCATCATATAGACAGATAGAGATAGTGACAATTTGACGTTACGTATTCAAATTTATGCCTCGACGCTGCCTTCTCACGTATTTACGTACCAGCTAACGTAGCGTTTCCGAAAACTCATAATACCGATCCGATAGTCGGCGATTCGAGCACCGTATTTACGTTAACAGCAGCTGTCACGTCACATACGTTTACAGGAACAACTCATAATAGAGCTACTGATCTCACACGCCGTTTCAAAACGTCCCAGACATGCTCTATGGGATTGAGGTCGGGACTTCGAGCTGGCCAATCCAAACGACGAATGCCGACCTCTTTCACATACGCATTAACATCGCGGGATCGGTGGGCGCGAGCATTGTCGTCCATAAAAATCGAGTCTTCACCTAGAGCGGCCAATGCGGGTTGTGCATGAGGAATTAGAACTTCCGTTATGTATCGATGCCCAGTCAGTGAGCCGTTTTCAATGAAGACTAACTCTGTACGATCCATTGATTTTATTCCTGCCCAAAACATAACAGAGCCCCCACCATAAGGTGTGATTTCTTCGAAACATGCCTCTGCAAAGCGTTCTCCTTGTCTTCATAGCACTCGCCGACGTCGATCTTCACCGAACAGAGATATCCTGGCTTCATCAGAGAACAAAACCCTATTCCAATCTTCTTGAGTCCATGATTCACAATTTCTAGCGAACCTAAGCCTGTGAACTCAGTGCTCATGGAGTAATTTGGGGCCGCGGGCCGGGCGGTGACTGCGTATATTGGCAGCGAGAAGCCTCCTCCTGACCGTCCATAGACTAATATGCACATTTCTTACTTCTTGGAGGTTGTTCTTAAGATCCACATACGAAGATTTGCGATTTCTCAATGCGCGACTCACAAGAAAACGATCATCCCGTGGTTGGGTACATGGTTTTCTTCCAGAACCAGGCCTTCTCTCGACGGAACCAGTCTCCTGATATCGCTGCCAGGTCCTTTGGACTGTCGAGCGACTAACATTTAGCCTCCTAGCCACGAAACATTGGCTGCAAGCCTCTTCAAGCAGCGCGATAATTTTGGTAGCTTTTACCACTTTATCTACCATTTTTGATACAGCCAAACAGCAATAAATAAAGCTTTGACAGTCAAGGATATGAAATTAATCGATAAAAATTGAATAAAAGTTATGAAAGTCGATGTTAACTTCTGGAACTTCGCGCCAAAAATGTAGGATAAAAAGGTGTTTTCTGTAAAAATGACCATCAAATGAAAATTTGAATTTAGAACGTACTTTTTTAAATACCACAGCATTTTTAAAACCGGCCAGTAACGTGTACAAACGATTGATACCTTTTTGGTATTGTATCTTTTTAAAGATGAATGAAAATCAAAACCGCCCGTTTTTTTTGCAAATGAGTGTATAACAAGCTCGAACTTCGTGGGGTTGCGTTGTTTAATTACAGAGTTCCTATAGCCATCTTCTGGCTCCATCATCAGACCTTAGATGTTATCTAAGACCTGAGTACTCGTCCATTTTAACTCCCTGAGTACCACTTTCACCCAATTTCTCCTTGTTAGGGGATCAACTGGAAATCTGAAATTAATTTTAATAGTTCTTACATTAAAATTGGATTCGTTCGTTCATTTACATACCTCGATATGTTTATCGATATGTTCAAGCCCTATACACATAAAAATGACAATTGATTGAATGAGTGCATTATGCAATATCTTTGAAGAATTTACATGTACAATGATTACTTTTTGAAATGACGTATTACATTTTGTTTACATACCAAAATTTTTTTATTTTACGAGTAATTGCTACTTTAATAGGTTGAAATTGTACTTACGCGTGAAAAGAGAAAAATATATTTTCCACTACGATTTGTACAAAATAAGACAGCGCATTTGCCCATTTATGAGATAATGTTCCACTTCGAGATCTCGCGTCATACTGACAACGCTATATTGCTTACCGAGTCTAAAAGGCTCAGTAAGTGACTAGAAGGGTAAAGGCGAACACGGTCCTCGTTACGCGTCCAGTGGTTCATTCGTCCAAGAAATAAGCGCATGGCCTTCTCCAAAATACTATCATTCTGCCTCTGTATTATAATTAATCAAAATTGGTAGAATCTATTTCGTCTTCTAAATATTTACATTCATGTCAAATAAATGCATGTCCTTCTCCAATATACAATCTGTCACCATACTAAAATTTATGCAAATAAGTTTTAGTCAATCCTTCGCGATGGATGTTAGTCGCTACGTAATGCCACAGAATACTAAATAGTACAAGTACAGAAAGTTCACTTTGAAAACTCTGCAAATCAAACAAATAGCTAGTTTTGCTGCGACGCAATAAAGTGCAATTTACGTCACACTACGCTAAATACCTACCTAGAATTTTATTCTCCTACAATTTGCGTCTCTTTCTATCGCCTCCTTAGGATTTATTTATCATTTTAATATTTGAAGCGCTCATGGTGGCGCTTGACAAAAACTGATCGTATTCGATCACGTTTGTTCAACAACGTTCGGTCCGGTCATGTGTCGGACGGGTGACCGTAAAGTGGTATTACAAAATGAGTGCATGCTTCGGAGGGCACGTTGAACCGTCGAGTTGGTCCGGCTGTTGTCATCTGATAACAGTCGTTAAGCCAAGTCAAATGCCTTATAGGCGGCTTGATAAACTCTTACACCAGAGGTGGCCGGCCACTAATCCTCATACGATAAGCGAGAAATAAGAGAGATTTATTATTAATTTATTAATAGGCAGATTTTGTGTAGATTTATGCAAAGTAAATAATATACATGGGTGGGTAAAATAAGTAAGGGTTAATTAATAATAATAGTTAATAATCGGTTAATACCTATCAAAAGTATAAGAAATTGGCATAAGTACATACCTAAAGTACCTACCTACTTCTTTAACCTAATAAGAAGATAGATACGGCATACGTTTGTTTATGAAATATAAAAAAGTTATATTTGAATCGCGATGTGTTTTTAATCAATAGGAGGTAAAAACTGCGTTTAATCGCCGTCAGGGGAGCCCTTGTACTCTGGGAAACAATCATTTTGACAGTAATTTTTTCAATCTGTTTTCTGCTAGTCTTATTGCTAAGAAAATGCAGATTTGCTGTGTGGCTGTAAAAATATCGGTCATTCTATCCCAAAAGATGAGCGTCAAAAACAATGGCATGTAACTATGCGGTGCCATAACCTCACTAACAGGCCTCACAGCCGATTCTACGATTTGCTCTGACCATTTCAGACCAGAAGATTTAAATAAACGATTATAACGGAATTAATTTATGCAGTTATAACTTTTTAATTTTGCATTTTACAATGCTATTTTTATGTGATAAATATTAAACAAGAAAATATACTAGAAAAAAGCAACTAGTCTCATGTCGCCCTGACGGGACCCTGACGCCCTCAGGGCGACATGAGACTAGTTGCTTTTTTCTAGTATATTTTCTTGTTTAATATTTATCACATAATTTATGCAGGTTTGTTTCACATAATCTCCGACAAGAAAAGCATGATTTGTGCGAAACGCGTGACCGCCTTATATCTGTGAAATCCTAAAAAGTGTGATAACCTCATAGAATCATAGAATGCAACCGCCTGAATATTCATGTTCTATTTACTGGATTATCATACAAGTCAAGTCAATGACAGTTGAGTAAAGTTGATGCAGAGGCAACAGTAGATTCTGTCACAGGAAATGTTCATGACATTTTTTTTAGATAATAACTGGGCAGGCATTTGACCACCATCGTGCTATATATAGATAATTGAAGTTGTAATATGGACTAAAATGCAACAGCGTCCAATGCAATTCCTCTTGTTCAGTTCAACAAGAGTTCATATTTCTTCCATTAGTCCAAAATTTTACTTGGTGTAAATTTGATGTTATTTTGGTAATTAATCTATTTTACCTTTGTATTTTTTATTATATTCCTTGCAATGACGCTCCACGTTCTTTGAGCGATTGATTCAAATCTTTTACGGTCATATTGTAAAATATATCCATCTTTTTGCCAAATATGTACTTATTTTAAAATTACGTTATACAGAATAAACTGTCAGAAATTTTAGTTTACCACAAAGTACAATGGCGCCTCATCTGCGAAAACTTTTGCGTTTGACCTCCCATCAAATACTGCACAATGTTTACTTGCATTTTTTAATGATTCTTCTTTTTAAAATCGGTAAAGTAGGTGACGAACCTACACGGGGAGTGAAACAGGCCTGCTAATGCATGCAGCTTGTATCATACACACACTCAATATGTATTGGCTCAATCCTAATCCTAACTAATATTATAAAAGCGAAAGTGTGTTTGTTTGTCCTTCCTTGACGCTCTAACTAATATCGACTTGATTATGGGCATAGAGTTAGTTGAACGGACGGAGAGTAACTAGGGTACTTATTATCCCGTTATTCCCACGGAAACCGGAACCACGCGGGTGAAACCGCGGTCGGAGACAATATTATAATAATGTTTTTAATTTAATATTAATATACATAGCAGTGGCGAGGGGTCGAAATATGGAGAAGGTAAGCCGGACCAAAATCGTTTGTATGGACCCTTCGCCACTGATACTTACATACGATGAAATAGAACGTCTTTTAAAGTATAGTTTCTAGCTACCTCAGACTCACTCATTACACACACACACACACACACACACACACACACGCACACATAAATACATGCGCACGCGCGCGCGCACTACTCTTTTGATTACTATTTATTTATTTTTATTTTGTTTTTAATTTTTTTAGTGATAATGAACTATTTAAAACTTTGATTTATAAAATTTTGTTACTTGTAATTGTTAGTGCCGTGTCGGTAATTCTAGTAGCTGTAAACATTATCATTAATTAAGGAAGAGTGGGGTCCCCTGGCACAAGTATTACTAATACTTAAAAGGAGATCCTGAGCACTAGCTAAGTTTCATGTACATAGTTACTGAATAAATATTTTGTATTTTGTACTTGGCACGGTTTGCGTAGTCGCCTAAATGTATGAACTTCATAGACAATGATCGCATTCACATGCACGTGAAAGCTGTCTATGGAGCTTATACACAACTCAACCGTGCAAACACGAAAAAACAATTAACGTGCAAAAACAACTGACTTGCAAATAATGCCTACGAATCACGATAAAAGTGAATGGAAAGATTCTTATGACATTCGCTCATGATTTAATGATGCCATGCCTTAGGCTCATTGTAGTGTAAATAAAACTAATGCTCCTCGTGTTTTCATTACAGCCGTTAAGTCAGGAAGAGTTCCGGCTACGACGACCAATCAGACAGTGCCCAATGGAAACGTGCGTACAAAAATACCAGTCTACCTAAATCAGAATATGAAAGTAAATGTATCCGATAACGTACAAGCGGGTATCATTCAGAACAATCAAAAGAAAATTAACTTTAGTCCTAGAACATCGACGTCCGCGACGACCACAAGCAACACATCCGGGTGTGCGCAACCTCGAGTCAAAGCTCTTGAGAAAAATCTTTCTTGTTCCTTGATGAACGCCACCAAATCCAGTCAGGCCAAAATGGTCACTAAAGTTGTCAAGGAAACCACCCGCTCTAAAATCCCTCCGAAAAATACCAAAAACCATTCGAAGCGTTTGCAACGACGAGGAGAAAATGAACCACCGTTAGACAATATACCCGTCATGGAGCGATCAGGCACTTTCCTTAAAGATGAACCCACCTTTGGCGATAAAACTACTAACATTGATTTAGACCAATAAATTAGATAAGTAAACATCAAAAAATATAGTACCTACATAATATAAACAGTTTATTATAGCACAGTCAAAGTCATTAATTTGACTGGGAACATCATTAAAATGATCTTTTAATCATTTACTGGTCACCTGCTTTTACACCTAAAATCATTGAACTTGACTGTGCAATTATATACTGAACATCACTATTTAGCTTGGCGAATGTAGTGTTGGACTGTGTATACTAATATTATGTATATTTTTTTACTAATATTAGTGTAGATATACATTAGTAGACAATGATGTTGCTAAAGGTGGGTAGGTCAACACATCTACTGACTTACTTTAAAGTCCACGAGAGGCCTCAAAAAATATTGTCTACGTCGTCGAAGGTCATGCATGCTATTGGGAATGTTCATGAGTTCTTTTATTGTAATAAAATATAAACCTATTTTACCTTCAATTTTGAATAGCCAACCGACATCTTTAACTTATAGTGGTAAGTGGATTAGTTCCATCTATGGCACCTGAAATTTTTTTTGTAGGAGCAATATAGGTAATATTTATTTTACTAGCGGCCGTTCGCGGCTTCACCCGCCTGGTTCCCGTTACCGTGGTAATATCGGGATAATAAGTAGCCTATGTGTTAGTCCACTACTTGAAGTGCCTACATTCCAAAAAATCCTCCAAATTCGTTCAGTAGTATTTGCGTGAAAGAGTAACAAACAAACAAACTGACATACTTTCACGTTTATAATATTATAATACATAATTAAATTCAAAAGGTCTTACAACTGACAGCAAGTCGACCTTTAAACCTGGACATTCCTTTGCTTGTTGTTACTGAGGCGCCCCGTAGTAGATATTTAACACAAAAGTACCTATCTACTTTTTAATATCATTGTCGACCAAAACTTAAGTTACCTACTTGTAAAGTTAATGAAATTGCAGAATGAACAATCTAATACAGTCACATTTAGAAGTAACTTAAGTATTAGGTCTCAAATGTAAGGTTTGTACTCGCATGTATTTTTATGCTGGCTGGTTCTAGCGAGATTAGATTTAGGATTGAAAATGGCCTGATTAGGAGCAGTTGTCACTATGCTTTGCGATGATCTATGAAGAAGTACTCGTAGATAGATCTTGTATGTGCAATTTAACCAGTATTTTTCATGGCATTTTAACTTTGGACTCACATTGTAAATGTAATATATTATTTATACGAATTATTCTTTCAGGTTCTTAATGTCCTGTTCCCTAAAAGTCTGTTTCCGCATTTCAGGATAATGGCCCTTCCTTCCTTAGGGAATAATTATTGACTTTTTTCGAGAGCCTTTTGAAATCGTGGGACGTTTTAGGAATTGTACAATATGAACCTGAAAGTGATTTAAAGATTCATTATCGTAATTAGTGCAAATTGTTATTCATAAATTAAAACCCCCAAATAGGTCGGTCTAATGTAAAAATATGTATTTTTTTTATAATTATTTGAGTATTATCTTTTGTCTTATACATGGCACAAGAGTTAATGATCATTAATTGAGTTAACAATCTATAAACTTAAGCTTATTATTTATTAATGTTTCTTTGAAAATGGGACCTAGGATGTCTATCGTGTAAAAAGATTAAGAATGCGTAATATAATGGGTAATATGCAATTCCATAAAATCAAATTTTCATATACTGTCGAAAGGAACGAAAAGGATATGGATGGCCTTTATAGCCATTCGACGTTATTTACTTTGTGATATTTGTATTTGATGATTTTTATATATAAAGGGTGGACATTTTCAAATATTTGAATTTAAGGAAAAATCTATTATGAAATGTTAATTTATTGTTAAGTGAATTATTCAATGTTTAGTATACAAATCATAATACTCTAGTTTATTGGAACTGATTTATTCAATATGAAGTAGCACGCTTTACGTTTGGCTAAATTTAGTGCACTAAATGAAAAAGACTGAATTTAGACAAGCGTAAAGGCATTCAGACTGCTAAGACACGAATTAGACAATCAGAGTTGTCACTAGCGATCTAAATCGTTTGCATACTGAACTCCGTGGTGCTACTGAGTTAGCTAGCTAATTGGATCAAGTGTAAAGAGCAAGCACATGATTCAGCCACGCACACTGTCTGAATTTAGTGCACTGAATTTAGTCAAATGTAAAGCGTGCTTTAAGGTCAAGAGTTGATGTACACTTAACAGCACGCCAAGCACTCGTAATAATAGCTAAACGGCTTTCATAGTGAAATTATAAGTCAGGCGTGTTGTGGTCTGTATATGAAAGACGATCTCCACTCGGTGCATATTGAACATGTAATGTAATAAGAGACAAATATGTTTTTATTCGAAAAATCAGGTAAATATAATAAGGTGTTAATACACATAAAATTTTCCATTCCAATAATCGTAGTATAGGTGATGATAATCCACTTACGCTCGATTTCACCAATGCCTCCTAAGCCTCTTCGTATTCGGCGCGGCGATTTCGGTATCCAAGCGACTACCGCGTGACAAATACAAGAAGTTTCATACACAGGCACACGTCGTTGGATACCGAAATCGCCGGGCATCGGAGATTTGAGTATCCTTGTGTAAGAAGGGGCTAACTTTAGTGTGTTTTCAATATCATCACTTTATATGACAAAGGTACCTACGAAAAAGATGATCGTCATGATGTTTAAAAGTCACTTAATGAAATCTGGCAATAATGTTATTATTTTTTTAAATCTATATACCTATTTATCAGAGGCAAAGAGTCGTCAGTGATTAACTATAGATCCGATACGCAGCCACTGTTACCATGCGTTGGCAATGCAAAACATTTAAATTATAATGCGGCCTCTGAGAGGATATCCAATAAGACACTCGAGAAGACCTGTCATATATTATAAAGCATTTTCTCAGTGGCCGCTTAAGGTTTAGTAGAAAACGAAAAATATGTCGCGTAATTCCGCAAGAAAAAATGCAGATGCAGCCCAGTGACACACCTTGCACCTTCACCGACTACTCGGTAGTACCGAGTTATGTTACATTAATTTCTTATTTGAATTAATTATAATACTCCGTTTTGGTTTTATTAAATTATTTTATTATATTGAAAACAACAATAATATTAAACTATTTGTTATAAGAATTTTCAATTTACGGTTGATGAGATATCACAACCTATGTTATGATTGCATTTCGGACCGCGGAAATAGTACACTACTGCAGCGGCCAGCAAAAGAGGCATTGATGGACGAACGTGTGTAAATGAAGGCCGTGGCGAAGCCGAAGCACACATACGTAAGTCCATCATAATTGTGGCCAAGGCTTTTCTCAAATAATGCGTGGAAATTAAAACTATTTTTCGAAGTCAGACGAACAACGAACATCAATATTTTTTCCCGCGTTAAAGTGTTCATTTGTTTTTTTTTCTAAGCAGCCTTTTATTTGCAAGCCTGTTCGAAACTTAAATAAAACCTTTGATAGGTTACCTCCTTGGTTGCCATATTTCGGAGTAAAAGATCGTTCCATTTTTAAATTACACGACAGATATGAGTTTACTATGCAATTTATTTGGCCGCTAAACACGACAGATATGGATTTTCTTTCATACAACTTTCGCCGGCCGCTGCTCGCATGTATTTGGCCAGGAGCTCAATTTTTGATTTACTTGTCTCGAGGATTCTACTGATTTTCGTGCGACGTTAGTTTCGGTATACCGTAACAGCAACCTTGCACATATATACATAGCTTCGCTTTACGCCTGTTGTACCGCCTCCCAACACGAGCGCGCGTCTATCTACGCTTGCAAGGTCGCTAATCGCCTGATCGCCTCCTCTTCGCCTCGCCACTCGCGCGTCGATTGATTCCAAAAAAAAGGTCCAGTACAACAATATCGATTTATCTCGAAGGTTGTCAAAATAATGTTCATATTTCCATGCATGTTTGAGAAAAAACGTTTAGTTTTAAATTGTCTTGCACAAAAAAAACTGAATTGTTCATTTTTCTGAAGTTCCAAAACTTAAGACAAAATTTTTCATGATTTAATTAAAAACTTCAGATTTCAGATGTTTTCCTGTACTTGTAGTAAAAGACGATACTACTTGCCTTGCATAGTTTTAGGTCAACGGAAAGTAGTACCCTATGAATTTCAATTCCCTTGAGAGTGTCGAAGTATACGTTTCTGCGTCCTAAATAGCCTTAACTTTTTTCACGGTTTTTTGAAGTTTGATTTTTTGATTGATATATGGTTTTAATTTCAACTCGATACCTTAACGCGTACCCGAAATTCGGTTTTCAAAATTAAAGACTATATTTTTATGATTTAATTACAAATGTATATTTACCTTTTTCTACGGTGTTGGCCACCGTCGTTTCATCAATGAGAGAAACATCCTCGCATTCGAAAGAAACATCTTTACAGATGTTTGACTATCGATAAAGAAGAAACAGCCATCTAATTTATAGCTTTTTAATTTTGCATTTTACAATGCTATTGTTATGTGATAATTTTTAAACAAGTAAATATAGTAGAAAAAAGCAACTTGTCTCATGTCGCCCTGACGGGACTCGAACCCGCATCCTTGGGAATCCGGCCCAATGCACTGACCAATTATGCACAGAGACCTATGAGAACACGTTGAAATTCTCTAGTATATTTACCTTTTTCTACGGTGTTCTCATTCATAAACATTCTCTCATTCTCTCATTGATGAAACGAATAGAAAAATAGAAAAAGGTAGAGAATACTAGAGAATTTAACCTTTAACCTTTTTACGTTTTCTTGTAAATGTTTTGCACTGCCAACGCACGGTTTTACTAACCGTTTTACGACCAGCATAATATAATAAATATTCGTTCTTTTTTCAATATTTACTTGTTCACATTATTTACTCACTGTTGTACGTTTACTTTGATAAGCTTGATTATTTATCTGCATGTGTTGCAAGTGATAATCGCTCAAGCCATACGAATGATAAATACTACTATTCGTATGCCCAAATGTTGTTTTAAAAAATCAATTTACACTTGTGTAATAATTATTACTTAATTTTTGTGATATGGTTTCTTTAATTTGTAAATTTAAATATTTTAAGTAGGTAACTATATAATTAGCGACATTATAAATGTTTATATGGGAGATGTGGATAAATACCTGTTTAGTTATACATTATTTATTAAGAGTCTACATTTATTGCCGCAATGTCATTATTCTCCTTTTCTCTATGGATTAAATTGCGTAGCGATTATATATACAGCGTAGGTTATTTATAAGTACTTATTTGTCCATTAATACGGTATAGCCAAGTCAGTGTTTAGCGTGTAACGGTCTTCAAGCATAGGTACAATTGTGTACTCATCAAAGAATTATTTTTCATGTATAATTGGAACGTGAGATTATTAGCATCCCATTATAACTGTATATTATTGGATACCAAATATTTGTATATCACCATTATAAAACCAAAGATTAAAACTATCAGACATTCACTCACATTCTCTATCTTGAATATGTAAAAATTGTAATCGTTCTATTATGGTCTTTTCAATCAAGTATAAAAAAATCGATCCGCGGGGCTATTACCTATCTTTGCAACAGCAACACGACAGCAGAAATTGCGCGATAATTGCTTTACGACACGTATCAACAGTGTCATCTACCAAACAAATGATAAACTACAATGTGCATTTATTTAGTTCCTATTATTGCTCATTCCCCATACATGCAAATGAAACTGATTTTCATCCAACCTATACGTCTGGGGTATCTATAGATATGTCTTTAAAAAATATATTGAGGTTTCTAAAACGATTTTTTTAAAAGTCAACCGTTTGAATGATATACACTTCCAAAGTGACAAAATGTGTCCCGACTTTTGAAATAAGTGAGTGCAAAATCTAAAAAAAAAATATGTTGTAGATCTTAATAAAAACTTTCAACGAAAATTGGTTTGAAGTAAATATGTATAGTTGGCAGTTTTAGATATATAACACATATCCCAAAGTGAAATGAAAAACATTTTTTTTTTCATCAAAGATATACGTGTTGTATATATATTGATAGGTCTTTAAAAATTACATTGAGGTTCTTAAATCAGTTTTTAAGTCAACCGTTTGAAAAATATACACTTCCAAAGTGGTAAAATAATAAAAATAATAACGGTAAAATAATAATTATAATAGAAACTTTATTGCACATGATACAAAAACATACACATACAGAGAAAATGACAAAAAAGAGGAACACACAATAGGCGGCCTTATTGTTACATAGCAATCTCTTCCAGACAACCTTGGGTGAGAGACGGAACCCTTCATGTGCGAGTTCGACTCGCACTTGGCCGATTTTTTGACATTTCGCAGCGAACGCGCGGTATATTATGATAGCTAAGGTAATAGCCCCGCGGGCTTAACACTTTCTTTCATCAATTATTGTGTGTCAGGAACAGCATTTTGAATTGATAGTTTTTCGGCCTAAATACTGCCGCCACAAATCTGTAGTTGCACTACTACAATCATACGATCAGTTTCTTAACCCTGGTGTACTGTCCAATGTACGTGAAATAAAGTAATGGTTTGATGAGTATTTAAGACAAGACAAATAGGGGGTCAATTTCGCTAAGGTTTAGTCATAATCTTATCACAATCGTGCTTCAATTATAGTGTTTAAGAACTGTGTAAAATAGCACCTCTTCTTCTTATCGTATGAGGATTAGTGTCGTCCACCTCTAGTGTCAGAGTTTATCTGGCCGCCTTTAAGGCCTCCGACTTGGCTTAATGACACAACAGCCGGGACCGACGGTTTAACGTGCCCTTCGAAGCACGGAAGCGCTCAGTTATAATGTCACTTTACGGTCACCCATTCGACACCTGACCAACGAACGTGATCGAATACGATCAGTCTGTCAAGCTCGGCCACGAATGCTACTTTAATACACTACTATCGTAATACGATTGAGATACGATTTAGTATGACTGTTGTTAGCAAATGAAATGTTAGCAGAATTGGGCTTCTGGTGTATGTACAATAGTAATAAACCAATGTTAGTTTACTTCAATGTAGTCATTATCAGTGTAATATTATTTGAAATTGCTAACGGTGGATTCAAAAGTTCGTGGCCTAACAAAAATGTTTTTGTACAAATACTAATTTAACCATCCTTTCTGGGGTGGTGGAAGTTTTCGGCCTGCTTCTTCTGTTTTGGGTTTGTCGTTTGTCAATACTCTACTGACCGCGTTTCAATTCAGCTTACCACTTTTTCACACAGGAGCAGATTACCTTAAAGTACTTATCATGTCTTCATAAATTTGCTTTGGAGTTAAGCCGCTCTTATGTAGAGACCGCCATTCTATACAATTTTGCTATAATGACATTGCACTATTTTCCGTAGTGCACTATTTTCCGTAGACAATTATTAAAAAAATGTTATTTGTTGTAACCACCTGCAACTTTGCACAGTTTATACATAATAAGTACTCATTTAAAACTACATGTGTGGCCGGCGAACTTTTGGACTATCCTCTTATACACTTTGCTTTTTTATAATAGCTCGGGAGTTTATTGTAGTGGAATAAAGAAGCTGATTTCTGTAACTCCTGCGTACAGGCGGAACCACATTCTTGTTGCGTGGTGTAGTGCGTCGCGACGCGTTATGACGTCATCTGATGCGTATCCAAACTATTCTTAATGGCTAGACACATTTTTCTGAGTGCGTTACGCCAGCAATAATGTAGCTCCTAGAAGGAAACGAAGTAGATGAATAATTAGAGCGGTACTTGCAATAAATGTGCGCAAAATAAAAAAGGAAAATCGGCATTTTTATATGAGTTGCGTCCCAACCCTTGTAACAAGTTGCGACAGTATAAACATGTTTATTGAGGCGTTTTTATGACTAATAATCCAATTTTCTATTACAATTGCGTGCAGGTCAAAAGTAGGCTTAAAGTGAAGATTTTTTTTTTGTATAATATAATGTTTTAATCGTGCTTTTTATACATTTTGTGTTACTTATCCACATGACACCCGCTGCTGAGATGGCTGCCCCAAGGATCTCAACGACGTTCGGTCCTTTGCTACCCGCATCCAGCGGCCTCCCGCTACCGCGCACCAGATTGTCGGTCCACCTTATGGGGGGCCTGCCCACGGAGTGTCGTCGTATATAATTATAGCCAGCAAAAGTTCTATTACACATTTGCACGTAGTTCGCTTTCGCGCGATATAAATAACACTGGCAACCCTAGTTCCTCCTACATCCCTAAATTCGTGCGCTGGGCACAAACAAACAGTTGCATTGCATGTGGGCAAGGTCGCGGTCACGTGTCACATCAGTTGCGAAAAGTACAATCTGTTACAAAGTACAAGTTTTTGATTCAATTGCAACTATACTTGGAATCGTAATTAAATGACAGCTCCACTTCCAGTGTCACTTTTTGACAAAGTAAAAATAGTGACGTGACAAAATAATCGTTTGTTCGATTGACATTCAGATAAAAAAATTGTCGGTATTGGACCGTTTTATTAAGGTTTGGCTCTACCCGATTACCGGTTTCTTGAAGAACAATTTTTCTAACAATTTCTCTCAGACCATTCATTTAGAAATCCTCCTGTTGGAGAGCGTTACTCCAGAATTCGTTTTTCCTGTTTTACTCCAAAAGTATAAGGCGCACAATTTTTTATTTTGCGCAAATTTATATCAAATACCGCTGTAATTATTCATCTCACTCATTACCTTCTAGGAGCTACTTTCCTGCTGACATAACGCACTCCATTTTTCTCGTGTGTCGTGTCGACACAACACACCACACATCATCTATCTAGACATCTAGCTATCTAACAAATGTGGTTCCGCCTTAAGGCTCGAACATAGTCAAGGCGCATTTAAAAGAGGTTTATTCGAATAATTTATGGAAATCTGCACTTAATCTCAATAGTAATTATTTCAACTAATTTTAATATTAATTGATCTCAATGATGCACAGTATTCAATGTTTAAGGTCTGCATCAGCCATTATTATAAGAAACCTACCTAATTATAATGACATGTTAATTATAGATTTTGTTCTTCAAGACTAAAGTCGTATTTATTATGACCTATATTTGTATGGAAATAAAATACATTCTATATTATATTTACTACGGACGGTTTACTTTATCTTTGTGTTTAGTAGAGTGTTTTTTAAGTCGAAACGTTAATAACAAACTTATCATTAGGATTGACTTAATTAACAATTTATTACGTATCATTCTACTACCTCCGTGGTAGTGGTACGTACGCCGTTTACAAGGTGTCGCCTACTCTGAGCTCCTGGGTTCGAATCCCGGTTGGGGAAAATGTTTGTATGATGAATACGAGCATTTGTACAGTCAAGGTAAAAAATATAGATACAAGCATCTTGACAGTATATATGTACTCATCTAATTTCAAATAAATATGTATACAATATTAGAAACATAAATATATAGACCATGGGCATTAATATGTAACCAATCGAAAACCCAAATTTATGTATTCACTTAAGCGTACATTAATATGTATACAATCAATATATTTATGTATATTATACAGTATTAACTCGACTACAAACAAAACAGGTTCGAAATTTGAACTTTGACAATCACCGAAAAGAGTACCTACCTGTCAATGATGTTTTGTCTATTTCATTTGACGTCATCAGTGAAGCAAAAAAAAAAACATTAATTAGTTACTGTATTTCATTGTTTTTTCAGTAAGGCTAAGCGCGCACTACGTTTTTTTTTACAACAAATGAGGAATCTCATCACTTGTATACCTTGACTTTGAGTATTTCTACAACTTCTATGTCATATCAACTATTGCTCCAAATGACTAACTAGTTCTAACGTAGCAATTTTATTCTTGGCCGGCACTTTCAGTAAAGGCCCAAAAATGAATAGAGCCTGAATGATCTCCTTTCAAAAACGTCAATGAGGTCAAAAATTGCTTGCACCTAAAGATCACTAGACAATTTAAAAAAACGGGTGTAAGGGATTTTTGACCTTATTGACATTTACCAATTTTTTCTTTTTTATATAACAGTCATGTGATTGAAAGAGAATATGAAAGAAGCCACCAAATTTCAAAAATGACAATAAGGTCGAAAATTGCTTGCATCCGTTTTACTAACTATAGATCACAAGAAAATGTTTTCCTACCTTCACTTGTTTCCCCGACATTATCTTTATTTTATATTATATTTTATTTTATTACAAAAGTTTTAACTTGAATTATTTATTATTACAATAAAAATCATATCATATATTTTTTTACATGCTATTTATGAAATGTTCCATGCGTAGACTCTAGTAGTATAGTATAGGTAAGCATAGTTCACACTTTCACAGGCGAATAATAATTATTCGCAACAACTAAAATTCGTAGTGCCCGCTTAGCCTTAGTACTTGATATTTATATTGAAAAATCTATACTTATTATCATGTGGGTATATATTAATGATTACGTTGTTGTCTCCAAGTTAATGAGGAACCTGTGGATACATATTATTGCACTTGTCTGTTTACCAAGTAAAGTTCAAATTGTTGTATACTTATTTTTGTAGTTTTGCCTGTTTCCATATCTATAGTAATTTAGATGGTTACATTTTGTGGCAACTTGTGGTGTATACATATCTTTGACCTTGACTGTACCTTAGTCATGGACGTTTATATATATTTCTACACATTATATATAAATACTTATATGTATTTATATCCGTTACCTTAATATCCTAAACACAAGCCTTGCAGTGTTTACATTGGGACTAGGTCTGGCTAGGTTAATTGGTTCGAATGTAAGAAATATTTATTTATTTTATTCTAGTTGGTACCTTTCGCACTCTTCTAAACATTAAGTTAGCGTAAACTGGACATTAGATACGTAAGTACTTATCATGTCTTCAAGTAGAATATTATGGCTTCTTCGAAAACTTATTGATAGATTCATATATTTTTTTTTATTTTATTGAGCATAATAATTTTATTTCTCGTACATTTTATTATTGTTGATTATGAGTTGTAATAGAATCAATAAAGTATTTCAATAAAGATTAAGTTATGAGAAAGTTGTGCGTTTCTTTCAAAATTTACATACCTAGTTGTTAAGAGATGTTCGCGCGCGCTACGACAGATACCTACCACCCTTCTTGAATTCTCCCTCTGGAACTTAGGCGCGAGCTGTATGTATGTTAGTTGAAATTTACTTGTAAAGAGTACTTTTTCAAGTCTCAGCCACATAACACTCACTGCTGGGTATAGGCCTCCCCCAAGGATCTCCACAACGATCGGTTCTGCGCTGTCCGCATCCAGCGGCTTCCCGCGACCTTCACCAGATCGTCGGTACACCTTGTCGGGGGCCTAACCACGAAGCGTCGTCCTGTGCGCGGTCACCATTCCAGAACCTTTCCGCTTCAACGGCCATCGATTCTTCTCGCTATGTGTCCCGCCCACTGCCACTTCAGCTGAGCAATCCTTTGAGCGATATCAGTTTCTTTAGTTCTCCTACGGATCTTCTCATTGCTGATTCGATCGCGTAGGTAGGGAAACGCCGAACATAGCCCTCTTCATTGCACGCTGGGTGACCTTGAGCTTTCTCATCAGACCCAAGATGGCGACCACGTTTCACTACCGTAAGTCATCGCTGGCAACACACACTGATCATAGACTTTCGTCTTGAGACACTACGGTAAGTTGGACCACAGAATACTTAATAGTACAAGTACAGAAGGTTCACTTCGCAACTCCAATCAAATAAATTGCTAGTCTAGCTCACGACGCAATAAAGTCCAATTCACGTCGCGCTGCGCTAAATGCCTAGCATTATATTCACCTACATTCTGCGTCTCTTTCTATCGCGTAACTCGGTATTCTTTCTGACGCAGCTAGGGTTGCCTCTTTGTGATTCATTTATTTATAGGTAGACTTTGTGTCGGCATATGCATGTATAATCAAAAGGTAGATATATTAAAGGTTAATAGGTACCTACCAAAAGTTTTAAAAAATAACAAACCTACCTATAACCTATAACGACAAAACAGAGCGTTAGTCTCAAACATCAGAAATTCGTTTAATTCTATCAAACTCGTGAAAGATTATTTACACCAACCTACGTTCCTACTTATTTTCGTAACCTAAGTAGGTAGGCACCTACATAAAATATTAAACCTACGTAATAAACCTAACATGAATGAGAATTTCATCTTAATAATAACCACTTTAAAGTAGAACTTGCCTTTCATCGTCCTTAGGGGGCGTAAAAAAAGTTAACTTTGGATCGCGATTCGTGTTTAAACAGTTGAACACTGCACAATATTTACGACCTTTTTTTTTACGTGTTGCCATTTTAAATTTAATTTATTTTAAGGTAGTTAACTACGGAAAGTAGGTGACAAACAAAACTCGCGCGTGCGTCACTGCTCGCTCGTGAGTCCCTACTAGATTGGCGCCGCCGGAGGGGCCGCCTCGCGTAGGTATGTTTTCGAGCATACACGGGGAGTGAAACAGGCCTGGTTGGACGCGAAGATTTTACGGAGCTTCCCGAATGCTGCCCATTCGAGTTGGATTCGACGGGAGATCTCTTTCTCGCAGTTGGGCTTATCTAACTGGCTGGATTGTCTGTCCAAGGTAAACGTAGTGGTCAACAACTTCGAGTGTAGTGTTCCCAACGTGAACTGACGTGGGTACAACATGAGGAATTTGACATGATTTTCGTCTTATCCATGTTCATCCTAAGACCTACTCATTGGGAAGGCACTACGGAGATCTTCGAGCATTGTGTTCAGGTCCTCCAAGGTCTCTGCCATAAGGTCTATATCAACGGCAAAACGGAGGTGTGTCAGATACTGGACATTAGATAATGTTGATGCCGAGTCCTTTCCAGTCCAAGAGCGCTTAAAGATGTCCTCCAACGCAGCTATGAACAGTTTCGGAGAAATGACGTCTCCCTGTCTCAAACCTCGCTGCAGTTGGATGGATTTGTGCTCTTGTTCTGTAATCGGACCGACATTGTGGCATGTTCGTATAAAGTACCTTAACACCTCGATAAACAGTCATGTCACATAATTAACGACACTAGCTCTTCATACAATCGAGGTAACTTTAGAGCCTTGGTTCTCTGCCAAGGATTGACCGCGCTGTGATCTGATAATGGCCATCCAGGGATTGTATGGGGGATATCCAGATACACCCAACTGATCTACTAGGCGATTGCGTACCTACAGTCAATCGTATTCATTTGACAGATCATATTGTATTCTTTCGGCTGCAATTTGTTTGGAATGACATTTAATATGATACCTACAATATGAACTGTCAAATGAATACGATTGACTTTACGCAATTCCATAGCTGATCAACATTTTGAAAGATCAGAGTTTTCAGTTTCCAAAATTCCATACATTTTTATGCTATTTTCGCATTTTTTTTTTTAAAGATATTCATCTCTTAGAATTTTGATCAGATCATGATCTGATCAACATTCTAAGAGATGGATATCTTCTGAAAAAAATGATCAACCAAACAAGTTGTGTTATGTGTAACTTTTGTTAAAGGGAAATAAAATTTTGTTAAATTTAAACAGTCTTTTCAGTAAGCAGTCCATAACTAGTTTTGTAGATTTATATTTGGTATGTAGAAACTTAGTTTTTTGTTACTGTTTACTGATTTTACATAGACTAACTAGCGCAGTTGGCAGCAACAAAACCAGTTTCTACACTTAACTAAACTTTGTGCTTAATATCAATCAACGTGTCAGATTATTTTTAACAAATTCATAAACTTATTAGTAATTAATCAATACGTATCAAATAAGTACAAAACTTATGTTAAATATTCAATAGGTAACCAGTTTTGTTCACAACAACTAATTGATTTTATCTAATAATAACAATAGTTTTGTTCCTAATTGCCTACAAGTTTAGCAAAAAAGAACTATGCGAACAGTTTTGCTAAATTAACTACCTACATTTTCTTTATACGTGAAGTACCTAGTTTGCTGCCACCTACAAAATCAGATTGTTAATGTGTAACCAAACCTCAGTCAGACGGTGGTGTGGGAGAAGGGGGAGGGACAGTGCGTGTGGCTGCTGTGGCAAAAGCAAACAAACAAGTTCATTCCTGCGCAGCGCCGGTTTTAATATTCGTGTGACGTGACGTGATGGACGGGCATTCACTACCTACTCGTATCTTCAATATATTATAAAACGGTGTCATTTTCATTTCATTATATTATTGAATGGATGATGTTTGTTAAAAAAATAGTTCGCCAAGGTTTTGCAATTTTTGCAAATATGGATGAGTTTAACCAATTGGCGGAGGCTGAGCCGGGCGAAGTTGACGCCGCCAAAACGTCAAGCCTTGAGGATTATCTTACTTATTGGGGTCTTGGATTGGCATGTACATCGACAAGTTTAAAGGTATGTAATTGATCTATCTATTCTTATTTTATAACTACCTACTCAAAAATGCAAAGTGGTAGGTAGGTATTTTACCGCCCGCGCCGGGGATCCCCAGCTCGGCATCGCCGCTAAGTACCTACCCATGGATAGTAATAGTAATTGACTGAATTTTTGGTCCCTCTGATGTTTTAAAGGTTAGGTAGCTGCACATTAGAAGATTACGAATCAATCGGGCGGACCAGTCGTTCGTAACGAAATACTATAAGCTATAAGTACCTAAGCTAATTTTATTGTATTATCTAATTCCAGAACATAGTGTGGACTTAGACGTCCAAGACTTAGACACTACAAATTTTGTCACCAGAAAGAAAAGAAAGAATTGGTGCCAGTAATTGGTCACAGAGCTAAGCTGACCAGTCAAATTATAATGCTGAAAGACATCGTAACAGATGCATTTTGTGAAAAAAAATCTACAGTAAGTACCTAGTTAACCGACTTAAAAAAAACTAGAAAGGAGGTTATCAATTCAATTTGTAGCAATGAAACTTTATCGGTAATTACTTCTTAAAATTTACACGGGTCATCTATTAAAGACATCTATAAGAACTTAATGTCTAAGATTACATACTTGTTTACTTACCTACTAATTACCTCACCCTTTTTTAGGGATAGGTAGTTTTGGTCTACTATTGACTAATATACCTACTTGTGGTGATCAACTTGATCGTGGTGACTTTGCTGAAGCACTAACAAATACGACTCAAAAATATTTTTAATAAATGATTCAGAGACATTACTTGTGCTAGCTAGATGATGAACAAGTGGAGGATCAACAGACTCCAAATGACCTAGCAAGTGACTTAAAATTCGAAATCAATAAGGATTGTGTGAGTACATGTAACTTTGAATATGACACTATTAAGTATTCTGTTATATGACAACATGACAATAGAATAAAAACAGTATTCATTTTAGTCATGAAGGATAAGTTTCTTAAATGCCTAAAACGAATACCGTTTTACATATGCTTGTACATAGAGGTAATACCAGGGTTTTTTAATTTTGTAATTTAATATGTTAGATCAAAGAATTTATGGGCCATTTTCTAAATATCCATAAATCATTTAATATTTTAATGATAATTTTTAATATTACACTGTTATAGTTTTGATACTAAGTAAAACTTAAAATGTTTATAAATTGTGTGTTAGGTAATAAGCTATGTTGTTGATTTGTTTTTAGTAAAAGAGATTTAAAAAGTAATGTAAAACATTAAGATTAAGATCTTAGGTACACGGCTGAAATATATCTTACCTATAAGCCTATTACCTGATGAAACTATTTTGTAGCGAAAGTAAATGCTTAAAACTGCAACTTCTTATTTATAGAATCATTTCCCTAGCCAAAAACGTGTTTGGTAATAAGGTATGAAATCGGGATTTTTATCAGTTGATCTAAGCCCTTCCAGGGGTAGGTACAGGGTGTGAGGCAGACAATTTTTATAAGATAAAATTTGTTCGCCTGCACAACCTTCTAGATCGCAATTGGCAACCATAACGGGTTGTACTCCTGAAAGGGTTGTGTGTCAAAGGATAAAAGTCCTTAAAGCATACCTTGTGAGAGACTAAAAAAATTGTTTTCAACCAAGCTACTCAAAGGCATCCCCAGATAAGAACTTGCGGTTCTAAGTATTTAATCTTAGTCCACTAAATATTAAACTTTTTTGATGTCTTTATAAATCGTTAATAAAACCGTAATTAATATTTTTCCGTGTTCTTTATTATTTCACCTCTCCGTTACACCCTGTATAAGCAGTGCAATACAGTGTAAGAAATGGTTTGGCAAAAATTTTACAGACGTATTTAGGTCCTGAAACTGTACAACTTTCCAACAACTTATAAGGTTCCTTAGGGAAAGTAGTTCAGCTTCATGGCTTAATTGAGTCTGTTAGGTTTTTGCCAAACCATTTCTTACACTCTGTATTTTTGTTACTAATTAACTAAGATTGGCTACTAATAACAAAACGGTTTTGTTATAAATTGACAAACCGAACCTGTAACCTATAAGCAAACAGTAAAGTAAGATTGAATTAACAGTTTGGTTGCCAGCAAGCAAATAGTACAGGGGGTCTACCATCAACTGTAATGCGATTCATTTTAGGTTACTTTCAGGTAGTAAGTGCGGGACGCCGCTAGACGCGCCATATGGCAGCATCCCACTCTCACAACCTACAATGAATTGCATTACAGTTGATGGTAAGGCCCCAGGTATCAATAACTAAACACTTTACCTAGTTAGTTACAGACTAATAGTTCGATTAAAAAAGGCAAATTGTTAGGTTAATTTATACGAAAAAAGTTAGGCTACAGGTTACGTAACCTAGTTAAACGAACCTTATTTTGTTACTGATAACCAGTAGTTCGCAAGTCCGTAGATTAGGGCCTACTAGTAACCAAATTTGGGTTAGGTACTGTTAACTAATAATTTTTTTCAGTATGCAGTTGGATGTATATCGAAATCTGGATCTCCTTCATTTATTACTGGATGGCCATTATCAGATCACAGCTCAGTCAATCCTTGGCAGAGAACCAAGGCTCCAAAGTTACCTCGATTGTATGAGAATCGACTAGTGTCGTTAATTATGTGACAACCACTGTACCTAAAGTCCACTTGGCACCTCTGGAGAGACTGTAGCACCGTTATCTATCGAAGCGAAGGCTTTCTCATAGTCCACAAACGCCAAGCAAAGTGGCAGATTATATTCCTCGGTCTTCTGTTTTTACTAAGATGTATGAGATTTGATGACAAAAATACTAGACAGGAGAGAAGAGAATCTGATAGACTGGCGCCAATTAGAAACTTCTGGGAAAAATAATAGAAAACTGCAGGAAATGGTACAAGCCAAGGGGCTAATTGTCAAATTTGAAATCTATCGCAATCCCTTTCAATTCGTAATTTGAAAGATATTCAGGCCGTCACTATTTGACATTTGAAAGGGATTGTGATCGGGGCGCGTTTTAAAAGGTATGGAATAAACGAAATTGAACTGTCTAAGCAATATGACAGTCGAAAATACCTATCACAATCACAATACACCTGAAAGGGATTGTGATAGATTTTAAATTAGACAATTAGGGGGCATGTCCTATGGCTTGAAACTTGTAATGACGGCTGATTCTAGTACATAGTACATGTGCAATGCTACGAGTATGCCTTATATGGGAAAACAGACGAACTGCTGAAGCCTTGGCCGCGCTGCAAGAGAGATATCAGACAGCAACTTTGCAACGAAATTTGAAGCAGATCATCGCCGGAGCTCTTCAAAATGTATGACCCTCAGGAAGGTTCTAGTCAAAACGTTCCTAGAACTCGCAAAACTTGCAGTTACTGTCCTGCAAAAAAAACGTCGTATGACCATAAACTTCTGCAAGACTGCAAAAAAGCGATTTGCAGGTTGCATGGAGTATATTGTTTCTATGTGCAATCATTGTTCAATATTTCTAAAACAGTTTATATTATTTGATTAACACGAGACTATTTTTAAATAAATACTTATTGGTGTTTCAAGGTAAAATTTACGAATGCTTAGTGATACGTTACTCGAAATGATTATAATAACAGCACATAATTTATAAAAATATTGAAGAAAATGTGGATATTTTAGATTTTACTAGCATTGCTTATCATCATCATCAGCCTGTCGCAGTCCACTGCTGGACATAGGCCTCTCCAAGTGCACTTTAAATTCGAATTATTTCAAATTGTAAAATATTTTAAGTCCGTAACATTTGGGTTAATAGTTTCGGAATAAAATGGCTGTGACCGACCGACGGACAGACATGACGAATCTATAAGGGTTCTGTTTTAAGCCATTATGCTACGGCGGCACCCTAAAAATTAAATTACTTTAAACAAGTTTAAAAAAATATATATCATCACTCTCTTATTAAATAATTGCTGCCATTTTTATGCAGTTGATAATAGTTCTGCAAAACTTAGAAGTACGTGTCTGATTATAATGTTGGTTTAATATAGCGATAAATTCAAATAGTTACGCTTAGTTTTCGTTCAAAATAGTTACGCTTAGTTCTGTTTATGATTTCAGTGTAATATTATTTATATTTACAATTGGTTTTGGCTGTATGCGTATGAATGCCTTTGCTTTTACTTATTACCAGTAAAAAAAAAAGTAACCGGACATGTAATCCCACTCAAATGTCAAAAAACTGTCGAATGGAAGACAGTGGCGCGAAAAGTCAATTCGTTGTAAAATATTGTTCAATATTTTCTATATTACTGATAATTTCGTGAAATAAAAAGGATTTCGTAAAGCTTTATTTTCTTGTCTATTACCTAATAATTACTTACAAAATAGTAGCACTTTGCAAATAGCTTGCTTTTTTAGTTATGTATCAAAAGTGTTACGTTATGCAGCAAGGCGTAAAATTATACATACGTTTTTTCTTTTTTGCGGGGATGCAGTGTGGCCAGATTGATGATTTGATACTAAGTCTAGTGCATTTTTGAAACGTTTTTCTTCAATTATATGTATAGTGCTTATATAAAATGTTTTGCGCAATTTGTAAATTTTGGGTATGCATACGTTCGAGGTGGTTTGCCATAGCGCTGAGATGATATTTTTCCTATCTTAGTTTGGTTGTGGATTTGCTTAGCTTTGGATTTTTTTGTTTCTTTTAGGCAACAGACAATGAATGATAGTCAAATCGAAGATTTATTGGGAAGATTAGAAACTGGGGAGATTTCAGAAGATGACGAGAATTGCGATGAAAATGATATTGCATACTATTCAAGCCAAAGAGATTTACAAAGGGATTTAGAGGATGAAAATAGTGATGTCGATGGCATAGTAGAAGAGACTGCGAGAGAAGAATCACCGATAGAAGAACAGGAGGCAAATAAAGATGACGACCCACCGGTAATATATGAAAACATTCCATCAACTTCCTCAGGTAGTCGGCAACCTCTCAGGCGAAACATAATTTGGAAAAAGCAAGCGATGGGTCTTGTAGAAGAAGCTTTGAACTTTCGTGGCATTGATCAGTATCCTGAAAGTATTATGTCTTTACAAACACCATATCAGTTTTTCTCTTACTTTTTTGATAAAAATTTACTTGAAAAAATTGTTCAAAAATCTAATCTGTATGCAGTACAAAAGAATCCTAATTTCTCTGATCCAATAGCATTATCGGACGTAAGGAAGTTTATAGGGATCCTCATTTATACATCTGTATACCACTACCCAAGCATAAGGTCGTATTGGTCAAATAAAGTGAGATTCAATCCTATAGCGGAAACTATGCCAGTAAATAAATTTGAAAAGATTCGCCAAGTTTTTCACATGAACAACAACGTCGATCATTTACCCACCGACCATCCGCAACACGATCGTTTGCACAAGGTACGACCGCTTGTGGATCACCTAAATAACAGGTTTGAGAGTGTTCCATTTGCTCATCGCCTATCGCTTGATGAGCAAATGTGCGCTACAAAGATGGGGCACTTCCTAAAGCAATATTTACCGAACAAACCCCACAAATGGGGATTCAAGCTGTACGTTCTGTGCAATCTTATGGGGTATGCATACCGCTTTGAAATTTACACTGGAACTCCGAACCTGCACCGATTGCCGAATGAACATGATTTAGGAGCCGTATCAAACACGGTTGTTCGTTTATTGAGAGGAGTCCCGAGAAATATCAACCACATTGTATACTTCGACAACTTTTATACAAGTATTCCTTTGGTGGTTACTCCTTTGGTCTTACAAAAGAAGGTATATATTGCCTGGGAACTGTGCAAAAGAATCGACTAGGAAAGTCCTGCAAACTACCCGAGAAGAAAGAAGTCATGAAGTCATCAGTAGGTACAGAGGTTCTTTTGTAGAAAATTTCACGACTTACGATGGGGTTGATCTTTCGACTACCAGCTGGAAAGATAATAAACAGGTGTTGTTTCTTTCATCATATGTGGGTACGCAACCTGTAGAGACTATAGATCGCTACGACAAAAAGTTAAAACGGATTTTGCAGATTCCATGTCCAAGGGTAGTGCAAGAATATAATGCTCATATGGGCGGCGTGGACCTGATGGACAGCTTTTTAGGTCGTTACCGAATTCGAGCTAAGTCCAAGAAATGGACCATGCGACTATTCTATCATTTGCTCGACTTGACCGTTATCAACGCTTGGGTTCTGTACAAGGATACGAACATAAAGACAGGTAAAGAAGCTAAGAACCTGATATCACTAGCTGAGTTTAGAACAGAACTGGCAGAAACACTGTGCAAATATGGGAGTTATGACCAGGAATCTAAAAGAGGCAGACCAAGATCAAGTCCAGCGCCTCCGCCTAAAAAACCTAAACCTGGTGCTCAGACATTGCCTACACAAGATGTACGACTCGACAATGTTGGCCACAACAAAATATATTTAGATAAGAGACAAAGATGTAAAGAAACATTTTGCAAAAACTTGACTTTTGTGATGTGCAGCAAATGCCAAGTTTCACTATGTTCCAACAGAAACAACAATTGTTTTGATTTATTCCACAAATGAAATTTAATTTTGGAAAATAAAGTTTTGTTCAATTAGTACTACCCTGTTCCTCATTTCATAATGTAATGACAAATCCTTTTTACCAGAGAGTAAATATAAATCGCATAATGTAACAGAAATGATACATACCTTTTTTTTTCAAAATTACCTAGGTACTTTGTTGTAGATTTAGATTTTTTTTATTATTTTTCCCATGTTTAAAAACATCATTTCTGCGTCATTTATTTTTCTTTCCGAAAAAAAAAATCCATGCAAGTAAGGGTTAAGTAGGTTTAGTTGAACGCTAATAATAATCATGAGGAGCCGGTGGCGCAGTGGTTCGTGCGCTCGGCCTGTGATTTTTGAGGTTAAGCAACTTTCGCAATGGTCGGTCACGGGATGGGTGATCAAAAATTTACTATCTCGAGCAGGAGCTCGCGTGCTTCGGACGACACGTTAAGCCGTTGGTCCCGGTTGCATTTGCAGTCGTTAAAACCCAACACTCCGCATTGGGCCCATGTGGTCATGGCCCATCCTCCTTATACATCCATAAGGAAGGATAGTGCCCCAGTTAGGACATAAAAAATGGCTGATGACGATGACGAACGCTAAAAAAGTACAAAAAGGCGTCATAAATTAAGTCTTTTATTTCAGAAAACGATACAATATAGCATAATAGTTTAATTTAACAACAATACCATGCACAAAATTTAAAATATTTGCTATTGATAAGTAAACTAAGAATGGATGTTCGAATATCCTTAATCCAAGACATCTTTTCCCAAATAAATAAAAATAATAGTTTACATGACTAATGAAAGCAGCAAAAATGGAATACATTTATATAAATTTACGAAGCATTACGGTTTTTATATCGCAGATGATTCGAAAGTTTGTATAGAATAGTTGGTATATTGTCGACATTACAAAACTAACCAGCACGAGGTTTTTGTTGAACACTAAGTGCCGATGCGCTTGGCAAACAGGCGGGCGCTTTTAAAATATACCTAAGGGTGCGTCGACACCTGGCAAATGGAGTGCATGCGTACTGTTATTGAGACTTTACATAGCGTCCTAAATTTAGGCAAAAGGCATCAACCAGAGGTGGCGCACCCTACAATTAACTGAACAATCGGATAGTAATAGTTTGATCTATATAATATTTGACAGATAATCTATATAAATACATACACGTGATAATACTAAGACCATTGACACCTTCCCCCTTAACGTGCTTTTCAAAACCCATTATCCATTTTGGATTATGTATTTAAACATTAACACCTTTAAATTAACAAATATAAGTTTGTCGAAAACTTTAATAATACCTCTTTAAAACATTTTGATTACTTGAATTAATCATTTGCACACTCATTTACAGTTTGCAGTGTTTATTAGTACCCGATTATTTTCAAAACATAGTGCTGGATTAAAAAAAGGAAACAAATAAAAACATATTAAAAATACAAATGGTTTGGGTACTGGGCTGATATTTAAGTATATATCGTAAATTAAAAGTAAACTTAATTATATAGGTAATCATAATTTGAATTGCTTTATAATTTGATATAAATTATAGTATTGTGATTAAAACTTTGCCCTAACGTCAACAAATGTGTCACAAATGTCAAAAAATATCTACAATCAAAGGTGCATGACCTAGAGACTATTAAAGTCATGGTATTTATTTCGTCGAATCACGATTGCATTATAATAATTTTCAGGTAAAATCCATCCTGTGAAGCGCCGTAAGGCCAGTTACAGCTGAGCTCTGCTAAAACCAAATAATAATAGCTATCCAATACCGATTCGCTTGGCGATTGTTTTGAACTACTCAACTTCAAAGACTTCAGCCAAGATCATACAAACAGTCTAGCCTTTGAGAATTTCCAAATGACCAAGACAGTCAGTGAAGTGAAACATGCATGTACCTATTCCAATACGGTTAATCAAATAGGAATAGAATGTTTATGTGTCGTTAACCCGCGGTCGTAGTTCCGCCATTGTACAGCACGTACCAACCAAATTCATCTGGCATGACCCCTTATTACGAGTTGACATTTACTGTCAACGTTTTCGATAACTATCGGATGCTCTACTCATGTCGATAAAACAGTCTATGGATATGAAAGGGACAAAGCGATTGTTTTTGAAAACTATTATAGTTTGCTAAATTCGTAATAAGGCCACTGATGCCAACCCGTGGATCCATCTTCTCAAATGTCACAATCAGCAGTAAAGCCTATCGATGAGACAAATGTTCCGCCATAAGGACAAGGCTCTAGGGTTAAAAAAAGAGGTTAGATTCAAGATCAAGATTATTTTAAAATGTAGATGGCTAACGTCCGGTGACGCTTCTGTTGTAAGTTGTAACTATAAAATAGCCAGTTTAGATGATCTTGACTGTAGATTTAAATTTGTTTTGTTTGCTTTCAAAATCTCGGAATAAAAATAACATAAAGAAACATGATATCCATGAATTACTTAGTTAGCACTTAGCTCAACGTAAGCCAGACTTCTGACAATAAACTCTTAATAATTTAAAAGCAATTAACTTACCAGCTGAAAGTTTCTCCCACTGTGCATTTATTTACATAGTAAATTAATATGTCAACTTACTTTAAAGTTATTTTGTATTTGCCACCTAAACAATTTTCTTGTGATCAAAGCAAATGAGAACATAATTCGTTGTAAAATTTCTAGCATAATACAAACTCGATTCGGAATCTTCAAGTAACATAAACTTATTGACGTTGTTTGTGTCAAGTACACAATTAAAAAGTAGACACATAAGTAAACAATATTTTCGTATAATCGATCGTCCAATTAGCCACGTTTGAAAAAGAAACTTTGTTGTGGCCTGTACAGTACCTACACATTCTGTCTCTAAGCGTAAAGCGAATCTGTTCTTGTGCGAGCAAAGAATCTGTTCATCAAAATCTTTAACATTGATACAGGGTTCGTAAACTATGTTCGCAATATAATGAGTAATATAAAAAGAAGTTTCTGAAATTTATTATTTGCAGAGATGGGAAGATGCTAATAGATTTGTCACATTACAAAAGTACGAGTTTCAATGACGAATGAGACGTTTCGGAAATTAGTATATTTCTAGTTCACCAGGAAGCATTCCATAATTTTAGAGACTATGGCTATATGGAAAGGCATTTACAGCGAGGAAGTAACAGCGTGTTGTACAATATATTTGAACAAGTTGCAAATCAAATCTTTCTTTAGCATTTTAATCTAAGCCGAATCGAATTTATAGTTAGAAATGTTATAATTTATATCTTGCAGATTGTTTTGAGTGAAGGCACAGTTAATCATAATGTGAAAATACTAGGTAAGTATGTTTGATGTTTTATAATTTGTGTAAAACTTCGGTATTGCTTATCATTTATATATTTGGAGTTTATCTCACTCGTTAATTATTAAGATTAATGTAGAATAGATACCTTTGTTAAAAATACCACGAATATTTAAAGCGAGAAAAGTAAAGTAACAATAATTGTATCTATGTAGAGTATAAAATTTGTGGCTCCGAATCATCATAAAAATTGGTAGGTATAAGATATGACCTATCGTTTACGTCGTTTAAAAGTCACGAGCGGTATTTTGATCAACAACTAAAATTCGTATTACTTAACACTGAACGTACAAGGTTCAAACACACAAATGTTATAACAATAAAATAATACACTTGAAAATGCATCAAAACAATCCTTTAAAAAATAATGAGAAATTTCCTATGGAGTAACAAGGATCTTAATGATTTAAGAGGCACCAAACTACTTTTCCAGTACTTTAAACAATTTAATACTGTCTTATTCTTGTCTACTCTGTTATATTTAAAAATGTGTACAATGTCACACTACTTTTACAATACAATATAATTTAACCTACACGATTGATCAATGTTGCGATGGTTTGGTACTCATTTAATTATATTTTAGGCAGACCCTTATCATTATAACAACAGACGACAAAGAGATTGTCTAAGAAACAGAAAATAAGGTGATATATTCTCTGTACAATATTAAGTTTCTTTCTGGGATCAATCTGTAAACTAAATTCTCGAATCGGGATCTATAAAATTATAAGTGATCTTAATTGTTATTGAAAGTTGAAATCTCTCGAGAAATTTTGAAATTCTTATTTAAGACGTAATTTAACAAATGCACAAAGGCCATATCTAGGGCTTGTTTGTTAATTAAACTGAAACGACGACGACACATAGGATCTTTGAAATGGTGGTGTAATTAATACAAATCCAATTTTTTTATTATATAAATATACGATACACACAAAATTTGATTAATTAGGTAGATTTACAAATGCTTGAACATCGTTTAAGTTCAAAGGAATCCGTAAATAAAATACACAATGTGAAAAGCCGTAACGTTTTCAAGACGATCCAAGTTGGTTTGTTAATTTGTATGACAGGCGAAATAAAAAATACAGTTATTAATGCTATTCTAATGAATGATCTACAATTCTGAAAACATTTATATCAATATCGCAGAGCACAAGCAGCAAAGTTTATGCCGTTTCATATATCATGCATGCCGGATTGGAATCGCCTAATTTCTCTTATTTTATTAATACCATTTTAGACCTTCTCTTTTTGTGACAGAGCAGAAGTGCAAAGCTTTTACCAGCATTAACCAAACATATGAGCGTAGGAACGGTACATGGATTTGCATTAGTAATTTTCAATAGGAAAGTCCACCACCTTCATTCTCATTTCATTAAGCTCTGGATGGATTAAAAAAGTATTTTCATTGACAGTATATTTGTATAAATAGAAATATAAACTTGTGTCATCAATGGTATTAATATCAATACGAGCTATCGGGCTCTGATATTGTTCAAAATAACGCATAAACTGTACTGCATCCATGTAAGTACGAAAATGCGACGTCCAATACATTTGCTCATGGAGCAATAAATGTTGGATTTTATATATTTGAACTACACTCGGCGGTAAATAAATCAAACCACTGCGTTATTTTCATACAAACATGCGTACTTCACGGTCTATTAATTAAAAAAGTTTGTGTATTTCTGCAAAGATTTGGATGTTGATGGAGAGGTCAAATGTTCAACTAAACAATTAGTTTTAAAACAACTGAAAACATTTCTTGATTTTCTAAAATATCAGTTCCTCTTCTTCTTATCGTGTCGACTCAGGCTTTTATATGTATGAGGACTAGAACTCAGCCACCGACACAACACTATCAGTAGGTTTAAATAGATCCTCGCGTGTACATGTGCTGGGACACGCAGGGCAGGACAAAAGATGTGCCATTGTCTGGGGGAAATACCACATAGGCAAGCGCTATCCGAGCTGTAACCCCACCTACGCATGTTTTCCTCGCTTCGGCCGACTTGGGTCCGTAGCTTATTTAAGGACTTCCAAGTTGCCCAAGGTAGATCATATCCAGGGGGAAGACGCTCCGCCTGCTCGATAAATAAGTGCATGGGATATTTCTTCTTCTAGGGCTTTAAGCGGGCTTCTTTAACATCTCAGTCATCCTTAACCTCTGGGTCAACGGCACGTGATGGTGTAAGGGGCGCCACGGGTTCTCTTTATTGAAACGCTCCAGAGAACTAGCCACATTTCTGCGGTCATCCGGAGGGGTCACATCAGCCAGTGGATACAACAAATAAACGGGGGTTGGTTTTAGACAGTCCGTGATGATTCGGCATGTCTCGTTTAATGCTGTACTCACTAACTGTGAGTGCGCTGAACGGCAGACAGGACGAAAAAGCCGAAAAAGAAAGGGCTAGACCGGTCACCCGCAAAGTCCGAGTTGAAGCTCCCCATTTGGAGGATGTAAGGCGGCGCAGGAGGTTGTTTCGAGTGCACACTTTCTGTTTGGTGTTGATGCACGATGATAGTGTGCGCGGAAGGAGCCTCCCCGTGTGGCGCATTATAATTAGCATGCGTCCGGCGCAACCTGGGCAATGGTCTGCGGACGGCAAGTCGGTAACGCAGACTAGCCGAACCTTCCACCACGACTCAATGGTTAAAAAAATGTCAGTGATACAAATGTTTAATTTTCATTCCATATAAAGTTGTAGGAAACCGAATTCAGTGAATTTCTTTTTCTTAGTTTGCACAAAAAGTTTTCTTGGATTGTGGGACTTTTATTCGCAAGTCGAGTATTCGACTCATACATCGACGTACAAACGTTTAATTGTTTATAGTTTTTGAGTAATGAAACTGAAAAGCGAGTATGTTTGTATGAAAATAAGGCAGTGGTTCGATTTATTTGCTGCCGGGTGTGTATCACACCAACAACGATACAAATAACGTCTGTTAAATGAATTGTAAGAAACAAAAGCACGCGTCGGCGTGATTTCAATTGAATATTTTTTATGGCCGAAACACGTTGGATCTCTACACGTAGACTAACACATGATGCAGCTTCTAACTTCTATAATAGAACCATATTAGACCCGGTTAAGTGCGTATCGTATGTGGCTGGTGCGTTGTTAACAGTGTCTTGTATTATTATTATTATTATTATTTATAATACCAGTCATCTACGTGTACGGACCCAGTGTTTTGGTCATATATTTCCTTGATGCAGCCATATTTAACCGAAAACCGTTTAGTTCACTCGCAGCTTTAAAACTAGGTTGCCCTCGGGCAAAGCCGAGTGAGACGCAAGTGTGTAGGGCCCCGTCAAATTAGTGGCGTACGTGAATTTGGAAGGCGCTGGGTGCATATTCTCCATAGAGTATACAACCAAAAATACCACTATTCAGGGAACACTTCAATACGAAAACATCGCTAAAAGCAATGTCAGTGCCTACCTTGGCGCACGCTTTGCCCTGGCAGCATGTGGTTTTTTGGCTGCAAAGTCTATTATGTTTTCTAACAAGTTCTACTTTGTTAATTCTGGTGACGAGCCTCAAAAGCAAAGCCTGTCTGTCAAGTCAAGACCCAATCTGTCAGGCTCCCGTTGAAAGGTTTGCAGTCACTTAGTTTTAAATAACATGCTTCCAAGTCAAACCAATTTCGATTCGACTCACAATCTAATATACCTTCCGACCTTCTATCACGAAAATTGGTAGGAAGCGATATCTCACAGCATCATTAAAGGAAAATATCAGAAAAATGTAATTAAGTCACACTAAAATATATTTTATCATATTATACGCAAAAATAAATTATCTTGATAAATTATGTAGAAACCTTCAATGGGATTTTGCCTACCTATACATATAGATCCAGTGTAGATGGTTTCTATCTATGTATGAATTACATCCCGCACCCCGACCGCCTAACGGTATAGTTTGTGCTATCGCTATAGCTATCAAACTTCAAACTCGCATAAATCCCTTCAACGATAGATTATAAGAACGATATATTTTTGTCTAATTCCTACATATGTTTATTCATCTATTGGATTCACTAATGCATTTTTTAGTAAGAAAGTTATAGTGTCAGCGAGTCTTTGTAGGGGGTTTGAAAAATCGATAGCTATAGCGATAGGACAAGGTATACCGTTAGGCGGTCGGGGTGCCGGTTAGGATTCTTTTGCCGAATTGTCAAAATACCCGACCTCTGTTGACTAAGTGTTGTAGCATTACAACAAATCTCAAGACTTGTCATTTGTACCAATTATTCCCTTTTTATTCAGCTTTATACCTTTGAATGAAACTCGGGATGTCTTGTACCATTGAATTGATAGATAAGAAATATTTTGAGCATATGGAAACGCAAAATTGCAAAAGTTTAACCTTTTAATTTATGCAACACAATTGCATTCGGCTATATATCTTTAATAGATTCGAAAACGTTGCTGATAGACTGAGGAGCACTGATAACAGATGTAAATACTGTGGAAAACCGACATTTACTCACTGTAGAAAATATTGTTATTGAAAGAAACTGGTACAGTAATTACTAAAAATTCTTATTTAACATTTGTTTTTAAACTATTCTTCTTTTCACATATTATTCTTGATATTCATTGGAATCCACTACTCTTTTGTGCTGGGCACGATCTTTACAAAATCTTCAAATAGATTTAAGCTAATTCGTTTATTCTCAAAACCCGAAGAAATATGTGGCTAGTCTAGACCACAGTCCGCGCGATATTACGCCCACACTCTACGGAGGTCGGGTTTTGCAGGTTTCACGCCGGTGACAAGAAGAGGCAAATATTAAAATATAATGAATTTATGACAAAATTCATAAAATTAAGTTCAAAGATATTTACTGCGATATACACGAGGGCAAGTAAAGTCTGTTGCTACTTTATAACAGACTAACCCAAAAAAACGTTGCTCTCGGATGGTAGGCATACCCATACTCATTTTGTTTTTTTTTTTTTAAGCCTGACTGCGTAGAAAGTTTTTGCTAAATAAATCAATCAATATAACTAAATCACACAAAAAGGCGTCTCATTTCAAAACTGAATATTATGGGGTAGGTTTACCTAGTTTTCCATGGAGCGTATTTGTTAAATGTAAATTATGTGGGTAATGAAATTGGTAAGATTATTTTCTGATAAAAAACAAAAATATTTAAATAAAACAAAATTAAATTAAATTAATTTGATGACTTGTTTATTGAATATTATTTAAATAATTTAAAATTATCGACAGCTACAAACAAATATTTAATTTAAAACAAAACATATGAAAATATATTGTTTTAATTTATGAAGAAATTCTTCATAAATTAAAACAATAGAAATTCGAAATAAGTTTTAAGAATAGTAAGAAAAATTGTCATTAGAGGGCCTAATGTGTTTTGATTTCTCTATTATATTAATTATAAATTGTGAATAGTTTTCAATCGTATAATGATAAGCGTTCTGATATAATGGAAAGTGACGGGACTCCTCACATTGACCTCTCGCTACGGCTTCGGTTGGACGTCGAGCCTAAGCTGCCTTGTGCGAGAGGGTGTCATCGAGTGTGGTGTAACTGCGGTGTTCGGAGAGGTGTTGGGTTACCGCGTAGCCCTAGAGGTGTAGGGTTATGTGAGCTGCCTCATGCGAATGTTGATTCACATGAGGAACTTGCCGATGATGATGCCGATGAAGGCCATGAGCAGGGCGGTGGCGACCCACGGCATGGAGCCGACCTGCGCGTTCTTCTCGGGCCCGTACGAGTGCGGGCGCACCGCGCGCCCGTCGCCGCCCGCCGACTGGTTCAGGCGGAGCAGCTCCTCCTGCAACACCACCGCCCGTTATTTACTCGTCTCCATCGCAAACTCTGCCACATTTCAAACTTTTATGGTCACTATCACTATAACCACAGAATAAGTAATACAGAGTAAGAATAGAGTAAACACTCAGCAAAATCATTTAAATGAATAGCGGCTCTTACTCCTACACAATAAAGTACAATAAATTCAAGTCGCACAGCGCTCCTCTCCTCTCTAACGCGTAGCTCTATCATTTCTAATGACGTCATGCCGATTAATTTCAATAGATTTCGTCCTCGCCGAGGATGCAAAACGCTAGTAATATATTTCACTAACTTCCGCCCGCGGTTTCACCCGCGTGGTTGCCGTGGGAATATCGGTATAAAAAGTAGCCTATGTTACTTTCCGTCCTTTCAACAAACTTTATGCCAAAAATCAAGTGGATTGGTTGTTTAGTTAGGGCGTGAAGGATGGACAAACAAACACACTTTCGCATTTATAATATTAGTTAGGATTAGGATTTCCACGCGCGCAGTTACAGAGCTGTGCTATTACCAAATAGTATAGAAACACTATCGAATTAATACGCACAGCTTCGCTAGAATTCGGGCGACTAAGCGGACAGCGGACCTAGCGGCATAAAGTGAACCGATTTCGCTACTAATGATGAAAGTTTAAGATAAGGTAAAGGATCAACAAACAAAATAGTTACATAATGCCGTTCAAGAGATTTCTTTTCTTAATGTATAAGAAAAGGCAAGTGCTGTTCATTTTAAGTATTTTCTATAGTATTTGCTATAACTTACGGAAATAATGTTTGTAAACAAACCATCAACACTTAATATCGAAAGTAATTTAGATAAGTAAATAAGTTGATCAGCAAAATATCTACTTGCTGGTCAGCTACTCTCTTTGACTAAGAATTGAATCAAATAAGTTTTTAGCTGATGGCACGACATTAATAGGTTATTTATGTAGTCCAAGTTTGACACATGGCATTAATTAATTGAAATTTAACTTAACGCCATAATCGGACACGTCATTTAATTTTTTTTTAAAAATTTAAGTCTCTTTTTGTATTTTTTTTTAAGAATACAGAGAAGGAATAGTATATTTCATTATGAGTGCGGAAAGCCTGTCATTGCAAAGAGTTCCGACAAATGTCTTCCCGAGCCGAGGCGCAGCCGAAAGTGAGGGTCGACAGTCGGAAGTGTTTGCAATGACGGTTCCGCACGTGTATTGAACAACTATTTTAATACAGTTGCGTAAAAATGAAGCAATTTAATCCCGAACGCTATACGTCCCTGCAATACGCCACTTTTTGAGCAACTGTATTAAAATATATTTAAATGTAACTTAATAGTACATTATTGCAAAGGCCGTGAAATAGGCAATTGCAGGTCGAGTATGAGTTTGAAGGCCGAGCCGTAGGCGAGGACTTCACTGATACGAGACAGGCAATTGCCATTTCCGCCGAGGCATATATAGTGCTTTTCTCAAAAGAATGCAGGGAAATAAAACATACTTTTTTATATTATACATTTAATAATTACTAAAAGAAAATCAAATACATTGCAGGAGAGTCTTTTTGAATTTGGAACATTACAGCGCTCCAGCAATGTTGTATGAAACGGCGTGCTGGAGTTGTTAAATACCCTTTGTAATGTTCCAAATTCAAAAAACGCTCCTGCAATAGATTTGATTTTCTTTGTCCGTAAATTCGATATTTCGCGTGTTCTTTTTTCGAAAATAATGACAACATTTCCATGCATGTTTGAGAAAAGTTAGTTGACGTCTCTGTCTGAGTGCGGCAGTAAGAGCCTTATCTTATCACACTAGCGATTTGCAAACGAGTTTGGGACGGGGCGGCGTAGCGAGGACGCCACGGGTGCGTCGTAATGTCTTATAAATTCGCAACGTCTTTGCCGCGTGCATGCGGAGAGCTGAAGACGTACAATTTGCTCAGTAACAAAATGGATTACGTTACGACGAAGTAATAAAGCTCAATATTGTTGCTAAACATATTGTACGTTGCGAATTCGCCGCACGGCGAAGACGTTCCATACTCGCTAGGCAGCCGCGCGCGACGTATTCGCCACGCATCCGCTGCGAGCTCGCAGGATGCGGGTTCGAATCCCGTCAGTCAACTTGTCTCATGTCGCCCTAACGAACGGGATGAGACAAGTTGCTTTTTCTAGTATATATTCTTGTTTAATATTTATCACATAAAAATAGCATTGTAAAATGCAAAATTAAAAAGTTATAATTAGATGGCTGTTTCATCTTAATCGATAGTCAAACATTTGTAAAAATGTTTCTATCATTACGTTTCCTCATAGGTCTCTGTAGCATAATTAGTTAGTGCATTGGGCCGGACTACCCCGAACACGCTCGCAAATAGCTAGTGTGGTAAGGCTCTAACGTATTTCTGAAACGATTTCAAAAAAATGTACAAAGTTTTGTTTCGTATGTGGACTGAAGTAAATAAAATTACTAAAAATTGAGATTAGTAGGTAGGAAATAGGGTTTCTACATCAACGAAATTCAGCAACCTCAATTCCTACTTTTTGTTTATTAATGTTTTCAAGTTTTCATGTATTCATTAATTCAAAAGTTTAAATAGGTATGCAATCTTAATTTCTACTTTTAATTAATTCTAGTTGTCAAGCTTTCAATGATTCAAGCATTCGGCTCAAAAAGATGTAGGTACAGTCGGGAAACTTCCCGGTTGACCGTAGAGATTTTTCAAAGAGCTTTACTTAAAAAATAATAGATGTATAGAAAACGTTTACACAAATAATTGACCATTAAGAGCTATTTTATTTAAATAATACATTATTTCTTTAACCTTAGTACTTTACGAGAAAACGTTTCCCAAAAAAACTCTACTAGTCAACCGGGAAGTCGGGGGACTGTACCCAACTATTTTCATCTATACAATTTATTTTTTTAACCTATTCATTGTAATTATATATTGTTCATCTACAAGTGATAATCTATTATTTAGACGATTATTTAATCATCACCTGCTATGGGATTGCGTAAGCTAATCTTATTCATTTGACAGTTCATATTGTATGTCATTAGTGTCAAATTCCATACAAATTGCAGCCGATCGAATACGATATGAACTGTCAAATGAATACGATTGACTTTACGCAATCGCACCCCAGATTACCTCTAATCAGGTTTCCCAAATATATAGATATAAGCATTGAACTATCTATTTTGGTTATTTCGTAAGTAACATTCGACATCCTTTATCGTTTAACGTTATATGGATAAAGAATTCCTAACTAAAGTTACGACTATAATTTATTCATTATAATGTTTGAAGATATCTGAAAAATAATTTACAAGACTAAAGATGGTGATATTATATATTATCAAATTTGTAATAATAAGATCAAAGTGATCAGAAAAAATTAAACAACAGGAAATCCAAACTCAGGCTCGTAATTTCGTAGAAGATTCTCCCACAAAATACACTCTCGACGACATTCGTAGTTTCATGGATGATAAAAATAATAGTCTTCGCATTACTAAGAGCCTGTGATGATGAAGCTGTAAATGATCTTCGTAAGCAAAAGATCAACAAAAACTTGAGCCAGGTCTGTATCAGATAGCGGAATGAATTGCGTTTCTAGATACAGAAGATATTATGTTAAGAATGATATAATTTGAATAAAAAAAATCTATTGTTCTTTTCAAATTATCAAAACAAATATTTAATTTTATATCTGTTTATTTTTCTTCTATTTCCTAGTTTTAATATTTTTTTTATCCATTCATAACATTATAAATAATAGCAATTAATTATAACTTATTATTAATTTTGCATTTAACAATGCTATTTTTATGTGATAAATATTAAACAAGAAAATATACTAGAAAAAAGCAACTTGCATTTTTCTAGTATATTTTCTTGTTTAATATTTATCACAATAGCAATTAATTTAGCTTCAAATATTTAAGTTATGAACTGGAGACCCTAATGTTACATACTTAAAAGGAAACTTCTTATATTACTACCCATTGTGAGCCTCTGTCATCGTTATCCTACTCATAGCACCTACATGTAATTCGTATCTAAACAAGAACTTAGGCAAATAAAGAATCAATATTTGTATTGTCTTATTACAGGATTAAAGAAAAATTGGAGACACTGTTTTGAGCTTTAAAAGATGTTAAGTGAAAAAGAATACAAAACAAATTTTAGTAATAAAAATTAGTTCTATTTCAATACATATTTTGTAAAATAAAAAATACATTAATTTTCTATGCATTTTATTAAGAAGATCTTTCGCACACTTATATACATCATCAGTTAACATGTAATCGACTATATACTGTGCGCAAGTATTAGTTTAGTTCTTAACAACCTTTAAATCTACACGAGTGAATGTTTATGTAAGGGCTCATTGGTTAATTAACACGATAAGTATCTAAAATGTCACCCCAGTAATAGCAAAGGATTTGCAAAAACAACGTAAAAATAAAACCAACTAAACAATAAATAAGAAAGGAGATGCCCATAGAGAAAAAATCTATGGGCCCTGGAGGGGAACTACCTTTAATCCTATAGTTGGCCCATTTTACTGAAAGCAAACATTCCTTTATTTTTTAAAAAACAAAAGAGCCTTGAATAAAAGTGCTTTATCCATCCCATTGAGTTTATAAGTTGAGTTTTCATGCGTTTCCTTTAATTTACTAAGTTTGTTAAAGAGAGTTAATCCTTTTTATTGACCCTATCCTGCCTGCGTAAAAATAAATCAAAATTTGGAATGCATTATATCAGCCTGCAGATATACTCAAACGAAAAAGGAATAACTAATCAGTTAAAATATAGGATACTAACTGACCTTATAATAAAAATACAACTGATAGTGACACAGAGGCTTAGTTACATCTCATAAAGACACCCAAGAGCAGCGGCGCTCGTCATGCTACCACAACTTCCACCGTCAGCGCAGCGCACTGTCCCGCTACCAAAGCCTCTGCAAAAGACGTCTTCGGCAGCGATAGCGACGATGAACACTTCGAGCTAACGGAAAAACCCGGTAAAAAAACCCCAAAGATTTGCTAGTTTTTCACTAAAAGAGTTGCTCACTCACTAAAAGATGGTTCTCATTATCATTATCATCATCATCAGCCTGTCGCAGTCCACTGCTGGACATAGGCCTCTCCAAGTGCACGCCACTGAGATCTGTTTTCGGCTTCTCGCATCCAGCTCCTACCAGCCATCTTGCGCAAATCATCACTCCACCGTGCCTGAGGACGTCCTATACTACGTTTGCCGAGACGCGGTCTCCACTCTAGAACACGTTTACCCCAACGGTTATCGGTTCAACGGCTAATATGGCCAGCCCACTGCCACTTCAGCTTGCTAATCCGGTGGGCTATGTCGATAACTTTGGTTCTCTGACGGATCACCTCATTTCTGATACGATCTCTCAGAGAAACGCCGAGCATAACCCTTTCCATAGCCCGCTGGGCAACTTTGAACTTGTGGACCAGCCGTGCCGTCAGTGTCCACGTTTCGGCTCCGTAAGTCATAACGGGTAGGACGCACTGATTGAAGACTTTCGTCTTTAGGCACTGTGGGATCGACGACGTAAGGACTCGACGTAGCTTCCCAAATGCAGCCCAACCCAACTGAATTATCTATTCACCTCGTCCTCAAAGTTGTTTCTACCTAACTGCAATGTCTGCCCGAGGTACACATATTTCTGAACAACTTCGAGAACGGCGCCGTGTATCGCAATCGGTTCCGGTAGAACATGTTCGTTGAACATGACCTTGGTTTTGTCCAAGTTCATCTGTAGGCCGATGCGTAAAGAAGATTCAGCCAGGTCGTTCAGCATCTGTTGTAGGTCCTGCAGCGTTTCTGCCATTATGACGATATCGTCAGCAAATCGCAAGTGAGAGATGTGTTCGCCATTGATGTTGATACCACGTCCTTTCCAGTTCAGCGTCTTGAACATATCCTCCATTGCATTAGTGAATAGTTTCGGGGAAATAAGATCCCCCTGTCTCACTCCTCGATGCAACGGTATGGGCCTCGTTTGCTGATTCTGTACTTTGGTACATGGTGGCGGCTTCATACAGACATCTCATCACTTGGATGTATCGCCAATCTACGGCAACGCTGCAGGGACTCCAGAACATACCAGATTTCAACCGAGTCAAAGGCCTTCTCATAGTCCACGAATGCTAGACATAGGGGCTGATTATACTCATCGGTCTTCTGTATAATCTGCCGCACTGTGTGGATGTGGTCTATGGTGCCGTATCCGCTCCGAAACCCAGCCTGCCTCATTATATTGAATTAAAAGTTTATATATCAAGGGAAATAAAGAACTTACAACCGATGAACAGATGGCGCCATGCCATAATAACTATAAAAAAATCAGACGAAGTCTGACACAGAAGCATGGACGCACCTTGCAGGTTTTATTAAAGCCAGTCGGCAGGAATTTAAACATTGCCGACCTGATATAATAAGTGGTTACTCTACAATATAAAAGTATAATAAATAGAAGTAATATAATAGTATTAAGATTATTTTATATTATCCAAATATTATATTTTTCAATCATTATATTTTTAACCAATTGCCTTAGACTGTACACTATATAAATATAATATTAATTATATCTTTATTTTTATTTCCTCAGCTTCAATGTATTCAGCACAGCAGTCTACTTTTATTAAGAATAAAAAATAGAATGTGAGAAATGTCTCGAAATGAATACAGACATCATTTTAAAACGCATTTACACAAATCGAATAGTTTGATAAAGACTGATTTCGATAATATTGATATTATTGACACTGCATTTAAAAATCGAATGGTTACTTTCCGATTAAATCATTCTCAGAAAGTCGAGTACCTCACAGTTGAGATGTTTCTGAGCGGAAATCGAAAAGATATTATAGTCCGATTAACGAGGAGATTCGTTGTATGGAGACTTCCGAATAATTCCAGTCGATGAAACTTGACACATGATTAAAATAAGTATCACACATTATAGATAAACAATAATCCAACAACTTTTTTTACGAGAAGTTAGGTATTTTTACCTAAACATGGAAATCGTTTATAACTTTGTGTGAAAAAATTCTCAGTCTGAAATTCTTTCTGTATACGTACCTATGTACTACTTAGAATATGTATGTAAAAGAATCCAATATTTTTTCGATTTCAGAGATACCCAAAATTTAACTTTTAACATTTTGCCCTTTAACTTGTACTGAAAAATTGCTCCGTCGATTTTTATTTTTTTATATGTTTTTATATGTTTAAATACATAGCTTTTCTCAGTTATCCAAAAGATTTTCCAATACAATATCATAAATCTAATTTTTTCGTAATTACGTCGAGTGAAAAATTGATCAGGGAAATTAGTTGCGTTTCTTAGTTAGGGGGCCCTATTGTAATATATTTTTCAATAATCCAATAGAAAATCCAATAAATACAATTTTTTTACTCTAAGTATTGCCGCGGCGCTAGGGCCGGCCGCGCAGCCGCTTCCACACAACCCGCGCCACCGCTGCCACGCCACTTCGGCGGCGATTAGGGAAATAGCGACCTTGCACGTGAATACATAAGCTCCTATTCACTTTACCACCCGCGCGCTCGCGTTGCATTGGGAAGCGGGATTTCAGACTAATATTGAATCTAACGTGCGCGCGGTCGCCATTAGCCTGTGGAGCTAGCATGAAAAACTATCGAATTTGTATCGAGATCGTATCGCGTAATTACCTAATGTCAAAAAATGTATAGGAAAATGCAGTTCCGTTTACGTCCGATAGGAACTTTTTACGTTACTTCCTCGATAGGAAAGTTTTTCGTGCTAGGCCTACCGATCGCCTCGCCATCGCCCCTCGCGCGAATGTGTTGAAGTTTCTGGGAATTGACCATAAAGTTTTGGTGCATTTGAAAAAAAATGGGTACACAAAAAAGCTCGATATTTGGGTACCTCACGAGCTCACTGAAAAAACCTTATGAACCGCGTACTCATTTGCGATTCTTTATTACGACGCGTCGTGGGGTTTCGTCTGTTTCAAAATTTTCAAGTTTCAAAAATGATTCGGTTTCATTACGTCGCGACGTAATGAAATGAATCATTTTTGAAGAAGCTGATAACTGGTATGAAGAGTGCATCACGTACGACAAGAACGTGCGAAAAAGGTCGTTGTCAAAGGCCAGTCAGGCTTCACAGACTGTGGCGAAACCCCTAACACAAGCCGTACAGTGCTTACTTTTGGGCTAGGTTAATTGGTGTGAAAAAAAAACTGCAGCCCAATACATCAAAGAGGTCCTCCAGGAACATGTTTTGGTACATTAGGGATACATTGGGCACGGCCGATCCCTTCTAGTGCGCTATATTGCAGGCACACGTTGCAAATTATCTTGCAAAGCATACCGCAAGTTGATGTTGTAAACATCATAGATCGAAAGCAAACCATTATTAGGGCTAAAGGAGGAAACACCCGATACTAACAACTAAAGACAATAAATCAGTTTAGCTTTTTTTATGATTTTTAAATTTTTGCAACTTTCTATGCTATTTTATACTTATGATAAAACCCATCGGAGAATTCATTTGTGGCCGAGTTAATTTTTTCCAATATTTTTCTATTTAAAATTTATTACAATTTAGTTTTCTTTATTCTTTTGTGTTAAATTGTTAGTGTAGAATTATTATGTCTGCAAAAGTGGCTAATTCAATAAATTCAATATTGATGTAGTGACGATTTTAATTTCAAGTTCTAAAAGCATAAAACATTTATTGAGTGCACCCTTATTTCAGTGTCAAAAATACATTTAAATACAAAATATGCTAAATTTGCATGTGGGCAAGTTTCCATGCCGGTGAGTGTATATGATGACTAGACAAATTAAAACAATTTTATTTTATACTCTTTATAATATTTGCCTCTCAATATTATCTACGATTTATTCAATTTCAATGAAAACTTAAAATTTACAAGAAATTTCTACAAGAACTGGGTCTCAATATCCTAGAATCGAAACCGATTCTGCATACTACTACTACTACTTACCTCTAAACTTAATTAACAAAACTTACTTAGGGGCAGGGGCGTGCATTACATATAGGCAATTAGGCAGTGCCTACCTCATTAAAAACCTAAATAACATGCCACTAATTTAATAATATAAAGTTAATTTAGTTCAATATGGTTCAGATATTCTATAACAAAATGTCTATTCAACACCTCACCCAATAAGTAAAACAGCGCCATCTAACGAATAGCTTGCTCAACGTCGTAATTTTTCCTAACGCTAAATACTTACAGTAGGCAGGCTCCGGATTGCCTATTCGAAGCAAGAGCGTTTCATACAACATAAATTATAAAAAGTCAAGGTCAAGGTAATACGACCGCGTATAATGTTTACCGAAAATGTGAACGTCGTCGTCCTAAAACATGACGTTCTCAATTGAAATGGGTTCGGTAAGCACGCTTACTCGGCCGAATGAACTGTCGCGAGATAAACCGACGACCCCCGACCCCATATCTCTCGCTCACTCCGTGCTGGCTCCCATAGCTCGCTCTGCAAGTTTAGTTGAACGAGTTTCAACATTATTGCGCTGCCATAAGAGTGTTAGTTGACATTTTCAATTCAACCACACTTTTTAATACGAGATAGAAAAGTTTTGCAACAAGAGTGCTGCCGTGCCGGCCATGTTTTTGTTTTTAGTGTGTTTGTTGACATTACGCCCGCACGAGTTAATTCGATAATTACATTAATATTTACTTGTTTTGTTAATTTCCTTCCGTGTTTAGTATTAGTGCTATGAAAAAAGGAGTTGGTGTGTGTGTTTCTGTATAAAATAAGTATTATGCAATTAAAATTTAATTGAAAAATTAGAGTGTGCCGATTGTGCTGAGGATTGGATTTGTTTACAGAAATTACGTACGTTACCTTTCGAACAGTTGTTATTTTGCTCGTATATTAAACCTGGTATTCGTGAGTGATGTGAGTGAAGTGACATAAAACAAAATTAACAACGGGCCAAGCCACTACAGCTATCGCTCAAATGACATTGTATAAGTGACTTTTTAAGAGTCATGTTTATTATCCATACATTTTTGAGATATCTGTGGTGGTGAAAAATTCGTTCGACCGCTAGGTGCCTATGAAAATTATCCATTTATACCTAGGAAGCATGTTCACATAACATTATTTACAGCCTCAAGAATACGGCAAAAAAGTGGTAAGCGAATTTATATCATTACTAGCGGCTGCCCGCTGTTCCACCCGTTCCCGCGGGAATATCGGGATAAAAAGTATCCTATGCTTTAATTCAGGCTATCTACTATTTTTGTGCCAAGTTTCATCCAAATCCATTCAGTTTTTTTAGCGTGAAACAGTAACAAACAAACTGACATACTTTCGCATGTATATTATTAGTAAGCTAACCTCTTATTTTCAAAATGATAATCGCAACTACGACTAGTTAAAATCCATAGTGCCTACCTCGCTGGAAAACCAATGCACGCCCCTGCTTAGGGGTAACTTATTATGCATAAGATGATTATTATTTATTTAGTTATTTTATTTAAATTTTAGTGCTATATTAAGCTAAATGAATGATGGTTTGTTACCATAATGCTTAATAATATTATGCGTAACTATCATTAGTATAAATTACCATATGCCAAGATATTTTAGGGTTTAAATTTTATTGCAAATAGATAGTGACCCGTTTCATTTAACGATGAAAATGGGTTGATCAACTATTATTTGTGCTACCCCAAGGTTAAGACGTTGTCTAGGTAGTACATAAGTTATTTGAGATTTATGGCAAAACAGACTTCACAAAACTAATTCCCTTAATTCCTCTTATTATAACTACCTTGTTAGCTGATTTTCTTTCAACATATAAAACCATTAACAACAAGCAACTCAGGGGATCTAAAACGCTGCTGATAGCTTGCATTTGATTTTAAGTTTTCTTGCTATTGATAACTTAGGTAATTTTTTTAGTTAATTGACAATTTTGAAAATATTTTTTATTGAGCGTTTTGGGTACACGAATAGTTGATTTACTGAAAATAGGTAAGTGCCTACGGTACCTGTAATATTCGCACACACTGTACAGTAGGTAATTAAAAATACAAAATTACGGGACAGGAGCCGTGCGCGAAACTTCTACACATTCGCGCGAGGGGCGATGGCGAGACGATCGGTAGGCCTAGCACGAAAAACTTTCCTATCGAGGAAGTAAAGTAAAGTAAAATGTATAGGAAAATGTAGTTCCGTTTACGTCCGATAGGTGGGGACAGTCAATCCCAGATTTCCCTAATCGCCGCCGAAGTGGCGTGGCAGCGGTGGCGCGGGTTGTGTGGAAGCGGCTGCGCGGTCGGCCCTAGCGCCGCGGCAATACTTAGAGGTGGTAAAAAAAATAGTATTTATTAGATTTTCTATTGGATTATTGAAAAATCTATTACAATAGGGCGACCCCTAACTAAGAAACGTAACTAATTTCCCTGAGCAATTTTCACACGACGTAATTACGAAAAAATTAGATTTATGATAATGTATTGGAAAATCTTTTGGATAACTGAGAAAAGCTATGTATTTAAACATATAAAAACATATAAAAAAATAAAAATCGACGGACCAATTTTTCAGTACAAGTTAAAGGTCAAATTGTTAAAAGTTAAATTTTGGGTATCTCTGAAATCGAAAAAATGTTGGGATTCTTTTACATACATATTCTAAGTAGTACATAATGTACGTATACAGAAAGAATTTCAGACTGAGAAATTTTTCACATAAAGTTATAAACGATTTCCATGTTTAAGTAAAAATACCTGACGGACTGAGGAATTATTCGGGTTACAAAATCTTCGTTGATCGGACTATTAGCTAATTTTAAAGGTAGACTAGGTGAATTCGAACACTGTGAATCTGGATGGACTTTAACTCGTATCAGTAATTTGTAAATAAATATAACTAAATACAGACCCATGAAAGGTGGAACATATATCGATTACCGATATCAGTAAAAACAACTAAAAGTTGTATTATGTCTTTCCCACCTTCATTCACAGATATTTGAAAGAAAAAGAAATAAGGTGTCATTATAATAAAAAAATGTTTTATTGTATGGCGATATTGTAACTTCAGTCCCTACATAATGCTTTGTAATCAATGAACATATTCAAAATCCATCAGGAATTTTCCCTTTTTATTTTATGTAGTAAAAATGAAAAACCTGAGTACTTGAAAACTAGAATATTTGAGAGCTAGAAAAATTAAAAAAGGAAGTTATCATTAAATACTTGAAACTAGAATTAATGAAAACTTTAATAGATGAAAAGTAGGAATTGGGGTTACTGGATCTCGTTGATCCAGAAACCCCAATTCCTACCTACTGTGATTGATGCTATGATGAACATTAAAAACGGATATCTCGCTTATGCTAGGTAACTTAGCGTATCATAAAAAGCTTTGGGCTTAACATAGCCACTTATCATAATATTGTCAGCCACCCGATGCCCACGGCCACGTTTTGCCAACGTCGGCAGCCAGCTCGATCAGTCTTGGCTTTTATAATTTTTTCGCAAAAGCTATTAAATTACGAAATTCACTCGCATAGGCGTAAAGCTTTCATAATATAATTTGCTGGTTTGTAAAATCTGGTGAGGGTGAGCGCGTGGGACGGCACCGTAAGCCGTTTGCCATCCAGGGGCCCAAATATGCTAACGTTAGTCACGATCGAATCTCAATAGGTTTCATTTATGAAATGACTAGCCTTCCGCCCGCGACTTCGTCCGCGTGGAATCGCGTGGTGGCGCCATCTATCAGAATAAAAAGTATTATATGCCAGGGTTATCTGCATACAAAATTATATTAAAATCGGTTCAGCGGTTTACGTGTGAATAGGTAACAGGCTGACAGAGTTACTTTCGCATTTTAAGTATGAATGTTCAATAATGTTATATTCGCATAGCATTTATATACAGTGGTGGTCACATATAACGCCACTAGTAGATTTTCATACAGACGAGGTTACTTTGGAACCTTGGTTCTCTGCCAAGGTGCCAAGGATTGATCGAGCTGTGATGTGATATTGGCCATGCAGTGAGTGAATGGTGGAGATCCTTGCTATACACACTCAACTGATTTGAACAACATTCTAAGAGATGTGTGGAGTTGTTTAAAAAAAAGAATTTCTGAAACTGTTAACTCTGATCCTTACATCTTCTACAGAGATGACTTACATTAGTAAGTATATTTCTTTCTACACATTTCATTCTTGCTGCTCCTTTCTTACATACATTCAATTTTGCAAAGCGCACTAGGATGACAGGCAGACAATCTCTTACGGTCGGTTTCAATAACATATCCTCAGTAAGAGATAGGCTTACTAGAGCTTTGTTGCCTAGATATTTTTGTTAATCAGCCCAAAATAACCTAAAATAACAGTGGTTGCTAAGTAACGTAACCAAGATAGGCCTATCTCTTGTTAGGGATATATTATTGAAACATGCCGTTACTCACTATCGTAAAAATATTTGCACTTGCCAAATAGCTCAGCCTTTGATACTAGCGGCCGCCCGCGGTTTCAACCGCGTGGTTCCCGTTCCGGTAGAAATATCGGGATAAAGAGTGGCCTATGATTTAGTTCAGTAGTTTTTGCATGAAAGAGTAACAAACAAACTAGACATACTTTCGCAGTTATAAAATTGTAGGATACCATTTGCATAATTGTAACATGTAATAATTACTTAAAAGCTCAAAAATGCATGTTTTAATTATAATGAGCCAAGGAACATTATCATCATTATTGAACAAAAGCTTTCACCGAATGGTTCCGTAAATGATTGTTAAGGTGTTTTTATTCTATGTTAGAACGTTTCAGACATTCAATAAAAGAAAGAGCAAGCATCCGTTCGCAGAATCAAATCAGGGCCTGTATTCACTATGACAACTTAGCGATTTCTTGCTCAAACCACGATACGATACGCCAATCTCATACTTGGTTACAAAATTTTCAAAATTTGTTTTCTCTACGAAAATTATAAAGTTATTGTTAACTTAACTATATAATTTAAGTGTATCATTTACTTGTGCAATAAACTATAAAATTTGTAAGTGTCATAGAGAAAACGATTTTTGAAAATGTTAAAACCAAGTACGAGATTGGCGTGGTTTGAGCAAGGAAACGGTAAGTGGTCATAGTGAATAAGGGCCCAGAAGGTTTTCCGCGCACTAATATTCAGCCAGTTATAGCAGCCAATAGACATTTGGCTGCCGCAGGCAGGATTTTGTAGCTGCCTAGTCGAGCTCCCATACACCGTCATATGTTCGACTGGCTCCCGCAGCCAGGCTGCATACCTATGTTACCTATATTCAGTGGTGGTCACATAATTAACGACACTAGTCGATTTTCATACAATCAAAGTAACTTTGGAGCCTTGGTCCTCTGCCAAGGATTGACCGAGATGTAATCTGATAATGACCATCCAGGGAGTGAATGGAGGAGATTCAGATTGCTGTACATACCTAACTGATCTGGTCAACATACTAAGAGTTGTATGGATATGTTTAAAAAAACGCGAAAATAGCATTCAAAACTCTGATCCTTACAACATTTAGAATGTTGATCAGATCAGTTAGGTATGCATAGCAATCAGGGGCCTTACCGCGCAAGTGTCGTCGGCATCGACATCGACTTCATTTGACAGATGGTTGTGACATATTGCTGTTAGTCTTTGGTAAGTTTTCATTTGTATCAAAAAGAAGCAGCAATGTGTCACATCCATCTGTCAAATGAAGCCGATATCGATGCCGACGCCACTTGCGCGGTAAGGCCCCTGGATCTCCTTCATTTACTCCCTGGATGGCCATTATTTGATCACAGCTCGGTAAATTTTTGACAGAGAGAACCAAAGCTCCAAAGTTAACACGATTGTAATCAGCTAATGTTGTTAATGATGTGACCACCACTGATATATAGAGCGCTATAGTCTTAGTGAACGTATTAGGTATTTGTATGGCGCTGTAATCCATGGCGTATGCAACTAAATGGCGGTTCTTCAATTTGACATAAAACTGCGTTTAAGTTGACACGATAGAGTAAGAGAAAATCACGCACAACTCACTAAAATCTACTATTCAATGCGTTCATTTCCTCAAGTAGTTTTAATTACTTACTGAACTGAACGAGCGTTTGCTAGCTCAAAATATCATAGTGGAAATGCGATCTTGACAGAATGCTTATAAATCTGTTTCATTAATGTTATATCACCTATTAGTGACCAATATACTAGCTAATCAAATACTGACTTACTGCCAAACATAACAAGGGTTGAAAACTATGATATAATGTTTTATCACCTATTAGTGACCAATATATTAGCTAATCAAATATTGACTTACTGCCAAACATAACAAGGGTTGAAAACTATGATAGAAGTATATAACAGTGGTGCACATAAAGCTTTAAATGAAAATTCAGTCGCAGAGCGGGATATCAATGTACATCGAATTGCAGAAGATAAATTTCATGCTATTAATAACACATTAATTAAATAGGTTGTAAAAAAATACTTACTTTTAACTGCAAGTTTTCTTGTCTTAATCTGTGCTCTTCTTCCCTCAAAGTTAAAACTTCTAAAGTTGCCCTTTTCAAATCACTTTCCATATTTTCCGATTTAGGGAAAACCTGTAAAAAATAAAATAAAAAAATGTTTAAAAAAATTTTCCTAATCAGTCGGTAATATTATCTTATAGAAAAATAAATTATAGCAAATAAAATAAATGCACGAAAAAACAAGTTCATAAACAAAGGTCTACTGAGGTACAGTCAACAGCAGCTACGGTTTTCATATTTGTAAAATTTATTGAATCGACTTTGAAACCTTTCGGAACGTTCTGTCCGTTTCCCAAAACACCCGTTCCCAAAACATCCGTTCCCGTTACCACCTTTTCCCAAATAATCCGATTCCTGATATAAGTGGTTCCCAAAATGTGCTTCTCGCAAAAGATATGTTTGGCTTGATATCCGTTTTTCAAAAAGACCTAATCCTAAAATGGCCGTTCCCGTCACAACTGTTTCCTAAATAATACGTTTTCCAAAATGTGATTCTGTGACTCATACATACATATTGTACAGCATATAAGTAAAGTTCTTGGTTACAATACTGATGGTTTTTAATTTATGTAGAAAATTTTCCCTCTGCCTTAGGTATTCTGTGTTTAATATAGCTGAACATAAGGGCATTTTCTAGGGTGTTTTGACATACTGATGCGATTTGTTATCGTAATATTGTTATTTAATAACATTGAAACAATACATTTAGTAGGTATATTGTATACTTTTGAAGTTGTCAGACGTGTTCAGCAACATCAAGTCCGCACGCCCGTACAAATTTCAGCATTTCGCATTTATTGTGTCTGATTTTCCTATACCTGACGAGTTAATTATTTAACGCAGTTCTTGTGTTTACAGCTTACCCAAAAATGTAGCATTAAAAAGCTTATGGATGTAATTTTGCAATAATAATGAGCGAACTTGGTATCCGAAGCGGACCAGGGTAATTAACATTACCACGTAAAAAAATCTGGGTACGGATACGGGCTTCATTTGGCAGTTGAAGCTCATAGAATTACCATTTATGGTCGTTTAACTGTCAAATGAAGCCATGTCCATATCCATATTTGTACGTGATGTAAAAGTAAAAATGTTTAAAAAGTATAAAAATATTAGAAATAATCGACTCGGCCCACAAGCTATTTTCAGACGGGACTCGAATTCGCGACCATTGGGTCGCAAGGTTGTCCGTAAGACAAAAAAGTGGATCTCCCTCCCTGCGTCTGTATTTCCGAGTAGGTACTTATAACCCGACCTTCAAAGCAAGGGTGAATAGGCAGCTTCTAGGTCAGCTCGCTCCATCGTGGATCCTGTCTTAGCCCCTCGGCTTGTGCGGGATCAAGAGCAAACCCATTCAAAGTAAAAAAATATATAAGGCGACTTTGATTTAAATGATAAAATTTTAGGTGGTCAGGTGAAGTGTTTATAACCTAAGAAAAATAAAAAAATATAATGATTTTACTTATTTAATTTAATTTGTTCCAAATTTACTACCTGATCCTAAAATTTTATCATTAAAATTAATTTCACCTTATATAATGATATTGATGATAAATTGTCTTTTACATAATTATTAAAATGAATATACTTTAGAAGATATCAAAAGTTTTTAGTAAAGTCTGTTTTTTCTTACTTGTCTTAAAATGTAAACAATCTTTGCATGTCTTTTTACATGTTTCCTTAGAACATAAAACAAAGAAAGATATTACGAAATTATCTTTCTACTCAATAGTTGTTTTGTCATGAAAGGTATAGATTGACATTAACATGTAATTTTTTTCGTTACAATTCAATAATAAGTCTTGCCATGATTGTTTACATTTTAAGGGCGCGCTCTAGGCCAAAAGCAAAAGTAATAACTGCAACGGCGAACTGCAAAGTAAATGCTGCCTTATTTCTATGAGAAATAAGGCAGCATTTACTATATAATTCTCCGGCCCCATTCGGCCGGTCCGGAATGAAGAAATGAAGGAAATTCTTTTTTTAAAGGATATTTAAAAGTTATTTACAAAAAATATATAACATAAGCCCTGCCTTATCTATGTATTACTTGAATACTAGCAGTTTATCGTGTTAATTATAGTGATTTGGAGGCAACTTCGCAATTTTTTTCTATCGAGAAAATTTTATGCAATCGTGTATTTGAGTAACACAGTCACTGTGTTAGTCCTGTAGTTTGCTGCATCTTAATTTGAAATTCAGTTTTTCATTAATATTGATATTACAGACGATCATGTAAAGCAATCTGATTTTCGTTGGCCTATAGCGGGCCCTTAAGACATGAAAGAAAAAAAACTACTTTAAGATTAAGTGTAATAATTTAATATATTTTATTAGAGAATTATAATACCTAATAAAGACAGAAATAAAAAATAAAGACAATATTAATTTAATACTTAAAATGTTTCAGTGTTTCCTTCATCTGAAAGAAGATGGACCAAAATGTATAGACTAAAAACCCAAAATCGAAACGTAATCGATCAGATCAAACTGGGCGCCCAAGAATTCCCTAGTACTAAATGTGCCCAAGTTGCAACATCCTAATCCATGGGGAATGGGCTGCAAAAATGCATTTTTTTTCTTGGGTTTTCTCACAACTAAGTGCAATCGATCAGGTCAAGCTGTGTGTCCAAGGATTCACTAGAACTACTTTACTAAATGTGTCCAAGTTGCAACATCCTAATACGTTGTTTTAATGATATAAAAAACTAAAATAATAAAAAGGGAGTATTATAGTTAATTCAAAGTTATTTAAAGTAGGAATATATTGTTACTTATAAATAACAATAAAACGATTCCGTAAATGTTGACACTGACATGAGGTACAAGACAAGACAATTTAAAAATAAAGATTTATGTCACGTTCCGAAATTCAATTATAGGTTGTGAAATCTTACCTAGCCTAATTTAAAATTCTTATAACAAATAGTTTAATCTTATTGTTATTGTTTTTATGATTCAATGACCTAAAATAAAGAATAAAATCAAAACGGAGTATTATAATTAATTCAAAGCTATTTAAAATAAGAATAAAATGTAACAAAAAAGTCAATAGTGCGATTCGGAACGCATTATGACATATTTTTAGGTATTCAATTAAAAAAAGTACTTTACCGCGCTAGGCCGCAAAAAGCGATTTTCTACGCAAAAACTGAATGACAAAACCTCCTCTTCCAAGCGTGTGAGGTGAAAACATTATTTATTTTCAAGTTATTGCCGATAATGGCGTTTTGCGATAATGTGTTGCTGAAATGATGAATAATCGAGTTCAATGTTTCCAAAAAATATTAAATTACAACTTTAAGTATCTTCTTTCTCTTTAACTTATTTTATAATACAATTGTTTAAACTTATTTTTTTTTCGATTATTTTTAATTTTACTGGACTTTTCTCAAGGTTAGATAGCTGTGGCCCAGCATTGTCCTCCTCTCGTGTGTCAGTCGTCACACTGGCGCGTGATTTTTTCTGAAGCACCCGGACGTACGTTTGACAGGCACGTCAGGAAAAATTCAGAATCGGATGGGCTCGGATTCATATAGTCCACGTAGCAAAAATTCAAATTATCATTGGAGTGACGGATTGAATCCCGGCTTGTCCGGAGCCGGTTTATTTCCGGACGGAAAAATTCCTGATGCTTATAGTCCAAGCCTTAGTTCGTCTACAGTGTTGTTTTGTATGTAAATATACAGAACTGCAGTTGTATGCACATTTTTTATAAATGTGTGCTTTGTAAAAACGCTACAACTATTTTGTATAGAGAATTAATATCTAAGGCGGTGCGGAAGCCGCGTTGCTCTATGGAGTTCGGGATTGTTTGTAGAAGTTTGACATTTTGTTTAAACCGTATAGTTGCCGTAGACCGTACATAGCAGACACTGTCCGAGGAAAAAATAATAATATTCACTACACCTAAAATAAGCTGAACTTAATATACAAAGATGAGCCAATCCAACAACTCCAGCTGATGAACACTCCAGCAAGGCGCCAGAAAGTGTCCCTGATAAAGCAGTTAATGATAAAACGTATTAGGTATATTCTGTACCACTTTGGCATTAGTAGCTCCAGCTGAGTAATCATCATTCTTCCGTTTCGTTTCATTCTGGAGCAGACCTTCCACAGCATCCTGTAATAGTAGTTTGTTACACAAGGGACGTAAGCGAGCTATTACAGAACAAGATACAATTTGGCGCCCGTGCGAGAGCAGCTAGCAAAGGGCGCTAATGGATCGAGTGCATCCGAGATATTTAGACTAGCGAATATAGTTCGAGGGTGTAATAGCTACTTACAACCGAGGTAAGCATTCTACATTACATCACTCATGCGAGGTAAATAAAACATTTATATCGGTATCACAAAATGAATATTTTATTAGAGAGAAAATATTTATTCAAATTAATAGTAACATTGCTACAGTTATTAAAATGCAGTGATACTGGTTGGTCAGGCATGTGCACTGTTTGACTTCATAGGCTTTTAAGTATCGATCTCTGAATTTGTTCAGTAAAAGATTTTGTACGACATCCTCGGCTTCAAGATGACAGAAATAAGGCGTGCCGCCAGTTCTTCATCGGATGAAGTACTTGAGATGATGAACTTACACTTTTAACTAGCAAAAACTTGTAATTTTGTACTTATTTTAATACAGTCGTCGCAAGTAAACAAATGATATGCCGCCATTTTCAATGTTTTTTTTGCAGTAAAAAGTTTTCTTATCACTTTATGAAAAAGAAATTGTTTGCCCAAGGAGTTTTGCATAGCTTGAACTGAAATGAAATGCCGCCATTTTCATTGATTTTTTATCCGTAAAAATTTTCGTTATTTTATAAGAAAAGAGATTGGTTTACCAAGGAGTTTTACATAGCTTGAATGGTAAAGTGTACTTTACAATGAAATGCAATTACAATGAAATACCCTATGCTTGAATTGTAAAGTGATTCGTAAAGGGAAGGTTCTATCTAAACAAGTGTTGCACATGCCAACTTACACAGCCTCTTACCATACTAGTCAATCCTAGTTACCGAGCAGTATGATGCCAGGCTAGGACCAAACTCGATACCGTGTAATAGCGGCAACGAGGTAAAATACTTAATAGTAAATAAAAAGAGCTACCGACAACTCTATTTACATGAGTACGTACATTTATACAATGCAACAAAAAAAATTAAATAGCTTACAATGTAAAGATTTTGGTGCATCGAAACCAGGGTAATTATCAACTGTCTTTCAGTATAATGAGATATATGAAATTTAACATTGAGGGGAAATCGAAAGAAAATTATCTTGTAGACATACCTTTATTGATACTTTGGCCTCATCTGCCACTGCCACTCGTTTCTTTGAGACCTCATTCTGAGCAGCATTATCCCCAGAATCCTGAAATCAATAAACAAGATCAAGGTATGTATTGATAACTCTCTGCCATGTGACTACTACTAGAACATCAATTACAACAACAAAGTAGCAATATAATTTAACTTACATTAAGATTACGTGGAGTCTCAAACACACACTTTAGCTTATAATCCATAAGTTGATCTGGACTGATCTCTTTCCACTGAAATAAAAACAAATTATCAGTCAGTGTACCAATTAAGTTACCATCGCGGAAAAAATATTCTTTGTTGGCAACTTGTTGCGTAATAAGAAAAACATTCTTCATTCGCAACTAGTTGCTAACAAATAATAAAAAATACTTTGTTACAAATACGGGTTGCGGAGTTCGGTCGCCATAACTGCCGAAAGGAAGCGATTGAGCATTCATTAATTTTAATAATAAAATCTTACCACTTGATCTATGTTAGTTTTTCCCTCTGGTGCAACAACACTCTGTACCATAAACTTGTGTTTATGTTTTTCATTAGGGTCAACATACACTGGTTGTGGTGTGACTGCAAATAATTTGTTATAGTTGACAGTTTATTCTAATATCTAGAACACACTTTCAAATATGTTTCATGTATTTTACTTACTTGCAATTTCAACTTTAGAATTTGGCTCAAGCACTCCTGAATTAGGGCGTACACAATATTTCTTTGGTGCAGTAGTTTTAATCTTGAAGAGTACTGTATCAGTAGTGGGATTTATCAGTTGCATATAAGTAGTATGCCCTTGCTCGAAGAGTCCTGAGAAATCAACTAAAAACATCAATAATATTGGCTATAAGCTCAGTAACACAAATATATTGCGATATTATAACTAAGCTATCATCGCCGCATGGAAAATTGGCATAACATCAATAAAAAATCATAGGTTTTATCATTACTAAATTCCTACTAATATTATAATTTGGCATACATTGTTTATTTAGAAACTAGAATAAAATAGGAGTTTTTATCCCATTCTAATGTACTAGGGAGTTCTTTTCACTTCAAGAAAAATAATTGTTTTGTGGTTCTACTGGAGCTAAGATAAAGCTGCTAAGAATGCGTCTGATTTGATGTATACTAATGAGATTCCTTTATTATTTATTGGTAAAAGCTTTGAAAAGTAAAGCATTTTATTCATGTACTTCAGCTTAGCTCAAATGAAACCACAGCCTTATTTATTTAATTATTAGACAACTACATAACAATTTTGTAACACAAGTTTACTTTTTTAAAAGGCACGGCTACACAATCGTAATTTTGGTGAATGTTGCCATTACGATATTTTTCATTAAGTAAATTTATTATTTATTATTTAACTATAATTAAGTATGCTATGAAAGATATAGAAATCTTAATCAGCTTTGACTTAGTGCTTTTTTCATTTCATTCCTGTGAAAAGTCACCAAATCAGAAATGAATTGAGCTCCATTCCATTCCTTTGCAGTTCGCATAAAAAATATATCAGAAAAGCGCTTGGTACGGACCGTTGGAACGACGTACGGATGAAAAACTAACCTGCGTCTGGTAGCCCGATGGTGGAAAGGGGCTAGAGGAACAAGATCGTGCAGTTCTCTTGCACACTCTTCAAAGTGTATCTTATAAAAGACCGATTGACATGCAACTTTGTGACAGTAATTGAGGCTCTGAAGTTCCGCCGTGGCCCAAATGTGTATCTGGATTGAGGGATCCTTTTCTATTTTTGGTTAAAATATGCATCAAAATTTTGTCACAAATTGTCAAAATTCATAAGACAAATAAAAAAATTTCACTCATGACTCATAAGGGAAGGAAGATAGAATCCGAATGTGGAGCCCTCAATTCGGACATTTTGCAAAACCTCTATGTGGCAGTTCTTGGTAAATAAGTTTTCTATGTCGGATAGTTTTACTTACACCAAAAAGGGCAATGCCTAGTTTCGGCGCCTTTTCTAAAATCCCTGCACAACACCCAAACATTGTTGAATCGATAGAGTATATAATGTACAAACTATAGTTATTGAGACGGCACATTTCTAAACCGTATCCATTCCGAGATCAATGCAATTTTCTAGATTAAGGTTAAAAAAAAACCAATTTCTGCAATTTAATCTGGCTTATAAGAATGGCCGATCATTTTTACAATAAAATAAACGATAATAATGTATAAAAATAAAATAGTAATGATAATTATCGTATTTTACTTTTCGGAGGGACAGCGGTATTTCGCTACCGTCCTAAAACCTAATGAGGTGACTATTAAATATATTGTTAAGGTGGTACGACTTCCATAGAAACAAACATTGCACATTAATTGGTTCATCATACATTAATAATTCATTAATACATGTGCAACTAACTCGTTTCAGTTATTTGTTTGAGCGAAATTAAAAAAAAATGTACTTTCATACATGAGGTATATAAATGAGATGAGTCACACACACATACGTAGAATTATTGAAATTATAAGATATTAGTTTATTCGTGATTTATGTATGAAAGTACATTTTTTTTATTATTTCGCGCAAACAAATAACCGAAACGAGTTAGTTGCGCATGTATTTCTGAATTATTAAGGTATGATGAACCAATAATTGTGCAATGTTCGTTTGTATGGAAGTCGTACCACCTTAATATTATTTATAATAGTATTATTATTTAATACATTGTATAAATAATAATACTTCATTGGTATAAGTTATGATGTATAAAATCTGAAAAAAAAATGTTATATTCAGCTTAAATATATAAAATAATAATGATGAACAGGTGCATTTATCTTAGAATGGATACGGTTTAGAAATGTGCTGTCTCAATTATAACTATTTTTCGTAGTAAAATATGCAGTGTATTGACTTTGATCCTCAAAAACTCCTTAACTATCAGGTTCCCAGAAATGGCCCCATACAAGAAAATGATAGCATCGATGGGGAGAATAAGTGGTTTTCGTTTTCGTTATGGGTCTTTTAACACCCTGTTTACAATCTAAACATTGAGCAAGGTCGAAAATCCTTGCACACCATCTTAAAGGCGCCAACCCTCCATACCATTGTTGCATTGTCCTTTGTCTTTAATTTGTCACAAAAAGTCACCAAGAAACAAAACCAATCGGAAGTATTGCCAGCCAGGAAACTATGACGGTTCCAAAGGAGCACTCAATTCATAACATATCTGGATTGAGGGATCCTTGAAATAACGTTGTAAGTTGTTATACATGATTTCATATTTTTTTTCATAAAATATAATTTTAGACTATTAGAGATAAGTTCTGTTTTATGTGGTTTAAGCAGTTTTATATTTTTAAGGCGGTTGAATTGAGGGATTCTTAAAAATGCATGTAGTTAAAGCCCTTTCATAAAGATTGACAGTAATTCATTGAACGAAATTGAAAATAATTTTTGTCACAAACAAAAATTTGCCAAACAATTTTATTGCTCAAGTGGATTAATTCACGAGATATTTATTTATTTGTGTTAAGTACTGTGAAGTAAAAGTACAGTAAAAAACGACATTTTTACCATGTTAAAAATCCCGTTTTTCCTTAAAATGATACTGATAATAATCATGAAAAGTAAAACCAAATGGCATAATATTCATAAAAAATTGAAATTTTTGTGATCCCATTTTTGCTAATGCGAGAGAAGTGAAATTAGTAATTACCTGTGCATTAGTTCAGTATGTAGTCAAGGTCAAAATATAGATACAAGCATCTTAGCAGTATAATAATATAAGTACTCATCTAAAGTCCCATAAAATTGTATTCTTCTAATTTCAAATAAATATGTGTACAATATTGGAAACATAAATATGTAGACCATGGGCATTAATATGTAAGCAATCGAAAACACAAATTTATGTACTCACATAAGGGTACATCATTATTGTATACAAAATATACAGCATTAACTCAACTACAATCAAAACAGGTTCGAAATTTGAATTTTGACAATCACCGAATAGAGTGGCTCCCTGTCAATGATGTTTTGTCTATTTCAGTTGACGTCATCAGTTAAGCAAAAAAACTTTAATTAGTTATTGAGCCCACATCCGTGAGTGACCTGGATTGGCTAGTGTCGTGTCAGAGCTTACCATATGGATGGTGGCTCACCATCACCAGCCTCATATCTTTAGTCAAGCCAAAAATCCAAGAAAACCTCCAGTTTTGTGCAAAGTACTCTCAGAAAAATCTTTCTGGAAACAAATTCTTCAACAATAAAACTTTGCAAGGTCATAAAGCGTTTTAGTAACAAAATTTACATTTATTTTGACCTACTAAGGTTAGGATAATTAACTATCATAAAACTTGATTGGCTGTATGATAAAACAATAAAAGCAATGTCATATTATGAACACTCAATGTTAGTCTATGTTGTTTAGTTAAAAAAGAAGTATATGCCTTTATTAACTCTGTCACTTGCTCATTTAAAAGGGTGTTATATTACATTATGTCTTACTTTGTCTGTCTGATAGCATTAAAGTTGTGTAAACAAATGACTTGGATAGTTTAAAGAATGCTTCAGACTATAAGATTTTATCTTTGATACTATATTTGATGCAATAATTGATACAATGTTGGAAAGATGTAATAACATCCTAGGCTTTAAATATTGTTTTTATTTGTATCAATATTAATTAGTGTGATCAAGGGGGCGTCCATAAATTACGTGAGATGTTTAAGGGGGAGAGGGGGTCCAGTCAAATCTCATCTAATCTTACGTTGGAGAGAGGGGGGGTCTCGGCAAATATCACGATTTTTTTTTTCTGATTGAAACAAAAAAGTAAACTATTTTGGTCCATTTAATCCAGATTGTACATGCTTAAGATTTAATCTTAAGCTAAATCGTAATACGATTAAGATCATTCATTTTGCGCAAGCGCCAACGGCTTAAAGTGGCTATTTTTTTTTTTTTTTTTTTCTTGGGTGAAATGGTTCCAACTAGGGAGACTGATCACCCGTCCGGCCTTGCTGGCGTCCCCTCTCCAAAAAATAATAGAGTGGCTAGATCAGAACGAAGTTGAAGGAGCAGATGATTTTACTGAAAATCATATGGACATGTTGGTTCCAATACTCTCTCTTGACACCGCGCACGATTCTCCATGGACTGAATTAGAGTAGATATTCTTTTTTTAATCACAGTAGTTACGATTTAAGTATTCTTTTGTTAAATTTTTATTACACTTATAACTCTCAGCAATATTGATTACTAGTCTTAACTAGTCGTAAATAAAAGCACGAAGCAATTTTTTTTTCTTTTTACAATAACAATCCAACGCCTTTACGTAAGAAACCCACATTTTGTAAATTATTACGTGAGATTGGGGGATGGGGGAGGGGGTTGAATAAAATCTCACGACATATCACCAGGGGGGGGGGGAGGGAGGGACAGAAAATTTTAAAAAACACTTCACGTAATTTATGGACGCCCCCCAACTTGTTAAACTAATTTTAATAAAATTAGTATACAAAGTTAAAGCATGGAGTTCATCAGTTTTTTTTATTCAATTAGCTCAAGGGTGTGATTGCATAAATTATCATACTCATTTAACAGTTCAAATTGTATTCAATCAGCCCCAATTTGTATGGAATGACAAACAATATGATACAATATGAACTGTCAAAGGAATATGATCACTTTTACACAATCGCCTATCTGATTTTCTACAACGTCTTTACCATATTTATAATTTAGTTTCACTAGTTTCAGTGTGAGTGCTTGGAGGAAAAATCTGGAGAAGTGCTATGCATTGCAATTTCTCTTCTTGTCTTAAAATGTCCCAATGAAGTTGATTTGTAAAAAACACAATTTATGATTGTTTTTTACTACTCCAAAAGTTTTTTTTTTATGAACGACGGGGAGACTCTTAGCCTTCATCATACCTGATGTTAAGTATTGATAAGGCTGAAGATGGGCCTCTCCCGGTTGAAGTTGAATTCTTTGATAAATATTAAACAAGAAAATATACTAGAAAAAAGCAACTAGTTTTTTTCTAGTATATTTTCTTGTTTGATATTTATCACACAAAAATAGCATTGTAAAATGCAAAATTAAAAAGTTATTATTGAATTCTTTGGTATTAAAATGATATAATAAACAAAAAGTCATCACCATGATTGGATAATCAGTTGCTTATTTACATAAACTTAGTTTTTGGCTAGGAAATTATGGAAGAGGCTTCTTAAAACATATTTCTTTTTAAAAAAATCTTGGGATTCATCGTAGCACAAAAATAAGATATTTTTTCAGCTCGACATTACCCCTAAAACCCTTTCTTGGAATCAATTGACATAATAAAAAGACCAAATATAAAAAAAACTGTACATCATTTTCCAAGTTGCGTTTCCATAGTAATTTCACTTGAAAACTCCGCAAAGTCGCTAGCCCATTTGCACATTATTATATAAAGCAGACTACACTGACAATTAATAAAATATATAATAATATTGAGTTTGTCATGCTTGTGTCTTGTCAGCAGCATCTGTCTTGAGTATGAAAAGTGACATGTGGCTTAGGACAATCTTCTTCAAGTGGACATCAAGTGGACATTATTAAAATATTGATACTAAATACAATTTTTTTAAAGACTAAGACGCAAAAATAAATTAGCTATTTAAAAAAAATTGCTACTTCCATAATGACTATAGGTAAATAAATGTTGCTGATTAGTATCACTAGCTCAATAAAAAAAGTGACATGTTGCTTAGGACAAACTTTTTCAGGTGGACATAATTAGAATATTAATGCTTAATAAAATTTTTTTTTAAAGAGTAAAACACAAAATTGTATTAGCTATTAAAAAAAATATTATGTTGGAACATATATATTAAATATATAATGACTATAAATAAAGGTTGCTGATTAGTATCACTAGCTCAATAACCTTCCAAGTATTAGATATAATTTTTTGTAACATATATATAGTTGGAAGTGTAGGTAGATAATAATGTATAGATAATTTTACTTAAATGTGTTTGTCAAAGTAATTTTGATCCAGCTAGTATACACTTTTGAATAGTGGATATGTATGCCATTATTTTGTTCATCGTAAAAGATTGGACTCTTTAACGAACATTGGATACCTATTGAGGCAAATGGAGTCGCTATTGAGCAATTGCAAAATATACTCATCACGAAAACGAAACACCGCACCCTGAGAAAATGCCGATACCTGGAAATAGAAACTCCATTTGTCAGCAGCTAGCTCGCGACATAAGTAAGTATGCTACCCAAGTTTCCAATGCGGCGGATGATGGCTGTGCACAATAATAATAGGGACTTACCTTTAAACTTAAGTTCATTTTGCGGCTCTATAATCAACACTTGATGAGGCATTTTGAAAAGTTATATTTGCACAATCTCGTTGGCAAAAAATTGCAGATTCAGAAAATTGAACTTTTTGAGATGTCGGCCAAAGCTAACGATGAATGACGAATCCGATTCCGACATGCCATTGCGCATGCGCCACAGATATTCGATATCATCGATTAATCGAATATACCGATATTGAGATTTAATTCGATTCTTAATAAATCGTTAAGGCTGGGTGGCAATAGACGTCCGATTTTCTTCCGATGGATAGCGATTCTCACGCTGAAACATATCGAGTTCGACATTTTTCTATCCCTAATTTCTAAATTAAAAATATAAGTTAGTCTCTACTACTATCACAATCCTTTAGTTTTAATGATCTTTGACAATCCTATAATGTTATAGATTATTTTCAGTGATATTAAAACTGATTTTTGGCTCCACAGAATGTCGAATTTGAGAATCGATTCCCCTTGACGTTCTGATTCTGAAGGATTGTCGAATTTGACATTTTTATATCCTTAATTTCTTTATTAAAAATGTAAGTTAAAATTCTATTATAGTCGAAATCCTTTAGTCTAAATGAATAGCGTAATCCTATAATGTCGAAGATTGCTTTCAGTGAGCTTTAAATACAGATTTTGGACTCGAATTCGAGTTGACAAAGACGCGAGAATCGGGCACCGATCGAATTCATTCGATACATAGTACACATTCGATTTTTGAGTCAGACGTATTCTAAACTCAGTCCAAAGAGTAAAAATATGCGCTAGAGAGTCAACTGGCAAATCGGAAGGAGAATCGGACGTTTATTTCGTCTCCGTAGTTTCGTACAGATGTATGCATACGGCGCCTTCAAACAATTAGATCCGGTGATAAAATCGTAATGAGTGTATGGCCTTCCATAAATAACCATTTTTAAGGTCTTAATTTATACTGATAACAGTAATTGAAACTTTATTTTTCGCATTGTCAAATAGCCTATTGTCTGATCAGACTATCTGATCGGATTCACTTGATACACGTCCGATTTTTGCGTCAGACTTTTCCTAAACACAGTCCAAACAGTAAAATAATATGCGCTAGTGAGTCAACTAGCAAATCGGAAAGAGAATCAAACGTCATTTTCGTCTCTTTAAAGAAGTATGCATACAGCGCCTTCAGACAGTTGGATCCGATGATAAAATCGTAAACGCGTAGTGTTGTTTCCGACTCCGATCCGACTATCGGATCAGATGTGTATTCACTATTCAAACAAATGTATATGTAATAAAATCTCTTTGGCTATACTATTTGTATCTGGCTGGTTTTAGTATCATTAAAAGCAGGGCTTGTTTATCCGGTTAATTTTCAAACCGGTACAGCAACGAGTACATAGAAACCGTTTCATTAAGGTTTGACTCTACCGAAACCTAAAAAAAAACGGTTTTATGAAAGAGCAATATTAAAAGATTTCTGAATCAATTAAGCGGTTTATAGAGGTTTTTTTCTGCTCTTTATAAGTACCTAAACACAACGGGACAACGCAAGCGCGTGAGTGGTAAAGCGAAAAGCGACCTTCATCACGTAGACATAAGCTCGCTACTTGCATGAAATACCACTCTCCCAACGCGATCGCGCGAGTGGTAAATCGACTAGCGAGCTTATGTCTACATACGGAAGGTCGCTATTAGCCTGATCGCCCCGCCAGTTCCATTTAGCAGAGTTTGGATTGAACCGGTTTTTTTAGGTTTTGGAAGCGCTGTCATTCCGAATACGTCGGAAGCGGTTTTTGTAAACACCTTAATCAAAAGCAATTAACCGCTCTTTTTCAAACTGTCACAAGAACTAATTAAAAGATTGAATTTTAAAAAAGATAATTCCAAATTCAAATTAGGAAAATGTGTGCTTTTCATTTGTTTTTCTTACTGTCAAGACCAGTGAATCTAATGAATAAATTCGATACATTTTAAAATTTTACTACAAAAAGGTAAAAATGCAATGCAAAAAAAAAATGCGATGTTTATGGACCTATGTGAGGACTTGCACTTGTTCACGATAACTAATCACTCAAATACACCATGTATGTTGTGAAACACTTTAATTATATAAACATAACACAAAATAATATATCTCTATAGAAAATAAACAGCCTGACAGTATAATTTTCTCGACAGATAACCGTCATAACATTTCATTCAAACATCCTTCAAGATTCAAACCAGCCGGTCTGTCAACAATTGCCATGACCTCTTTGCTCTAACACTCCTCCTCAATTGTTTTCCCTCAGACATATCTTAATCCAAACTCTGGTTCCTTTCACTCTCACTAACGAACAGCCTTCAACACACACCCATCTCTCTACGACAAAAATCATGCTTTTCTCTAAAAACGGCTTTTGTCAAGACATCAGCAACCATTCGCTTCGTTTCTAAATACGCCAGCGAAATTTCACCATTTTCGATTGCTTCTCTAATAAAATGATAGCGCACATCAACATGCTTAGTCTGCTGATGTTGCACTGGGTTTTGTGCAATTGCCATAACGGATTGACTGTCCGTATGTATTATTATAGGAGACTCCTCCTTTCCCATAATTTCCGTAAGGAACCTTTTAAGGAATATGGCTTCTTTGGCAGCCTCGGATAGGCTCATATATTCAGCCTCGGCTGTTGACAAAGCTAAACTCCTTTGTTTGGTACTTTGCCATGAAATGGCTCCCTTTGCCATCTTGCAGACGTTGCTGGAATATGACCTTCGGTCGACAAGGTTTCCACCGTGATCAGCATCGGCAAATCCTTGTATACATCCGTATGTCTCTTTGGAGTACCTAAGTCCCATGCTTTTCGTACCTTTAAGATATCTTAAGATTCTCTTTGTAGCAGTCCAGTAAACTTCCTCATAGCAGTTACAGAATTGACTTATAAAGTTTACTGAGTGTGCTATGTCAGGCCGGGAACACACAGCTATTACATTAGTGATCCTATCAGCTCTCATCCGGTGTATATGGCTCTTGTGGTTTCTGGAAACGTTGGCCTGGAACTCCTGGTGTACTAACCGGCTTGCAGGTCTCCATTTTAAACCTGACTTGGACTTTGTCAATGTATTCCTCCTGATCAATTTGAATATATCCATTTTCTTGTTTAATCCGCATTCCAAGAATCAGTTCAGCCTTTCCTAAATCATTCATCTCGAATTTTGCCTTCTATCATTCTTTAACCTTTTCCATCTTATTTTCGTTATTATAGAGTAACAAAATATCATCTACATATACAGCTAGGATTATCATATCCTTATCTGTTCTTCTGATATAGACACACGATTCGTTCTTGCATCGTTTGAAGTTAAGTCTCTCTAGCTCAGTGTGTAACTTCAAATTCCAAGAACGTGGTGCCTGCTTCATTCCGTATAGGGATTTCTGGATAAGATACACGTAGTCTTACTTCCCTTTTTCTTCAAATTGTGGTGGTTGACGCATAAAGACTCTCTCATTGAGACTTCCGTTAAGAAACGCAGTTTTTACGTCCATGTGATCAATTTGTAGACCGAGATTAGTCGCTAATGCTAGGAGAAGTCTCATGGAGCTGTGTCGCACTACCGGTGAAAAAGTCTCATCATAGTCTATGCCTTTTTTCTGGCTAAAGCCGCGTGCAACCAAGCGAGTATTGTAACGAGTTTTATTCCCCGCCTCCTTTTTGATTCTAAATATCCATTTGGAATCAACAACGTTGCTTGCTTGTTCAGGCTTTACCAGGATCCACGTTTCATTTTTCTTCAGTGGGTATAGCTCCTCCGTAATAGCGTCTCTCCACTGTTGAGCATCCGTTCTGGATAGTGCCTCCTGCACTGTAACCGGATCATCCTCCTCTGTGATCGCTTTGTAAATGATATAATCGGGTAACTGTATAGGTTTCCTCTCTCTCAGTGGATGTCTCCTTTCTTCCACTAAAGGTTCAACAGGGGTATCTCTATTCTCTTCAGCTGGAAAAAATTCCACTGGTGTACTTCTATTTACTTCATCTGCAGGGCTATCGCGTAAAAAATCTGGGTATGGATATGGGCTTCATTTGACAGTTGAAGCTCATAAAATTACCATATATGGTCATTTAACTGTCAAGTGAAGCCCATGTCCATATCCATATTTTTTACGCGATAGCCCACCAGGTCTCTCTTGAGACGAAGCCCAGTTTTCTTCACTGTCAGAAATTTCAGTATGAGCATCATGATCTCCATCATTTGACTCCAGATTCTCTACCTGATTTCTTTGCTCTTGCTGAACATTTTCTCTTGACTGTAGAGTTCCCCGTTGCTGAATATTATATGGAGCTACCTGTTGCTGTAGATTATCTTCTAGGTGGATTGTAACTAGCTGCTTTTTTTTGCTGCTTGCTTTCCATTTGAAGGATCCTGATAAATCCTTCAAACCCTGTACCCTTTCGTCTCCTCGCAATATCCTACAAACACCAGTTCTTTGCTCTTTGGACCCCACTTGGTTCTCCTTTGATCTGGTATGTGCATATATGCCTTGCATCCGAAAACCTTGAGATGACTTAAATCTGTCTTTCGTCCAGTCCACACCTCTTTTGGCGTCATCCTCTTTACTGCCATAGTCGGACTTCTGTTTTTCAGATGCACAGCAGTGTTCACCGCTTCAGCCCAAAAACTGACGGGTAGACCTGCCTCTTGTAACATTGCTCGGCTTTTTTCGGCAATCGTGCGATTTGCACGTTCGGCCACTCCATTTTGTTCACGTGTGTATGTAATAGTGAGTTGATGCCTTATGCCCTGTTCCTTGAGGTAGGCATCCACTCTCTTGTTTACATATTCAGTACCATTGTCAGTTCTTATTACTTTCACCCTTTTCCTGTTTGTGTCTCTGCTAGAGTTAAGAACTCTTTCATTTTTTCAAACACTTCGCTTTTGGCTTCAAGAAAATATACAAAAGTTTTCGCGAGTAGTCATCGATAAAAGTTATATACATAGTATCTATGACCTCCAATGAACTTACCACTAATTGCCCGCTAACATCCGAATGAATTAGCTCAAGGAGCTCTTCAGCTCTCGTAGCTTGGTTACGTTTAAATGGTTGCCTAGTCTGCTTGCCCATCAAGCAGGCTACGCAGTCAGAAAATCATTTGTGCTATTTATGCACCATTTTACAATACATGACGGCATTTTTTTCGTGACCAGTGGGGCTATCGCGTAAAAAATCTGGGTATGGACATGGGCTTCATTTGACAGTTGAAGTCCATATCCATACCAAGTTGGTACCGCGTAACTCCATGAACTTCATATTTTTGCCGAAACCCATATCCATACCCATATGTCAGAAAAAGAGTGAATGATGAACATAATCTCCTATACATTTTGACAGTTGAAGCCCAGAATCGGTATCGCGTAAAAATTTAAAAAAAAGGAGTCCATACCCATATCCATATTGAAATGTCAAATGAAGCAGGTGACTATTTTCATATCGGAAGACTTACGGAAAAACTATATTTATCTTATTTGTATGAATTAAGTTGCTAATTTTGAGTGTATTCGACTACGTTACCAGTCTAGATACCCCTGCCATTTCTTAAACAAAGAATTTTAGCAGAAAATAGTTTTAAAGAAAAGTAAATGAAAGGGAAAGAAAACTGTCTCTCTCCCCCACGGAGTCTGTCAAGTCAAAAACTACTCTTTGTTTGTTTTATACCTACTAATTGTTGTTTGTATTGATATGTCAAAGAGTTGGGCGGCTGTGTTATTAAAATTACTTGTACTTATAATTTGTGATTAAAATACATTCGTAAGTTACTTTATTTTGTGTAGGTAAGTAAATAAGCCATGCCCTTCTCCCGTGTTACCGCCCGAATGGCTGCCGAAGAGAGCCGGCTCAAACGTAGGGAGTCGATAGAGCGGAAACAGCAGCGTGAGTCTAATAGACCCATGCTGCTGCCTGATACTTCGTTTGTAGCAGCATTCCGGCTCTCAAAGCATCAATTTAACATCTTGTGCCAGGACGTCATTCCGTTAATGGCGAGAAGTCAACGTACATCAGCCGTGCGACCGGAGATGAAGGTACTGCATTAATGAAAGCTTTATACAATAAGTATTATAGGTTTGCCGATAATTTATAAAATATAATATTTCAGATTTTAGCTACACTTCATTTCTTTGCTTCTGGGGGCTATCAAGGACATTTGGGTAGTGCAAGAACCCTCTGTCTCGCGCAGTCTACTGTATCTGAATGCATAGCCGAGGTGACCAATATTTTGAATACACCACAGATCTTGAGGAAATATGTATGTTTCCCAAGATCAGACACGGCGCGTAGGGCTGTGTCGCAAAGGTATGTTGGATGTTTTCTTGTATTGAGTTTTATTTCATTAAATTATAATATATGGTTGGTCATTTTTTTTTTATTATTATAGATTCTATGAAAAGTTTGGTTTCCCGGGGGTTTTGGGTTGTGTGGATGGTACACAATGTGCCATTATAAGGCCTAAAGACCATGAAGAGGCATATTATAATCGAAACATTATCATTCGATTAATGTTTTGGTTGTAAGTTGATACTTAGCTAGATAAAAACATTTCCTTAATTTATAATTTTGTTAGTTTTAAACCCTGTCCGAGGATAACTTTTGAGCCTCACCTTGTTGTAAATATTGTTTATTAAAGTAGATAATAATGTTTTAGGTCTGTGATGCTGATCATTTGGTGGAGCTAGTCACGACTCCTTTGTGTGGAATGCATGCCCAGTAAAGGCAAAAATGCAGCGTTTACATGAAGAAGGTCACCACTTCTGGCTTCTAGGTATATTATTTATAGCAATAATATTGGTGGTATCTAGGTATATTATTAGTAGTAATTATATTGGTCAATTCTTGTTGGTGATTGTTAAAGTTAACAGACAAACTTATATACTTTTTTTTTGTGTATATTATTAAATATACATATTAAGCACCCTGATCAAGACAAATAGACATGTTCATGCATATTTGTCTTGTCCAGGGATCGAACTTGGGACTCTCTGTGTAGAAGGCCGGCTACATACCACTACGCCAGACAAGTCGTCAAATATCTCGCCCACTTGTTATTCCTTCATATTTTATTATGCAATTATTGTTTCAGGAGATTCTGGCTATGCTCAGAGACCGTGGTTAATGACGCCAATTCTTGACGCGGCACCAAATACGCCAGAAGAGTATTACACTCGCCTTCATTGCAGCACGCGCTATTCGGTGGAGAGGTGTTTTGGAGTACTGAAATCCCGCTTCCGCTGCCTCCTAGCTCACAGGGTTTTGCATTACGACCCTGTGAAAGCTGGAAAATTTTTTAATGCATGTGTGGTGCTGCATAACCTCATCAGAGACTCAAAGGTGGCAATTGATGAGGAAGCCTTAGACAATCAGTTTCAGTCGTATCATGTGGATCATGAACCTCCCCACATATCCGAACGACAGGTATTGTATGATAATAACTATGATAGTATGGTAGTTATTGTCAGGGCTTGTTTATCCGGTTAATTCAAACAACGAGTACATAGAAACCGTTTCATTAAGGTTTGTCTCTACCGAAACCTTAAAAAAACAGTTTCATGAAAGAGCTATATTAAAAGGGTTTTGAATCAATTAAGCGGTTTATAGAGGTTTTTCTGCTCTTTATAAGTACCTAAGCATAACGCGAGCGCCTGAGTGGCAAAGCGAAAAGCGAGCTTCGTCACGTAGACATAAGCTCGCTACTTGCCTGAAATACCGCTCTCGAAACTCGAGCGCGCGAGTGGTAAATCGACTAGCGAGCTTATGTCTACATACGGAAGGTTGCAATTAGCCTGATCGCCCCGCCAGTAGTAGGTCCATTTCGCAGATTTTGTATTGAATCGCTTTATTTAGGTTTTGGAAGCTCTCTTATTCCGAATACGTCGGAAGCGGTTTTTGTAAAAAGCTTAATCAAACACCGCAATTAACCGCTCTTTTTGAAATTGGTTACAAGTTAATATCCCGTTTCAACAAGCAGTCATGCACTGCAGTTTAAGCACTTTATTTATTCAGTAGCAAAAAGTGACTATTATTTATTTTAGGTTAGTTTGAAAGGCGTTCAATGACGTTGCTTCAACCACGAGACAGACCATAGTGATCCGGAGAATACGACATTTTTTAGATGGTTCTAAAGGTGACGCCCAACTAAGGCACTTTTCGTGGTGCCATTTTCGAGCGTCAGAAATGCTTCCATGTTTTATATGTTCGCAGTGTTGATGTAAATCCGTAAATTATCATAGACGAGAGTAGCAAAGAGTTGCCATTCAAAAGGCATTGTTAGAAGGACCATTTTACTCATGCTCGGGGTCGCTGGTCTGCAGCACGGCCAGCAACAAAGGGGTGTTTTCTCGCTCGTGGTCCCATGATTTTGGAGGGATAACTGTTTTTCGTAGTCCCATTATTATTTAATGGGAACACGAGGGAGTACCTACTGTTTTTCGTAGTCCCATTATCATCTATGTTAGTGGATCCCTCCTATATATTTCCCGCATAGAAACACTTTTTGGAGTGTGTAGTGAAGTCGATGATAAATAAAATGTCAATGTTATTAATACTTAAGGCTTGACATTCCTGAACGACTGGTATAAAAGTAAGTAATAAATAATATTAATAAGAAAAGATATCAGGTATGGAAGAAGAAATTTCGTTTATTAACAGAAAGGGTGGGACCAATGATTTCAAAAGGAAGGATGCGCCCATCTGAACATTTGACATAAAACTGTTTCATACCAGTAAAGTCAGAGCCATCTGTGAGCAACTCACTCGTACTTCTTGCATCGCATAGGTGTTTCAGAGGTGGGCAAAAAGATTACAGAAGTGAACGATTTCGTTCAATGAGGAATTTTCCAAGGTACGTTCTTTTAAAATCTCATAGATGGCGCTGTCCATCTCCTGTAACTTTAACTAAATTATTTACTTACGGGCTGCATGTGCATAGCCCTTTGTTCTGTTCTGACAGAAAAAAAGAGAAAAGCTACAACATTTGCTTCTTGTTTGTTGTGATCAGGGTTGCCAGATTGGGCGATATGTCGTATTTTGGATTTTGGGCTACCTAGAGACCGAAATTGCGACCAGTTTTACGTTTTTTGCGATGATCGCAATTTGGGCTAGTTGGACAATCTTTTCGCGATTTTTGGGCTACTTGACTTCACTGGTAACAACAAAATTATAAAAGACAGTTAATTGAAAGTTGTTGCGTTTCTGTATTAGTAATATAGGGAGCCCAAGCGGGGATTTCGGGATTTACTAAAGCGCGGCAGATTAATATACAGGGGGAAACCTTGTACCCGGTTAAGTACCTCCACCAAATATGAGCCCCATATATGAGGCCACCCGTCGAGGATAAAGGATTAGATTAGTAAGAAAAAAATGCTCATCAGAAATTCTCGAGCGCGTCAGATTAAGGTAGAGTGAGTTAATTACATGCTAAAAAGTGTATATTTCACTAATTTGACTATTTGAGAGTGTCAGTGTCAAGAAATGGGTGGGCTACAAAGTTGTAAGAAAAACGTCATCTCGACATTCTCGAGCGTGGCTAATTTATTTTTTATTTTGAAGGAAATAATTCAAGGATAATGAAAAATATGGTGGCCAACACCGTAGAAAGGTGAATATACTAGAAAAATTCGACGTGTCCTCATAGTTCTCTGTAGCATTATTGCTTAGTGCATTGGGCCGGATTCCCAAGATGCAGGTTCGAATCCCGTCAGGGCGAAATGAGATTAGTTGCTTTTTTCTAGTATATTTTCTTGTTTAATATTAGCTCAAAGCGTATGAAGATGTAGTCGTAAAACCGGATATTCTTGAGGATACTCCAGAATCAGGTATACCTTCTCAAATAATTAAATATACACGTTATTCATAAAAAAAAACTTAAATATTTTAATGTTTTTTTTATTATTTTCTTATAAATACAAGTATTCTACATAAAAAATATACACTCTTTTATTTGTATGCTATTTCCTGAGCTTTTCAATTAATTAAGTTCAATGATTTCAAATATATTTTTTTTGCAGATAAGGCGAATCCCTCTAGATAATCGTCAGATTATGAGACAGCACAGCACACCTTGGACATAAAGATGAACCATATATATCTTAATCTGACGCGCTTGAGTATTTCAAAATAGCGATTTTTTTTGCACATCGAAATCGTCAGATTATTGAATGAGAGCTTTTTAAGTTCGCTTAACATCCCCTTAGAAATACTGACGCGCTCAATTTTTTTTTTCATTTTCAACCCTTACGTACGTCCACACGCATCATGCAAAGGATCAGATTAACATACGTATATTATTAAAAATACGTAGGACATTGATGCTATCAATATCTGACGCGCTCGAGTATGTCCATGCAACAGTATTTCTTTACATATTTGAAAATCTAAAGCCGCTCCCCCCCACCGATGAATATGGTAATACATTAAATAGATTTTGTTTCTTCGTATCATCTAGGCTTTGCAACCCAATAGGTCACTATGACGCTCGAGTAAAGTAAATCCCCATTTAGCATCGTGGGCTTCCCTACTATAAGCTCGCACTCAAAATATTGATTATAAGTTATATAATTTTCTGACTGCTAAATTTTAATTCAATAAAGACTAGTGTTAACCGGTTATAAAACTATGCAATTAAATTATTATTATCAATAAACATCAACTTTAAAAAGCTATTTGGTCAGCACCTAAAATAAGGGAAGTTTGTGATCATTGTTTCTGCGCAATTTTGGGCTACCTGAGGGTCGTTTTTCTGCGACATACCGATCTGGCCATCTGGCAACACTGGCACCATATATAAATTGTATGTAGACTATTAATGTCATGTTCAATGTCATTTGTCTATGGCATGGTCATTTCGCTGAATTCGTTAATATTTTTTTCGGTGCGTTGGTTGATCCTTTTGTATATTTAAAAAAGTAAAAAAATAAGCATGTTATGCACAAATGTGCAATGTGCATGACATGCATATTTTTACTTTTTATTGTTTTTGTCTTAGCAAAGGTCAAAGGAGATGGACAGCGCCATCTATGAGATTTTTAAAGAACGTACCTTGGAAAATTCCTCATTGGAGCTATCCTATCTATCATTTATCTAGTTTATTTGGAGAGCTAGTACTAATTTAAAATTTTCTAATATTGTTTAACTAATACAAAATGAAACACGCTTGTTTCAACTTAAAATTATCTTTTCTCCCCAATTTGACAACACTGCATTTTTTATATAGAAATAAACGAAAAATATTTTTATTTTATAAAGAATATTATGATCTCATAGACGGACTATTGAGTAATTTCTCAATATTTTCCAAATAAGTGTATTTTAACGAATAACAACTAACTTTGATGCATATTAGATGTAGGTAATGACACCGTAACCCGTGCAATTGTCTCGCTTCTATATGCGGCGTTCGTAACCTACCTTTATCTTCGCTTTAGTGCCGTTCTTTGAGTTAATTAACTATGGAACTAAACGAGACGGTTCAGCTTTCCATAGAAATACTTCACTAAAATGCAGCTGGTACAAAGTGAATGAAAAAAATGAATGTAAAAAAATTTAACTCGTATGAGTTGAAAAATCCTCTAACTCTAGCCGATTTTTCACAATATGTTTATCGTAGCATCACAAAACATACTTTAAGTTTTACTCTATTGGCTCTTTGGATATGAAAATATTTCCATAGAAACTAGCGCCATTTGTACAACGGTAGGAGCGACTGAAAAAAAGTTACTCTTTGACGCTATGCAAGTATTCCTATAAAAACTAACGGCACCTGGTAATCGGTGAGAGCGACTGAGTTTTCATAGTTTCGATACATTTTGGTCTTAGTTCCCTTGGTTTTAGTTCCTTTGACAATGACAGCCTACAAGTGTTTGCGCTGTCGTTATGTCAAGAATACGTTCGTTTCATGACGACCGGTACATACACTGGTTTCAAGGTGTCGCCTACCTGTGGGGTCCTGAGTTCGAATACCGGTAGGGGCAAATAATTGTATGGTGAATACGAGCATTTGTACCTGAGTCATGGAGGACACATAAATATTTATAATTATATGAATTTATATCCGTTACCTTAGTATCCCATAACACAAGCCTTACCGTACTTACTTTGGGGCTAGGTTAATTGGTGTGAGTGTAATTAATATTTATTTATTTATAGTAAACAATTAATATTTTAAAAATTAATATAAAAAGTTGGCTAGCTTTAGAGTTTTAATAATTACGTGAGGACATTTGGATTTTGAATCTTCACCTTTGATTACTCTTATTATTATGCCAGCTGCTTGTCAAGGGAATTTTGAACCGTCTCATTTCATACTAGGCTAATGATTCATTCATTCAGTTTTTATGAATTGTTCATAATAATGTCCCATCTCTAGTGCTTTGATCTTCTGCCATTAACCCTGCCAGTGGTGGCATGGATTACATATTTGCTGATCCCGGTAAAATAACATCACAATAATATTATTTTTTGCATTACTGTTCATACGGGAAAAGGGATTAAGTTCTTGAAATTGTTTCATCTACAATAACTTCAAATACTATCAATCGAAAACATTTTATAGTGCTAATCTGAGATGTTTATAATATTCTAAAGATGTAAATTCCTCGAAATCAACCTATAATTGTGGATATAAAGCGCGCGACTCCTTAAACACTCTTTCAAGTTAATGCGTGATTTACACGATGGCAGTGACTGGACTTAGTTTTACAGAATTTCGGACCCAGTAACTGGGTACGTGTAGACAAGATTGGACAGTAGTCTCATCTGGACAGCAAGTCACCGCTGGACTGGACTGGGATGTATGTAATGTCTACGCGAGCCCAGTAGCGAGAACATTTAGAACATGTTGTAAAATAAAGTGCGGCTGCTAATAGGATAACCAAGCAATAGCTCTCGATAGGAGCTGTCAAATATTGTATTCTCTCAGTTGCCGCACCAAACGTTTAAATCATATTCTTGAAAGGATTCTTGAAAATGTTTCGGCAGTGGAAACGGCGGGTCACGTTCCTCAAATTTTTATACTTTCTGAATTCAGTACTTCGATATTTTTAACTTCGTATTTTAGTATGACAGTTAATATTATGACATTATTATCGTCCGGTAGAATAACATATTTTTTTCTATTATCATTTATATTTGGCAGACAACTATATTCCTCCCGACCAATCAGGTAATTTTAGTACGCGACCAGTCTAGGGTTAAGACTGTCTACGAAAAATTCTTGTAAAAGTTAATATCGTTTAAATAAAATTGTTAGACATGCAATACAAATAATGTAAAGCTTTTTACGGATGATACGATATTCCATAGAACTTGTTAATTATGGGGTCATAATTTTTGCACCATTTTACTACACAAATTCGGCATTTTTATGAATTGACAGCTAACGTCTTTCAACTTCAGTCTCCCGTAGACAACCATTGACTAGTTCTGTTGTATCTCTATGTAGACAACTGACTCGCCGTTGGCCCTAAACTGATATTTTGGGGCCAACGATTTGTCACGCTTTTTAGCACCGTTGGCCGGGTCCTTACGCTAGTAATATATAAGTCAATGGGTGGGACCGTATTTTCTATGGGAAGGAAGACAAAACTATAAGAATACGGTGTACCTTCCAAACGACATATCCGCATGTCGTTTGGAAGTGTAGCCAAGCCAATAAAATAAAATGCCGTGGGACGGTAACTCTTAATGTAATACTAGTTAGACACATTGCTTCGGTTGGTATGCCTTTAATATAAATCTGTCTTTTTTTTCTTTTTTTTTAATGAAAGCGAAATGACCATGCCATAGAGAAATGACATTGAACAAGACATTACTAGTCTATATAAAATTTATATATGGTGCGTTGGTTGATTGATCCTTTTGTTTCATAACAATTTTTTGATATCTTGCTTTCGAAGACCCGGCTACGATTTTTGGACACTGATACTGATTCAACTGCTCATTGAAGACTTGGCTGCGTTAAATGGATACCGATTGGACTGCGCGTTGAGACCTAGCGACGACTTTTTGGATTTGGACTCTGAGACAAGCCATTCTGGAAACTGATTAATTAACATCGCTTTATAAACATGAGCAAGCAAGATTATGGTCCCTGGTCCCTATCAGACCTTAAAGCAGAGTTGGCAAAGCGCAATGCTAAGCGAACTGGAAAAAAAGCCGTATTCGTTCAAAGGTAAGTAGTATTTATTTACTTTGTATACTGTTGATAACCCTATTTTTTTTCAACACCTTGTTCTCTCTTCAGGCTTCAAGACTACGACATTTTGTTTGGAGATGTTATTAACAATCCAGGTATTACATACAAAATTCAAGCCCCTGATGCAAGAGTATTCCAAGACATCAATACAGATATATTGTTGCCAGCATTGGATATTAGCGTCCTGGACATATTCTGTTCTATTACAGAGAATGAAAATAAAATTCAAGCAAAAAACATGTACCTATGAAGAAAATTATTTGTTAACTTTTCGAGTAGCTGCTGAAAAACCTTACCACTTTATTATGTCAAAATGTTATATAATTAAAAGTAATTAACCGTTTTAAATCGATAAATAGTGTATTTATCTTAACCCTTCATTCGACGGATTTTTATTTAAATAAAATTTGTAAAATTGTTATAGATTTCGATTCTTAGCTTGTAGAGAGCCCGCGAAAAAATAGCTGAAAAAATCTACCCATTTCAGGTTCCTGAAAAACATACGTCCACTATACTGGACATTATCAAGTTCATAAGAAACTAATGCACTCCAACCACGTGCAGTATACTTCCCATTGTCAAAGAGAAAGAATAAAAGAAACAAGTGATTCACAATGTAATATTGTTTTATGGAATAAATGACTTATGACTTATGACTTATGACTTCCGTAGAAAAATAGTAATTATATTAAAGCAAATCAGTCTCATAGTCACATTTCTTATGCTTAAAACACTAGTACAAACTCCAAAAACTTATAAGTACGAAAAACTCACTTATGTTTTGAACATAATAATTAAGTACTTATAAAATATTCATAATAATCACCATTTTTCTTTATTCAAAAATAATTTGCCTTCCGGTTTTTTTTTAATATCCATATAGCTTAATCTATATAAGCACAGAATACTTAAGAATACAATTAATATAAGTACCAAATGTCACTTATTTTTTTATTGCCCTACCCTACTTACTTATTGTGGAAATAAGAAAAACAATTCCTTTTGGCCACTAAGCACTACCTCTGCTTGCATTTGGAACAATGTACGTACGTTCGTTTTATTGTTCTTGCGGAATTTGCAAAATCCATAATGTCGTATAATCGTTTATAATACGTAATAATATCACATGTCGACAACTTGGCTAGTTGAATCTCTGCCTCCTTTTCTTTAGATATTTGTCACATAGTTCCTTGCAATCTTTCAGTCTGTTTTGCCTTATTATTCCGAAGCCAAACTTGGTAATGCCTTCACCAGTCGGTGTGGTAACAATAATAGATGTCAAGCCTTCATTATATCGATGTAAAGTATTGATAAGGCTGAAGAACCGAAGATCTGAGACCTCTCCCGGAATCCTTAACCTCTGAGGAACTGGCTATATTGTCTCTAACTGCTGGAACACAACAATGCTAAAAACATTGTTGTTACTTATAGCGGTAGACTTAGATAAGATGGTGTTAGCTAGATAGCTAGCCAGACTTACAAACATAAGTTCGATCACCAACTAAACCGAATACAATAATATGTACCCCACTTTGAATCGCACCCGGGACCTCTGGGTCTGGTACCAGTGCTTGTTAACACTAAGCCACAGAGGTTTCTCGCTCCCACTGATGCTGGAACAGTCCTCTTCTCCTCTCGCTGGGTGCCGCCAGCGGAAATGGGTCTACCTCAGTCTGCTTATCTTAATGCTGTGCTTAAAGCCTAAATATTTTTATCTAAAATAAATTGATACTGACCTGTATGTACCTGACAACTTGCAGTGTAGTAGTCTTGTGGTGCGGGAAATGTTGTAATGTATGATAGACAAGTCTTTCTTTGCCAGTTAAAAATTGTTTACGTTTACAATAACCATAAAATGTAATATTTTCATTAGTATTTTCCTTTTGTGATGGAAATTGACCTTACTGATATGTTAAGGTCACTTTTCAATTTGACGACTCTGTATGAAATAAAACAGGGAGAAAAAAAGAGTTTCTTGCCGGTTCTTCTCGTTACAAGGTCTCCCGCCGTAGGGTTTGTGAACCGATGGCGTAGCTTCTTTGACGTTCATAAGTGCTTGTAACAGCCTAGACTGAATAAATGATATTGATTTTGATTTTGATTTTTGATTCTGTTTGAAGATTTTCGTTTACTGTCTCGATGAAAGTATCAGTACCAACGTTATCTTGATCAGTGTCAATAGAAATATTGTCTTGTGTATAGTTTTCAGACCTGTCTAAAATGTTAATGTTCTGTATGTATGAATCGATGGAAGGGCAGGGCGAGGACGACAACTCCTCAGTTTTATCAGCAATTTCCTCTTAATTTTCAGGTTCAGAACCACTATCTATACCTATATGAAAGAGCGTTTTCAGGCGGCACCAACTCTACCAAGTGGTGCCCTCTCGATTTCTAGCTCTGAAAAAAGAAAAATAAAAAGATATAAAACGTTTTATCTACGGTTCCCTAAAAATATTAATACGCGAAACAACGAAAGTTAATATACTAGTAATACGGCAACGGGAAGAATACTGGACATAGTATTTAGCAGTTACTTTACTAGTGATTCGACGACGTGTAGTATACTGGACATACAAGTTGTAGGCGTCGTTAAAACTAAATAAAACTCAGTAATACAATCAAAACAATACAAGAAGCTTTTCGGGAATGTTATCTTTAGTTTTTAATAACATTGCTAGGAAATAAGCCATAACACAATTAATAAAATGCAATTTACCGAAAGCCCACGCAGCGTGTTATTCCTTTCCGCCATCTCGCTGGTGACTGCTCGCGTCCCGTCGATGCACACGCTTTGCTAATTTTTGACAACGTAGTTAAATAGGTTCAGATGCAATTATAGCATCTAAAACTAAGAAATAATGGTCTATTATTTATGTATATTTATTTTCATTCAATGGGAAGTATACTGTACGGCGTCGAATTAAGGGTTAAGTGATAATTTAAAAAAAATACGAAAAATCGTCCTTACATCGCATAATTTCGCGCGCGCGCGTGGTTATTTATTTATAACCACGTTATTTTTAATTATTTCTAAAATATTATTGTTTTTATAATTTTATTAAAGTATTAGTTTTATGTGAAAAATATTTATTTTATTCGTACCTTCGACTATTTCCCTTATTTAACATTATTCGTTACAAGGTGCAGGTGGGCAAAAAAAATAATTTGATGATTAATTAATAAAATATTTTGTGTCAAAGGGGGTATTTTTTTATTGACTTCTATAACAAATTTCCCGAATTTTATGGATCAATAATTAGATTTTGGATAAACCTAAAAATTTTCTTCGTACAATCCAAAGTTTGAGTCACCGATTTTTTGTATTTTTTTTTAGATAAGCGTGGTTTTACCCATATTTCTCGTAAACTAAATGTTTTTAATACTTGAACATTTAAAGAAGAAGATCTAAGCTACAAAATAAACTTAATTTCTAAGCATTTGGTTCAGAAGAAGCCGAGAAATAAGATTTTAAACACATACGGCGCTTCAGTACGCCCGCGTATTTTACGCGTCAGCTTAGGCGTAATTTAGGTGCACCTTCGTTTGGCTAGGGTATAAATTAAATATATTGGGGAGGGTGAGTTTTTTTATTGATTATTTTGAGATATAATATCCTTTTGTAAATAAAATACAAACATGTACAATTCGAGGCTTTATTACACAAAAATAACACTTTTTGTACCAGTACGCGCGGAAAAACGGGCTGACTCAACTTTGACTATGAATTACAACTTAATTATTAATTAAATATCGAACAATGAAACAGAAAAATCGCAAAGGGTCTAAGGATTCCAAAAATGTATAATACATAGTATAATTTCCATACAAGTTCCTAGAGAAATCGCAGTTATAAGGCTGCGCGGCGGAAAATTGCTGAAAAGCGGAAAATGCAGCGGCACATGCGAATATTTTGCAAAAAAGAGTGCGGCACGCGAGAGGATATATAAATGTTATATAGACTAGTAATGTCATGTTCAATGTCATTTCTCTATGGCATGGTCATTTCGCTGAGTTCGTTAATATTTTTTTCCGTGTGTTGGTTGATCCTTTTGTATACCTATTTAAAAAAGTAAAAAATAAGCATGGCATGCACAAATGTGCAATGTGCATGACATGCTTATTTTTACTTTTTATTGTTTTTGTCTTAGCAAAGGTCAAAAGAGATGGACAGCGCCATCTATGAGATTTTAAAAGAACGTACCTTGGAAAATTCCTCATTGCACATGAATGATTTTTCCTTTTTACAATTTGTTTACACCCTGTAAACAAATTGTAAAAAGGAAAAATCATTCATGTGCAATTAATTATTGTAAAAATAAAATCGACGAGTCAATCGCTAAAATGAAAGAAGAAACACGTTTGACAGACGCAGCAGTAACACAATAAAAAGAAAAAGGTATAACTGAATGAGGAATTTTCCAAGGTACGTTCTTTAAAAATCTCATAGATGGCGCTGTCCATCTCCTTTGACCTTTCCTAAGACAAAAACAATAAAAAGTAAAAATAAGCATGTCATGCACATTGCACATTTGTGCATGACATGCTTATTTTTTACTTTTTTAAATATACAAAAAAAACAACCGACACACCGAAAAAAATATTAACGAATTCAGCGAAATGACCATGCCATAAAGAAATGACATTGAACATGACATTACTAGTCTTTAAAAAATGTATATATGGTGCGTTGGTTGATCCTTTTGTTTCGTAATAAAATTTTGATATCTTGCTTTCGAAGACCCGGCTACGATTTTTGGACACTGATACTGATTCGACTGCTCATTGAAGACTTGGCTGCGTTAAATGGATACCGATTGGACTGCGCGTTGAGACCTAGCGATTTTTGCATTTGGACTCTGAGACAAGCCATTCTGGAAACTGATTAATTAACATCGCTTTATAAACATGAGTAAGCAAGATTATGGTTCCTGGTCCCTATCAGACCTAAAAGCAGAGTTGGCAAAGCGCAATGCTAAGCGATTTCAGGGTTGGCCGTATTGTTAAAGTTGTTTAATATGATGGTCCCTATCTAATTCTGGCTTAGCTATTAATTCTGTTACACATTGTAAACAGGAGTGAATTTCCACAACCGTTAATAGTAATGAGACTACGAGAAATAGTAAATCCCTCGTGGTCCCATTAATGCGGCAAAATCCAGGGAGCACAATTTTAATGGGACCACGGGAAATAGTTATCCCTCGTGTTAGTTATCGTCCTCCCATTAAAGGGACAAAATCATGGGACCACGAGAAAACAGGGGTAGGAAGCCGGGTAGATCGAGCTTGGCGGCCAGCAGCGCCGCCGAGAACGCCCTGCTCTACTACGACATCGTCGGTGAGCTACGTCCGAGCATAAGTAAAATGGTCCCACAAACATTTAATAGGTAAGGAACACACAAACTCACTCAACGTCGTTAATCCTTGACACTCCCTCCAGTGTATGCCTTGCCTTTTGAATGGCAACTCTTTGCTATTGTCTAGTTTAAGATAATTTACGGATGTACACCAGCTGCCGTATCTATGGTCAGTGCTGCCAATGTTAAGACAATTAGCGCGTTCTAATCTTAAAGACTTAAAGGGAGAAAAAAATACAGGAGTCAAAATCCACGGTTGCGGTCGGCGGCAGCAGCTGTCTGAAACGTGTGACCGTAGTTAAATAAATTTTGATTATAATTTTAATGGGCGTTATTTATTATTTTATTAAATTAACAGCACCGTTGGTGTAGTTTTGAAAAATGTTTCCTATTCTAAAGTGGTTTTCATCATCGTCATTATAGCTACATTATAAGGCAGCATTATGTTTGCAAAATACATTGGCACCTGTCAAAATTTATCATCAGCCTATTATCGTCCAATGCTGGATATAGGCCTCTCCAAGTGCACGCCCGCCACCGAGCACGATTCGTGGCTACTCTCATAAAAAATATGGATATGGATATGGGCTTCATTTGTTCATTTTTTCAGTTGAAGCTCATAAAATTTTTGAAATTTTATGAAATTTGAAACCGGTATGAAAATTTAGTTATGGTTTTTGATTAAGGTTTTCACAAAAACCACTTCTGACGTATTCCCAATGAGAGCGCTTCAAAAGCCTAAATAAACCGGTTTGCCTACTAATTGGCGAGCCGATCAGGCCAAAAGCGACCTTCGGGTATGTACACATAAGCTCGCTTGTCGATTTACCACTCGCACGCTCGCGTTTAGAAAGCGGTATTTCATTCAAATATCTTGCGGAAGGTCGTTTTTCGCTTTGCCAGTCATGTACTCACGTTGTCCCGTTGTTCTTAGGTACTTATAAAGAGCAGAAAAACCTCTATAAGCCGCTTAACCCTTTCCCGGACACTGAACGGCTATAGCAGTCATAACAATAAAAATTGTATTGTGTCTCGTTCACTGTCCGCGAAAGTGTTAATTGATTCAAAACCCTTTTAATTTTGCTCTTTAATGAAACCGTTTTTTTAAGGTTTCGGTAGAGTCAAACCTTAACGAAACGGTTTCTATGTACTCGTTGCTGTACCGGTTTGAAAATTAATCAAATAAACAAGCCATGCCTTAGATGGCCATTTAACTGTCAAATAAAGCCCATGTCCATAGCCATATTTTTTACGAGCGATCATCGCTCCATCTATTCTGAGAGCGTCCTACACTGCGTTTGCCGATACCCAGTCTCTACTCAAGAACTCGTTTACCCCAACGGTTGTCGGTTTTGCGCCGTATGACCGGCCAACTGCCACTTCAGTTTGCTAATTTGGTAGGCTATGTCGATAACTTTGGTTCTCTGTCGAATCACCTGGTTCCGGATCCGATCCCTCAGAGAAACTCCGAGCATAGCCCTTTTCATAGCTCGCTAAGCAACTTTAAACTTATGAACCAGCCCTGCCGTGAGTGAGTGTCCACGTTTCGGCCGCGCGCGATTTTTTATAGCGTATAGCGGATTCCAAGCTACATACATAACACGCTATAAACGCGATGTATAGACAGCGCGTCAGAATATAGCGCAATGCGTTATATTAACCAACTCTACATGAGTCCAGTCCAGTCAGTCGCGTTGGAATCACCCATAGAATGTGTCAGGCTATAGTCAAATAGTCGACCACAAGAAATCGGCCATGATTTGGGAAGCCATGTTGATATTTTTTTTTTATGGAGAGATGATAGATGTCTATATCCTCTATGGTTTGAGTTTTTATTTTCTTGTTTTTTAGTTACGTTAAAGTCAAAAGTCAATAGTTTGATCCACGGTCAAAGTTTAAGACCTAAGTCAATCCGCTTGAGACCATTGCCATGAAAACACGCGTCACTTTAGAAACGAAAACTTTTAATTGTGCAGTGCTTTCTTGCAAGAGCTCGTCAATAACATTTACACATCACTAAATCTTGCTCGTGACGTCATCGTGGTACGAAAAATTCGACACGCTCGGTTCTCATACAGTTTAAAGCGTTCTTTTCGTTTATCTCGAAATAGGTCTGTGGAAAGACAGCATGATGCGCTATATCATATCGCGGATATTTTATTTATTTTATTTTTATTTTATTTTCTTTGGGAAGTTTACAGCAGTATTTACAAATTAGGTAAATAAGCAAGCACTTAAAAGCTAATTACAAACTTCCACAGATAAAAGCTATGTAGTTACATAATGGTAAGTGAAATTAACATAAATAAGCATTTGAAGATAGAAAAAAAAAGTGACATAAAACAATTTAAGCATTACTTAGCTGTTGAAAAGCAGTGTCGTTATCCATCATCAATTTACGCACGTGCCTTATTGAGCTACAAAACAGATCCAATCGGCTATCATTCATAAACTCACAATTGAAAGTGTTGAACTGCTTGCATGATCTAACCAAATAACTGTTTGCTCTGTAATTAGTTCGTGTGAAGGGAATGCGAAGCGGAACATATCTCTGACGAAGATTTGGGGCTGGAATTTTCAGATTAATTTTACTAAGGAGTTCCGGACTATCTATCTTACCTTGAGCTAAGTTCATAAGGAAGCTAATGTCGGCAATTTTCCGACGCAAACAAAGTGGTAAAAGATGTAATCGACAGCAGCGTTGATCATAGTCCCAAGAGGGCAGATTAAAGGACATCAGGCAATCTGGTCCAAAAAAAAAAAGTGAGCGGCCAGACCCGAGATTAATTTCAATAGATAGTTCCTATTAAGGCCTAAAATAAATGATATGGAATTAACACTGTCACCGCATGAACTGAGTAGCTATTTCGAGTTAAAAATTCTGGACAAATAAAAGTGAGCGGCCAGACCCAAGATTATTTCCAATAGGTAGTTAATACTAAGACCTAAAAAAAAATATATGGACCTAACCCTGTCACCACTTGAACTGAGTAGCTATTTCAAGTTAGAAAATCTGGACAAAAATAAAAAGTGAGCGGCCAGGCCCAAGATTATTTACAATAGGTAGTTAATACTAAGGCCTAAAAATATGTATATGGACCTAACCCTGTTACCGCATAAACTAAGTAGCTATTTCAAGTTAAAAAATCTAGACAAAAAAAAAGTGAGCGGCCAGACACCAGATTATTTCCAATAGGTAGTAAATACTAAGGACTAAAAAAAATTATATGGACCTAACCCTGTCACCACATGAACTGAGTAGCTATTTCCAGTTAAAAAATCTAGACAAAAAAAAAGTGAGCAGCCAGACTCGAGATTATTTTCAATAGGTAGTTTCTATTAAGGCCTACAAAAATTATATGGACTTAACCCTGTCACCGCATGAACTGAGTAGCTATTTCAAGTTAAAAAATCTGGACAAAAAAAAAGTGAGCGGCCAGACCCAAGATCATTTCCAATAGGTAGTTAATACTAAGGCCTAAAAAAATATATAGACCTAACCCTGTCACCACATGAACTGAGTAGCTATTTCAAGTTAAAAAATCTGGACAAAAAAAAAAGTGAGCGGCCAGACCCAAGATTATTTACAATAGGTAGTTAATACTAAGGCCCAAAAAATATATATGGACCTAACCCTGTTACCACATAAACTAAGTAGCTATTTCAAGTAAAAAAATCTAGACAAAAAAAAGTGAGCGGCCAGACACCAGATTATTTCCAATAGGTAGTAAATACTAAGGCCTAAAAAAAATTATATGGACCTAACCCTGTCACCACATGAACTGAGTTGCTATTTCAAGTTAAAAAATCTGGACAAAAATAAAAAGTGAGCGGCCAGACCCAAGATTATTTACAATAGGTAGTTAATACTAAGGCCTAAAAATATGTATATGGACCTAACCCTGTTACCGCATAAACTAAGTAGCTATTTCAAGTTAAAAAATCTAGACAAAAAGAAAGTGAGCGGCCAGACACCAGATTATTTCCAATAGGTAGTAAATACTAAGGCCTAAAAAAAATATATGGTCCTAACCCTGTCACCACATGAACTGAGTAGCTATTTCAAGTTAAAAAATCTAGACAAAAAAAAAGTGAGCGGCCAGACTCGAGATTATTTTCAATAGGTAGTTTCTATTAAGGCCTAAAAAAAAATATATGGACCTAACCCTGTCACCACTTGAACTGAGTAGCTATTTCAAGTTAAAAAATCTGGACAAAAAAAAGTGAGCGGCCAGACACCAGATTATTTCCAATAGGTAGTAAATACTAAGGCCTAAAAAAATTATATGGACCTAACTCTGTCACCATATGAACTAAGTAGCTATTTCAAGTAAAAAAATCTGGACAAAAAAAAAGTGAGCGGCCAGACCCAAGATTATTTTCAATAGATAGTTCCTATTAAGGGCTAAAATAAATTATATGGACCTAACCCTGTCACCACATGAACTGAGTAGCTATTTCAAGTTAAAAAATCTAGACAAAAAAAAAGTGAGCGGCCAGACACCAGATTATTTCCAATAGGTAGTAAATACTAAGGCCTAAAAAAAATTATATGGACCTAACCCTGTCACCACATGAACTGAGTAGCTATTTCAAGTTAAAAAATCTAGACAAAAAAAAGTGAGCGGCCAGACTCGAGATTATTTTCAATAGGTAGTTTCTATTAAGGCCTAAAATAAATTATATGGACTTAACCCTGTCACCGCATGAACTGAGTAGCTATTTCGAGTTAAAAATTCTGGACAAATAAAAGTGAGCGGCCAGACCCAAGATCATTTCCAATAGGTAGTTAATACTAAGGCCTAAAAAATTATATGGTCCTAACCCTGTCACCACATGAACTGAGTAGCTATTTTAACTAAGGCATTCAGATAAAAAAATCGCGCGGCCAGAGCCAGGATTATTTACAATAGCTATGTCTTATAGTCCGTTGCGCCAAAGCGCACGGACTATAAGACCTGTGACAGTGGACCTTTAAATTCTTCTATGGATTTGACCCTGTAACTGCGTTTTCTTTCTGCTTCTGCCAGTTCTCTTATTTGTATCTCTGCTAATTCAACAGTATTAAGTATTCTATGATCTCCACAGAGATCGTATTTGTTTCCGCTTTGCAAGCAGACCATTACGCCTCCGTTGCTGGCTGGTTTATTTTGTAAATAGTTTGAATTTGAATTGACAATTCTATATTGATGCTATTCATAGACAGTCATCTTGACATTTTAAAATGGTGGTAACTGAATTACGTTCTTTTAATTATGTCGTTTTGCTTTCGATGCGGTTACTCTGTTCAGCGTCGCAGACATTATATTTGGCGTACTCGAGAGCAGCAACATAATGAAACAGCACAGTTGCTTCTGCGAGAGCTACAAGACCGACAGGTAAGATCTATGAGGTGGGTAGTTGTTAATGCAACAATGCCTAGAATCCTAGAGTAAAACCCGCTTATATCATAGTTAACAATAAGCTTTTTTAATTTTGCATTTAACAATGCAATTTTTATTTGATAATTATTTAACAAGAAAATATACTAGAAAAATACCACTTGTCTCATGTCGCTCTGATGGGATTCGAACCAGCATCATTGGGAATCCGGCCTAATGCACTTACCAATTATGCTACAGAGGACCTATGAGGACACGTCAATTTATTTGGTATATTCACCATTTTACGGTGTTGGCCATCGTCGTTTTATCGAAAATATCCTCGCATTAAGGTTAAGTACGTATAATTTTTTTTAGGCCTTAGTATGAACTAACTATTAGAAATAATCTTGGGTCTGGCCGCTCACTTTTTTTGTCCAGTTTTTTTTACTTGAAATAGTAACTCTTTTCATGCGGTGACAGTGTTAAGTTCATATAATTTTTTTTAGGCCTTAGTATGAACTACCTATTGCAAATAATCTTGGGTCTGGTCTAGCGATGTGCCGCTGGGAATATTCCCATTTCCAAGTAATTTACTCGTTGTAAACTTACGGGAATATTCCCATTATTCCCGGAAACTTTCCCAAAGTTTCCAAAATAATATATTTTCAAGTATGGTAAAAATTCTGTGCTATTTATATTTTCTTCTTACTCCCACGGTCACGCAACAACAAGTATGTGCATGCGCTTGCTTGAGCCGCGAGGGGAGGGTCCCGCCACGCCGCCCCCTCCCCTTTCCTCTACTTTAAAACAAAATAAACACGTTTACCCCAGTGTCGTTTTGATTGTCGAGTGTGCTGTGCTAGCTGTGCTAGTCATAATAAAACAAAAAGTAAATTTTTTGATTACTTTCTATTACAAACTGTTGTATGTAAAAAAAAAATACATATTACGCTGAATAATTTCTCTTAAGATGCTATATTTGTATCTCTTATAGTTTAGCTGTTATAGAGAACCTTCCATGAATACCGATGCTCTAAAAGACAAAGAAACCTTAGCTGCATTCAACCTAGAGTTAAGTAACAGATTCGCAGAATTGAATGACTCTAAAGACATTGATAAAGCTTGGGAAAGAACAGAACAGATAGTCAAAGACGTAGGAATCCGATTACTGGGCAAAATAAAACGACAGAAGAGAAGAAAATGGTGGACTGAGAAATGTGAAGAGACGATGAACAGAAAGAGAACTTAGAATGATGGCCGAGCAGAACAGGAAATGGGATGACATCCACAAAGAAGCACGAATAGAATTCAAGAGACTGGTAAGAAGAGCAAAGAGGGATCATATGACTAGAATCTTGAGAGACATGGAAACACTATTATTATTTGAGGATTTAGGGGCTTTGCAACCCTGTTGAGGGCTGTAGTCACTGCGACCTAAGAGATCTATTGTAACTCGCCACCTATTTATAGTACCTCTTTTAGACCGGTTGCTTCCAGAAAGTCAAGAATCTTCCTAGCTTTTAGAGATTTTAGTTCCTCTGGGTCGATGATGTGGCGACCCAGGTGAATACTGCGTTTATGCATAAATGGCCCGCAGTCACACAGAAGGTGCTTTGGTGTCTCCCTCTCCTGTTTACAATAGCGGCAAATATCAGTATCACTCAATTTCATGTGAAATTGGTGCCTGTTTAATTTGCAGTGTCCGGTTAAGGTTCTGACAATCGCACAGATGTTCGTCCTGCTGAGCTCTAAAAGTTCTGCAGTTCGTTTTAGCGAGTATCCTTCTATAAGAGACTTGGCGTGCAGTAATCCCGGTTGTTTAAGCCAGTATTTTTTAGCTTCGCCAAGAAGGTTGTTCTTAAGAGTTTGCATGGCCTGGTTCTTTGAGATGCCACAGAAAGGTTCTGGACCCATCTGTAGTCCCTGAGCCCCCTTCCTTGCAAGTTCATCGGCTTTTTCATTGCCAACGACCCCCGAATGACCTGGTACCCATTTCAGAATAACTTTATTCCTTTGACCCAGTTCATTTAATTTATTGACGCAGTCTTTCACCAGTTTCGAATTTATGGTATTCGAGTTTATGGCGTTAAGCGCTGCTTGACTATCTGAGAAGATAAAGATAGATTGGTTTATGTAGTTTCGTTGACGGTTGACTTCCGCACATTCTATAATGGCGTAAACCTCCGCTTGGAATATTGTGGCGTGTTTGCCCAGATTCAGACTTTTACTGACTCTGGGACTTACGCCGAATATTCCACATCCTACATTTTCACCCATTTTGGAGCCGTCTGTAAACCAGACCAGGCTTCCAGCCTTACAGGAATAGTGATCCTCAGAACACTCTTCTCTGCTTGGTATTTCCACCGAGTAATTTCTGGTGAAATTACACAGTGGGAGCATGACGTCCGTCGTCATCGATAGCAGATCGAGCTCAAGCATAGAATCTTGTAGAGATCTCAGTGCTTGAGAATGCCATTTGATCTTGCCAGTGTTGCGTATCCTGTACATACCCGCTTTCGCCTCCTTCGCAATAAATAGGTGAAGGGGCGGTAGGTTTAGCAGGGCATTCAATGCAGCTCCTGGGGTAGTAGACATGGCACCCGTTGCCATAAGGCATGCCAATCTCTGTACGCTGTTAAGCTTGTTTATGATTGTCGCTTGGGTAGCTTTTTTCCACCAAACTACGCAGGCGTACGTTATCGTCGGCCTGACTATAGCGGTGTACAGCCATAGAGCGATTTTGGGGTTTAAACCCCATCTCGTCCCTGCTAAGCGATAGCAAATCCCTAAGGCTACTTTAGCCTTTTGGATCACATTACTGATGTGCGAATTCCAAGTCAGTGTTTGGTCGATAGTAACGCCCAAATATTTGACTTCTTTGGAAAATGGAATAGGAGTCCCTCTTAAAGTGGGCGTTATAAGTTTTTCTAACTTGCGCTTCCTCGTAAATGGGACTATTGGAAACACTAATAAGAGCAAACGAATCACGAAAGTTTTATTAAGAAGTCAGATCAGCTAAGAAAGCCTACCAGCCCGTAACTCAACTTCTAGAAGATGAAGACGGAAACCTTGTCTCAGACCCTGAAAAACAAAAATCGATGTGGCACCAGTACTTTCAAGAACTACTCAACTGCCAACCAGTGACCAACGAAATAGATGCGAACCTGAACACCAGACTAGATGTTGACCACCAGGAACCACCAACCCTTGATGAAGTGCGCAAGGCCATCATGCGGCTTAAGAACCACAAGTCTCCAGGAATTGACAACATTCCAGGAGAAATGTGGAAATAAGGGGGAGAAGCAGTACAATCTCGACTGTATGAAATCATCCGTAAAGTATGGACGGAAGAACAACAGCCCACGCAGTGGAATACAGGCATTATCTGTCCTATACATAAGAAGGGGTGCAAGAAGAAGTGTGGCAACTGCAGAGGGGTTGCGCTGCTTCCGACTGCGTACAAGGTGCTCTCGTACGTTCTTCTGGCTCGCTTAGAACCCAACGCAGAGCAAACACTCGGCGACTATCAGTGCGGATTTCGCAGGAACAGGAGTACAGTGGACCAAATGTTTCTCCTAAAACAAATTATGGGGAAACGGTGGGAGTATGCCCAAAGCATACACTGCCTCTTTGTGGATTTTACCAAAGCATACGATAGTATCGATCGAGAAACGCTCTATCGGATCATTATCATCTTTCCAAATACCAGCAAAACTCGTCAGAATGATTAAAGTCGTCACGAGCACCAGCAAAATGCGAGTTAGAGTCGGAGGAGAACTGACCGAGGAGTTCGAAGTAGTGACCGGTCTAAAACAAGGAGACGTCCCTATCGCCTTTACTGTTAACCCTGGCTCTCGAATACATCATCCATAAAGTCTTATTGATAGATGGGGGGGCAGAGCTAAATGAAAGGCACAAAGTTATTGGGTACGCCGACGACCTTGCCATACTGGGGCAGTGTGAGAGAGAAGTGATAGAGATGGCAAAGGTATTAGAAGAAGAAGTGAAACAGCTTGGTCTCAGAATCAGTCATGAGAACACGGAGTACCTCCATATGAAGAGATACAAGGATATGATCCTTGTATGATAAGAGAAAAGATCTTATGGCAAAAGGAACAACTTTCAGAGGTATCAGCAAATTTAAGTATCTCACGTTTACTGACACTAACCAAAGAAAGGGAGGAAGAAATCGTTAACCGTATAGTCAACGCGCTAAGATGTACCGCAGCCTTGCACAAAGTCCTGGTGTCCAAGTTCATAAGCAGAGCTACAAAAATTCGCGTCTACAAAACGATAATAAGGCCGATTTTAATGTATGGGTGTGAAACTTGGACGATAACCCTGAAGGAGGAAAGGAAACTCTTAGTTGCCGAACGAAAAATCCTGCGAAAGATACTGAGACCAATAAGAGGAGAGGACGGGTTGTGGAGGCAAAGTTTCAACCAAGAAATAACACAACTGGTGTCAGAGCCGAATATCATCGGGGAAATAAAATCTGCCCGACTTCGCTGGCAAGGGTACGTGGAGAGAATGGGATAGGATCGAGCTGCCAAAAGAGCGCATCTTGGACTACCAGCCGGACGACGTCCGGTTGGTCGCCCAAGATACCGCTGGAAAGACGAAGTTGCCAAAGACCTAAAGGAACTGGAAGTACCCAACTGGTCAGGCTTGGTACAAAACAGGAACGCATGGCGCATTTTGATGTCGGAGGCTAAGATCCACTTCGGGTCGTTGAGCCAGCGAAGTAAGTAAGTATAATTTAGCTGGGCTGCTAGGGTTCCTCATCAGGTGTACCAGACCTTCGATATTTTTCCATCAATAGAAAATGTTCATTACGTTAAACAACTTTTCTTAAGACGCTATGTTTGTATCTCATATAGTTTAACTTGGCTGCTAGGTTTCCACATCATGTGTACCAGATCTTCAAACTTTTTATGTCAATAGAAAATGCTTATCACGCTAAACAATTTTCCTTAAGACCGTATTTATATATCTCTCATAGTTTGACTGGACTGCTATGGTTCCACATCAGTTATTGCGATCTTCAAAATAAATTATAGCCTATATGTTGGCGAGGACCAATAGCAGTATAACAAAAAAAGTTTCATTAAAATCCATTCGGTATTTTTTGCGTGAAACGCTGACAACAGACAGACAGACAAAAAATTCAATATGTATATTTTTGGTATCTGTTTCGTTTAAGAAGACCCCTAGAGGTATTTTTTTCTATTAATTCTTTTCAATTTACAGAATTGGATCGCTTACAGTTTTATTATAATTAACTATATGGGTATTGGAAATATTCCCGGAAACATTGGAAATTTACTGGGAATATTCCCAGGAAAATTGGAAATTTTCGCCATAAGTGATAATTAAACCTTTGGCATATTCATTAAGCCTTGTAATATTGCCAATAGAATGGTTAGCATCCAACAAAAAAATACTTTAATACAACACAAGCAATTTTCCCCTAAATTTCCGCTTTTGGGAATATTGCCGGGAACGCTTCTGGGAATATTCCCAATGTTTCCAATATTCCCGGGAACGGCACATCACTAGTCTGGTCGCTCACTTTTTTTTTGTCCAGATTTTTTAAATCGAAATAGTTACTCAGTTCATGTGGTGACGGGGTTAAGTCCTTTTAAGTTTTTTAGGCCGTACTATGAACTACCTATTGCAAATAATCTTGGGTCTGGCCGCTCACTTTTATTTTGTCCAGATTTTTTAACTCGAAATAGCTACTCAGTTCATGCGGTGACGGGGTTAGTCCTTTTAAGTTTTTTATGCCTTACTATGAACTACCTATTGCAAATAATCTTGGGTCTGGCCGCTCACTTTTTTTTTTGTCCAGTTTTTTTAAATCGAAATAGCTACTCAGTTCATGCGGTGACAGGGTTAAGTACGTATAATTTTTTTTAGGCCTTAGTAAGAACTAACTATTAGAAATAATCTTAGGTCTGGCCGCTCACTTTTATTTTGTACAGATTTTTTAAATCGAAATAGCGACTCAGTTCATGCGGTGACAGGGTTAAGTCCGTATAATTTTTCTTAGGCCTTTATTTGAACTACCTATTGAAAATAATCTTGGGTCTGGCCGCTCACTTTTTTTTATCTAGATTTTTTTGACTTAAAATAGCAACGCTCCTCATGCGGTGACAGGGTTAAGTTCATATAATTTTTTTTAGGCCTTAGTATGAACTACCTATTATAAATAATTTTGGGTCTGGCCGCTCACTTTTATTTTGTACAGATTTTTTAAATCGAAATAGCTACTCAGTTCATGCGGTGACAGGGTTAAGTCCATATATTTTTTTTTAGGTCTTTATAGGAACTACCTATTAAAAATAATCCCGGGTCTGTCCGCCTAATGTTACTTGTGTTTTTGCCCAGAATCTTAAATAGCTTCTCAGTTCACGCGGTTACAGGGTTAAGTACATATAATTTTTTTAGGCCTTAGTATGAACTACCTATTGCAAATAATCTTGGGTCTGGCCGCTCACTTTTATTTTGTCTAGATTTTTTTGACTCGAAATAGCAACTCTCTTCATGCGGTGACAGGGTTAAGTCCGTATAATTTTTTTTAGGCCTTAGTATGAACTACCTATTAGAAATAATCTTGGGTCTGGCCGCTTACTTTTTTTGTCCAGTTTTTTTTTAAATAGTAATAGTACTTGAAATAGTAACTCTCTTCATGCGGTGATAGTGTTAAGTTCATATATTTTTTTTAGGCCTTAGTATTAACTACCTTTTGGAAATAATCTTGGGTCTGGCCGCTCACTTATTTTTTTGTACATATTTTTTAACTCGAAATAGCTACTCAGTTCATGCGGTGACAGGGTTAAGTACGTATAATTTTTTTTAGGCCTTAGTATGAACTACCTATTAGAAATAATCTTGGGTCTGGCCGCTCACTTTTATTTTGTACAGATTTTTTAAATCGAAATAGCTACTCAGTTCATGCGGTGACAGGGTTAAGTCCATATATATTTTTTTAGGTCTTTATAGGAACTACCTATTAAAAATAATCCCGGGTCTGTCCGCCTAATGTTACTTGTGTTTTTGCCCAGAATGCATTATCTTAAATAGCTTCTCAGTTCACGCGGTTACAAGGTTAAGTCCATATATTTTTTTTTAGGTCCTAATATGAACTACCTATTAGAAATAATCTTGGGTCTGGCCGCTCACTTTTTTTTTTTGGACCAACTTTGTATGGAGATTGCCTGATGTCCTTTAGCACACAGAAAACGTGTAAATTTCCTTTGAATTTTTTCAATATTATTAACGTAGATATCATAAATATATAATATAGCGGTATTCATGCTGCGGGGGCAGGTCTTTGACAACGGTCAGTAGGTGAAAATATAAGGGTTGTGTGGAGTCTGGAACGCTGCATACGTAAAGAAACATTGGAGTACAAAAAGAAAACCAAAGACAGCAGTCGGCGTTTGACTACCGAATCTACCTTCGATCAAAAATTTTTTTAACAACTCGGAAACCATGGAAACGAAACTAGTAGGCATACAGGCGTTTTCGTAGTTTCTAAATTATTATAATGATGGTCTCACTAATAAATTGTTCTTAGATGCTAAATAGGCCTTACCATCAACTGTAATGCAATTCATTGTAGGTTTTGAGAGTGGGATGCTGCCATATGGCGCGTCTAGCGGCATCCCGCACTTACTACCTGGAAGTAGCCTAAAATGAATCGCATTACAGTTGATGGTAGGCCCCCAGATAGGTACAATGTATCTAAAATCAAGGAAAAATTCTTTTTCCCTTTCATTTATGTGAAAATATGCTTATGGATCAAAAGCCGGCTTAAGACCGGCATTTATTGAAATAAGTTTTTCTAGGCATTAGGTAGGTACCTAACAAGTAATACCGTTTCACAGAGATTAAAATAAGTATACCGTAATAGCTAGTTAAACAAAACAAAAATTAAACTTAATTACTAAAATACTTCCAAATTCCGAATACATTTGCTTAATTAATATCCGTTGATACTAATTGACTACTGGCGAATATTGCTTTATATGGCAGCTATGTTCCCTCGCAACATTTCGTTAAATACCCTGGCTAAGACAAGGTTAATCTAAATTGTTAATTCTATGACTAGACATGAGGCACAGTCTAGACATAAACAATCGTTGCACTCGGCCCATATGACGCGCTCACACATACGCGCAGCCAGGGGCGTGCATTGGTTTTCCAGCGTAGTAGGCACTGAAGATCTAACTAGTAACTTTGCACTTATCCTATCCTGCTACAGAATATTATAAGTTTGAAAGTCTGTGAGGATATTTGGATGGAGGAATGTTTGTTACTATTTCACTCAAAAACTACTGAACTGATTAAGATGAAACTTTACAGCAATGTAGCTTATATATCAGAAAACCACGTTATATACAAATATTTATAATTATCCTGATATTCCCACGGTAACGGCAACCACGCGGCGAGTGAAACCGAGAGCGGCCGCTAGTCATAAATGATAAGGTTCGTAATATTTAGTAGGAATATTAAAATGCTGACGAGTTTGATTGTTTGAGCACGCTAATCTCCGGAACTACTAGTTCGAATTGAAAAATTATTTTTGTGCTGGATAGTCCATTTATCTCGGAAGGTAATAAGATATTTAATATCACGTTACGATTAATAAGAGCAGAGCATTAATGTAAAACGTTACAGAAACGGGAAAAAAATATTAGTTTTGGGAGCTTCCGTTGCGGACGGTGTGTAAACGGTTAAAGTTATGTAAAAATCATGTATGACGAAATTATTCGCCATCAAAAGTTCTAAAAAAAAGTCCGCGACAGCATATGTCTATGTTTTATGTTTAACTCACTATAACCATTTTTCAGATAATACAATTTGTTCTAAACTAATGTATTATTTGAGAAGCTGTTTTCATAAACATGATATTAATCCTTATCTAAATAAATACGTTAATCATCACAAGTATTTAATTTTGAACAAAATTGCCCTTTACATCATTAAATTTTAATGATTATCTTAGGAAATATGATAGTTTTAAAAAAACTCCTCAACAAAATAATTCGCGACCAAATTCATTCGTCAGGTAGGCATGCTTACTTTATACTGATATATTCCGGAAGTTTAAGCTAGAACGTTACACGTACAAACAGCGCCCTTCTTGCCATGGGCGGTTTATACTTGAGCAATACTTTTTCTAAATATGTTGTATTCTTGTATGAAACGCTGCTTGCTTCGAGTAGGCAATTTCGAGACTGCCTATCGGTAGGTATTCAGTATTTAGCGTAAGGAATATCTTAGTGGGTGAGCGTTGAATAGAAGTTTAAACTAAAATAAATTAACTTTAACACTTATTGTATATTTATTTATATTTTGAATGAGGTAGGCACTGCCTAATTGCCTATATGGAATGCACGCCACTGCGCGCAGCTCGATCTCACTGGTTTTCACTGTAGTCCGAGCCTAAACAGTAGAATGCGCGTGTAGCCGCGCCTATCTGTGCAAGTGCGTCATTTCGACCGTTTGTAGGCAGTGCAAAGACTGTTTAGACCAGGGGTTCCCAACCTTTTACCCTAAGCGCCTTATCCAACGTTTTTCAAAAATACCACGCCCCCCTAAGGGCAGAATAAGAACTATTTTAATAAAAAGTTACACTTCTTTTAATAAAAAGTGACATACAGCTGAAGCCGCCGCGCCTTGAATCATTCTACGCCCCCCAAGTGGTGCGCGCCCCACTGGTTGGGAATCCCTGGTTTAGACTGTGCATGAGGTTTTTTCGGTCAGACAAAAGTATGAAGGTGCCTCAGTTGTGGGTGAACTGCAAGTTATCTGAGCTGAGAGCGAGCGATGTGAGGACGCTACGCCGCTGAGGGTTCACGCCCAAGTTCTCCCAGTTGATCCAGGATAATCTCGCTGTCAGGTCTGCAAGTTGTAAATTAAAGTACAGTCAGGGAACTTCCCGGACGTCCTTTTTTCTACTTACGGTCGATCGTGAACACGTTAATTTTAGTATGAAACCAGCGGCCCGCCATCTAGCGGATTACGCCACGGACTACAACAACGCCATACAAAAACCTGACGCGCTCGATATCGACCGTGAGTAGAAAAAACTCGCACAAAGCACACAGTTGAGTCTTTTTGAAAACGTAAAGTATTAAGGTCAAAGAAATTATTTATTATTCAAATGAACCTATTATGTCCTATTTATATGAAACCAGGCTACTATCTGTGTCCCAAATTTCATCCCAATCCGTTCGGTAGTTTCGGAGCCTATTCAATGCAAACAAACAAACAATCAGATATTTCCTCTTTATAATATTAGTATAGATATAAACGTTTTCTATAAATCTAGGTATTACTTTTTATAACACCGCTCTAAAAATCTCTACTGGCCTACCGGCGGCGGGGCGGAAAGTTCCTTTTTTAAAGACATTCGCTACTTTATTAGTTACAACTCTAAGCTTTGTGTCAATTGTCTTATATATTATATATAGTGGCTGTCTCTTTCTTGTGCGTGGATTAAAAAATTGTTGTGTGATTACGTTTTTGTGACATCCTTTTTTAGTTACCCAATTAATGTAAAAGATTTCACTACAATAAAAAAGTACCTAACTAAACTAGATCCTAAATCTTGTTTTGGTTAAGTAGTATAGGTTCTACACTTCGTAGCGCGACGTATCGCGGCGTAGCGCGACGTATCGCGACGCAGCGGAACATCCGGTACACGCGACGCCGCGAGGCGCAGCCTGAGGCCGCTGTGGCGACTTGTCTACTATTTCCGTCCAGACTTCGTTTAGAATTGATGCAGTTCGAGTGAAAATATAATGATAGACTGGGATCTTGTTATAATCGGACTTCTTGCAGAAGTTGCGCGGGGGCGTGGCGGTCGCCCGCGGCGAGTATACACGTCGCGCTGCGCCTCGCGACGTCTCGCTGCGCAGCGAGGCGTCGTCGTTCTGCTATGATTTTACGATGCGCCTCGCGACGTTGCGATGCGTCTCGCGGCGTCGCGCGGCGCATCGCGAAATCATTGGCCTCTTCGAGTCTCGTCGCGTCTCGGTGTGAATTGACGCTAAGCGTTTTGCGTGACGCATGAGCATGAGCGATTGATGTGAAACTTTGAGATCTTACCACTAGTATTCCAGTGCGCCCGATCCGCCTTGATTTCTCCGCGCAGGCACTTTTCCACATAGGTCAGAGGGTCATATTCAGCATCAAGAACCTAATTGAAAGAAAACGCTTACGTAAATAAATACAATATTATAATACCTTACTTTTTATTTTTATATCGCCCAAATTATATTAAGTACTCACATAAAAAAAATGGCGGTAAAATATGCTTCTAACTGTTCATAGGTATCTTAAAAAAACATTTGAATATCAGAAAAAGAAAAAAAATAAACCACCGCTTGTTTTTCTCGTTATTATTAACGAATTCAAATGACTAATATTTTTTTCTTTTCACTGAATATTCCTTGTAATTCGACAATGTTTCATTAGTAGGTAGGAGGTAAAGAGGTGATCACCGTTAAGTTATGATGATACAAAGATAATGAATGAGAAGGAAGGATGGGGGGTTGACAGGCAGGCTCTTGGAAGGTATCTCCCCATACTAGCTAAACAAAAATATAAAATGGGTATGTTAGGGTTATACCCTATTCAATTCACCAGCACCAACGACTAACGGGTTTCACCGGCGTGGTTCCCGTCCCTTTAAAATATTGGGATAAAGGTTACTCGCCGTCCTTTCAACTACTTAAAACTATGCCAAAGATCAAGTCGATTGGTTGCTTAGTTAGGGCGTGAAGAAAGACAAACAAACACACTTTCGCATTTATACATTTATAGCAAGTATTACCTCTCTGAGCAGAGCGATGTAAGCGATGGCCAGCCTCAGCGTGTCTATCTTGCTGAGCCTCTTCTCGTACGGAAACGTCGGCACGTGCACGCGCAGCTCATCGAACGCCGAGTTTATACTGCTAAAGTCAGAACATCACGCACACATTATAGCTAATCTATTGAAAAAACAACAAAGGCGTAAGTAGTAGCAGCAATACAAGTGCTTAGTATTTAAAGATAGGATGGAAACAAAAAGTCGCAAACACAGAGGCGAGGCAGAGGCTTTACGGACGAGTAAACCTGAAGTGTAAACTTTTTCATCATGAAAAAGCGGGAAATCTTCTATTTTGACTATCACGACAGATACCTACCAACTTCTACAAGTAATAACAGGCAAAATCATAAGCAGGAGGCGAGTTGGTCTCAGAAAAAAAATGCCAAGCTGATAAATTCAGTGAACTGGTTGGTCCACGTCAATAACATCGTGTCGCAGTAACGTGGTGTCGCAGTACCTAACGGGTAGTCTCAGTATCGGGTATAGCACAATCGACCTATTTTGTGAGAAATAGAGCACTAAATGGACAGCCACTATTACACAAACACTTCCACAGCTTAATTAGTTCGCCACTTCCAATTCGCCAATTCGCGGGAATAGGAAACTGCGGTAGATAGTTGTGTATAAGTATTTTTGTTATCGATGAAAATTAGCACAGTGACTTCACGATATCGCGTCCGTGACGTTAATGCCATACCTACTGTCAGGATCACTTTGTTGTCCGTCAGTCAGTCCGTCTAAGTTGAATTTAAAACCATATCTATTCAGGGGGGCTATCGCGTAAAAAATCTGGGTATGGATATGGGCTTCATTTGACAGTTAAATGACCATATATGGTAATTTTATGAGCTTCAACTGTAATTAATGATTCTTTTGTTCATTTTCAGCCTATCAAATATTTTTCAACCAACCAGGCTTAAACAAATACTAACAAGTTCAATCTCACAATAATCAATGCGATGGTCAGTATAAATAAACTGTATAATATTTGACTTAATGTAATATAGGCTAGGTTAATTATTATTAGTTTTATAAGTAGTCTTTTAAACCTGATCATTGTTTTATTTTCAGATTCAATAAAAAAAAAAATTTAAGTCTTGCAGTGTTCTTAATTAAAGAAGAAAGTAAAAAAAATAAACGAAAGGGTATGAAGACGTGATAAAAAGATTGCTATATTTGTTAATGTAATAGAAGATCTTCAAAGAAGAAAATCAATTAATATTGATGAAACTGTTATTTTGGAAGAATGTGCAGGATCAAAAGATTTTTTTAAGACGCAAATTGCCAAAGCCAAATCTCTATACCTTTGAAAAGTATGGCGAAGAAAACAGGAAATTCGCTCTTACTCTCCATTTATAATTATCAAAAACTTACAATTTTATGAGGAAAACCTAAAACACTTGTTTACCACACACTCGGACACTAAGTAAATGGTACCAACATGTAAATGTTGAAACTGGCTTTACTAAAGAATCCTTGGATCTTTGGAGATGGATGGATGGACTGCTTATTAAATCGATTATCAAGGTATATCTCGATCTTAGGTTCCGATAAAATGCTAAAAAAATTTGTGATACAGTATTGTTTAGAAATTATTTTACTAAATTGGTATTATTTAGAAATGAATAAAAAATAATACTATATTTTTAACAATCAAACGTAACTTATTTTTCCTCCTCTCACTCCTGTATACCATACGTATTTATAGTCAAGTGTAATGTAAGTAATACGTCATTACAGGTAATTATTTAAGCAACTATTTTGTATGAAAAAAATGCATAAGTATAATTTACTTTTAATTAACTAGGTAGGTAGTTACTTACACTTGACTATAATAAATACAACTGTGAACTCTCGTATTTATAATAGAAGGCAACTAACTTCTTGAGTAAAAGTAATTCAAACTTAGACAATTACTTTCGTACAAAATAATTGCTTAAGTAATAATTACTTTTAATGTAGCTTAAAATAGGCATACAAAGACAATGAGCTGTTTTCTTTGAAAAAAGAAAATGCTTTTACCCTTCAAACGAATTCCATAAGAATGAGTTTGATTATTAAATTTAGCCCCTTTTTATGCTATGGCCGTACCTACGTGTATCGCCCCGAAGCTTCGGACAATGCCACGATACAAGCAAGTGCGGCCACATGCTTTAGCGCGCTAACACTTTTGGTGCTTACTTTGGAACGATACTCGCAAGTGGGAAATTTTTTAACGTCTATCGTACGAACTGTCGGCCCGAAAGATCTGAAATACTATAATAATTATTTATCTATATATTAAACTTAATTAAACGCGCTAAACCCAATTACATAATCACGTAAGACTATTGGAGATGGACTTCGCACTACATTATGTAACCTCCCACCCCAATTGCCAAATAAATGCTTAAAAAAGCAAGTGAAGAAGTTGGTTTCAAATCCATTTCTGGGCCTAAGCCGGCATTTTTTTGTTCTGAGGAGTATAAATTAATATTTAAAACGTATATTTATTATAAGTTTTAATTGTAACTATTTCGATATCAGCTATTCAATATGGTACAACAGGGTGAGCGGCCATATTATGTTCCAAACATAATATAGGTATGCACGCTAATTTTGTAGGTATGGCTGGTCCATATATTTACAAGTCAATGCCATATATGGTAATTTTATGAGCTTCAACTGTCAAATGAAGCCCATATCCATACCCCGATTTTTTACGCGAGAGCCCCCTGTTATGTGCAGTGCTGCCAGTGCTTGAAGTGGCAGGGCCGGTTTTTGGTCAAAAGGGACAGCTGGAGTATTTGAATGACTCGGGGTTTTTTTAGGTTTTACGATGTCACTTTGTTATTATAACAATATTGCTCGACAGTGAACTGCAATATGAAGAAGAAAAGAGTAATTGTCAAAATAAATGTACGTCATGAAAGTGTCAGTAAATTGTTTCGTGAGGAAATGGAAAAAATATGGCAATGTTTAAAATGCTTCACTATTTATTTATTAAAGTTATTGGTACATGACGACACGTGGGATTTGAATACGGGACCTCTTCTTTAAGAGGAAATCCCGTTAACCATTAGGCCACCGACGACGCTCTCTACACTACATCGTAATATTCGTAATCATTATATAATTTTATTTTGATTGCCACGTCAACTAAGAGTTAAATTTATATTATCTCCTCAACGAACGAATTTTATCCCTAATCGCTCCATGAGGTTAAGGACAAAATTCGTTCGTTGAGGAGTGAAAGCGGAACAAACTAAACATTCATACTTTCATATTAATAATGTTAGCAATAATCACAATTCAAATCACAGTACAGTACATTATTTTTCATGTCTCATATTCTGAAAGTTACTCATAACTTGCCTAAAATGCGGGTTGAAAGTGATATGTGGCGGCCCTAGGGCTGTAATAAATTTGAAAAAATAATAGGGGGTGTCATGTCAAATCGATATCTGTAATCTCTTTGGACTTTTATTTACCAAAGGTATGTAGGCAAAGGCACAGAAGCCTATACAGCTTATTTTGCTACATTACAAAATAATTAAAATCGTAGAAACCTTACAAAAATTTGTTTTAGAATATTCTGTTTGTTTTTACTTTCCTCATATTCAAAATGAAAAGTAGAGTGTTTACTTCGGGTGTATGGACCCATAACAGTCTCGAACTATCGGCGCCCTTACTTCGTTCGGGCGCCAAAACACTCGACTGTTATGGGTGTCATACAGCCCTTGGTAAACAATCTACTATATATTGCCACTGATGCTACAGCTTTACCCACTACCATTTACTAACGTCAGTACAGTGCGACAGAAAAGAGTAGAAAAAATGGGGGGCACCACTAGTCTTGTACTATAAAGACTAGTGGTGCCCTCATTTTTTAGAACTAGCAACAATTATAATACTACGAGATCAAGGTTGATACTAGACATATTTTTATTTCTTTATTTATAGTGACAACAACAACCATACATTAAATAAAAAACCATACTTAAATTGTGTCCGTTTCGACTGCTCGGCCACAGTGTCCCAGAAAAAAAACGACTACGTCAACATTACGAAGTAATTTGTAGAAAACTAATAAAGAAAACCGCAAATTTGCAGAACCGATATTCAGAAAGTTATAAGGGCTTAACCATGGCCGCGCAGTCGTAACGTGGAGAACTGCGCGGCCACGGAGATCTCAGATACGGGAGCTACATAGACATCTCATTCTTTTTGCTAATCACTGATATGATTTCGCAGAAATTGTAGAAAGTCTTAATAGAGCCTTAAAGTATGTACTTTACGAGCTATAGTTCTTTAAAGTCGTGGCCGCGCAGTTGAAACGGTGACAGCCGAGCGAACATAGGGATCTCAGAAACGGAGCTTCTCAGAGGTCCCATTCTTTTTGCTAATCAGAGATACGATTTCGCAGAATTTATAGAAAGTTAGAGTAAAGCCCTAAAGTTTGTAGTTCACGACCTGTAGAACTTAAAAGCCATGGCCGCGCAGTCGAAACGGTTAGAACCGCGCGCCCGCTCAGATCTTAGAAATGGAGCGTCGTAGAGGTTCCATTCTTTTTGCTAATCACTGATACGAATGTTGATAGTATATAAATGGCTGGCATAAGGACCTGCATGATATTTAAATAAACCCCTGCGTGTTTCATGAAAACGCCTATAATTTTTGAATAGTTATTTCATGATTCAGAGATTGCTAAGGTACTGAGTACTTACTTTTGCAACTACTATAGGTACGTGCCTCGTACCTAAGATCTTTAAATCTCAATTAAATTAGATATTGCGTGTAATTGATTAAATATTCCGACGAAGCGTCGAAACGTTTTGTGAGAAAAATTACCTGTAAAGCTAGAAGTAGGGTGACCATGATTTGTATTGCGTCAAACAGACATTTCCAAAGGCGTCGCCATTTTAATCACGTAGGTATTACTTATCATAATGAGGTATACGTATGGTTAGTTGGATGAGGAAAGTATAGGTACAGATACGAAAATATTTATACCGTTTTCGTATACTTACTAACAATAACATATTGACAAAGAAAACACTTATTTAATCGGACACTCATTTATATTTCCTTGAAATAGGTATACCAAATCTTCACACCTCTATAACATTAATATTACAGAAATACCTATTTACCTAATATTTATTATTATTGATAGGCAGTCTCTAAGTAATAAATAAATTAGTAAATACTACTGTCTCTAGTAGGGCCAACTCTCACACAATCAAAAAAGCTCAATCATTATTATTAATAAGACCATAAGTTATGTTATGCAGTGTAATAGGCTGCGCTGAGCTTTCGTGGATTTTGTTTTTATTGACATCATAACAAACAAGAGAAGCCGTTTTAGTAGCGCTCTGTATGCGTGACCTTCGAAAATTTGACTACAGTTGCACTGGCTGCACGGCACGAATATGGAATGTAAATGGATGTGTAATGTTGCCACGATTTGATTACTTACCTACCACGTTTTGGGGAAAAATTTTAGATACTTACCGTTTTTTTAATTTTTTCGTTCGTTTCGTTAATGACAATATAAATATTTAAAAGAAAGTAATTTTTTATAAATTTGAAAAAAAAAAAAATTTTTTTGTGCGATATTTTTTTTTCACACATGTAATATTCCAATTATCAATTTCTGACACATTATGTTGAACATCATACACGGAAAAAAAACATTAAAATTATAAAACTGATTCACTGGGGTTTTTAGCGGAAGGGTATCATTTTTTACATAAAATTACTGTATAAGTAACTAAACTTCGCCCGCGACTTCATCCGAGTGGTTTTGGTTTCCCATGGAATTTTCGTTTCTCGTGGGAATTTCGTTTCTCGCGGGACTTTCGGGGTAAAATTTCACTATTTAGCCCATAAACTATTTATACTAAAACCATGTCGATCTGTGACTGCGGTCCAGCGTGAAGATTATTATAAATTATTCAGTAGAATTTGACAGGTGCCAATGTCACTTTTTAAAAATAATCCTGCTTAAAACTGTTTGTTGTACTGATTTGCGCAGATCCAGTGCCAGTTCAGTAAGTATTGATTCCATTCGATTCGATATTATCATTATAACTAGATACAATAAAATTCTACATTATTTTACAAAGTGACATTGACATCCTGTCAAATCAATCTACTAAGTAAAAATTCGACTTTAAATCATTGCGGTCAGACCCCACGCAGAACTGAAAGTGGCAACATTCTGATGTTTTGAGTTCCAAAACTACTTTTATGATTCAATCAAAATAATTTCAAAATAATGTTTAAAAAGAAGTGTTTAAGAGACCCAACAGGTGGCGTTGGTTTTGCAAAAGGAATGGATAACGTTCAGTTTGTTGAGGAGGTATTAGATTAAGTACCTAATTATATTCACAGAGGTTTACTAAGAATCTACGCGACACGAAATGTTACTAACCAGCACTAAATTAAATACTTAAGTCGGTATGTTAAGTACTTTTTTGAGCCGATATCTGAAAAAACCGTACAAAAGCGTAAAATTTTACGTGTTTGGCACTGGCAACCAAAACAAAAATCCAAAAAAGTTGAATAAACATTTTTATTCTTCTGAATATTTTACAAGGGACATGTTAAGCTTCAAGAAAATGGATGATGACATTCGGTCACCTTTGGGCAACTCGAGTCGATATCGCGTGGTTTTAGTTTCCATGGGAATGTTTCCATCTTTTTATAATACTGGTATCAGAGATGAAGTGTAAGTTGAATTGACACTGCAACGCGAATAAATTTCCTTCGCTGTTTCAGATTGCATTGAGTGGCTTCACTCCTTCGTCGTTCTAAAGTTTAGACACCATAAAAAATATATGTAACTAATAATATAAAAAGCTTGATGAGTTTTGCGTGTGCACGTGGGTGGGAGCCGCCTCGCTGCTATAAGGGTTATAAAAATACCACGCGAGCACATGAATAAATGTTCCGACCAGAGGACAAGCTTGTTCCGCGCAAAAATGCATCGGTTTTATAATTTTTTTTAGTCTAAGTATTAAGTATCCCTACGTATACGTATTTTTACCAGAGCTGACGTGAGAAATGAGGATATAGTACTTACCTACACTACACAGCACCGCAACCACAAAAAGTATCGATGCGAACGCATTCTGAAATCAGATTAAGTTGCTTGGCCAGACTGAACACGCGGGCGCGGCGCGATGTCTATGCGATGCTAAGCACTTATTTATGCTATTGAAATTTACCTTTCACTTCATCTCTGATACCAATGCTAAAAAGAAACAAAGTATACAAACTTATGACGTTGCAAACTTAATTCTTTGGAAAGTCTGTTTGAGGCAATTCAAATCATGGTCACCCTACTTCTAGCGTTACAGGTAATTTTTCTCACAAAACGTTTCGACGCCTTCGTCGGAATATTTAATCAATTACATGACTTAATATCTAATTTAATTGAGATTTAAAGATCTTAGGTACGAGGCACGTACCTATAGTAGTTGCAAAAGTAAGTACTCAGTACCTTAGCAATCTCTGAATCATGAAATAACTATTCAAAAATTATAGGCGTTTTCATGAAACACGCAGGGGTTTATTTAAATATCATGCAGGTCCTTATGCCAGCCATTTATATACTATCAACATTCGTATCAGTGATTAGCAAAAAGAATGGAACCTCTACGATGCTCCGTTTCTAAGATCTGAGTGGGCGCGCGGTTCTAACCGTTTCGACTGCGCGGCCATGGCTTTTAAGTTCTACAGGTCGTGAACTATAAACTTTAGGGCTTTACTCTAACTTTCTATAAATTCTGCGAAATCGTATCTCTGATTAGCAAAAAGAATGGGACCTCTGAGAAGCTCCGTTTCTGAGATCCCTATGTTCGCTCGGCTGTCACCGTTTCAACTGCGCGGCCACTTAAATTAAGACTTACATTTACGGCCAAATAGTTGCCCACAGTGAAAATCTACAATACGCCGTTATGGCAAATTATTATATTTAAAAGTGATTAGAGTTAAATCACCATAAAAATAGAAAAAACAAAAGAAGTGTTTTTATTAAGTGCTATTACACAAAAGAAGTTAAGTAATAGAATTTAAAAATTGACACCAGCAGCATTTAGATAAATAAGTAACAAATATAAATACAAACATAAATATAAACAAATGTAATAATTGTAGTATGTAATAAGTTCTACTAGTCTCCAACGCTATAATTATTGAAATGTCAATGTCAAAGCACGTGACACAAAGTGCCGACAAAGGTCATTTTAGGGCTTGAATCATAGATATGTTTTCTTGTTTGCAAAATCATACATGTTATTGTTAAGACTGTATTTGCTGTTATTGAATGAGATACCATGTAATGAAACACACATATTTAATCTGAATTTATTATATTACCAAATAACATTACTTTAATAAAAAAGTTAATACTTGAGAAACAAACAAACAAAACATAAGTTACACTTTTATCATAATCATACAATAATAATGTACTGCGGGCTGATTCACAAACTATCGGCAATGCATACATTCTGCTGTCAGGAATGATTCTGAGTGTTTGTGAATAAGGCCGCTGATTGATTTAAGTATACATATTAAATCTTAAATAATAACTATGCAAATCTATTTTATGACTATAATCGACACAGCACTTACAATGGTCATTTTAGACTTTAATTAATGGCACCAAAAAAGATATAAAATATGGTGAGTATTTGATTATCTAATTTCTTTTTTTTTTTCACCAACAAGAAGGATAAAAAAATAGACTTAAGTACATAATTTTAAAGCATTTTTTAAAATACTTAATTTACTTACTTTCTCAATACTATTCAACAACGTAACCAAACTTTTTTCTGTTTTCTTAAAATATAAAATACCCATTAAAAACATGAAAGTAGGTTGATCTGTTCACCCCACTAAATATTATAGCTTATTAAAATTAAGACCCGTCGGAATCAGAATCATTGCTCTTACCAGCAAATGCAGCCAACATTAGCATTATGCTTTCATTCTGCATCCACTTCCGGAGATCCGGCAAGTATTCGCGAAGTCGCCTGTCCGCTTCGTCCTTATTCTTCTTGTGTTCAATACTTTCTAAATGCTCTTTCATGCTGTTCCAACCGGTTTCCACCGAGTTGCAGAACCCACAGTGGTACAGATTAGTTCGGACCTAGAAACAAAATGTGAATGGGAAATTTGGCAGACAGGATAGAAGATAGCCTGAATTCAAACAGAACCATTTTCCTTATCCATCCATAAGGTAGGCCAGTGCCCCAGCAGTTGGGACATTTAAAAATGGCTGATGAATGACACACTTTTATCCCCAATATTCCCAGGGGAACGGAAACCACGCGGATGAAAGCAGCCACTAGCCGGTAATATAATAATAATTTAAATTTATATTTTTATTTCAACTTACCTCTCTTATAAATTCCGTTTCCATATCAACAATTGGAGTTTCTTTCAATGCCTTGAGATGTCTCTCTGAGTCCTCGTGATCACAGACCTGATCGCTGGGGACATTCAAATGACAGGCAAAGCATTCCCACATATGTTTTTTACATTTACCAAACTGTTTGCTGACATGCAAATGACAGTCAAAGCATTCCCATGTGTGTTTTACATTACATTTAAGCAGCATGAAGCTTCGCTTATTCAAGCATATCTTCTCATTTACCACAACATCTCTAAATAAAATTTTCTCTACTGCATAAGCAGAGGTCACAAATTCACCTGGAAGGATTTTTTTTACAGGTTGCATCTTGACTTTATTATCAGTACTGGATTCGCTGCTGATAATGCTTAATTTTTGATTTACAATCAGAATTATCAAAATGATCTAACAATTTTTTTTTGTGCTAGCACTTCGTTGCAAGTGAGGCAATGGATTGTTTCTTCATCAATCTGTAAAACCATAAAATTGTAATGAAGCATTTAAATTACTTGCCACTGTTAACCCCCCAGAGCAGCAGCTCACCTATTACAATTACTAAAATTCTTTTACCATTAACACATTCTTCTTCTTATATTTATTGGCGAACCCTTTTGGATTTCGCCAGTATCCAGTTTTTATTAAAATATATTAACTATAAAAATTGTACGGTAGATCGACTTAAAATGGAGTCTTACTAAACACGTGTTATTACGAAAAGCACTCGGGTGAAACGTACATTACATATAATTTGTGGGTGAAACTCCCCATTAACACATTCTGGAGTACTTGTACATTACTATTTAATTTGTGTTCTGGAGCTAGCTGGTCACTAAATGCAATATGCAAGCACAAATTATAAAGTAATGCAAGTCATTAACAGTCATGCTGGTGTTCCCACTGCTGAAGCTCGGTCTTCCTTCTATCTTTATGGGTTTCACAAAAATCTTTGTATTAACATAGTAAGTAAGTAAAACCTTTGACCGAAATCTGCGTAGAAACGTTACAGTCCCATGATAAACAAACTTACCAATAACTTGATTATTTTTTTTATTCCAACTTCACAAAGCTTCTTCAATTGGTGCGACAGGACGACATGGGACGACAGGACAGAAAGCGAACGAGACGACCACAAAATGGCGTCAATTGGCGGCAGTGTGACCATCTCAGAAACGGCGACTCTGCCAAACCACGAGCAAAAAACTGCCAAATCTGCCAAATCACCAGAAAACCAATATTCCACTTAAAAAAAAAAGCAACTTTCTTAAGAAATTTGAAGGAGTTCTTCTACAGTTTACTTATTAAGAAACTAATGATCAGTTACATACATAACAAAATAAACCTTATTATTATTATAGATTAATTGCCATACATAGTCATAAATTTAAATCATACAGTGAAAAAATTTGCCATATTTGAAGGAATTCTTTATAAATTTTAAGTATTTTAAAGATTTCTTTCAAATCTACCAAATTCTGCCACTTTTCGAAATCGTCGACATAATCTGCCACACTTAAAATTCAGGTGCTGAATCTGCCCAAATGGCAGAAATCTGCCACAATTGGTCACACTGATTGGCGGGAAACGGGAATTTGGGATTTCCCCATTCAATTTCTTTTCTTTTTACCAGCCTTGGCTTCTGGCTGGGGACCTCAACCGCTTCAATCGCCGTTCTTGAACTACAGTTATAACAGGGGTACCAACCAACCAACAACTTAATTTATTTAAAAAAGTCATGTGTGTGTCTACAGCTTTCTCATATAGTGCATATTATGAGTGAGTACCTTACACCTTTCACCTTGGGTGCTATAAAAACCTTTAGTGCCGGATAAATAATGTCTTATTTCGGTATTTAAAACATTCGTAACGCAAGCGTTTAAGAATTATTGGCCTCAAAAATAAATAAACTTTATAAAAAATGTTTTGAATTTTCTTAAAAAATGCGAAGAAACTTATTCCCCAACCTATTATGTTCTGCGTGATGGTGTTGCAATCAAAGGTAATTGCAATCCAAGATTCTGACTTATCCTATCACTAATAATAGTGTGAAAAAAGAAAAACAAAATTAATTAGAAAGAGAGAGATATCTCTAGATCATGAAGCTATAGAGAATACTGGAGGCCAAACTCCTCATACCTACTTGAAGCAAAAAAAAATGACCTTGACTGCATTCTATCTCGCTCCATAGGTCCCCCTCCTCTCTTTCTAAATAGGGTGTCCATACAACTACAAAGTAAAGGAGACAAGTTTAAAGATTAAAACTAGTAATATAGGTAAAAACGTATCAATATCTGTGTAGGTATGCATGTGTACAGTTTACACGATGATAATAATAGGTCTATCTCGTATCTTGGTCTCAATATGAAATTGTCATTATGTTTCAGAATTATCAGTTCAAATTTATGTCTATATACCCAGTTTATGCTAGAAGTAACGGTAGAATAGACGAATGGTATTATCGGAATTAGGTATTAAGGGAAAAATCGCGGTGGCTAAATGTGAATTAATTTTGCTTTTTTTAAATTAAATTCATTTGATTCTTAACATTAAATTAAGAATCTAATTTAATTAAATTAGCTCAATGCAATAAAAAAAATAGTACATACAAGCTATTTTCAAATCATTCAAAATCTTAGTACTTAGTATGAAAATTCAAATTTGCCTAAAATTCTTCTTACAATACGGCAATTTCATACTTTAAGACCTAATAATTTTAAATGCAGAATAGAATAACGTTTTGATAGCAAGAAACGTCGTATTATGAATCGCAACTTTCGAGTCCGCAAAATTAGAAATTGACATCCACCATATTGATTGATTGACATAGACACATACGGTGTTACCATTGCACGAGGATGCCGGATACCACAATAATGAGGAAATTCAGAAAACAATATTGAAATGATTTAGTTTATTTTATGGAAATAGCTTAATTTTAATGAAATATAATTTAACAAATTACAGATTGAATTACAACTCGGGAATATTGAATAATGAAATTGAAATGACTGCGTCAAAAGTTACGAATTTCTATTTATTTGCAGCTAAGTACGTATGCTGCTACGCCTATAGCATAATTAATTTTTGCGTATAATTTTTTACTAAAGGTTATAACTAATTTTAGCGGTTGCAAAGTAGTCTCTTTGTTTAAGTTTTTCATATTGGCTTCGATTCCATAAGCTTTCAGGTCTAATGATATTAGTGACGTCAAAAAGATATCATTTATCAGTGATGTCAAAAAGTTTATAAACAGAAAAATGCTTACTAATATTATTATTATTATGAGTCTAATAATATTAGCAATTAATATCATTAACTATTATGAAACAGGCTCCGGGCAAATTTAGATTTATGAGATAGCCACACTGGAGTCCAACGAAAGGTCAATGAGGAATTTTCCAAGGTAAAATTGGCATCAACTTGGCATCAACTTTAAGAACTGAGTTTGGCCTCCAGTATTCTCTATAGCTTCATGCTCTAGATAGTGAGATAACGCTACATAAAATGATTTTTGTTTCAAAGAGGTGTTCGGAATGTTAGCTCCATTTTGATCTATACCTTCATGTTTGTGACATTCGAGCGACAGTGCTGCCTTCAACGGCAACAAATGGAAACTAAAAAATCGACGTTAATCAAACATGTCAGTTGGTTCTCTTTACTTCAGTCTGCGTTAAAGTTTCGTGTTTATTTAAGTTTTAAGCGTTTTTGTGATAAGTCTATCTATAAATATGATTTATATTTTGTCATTAACGCCTAAACAAGGTATTCAAACGTTAGATGGTGTAATATTGTGTTCTGTCGTGTGAAATATGAATTGGTTTGTTGTCTTAATGTTGTTATACGATTAACTACCTACTTATCTCGGTCAGAGTGTCTCTTCAAAAATGTGAATTCGAGTGTGCCTATGGTACGTAAAACATATTTATTGACTAAAGCTATGTACGAGAACCTGCTTAGTTAATACATTTTTAAATTATTTTAATAACCTCAACATGTCTTCATTGTTAGAGGTATTTTCAAGAAAGAGTCGACTCAGTCAATCGTTCCTAGTTGTAAAACAAACAAATTGAAAGGGAATGCAGACGCCGTGGTGGCCGAAATCTTCATGGAAATCATAGTTATCATCGTAAACTAAAAAAATCTAGAATAAACTGCAAGATAAATAAAGTAAAGTTATGTTTAACAAATTGATTTATTTGACAAAGAATTTAAAAAAGGCACCTGCAAATCCATATTTCTTTGTAAATCTTGTCTTTACTAAGCAACCTTATAACTCTTACCCAAACTACTTTATTTCCAAAAAACTTGTTAACTAAATCATCACCATTATGTTATATTGTGATAATAACAAAATAAAATGTTTCAGGTATTATTTATTATTTGAGGATTTAGGGGCTTTGCAACCCTGTTGAGGGCTGTAGTCACTGCGACCTAAGAGATCTATTGTAACTCGCCACCTATTTATAGTACCTCTTTTAGCCCGGTTGCTTCCAGAAAGTCAAGAATCTTCCTAGCTTTTAGAGATTTTAGTTCCTCTGGGTCGATGATGTGGCGACCCAGGTGAATACTGCGTTTATGCATAAATGGCCCGCAGTCACACAGAAGGTGCTTTGGTGTCTCCCTCTCCTGTTTACAATAGCGGCAAATATCAGTATCACTCAATTTCATGTGAAATTGGTGCCTGTTTAATTTGCAGTGTCCGGTTAAGGTTCTGACAATCGCACAGATGTTCGTCCTGCTGAGCTCTAAAAGTTCTGCAGTTCGTTTTAGCGAGTATCCTTCTATAAGAGACTTGGCGTGCAGTAATCCCGGTTGTTTAAGCCAGTATTTTTTAGCTTCGCCAAGAAGGTTGTTCTTAAGAGTTTGCATGGCCTGGTTCTTTGAGATGCCACAGAAAGGCTCTGGACCCATCTGTAGTCCCTGAGCCCCCTTCCTTGCAAGTTCATCGGCTTTTTCATTGCCAACGACTCCCGAATGACCTGGTACCCATTTCAGAATAACTTTATTCCTTTGACCCAGTTCATTTAATTTATTGACGCAGTCTTTCACCAGTTTCGAATTTATGGTATTCGAGTTTATGGCGTTAAGCGCTGCTTGACTATCTGAGAAGATAAAGATAGATTGGTTTATGTAGTTTCGTTGACGGTTGACTTCCGCACATTCTATAATGGCGTAAACCTCCGCTTGGAATATTGTGGCGTGTTTGCCCAGATTCAAACTTTTACTGGCTCTGGGACTTACGCCGAATATTCCACATCCTACATTTTCACCCATTTTGGAGCCGTCTGTAAACCAGACCAGGCTTCCAGCCTTACAGGAATAGTGATCCTCAGAACACTCTTCTCTGCTTGGTATTTCCACCGAGTAATTTCTGGTGAAATTACATAGTGGGAGCATGACGACCGTCGTCATCGATAGCAGATCGAGCTCAAGCATAGAATCTTGTAGAGATCTCAGTGCTTGAGAATGCCATTTGATCTTGCCAGTGTTGCGTATCCTGTACATACCCGCTTTCGCCTCCTTCGCAATAAATAGGTGAAGGGGCGGTAGGTTTAGCAGGGCATTCAATGCAGCTCCTGGGGTAGTAGACATGGCACCCGTTGCCATAAGGCATGCCAATCTCTGTACGCTGTTAAGCTTGTTTATGATTGTCGCTTGGGTAGCTTTTTTCCACCAAACTACGCAGGCGTACGTTATCGTCGGCCTGACTATAGCGGTGTACAGCCATAGAGCGATTTTGGGGTTTAAACCCCATCTCGTCCCTGCTAAGCGATAGCAAATCCCTAAGGCTACTTTAGCCTTTTGGATCACATTACTGATGTGCGAATTCCAAGTCAGTGTTTGGTCGATAGTAACGCCCAAATATTTGACTTCTTTGGAAAATGGAATAGGAGTCCCTCTTAAAGTGGGCGTTATAAGTTTTTCTAACTTGCGCTTCCTCGTAAATGGGACTATTGTGGTTTTGCTAGGGTTTACTGACAAATTATTCTCTGTGCACCATTTGCTAATGATGTTTAGAGATTTTTGCAGTAAGGATGATACAGTGCTCTGACAGGGGCCGACAACGCAAGCCACCACGTCATCTGCATAGCCCTGTATATCTAAATCTTTATTCGAGGCTTCGACCAGCAACTGGTCAATAACTAGCGACCACAGTAGGGGTGATAATACGCCTCCTTGTGGGCAGCCTTTAGTTATTTTAAAGCCTTTTGTGGTTCCGTGTAAGCTTACACTGATAGTTCTATTGAGAAGCATAGATTCGATCCAACCGGTAGTTGTTTCGTCAATTCCTTTAGCCCTCATTCCTCTGGAGAGAGCGTGAATGGTGACGTTATCGAATGCTCCTTCAATGTCAAGGAAAGCACAGAGAGCTATTTGCTTGTCCTCCAGAGCCCTTTCTATCCTGTCTGTGAGTTCCAGCAGAGCGGTCTCAGTGGATTTTCCTTTTTGGTAAGCGTGTTGCTTTGAGTGTAGAGGACGTTCCCGAAGTGGCCCATCTCTAATACATTCATCAATGACCTTTTCCATACTTTTTAGTAGGAAAGAGGTGAGGCTTATTGGCCTGAAGGACTTTGGCTGTGAGTAGTCCCTCTTGCCAGTCTTCGGGATGAAACGGACTTTGACCATAGTCCACTTTTCTGGTATGTATCCCCATGCGTAGCTCGCTCTAAAGATTTTGATTAGGATGGGAATGAGAATATCCTTCCCTTGCTGCAAGAGAGCTGGGAAGATATCATCCTCACCTGCAGATTTGATAGGCTTAAAAGAGTCAATAGCCCATTCAACCCTGTTTGGTCTGAAGTTCCTCGCTGCCCTTCTCCAGTCTTCATTGGTGGGTCTGGAGAGGCGTTTGTGGGTAACATTCAGTCCATTAGTCTCTGATGTTAACACCGAACCCGGGAAGTGTGTAGACGCCAGGAGATCTAGGGTCTCCTCCGCTGTTTCGGTGAAAGTACCATCTGGTTTCTTTAGGAGACCCAGTTGGTTGGTAGGCAATTTGGCTAAGACTTTATGGATTCTAGCTCCTTGTGGGACCTTGGTGATCTCCTCGCAGAATTTTCTCCATGACAGTCTTTTTGCCTTCCGTAGTTCTTTATTGTATTCAGTCAAGGCTTTGAGATACCGACTCCACTGATTCGTGGATTTAGCCTTGTTGAATAGTTTACGCGATTCTTCTCTCAGGACATCGAGCTTTTTATTCCACCATGATACTCTTTTGTCCCTGACAGTTCTTAGAGGGCAGCTCTCTTCGTAAGAGGCTGTAATGGCTTCGGTAACTTGATTCACAGCGTATTCTAGAGTTTCGATCGAACGTATGTGTTTAGGTATGTTCTGTAGCTTCTCTTGGAGCTTTTGTCTGTATAAGTCCCAGTCAGTAGCTTTAGCATCCCTAAAGGTAATGGTTTCATACATGTTAGATGTATTAAGTTCAAATCTGATTAGTCGATGATCAGACATAGATGTCTCATCACTTACGTGCCAGTCGTTAATTAACCTAGAAAGATTATTAGTAGCGAGAGTAACATCAAGAACCTCCCGCCTGGTTTTAGTCACGAAGGTCGGTTTACAGCCCTTATTGACTATTTGCAGGCGATTGGTTAGGATGAAATCGTGAAGCAGCTCACCTCTCTCGTTGATGTCAGTGCTGCCCCAGTTAGTGTGGTGGGCGTTGGCGTCACATCCAATCAGAAGATCAGCGTTATGTTCGTTTGCGTATTCGACCACTTTCGCCAGTTCTTCAGATGGGTTGTTTTTCGTGCCGTCCAGATATGCAGAGCACACGATGAGGCGTCCGCTTCCGCTCTTGACTTGAACAAAAGCCGCCATCATGTCATCGTTGCATAGCCCTGGTATACATAAGAAATCAATATTATTCTTGAAAAGGATACATGCTCTTGGCTTGACCCCACCGATGTGGTGAACCACCTTACCTGCAGAGCCGAGTCCAGACACCGTGTTGCTATTAGCCAGCCACGGCTCCTGGATTAGAGCGATGTGAATGTTCTTTTCTGTAAAGAGGTTTTCCAGAACCGCCGTGGCGGCTCTGGCGTGGTGCAAGTTTATTTGGACCACGTGTGTGTTTGTGTTGTGCTGTGTTTGAGTAATTGTGTAGTCTGTGCTTTGTGTGAATTTATTTATGTGTTAGTGTGTAGTGTAGATTAATTTAAGAGGCGTTTTTAGAACCACCTCGCCTTGGGACTTTAGAGTCCATTTTAGGCCCGGTGGTTCTCGCCCCTTCAGATCGATTGGGGCCTTTAGCCCCTTTCGGTGGTGGTGCCCCGAGAGGGCGGTTCCTTATGCCCTGGTCCCTGGCCTTAGGTGGAGCGTTTTTGCTCTTCACCGTGACCCCGGACCCCAGGACTTTCGGTCCTGCCTTTGGAGGGAAGTGTGGTGCGGACAGCTTCTTTAGTCCCGATGGACTTAGTTCCGCCCTTTGAGTCACATTCGCAGTCTCTGGCGTATTTTCGCCCCGGATGCGAATGTGAACTGATTTAAAACCGAGCCCCGGCCTGAAGTCCACCTTACGGAGGTCCTCTATGGACGCATCGTCAATTGAAAGGGCGACGGTGAAACCTTCCCTTTCGCTCTTCGTGCGTAGGACCTTCCATAAGTCGGTACTTAGGGCGTTTTGCTTCTGCAAGAGACTAAGGGCGTCCTTAACAGATTTGGCCTCGGATATTGGTATGTAGAGAATACCAACCTTTGCCTTTGGCAGATCTTTTTCGCTTAAGAGCGAGAGTTCCGCTTCCGGCCAGGGCTTGATATTCCCTATATGCTTTTCAAGCCACTGCTGACTGAAATCATTCTTGAGAACGATTTGCAGCCAGCCCGGCTTGAAAGTGCAACTTGCGAATTGCGGGCCTTTCTTAGCAGGGTCGTCGAGAACCGCCCTAAGGATACCATCCTTAACTAGGCCCAATTGCTCATCCGACATGGGTTCCTTGTTACGGATCCCCACGCGGATGAACATAAGAGCGTCCTTGAAAGTCTTCGACTTGTCCGCATTCGAAGGTCCGGCTACCGGCTCCTGTGATGCAGACGGCTCGACGCGGGTCGTTTGTTGCGCCCCTGCCGCCGAGTCATCACCCACCCGTGAAGACTTTTTCACTTGGTCCTTTGGAGACTCATCCTCAGACCGAGTCCGCTTAACCGGCCTCCTGTCAGAAGGTAACCCTTCCAAAGAACGATTTCCCTGGGCGTGCGTTGTGTTCATCACGAGACGCTCAATGCAGAGTTTGTATGCCTCACTGGGCTCCATACCTCTTGCCTTGAGTCGCTTCAGACGTCTACGCGCCGCTCCTGGAAGCTTAATTTTGTTTACTCCCGAGTTCGCGATTGTCACTGGCTGTGCGTTTGAGTCCTGCTTAGCTGGACTGTCGCCCTTATTGCCAGACATTGGCTGTGGGAGAATTAGTTCGTCGTCCAAGGGGACTTGGGAGTCACCCTCGGACTCGAGTAAGAGTTCCGACAAGTCGGGAAGAGAAGCAGTTGGACTACTTAATGGTTCCGGACGTTCGATATCGTCCGGAGAAAGAATATTTTTTTCTAAATTCGGTTCCATGCAGGTCCCACGAGTAGCAAGGGAATTAACAGGTCCACCCGAGCAGAGCCCCGCTTGCCCGGGTAAGGCAAAATACTACTCCAGGATTGCCATCTCACTGGAGAGCCACCGTTTGAGACCAAGCACCCCCTTGGCCACGCATCCCTGGGCACGGTACGACTGACACCTTGGATTGGGTAGGTAGGAGAGGAAGGGAATTAAGAAGGGAAATAGGTTAGAGGAGGGGATATTGGATGTTAGGAGCATAGGACAGCGGGAAAGGGAATCTCCCGTAGTTTTGGAGTTAACTGACGGGATAGCGCCATTGGCTTTAGCTACTCGGATCCCAGGGCAGATAGTATTGTGCGATGCCTGTTATAGATCCGTGCATTACCGGGATGTACGGCGTGGACGTACCAATGGCACTTGGCGGTAGACATGCTCTGCCCATCATCGCACGCCTGGGCACATATCAGCCGCCCTCCATCCCTGTTGTGTTTCATTCCATGTTTCAGGTAACTCATGTCTACAGGATTCACTGCATGGTATGCTGTGAAGATGACCAACTCGGAAGAATTAATAAACACTTAGGACATTTCAACACCCTCAACTCTTGTTGCGAAGATGTCAAAATCAGCCTGTTGTAATGGTACATTTATATTCAGCTGCACAACTAACTGGCCACCCCATTATTTCCTTACAAACATGCTCACTTTGCCAATATACCGTGCAATTTTTTTATTGACCCAAGCTTAAGGGGAAGGTCATGTTAAGTGTTTAGAATAATTTTTTTTTTTTTTTTTTTTTTTTTTTTCTCCCTTTCTCTATCTGCGATCAGCCTCTAGGCCATAATCAGATTGTATATCATTTAAGGTTTTCTGGGACTTCACACATCCAGCGACATGATGTCCCCCTTATATTCAGACACTAGTTAGATGGTGGCCAACGGCATTCTCTTGAGTCGCTTAATGGTTTGAGTGGTGTTAAGTAGGCCACTAGCAAGTTGGTTTTTATGACGCTCGAGACGGCGGATGTAATTTCCACACGATTCCTTTATATCGTCTTTGATGTACGGTATCTGCAAGTATTCATGCACTTCTTCGTTTTTTGTGAACCAAGGTGCGCTGCATAGTATTTTAAGGGCTGTATTTTGAAAACGTTGAAGTATTTCTATGTTAGAGTGACTTGCAGAACCCCAGAGTTCCATTCCGTACGTCCATACAGGTCTGATGATGGATTTGTAGATAAGAACCTTATTTTCCAAACTTAGAGATGTTTGTCTTCCAACTAGCCAGTGCATTTCCTTCAGTTTTCTGTTTGCTTGATCTCTCTTGGCCTTTATGTGGTCTCTCCATATTAGTCTTCTGTCCAAATGCATTCCTAAGTACTTTACTGTTGTTTTGTGTGGCAAGACGGTACCATCAAGTTCAACTGGCGGACAGTCGTGTTTCTTTAACGTGAATGTTATATGGGTAGACTTAGTAGCACTTGCCTTGATTCTCCACTTCTTCAACCAAGCATCTATGGTGTTCAGGCGCTTCTGGAGATTATCTGAAGCTGTGTGAGGGTCTGCACTGCAAGAAAGCAAGGCTGTGTCATCCGCATATGTAGCTGTAACCACTTCATCTGAGGTAGGTAAGTCAGACGTGTATACCGTATACAGAACAGGACCCAGTACAGAACCTTGAGGAACTCCTGCTTTTATTTCTCTAAGGCCAGATACACTTTCTCCAACTCTTATCTGAAAAAGTCGGTCTTCAAGGTATGATTTTAGGAGCATGTAAGCTGTATTAGGCAGGCAAAGCTTGAGTTTATATAACAGACCCTTGTGCCACACCCGGTCGAATGCTTGCTGTATATCAAGGAATACTGCAGAACAATACTCCTTCTTTTCCATTGCTTGTCTTATAGTGTGAGCTACTCGGTGGATTTGTTCTGTTGTGCCATGATGTGCTCGGAAACCAAATTGATGGTCCGGTAATACCTTTTGATTTTCTAGGATTGGTAGCAGGCGCTTTAATAGAAGTTTTTCAAACAACTTTGATAGGACTGGAAGAAGACTTATAGGTCTATAAGAGGATACCTCTGTGGCAGGTTTTCCTGGCTTCGCAATCATATTGATGACAGAAACTTTCAAAATCAGTGGGAAATACTGCAATCGCAGCATTGCATTAAACACGATTGTTATTAGGACAATTCCTTTTCTTGGTAGCTGCTTTAGAACTTCTGCGGTTATGAGATCAAATCCGGGAGCCTTTTTAGATTTTAACTGTCCAATTTGTTTCCACACTTCTCTAGGTTTTACCAGCTCTAGCAGTAACGACATCTGCTGGTCACTGTTCAAAACAGCATCAATGTCATCCTCTGTTTGCATCGAGTTGGATTCATTTGGTTGAAATACTTCCTCAATATAATTTGCAAACAATTCAGCTTTGTCATCTGAATTTCTGGCCCAATCACCACTAGGTTGTTTTAAAGCTGGCACATGATCTTTAGGTCTTTTAAATTTTTTGGTCATCTTCCACAATGAGTAATCTTCTGCTTTGTATGGTGAAAGCAGTTTAAGTTGTGATTGAAGTGTTGCGTTGGTATTTTCCTTGAGCATCTCTTTTAAATCCCTTTTAGCTTTGTTCAGGGCTCGCTTATCTTGCATATTTCTACTAGTATGCCATTGCCGCCTTAACCTTCTTTTTTCACTAATTAGATTTCTAATCTCCACAGGGTAGTTATTCTCCTGCGTACTTGATCTTGTATCAGGTGTAGATAGCCACGCAGCGGTTTGGATCAAGTTGGTTAAATAGCAGGCAGCATTTTCAACTTCTTCTGCAGTTTTAAGAGATATGTCTAGCCGGGCTTTTTCATTTATGTATGCTCTAAATGCTTCCCAATCGGTCCGGCTATTGTAGAGAGTTTGCCTAGGTTCTCGATATATGACTGAGGCACTTAGATCGCATATTACCGCTGTGTGGTCAGAGGAACCATCGAGGCATGACTCCACTTTGATGAACAATTCTGAGATTCCACCAGCTACAAAAAAATCCAAGAGGTCGGGTGTTTTCTTAGGGTCTGTTGGCCAGTAGGTGGGCTCTCCAGTAGAATATACTTGCAACTGGGAAGCATCTATGCATTTTTTTAGTTCACGACCTCTAGTTGTTGTAAGTCGAGAACCCCAAAAAGTGTGTTTTGCGTTCCAGTCTCCGCCAGCTATGAATCGGGTACCCAGAGAATTAAAAAATTGCTTGTACATATCTTCGTCTATACGGTGGCGTGGTGGACAGTAAACTGCAGCAATATTTAATGCACCTGACCTGTATTGCACAGATATTATGGTGGCCTGTAGATAATTTATTTTCGTTTCAGGAAGTGGGTGATGTTTAATATTTTCTTTTATAATAATTGCAGCTCCAGCGTGCCCTGTTCCATCTGGATGGTTAGTGCAGTAGACTTTATATCCATTAATTTTTACAATACGTTGGTCTGTTAGATGAGATTCGGAAATTAGAAGTACATCTATTTTGTTTAAAATTAAAAATGATTTGACTTCATCTGTATTTGGAGCCAGACCATTTATGTTCCAAGTTGCTAATTTTAAAGTAGCCATTTCTTAAGGTATAATTTTTGTTATTACATTTGTTAAGAGAGTAAGGAGTGTTCCTATTTGTTGTATTAGCAAGTCAATCTTTTCACTTTGCTTGGTGAGTATTTGTTCCAGTACTGAACTTTGTTGATTAGGGGTTTTTATGTGGTTATGATTGTCTGAGTCGGCACGGTTTGCTGCCACATCACTATATGTTCTAGAATGATGTCTTTGCTGAGAACTCTGGAATACTGGAGGTGATTCATTTGTCATGACAGGAACAGTAGCGCCCTTCTGAGCATTCGTAAGTCTACTCACTAGCTTAGCATTATTCTTTCTCTCTAGTATCTCCTTGTATACCTGACACCCCTTGTAATTGGCTGGATGGTCGCAAAAACAGAGCGCACATTTTGCTGGGGTGTTTTTATCTTTTTTAGGGCAATCTGAGGTCTTATGTCCGCTTCCACACTTAACACATCTGAATGGTCTCATGCAGTTGTTTTTTGAATGCCCATAATAAAATGAATAAGAAATTTATTTTTTTTTAAATATTTTAATTTTTTAATAATTTTTATTTTTATATTTTATCGACAATCATTCGGATATAATACCCAAACAACACCAAAAATGAAAAAATAAAAGCAAAAAAAAAATTAAATAAGTAAAAATACTAAAACAGCTGATCGCCGGCGCGGTAGGTGCTCGCGCGGTCACTAGCCCGCGACGCGACCTGTGTCGACCCCGCACAACCACACGCTCGCATGTGCCTTCTGACTACCTATCCATTTCTACAACTGAGACGAACCCCGTAAAAGTTCAAACGTTTGATTATAAAATAAATTTTATATAAAAAAACCTGAATGTAAGTACTTACAAGCAGCTAACCTGGTGTTTAACGTAAATAAACAGTGTATGTAAACTGTCCATCAATTTCGGCATTATTCTCAAAATCCTATATTTTTTTTATTTACTCTTGATGTGCTTAGAAGTTACGCACAGGAATCTGGGATGCATACAAGCAAGCGCCAGCGACGGACGCGAGTAGGTACATAAATCGTATCGCTCCGTTTCTTAGCAATTCTTCCGCTCAAATGGTACACCTACAGACTATTGTAACATATACATTTCGCCCTTTTTTACTTTAAACTAATAGTACCTAGGCAGGCAGCTGCGATACTGAAATAAAATTACTGTTACGGATTATAATGCTCACAAGTTTATAATAATACATTTAAATAGCAAATTGGTGTTTTAGAGTTTGGATACATGTTTTTAATTAAAGTAATAATAAAAGACTATTCAACGATTTGCATAAACGCTGAGCCTACCCTTCAATAGGTATGTGACACGTCGTCAGATACTTCTTTTTGAGTGTATTAAACATTACTATACTACGCTTATTGTTATTTCATAAAATAACAAAAACCTGGATTCTTTAGTAGTAGTTTAAAAGTAAGATTTAAATAAAACCAAAGACATACAAAACGAATAATCTAGCAGACCCAGTGCTAGCGCTCCCGCGCATAAATGCCTGCCGCCAGAATTGTTGTCTAAATTGACGGTCCACAAATATCTGATGAGTATGATTGAGACTTGCGCTTGTGTGTACAAAATTCCAATAAACTGACATGCTTAATAAATAATAAATTTGAACGGACTAAGATTTGGAACTTAGCAGCAAGTAACTTTATAACAAAATTATTTGTTATGAACGCCCAGAGCCCGTATATTACCCACGTAGCTGTTTGAGGGTGGGTCCAAAACTAGCTTCATCCTATTAAATAAAAAAGGGTGGGTCCAGAATTGGCACCATCCTTCCAAGGAATAATTTAAATAAGTTTCATTTAATTTGAATTCATCAACAAAAATAGGTACAGCATTTAAACACACTGTTTTTTTTAAACAAAACGCGATTAATTACTTAAATAATGTTTTATTTCAATAATGGTACGCACAAAAAAAATTATAAGTAAGATGCATTCATGTTCTCTTCTAAAGGTCATAGCGAAATTAAAACTTTCAATCGTTAATCATAATGCAGTGTAGGTGTACTGATTCTTTGCGTTTTGCCGGTGCGCCTGCCGAAAGGCGGCACGGGGCGGCGGCATGACTTTGTGTCAAAGTACCACAGTGATCAAAAATGACCGTTCTAATAAGGGTGCATACACACTTTTCGATGAACTGTGTAAATTCTGTAATTCAACTTTACTTACTAAAGTTCAATCTCGAAAATAAAAAAAAATTATTGATAGACATTATTAGACACAAGCGTCCGCCCGCGGTTTAATCTGCGTCGTTTTCGTTCCCGTGCAAATATTGGGATAAAAAGTATCCTATGTTCTACTATCTCTGTGCCAAATTTAACTTTTGTTACTCTTTCACGCTAAAAGAAATCTTAGCGTGAAAGAGTAACAAACCAACAAACTGACATACTTTTGCATTTATAATATTAGTAGGATTTAAGCAAAAGTAAGTAATGGTACGGGTTTGTTTTTGTTGCTCAATTTGCAATTTGCAGACCATTATCCAAAGTCGGACTAGGGACAAAGAATACTTTCCCCCATTGAAACAGAACCACGTGGACACAGCCACTGGATGAAATATCTAATAATAATAATTTTCGTTTAAAAAAACATGTGAGTATATCGCATTGCTATCTGCATTTAGTAAATTTTTGATAGTTGTTTTTTTTTTACTTTTATTACATATTTTACTTATCACTATCCGGCTATCCGCCCTAGAGAATCATAGTTAAAGAAGAATACGATACTAGTAGAAGAACTAAAACTCTGCCCCTAAAAGTTAATTTCTATTCGTAGTAAGCAATTAATTTTTTACTGATAAAAAAAAATACTTTGTTGATTTGATATTTATTCAATTCGATATGAGTTGAATGAACAGTGCGGGCCAAAACTTAAGATGTACTTAGTGTGAACTAGGCCTAAAGCACAGAATAAAAATAATTATATCGCGCTCTGATTTTATTTATTCAGTTTGCATTTGCATGTTACTCTTGCTTGTCGCGCGCGTTTGCAAACATAAACATGCCTCGTCGGTATACCAACCAGGAGTACCTGGAGATGGTCATTTGTTATCGGGAAAGCAATGAAGTGCTTAGAGCTGCGGTGCACCTCTATCATGAAAGGTTTGGTTTGGTGTACGAGTCGAGCATCGCACAATTTTGAGAGCTGTTTCATTATTTCGTGTTTTAACTACTTATTTCAAGATAACCTAAGAATTCTAAAATGATAACGTTATTCAGGGAAAAAAGTCATGATTTAGTTATTATTGCATTAGTTCGTCATTCCAAAGCCTGTTAAGTGTGATGGAAAGTTATCACCTTTTTAGTGTTATTAATGAAAGTGTTGAAGGAGACTCGTTCGACATTAAGTATGTAAGTATTTAAACTGAATCTACACAGTTTAGATTTTAAATTGGTATTTCTATTTTATCTCGAAAGTCGTTTGTAATTATTAAATTTTTTGCTGATGTTGGTTTAAGACAAAACGCAACTTTCCCGCGTAAGTAACAGTAGGTAGGCAGTGAGATCGTTAAGTTAGAAGTTGCAAACAGTGGTTTTGTTTGACTATTTGAGTGACGTTTTAATAAGTATCCGAAAAATCAACGATAACATTGTTTTGACAAAATAAAAAATTGGTAATAACTTTCCTAGAAAATAACAGTAGGTAGTACGGTTGGTACTGTGATGTGACCGTAATCGTAAGTTGGTTTTATCAACAGACGTTTATTTATTCATTAACTCGTTTGAAAAATTCTTTCATTTTGCTTGTCTCGTCTCAGTTGTAGAAATGGATCGGCAATCAGAGGGCATAGGAGAGCGTGTGGTTGTGCGAGGTCAACACAGGTCGCGCCGTGAGCTAATGACCGCGCGCGCACCTACCGCGTCGGCTATCAGCTGTTTTAGTATTTTTACTTATTTAATTTATTTTAGCTTTTATTTTTTTATTTTTGCCTTTGTTTGGGTTTTATATCTGAATGATTGACGATAAGTTATAAAAACAAAAAATATTAAAAAATAAAAGTATTTTTAAAAAATAAAATTCCTTATTCATTTTATTCTTAACACTTAACATGACCTTCCCCTTAAGCTTAGGTCAATAAAAAAATTGCACGGTATATATTTCTACAAAGATCAGTACGCTAATATTTAGGTTAAGCGTTCAACTGACCCATTAGAATCTCTTCCCATTTCCAATTCCATTCATTTAAGCAAAGCATTACTTGTGGTAATATCATATTGTATGGAATGTGATGAAGCATGCATTGTTCTGCCTCTATGGACAAATGCAAAGTCGCAGAGTGAGCATGTGTGTATGAAAATAAGGGTGGCCAGTTAGATGTTCCCCTAAGTTCCCGAGTGTATATTTATATTGCAAACTCTTTTAAAAATAGTCTATACTTTGCGATTTTATACAACTTGAATAATTATAATGTATTGTATTAAAAGTAAACATAAAATCTAAAATGAAAGTTAAACTATAAAAAGTTAAAAGCTTTACATAAGTGGGTATGTTTGTGGTGGTAGGTAATGTTTTTAGAATTTGTAATTAAGCATAAGTAATTTTTGTATGTTGATTAAAAATCATTTCCTCCTGTTTATTTCTTTGTTTTATTTAAATTAATGAGTCCAAATTAATTCTTATTCCGTCCAGTATAGGGAAGAGAAAAGGGTAGTGCCAAAAATCTATAATTCGTAATGTCGATAACTCTTCGTTTGAGTCGATAGTTTGGACAACACTAAATGTCATTATCATTGGGGTGCCCACCACTAACTAAGGCACAGGGTCGTTATAACTCTTGATTCCTATCTACTACAGTCAGTGCACTATTGGCAGTGACAGTTGTGACAGTGACAGTTTCCAATAAATAAGGCTTTGAGCCAAAAAGTGTTAGTATTGCATAAAATATTGATAAATTTAAATGGTTAAAACATAACATGACTTTTAAACAATTTTATCCAGGCTGTGCGCGTTCCTCATATCCGTAAATATGAGTTATTCAACTATAAATGTAATCTTAAATTCTTGTCTAAAATTAGACCCCAGGCTTCGACAGAAGTTATTAGGTAACTGGGGAAAGGATTTAATCTCTGGGTGTACTTCGACTTGTACGCGTTCTTTCTACTCTTCTCTGAGGTTAGAGCATGCACAGAAAGATACTTTAGCTGTTGCTCCAACACCACAAGAAGTAAGTCTAATTTGCTGTTGTTTTACCTATCCAATTTATAGTAGTAATGCCTCAGATGCCGGCGATCATTAATAATATTTATTAGGTAGGTTCGGCTGACCCAATTTGTATCCAAAATATTTATGAAGAAAATAACCTTTACATTTTGTCGATCTAATAGATCTAATAGCCAATCTGCAAACGTCAAACTTTTCAGTACAGCGAAATAAAAACAAAAATTGGTCCTGTAAATCAGATTTTTTAAGTACTTAACCGTTCCTTTTCAACTTTGTAAATTTATTAGTCAAAATTAATATACTTTAAGTACATATTGATTAAATTATAAATTTCACATTATTTACGAAGTTAAAGCAGATTGGCTTATTCACAATGGTCAGAAACAGACAAGTACCTAAAATCATTTTGATGTGATAAGTAGCCCAAAGTGGTAGATAGCGAAATTGAAAGCGGTGTCACATACTTTATGATAAAATGTCCTAGGGCATGGATACCGGTATACCGTAATACAGATATTTTAATTTCAGTATATTGGTACCGGTATTTGAGGATAAAATACCGTTATTTTGGTATTTCGAAAAAAGTGATCTAATTTTGCAAGGGTGTTTAACTTTCCTATACCCGTGCGTTGGTCTGTGACACCAATAAAACACATTTTCGTGATTATTTTTATGCACGAAAGTCATGAGGAATCAAGTTCCTTGCTAGCTGCTGGATCTGTGTCTAACTTTATTTTAGTGCAGACTGCGTTTTCGTGCGAAGTGTCTGTGTTGTAGCATTCGGCGCCAATTAGTCCATGAGACTGAAGGAGTATAGGTGCAACTTTTTGTGTATGTAATAATGTACTATAGGATTGTTATATAGATGCTGAAAACTAAGCCAAACATAGATAATATGTCCTAATCTGATCCTTTGACCTCGACGGGCGGCTCATATTTGGTGGAGGTACTTAACCGGGTACAAGGTATCCCCCTGTATATTAATCTGCCGCGCTTAAGTAAATCCCGAAATCCCCTCTTGGGCTCCCCTACGACACCTACAACGAAATGACGAATGAAAAATTTGAAATTGAAATGCGAGTGGACAATCAATCAGCAATTTGGCTTATGAAGAAAGGAATTATGAATAAAAGAAGTAAACACATAGATGTCAGAAGTCCAACACGATCACAAATAGCAATACCTACAAATGTTTACCACAAGTGAATTTTGAAAGATGTCAACAGAAACTCACTAAATTCGTAAAGGAATCACCTAGAAACTTATTTTTAAAAAAGAACGAAAGTAATGAAACTACGGTCACACAGATTTATAAAACTTTACAAATGTTATTGTTATTTTATGTTAGTATAGCTCGGAAATGGAGGATTTGTCATTCAGTTACCGCGTAGAAAATCACATTTTGCGGCCTAGCGCGGTACTTTTTTAATTTAATACCTAAATATAGTCATAATGCGTTCCGAATCGCACTAATGACTTTTTGTTACATTTTATTCTTATTTTAAATAGCTTTGAATTAATTATAATACTCCCTTTTGGTGAAATTATATAATTTTAGTTGATTAAATCATAAAAACAATAACAATAAGATAAAACTATTTGTTACAAGAATTTTGTATTAGGCTGGGTGAGATTTCACAACCTATGATTGGATTTCGGAACGTAACATACATCTTTAATTTTAAATTGTCTTTGTCTTAAGTACCTCATGTCAGTGTCAACATTTACAGAATCGTTTTTATTCTTATTAATAAGTAACAATAATATATTGTTACTTATTAATAAGAATAAACTTTCTTACTACTTTAAATAACTTGGAATTAACTATAATACTCCCTTTTTATTATTTTAGTTTTTTATATCATTAAAACAACGCGAATAAGGTATATTTAGATTAAACTTTATGTTTAAAGAATTTTTTACCGGAAGTGGACCGCGGAAACAACCATAAAATGTTCCTCGCTGTTCTGTTGTGAGGTGAAAAATTGTGTGTTGCGCTCGGCAGAAAAGTTTTTAGCGTCTTGTACCTTTGAAATCCTCGCTTCGCTTAGGATTCAATTATAATCCTTCACTTGTTCCGCTTTCAATAGAGGTAACTCGCCACTAAATAACCAACTTTCCAGCCTTGCATAACAAATAACTACACTCGGTAGCAAATAAATATAGCCACTGCGTTATTTTCATACAAACATGCTCACTTCACGATCTAATAAATAAAAAAGTATGCATATTTCTGCAAAGATTTGGGTGTTGATGGCGAGGGCAAATGTTCAAATAACCAATTAGAATCTAAAGCAACTGAAAACATTTCTTAATTTCCTAAAATTTCAGTGAAACAAATGTTTGATTTTTATTCCATATAAAGTTGTAAGAAACCGGATTAAGTTAATTTGTTTTCCTTATTTTTTTGACTTTTATTCGCAAGTCGAGTATTCGACTCATACGTCGATGTAAAAATGCTAACATAACTGTTTATAGGTTTGTGATGTGAGCATATTTGTATAAAAAAACGCAGTGGCTCGATTTATTTGCTCCCAAGTGTATTATGTTTTGAGTTTGATGTTGATGTGATGAGTCGAGAAGGAGATATCAATCTTTTTAGATGATGAGTAGAGATATAGAGTTTTTGATGGTATGTGGGAGATAGAGGTATAATTTTTAAAGGAGTCGAGGAGGAGTATGATGATGATGATGTATTATGTTTAGGAAGTATTATGTTTATTGATGATGTCGAGTAGGAGTATGATAATGATAAATATTGAAGGTGTATTATGTTTATTATGAAGTATTACGTTCATTGATGATGAGGTGTTACTGTGAAGGGTTAAACGAGTATATTTATAGATGATATTTATTTCAGTAGGTAGTAGGTAGAGGTAGCTATGAGGTTGTGGACGAAATTTTAAATTTAGTTTTTAGTGGTTATTTTTCTGAGTAGACTATTTCTATTTATTATCAGAATAAATAAAAATAAGTAATGTTTTCCAATAATTCTAATTAAGTATATGAAAGTAATTATTATTATTTTAAATTTATTTTAAATACGCTTTATGATTATGACCCAGCTGATGCGTCTTCCAGTAACATTGTAAGTTGCGTCTTACATTAATGCACTTTAACTTTCTTTTTTTGTTGTTGCCATTGTATTTTTCATATTTATACACTTTAACATAAGTACCTGAAGTACGTCATGCTCACTCAAACGTTTCTTCGGCGGTGTCGTGTGAGGCGGGTCGTTACGTCCCCTAAAATATGGTTGAGCGAAGCGATGGCTGGTTCATGCGTCATGCTCGTGAACGGGTGCCGCCTTCGGAAATAGGTCTACTTCAATCTGTTTGTCTTCACGTTGTGCTTAGAGCTTAAATATTTTCACCTAAAATAAATTACTATTGACCTGTATGTACGTCACAACTTGCAGTACAGTAACCTTGTAATGCGAGAAATGTTATAATGTAAGTCCTTCCTTGCGAGTTGAAAACTGTTTACGGTTAAGATAACCATAAAATGTTATCTTATAATTATTTTTTGTTTTTATGGAATATTTACCTTACTGATATGATAAGGTCACTTTTCAATTTGACGACTCTGCATGAAATAAAACAGGGAGAAAAAAATTGCCCGTGACGAGTTTCTTGCCGGTTCTTCTCGTTACAAGGTCTCCCGCCGTAGAGTTTGTAAACCGATGGCGTAGCTTCTTTGACGTTCATAAGTTGTAACAGCCTAGACTGAATAAATTATATTGAAATGAATTGAATTGAATTGATAAGGCGTGAGCTAAGAGAGGTCTATGTCCAGCAGTGGACGTCCACAGGCTGATGATGATGATGATGATTACAGCTAATACCAAAAGTCTGTACTTGCGATTTGGACGAGTCAAGTGCAGTACAATCGGGCATAATGCCGGATTTACACGGGTCAAGTAGGTACATTACGATCGACCATAATTCCCGAATTACACGGGTCAATTACCTACAGTGGCGAGCGACAAGCGCCTCCAAAGTGAAAAAAAGACACACCCCATTGTATATGGATCTACTTGCAAAGCAGCTTGCAAGCCAAGTTGACCTGCCATTGTCCAATCGTTTACACCACTGTGTTACTCACTGTACTTACCAACTTTGTACTAAACTGTACTAAAGACTTGACCAGTGTGACTTTGGGCATCATGCTCTAAGTGAAGCAAGTCAATAACCCTATTGAAGATCACAGTAATATCTTTTACTTAAATTAAAATATGATTATTTGATTTCAGGTCACTGTGATACTAAGAAAAAATGAATTCAACAAAGAATTCGTATCTGGCTCAGTCAAATCTTATGATTCCAATCAGTTGGCATCTAACGACCCTATTGAAGACACTAGGAGTGAAGCAGTGTGCAAGATGACACCAGGTAATTAATATTGTGTTGTGTGTTAAAGTTTTTGTTGGCCAGCTAACAAAAACGGTGGTTATATTTTTTAACCATCAAAAGGGAACTGCTAGCATAACTCATCATCATAACTGCTTCTGCCAAGCCTTAAGTAATGGAAAAGAGCATTCGCCGCTCATACGCAGCGTACTCCCTGCGCACCCGCAGCGTCCTCGCTGAGCCGCCGCCGCCTCGCGCCCGGAGTACTCGCAAATCGCTAGTGTGTAGTGAGATAAGGAAAAAGAAAGAAAAAAGGAAAGAGAGAAAGAAAAGAAAACACATATCTTAATGCCGGACGGAATGCAACAACGATAAATACATTGTTGTTATGGCGACTCAAGGTGGTAGCTACTTAGCTAGCGAGGTGAACTAAGAAAACATCCTACTGCCAACTAAACCAAATATTATGTACCTCCGCTGAGAATCGGACACTGCCGGTTTTGATTCCCTCAAACAGGCATTTCAATTATCTAGATCAGGCAGGCAGTTAAAATCTAATGTATGTCATCATCAGCCCATCATCGTCGACTGCTGGCACATTGTCAAAAAAATGTTGTTTTCTTTTCTAGTATTTAATTTATTTTAATAAAGAAAGAAAGAGGAAGATAGAAACATGCTGCAGTCGCGTTAAAATTACGCAACATATATAGGGCACATCAAGAAATAGGTACGTTAATAATGTATGTTGTATTTTCGCAACATATAAACTAAAAACTACAGAATAGATTGTATGAAAGTCATATTAAATCATACCAGAGGTTACATTTATATCCCGATATTCCCACGGGAATGTAGAATAAAATGATTTGACGTTTCGTTGAGAATATTCCGTGGTTCTATCACTTTAACTGCCTGCGTTTTTGAGCGTGTTGGATCGTGTAATATACGGTAACTTTTTTATTTTAGGTATGTTGATGGGCGTTTTCGATGGTCATGGAGGTCCGGCTTGTGCTCAAGTAATATCCAAGCGGCTAATGAATTATATAGCAGCTACTTTATTGCCCATTGATAGCCTGAAAAAATATGTTAAAGAAAGTTCGCAAGAAAGTCTGCTTGAAATATTTAATGATAGAGTAAGTTAGGTATTATCTAAAGCAAATTGTTTCTTTGAATAAAACATCTTTACCGGTTTGATCGCGCATAGTGTGAGTTTAAAAATGTCCAAACGTAAAGTTTGGACCATCGCGTAAGAGTTAAATTTTGACAGATAGCCTTGATACAATGAGATTAAGGTTGAGAATTCTCAACCTTAGAGTTTAATAAAACTCTATTCGCAAACTTCGGCGTAAGCGAGTAAGGTGAGAAAACTCACACTAAGCACTCTGTGAAATGATTTCTTTATACTTGTAATAATAGATTCTGTAGTGCTAACTATTAAACAGGAGCAATGTTTGATATTTAATTTGAAAATTAAATTTATATTTAAAATGTCTTCTTTTTCCATATTTCAGGTGAAAATTGTAGAAGATTTAAAATTAATATATGAACAGAGTTTTCAACAATATTTAAAACAACTCTTAGAAGAACCTAGAGATGGTAAAGACATGCGCACTTCGCTAGAACAAGCAATACTAAAATTAGATAGTGACATATCTAGAGAAGTCGTAGAACCTTTCAAATTAAATGGTGTTGTCAATCCTAAGACCTTGTCGGTCGCTTTGTCTGGAGCAGTTGCTTGCGTCACGCATATTGATGGCCCTCACTTGTATGTCGCTAACGTCGGCGACTGCAACGCGGTCTTAGGTACTCTCACGGAGGATAACGAATGGATAGCGAAGAAGATTACGAAAGAACATAACTCTGAAAATTATGATGAATTGAAAAGAATATGGAGTGAACATCCTGTGGAGGAAAAAAAGACAGTGATACGACGTGATCGACTTCTAGGAGAGCTGGCTCCATTACGCAGCCTGGGTGATTACCGGTACAAGTGGTCCACGGAAACATTGAATGACGTCGCAGTACCGCTAGTCGGACAGAAGGCAATTCCTTCGAACTACCACACGCCGCCGTACTTATCCGCCAAGCCTGACATTTACTATCACAGGCTTACACCGAAGGACAAATTCCTAATAATAGCATCTGATGGTTTGTGGGATATGATGACTGCGTTGCAATCGGTGAAGTTGATTGGAGAGCACATGATGGGCAAGGTGTTCTTTAATCCTCTTAAGTTGCCCCGTAAGAATATTCAATTGGGAGATATAAATGATTTACTATTACACAGAAAGGAGAGTTTGAAAAGCAAACCGAAGGACCGGAACGCTGCTACGCATTTGATACGACACGCCATCGGAGGCACTGAGTACGGCGTGGATCATTCCAGGCTGGCGCACTTGCTCAGCCTGTCGCCGGATGTCTGCCGAATGTTTAGAGACGATATGACTGTCACGGTAGTTTATTTTGATTCAGAGTTCTTGAGACAATGTCCATCGTAGATTTTGACAATCAAGTGTTAACCAATTACATCATTCAGGAGAAGTCTGTTTCAATCAAAAACAAAAATAGGAAATAATAAAGTTCTAATTTTGCAGATCCGGATCTCCGTGTCAACTCTTTTAAAATGTACAATCGTTTGTCAATGCTTAGGCATAAAATTTAAATAAAACACATAAGATGAAAAAAAAAACACATATTATTGATTGAAATGGACTGTTAATGCCCTTCCCTATAACCAAGCCTCAGTAAGAAGCCAATGAAATTAATTTGTTCACCAAGAGCTATTCGTCAACAATCAAGAAGCTTTCTGTTTCCGGTAGACCAAGATAGTCTTTTTAGGGAGCGTTATTTCAAAAAGTAATACATTTATAGAAAACCTTTATACCTATCAGAACATTAAAAGGTTTTTCATTTGGGTAATAAATTATTTGTCTCACAGTATTACTTTACGAAAAAAAGTTTCTTAACAAATATCTACTGGTCGTCGGAAGTTCCTCGATTGTACTGTCGTGGACAGAGGGTCTAAAAAGGGCGTTAATGCAATATTGCTAAGTGAATTCCATTCATTTATTTGTTTATTTTCTATGGAATTTGCTTCTACTAAATTTTCTTGCCATAAAAAATTCAAACTAAATTCTGCTACACTGAAACTGACACAGTTCTAAACTCCATATAAAATAAACAATTAAATTAATTGTTAGGGAATTCGCTTAGCAATATTGCGTTAGCGCCCTTTTTAGACCTTCAGATCTTTGAAATGGTCATTTCATGTTTCACGACATGGCCGATCATTTCATGAAGTGGATATATTTCATAATAAAGAAATAATTTGGTTATTACCAAACCTCAGTCAGAGATTCAATAGAGTCTGGTCTAGTGTGGCGCATTTTCAAGACGTTCACAAAAAAATGCATTTAAAACTTGAGCTAAAATAAATGTAACGTTTTCTAATCTAAGTAATATTTAAAAAATCTCTTTTAAAGCTTGATTGATCACTATATTAAAAGTGAATTTTCTTGTTCACCAATTCTTATTCCCTTCTGTAATCTCAATACGTTTAGGCTTAAAATTGAAGGAAATAAATTAAATTAATTGTGTCTCGTAACAATTGTCCTTTTTGCAATACTCTTCATTATTTGTTTGTGGAGTGAAATCTTGAATAATTGTAAATGTCGCCTATATTTTAAAGGAAAAAGGTTTTACGATTTTATAACGACTCCTTTCAATTCACTAATCAAGTGCTGTTATAAAGACATACCGTTTTTATGTATGTGTTACGGTAAATGTAATTATTGGTTAGTATTAATAATAACCTGTTATTATTCATAATTACCTCAGGATTAGATAAATGTGATATAAATATGAAAGTAGTAATTTTCATTTCTTTCGTAAAATTAAATGATACCACAGTTTTATGTCAGTAAATTAATTATGTAATAAAACCGCCTGGTCAGATATTGATGTCCACGTAAATATGTAAGTACCAGATTTTGTTTGACACCACAATTTTATTGCTATTAGATCATAGACAAAATAAAAAAAAAGAATAATCCTAGATTTTCTGAATATTTTGGTGCCTCTTTGCACGGGTATAGTTCAGGCATCACCACTAAACTCGAATACAGCAGTATCGCTGTTTGTTCATAGACTACTTTTGCCCAGTTTCCTTCATTTCTTTTCTTTTACCTTTTATTAGTAATTAGTAATATAAAAATTATATTTTTTTATTACTTTTATATTTTCATCAAATAACACAACAAATTTACATACATTTGAGGACTATATCTAGTCCTTTTTTCATAGTGTAGAAAATAATAACATTAACTTGTCAACAAACAAGTCTTAGTTAGTCGTACCAATCAAATTTATAGAACTAAAAACATTTTATACTTATGTTAATTTTTTTATAAAAACAATGTAAGGCTTTTTTTATAACGTCAAAATATTATCGTTTGGAATATTTATATATCGTGTTCGTATTATGTACCTAGTTTAAAAATCCGCGCACTTAAAATCAAATTTTCGAAAACTTATTTGTTCTTCATACTTAAATGATTTATGCATTGGTATGTTTTAAGCCCACTTGCATTGGGAACCAAATGCTTTCGTTGGCAGCGTATACAGGATATTTTATAGTCGGTGCACATTGTTTTCTTAAAATAAATTCCGTTATCACATTTATGCAGCAAACGTTTGCGTGGTGAAGCTTCATGAGCAGTGAGGTTTCAGCGAAAATTTTTTTTTTCACCTTGTTGAACCATAGACACCTAACCTTCGAATATACCCCTCTAAACCTTACCATTCGTCGATTCAACGAGCAATTTTATAGACTTTTACCTGTTGTTTGGTGTTTTTAATACTTTTAATAACCTAAATACGCGAACTAAGTATTAATTTAATAAATGATACGATAAATTTATTTTTTCATACGGACATATTTATTGTATAGCCTATAATTCTATGACGCTTCTTTTTGGAGATCAAAGGATAGACTTTACACAGCAAAAAAAAAACCTTCTTTTCTTCTATTATGAACGAAAATTAAAAAAGTCTTATCATTTAGTGAAACACTTCACAAATAGGTAATATTTTGGAAGCATATTTTATAATAAAAACAAACATTTTGTTCACCACAAATTGCATTGTTTTATTTTGAGCAATAACACTTTGTCATGCGCCTTTTATATAGGGCCTAATATTTAGGGCCTCGACAGTTTGAAGATCATTGCTGGATTACGACTGACCTTCGCCTTGAACTTCATCAGTTTTTGCTCCTAATATATCTTTGGTTTTGGTCACAGAACAAGGGTGGTTTTGGTGCTATCTCAGAGTTTGTCCATTGTACAAACTCTTCTAGAGTTTTATCAATTATTATTGTTGTTCAAATAATGACAGTTATTCAATATATTCTTTACAATTGGAGTAGGTCCTCTGGAAACACGTACAATATTTAATGCAGTTGCTCTTTTTGAAATACGCCCCTTGCTTGTAGCCCAAACATGACGGTTTCTTAATTTCTTCTTCGAATATTGGTTTGTGAGAAGGTCAGGATACTTGAATGAGCTTCTGGTTCCCACACATTATCTGATTATACAGACGAAGATTGTACTTGTGTATCCAGAACATAATATTCACAATCAGAGGGGACTTCTTGAGTATCGCTTTCGACTTCATCCACCCCACATTATATTCGGTTTCGATATCAAATGCCTTGTCCAATGAATTAAGATCATTTTCATCTAATAATAAACGCGCAATACGTTCATCAGACAGCATACGAATAGAAGCCATGGTAAAACCTCCAAAAGGTCAAACACAAGTTGTAAAAACATTATACACAACCCTAACCATTCGTCGAAATGACGACTATTTTCGTATTTTATCGAAAACTAAAGTACTTACCCGCCGGACCCGGCCTCCTTCCAAGAGAGCTAGGCGAGAACCGAGTTGACTATTGACGCCAGTATGATCGGCGCGCGCGCCGAAAATATAGACGGAATTTTCTTTTGTATATTCGTCGATTGGACAAAGGTTAGGTTTCTAGGGTGAAAAAATAACAGAACCTGTACTGACGAGAAGGTACAGCAGGCCTTCTTTACATATCGGCTCACTTTCCAGATATTTTGTGATTATATATAAATTGAGCCACTGCGTTATTGTCATACAAACATACTTATTTTACAGGCTCCTTTTTTTAAAAGTATCAACAGGTATGTAAAATTTGATATCGATGTATGAGTCGAATACTTGATTTACAAATAAAAGCCCCGAAAATTCAAGAAAACCTTCGGTTTTGTTCAAAGTATGGAAAACAAATTCACTCAATGTGGTTACAACATCTTCTATGGAGTCAAAATAAATCATTTATTTCACGGAAAGTTAAGGAATGAATTTTTTTAGTTGTTTCAAATTCTTAATTGCTCAGGTAAACATTTGATTCGCCATCAACACCCAAAACTTTGCAGAAATACATAAACTTTTTTATTTATTCAACCGACCGTCAAGTGAGCATATTGTATTAGTTTGTATGAAAATGACGCAGTGGCTCGATTTATTAGTTCGCGAATGTAAATAAATAATTATTCAACCATAATAAACTCATTTGCAAAAAAAACGGGCACCTAAGCAATGAACCATTTCAAATGTTAATATTGCTTTGTTTGATAATTATAGGTAGTTTTATCCTCACAATTTGGTAAATTAATAAGAAAATAATCGTTTTCATCAGTATTTCATAAAATTTTGATACAATTTATGGGAAATAATGCTAAACCTCGCTAGTAGTGTATGTTCGCTAGTAGTGCATATACTATGAAGTAAAAATAAAAAAGATTTTTTGTTTGTTTTTCTTTAATAAAGTAAAAGCAGATAAATGTTTAGTATCGAGTGTGACCCCCTCTAGCTAAAATCACAGCTTGAATTCGTCTGGGCATGCTAGCGAGTTTATCCCGGATACTTGCTTGCGGAATACGTTCCCACTCCGCAGTAATCACATTCTTCAGCTCTCTGATGGTCTACGGAGCCGGGTGTACTGATCTCACACGCCGTTTCAGAACGTCCCAGACATACTCTATGGGATTGAGGTCGGGACTTCGAGCTGGCCAATCCAAACGACGAATGCCGACCTCTTGCACATACGCATTAACATCGCGGGATCGGTGGGCGCGAGCATTGTCGTCCATAAAAATCGAGTCTTCACCTAGAGCAGCCAATGCGGGTTGTGCATGAGGAATTAGAACTTCCGTTATGTATCGATGCCCAGTCAGTGAGCCGTTTTCAATGAAGACTAACTCTGTACGATCCATTGAATTTATTCCTGCCCAAAACATAACAGAGCCCCGTAAGCCTGTGAACTCTGTGCTCACGGAGTAATTTGGGGCCGCGGGCCGGGCGGTGACTGCGTATATTGGCAGCGAGAAGTCTCCTCCTGACCGTCCTAATATGCACATTTCTTACTTCTTGGAGGTTCTTTGTACGAAGATTTGCGATTTCTCAATGCGCGACTCACAAGAAAACGATCATCCCGTGGTTGGGTACATGGTTTTCTTCCAGAACCAGACCTTCTCTCGACGGAACCAGTCTCCTGATATCGCTGCCAGGTCCTTTGGACTGTCGAGCGACTAACATTTAGCCTCCTAGCCGCGAAACATTGGCTGCAACCCTCTTCAAGCAGCGCGATAATTTTGGTAGCTTTTACCACTTTCTACCATTTTTGATACAGCCAAACAGCAATAAATAAAGCTTTGACAGTCAAGGATATGAAATTAATCGATAAAAATTTAATAAAAGTTATGAAAGTCGATGTTAACTTCTGGAACTTCGCGCCAAAAATGTAGGATAAAAAGGGGTTTACTGTAAAAATGAGCATCAAATGAAAATTTGAATTTAGAACGTACTTTTTTAAATACCACAGCATTTTTAAAACCGGCCAGTAACGTGTACAAACGATTTAAACCTTTTTGGTATTGTATCTTTTTAAAGATGAATGAAAATCAAAACCGCCCGTTTTTTTTGCAAATGAGTGTATAATAAAATACGTTATTACATTATACCAAGGAAGCTAAATCGATAAAAATGGTGGACTATATTTCTTTTTTGTTTAGTAATCAGAATGTGCAATATTTTTAATAACCTGTGTGCTATGTGATTTTACTCGACAAATAGTGTCTCTAAATTTTAACAATCAAACCAACATTACCTAACTTTATATTCTTTCATGTCATAATACAGCTCGATTTTAAAACAACTTAGTAATTAAAAATCTTTGTTGTCGAGGAATTTAGATAAGTAGGTACCTAGTTCAATTAAAGGAGTAGTATTATTTTCTAAAAGTTTTTATTTAGTATTTTGGTACAAATACAATGGAATTCATGTGTATGTGGTAGAGACACTGCAATAATATGTAGGTAAACAAGCGTAATGGCGTGTTGTAATTTTTTTTTATAATGTTTTTATGTTTATAACAATTAACACTAGTAATTATTAAGATGCACTTACCTTGCCGTCTAAGTGAGATAATTTGGCTTTTAATTGACCATATAAGTAATTGTTCCTTTTATATAATGCATATGTCAAAGAAAAAACGACCAAGAAATCTATACATTTCCCAGGAATTATAAAGAATTACTGTATTTATTCATACTGAATATGCTAAGATAAGTATCCGAGCATATGCGTATGCAATAGGAATAGTAGGTACTCTGTTTTTGTAATACTACAATTAAGACCGTTTGTTGCAGTTCTACAACTGGGGGGTAAGATTTCAGATGCTAAAGAAACTGAGTATTAAGTAGGTACTTATTGAATTATCATTTCAGAAATTTCATAAACAAAACCGTGTTTAATAGATTTCCTAGGTTTTACAATTCCTGATTTTACAGATTTCCTAATACGCATATACACACATCAAAAGTATCCAGTGATCAAGTTAGTTTTAGAGTACCTATCGCCGTTATAGAGTATTTTTTCACTTTTTGGATCGGTAATGATTCTTTTTTGTAAACACTACTTCAATAAGAAAGACAGTCTGAAAGACTACATTTCATAAAAATACATTGGATGTACTTGATCCCTAGACACTTTAATCACTTTTACTTTTAATCGTGGTAATTATTAATAATTGAAAATTATAAACATTTATCGTAACATTTATATACTATATAAAACAATGCTCACCATTATCGTTGTGATATGTACACTCACCGGCATATTTTACCGCCCGCCCCGTTATTTTCATACAAACTGTTGCAAACATGCTCACTTTGCGACTCTGTACATAAAAATATCAATATATTTCTGAAAAGATCTGTATGCTAATGTTTAGGTTAAGCATTCGATTTTCCAATGAGTACTTTAAAGAATTTTAAAAATAGTTTTCCGTTTCTATACCTTCGTTTAAGCAAATCATTACTTTATGGCCATAACACATCATACAGTCGCAAAGTGAGCATGTTTGCAATAGTTTGTATGAAAATAATGGGGTGGGTGGTTTAATGTGCCGGTGAGTGAATTAACCACAGAACAGTGTGGTATTAACTTTCACAATGGGTATAACTATTATTGCTCTTGAATACTAATCAACTACTTACTACTTCTGAGGCTGACCGTAATTTTGGACTAAAACTTAGTATTGAGGGAACCGTTACAATTACAAATAATAGTGCCTTGAATTAATTTTTAGTATCAATTTGCAGTTTATTTATTTTGTTTCATTTTATAATAGTGAAGTTGTTGGTTGCTACAATTCTGTAGTGTGATCAAAACGTCTAATTAATTGACTTTATGCTTAGTATTATATTAATAAATTATTATGAAATGATGTTAATTTAGTACCTAGGTATTTAATGATAATAATAATAATGGAATTGTTTGAAAATATAAAGTTTGAGAATTAAAGATGCTGATGATAATACAAGTATTTTCAATAATATAATTTTTATTTATAATGTCCATCTCGCGTAATGTTCATATGCATATCTAGGGCTTACTAGGGCACTAGCCTCCTTTAAGTGGGAAACTCACGATAGTTCCACTCCACAACATTCCTCATTCCAAAATAAGGGTTAGCGGGAAGGCGCTGGATGCGGGCAGCGTAGCATCGATCGTCGTGGAGATCTTCGAGCGAGGCCTATACCCAGCAGTGGGTGTCAGTGGCTGTGATGACGATTCCAAAATAAGCCAAAAACTCTCCGTGTGTGCCGAATCTTACGTAAGTAGATTGAAATGGAATGATGGAACGATCGTGAGTTTCCGGCTTAACCCTTTAACCGCCACACTTAATATTAGTTGTCGTGCCCCCAGCGCCAGGCACAGTAAAACGACAAATAAATACCTACAACAAACAGAGATGCTCAGTAGTATATCGATATTTCTTTCGATAGGGACACGTCTCTTTCGAACGCTTATATCATAACAGATTAATAGAAAGCGTTACTTTGTATGTTAATGGCAGAACAATAGGTTTAATTATGTAATTAGTCAACTACTTTTGTTTCTTTTCTTCTGCAATAATAATATTAAAGTCATTCATAATAAACTTAAGCTATTTATTAAATAATATCTGGTAACCGACCTTTGCTCGATAATTTAAAGGTATAACACCCAGACACAGGACGAACTTGATTTTCTAGAAATGAAACTAGTTAGATCGATTTTTCTCCCCCGAATCCCCCTTTATACTAAACTAGAGGCCGGGCGGGGTTTCACCCGCGTGGTTCCCGTTCCCGTGGGAATTTTGGGATCATTTATAGCCTATGTTACTACTTGGTATCTAAGGATTCTCTATACCAAATTTCGTCAAAATCAGTCCAGTAGTTTTGAGTTTATTAGTTACAAACAAACAAACAAATCTTTATAATATTAGTATAGATTTAATAATAAAAATGTTAAATCACATTAAATTTTTCGATCACACCAATAAAATAACTACAATGCAGCACAACACTAATGGAAAATTCCAGAAGGCGGCACTCTTTTATGACGTCAGAAGCGGGCGTGTTTCTCCGGTCGTGGCGAAAGGGGTACTGATAACACTCGTTTAAAAACATGCAGACTAGGGATGGGAATGGTCAATTCAGTCACTGTCAAATTAGGCCACCATCTTATCTAAGTCTGACGCCATAAAAACAATGTTTTCAGCATTGTTGTGTTCCGGCAGTTAGAGATAGATAGTTCCTCAATGGCTGAGGATTCCGGGGGAGGCTTGCTTCCATCTTCAACCTTATCAATACTTAACATCAGGTTACGTATAATAAAGGCTAAGAGTCTCACCGTCGTTCATAAAAAAAAACAATGGGTTGCACTCTGGGAGTGCCGGCAGAAGTGAAAACCGCTTAAACGAAAATATCGATCAAAATCCACTATATCTTGACCACAACTTCATAAAAAGTTGATGAAAACGGAGACCAACTTGATTTGACAGGTAAATCCATTAAAACTGATCTGGCATCAATATGAAAGTTGGTACCTAGTAATTTTATTTTATTTTATTTGGGAAACAAACAATATTCAAATAATTAATTTTAACTTTTAATTTAGGTACATGTTGAGAAATAACTGCATTAACGATACTATCATTCAGTTAAACCGGATTCTATATTCCCGTCACTGTAAAATGTAGACCAGTCATAAGCCAGTAATGTTTCATTAATCGCAGTATTCGCAGTGCACTTAGTTGACCTTCCGAAACATCTTTATGATACGTTGCGGAGGAGTTAATACCTATGAGTAGACATTAGCAAATGCCATTGTAACGCCGGGTGATGCTTATCCTCTGGAACAAGTGGCTCGCTACTTCTCCTCACGTTACAGATAGAATCACTAAATATTAAATCTAACAACCTATTGTTAAAATTCAGAACATTGTTGTACGTTTGAAATCAGTGTTACTTAAAAAATCACGGACCAATTTCACCAAGATAGTGTCGGGTTCATCATCATCATCTTCGGCCGACGAAATCCAATGGCCTTGTGTCACATTAAAATCACCGACAGTAAGAAACTTATCAGAAGGCCGGTCAACATGACGATCAGAAACAAGCTCAACAAATGGTTCAATGCGTCGGAATGAAGACGACAATGTGGAAAGTAACCGCAAAAAACGTAAAGAGAAGTAAGCTTGTCAATCGATATGGAAACAGACAGGGCTTCTGCAACATAATTATCAAAGGCTATTAGGTATAATGAGTAAACCCATTAACAGACAACCGCTGGTGTACCGCTATTATTATACACAGCCGCCAAATTCATCTCCTCGGGATACATAATTGCGGTCGCACCTAAGTATATACACTATATCTCATATCAAAGAGCATGACAAGGAAGGAGTTCATCATGAAGAGGTTCTCCTTCTCCATAAAGTCGGCCAGCATCTGGCTTCTGTCATTCCGTTGCCCAACTCTAAATTGCCCCACTCTCAACTCGTCACCGCAACGTTTCCCCAACTTAGCATTAAAGTCCCCCATCACAACGGTGTAGTGGGATTTGTATGCATGGCTATGCATGGCTCTACAAATGTCCTTATATTAATGCCTCCACTTCGTCACCTTGGTGTGTCGAGGTTGGAGCGTAGACCTGTATATCATTCAGCGAATAACGTTCGGATATTCTGAGTATCAGGTACGCTACCCTGGTCGACACACTTCCGATGGAAATCACGTTGTTGACAAGGGACCTGTGGACGGTGAAACCGACACCACCTACGGACTGTTGGTCGCCCTCCCGGTAGTATAGCAGGTTACCGGAGAATTATCGAGTCCTCTTCCCTCTCTTCAGACTTCAGACAACCCTATGATGTACCAGTGTAACCTGCTAATACTTTCTTCCAGCTCTGTTAACTTCGTGTCTGTTCGCAGTGTGCGCGTGTTGTACGTTGCCAAGTGCAGTGTCCGTTTTTGTGACCGCCAAACGTATCCCGGGGATTCTTCGCACCCCCTGCCCTGTCGTTACCATGGCCGCTATCATAGCCAGGAATAGCAGACTGCCGGGAACAACCTCTAACCCCAAACGCATATACCGCTTCCGTTCCGTTCCGTCCGTCGTGGGTAAAAGCGGTGCGTGTATATATAACAGAGACAAAACAGAATAAGAGTAACAAAAAAATAAAAATAAATCAACCATCTTAGCAATATATAAATATATTCAAGAAATACACAATATAATTAGCTGTGTAGTGTGGGCTTAGAATAGCACTACCCCCTCTCATCCCGTGGGTGTCGTAAAAGGCGACTAAGGGACTCAGCCTTCAGGAGACGGGCAGCAGCGTCTCCTACAAACTTGGCCATACTGCGATCGCCAACACGCCTGCGTGGCGATTTGGGGGAGGCCTATACCCAGCAGTGGGTGTTATGTGGCTGAGACGACGACGACACAATATAATTAATGAAAAAAATTTAATAGGATTACTTCTTGATATGTCAAAAGCTTATGATGCAGTTCAATATAAAATACTACTAAACAAACTTTATAATGTAGGGATTCGAGGTCCATGCTACAACTTATTAAAATCATATCTATAAAATAGAACACAAACGTTAGAAATCGAGCACTTTAATGATAGGTTAGGCAAAATAGAAAAAATAAGGTCCGACACAAACATTGTCAATGCCTCAATACCTCAAGGTAGTGTGCTAGGATGCCTTATGTTTTTAATCTACATTAATGATTTTGCCGAATCTCTAAACGAATTCTGCGTCATGTTTGCTGACGATATTAAAATTTCTATTCTCATATCTAGTAAAGATTCAGTAAATGTATCGGGAAAAATTCATAGCATATTAACAAAAACGACAGACTGGCTAGCTAAACACAATCTACAAATTAACCTTTCAAAAACAAAATTAATGTCCTTTCGTCCACACCAAAAACCAGAATTAGAACTAAAAGCTAATAATAATCTTAAAATAGAAACAGTAAGAGAGCACACACTATTAGGCTTAACAATAGACACCCATATTAATTGGAAACTACATATAGAAAAACTTCACCGAAAATTGAGCAGCTTCATGTATGCATTACGAAAAGTAAAAAAAACTACAGATGTTGCAATTACTGCAATAGCGACTTATTATGCATATGCATTTGCATGGCTAAGCTACGGTGTAATTCTATGAGGAGGCAGTAATGATGCTCCAAGTCTATTGACTAAGCAAAAGAAACTTATAAGAATCATAGCTAATATAGAAGCCACAGAGAGTTGTAAGCCTTATTTTGATAAATACAAAATTTTAACGTGCATATAGATTTTAGAACTATGCAAATTTGTCCGAAAATATCGCAATTTTTACACAAAAAGAGACGACACCTTATCAAAAAACCTAAGACTACGCAAAACATTATTACAACCCGGTTCTAAATTAAAACACCATTCTAACAGCCCTCTTGTGATGTCAATCAAAATTTTCAATAAATTACCAGAACCATTAAAAACATAAAGGATGAAAAGCAATTTATAAATGAACTAAAACAGTTATTTTACAAAAAATGCTACTATTCCATTACCAAATATTTAGAAGACAAAAACATAGGTATCAACACTTAAATAACCATAATTAAAAAAAAAATGATCCTTTTCCTAACTGAATATTGTTGTGCCCATCAAGGTCCATAGTGATACCTATGGAATGCAATAAAGTATTGAGCAAAAAAGGAAAAAATGGAGTACCTCTCGGTCAGTTAGATATGGGAGTGCATGTATGTGTGTTGAGAGGGTGTGGTAAATTTCCAAAATTTGATAAACGTACAATCAATAAATTGATACAGAAATTATTATATTACTTAAGAACAGACAGTAGAGACTCGGTGTCGTCAAAATTTAAAGATACGAGTAATAGCCAACTTGCCAAATTTCGTTCACAGGCAGCTTTACTCATGGGGTAGATATTAAGGGTGTTGTTGTTGTTTCACTTATTTTCATGTCTCATATTCTGAAAGTAACTCATAACTTGCCTAAAATGCGGGTTGAAAGTAATATGTGGCGGCCTTAGGGCTGTAATAAATTTGAAAAAAGAATAGGGGGTGTCATGTCAAATCGATATCTGTAATCTCTTTGGACTTTTATTTACCAAAGGTATGTAGGCAAAGGCACAGAAGCCTATACAGATTATTTTGCTACATTATAAAATAATTAAAATCGTAGAAATCTTACAAAAAGAGAAATTATTAATATATATATAAAACATTGTTATTAATTCGTTTTTAGAAACAGTTTAATCCAAATAAGTTATTTATTTGTAACATAAAAAACCAGGGGGGGCTACCGGCAAAAAAATATGGGTATGGACATGGGCTTCATTTGACATTTGAAGCCCATATTATGGCCATATAAGGACAAAATATAGGCTTCAAATGTCAAATGAAGCCCATGTCCATACCCATATTTTTAGCCGGTACGGGGGGTTAACATTCAATGGAATTCCAAAAAGTAGGGGTCAAAACATTAGACAAGGCTGTATGGACTTAGTTTCCCTTGCCTTCCCTAAAATAGAGAAAATTAACAAAAAAGTTGTGAGTCTATCGAAAATACCGCGGCCTTGGAAAATGTTTACGTTATTAAAATGACTTCATCGAGTCAAACAAGTAATTTGGAAATGAGTTTACCTCCCGAATCAATTAGAGAGGAAGCAAACAGTATTATTAATAATCTTTTACCCTCAAATTCAAGAGATAGATATTTGAAAACTTACAAACATTTTATGGAATGGCGGGAAGAAAAAAACGTGAAATCATTTTCAGAAAATGTGTTCCTGGCGTATTTTAACGAATTAGCTAAGAAATATCAGCCTTCTTCATTATGGAGCACATACTCCATGTTAAAATCAACTGTTATTTCAAAAAATAACATAAATTTTAAGAACTATGACAAATTAGTCGCGTTTTTTAAAAGACAGTCGGATGGCTAAAAATGCAAAAAAAATTAGGTTTTCACTTCGCAAGAAATAGAAACCTTTTTGAAACAAGCTCCCGATGATGTATATTTAGCGACAAAGGTAAAATTGATTTTGATTTTATTTTCTTCCTTTAATGTTACTGATTTAACAAAGATACTAATTAAATGTATTTTTAGGTGGTGCTAATTTTTGGTGTCACCGGCGCATGTCGCAGTAAGGAGCTCACGTTCCTGACGATTAAGAATGTAGAAAAACATGGGCAACTACTTTTAGTAAAATTGCCGGATGCAAAGACCAAGATCGAACGAGCATTCGTGGTACGGGAAGAATTCGTGAAAATAGTAGAAAAATACATAGCACTGCGCCCCGAAAACTTACAAACTGACAGATTTTTTATAAATTACCAACGAGGTAAATGTGTGCGACAAGTAATTGGTAAAAATAAAATTTCTTGTATGCCTAAACAAATAGCAACATTTCTTAATATACCAAATCCTAGTCTGTATACTGGGCACTGCTTTAGACGCACATCTGCTACATTGTTAGCAGACTCTGGAGCAGATTTGACAATGCTCAAGAGACATGGTGGCTGGAAGTCGAGCACTGTCGCCGAAGGCTACTTTGAAGACTCAATTCAGAATAAATCTAAAATTTATAGCAAAATCACAGAAACTATAAAGTTACGCCCTACTTCGGCTCGCCTAGGTACTTCCAAAGAAACGCCACCGTATTTTTCAGTGGTCACCAACCTACCGGCGGCGGCGCCGGCGGCGGCGTCGACAATATCTTCTACATATACCAGTGACAGAATACCTTCTCCGACATATACCGATATACCTTTTAATCAATCAATCAATAATTTATTTATTTGTCACATCACAAATTCATTACATATATCAAATCATACACAAGTGTCATAGCATAACCTAAATTTGTGAATGACTGGCGCCTGAAATAGGTTTCTTAGAAACCTGTACCACAGGTCACCAGCCTCTTCCCGCAGAAAGGACAAAACTATTACTCAACTAGGTGGAAGTTGATACATACAAGGATTTGCTAGCATATAGACAAATATGAAAGTATGAGAAAAGTTGAAAAGAGTAAAATTAACAATTTATTATGGCTACTTTATAGACTAGATAATAGCTAAGTATTTATAGAGTTAAGGTTATAGAGAACATTGTGAATGTTGTAGTGATTGTGTGAGTGTGTGTGATTGTGACTTAGGTTGTGTGGTGTGTGGTGTCAGCGTAAACGTGTGTATGTAATGTGTCTGATGTGTGTGAGAGGGGGAACAATGCAACGATTGGGATACGGCCGCCATGACGGATTGATCGGGCGAGTAAAAGCAAATAAATAACTATACGGGAAACGTTAGCATACACTGATGATTGACGAAAACGGTTTCATTTTACGACTGGGGCAAAAGTAAAGACTCAACGGCCTCATAGTTCAATGTCTTCAGGTGACGTTTAACCACATGTTTACAGCTTCTTGAGTGTAGTGGATATATGTTGAGCGTGGTGTTTATTTTATTATATAACAGAGATCCTAGGAAACAGAAAAAATTCGTGGCGAAAGCGGTTCTTACCCTCGGGGTGGTGCAGACTTTACCTTTCCTACGTTTACCCTCAAATTTTTCAGGGACATATGTTACCTGTGAGTGCTTTCTTAGGATAGTCTTGATAATAAATGTTTGCTTAACGGTAAGTATGTCCCATTCCTTATAGAGGGCAGTAGTGGGGTAGCGGTAAGGGAGCCCCGCTGCAACCTTGAGAATAAGACGCTGTGCCCTCTCCAGGGCCAACATGTGTGTTTTGGCGGCTCCACCCCAGGCTGTGATACAGTATTCGAGAAGTGAGTGACATAAAGCATAATAGACTGTACTTATAACATTACGATCTGCTACATGTTTGAGGTTCTTGAAAATGTATGTTAATTTTCTTACCCTTGAAACCATTAAGTCGATATGAGGCTTGAAAGTAAGTCTATGATCCAATGTAACGCCAAGATACCTTATGCAATCCGTTCTTTCAAGAGTAGGGCAACAACATGAAGTTTTGGGTGATTGGGGACAGCAGTTGTGAGCAACAATACCGTATGATTGGCATGGCAGCTGATCAGAACCAATAGCGAAGGGGACATATTTAGTCTTGGTGACATTGAGAGTTAGCATGTTACTTCTCAGCCAGACGTTGATCTCATCGAAACCCTTCTGTGCATTACCAAAGGCTTCATCCCAAGTGTCACCACTAAAGAAAAGGGCGGTGTCATCCGCGAATGTGAAAACATTACCACCTGTGACTTGAGTTTGACAGAGGCCATTTATATACACTAAAAAGAGTGTAGGGCCAACAATGCTGCCCTGAGGCACGCCATAGGTGACCTTGGCCTTATCACTACTCCAGCTGTCTATTTTGGTCTTCTGACTTCTATTGCTCAGGTAGTCCTGGAAGAGTTGGAGGGGCAGTCCTCTGACTCCGGCCCTTTCCAGGCCAGACAAGAGGCGCGGAATCGAAACCGTATCGAAGGCTTTTGCCAGATCTAGGAATACCACCACACACTTTCTTTTGGCATCTAAAGTGGTAACTATGGAATTAACTAGATCATGGACAGCATCACTGGTAGATATGCCACAACGAAAACCGTACTGAGAAGGTGATAAAAATTTGCTAGTTTCGAGATACTTCACCAACCTCTCATTCATCAGTCGTTCGAGGATCTTTGAAAGGGTTGGTAGTATAGAGATGGGTCTGAAATTGTCCACACGGTCTCGATCACCGCCTTTATGAATGGGTTTAATTAGAGCAACTTTAAAGGCATCAGGAAAGACACCACTAGAAATCGACAGGTTGCAAATGTGCGTGATCGGAGAAAGCAAGTATAGAGCATACCTTTTCACTATTTTACTGGATATTCGGTCTATTCCAACTGCACAACTTTCCTTCAGTCCCGCAATGATCCGAGAGACCTCAAGTTCATCCGTTGGCACCATCACAAAAGAACCCAAAGGTGAAGTGCTTAGGGGAGGAATGCAAGTTGGGGCAGTATCTGTGTCAACAAGGGGCACAATTTTGTCTGTAAGCTTCTTGCCGATGGTCGCAAAATAACTGTTAACCTCATTCACACTACATTGTGGGTTTTGCGGAGAAATTAGGGATGGAGACTCATCAGTGGACCGCTTGGAGCCACACATCGTCCGAATTATCTTCCACATCTGTTTCCTATTATTACCCGCTCTAGTAATTTCCTGTTTTTCATACAAGCGCTTAGCTTTTTTAATTACAGATGAACAAAAGTTCCTATAGCGCTTATATGTAGTCCTTAAGACTTCATTTTCAGGATCCTTTTTTAACTTTCTATGGAGATTATCTCTATTCCTCATACAGCGAAGCAAGCCCTTGGTAATTTATTCCAATATTTTTCTATTTAAAATTTACCATAAGTATAAAAATAGCATTGAAAAATGCAAAAATTACAAAATCATATATTAACTTTCTTTTGGGTGGTCTTACTGTTTTAGTACAAGATTTAATAGCATCAGAGAGGGAATTAACCAACAAATTGGCTGCCACATTAGCGTTTGTTGCATCCAGAACAGGTTGAAAGTTCAGTTTTCTAATGGCAGTGTCCATAAGATCAAAGTCTACACGGTAGGCAACATTGTGCTTGACTGTGGGGAGCTTGGAATTAAGATCGAGGCTAAGGGCGACAGAATCATGATCAGTAATTGATGAATGAAATAAAAGACATGTAGCATTAAGTTTAGTTCTTAGGTTCATATGGTCAAGACATGCTCGACCATGCGTAGGTTCCGTATGACCAGGAAGTATGCCATGGCTGGCCAATAGATTTAAGTAGTCACGGGAACGCTTATCTGTTATTTCGTGTAAGATATCAATGTTAATATCACCACAGAGTATTAAATTTCTGCAACGACTAAGCGAAGACAAGACAGAATACATGGAGCTTAGAAAGTTGGTAGTATCGGTACAGCTCGGCGGCCGATATATACCAATAATACAGGCTTCGTTATTTAATTTGAGTACGAGGCAATTTGCATCAATAACATGCGGTTCCTCAATGGTTACATTCAATTGTCTATTATAATAAATCACTACACCCTCATTGTGTGTGTTATTCCTGGTAGTAACTGCAAAATCATAGTTTTCTATATCAGGTATATATTTAGCTGAGGGAAGCCAGCACTCGGATAACACAATTACGTCCCAAGCTACTTCAGATCTTTGTAAAAGAGTAGTGAAATTAGGCATATTGCAATTTATGCTCCGTATATTTTGAGAAATTATATTTAAGGTGCGGGTATTAGAAACAATATGATAACTTGCCCTGTCCACATCACAGCTGATCACTTGCGCTATTGTTAAGGAGTCAAGGTCGCGGTTTATTAATTCTATATTTTGCATAATGTTAATCTCTCTTTTTCTGTAACAATGACGTCACGTGATACAACAAGTGACGTAGAATAGAAGATGATTAGATATCTGAGAAATAAATAAACCGCATTCCGTGCTCCAAGGTCCCCTTTACATGATATTAATATAAGATCTAAATGTGATTTGTGATTGTTTTTAAATGTAAGTGTCTGCTTGTACGTGTATTTGTTGATGAAAATAATTTTAAGTATACATAATAGTGTGTGGTGTGTGAATAACCTTATGGATTTAAATGCATATTTTTCACAAAGAAATATGAGCAATGAATGCAAAATAAAGTCAGTACATTCAGTCCTAGTGTGAATACCAAAAGTGCAGAATATATCATAGGACAAACAAGAGTGTATTTTCAAGATGGTATTTAAGACGAAAAGTTTTCTAACAGTGAGAACTTCACACGATTTGTAAAGCAACTCCGTAGGATATCGCAAACTTTTAAAACTGTTCTTTGGGCAACCTCTAAAGACCCCAGTACTGATCTAGAAGCACCACCCCAGGATGTGATGCAATAACTAATGACCGACTGCACGAGAGCTAAATAGACTAGTTTTAGAATTTTGAAATCCGTAATATGTCTGAGGTTTCTAAAGATGTACAGGAGTTTTCTGATGCGGCCGCACAAATAGTCTATGTGGCTCCTGAAGGACAATCTACTATCAACCATCATACCCAGATACGTAAAAGTAGACACTAATTCTATTTCCTGACATGAGCAATTAGAGAGTTCAGCAGGTATGAGCTATTATTGCAGGCAGTATACTAAGGGATGATTGGACCGATAAGAGAAAGCCGTATACTTAGTTTTCTGTGTATTTAATGTGAGGATGATCTGTTTAAGCCATTCCGACACATTATTTAAGCTCAACTGTGCGTAGGTGTAGGTACTAAGTATGTGCAACTTCTCAATTTTCGGCAGAGAAAAGAAGAGCCGTGTCATTAGGTAGGTATAACTAAGTAACATACTATGAGGTTCAATGGTGGATCCAGTTATCGAGCTCCAATTCGACACCTGGATCTGGGAGAGATCCTCGTTGTACCACAACAAGGCCCAAGCGAAAATAAGGCACATCACACACCCTCATCTAAATAGTTTGAAAGTAAAACAACCAATCTATTTACTTTCAACTTGGTTTATTATTAATCATCATTTATTATTAAAAGTGAATAGTATAATAATGTCTAGTAAAGTAGGCGAATAATCGTTACTATTTACATCAAAGGAGACATAATATAATAGGCAAGAATAATAAATAATTTCTTAAAGGCTTAGCGAAGATACCCAGTTTTACCTTAGTCGGAGTCAGATTTTATAATAAGGACCTAACTTAGCCTCTTCTAAAGTGTTCGATCGAACCCGTCGTTCACAGTCGTCCCTTATGGCAACAACTTTAAAGAGTGTACATCGGTTTTAAAGGGTGACTGTCTACGCATTGAACTCTTATTATATTATCTTCATAGCATAGGCGTGGTATTACTAAAATATAGTAGCGCTTGTTGCTTTTATTCGCCTCTAACGCAGTCATTTTTAGGAAATCTTGCAGGACCGCTCCGACTGCTGCTCGACAGTAAGATACCTTTGGCTGCTTACTATGGCTTGAGGAACTACTTAGTATGTAGTATCGGGGCTATGTTAGAAATGCGTCTAGCTAGACAAACGCAAGCGATCGATTGTAATGGCAGGATAATTTGATTGATAATTTGAGTGTTTTTTAAGGTGGCGCTAGTGTAGATCTGTCATTTTCTCAAAACCGTGTTTCCTCTTGCATTTTCGTGTATGCTATAAATTTTTGGAGTTTGGAAGCGAATGCAATGCATTTTTAAATATTAATATTCCTAAGAACCCACATGCACGAAGGTAAACAACGTTTGACAGGTCTACATCTACACTAGCGCCAACAAGCGGGATTACTTTTTTATCATCTTGCCATTCTATGATATCGTTACTGTTACTGTGGCTGAATAGCCAAGCCACTAACAAGTAACAAGCAACACAGTATATTTGAGTGGGAAGATGGCAACTGCCCGTCTGTTTGAACAACAAAACAATATTATAAGTAAGTATTCGTTGCCCTGCGATCGAATTTCGAAAAGAAATGAGGAGATCCGTCGGAGATCTAAAATAACAGACATAGGTCGAAGGATTGCTCAGCTGAAGTGGCAATGGGCGGGACACATAGCGAGAAGAACCGATGGCCATTGGGACGGAAAGGTTCTGGAATGGCGATCACGCACCGGACGACGCTAAGTGGGTAGGTCCCCGACGATCTGGTGAAGGTCGCGAACGAAGCAGTGGGTTTCATGTGGTTGAAATAATGAGCCTAACCCTGGAAACGGAAGTGATAGGTACCTATCAGTGGCTGGGTAGAACTTCAGAGTCTCGCCATTTGCATTTTTTAAGGAACAGAGTTAGAAAGGGTATCAGTATTCTCTCTGAATCCATTCGATCATCACTATAGGTACTTACTGGAAACTTTCTGTGTTCTGTACCCCAATCTCTAGTAGGTACCCCTACTGCCCATTCGTTGATATTGTTCGGTGCTCATTTTTGGTGTATGTACCTATGTACGTATAGAGGAGGTTAGGTATATATGTGCTAGGTGTTAATAATACCGATGTTATAATCATATCTCCTAGCAGGTCACTTAGAAATTGGTCATCTGCGCTAGGCCATAAACTAAAGTAAATATTTTTTTTACAAATTAAAGTGCTTGGTAGCGAACTAAAATTATATAACATTACGTTATACGTTAGAGAGTTATCAAACATTTATTTTCTTAGTAGTTTTTACGCCATAAGATAATAGGTATAGGTACTATAGTAATACACATTACCTATTAATTTTTAATATGTAGGTACGATTTAGCCAACATTAACATTTTGGAAAGATTAAAAAATAACAGTTATTATTATAAGCCCGCTACCATTACATGTCAGATATAAAAAAATAATCTTAAAATTAATTTACTTAACTTATGTATCTAAATATGTTTAAATGTGAACATTAAGTAGGTAAATCTTTTTAACATTTATTATTAAGAGTAAAATGTCATTAACCGATATTAATTAAATCTTAGACTTAGGTTAAAACAGACAAAAATATGTGAATTATACACAAAGGCTATCTGAACGAAGGCAACTTAAAATTGGCACAAATCTGACCACACTGTTAAAAGCAAAGTACTTAGTTTTGTATTAGGTAACTGAGGTAGGTACCTACTGTAGCAATTTAAATAAAATCGAATATCATAATATTACCACAATTCTAAACAGTTTACCTTTGATTAACTAACACACTTTGGAGACACAGATAATGGAGAGAAAGCCATTTTTTCATTTTTTTCAATTCATACAAGAATTGGAAATGGTTGTCCATGTCTTTGAAATAGATACGGTATTGTAACAGCTTGTCTTTCTAGTGTTGTGTTAAATCAGATTGACTTCGATAGGAAACAAGTTTATGTGCCTAGGTACTTATTTTAATATTTTCGCAATTTTTTTCTAAATCTGAAAGAAATGTTGCTTTAATTTCTGTGTGCTCAGATTTACCAAGTGACATCATTAATAGCTAAAATAATTGAAATAAATTTTAAAGTGTACACAGTATTAACCTTCCGTATTTATTGATTACTGAATTTGGGTCTATGAAATAATAAAAACGTAAACGTATGACAAGTAAACATCAATGTTCATAATACGTAGATCTAGTTACGTATTGGTACCCACTAAATTTTTTTACCAACTAGGTACGTTACAACATATGCTTAGACAAACATATAAACTGTCATACTTTAGCGAGCAATAGAAGGAGAATATGTAATAAAGAAGGATTAACTGAGTTCATTCGAAATAAAAGCACACAGCGAAAGATAAAAAGTTACAGTTAGAATAAGAATAGCAAAAATTATAGTAACGGCATAACTGTTTACAAAGATCGCTTGGTGGCGTACGGTCTGTTACTTAAACTCTAGTCAAATGCACAGCCCGCGACAATTTCCCTACTCTAGTTCGTTTAAGAAACGCACCTTAACCTCTACAAACAGTGTCGAACGACAAATTGACTCGCGATATCATTCTACCACAAATTTTCCCACACTCAATATTCCGAGCAAACGTTCGACGCCATCGCACGCAACAAATAGCTGAAACGTTTTACAAATTACCGAATAGATAATAGTTTTATAGAAAATACATTATACGTATCATAAGAAAGTTTAGTTTTAAGCAAAAGATAACAATTGTATAAAGCTGTTGTTAGGTTTCTTACGAATATAAGTAGATTCTTAATTTTAAAACTACAATATGTTGAGTCGCTAACGGAAATATCCAAAAGTCCTCCAAAATATATGTTATAAGAATTCGCCAAGAGGGATTGAGAGATTTAGAAATATGGGTAGGTACGTTTTGGGTATTATATAGAAGTCATTTGTTCACCAAATTTGGCAAAGACAAAGTAAAGAGATTAGAAGAGTGCTCACTGACGCGGTAGTCTTGCGGTGGGCGGGCGCTGACGACGCGCGACGGGAATAGGAGTTTGTTCTCGCAGACAACATCCCTTTAAAGAGACATCGCACGGTACGACACTTTCTTCTCTAATAGCAATGTTAGCTTTGATTGTTTGGCGTAAGTTAATAAGTGCTATTTTTTATATTGAGAATTGAAACACATTGCCAATTGAGGTGTGATGTACCGGATGGTGTGATGACATGTGACTCAGTGGCGAATGCGCTATGGACATACATCAATGTACTATGAAGCAGGAATCATTTCATCTTCTTATATTTTTTCGAAACAACTGCTCTTTAGGTTTTGTTGTCTGTGTTTGTGCTACATATATTGGAAGCGACCGAGTTACCGAATTACACAATCTATGCTTCACTACAACTCTAAACATGAATAACTTGTCATGAACATAGTTAATTTTTAGTTTAACTTATTTATTTGTCACATTTTAAAAACCAGACAAGGTAGGCTCTTTGGACCATACCATTTCGTCTCTTTAATAATAACCTCTTATAATTTAACGTGTTACACGTCAGTAGGTACATTATTATGTACACACGACAGCAGGTCAGACTTTACAGATTCACTTTGAGAGCCCTTATGTCAGGTTGACACGATGCGAGATTTCACGCACGAGGAGCTTGCTGCCATTCGAAAAAGCATGTGAGCTTTCGAGCATCATCTACAAGCATTTCTCGTGCGTTAACTAGCATCGTGTCAACCAGTCATTATATCGCTCGCAAAAATGGCGCCGGTTTTTGTGTTGTACAAGTGTAAAGTCTGACGTTTCGTTGAGTGTACTTCGCCCATCATCTTACTTCAATATCGAAAAGACTACAATCGTTATCACTAACAAATTGCATTACACTCGCTACTTAGCCAAAAATAAAATTATTTCTGTAATGGATCAACGTCTTTTCTTAATATAAGTAATTAAATTACATTATAATTATTAGAAAATGTAGACTTGTTATATTGTTATGAATAAAAAAGATAACATATCGACCTCGTCGAATTCTAGCCGCTCGCTCGGTGCAGCTTTAGTAAGAATATTTTGATAACAACTGTAGGGGGCTGTAAAAACCCAAAACAATATTTATGACAAAAATGTTATATTGTCTTATATGCAATTTTAACTTTAATGGGGCGCAACTCTTAATAACCTAATAATGTGTCAACAATAACATTATATTCATCATAACGATTATTTCAGAAAATATCAGAACAATTACAAGGGTTTTAATGAAAGCTAAGTATTTTCCGTTTCTCTACTTCATTCAAAAGGTTTTATTTTTCTACTGTACCCGTAAACGTAAAGTGTATTTACTTAAGAACATAGGTATACAACTACAAATATGTACCTAAATACTCACGTGTTGGTTGATACACTCGCAAACTTTTCTACGTAATGAAATTTTGTTTCAATGTTAACAAGTAAGAGCTTAGGAGCATAGGAAGGTAAGTTGCTAAAATAGTCGAACGTTTCGTACGACGTTGTATATTAAAATTAGTAGTAGAAATTAATAAAGAATGAAAAATCTACAATGAAGTGAGAGTACAAAATTTTACTGCAGTGCATTCAACGAATTCTGCTTATAGGCTGGTAAGCCTTAGATCTCTCGCACGGATTACCTTGCCAGATAATGTTACAAAACCCTTATCGCACTAAGACGGCGTTAGATCAATAACCAAACAGGATTTATTGACTAGTGTATGTTGCATTGCAGTTATACCTAATTAATCACATACGTTACATTAGAAGATTTCTAGCTATATTATTTATTCTTCTATTGCTTCTTTTATTTTAATAGAAGTTGAAATCACAGAAATTAAAATAAATGTTGACCAGCATTAACTGGAAAACTCATGGAGTTCGGAATAATTTGTACTTTCGAGACTTTCGTCGTCTGCCTCTAAATCATGAACTGCATGTTGGGAAACGCGGTATACTTAGCCCTTGACTCACTTGAGTCTTTACTTTTCAATTTTGAGTGACTACCTAGTCTTGTTTTGAATCATTGTAGACGTAGCTCTAACGCCGACTTACTTATCTCATATTGTTTACATTACATAAGAAAGCAGAGTCTATAGTGACAGAGGTGTTCAACATTTACTTAATTAAGAGCAATATTTAATTTGCCAACCCGTAAGAAACGGCGAGGTGCAACATCCCCAATCCGCCAGGCACTCGACAACCTCACCATTACATTAAATTATAAATAATATTTACAACAACAACCACATTGTACTTACAACAAGTTCAGGATGGCGAGAATATTTGCTGCAGGTTTGAACATCGATAACTGTTAAAGGTCTTACGTAAGTATATGTAGACAGTTTTGAAATCTATGCGATGCACGGTCATATACATACATTTGTAATATAATAAATAAGTATCTATAGATACAGTTTCTGTATATTTTGCGAAGGAACCCATTGGCACTGTCCGTCATGTATACATTGTCTCGAAACCGCTGAATTGTGTAGACCGATACATATTATTATTTAACAAATATATGCCCCCTATAGAACATATTGAAACTTATGTCAACGGTATATGAAGAATTACATAAAGCACACAAAAAATAAGCGACTGTTCTGTAATACTATTTATAATATTATGTGGAAACATAAGCCTCGCTGTTTGTCTGGTGTTCATATTGGCAAACATACATCTATACTTATCAAAATGCAATCTGACATTCGCCGCGTATCTGAGAAGTCTTATGAATATACAGATTTTATAGAAAAAAATGACAAAATTTACAGCTTTTAGATAAATAACGCAATTACCTACTGATATAATGAAAGTATTTTCAAACATCACTCGATATTGTTTTATTGTGTCTAGTTGAATGTTGGACTAAAAAAGTAGGACATATTTTAACTGATTGAAATTTTACCACTCTTTGTGCAGAGCCATTGAGAGTGCCTTCTAAGTCAATTGTAATAAGGGTTTGCCAGGGGAAGGCCACATAACCAAATGTCCATTAGTTGGGTAGGTAAAGTAAAATAACACACTTAAACGTTAGGTCCAGCTAGAGAACTCTACAATTCCTAAGCGATTCCCCAAGCCTTCTGTATTTACAAAATCTACGATAGCTACAAGGAGTTGTACTAAGAAAGACTTCGTTGATTTGATACGCGGCGTAGTCTCATTCGTCGCTCTCTAAGTAAATGTGAAGTCCGGCGAGAGGATAACTGTTGATTAATCGCCCCCAAGCGAGAGGGCCTGCACGATGCGGGGGTCGGCCTTGCTGCCCTCGCGGAACTCCTCCAAGGTCAGCCTGTCGTCGTGGTTCTTGTCCATCTGGTCGAAGATCTTGTCGACGCGCTTCTGAGGGGTGTTCTCGTCTTCCGGCTGCGGCGTTTGACCCTGGAAGTAGACCACATTCATATGATGAGCAGTCTGTTTTGATCTGGGTGTTTTAACACGTTATGAGAGGGGGGGGGGGGGAGGGGAGGGGGTTATGACTCTAATTCCAGGCACTTTAAAGGTGTTACCGCCTTTTCTAAATTGCCTGGAATTAAGACGTCAATAATGAGTAATAATTATAATGTTAATGAGTAAAAGATAGGCACTGATATCTATTCAGAAAACTACGTGGAATTAAGACGACAAAATAACCCCCTGTCCGATGGCGAATTTGTGTGTTGTTGCTTTGTCCGTGCAAATTCCTTGACAAAACCTAATCGAATTCAGTCAAAATGTGTACAGTAATAGTTTATACTTTGTTAATTAATTTGAAAGCAACATACTAGTAAATTTGTAACTAGTACAAATGCTAATCTGATTCGTACAAATGCTAATCTGATATTACATATTAAGTATTCATAATTACCGTCTACCCTTTTAAGTAAGTACCTGAGAATTTTGAAATGAAGTTCGTAGTTTGACTGAAATAGATTAAGTTTTGTCAAGGAATTTGCACAGACAAAGGCTCATCTATTAGAGTTTGACTCGTAACTGAAACGGTATAGGCTTTGTAAATTCGCTGTCCGATGAACCACATTATGGCTCAGGAAACGTGCCTTTGGATTACACGACTACGTTTATGAGTCACATGTGGCTCAGGAGACCAGCAACTTGTATAGGAAATAATTTCACGGAACGTGCTTGGACTACGTGGGACTTTTTTCTAGGGACGTGCTAGGACAGTCCTATAAGAGGTAGGTATTTTTGCCTTTAAAAAATAGAGCACTGCAAAGAGATGTGCCGATGCCGATGCGATGGGGCTACACTAAAAACAGCCAGTGACAGTGCGGCTGCGCAAACCACGGCGCCGGCGCACCTCTTTAGCCGGCTTGCGCTCGGTACACCTAACATTATATATTACAGTTACGACTTGGACGACCTGTTTGGCGCAGGGGTACTAACCCCACTTTCTGCGCCAGAGGTCCCGGGTTCGATCCCCGGACAAGACAAATATTTGTGTGCATGAACATGTATGTCTATTTGTCTTGGTCTGGGTGTATTAACAAACGGATACTTTCGCGAAGCAGAGCCCAATCATAATGGGATAAGTACTGCCTTTTACTTATTAAACAATAACACTTACAACCATCTGGTAGATTGCGTCAACTATGTTGTACATTTCTTCCCTTGTGATATATCCGTCATTATCTACGTCGTACAAACGGAAGGCCCCTGAAACGAAAGTGTTGTAAGGATCTCAAGCTAGTTTAAATTCATCTTAAAAAAAAAGCAACTTATCTATAATCACTTTAGTTGGGAAATTGCTTCCACAACTTTATGCTTTGTATTGCTTTACTGAAAATAGGAGTTTAAAATACAATAATTTATTATTTTATTTACTTGGCAAGCTAACTTATTTTTAATAACTTACAATGTAGTTTTTCATCTAAGTTTCCCCTTGACGTCACCGATAACGCTCGGATGAATTCTTCGAACTCGATAGAACCATCCTGAAAAAGAGAGTACTTATGTAACTATAACGCTAAGTTTATCATACATAACATATTCATATAAATACGAATACCATATAAATAAGAGACATTAACTAATTATTTAAAACTTGCCCACTGTGTGTTTTCACGCATTGTATAATATTATTGTGATTCCCGTTGCCGTAGGAATATCGGGATAAATATTATCATACATTTTAAACCAGGCTATAAACTCTTTGTGCCATTCATCCAAATCAGCTCAGCCGTTTTCGCGTGATTTAGCAATAAACATACATATATCTGAACATCGAAAATTTCTCATGTTACAGGCATATAAATAATAACTGCAGAATGAGGAACTGTCGGGTGCCAGAGAAATAAAAAGGAATTTGTTGAAAAAGTTTCTATATGTACATTTATTTAAACTGTCATTGTCTATAAAAACTAAAGAAACAATAAAAGATTTGATGTTGTAGCTGTCATCCTGTTCGTATTGTTTAATTTCTAATTTCCTATTTTATTATCATATTTCTTAATATTTACAAGAGAATTAGGTACTGCTGCTAGCTAGATTAGGTAACGGATAGAGATTTATATGTTTAAAAGCCTTTTTAATGCAGCTGGGGTGCGGTTGCGTAAGGTAATCGTATTCATTTGACAGTTCATCTCAAATGAAATGGGAATTTCACCAGAGTTCTTTTCGTAACAACACGTGTTGTGAGACTCCATTTTTAACTCAATCTACCGTATAATTTCTATTTATATATAAAAAATATTCACTCGACATTAGCTGAATGCGTAATAATTTATCGCGAAAAAGCCATTAATTAAGGAAAAAAAATTTGTATGGAATGACATATTGTATGATACAATATGAACTGTCGAATGAATACGATTACATTCACTTTTCGCAATCGCTGTAGCAGGTACCATCGATAGGTACAATCGGGGAACGTCCCAGTTGACCAGTAGAGATTTTTGGGAAACGTTTTTCTCTTTGTCTGTCTTTCCAAAATGTTGACATTTTTACTAAACTTTTACACTTTAAAATTAACTGAATATGGTAAAAAGCTATGATGATATTGCTTACATTGTTTTCGTCGAACACTCGAAACACTAGCGAGGCAAATTTACTTGGATCACCTTGGGGAAAGAATTGCTTGTAGATCTTTATGAACCCCTGAAAAATAAAAACCGTTTATAGTAGAGACCTATGTATTTTTGCTGTGTTGTAGATTTTAAGCTGTACTAAAAAGATCTACTGCACAAAGTTCACAAAAGTCATCGTCGTCTTAGCCACATCACATGACACTCACTGCTGGGTATAGGCCTCCCCCAAGGATCTCCATAACGATTGGTTCTGCGTTGCCCGCATCCAGTGGCTTCCCGCGACCTTCACCAGATTGTCGGTCCACCTTGCCTAGGGCCTACCCACGAAACGTCGTCCTGTACGCGGTCGTAATTCCAGAACCTTTCCGCCTCAACGGCTATCGGTTCTTCTCGCTATGTGTCCCGCCCACTGCCACTTCAGCTGAGCAATCTTTCGAGCGATGTCAGTTACTTTCGTTTTCCTACGGATCTCCTCATTTCTGATTCGATCACGTAGGGAAACGCCAAACATGGCCCTCTCCATTGTACGCTGGGTGACCTTGAGCTTTCTTATGAGACCCATAGTTAGCGACCACGTTTCACTACCGTAAGTCAACACACACTGGTCATTGTTAGACGCGAAGACTTATTTATTTATTTTAAGATTTTACGGAGCTTCCCGAATGCTGCCTATCCGAGTTCGATTCGACGAGAGATCTCTTTCTCGAAGTTGGACTTACCTAACTGGATTGTCTGTCCAAGGTAAACGTAGTGGTCAACAACTTCGAGTGTAGTGTTCCAAACGTGAACTGAAGTGGGTACAACATGGGAATTTGACATGATTTTCGTCTTATCCATGTTAATTTTAAGACCCACTCTTTGGGAAGCACTACAGAGATCTTCAAACATTGTGTTCAGGTCCTCCAAGGTCTCAGTCATAAGGACTATATCATCGGCAAAACGAAGGTGTGTCAGATACTGGTCCTTAATGTTGATGCCGAGTCCTTTCCAGTGCAAGAGCTTAAAGATGTCCTCCTACGCAGCTGTGAACAGTTTCAGAGAAATCACGTCTCCCTGTCTCACACCTCGCTGCAGTTGGATGGGATCTGTGCTCTGGTTTTGTAATCGGACCGACAGTATAAATGTCTTAACACTTGTTGGCACCTCTGGAGAGACTGCAGCATCGCCCAGGTCTCTATCGAATTGATGGCTTTCTCATAGTCCACAAACGCCAACTAAAGTGGCAGAATATACTCCTCGGTCTAACCTACCGCAGCGTATCGATGTGGTCTATGGTGCTTAAGTCTTTTTGGAACCTGACTTGTTCGGGAAGCTGGAAGCCGTCGAACCTGCGAGCGAGACAATTCGTAATGACTCTCGAAAACAACTTATAGACATGGCTTAGGAGTGAGAAGTAGAGAGTGCCCATAGAAACTCAGGGTTTCAGGTTTCGTAGAAATTATGCAACCGTCGTCAGTTTTCAGCTTCGTCATGTGGTTTTGCCCAATAGACAGATCTCTCGCGAACATTTTGGAGCCTTTACTCCGCTCGATAGCCATACGATTCGTATTAAATTGGCGAAGGTCGCTTGTCAAAGACTTTGAGATCTGCCTATTTAGCTGCCGATAACGATGATCGTTTGCTGAGTTCTGATGCATCATTTCACGTCTCTGAACCTTGTGACTTAAACGTATTTTACGTTTAAGTCAAGTTTACGAATTAATGATGACCATGAGTATTTCTTTCAGTTTCCGTACAGTCAACGAAAGACATTTTGTATGAGAATATGTATTTGTGCTACTGCCCACTAGAGGCGCTGTACAGATTCACATACAAAATGTCTCCCGTTTACTGAGTAACGGAAACGAAATCTCATGGCCCACAGGGCTTCCCAGAATAAGTAATTTTTAAAACTACTTTTGCATATGCAGCAGGTTAATCTTGTAATGGTATGATCACTGCCCATTTGTTTAAATATTTAAAAAGGCTAGAATAATATTAAAATACCTGCTCGGTAAGAAGGCCGTTTGGGCAGTCCTTCAAAAATCCTTTGTGCCTGAAACAAAGTTTTGTAACTAATAAAATAATCAGTAAATGTTTTCAGTGCTTCGTCTCTGTGCTGGTGCTTTGATAAGAAATACTTCGCTATTTTATGATTTCTTAAATTTTGTATTTATAATGCCATTTTACATAATAATTTTATTTACAAAAATAGTTTATCTCTAAAAACGACTCTTACTAATCGTTTTTTTAATTGAGTTACTTTTGCTTGAAATTGTTTCGAGTGGTGAAAAATATAACAAAGTAATCAAATAATGATGTCGTCCCACAGTCGATTTCTGTCGAAGGTACAACGTTACGCTTGGAGTTAGTCCAGGAATATGTCTACCTCGGGCAAACAGTGCAGTTGGGTAGGGTCAACTTCGAGTGGGAAATTATCGGAAGACTGCAGCTGGGTTGGGCAGCTTTTTGGAAGTTGCGTACAGAGGGCCTACCATGAGTTTTCCTTACGTTTACTGTACAGTAAACGGAACGGAAGGTAGTCATGGTAGGCCCACAGATTACTTAGTATGTACCTTCTTCATGCAGCGCTTTGTCATTCTGTAACTACTACCACAATGCCCGAAGATTAGAGTATTTGATCGATCGATCAATGCCTCTTCCTGTACCCCTAGTACGAGTTTATCAAATACGAAAACCATGTTGGTTTAAGTTTCAACTATCTCACTGTCAGTTTTATTTCAATTGGTAGTACGAGTTGCGGCTTTGTCATCATCGTGCAAACTATATCACGTGATCACTTTCTCCGTTTGATCGAATGAACGAATGAATGAATCTAGATGTCCGTCTTGTTTACACATCATATGAAAAAAAGAGATGGACGCCATGACGCATCCAAAGTAGTTTTGTTCACTCAGTTTGACAGTTTTAAAATTTAATCAGTGTGTCATAACATGGCACGACACTTTTAAGGGTCTAAAAGTTTAAATTATAGTATTAAAAAAGAAAAACGTAATTTTATCAAGAAATCAAGATGCAAACAATATTTAATTTAAATAATAATTAACTATTATCTAGGAAGTTTAAGCTTCTAGATACTAGATGTCGTTGTACATAGTTAATTAAAGATTAAAATGATTATTGTAGTATGTATCAACACTATTAAATTTCCGATGTTTATTATTACTCATGGATCGGAAAACGTGATATAATCGATCACTCAAGATATAAATAATACAAAGTTTTATTGTCTATAATATTATACCTTCGGTGTCCGCAGGCCTCCCGATAATAGATGGCGTTGGGTATCGGAGGCACGATTTAGTGAGATTAATTGTTTTTGTCATTTATTCTTCAATTATTCCTTGTTATGAGAGTGCTCCTCATCCACAACTTCATCATCTATCGCGCGCCATACAAAATAACACCAGATCATTGAAAAATCATTTAATTGTTTCATGATCACTGCTATTTTGTAGGTGAGTTAATAAACTATGACAGCTTTCGCATACAGTCTACTCGATGGCAACTCGTACTACCATTTTTAATTTATGATAGTTTCCGCTACGGGCGAGAGTGTGAAACTATCTAAACTCGTACTCGTGGTGATGAAATAATAAATAAATTGATGTGTTGCTTTTTGAGAATGTTACGAATGGAATATGTAGATTGCACCATAAGGGAGCAAAATAATATTTTTACGGCGACGGCCCTTTTTTGAATCCAGAGCGAAGTGAGGGATTCTAGAGTAGAATCCTGAACGTAGCGAGGGATTCAAAGTACGTCGCCCGAGCCAAAAATAAATTTTGCGGCCGAGTGATACACTCTACTTTTCATCCCCATCTATGAGAAAAAGAAATAAGAGGCGTTTCTAGATACAACTAATGAATGTATTTAAAAAAAAAATGAAACACTACTGTCGTTGCTTGTGGAATTTTTACTTCAATAAAGTCCAATACAAGGGCAATACGTAGTTCGCGCGTTTTTCTTTTTTCTTTTGCGGCGCTGCACGCGCCGGTCACCTGATAATCGGCCAGTGATTTTTTCATACAATATTTTCGTGCGATCTCTTTGGTCACGGAGCACTAAGGGACGATGTTAATGTTCGAAATTCAAATCTCATTACTGCCCTGTGAAAAAGTCTCTTGGAGAAAAGACTTACTTTGCTCGCACTTATAGGCGAATCAATCAGCGTTTTTCGAATAGATGGGATGAAAAAGCTATTTATAGTCTACCTATACCTAACATATGCTTACCAGAGTCGAATTTCTTTCTCCGTAACTGAAACAAAAGAAATTAAATTCAGCAAAAAATACTCATATAAGGTATATTAGCTTGGACGAATTAACCACATGAATTATTAGAGACTTTTTTCCTTATTCTTCCTTCTTAGAATACAAGAAGGAAAATAGCTAAGTACTGTTTTAAAGACTAGTATTTATATCTAGAGGATCGCACACAAACTGTGATGAAATAATTGCTTTAACTGAATTTTGCCAGACCAAATTATTAAATTTGCATTTGAATAGAGCACTCACATCAGATTATCATGCCAATTAGTCATGGCCCTATATTGTCTAAGGTTTATATACCAAATGATATAGGCATGTACTTATGATATTATTACATTTTAGGTTGGTGGCAGAACTTGTTATAAGTCCGCCTGGGCTAGCTACCACCCTAGGTAAGTCTGTCGCCATAATAACAATGTTTTCAGCATTGTTGTTTCGGAAGTTAGAGAAAAGAATAGCCAGTTCCTCAGTGGTTGAGGATTCCGGGAGAGGCGCGCTTTCATCTTTAGACTTATCAATACTTAACATCAGGTATGATGAAGAGTCTCCCCGTTGTTCATAATAAAACAACATTGTATGCAATTAATTACTTATTTTAGATGAAAAATGTTAAGTCATGACATGATGTGACCAATAAAATGTTACCAGTAATGGTTACACCAATAATGGAGATTTCCATAACATGGACGGAAAAGATGGTTTTTGGTCCTCAAAATAATTCCTAGCAGAAAGCAACTAAAATATTATCCGGTAGGATCATGATTTGTAAAAAAAATAATATCAAGAAACCGAAGCATTTACAATACTAAAGAAGTTACGGTCGTAAGTTAATACTTACGACCGTAACTTCTTTAATATGGTATGTGTGATTGATATAGTGCCTAGTCAAATAATATTTATTTGTATATTTTAAGTAAGTATACACATCAAAAGTGTCTAGGGATCAATATCGGTCTGTGGTAGATACGGTTTCCTAAGGTTAACTTATACAGGGTGGAAAAAATCTATGGGCCCTGGAGGGGAACTACCTTAAATCCTTTAGTTAGCTCATTTTACTGAAATGAAATATTCCTTTATTTTCAAAAATAAGTTAAACTGCATTCACAGATTTTTGATAAATCACTTACCTATACCGGGAATCGAACCGGCTTAAATAAGAAAAAATGAGAGCAATGATACACACATATTTAATTTTTTAGGTAATTAACATTTTTGGACTAATACCTATTACGAGACGCGAGTTCAATGGATGAAAGTATATGTCAATAAAGCTTTTTGAACAAGCTTTTCAGGATTTGTCTTTAATTTAAGACACTAAGTTTGATCTTTATAGTTAAGACTATCGATTGGTACCTTAAAAGTACAGAGTGTACTTTTCTCATTTAAGCCGGTTCGATTCCCTGTACAGATAAGTGACTTATCAAAAATCTTTGAATGCAGCATAACTTATTTTTGAAAATAAATTAATGTTTCCTTTCAATAAAATTATCTATCTAAAGGATTTAAGGTTAATTGGTGTACGTGTACGAAATATTTATCAAAAATATGCAGTATAACTAGTGTCCTAGACTACGAATACTACGATTGAGTTGCACTTGTGACTCACTCCAATACTGCTGGATCTGGGAGGTTCGCGCATAAATCTAAGTTACACACACACACAGACAATCCGAAAAAAAGTCGGAAATAGCCGGAATCTCTTTTTTTTATGTATGTTCGACCGATTCGAGTAATTCTATTTTTGTTCGAAAGGGTATACTTCCCAAGTGGTCCCATTGTCATCATGGAAAATACTTAATACTTGAATATGGGGAAATTTCAGAAACTGTCTAGTCGCCCAACCGCTCCGCTACTGTGCTTGAACCGACCGATAACCTAATTGGCTTAAATTAAATAATTGTCAATTTTGACACGCTGAAATATAATTAGCTAATTTGAACGTCCAACCAGATAGGTAGTCAATTGAAACTCCCCGTACCCCGCCAACATTTTTCGATTTTGTTTTCGTATAAGTTAATTGAAGTTTTATAGTCATATAGTCTATTGCAACATGTTTGGTTATATAAGGTCTTAGAAAGTATGAATAATACCAGAAAACATGACGCTGTGACGAACCTAAAACAAAAAATTAGAGGTTTTTTGGAATCTTACAGAGATAACATAATTGAAAACAAAATGTATTTTAAATATGGCCCTGTAAGGGTATGGCGACTTAAATACAAATTATAAACTTAAAATTTAACATGATAAGGTTATTTAGGTAACGAAAATAAAATGTAAGTATAACAAACATAATATCATAGATATAATGAGATCAGAAGCCGTACCGCGCAAGTGGCGTCGGCATCGATATCGGCTTCATTTGACAAATGGATGTGACACATTGCTGCTTCTTTTTGACACAAATGAAAACTTACCAAAGACTAAGAGCAATATTATTATGTCACAGCCATCTGTCAAATGAAGTCGATGTTGATGCCGATGACACTTGCGCGGTAGGGCCTCTGTTAAGCATATAGTACTAAGATTAATTAATAAAAAAATATGTTAATGTCTATAGTCTGTGGCTTTGAATGATGGTGAATCTACTCTAGATGAGACACATAATTCTTGATCGTTAAGATGCGTGCGTGGTTTAAAGAAAAAAAAACAAAGCCACTTGCCACTGTTTGTATTTGGGCCGTGTAATGCAAATCTGGCCATTATGGTATTTTCAATCATAGATCAACTCGGCTTCCTAGTCGGACGAAAGCCGCGTTGCTCTATGTTTTAAATAACGAAAAATGGCAGCATTCGTGTAACAAATAAGTTAAGATGATAAGCAAGTGGCTCAATAATCTCGGTTCGTGATTGTACTTACACACTTAAAAAAATGTTTGTGATCACTTAATGATTTTCATGCACAATACCTGTTTTTGTAGAGGGGTTACTATTGCAAATCTTGATCGATATGTCAAAATTTGGTACCCCTAAAGCTAGAATATTCAACATTTTGACCAATGTCGCACCTTCTGGAGTGCCTCCCAAGTCCCTCCAACTTCAGCGTGAGTGACCTAATGGACGCAACTGATAGTGAAGGAATCATCGACATGAAGAACAACATTTTTTGACGGTGTCTTTTAATTTTTTTGTGAAATTATTCTTTTTACTTTTGTGCAGTCTTAAACAATTCAACTCTGGTATACAATAATGTATGTAATTATAAAGTATGTGGTTTAAAAACCTGCATAGTTCAAACAAAACCATTCACAAATTAAATGAAATACACAGTCGAAATATTGAACATTCTAACATTTCAAAGCTAACAAACTAAAAAAGTATCAGTCAAGATTTGCTATAAAAAACCCCCTACGAAAATGGTACCTATTTTGTACAAAAAAAACATTGTGATCGCAGACCTTTTTTTGATGTATGTACCTACGTTGCTAAGTTCAGAATGCTCGGACAAGAAGTACATTCTGTCGTTTTCATTATAGGGGACGGAAATTTAAAGATATTAAATAATTATTTGGTATCTTTATTTTGTTTTTGTCTTATTGAACTCATTAAAGGTGGCCACCTAAAGAATTATTGGATGAATGATGGCCACATAAAGAATCACTCGACCGTAAGATTTCTAAGTCATTTGGTTCATAATTGTCAGGACAATAGATAGTATCGTTTGAATAATTTTTTACTAGGAAAAACGGGAAAACCTTTGGTTAGAAAATATTGAGGGGTTTTCTTAATATCAAAATTTCATTAAAACGTGACGTCTAGTATCATAAAGTTACATGTTTTGTTTTTTTTTTGTCATTTAATGAATTGTCTGAAGCCGGGTCACTAATAACTTATAACTTGACTCAACGAAGTCATCATCAAAATGATTATTCAGTAGGTATAAAAGATAGCATTATCAATTTTAAATTAAAAATGATCAATTTTAAATAGAAAAATATGGAAAAAATTAACTCGGCCACAAGTGAATTCTCAGGCTGGAATCGAACCAGCGACCTTTGGAAATCCGGTCCAATGCTCTATATGTGGCCGAGTTAATTTTTTCCAATATTTTTCTATTTAAAATTTACCATAAGTATAAAAATAGCATTGAAAAATGCAAAAAATTACAAAATCATAAAAATGATCAATTTCATAATAATGATAGAAATAAACCATTTCTTTACCAAAACCATTTGTTGTTCTTTTATAGGTAAGGCTGTTCCATAGAAACGGTGTGGACTACCATAAAATTAAAACACATTGTGCTGAATGTTTCAGTCCCTTCCGGGGTAGAACACTCCCTTGGCAGGGTTGCCAACCACATTGTTAGATATCGTCGAATTATTACTGCCAGAGGTCGGTTTTCGGGTGACCTCGAAACTGCTTGCTATCGAACTGAACTGAGCAGTTTGTTTTTATGGGCTTTAAGGACATCCCAGGTTTTCGTATTAAGACTTGTTTAACGTTCCAAACTGTGCTGGAATAAAACGATGAGATAAGTGCTGAATAAAAGATTAAGGTCCGCTTTCACCACCTACTAATAATAACTGGATAGCTTAATTGACAGATAATTTGACAGATGTAATATGAAAATGTACCTATACCACACTGATACCACATATTTCAAAATTCAAAGCCTCGGGTTTTTTGTTCCGGGTATTTCTGAAATACCCGGCAAATATATACTTTTTGTGTCTTGTGAACACATAATATCCGTCATATATCATGTGTACAATAATATGTAGCGAAGCACAAAGCGTAGCGAAGGTATACATACACACAGTATACACCGCGAAGTTTAAAAAAAAAATTACACTATTGATTCAATTATCTACGTAGGTATACAGAACTGAAAGTACCTTAATACTCACTGATTAAAGTTAGATAATGTTAATATATCGCCAATGAGGGTCGACAGATACGATAATTTTATTTCGATAGATCACCATCTGATCATTATGTATATTTTGAACCTTTGCGACAAACTGGTTTGGATCTTTCCCTACTACTACGTAATGTTAAGCTATGATTCTATTACATCAAGAGTAGCGGTTTTAAAACTGTAGTACCTATTTAAAGTGTTTTGTTCCAAAAACTACAGTAGAATTTATTTTTTGAATGTATATTAATAATTATACATTTATTTTGCATCATCCTAATATTAGCGCACCCTTAGGGAAGTAGAAACAATTACCTGGTAGGGATACTTAGGGATAGGGACCTTACTTGGTAGGGATTTTATGACAAAGAGTTAAAATATTTTAGATAATGCGAACATACTTTAAATATAAAGAACAAGGATATATAATATCATTAAAGAAACTTTAATTCATCAAATCCGAACCGGACACCGGTGTCCAGAGAACAATGGAAAATCCAATAAGTCTCATAATCCAGGGTCTGAAAGGTTTATTCATGCACATAGTTTCTCATTTATATCTCATTGATGATTAATGAAATGAACAACGCGATTATCACTATATCTATTACCTTAGCATATTCGGAAGTGATATAAAAATGGAAATGCGTGCCTTATGCTAAACTAAAGATCATTAACCAAGCCTATAGATAAGGGAAAGTGTTTATATACATCCATCAAGACAGATTTGACTCAGTTTGTCCCGATCGATGTCTATAAGTGTGTGGAACAAAATGTTCAGTGTTTCGGTTAGTAACTCTATAAATGCGAGAAAAGTATGGACATTCTTAAAGATGAATTAACTGTTTTTTTTAAATACTAATGAAGTAATTGTTTTTATTATAGATGATAATTGTAGCAGCGATGGTGATTATTGAGGGAAGTGGGTACGTGCACAGTTTTCCCGGAGTGCCTTTTCAATTGCCAAATCAGCGTTTTTCACAAACATCTCTTTATCAAGGGCAATCGGGTAATGTACACAAGATATACAGCCAAAGTGTACTAGAGAAGGAGTTCTCTGAAAGCCAAAGTAATGCGAATACACAATATAACAACTTAATCGGAGCGCGTTGGCCGCAACCTGTAATAACAAAGCACATTTACTTCCACGTAGCACCTCCAGACCCTGAAAAGATACGACCAGCTCCCTTAAGCAACTATAGAAAGAAAATTAATTATAAAATTGTCTTCATCAAAATCCCTTCGCAGCAGCGAAAGAACCAAGCTAAGTTGCAGGAACTGTTACAGAATCAATATGGTGCAAGTGCGGCGAAGACACTTATATATGTTTTAGTGAAGAGTCCTGAGGACCGGCCCTCTTCCACTGCCGTTTCCACTCCGAACCATGAGGTGTTTTACGTGAAATACAAGGACAATCGACAAATTAAAAATGTCGTGTCCCAACCGAACTCAGCCCAAATTTTACAACCTGGCTTGGTAAATGGATTGAATTGATTGAATTTTAAAGTGCCTGCTATTTATCAATATTGTAACTGTATTATTTATATCGGTGATTTCTTTTTGGTTAAGTTAGACTATTAAAACATTTGACAAAGAATATTAATTTATTATTAGTAATTTGCATTTGCGTACTTTGTTTGGATCGTTTTTTTTTAATTTATTTTAAGAACCTACAGAAATTATTAACAAATTTCATTTGTTTTAGAATATCTTGAATGGTTCCTTTTTCCAAAATGTATTTTAATGAAAACTATAAGGTATAATATTTGTGGTTCCAATTTAAAGATTTTATTTTATTTTGCAAGGCGAAACATATTTTAGGTGCAAGTTCGATGTTCAAGTTTTTTTTTGTTAGCGAACGTATCTAAACCGTAAAAAACTAGCTACTTATCAATATTAAATAAACGATACTGGTTTTTTATATTCTTTTTTTTAGGTTTCTGATAAGTACCTTTTTTATTTATTTTGGCATCAAACAGTCATATTATAGAAAGTAACCATACAAAAATGTTATTAAAAGTAGACCTACAGTGCCCAAATGTTATTATTAAACAACGTGTGCTTGGACAACAGTTGTTGCTATGACTTTTTTTAACATGAATACATAAATACAACAAAGAATTAAAAAATAAACTCGCTAAAAATAATACAATAAACTATATTATACCTGTAGTTACAACAATTTAAGTTTAACTAATTAGAGCAGAAATGTTCTTTAAGTTTTCTTTAATGGTACTAAGTGAGATATTAAATAAATCTAGCTTAAGAAATTCTTTATTATACATGTTGGTGGAACGGTAAAAGAATGAGTATTGAACGTGAGAAGCGCACCGGTAGTGCGGCTCGACCCGAAAACTGAATGTGGCCAAGAAGATCGGTCGAGTCAATTAAAGAGTGCAGGATCTTATAAAGGAATATTACATCAAACATTTTACGGCGGTTACCTATTTTTTGCAATTTATACTCGTTTAGTGACTCGTCGTATGTGTAGTTGGTTTGATGGTTGCGGTAATTTAGTGACTTTCTACCTATTTAGTCATCTAAAAATCTTCTTTTCATGTCGACAGCAAACCTTATCGGCCCAAAAATCAGTCACTAGGACTGCAGCGTAGCCTTCATCATCCTCATCCTCCCATGTGCAGCTGTACGAACACGCAAGGCACGATATCAAATGCATCATACTTTGAGGAACAGCACCGCACCTGCACTCCAAGTTGGAATCATCCAGGAAACCTCACCTGGACAGGTTCTCCAAATGTTGGGTCTATTTACAAATATCGTAAGATATTTTTTTGTAGGTACATACTACATTAGAGTTCAATATTTTCTTTTTGTCTTTCTAGAGCTCCAATGGCACTACAGTATTCACTGTGCTAGAAATACTAATTTCAATTGAGCAAGTCCGGACAAGGCCACAGTATGAAAAAATATTTCCAATAATGAAGATAGCTGAATAAATTCAGTCGCGGCTACTGCCTTAATTATCAGAATTGGTCCAACTATTCATTTGTCAAAATCATATACCATCAGCGCTGTACATCAAGTTTTTGAAATTCTGATCAGTTGTTTATTATTCAGCTATCAATCCAATTAGTGGGTTTGCCGAGTGAGCGCTCCAAATTATTTTCATGAGAATGTAAAATTTGACAACATGCATGAGATTTCGTACTGTATTCATTGTATTCAGATATATTTTCATTGTCATCATCAGAAATTTTGAATAGCACAGCTTCCTTGTATAAATAAGGACGATGGGTATATATGTCGCAGCTAACTGGTTAAATCAGCCGTCAAATTGGAGGGGTGGCCCTTTAATTAAACGCCGGCATTCAATGTAATGGCTAAGGGACAACTAGCCAAGTCGTTGAATGAAACGTTTAACGACTTGGTTGAATATTTAGCCGTCTCATTAAATGAAATGTCATTATAGACAGTGGCAAAAAAATAAACTAAATTTGAATCACGTGGCTGAATTAACGCCAGCCTAACTTACAATAAGCTAACTAGTCAAAGGGCTAACTTACAATAAGCTAACTAGATGAACGTTAAGTGATGCTAATTCAATCAACGATCGGCCTAGGCATTCATCTGAATGCCGGCGTTTAATTAATGGGCTAGCCTTCCAATAAAATGGCTGATTTAACCAGATGGCTGCGACATATACATGAGCTCAGTGCGCATTGGTGGGTATTAAGACGCTATACAAAAAAGTACTTATTTACTTTTTGATATAAAACTAAAGGATGGTTAGAGATGTTATAAATCTGGTAATAAGATATACATTTCTTTATACCTTTATCTAGATTTGTAATGTACCAGAAACACGATTTTATGTTTTTGCCTCGACACTTTTTCTTTTCGAAATGACCCCCTAAAAATACGAAAATTCAAGATTATTCTCAATTAGTGATACTTAAAAGTACTATTGGAAATTTATTTAATTAGTGGACACCAATAATATTTAATCGCTATTTTTTCTACGAAGTGATTTTGTGTTTTTTTCGCCTAATCTGCAATCTTGGTCTCGCTTACGCGCGTAGCGTAGCATAGCGTCTTAACGACTGCAAACGCAGCAACCAATAATCTTTTCACCTCATACGCTCGGAAAAGGCGGATTTGTTTCGGTTTCGGCGTAGAAAAACGCTTTTTAGGGTAAAGAACTTTTTTAATTTAATACCTAAAAATATGTCATAATGCGTTCCGAATCGCACTATTGACTTTTTTGTTACATTTTATACTTATTTTAAATAGCTTTGAATTAATTATAATACTCCGTTTTGGTTTTATTATATTATTTTAATCATAAAAACAATAACAATAAGATTAAACTATTTGTTATAAGAATTTTATATTAGGCTGGGTGAGATTTCACAACCTATGATTGGATTTCGGAACGTGGCATAAACCTTAATTTTTAAATTGTCTTTGTCTTGTACCTCATGTCAATGTCAACTTTACCGAATCCTTTTCATTGTTATTTATAAGTAACAATATAGGTATTCCTACTTCAAATAACTTTGAATTAACTACAATATTCCCATATTTTTAATTGTTAACTAAATTACTATGCTAATCGTTGACAACAAAGGTTTTTCCCTAATATTATTAGGGAAAAACCTTTGTTGTCAACGACTATATTTACTATATTTTTTTTGGAAAAAATGCGAGCAATATTTTCTAAACATTGTCCATCGACTCAACTTACTTGAGCTTATTTTATAAAATACCTAAGCCTTGTTGCTGCAAAACTATGAATGTTTTGGTTACCGAAAGCTTTTTTTTTTACTTCACTATACTAACTTAAATACATAAATAAATAATTGCACCAATTATCTAGCCCACGTTAAGTTGCATATAGAACTTGTGTTATGGACACTAAATAACGGATAAACATACTTAAATACTTTTTTGTAAATACATACATATTAAACTATATATTTAAAGCTTGGGTTATACAATGGGAAAAGTCTAGTTTTTATTTACCCAAAATCTCACCTAACCTTAGGGTAAGGATGCTATCGTAATATTAGCTTAAATAATGCAAGAATTCGTGGCAACACGTGAAACATCGTCACCGACCAATCAGGTTCCAAGACCCAAACATCGTAAATAAAAATGCTTCCATCGTGATTCGAATGTACGCGCTTGGTAGAATTTGGTATAGAAAAGGTAGCTGGCGAAAGAAAAACTTTATTTATTTATTTACTGAGTACGTACCCATATGCAATGTACAGTCACGTGCAATGACATAGAACCACTAAGCAACTTTGTCACATTACAATATTGAATTATATTTGACTATTTGCGGACAGAGAGCGCTTTGTTTCCACGTGCGTCAAGATTATTGTTAAATGGGGTTACTTACACTATTGGAAATTGGTTTAATAAGTGGACACCAATAATATTTAGGATCGTATAGAAGCATTTTTTTAAATCGCTGTAGTTTTTTAATACGAAGTGATTTTGTGTTTTTTTGCCTAATCTGCAAAATAGGTCTCGCTCCCGTGCGCGTCGTTTTCTCATTGCTATCTCGCTTCAGCATATTTTTTTCGAGTATCGCCTTAAAGTTAGATGGTGCAATCCACCTTTAGTGCACGGTGCACTTTATTATTGCACGTGACTGTACATGTGTCTTCCATTAATAAATATAAAAATACGAAGTAGGTAGACTTTATAAATTTCAAAACTCTTTTAACCTTAAGTTTTTATACAGAGCTTGTAACGCCTCAATTATTCTAAAGAAAGTCAAGATGACAGGAAGCGGTCCGACCTCTTTATTTCTCTGTCCAACATGCTGACAACTTAACAAAGGACAGAGGGTAAACTCTCGTAAGTTTGGCGTTAACATTATTTTCTATTAGAACCATATTTGTTCACTATTCCTCATAAATGTTTCGTATCTCACCCATCGTGGGTTTACAAGCTTTATGTTTTGAAGATACTAACACAGTCTATAGAAGCATAGTATGCATTCAGTCGTACGGACACGTTTTGCCAGAGCAATCGTGCGGATTTCGCGGGGCGAGAGGGGTGCTAGCGAGAGGGTGGGTGCTTGCTTCTTCTTTTTGACACAAATGAAAACTTATCAAAGAATAAGAGCAATATGTCACATCCATCTGTCAAATGAAGTCGATGTCGATGCAGACGACACTTGCGCGGTAGGGCCCCTGGTCGGCTTCAAGGCTACGTAAATTGCATTCAAATAGGGAACTTAACATCTTTACGGACGATTAAATTTCGTTCAGCAAATATAAAATGCGCTGCGCTGCGCGCTGACTCCGTTCGTTCGGTGTGTATCATAAGTACAATACGCTCACTTGAGACAATGACATAATAATATGTCCTGTCAAGTACTATGAAAAGCGGCATTTCAAGATTTCAAGGGCGAGGTTTCAAGGGCGTTGTCACACTGTAAAATAGTTACACTGTGATACTAATTTGAAAGACTTATTAGGCTGTCGATAAAGATATTTAGATCTAAAGGTGTTTTTAGGGTTCCATTCCTCAAAATAAAAAAAACGGAACTGTTATAGGATCACTTTGTTGTCTGTCTGTCCATCTGTCTTCGATTATCTCGAGAACGCGTGAGGTATGGAGTTGAAATTAAAACCATATATTCAGGTCAACAGTCTGTTCATGGTGAAAAAAAACCAAACTTGTAAATTAACATAAAACAGACAGTGCGCGATTTGGAAAAAGGGAAGATAGATGCTCTAGAGATTTGGTGTTGGAGGAGGATGCTGGGGATATCGTGGACGGAGTTCCGCACCACATGTTCATACTTAAGGAGCTCGGCATCAGGCAGCGTTTATCGGCCGTAGTACAGTCGCGCATACTGCAATACTTTGGCCATGTATCTAGGCGAGATAACGACTCCATAGAGCGATTGGTCGTACAGGGCAATGTAGAGGGTACCAGATCACGTGGCAGGTCACCGATGCGCTGGACTTTCAGAACTTTCAGACCAAGTGAAATCCGCAGTGGGAAACCGCGGGATGATGGCGAGAGATGGCGGGAGATCGTGCGGCAAGCTGTGTCCGCCTCTACCACTGACGTGGACTCCTCAACGTGACCACGACCGGTCTACCAAGAGCGAAACGACGAAGAAGAAGAATAATCGAAGAAGAAGAAAACTACATAAGTTAAAAGCGCTTATGCTTAAGACACTAAATCAAAAATAATGAAAAAGTGAGAAAAACGTTATAAATAGGAAATAATAACTTTTTCTTACGCAGCTGAAGATGGCATCTTCAGCTGCGTAATCATCTTCAGTTGTTTCAAATCTACGGGGATATATTCTATCAGCTTTAGCACTGGGCGATCGAAATTGCAATCGTCTTTCAGTAAATTGCCTCGGGCCAGTGGTGATACATCAGCTCCAATGCATATAACTCTAAAACTCGTCGTCTCAGCCATATAACACCCACTGCTGGGTATACCCATATACCCTTTTGGGGGAGGCCTATAGGCCTCCCCCAAAAGGGGGGGTTTGCCATAATCGCCACGCTTGGCAGGCGGGTTGGCGATCGCAGTTTGGCCAAGTTTGTAGGAGACGCTGCTGCCCGTCTCCTGAAGGCTGAGTCCCTTAGTCGCCTTTTACGACACCCACGGGATGAGAGGGGGTAACGCTATTCTAAGCCGACACTGCACAGCTGCACCACATTTTAAAACTAAATAATGAAAAAGAGTGAGAAAAGCGTTCTTGGGAAATAGGGAAATTTACTTTATCTAAGGTATGCACGTGAACATGCCATGTTTCAAATCCACAGGGACATATTCCATCAGCTTTAGCGATCGAAATTGCAATAGTATTACAATAAATTCCCCCGGGCAGTGGGGTCAAACAGCCCCCGCTACACCTACTTCCGGCCGCAGAAGCCTCCATTTCTATTTTTATGATTTTACGCCTTACCCCTTTGTTGTGGCAAGTATTGAAGCACAGAGGTTTGCTCGCAGTTTTTCATTTATGAAAATATTTGCATAGCTTTTGTGTTAGTGATTTTTCGCGACGAAAAAATAAAAAGCTTTGGTTTTCACCATGAAGATTTTGACTTTGTTCTGCCATACTAAGTACTAAACTGGGACATTTTTAGGGTTCCAAACCTCAAAAAAAACCCCATATAGAATCACTTTGTTGGCCGTCTGTCCGTCCGTCCATCTGTCTTCGTTTATCGCGGGAACGCGTGGAAGTATCGAGTTGAAATTAAAACCGTATATTTAGGTGAACAGATTGTTGGAGGTGTAAAAAAATTAACGTCAAAGAAGACCGGTCTTTTTCGAAATATACGTTTTTGGAGATATCCCAAAAACGTATATTTCGACATTCTCTAGGGAACAAAATTCATAGGGTATTTTCCGTTGACCTAGAACTATGAAATTTAGCAAGTAATATACTACGAATACAGAAAAATAACTAAAAACTGGAGATTTGTAATTACATCGTGAGAAATTTAGTCTTTAGTTTTGTAAACTGAATTTCGGAAAATCTTCGCAAGAAACTGTGAAACACAAATCCTGAACTATTTATAAAATTATATACCTAGGAGGGACATAATTTGTGCGGAACCCTCTTTGGGCGAGTCCGACTCGCACTTGTCCGGTTTTTAGGTATTATTTTACTTTGTAAGATCTCGCAACAAACTTATTGCAGTAAACTATGACTTAAATCAGCAATAAATATATTGGAAAAATGGCTTCGTCGCATGTCATTCACTCAGTAACACTTTAAATCTTTGAAAATTATTGAAAATCCAATCAAAATTATAAAAACTGGGAACTGTACCCCCGCTGGGATTCGAACCCGGGACCCCTGGGTCTGATACCGGTGGTTGTACCATGGACCACAGAGGCGGTTAAAAGTTGTTCCCATTAAAGCCAAGACAGGATCTGACGATGGGATCTTGGTGAAATGGAGGTAACTCTTCAAATATTATAGGCACACCAATATCGTTTTCGATGTTTTCTTAAGTAACCCGTGCATTTGCTTCGGTTAAGCACCATTTGGTGGAGTGGAACTGATAATGAAGAATGGACTTCGGAAATATTAAATACTAAGCATTTCATAGAAGCGATACGATGGCTTTAATGTAGTTCATAGGCAATTTATGCTCGTCTCAATGCATTTGATGAAGTGGAGCTGATGACGTAGTACCAGGAGAACTCCTCAATAATTAACGTCCCTGCACCGGGAAAAGCAGCATTTTGTAAAAGCATATGAGCAGTTGACATAAAGGTTCGGGACTTCTCCCTTTAACAAATTGTGAAATAAAAAACTTTTTATAAAAAAATGAAAACTGACTTCAATAAACTAATAAGCAAAAATAAGCCTTTTGGACTCGGTGCCCGCCAAGGCAAGACAAATAGAAGAGTGTGATCGCCATGTAGAATGCCTTGGCTGCCACCGACTCCAAAAGGCTTATTTTTTGCTTTTTAGTTTTATGAGGTCCGTTTTTTTATTTTTTTATTAAAAAGATTTTGTCAATGCCAGGTTCAAATCTAATCTTAATTACTTAGACCCTCAGGCCAGATCAAATATCCTACTGAGCTACCTGGCTATAACGATCAGCATTTTATGATAATGGGTCACGGAACATTTCTAATCTACATATAAATCCCGCTTAACCGTTTTTCACAACCTGCTATCATTTTATTGATATCTTGAATTAACTCCTTCTGACTCTTCCTTGTAATCTGTGTTATAGGGCCTACACATAAAATTTTATTTATATTAAAATACTTAATAATAAAAAAATTGTAAAACATAATATCACATACGGACAAAAGTCTGTCTTTAGTCAAAAAAAGCTCAAATTTTAAATCAAATAGGAAGTTAAAGTTCTTCTAATGTTAAATTGTTGACTTCTTTCTGGAGTAGGTAATGTAGGAATACATATAGGCACGAGCAATGACATTACAACCTTAACAAATATACAAAGATACACAGCTCTCTCTGTCCACAAATGTCATTCAATATTGTAATGTGACAACGTTGCTTAGTGTTTCTATGTCATTGCACGTGACTGTACATTGGTGCAAAGATTATAACACCTGCTGTTTAAAAAAAAAACTTTCATAGATTTGAATTAATGTAATTTTAAAAATTTCATACATTTGATTATTGTCTGAAGTGACGAGTAGCTCGAATGCTGAAGTCGTGGAGTCAACTTATTTGAGTTCACTTCTTATGCAACCCTGGAACCTGGTTAGTATAATCAATTCTGGGATGCATTCTATAAGGTTCATAATATTAGAAATTTAAAAGAAGGTACGTAGGTATGTTATAAATACTTAATGCTGTTTACTATATGATTCGTAATTCTAAATCTTAATTCTAATTACTAATCCTATCCTATCCTAATCCTAACTAATATTATAAATGCGAAAGTGTGTTTTTTGTTCTTTTCTTTTTTCACGCTTTCTTTCTTCTCGCCCCAACTAAGCAACCAATCGACTTGATTTTTGGTTTAGAGTTAATTGAAAAGTCGGAGAGTAACATAGGGTACCTTTTATCCCAAAATTCCCACGGGAACGGGAACCACGCGGGCAAAACCGCGAGCGGAAGCTAGCTTAGGATAAAAATAGCGTTCTCTATTTGATATAAAATAAATATCCTATAGTTAATTGGTAGATGCGGTCAACAGTTAAGGTTAAGGTTTATAAGACGGTCAAATCCAATCGACATTGAACTAAGCCGTTGAGGTTGTGTCTGAAGAAATTTGACAGTTGAGTAGCGAGTCGTTAGTAGCGATCAATTTGGTTATTTTCTATTGTAATTGTATAATGTTCCTACTCTGTGTCTTAACGCAAAATAACCAATAAACAATTTTTCTTTCTTTCTTTTGTTTGTAAAACCCGTAGTTGCCGCGGACTGTAGCAACCACATTCTAAACAAAAAACATTATTAGAAAGTGCTCGAATCTAGAATAAACTAATCAAAAATTATCGCAGTAAAAGACTTAAGAAAGAGTTTCCAAATTATGTAGATTAAGGTTCAAAGCCTAACAATAGGTATAGAAAGTTGTTAATAATTTCGGTGATGTTATTTATTAAATCCGATTAAAATAGCTTTAGTTCTTCCGGAATCTGTTTTTTTTCGTCATATTTTTTTTCGTTTGAACAGTTTAGTAACATTATTATTATTCGTATCCTAATAAACTTGGACCTCGTAGGCCATATAACTACTAGCGAACAGACAAACAGAGAACAATTAAAATAATATAAGAATGATAAATTTTAAATAGAATTTTAATGAGCTTTGGACCGGATTTCCAAAGGTCGTGGGTTCGAGTTCCATCTGAGAATTCACTTGTGGCCGAGTTGATTTTTTGTTCCTCATCACTTTTACTACACTTCCTTATTACTTTGACACTTATCACATCACAAGATTGCTTGTTCCTTATCACTTTAGCTGTAAATATCGTAGTAATGGCTGTGTCAAAAAATTTGTGAAATTTAGCTTCTCTGCAGTTCTTGTCGTTTTCAATAGAGTCGTTAGATAGAATCGATATCATCATATCTTACTATAATAATTATTATGAATGCGAAAGTTTGTAATAATGTTTGGATATTTTTGCATGTTTGTTACTCTTTCACGCAAAAACTACTGAACGCATTTGGCTGAAATTTGGGAGACAGATAGTAGATAGCATGGATAAAACATAGGATACTTGTTATCCCGATATTCCCACGGGAACAGGATTCACGCGCGTGAACCGCGTGCGGCCGCTAGTTATACCTAGATAAAATCAAAGAAATTGCCGGAAACAGTAGACCAGTAGAGTCCTCTATAGGACTTTGCTATTGCCACAAGTGCTAAGTATGTGATGCTATGTATGATGTACCTATGTTGTGACGATATTAGAGAGGATAGTTCAAAATGTAGTTGTAGTAGTGTAAAATGTTCAAAAGTGATGTACCTAGGATGATTTTTGTTATGCGATGCGGCCCGCCCTAATATACGGCAGCCTGTATACAGCTTTAAACAATTGTCATACAAAACCGCTCATTTGACATACAGACAGTTAATGGTTAAGTTAAGACCGCACCCTAATGACATTATTGTATAAGATGTCAGCGACGTTTCACATGTAAAATACTGCATGAACAATAAAAAAATCGGCCAAGTGCAAGTCGAACTCGCACATAAAGGGTTTCGTCACTCACCCAAGGTTGCCTGGAAGAGATTGCTATGTAGCAATAAGACCGCCTGCTGCGTAGTGTCGCTGCGTAGCTGCGTAGTGTCGGCTTAGAATAGCACTACCCCCTCTCATCCCGTGGGTGTCGTAAAAGGCGACTTAGGGAATCAGGCTTCAGGAGATGGGCAGCAGCGTCTCCTACAAACTTGGCCATACTGCGATCGCCAACCCGCCTGCCAAGCGTGGCGATTATGGCAAACCCCCCCCTTTTGGGGGAGGCCTATACCCAGCAGTGGGTGTTGAGTGGCTGAGACGACGATGACGACGACTAATAAGACCGCCCATTGTGTGTTTTCTCTGTATGTGTTTGTTTTTGTATCGTGTGCAATAAAGTTTCTATTATTATATTAAATACACCTACCTACCCAAAATGCCACTATAATTTTTCGCCTGCAAAAATAACTTTGGTTTTCATAGTGCCTGTATGAATGAAAAAGTTATTTTTGCGGTTTTGGCAAATGTGCTATAGCTCTGAAACTGCATAATATATTTCGTTCAAACTAATTTTCGTTGAAAGTTTTTATAACGGTCTACAGCATATTTTTTTTTTAGATTTTTCACTTTCTTATTTTAAAAGTTAGAGGGGGGAGGGGGACACACATTTTTTCACTTTGAAAGTGTATATCATTCAAACGGTTGGCTTTGAGAAAAAACTGTTTTAGATACCTCAATGTAATTTTTAAAGACCTATCTATAGATACCCCACACGCATAGGTTTGATGAAAAAGAATTTTTTCAGTAACAGTTCCATGTATGGAGAGCCCCCCCTTTATTCATATATTTTTTATTTTTGTGTAAAAACCGTAAAGCGGTTTACAAAATACATCTACCGACCAAGTTTCAACTGTGTAATCCTCATAGTTTTGGAATAAAGTGGCTGTGACATTTTACTACTTTGGAAGTGTATATCTTTCAAACGGTTGATTCAAAGTAACTTCAATGTAATTTTTAAAGAACTATTTATAGACACGCCTCAAGTATAGGTTTGATAAAAATAAAAAAAAAAGTTTCAAATCCCTTCGGGAAAAATGCAATATTTCTAAAACTGACAACCATATTTCGTTCAAACCACTTTTCGTTGAAAGTTTTTACTAAGATTTACAGCATATATTTTTTAAAAATTTTCACACTCTTATTTCAAAAGTTAGAGGGGGGGACACACACACACATTTTACCACTTTGGAAGTGTACATCTTTCAAACGGTTGACTTTGAGAAAAAATCGTTTTATAAACTTTAACCTCAATGCAATTTTTAAAGACCTATCTATAGATACCCCACACGTATAGGTTTGAAGAAAAAAAATTTTTCAGTGTCAGTGCCATGTTTGGGGAGCCCCCCCCCCCCCCCTTAATTCATGTATTTTTTATTTTTATGTAAAAATCGTAAAGCGGTTTACAAAATACATCTACCGACCAAGTTTCAACGGTGTAATCCTCATAGTTTTGGAATAAAGTGGCTGTGACATACATCGATTTGGCCGAATCTATAAGGGTTTCGTTTTTTGCCTTTAGGCTACGAAACCCTAAAAAAGATTAAGTTTACAAAACAAGAACGCTCCTTAATTATGTTTTTTGTTTTAGAACACCTTACTAAAAAAAAAAATTTACGGTTAGATAACGAATGAACCCCATTGAACCTACATTGACCCTTTGACATCCACTAATTGTAGCACAATTATTTGCTCAACCAGCGGCCCTTAGAAGGAACAAACTGTATTTTTTTGGTCACATTTGATTTATTATGCTTAACCGGTCAGCCCCCGGACCATACTAACGACATGCCAATAAAATCATCCCCCTAAAATTCCGCCTTTCTTTAAAAAAAATATAAGTTACCTTACATACCATAAAAATAAAAACTATAACATCAACAGTATACTAGTTTTATGTGGTTAAAAATGGCTAAAAACACATAAATAAAATAAAAAACCATAAAATCACGATGGCTAAAAACACACAAATAAAATAAAAAACCATAAAATCACGATTTTCGAAAGTGTCAAATGTCACTTCAAACCAAAGAGTATATTTTTTATCACAGATTGGAGTATATTTATCAGGCTTCGTTCTGAAATCAGGATGTTCATACAAGACTTAACTCTTACTATAAGAAATGATGGTTTACGGCCGACGTTCGGCCGAGGACACCGGTGTACTCGGGGTTTGATAAAATGTTGTTTATTAAGTTTATTTTGGGCTTTCAAACGAGGCTAATATTGGTGTGGTACAAGCCGTACACGCATTTGTAAAATGTCAACGCTTAAGATTTTTAAAATTGATTTTTTTGTCCTTTACTTTAACGTTATTGAATCACGAAATTGGTAAAGGGCGGGTAACATAGTAAAACGGGCATATAACACAAACGAAGATAACGCACATAAAACGTCAATTGCAAGAGTTTATACTCCTCAGGTTAAGATAATAACTCTTTTATGTTTGAACATGTCACCGACATAGGAGGACAATAATGTTGATTACTGATGGTAAGTTTGATTTTGGGTACTCTTTTTAAAAACAATGAAATATATTCCGTTCTCACCGCAAGAGCTGTCTTTCAGCTTCATATTTTTCGTTTTAGAACATTCTCCTTTTTTAGGGTTCCGTAACCTAATGGCAAAAAACGGAACCCTTATAGATTCGTCATGTCTGTCTGTCCGATGTATGTCACAGCCACTTTATTCCAAAACTATGAAGATTACACAGTTGAAACTTGGTAGGTCGATGTATTCTGTAAACAGCTTTCGGGTTTTACACAAAATTAAAAAATACATATATTAAGGTAACTAAAACAGATTTTTTTTTTCATCAAATCTATACGTATCTATAATAGGTCTTTAAAAGTTACATTGAGATTTCTAAAACGATATTTTTCTCAAAGTCAACCGTTTGAAAGATGTACACTTCCAAAGTGGTAAAATGTGTGTGCCCTCTAACTTTTGAAATAAGAGAGTAAAAAAAAAATATGCTGTAGATCTTAATAATAAATTTCAACAAAATTGGTTTGAACGAAATATAGTTCGCAGTTTCAGAAATATAGCACATTTCCCAAAGGGAACTGAAACAATTTCTTTTTCATCAAACCTATAGGTGTAGATAGATCGATCTTTAGATAAGTCTTTAAAAATTACATTCAGGTTCTTTAAACAGTTTTTTCTCAAAGTCAACCGTTTGAGAGATATACATTTTCAAAGTGGTAAAATATGTGTCTCCCCCATCTAACTTTTAAAATAAGAAAGTGAATAATCTAAAAAAATAATCTATTCTGTAGATCTTTATAAAAACTTTCAACGACAATTAGTTTGAACGAAATATAGTTAGCAGTTTCAGAGCTATAGCACATTTTCCAAAACCGCAAATATAACTTTGTCATTCATAGAAAAACTATGAAAAACGAAATTATTTTTGCAGACGAAAAATTATAGTGGCATTATGGGTAGGTGTATTTAATATATTAAAAAATAATAATAGAAACTTTATTGCACACGATACAAAAACAAACACATATTTTGCATTTGAATTCTGTCGTTAACGGCCTACCCGTTAACGACAGAATAAGTACGACGTTTCTACCATAAGAATACATACCGTCTTTTTTACAATCTTAAACCTTTGAATGTAATGTATCTTCACATAAGTGTAGTAAAGTTTAATAGAACCAGGAGATTCATTGATAATATTAAAAACATACACGCTTTATAATAATATGTAAATTTTAAAAGAATATGAAATGATCGTATCTCCCCACGGTTTTCTACATCGTTTTAACAATTGTGCATTGGTACTTATTTTATTGTATGAAGATTAGTGGGCTTCCGCTGGTATCAAAGTTTATCAAGCCGCCTATGAGACCTCTGACTTATTATAAAAAATTGGCAATGTCATATTGAAATACCATCCTTGTAGTCAATAAAATATGGGAAAAACTGACACGGACTCTAGCCTTTAGTTACACTTATTTAAGAAATCAGATTAATATACTTTTCAAACACGGATTTTGAAACGTTGCAGAAGTAGTAAGTCCTATATTTTTTTCACTTTAAATATTTCTGGAACTGTTGGATATGAAAATCGGGCATCCATGTCGGTATTTATAACCACTTTCTTGATTGAACCCCTCAATAACAATCTGACATTACGCCTTCATCTGGCAGACAATCTCTTTGTTTCTAATTTACTTCTAGAACGAACGTTGGAAATACGTAAAAAATGGAAATCAGTTTCGGTATATAAACCACTCTCTTGATTCAACCTAACCGTGAATAGGAAACTATAACTATAATATTTGTCGAATGTCCCCGCTAAACCGTACCATTCTCGTAAGAGTGTGCAAACACTCTTGCGCGAGTTTTCTCAGAGGAAGCCACCTTGCTTATGTCAACACGTCCCGTTTATCCCGGCCCGATATTAAACGCTAAGGGACTTAAACCTGTGCAATAACAATCTGACATTACGCCCGGATCAGACTTTATTGCATGATATCTGTTTATTAAGTTGTTATTTTCGATGCAGTTGTGTTTAGTAGAGAATCCTTATTGTTAATAAAATGTAGTTTTACAGGACCTTTTAGAAATATATCAATAAGAGTACAAGCGGCTTTCTGCGGCAGTAGTTTTTGCGTGAAAGAGTCGTGCATCCATCCAGTCCTTACAAACTTTCGCATTTTAATATTTTTAGTATGATTGATATTGCCTTGTTTTGTATTAACCTATAGTTAATATCTTAAGCAATTAGGATCATATCATTATATTTAACGTAAGTTAAGGTTACTTGAATGATGTACTTATGAGGATTAACAGCACTTCCATCATGTAGTACATGAAAAACAATAAAATAGTACTTACTGCGTTTTTATTTTTTCCATATTTGGTATATTTCTAGAGATAGTTTGGACCCATTTGGTCAGAGAGTCGCCTTCTATAGAACGGTATAGAATGACGACACGCACAGAGCCCGCGAACCTTGAATCTTGAACACTTGTAAATCCGAAACTACTTATCGTCTTTGAATAAAACAAATAGAGTTCAGTTTTTATACGTTTAAGCTATACTGTAACTAAGTTTCAAGCGATTTAATGAACCTGTTGTTAACCCCCAAGATGATAAGGTATATAGGAAGATGGAAACAGTGTCAGCGTTGGCACCTTTAGAAGAAGATTTATGGGTTAGGCGACAGTGTCACAGACAAAGTCATGTTATATTGTTTCTCGTAACAAAGATAAAGTGTAAGATACTTTTTTGATATGTTATGCCTGAAACTACATAATATTTCGTAAGAATAACATAACGGAGGAAGGTGGGCAAGTATGGAGAGAAGGTAAAAATCTAAAGTATTGGATTTGGTCTCATTACCTAATGCATATTACTCATGGACACTATTACCTTAAAATCTATTTTTGAGATATACTTATTGGAGGACCTTGGAAGATTAATAGTTCTAAGCTATCTCCACATTCAAAGTTTGGTGGAATCCTTTGAGTTAAAAGCCACCAAGAGAAAGAGTTGATTAGTAAAGTTCCATCAGGTAGTCAAATAAACGGATTGAATTTAAATTCAGTGTTTATTCACACTACGATTTTCATAGAACTAATTTTAAATGAATGAAGACGACATTAATCTATTATGAATGTCTTCCTCTGCCATTTTAATGGCCTTCCATAAGGAATCCATAAGTATGGATAAGGAGAATCAGCCATGACCCACCGCGCGGGCCCATGTGGATTGGTGGGTTTTAACGACAGCAAATGCAGCCGGGATCAATGGCTTAACGTGCCTTCCGAAGCACGGAGGAGCTCGAATTAATAAATTTTTGGTCACCCATCCCGTGACTGACCATTGCGAAAGTTGCTTAACCTCAACAATCGCAGGCCGAGCGCGCGTACCACTGCGCCAAGGGCTCCTCATTATGATGAAATAATAAAAAAAAATGAAGTGTTCCTTTTCACCATTTTCCTCTAGCATGGGACTACGTTTTGCCATTCACGTGAATGGCCAATAAACTCGCAGGCTACGAATATACCAAATCCTGTGCGTATTTCAACCGGGACGAATCGAAATGTCACTGGTGTCTATTGGATTCTAAGGAGTATTCGTACTACACTTAGCGGAAAATTGGGTTCCCCATAAAAAATAATAACCGTGTCTGTCAAAAGTACATATAGACTTGACTCGTAGCTAGCTTGCATGCAGACTGGAAGCAAAATGTAATTTTAAATTTTTAACCTTTAGTATGACTATGGAAGTGTTAATAATTTTAAAGAATTTTTGTTGTATGTTTTTATTGATTTTTTAGTTTTTGCATTTTCTACGCTTTTTTATTATACTAAATTGTTAATAGAAGAATATTGGAAAAAAATGACTCGGTTACAAGTTATTCTCAGACAGGACTATCATAAGTTAGGTTATTAAGTTGTTCTTCTCATGTCGATAAAACTGACGATGTGAGCAAAACAGATAAACCAACATGAAGGATTTTTAAAACTTACTTGTCATGTAAAAATGTTTTGATTTTTAACAATGGACTAGATAATTATTAATTATTTTATTTAAATTAGTAGAAAAACAAGAAACCGTAATATAAATATATTACGTCCGCATGGCTAGCTACCACCATCTTATCTAAGTCTGACGCCAAAACAACAATGTTTTCAGCATTGTTGTGTTCCGGCAGTTCGAGATAAGATAGCCAGTTCCTCAGTAGCTGAGGATTCCGGGAGTAGTATATATATATATATATATATCCTCGCTCGCTCGCTTCCATCTTCAGCCTATCAATACTTAACATCAGGTATGATGTAGGCTAAGAGTCTCACCGTCGTTCATAAATATATATATATATATATATATATATATATATATATATATATATATATATATATATATATATATATATATATATTTAACCTTTAGTATGACTAAATATAAAATATATAATCAAACTATAACAAAAAACGCCGTCAAACTCACAGCCGCGTGGCATAGTACTGACCTGTACCGAGAACACTGGCGCTGTTGCTGTTTCTAGATATATATATTGTATATAATTGTGTTTATAATTTATAAAGATGAAAGTGAAATACTCGTTTTAATAAATATACAACGAAACGAAACGGCATAACTTTGGTAGAATCTGTACCAACTGTCAGTAAACATATTTAGCGCAAATAATTTTTAAAATTACATTCCTATTCCGGCATTTGTTTGAAGTAAAATCTTTTTATAAAAATAATTAAAACCTACTTCAAAAAGTAAAAAAAAACTGTTGGAGTCGGAACGGCAATAATCTTTTACGGCCCGCGAGGAAGAGCCCCTGATGGTGTCGGGATCCAAGTTGACGGGCAATGGATTGTAGTTAAAAACGCTATAAAGGTTAGTGTTAGACTCCAAATGGAAATTTTCAGAGCACTTCAAAAAGTTGGCTCCTAGGTTGGGCAAGACAGGGTTGGCGTTAAGTAGGCTCCTTCCCAACATTGGAAAACCTAATTCTAAGTGTCATAAGCCTCACACGATGGTCGTTAGGAGTATGAGTATGGTACATTGCACTACTATTAACTATGGCACCAACTCCAAAAGTTGATTTTTTAACTTTTTGAAGTCGGTTTAATTTTTTTTTATAAAAAGTTTTTGATTTCACTATTTTTAGTTACATCATGTGCCGTTACTTACACAAAAATCAGCCCATACACAACAATGATGTCATCTAGGTAATACTACTTGCCAAAACGTAAATTATATTTTTCAGGATTATGAAAAAGCTACTAACCTGCTAGGCGATTGCGTAAAGTCAATCGTATTGATTTGACAGTTCATATTGTATCATATCGTATGTCATCCCATACAAATTACAGCCGATTGAATACGATATGAACTGTCAAATTAATACGATTACCTTACGCAATCGCACCCCAGATCATTATAATAATAATAATAATAATAATAATTTTATTGACATAAAAAGTGGTTACAATCATATCATGAAGTCTCTGATTTCTGAACTAGGTACAAAAATACCTGTATCTCAGAAAATCAGCGCCCTCTTCCAGAGTTATACAATACAAAATTGTGCCAAAAAAGATATCACTAAAAGGAAAACAATTATAAAAGTGCAAAGAAAAACTAAAAAATAATAATAATAATATTTGATGTGATTAAAAAAAATGTTTAAAATTATGTGTGTGTGTGTGTGTGTATTATAAAAAATATATGGAAACCTGCTCCTTTTTTTGAAGTCGTTTAATAAGTCACAGAGTGATGTTTAAATATGTTTAGCGCTAAACGTATTAAATTAGAATTGGTGAAAGTTCGTAAAAAATTCTTTCAAATATGTATTTACAAATTGTTATTTGTTCGTCGTTCCTTAGACTTAGCATAACAAAACAAATTCTCTGTGTGACTTGAAAAAAACTTGGTTCGAAATTTCGAGACGGCTACAAATTAGGAAAGTTTATCCTTTAAAATTCCTTTAACGTCCTATACGAAAACTCAATTGTAAGCGCAGAAAGTTCCAATGGGAAATCTCATTGTGGCAGTTCATTAGCCCACGACTCTTAAGTTGGCTTTTTAATTGTCGCCTACAAACTGGCTGCGTTAAATGTAAATTATTATTAAAAAAAAAGCAAAAAATTTGCCTTTTGGAGTTAGTGCCAGCCAAGGCATTCTACTTTGAGCTCGTAATCGGTAGACATACTTACATAAAATAACCCTTTCTTTTCAGTTATGTAAAAAAAAATATAAAAAAACATACTTACCGAATTGAGAGCCTCCTCCTCTTTGGAAGTCGGTTAAAAATACTTGCTCATACATTATTAGAAGAAAGACGTATTTTTTGTTGTTTAAATTTATAAAGATGTCTTTATCAAAAATAGTATCATCATTACTATTTTTGATAACGGCATAAAAAGTCCCCGATTCAATAAATAATTATCGCTAACAACCTGGCTGAGCTAAATGTAAATTTGAAAATTATTATTAAAAATAAATACTTGCTCATACATTATTAGAAGATAGATGTAATATTGTTTTATTTATGTTTAAATAATAAAAAAAGATGTGTCTAATACGGTAATTTACAAACATAATCATCACCACGATTTTTGATATCGGCATAATAGTCTACGACTCATAAGTCGTACCTGACATTAAATATTGATGGAAGCGAGCCTCTCCCGGAATCCTCAACCACTGAAGAACTGACTATCTTATCTCCAACCGAACACAACAGTGGTGAAAACATTGATGTTAAGTCGTCAGACTTAGATAAGACTTTATTAATATAAAAAGATGATGAGATAAAGAGATTACCATTTTTGATATCAGATAGACCTATTTTGAATAAACAAGAGCGTATTGGTTGTTGCTTTTAAACCATGTCATGTAAACCGTTTACTTTCCCTACAGGGAGAGGCTATCCCCGGGGGGAACAGAAATATCTTGTGTTTTTATAGATTTTACGGAAATAAAGATATTACTATATTATTAGGTATTATTATGAAAATCACACTAATAGTGCGCTTTTAATTGGCAAAAATATTGGGTTTTAAGATCAGACTGATGCATACTACGTTGAAGTACTTATAAATAGAAGTGAAGTAAGTACAGAGTTTACTCATTCTATTGTTACGAAGTCTTGAGGTACTCGTAAAAACGCAATTTGCATTCAGACGTGTGCCTTCATTGTCATATAAAAAGAAGAAAGCGGTGAGTAAATATTTGAATTTCTGTATCCTTAAAACGTAAAGATTTATGTTAAAGCCAATATCCGCAGCCGGGAAATCTACGATATGGTTGACAGTGGTGACAAGTTTATTGGTGCCTCTGCGTGATTTATTATCTGTTACTTTGGATAAGCTCCGGTCTGGTCCCTTCCCTGTACGTACATTTAAATTTTCACAAGGTAGACAAGGACTCGATATATTATTTGAAATTGAGCTTATTACAAATTGAGAGTCAGAGTTGATACATGGTGGCAAAAAAGACGGTAGTTGGAAGGAAAGTACCCTAAATATTGATAATAGCAAATTTGGCTTAATGGAACCATTCCTTTATTTCCAAAATTAATCATAACCCAGTTTAAAGAATTTTAAAAAATCTCTTGCCTAAACCGGGAATCGAACCAGCTTAAACTAGAACAATAACATCCTGTGCGTTTGTAGTACCAATCGATTAATACAAATTTCGTTTAAGTAAGACAGTATCTAAAATGCAAGGTTATAATTTAACTTAATTTTGAAAACAATTTTTACCATGATACGATATACAAATTTAGTACGGACGTGACTTCAATCAAAGAATATCCAATAAAGATTTTTTAACTATTATTAATCTTTTATAATTCCAGGCTTTGCCATTGATTTTAGATACTACGTTAGACTTAGACATAGTTGATCTTTATAATTAAGTCTATCGATTAGTATTGTAAAAGTAAATAATGTTTTTTTCGAATTTAAACCGGTTTAAGTTAAGTTTCATATGATCAATATTAAACGTATTATCGTTTTTTCCCATCCTGTATATTTTACAAAATAAATAAAATATGTCGGTACATCATAATTAGTAGGTTTTAAAGATAATCATTTATATAAAAAAAAACTGCGGACCTGCCATAATCTATTCGAAACCATCATGTGTTAAGAACATTTTGTTTGGGTTTTGTTTTTATTTAAGTTGTCACATTTTGACACATTTAGACTTTGGAGGTGATGATTGAGCGAATACGTCACAAAACTTCCGTCAAAAAACAAGCTTTCTTTAAGAGATTTGTAATACGAAATAAGATTGAAACAATACTGCGCTAAGAGATGGCGGTTGGCCCCCAGTGTGAAAATTTGTTAATGGAATAAGACACGGTGTTGAATACATTGTTTGTACTACGCATCTGAAAGATTGTACATGCAATGCAACACTTAAACAATAGCATTTAGGCCTAGTATACTAACATAAGCCAGCAGTGATCATAATAATGTACAATCAAACATCCTTATTTGCAGTTCTCTCTGTTACAAACATGAAAAACATTCGGGCTCATGGATTGACAATGCCAGTGTTTATGCGACGTTTGACCGAGTTGGTGTAGATGGCTCACGTGAGTGTTTTATCCATAGATTTATCATGCGTCTCCGCGTTGCTTTATCTAGATACCAACCGCGTTTCGTACTAACATCGGATCAAAAAATGTGATCACAAATTTTGACGTTTTCCTTCAACCAACTGATTCGGTTGCTATGGATGATTGTTGATGCCATATGCCGTTGTCACAGTAGAGTGTGCCGTTTGTGGCAGAGTAACGCCCGAAATTAATAATCTATTTGTAGATATGGATTGGGCTATCTGAGATTGTTGCCTAAGATACTGGGTTCGTTGCCTAGCAACCGTCGTTGTTTTGGTCATATTAACAAATAAAACATCTAAACCTTCAAGATTCTTCATAAAACACTTTATTGTGAATTGTGATTGGTTTCTGTTAAAAACAATCAATATTCAATATCAATTCTTCAGTCTAGGCTGTTACAAGCACTTATGAACGTCAAAGAAGCTACGCCATCGGTTCACAAACCCTACGGCGGGGCGGGAGACCTTGTAACGAGAAGAACCGGCAAGAAACTCGTGAAGGGCTATTTTTTTCTCACTGTTTTATTTCATTAGAATGACTATCGCAGTAAGAAAGAAGGCAACTTGATCGCGAGTTTTATGCCATAAGCAAGCAAAAGCAAAGTTGGAATAAATTGCTTACGACTGGTATATTGATTTTAGATTTATCAGATAATAATGTGGCGAACAAAAAATCTTAATTCAATCAAAGAAAAACTGTAACAATCGCTATTAAGAACAGTTAATTATTCTCTCTGTCTCTTGTACAATATTTTATTGTTGAAATTATATCTACAACAAAATCTACTTTTTTCAGTTGACTTTATTTCTCATTCACAGATCTTCGTTAGTTTTTTGGCAATATGTGCAACGGTTTTTACTGACAGTTTACCCATCAACAATGGGTTCAGCGTGAGATTCAATCCGCTCGCCATCAATGAGGAAGTTAAACTGAAGTCGTTCGGTGCACTCTTTGCAAAAATCCCACAAGACTCTTATGTTAAAACAGGGACAATTGGAATTCAAAAGTCATATTATCCAAGGACGCCAGAATTATTTGGAGCTGGCTGCACAAATCAAGTGGCGAAGATTGGGCCGATATCAGCTCTCAATGAGGTTGATGATGCTCGAGAAGACGATAGCAAGAGAGTTATAAATTTGCCACTAGTAAAGCAACCTTTTGAAAATTATAAAATATTAGTGGCCACAGCCCCGGAAAATTTGAGAATAGACGGCGAAGATGATAACAATCCACTTGTAGTATACATCGTGTTTTCAGGCAATGAGTCAAAAAAGAGTACTATAAAAAATATACCAAGTATTTATTTTGTTAACAGGCATCGTGGCAAGGTGGATGTGAGTAAGAAAGAGAAAGGAGAACCTATACTTATTATTGATAGCAATCGAACTATCACTGGATTGAAAAGCAATGAAATACACAAGTTCGTGAAGTTCAAAAACAAATTTAATCGGTTCCTACAGCTTGTACCACCAATCAAAACGGTAGTTGATTAAATGAATTACTGAGGACAAGTTTTAGTTTAAATTCATTGTACTACTAATTATACAAATATTAATAAATAAACGTATTCCAGTCATGAAAAGTTAAAACACTCTGATGTTGCTGCTATCTCATTACTTATAATAACGATCGGCGTTACGTTGATTAATTTTTCCGTGGTCATAAATGTCATAATTTTCTTTGACCACATTGATATTCTGACGAATTCTGCAAAACTACGTCAGAAAAATATTAATATATGTTTGGTTTACAAAAAGGTTTTGACCAATCATTTTAAATCACGATATGTAAAAAATCCTATCCAAGAAACAGCTGTTTTTGTTATAAAACATGGTCTTATAGATGAGCGAATAAGCAAACATATGTTGGCTTATTGTGCGCAGAGTGTCATTATGTGGAACACACTGACAAATGTGTGGGGAGGCTTCTCGTAGCGTGCAAACCCCGCGAATTCAATTAGTGATGATCAATAACTGGGCTGCGTTGTATACCAGTGGCGGACTTGGCGTTAAATTAAATGAATATCTCTTTAAGGTACGAGTATGCTTTTGCTGTGTACGTTTTGTGCTGTCTCGGGCCCCGGGTTATGAGACACAATAGATATTCCATTGTTATCTGGACACGGACAGGCTGATTATCCAACAGAAAATCACCTAGCAACCGGTTTTGTTGCTGTCATATTTTTATACTGTATGGCAGCCATGACAACGACGCGACGATACCTAACTCTCTTGATATGTGATTTTTAGTTAGATAATCCCACGGGTGTCCTGCAGGCGAAGCATGCGCACCGCGACTCGTTGCCGCGACTCTCATATCAGTACGGTGTAAGCGGAACAGACACTGCGCTTTCTTTAGAAAAGGGTCGAGATGCGCATGCTACGTATTCTGCTAACAAATGACGAATAAAAGTTATAATTTCATCAATATTCATGTTGCGGCATCCATGGTCGAATCTCTATAGATTCGTATCGCGGTAGGCTTAGGATACCGAAATCGCCGGCTTGAGTATCCTTGTGTACGAAGGGACTTAGAAGTAATAACTAGATTTTGTCTTATCCTATATTAAAAGGACCTGTCCTTAAACGGCAGTGAAGTGAGCTGTGACGTTGATGAAAATGAAGCCATTCAAATGCACAAAGCAAATTGCTTTTTATAGTTTGTCAACAATCATCTTTCAATTATGTGCTTTATTAGAACAAAAAAACTCAAAACTTCACTGTTGTGTTTTATAACGACTTAGTTTTTATCTGAATACTATTAAATAAGTTGTGCTCTATTATTTGGGTAGGCTCTTTTAATACTCGGATTTTATAAAACCTATAATCATAGTCATAATGTTTATTGCATCATATTGGTTACATATAGATCTTAAGTATAATACAGTTCGCAATATGAACCCTGTTAGGGTGTCGCAAATCTTAAAACTAAATAATTAAAATTAAACTATTTTAAAATATTATAATATAACACATAAGACATAACATAACAAGATGACATTCAATTTAGAAAATCTTTTAACTCGTAAAAACATTTTTCCACTAAGAAAACTCTTAATCTTTTAAAACAATATTTTATTATTGTCTATACTTTTAATATGGTTGGGTATTTTATATATTTTTATGGACATGTGCTAACTATTTAGTGGTCTTGATGATGTATGTAGTCATAGTCGAAGGGATAATGATAAACTGTGCATTGTACCATGTAATTCGACAATAATGCACAAAAGTAAATAAATATATCTTTATCTTATCTTTTTTTAAGCAATTTTTAATATAATACATTTAATAAGTATTAGGTTACAGCAATATAAGCAATTTAGTAAAAGGTAAAGCTAATCTACTTCTATATCGTAGTGTACCTACATGTCAGAGAGCGTAAATCATCATGTTGTATATATGAAAATTTGTTCTTGCGTACCATTTTGCAAATTTCAAAAATGTAAATGGAGGTTAAGGTAAGCATTTTAAATTGTGTGAAGTGAGGTCTTCAACTATCAGTATCTGGTATGTTCACTAATATACGAATGCATCTTTTTTGCAGACTAAAAAGCTATTATGTGCGTCAGTGCTATTTCCCTATAGAACAATTCCGTAGCTTAGCCAAGCATTAGCATAAGCGTAATAGGTGGTCAAGGCAGATTTTAAGTCCGTTCCTTTCTTTAATTCGTAAAGCATGTGAATTTAGAGAGATTCGATGCTAATCTATCAACGCGTGTAAATATTTATATTGCAAGATTAATACGTCATGGTTATTGAACGATTTGCCATTAAAGACGTTAAATAATTAAAGAAGTAAAAATATAAAAGTCATGTGAACTTGAGAACGTAGAACTTCGTCAGATAAACGCCCACTGCTGGGTGTGGGCGCCTCCTACGAGGATTGCCATAATCGTCATACGCTTGGCAAGCTAAGAGATCGTAGTCGCCAAGATTCCAGCAGAACCTCGCTGTTCTTACGACGTATACTTATTACACAAGACGAGAATCCAGTGTTAATATTGACCAGTAATAACAATCACTAAAGTCGAATGTATAAAAATAAAAAATTACGTTCTAAAGCGAGTTTCTTAAAATCTTATCTCTTTGGCTATCAGTTTAAATACTTTTTCGGAACCAGAGAGGCAAGTAGCATTCGATATATTAAAACGACTATAGTATGTATGGGACTGAGATACAACAAACGTAGGGCGGCGCGGGCGCTCAAGGTTGCTTGGTTTTCCTATACGTATTTTATCGTTGACGTGATGCAAAATAAGGTTGTCACGAAGAAGAGCATTTTACTCCTTATTGAAACGAACGAACAAAACTTTGCTTCTCTTAAAAAAGAGGTTCAAAATAAATTGAAGCATAAAAAAGATCCATTTTATTTATAGGGAGTAAATTCAAAGACAAAAAGGCAATTAGTACAACAAAATAAGTACATAAATTATGACCAGCTAAAGTGATGAGCAAGTGCTTTTATGTGAAAATAAAAATAATATCTTCCATCGTAGTGCAATAAAAGCTAGAAAGATAGCATTCAGAATGAATGCTTTCACTCCACAATCAGGGAGAGATCAGTAATAAGAATAAAACATTAAATTGACGTAGAAAAGAACTTCAGATGTTTATTTTATTTAAGTTTTTAAACGAGCGCGCGCGCTTGCCAAGAGAAATCTTCTCTATATATAAGGCCCGTGTTATCCATTCTAATGTTCCCTCCAGAACCATGAGTATAACACCTGCCTTCACTAATAGCTTCAAAAATCACAAAAAAATGTAGACGGTCAAAATTTTTACTTTTTTTTAAATTGACCTTATCAAGGTCAAAGGCAGAAAAATACAATTTTTTACTGACAGCTAGAATTTTACATGGTCCGATTTTACTGGCATCATACATAGGTCAAGCATAAGCACTTATCGACGGATTGCATACGCTTAAGTCTACATACCTAGTATTATTATATAAAGTACCTTGTTTCAATCAAGGGAGCCAATCGCAATAAAAATAACAGTTGGATTGGAATTCAACTATAACCTTTACGAGATATTTCTTACTTTTTTATGTTTCTTAAATTTATTTGTTTACTTTCTTTTAAAAGTTTTTTATTCAAAAACACTTGACCCCGCTAAAAGAAAAGCTAAACATCAATCCATAAAGTAGCGTTGTTTGAACTTTTGCGTTTTACTACTGTTGAGATCCTTCAACGCAAGAAAAACTGCCTTTGTGGTCTAGTGGTACAACCATTGGTATCAGACCCAGGGAACCCGTGTTCGATTCCCAGCGGGGGTACACATAGTATTTGGTTTGGTTATTAGTAGGACTTATTGTAAGTCCGCCTGGCTAGATACCACCATCTTGTCTAAGTCTGACGCCATAACAACAATGAACAATGTTTTCAGCATTGTTGTGTTCCGGCAGTTCGAGATAGGATAGCCAGTTCCCCAGTGGCCGAGGATTCCGGGAGAGGCTCGCTTCTATCTTCAGCCTTATCAAAACTTAACATCACGTATGATGAAGACTAAGAGTATCCCCGTCGTTCATAAAAAAAACTTGTAAAAATTGTAGTTCAATTCCAATCCAATTGTTATTTTTTATTGCGATTGGCCCCCAGGTTCAAAACTATCTATAATACCCAATTTTATCCAAAACCATTCAGCCGTCTTTGCGTGATTGAGAAACAAACATCCAAAGCTACAAAATTTCACAATTATGATAATAATTAGTAGGATATTAAGATGTTATGGGTAGCCGTGAAGCGCTCGTGGCGACGGCGCTTGGCAGACTGATCGTAACACACCTCGTCAAGTTCTCCGTGCAAGCCGCGATAGGAAGCTGCGACTACCGGATATTGGTAACTTATCATACTTAGTGTCAACTTGACACGGTCTCCGGTCTGAACTGATTTAATAATATTTAATCAGAGGATTATAATATAATCCTTATGAAATCACAATACAGCTTACAAATAATGAAACATACATGCATAATCAACTTGCCAATTTCCACCTGGCACACACATTTTTTTCTAACATAGGCGACTTAAATAGAATTTCCTACAATGTTAACCACTACGCTCAGGGACACTACGTCCGAAGTTTTTGACCACTACGTTTACCTCGGACTAGGGAATGCAATACCGGGACCCGAAATAAAATTTTGCGGGATCCCGCTGGATCGGCAGGAATTACAAAGAAGCATGATTCATACGTGTTACTTTGGGCGCAACTTAACCTGAGTTTAAGCAGCATGAAAAGTCCTTGTGGATCAACAGCCCAAAAACCTAGGTCTGGCAATGTGGCAACCTTGACACTTTAATAAAGAAGGAAATGAAAAAAAAATTAGGTGGGTTAAAAGGCACATGCCTTCAATTCACCTATAATTCACTACTGACAATTGACACCATATTGTGACTTTTTCAGCCGCTGGCTATCTTGGGTCGAATATCAGGAGCCGTTTGGCAGACGACACAATTAATACTTTATCTTTTTTACGTAACTATTTCCAAAATTATGTTCAGTTTTTTTTTATATATAAAGTTTAAAATTATAAAAAAAAACTCATAGCGAGAAGAACCGATGGCCGTTGGGGCGGAAAGGTTCTTGAAAGGCGACCGTGCACCGGACGACACTCCTTATCCCCCGATAAGGTGGACCGACAGTCCGGTGAAGGTGGCGGAAAGCCGATAGATGCGGGCAGCGCAGGACCAATCGTCGTGGAGATCCTTGGCGGAGGCCTATACCTAGCAGTAGGTGTCATGTGACTTAGACGACGAATATGTTAACCAGATTTTCGGGAATAAATTATTTTTATAAGAGAAACTAAGCGAACAACAAATACCTAATTAATCATTAATTTTGTAACTAAGCCTTTAATTTATTATAGCAGTAGCGCCATAATAGGTAATAGAAGAGGATTATTACTATAGTTTTTTAAGAACCAGGGGAGCCAGGCGTACGGTTCCCCTGGTTATTAAAACATACTCGGAACGGCCGCCGCGCCGCCCGAGCGCAGCCACAGCAAAAGAATATTAATTTATATTTATAATTTAATAACCGTAACTAACCCACCAATCCGCAAGGCCCGCGTGGGGGGTCATAGCCACATTGGCCTTATCCACCCATAAGAAAGGCCTGTCTTCCACCAGTTAGGATATTAAATATTATGGCTGATGATTTGAATTGTCTTTAAGTCATTATGGTAAGGATTGTTTAGAATGTGTTTGTTACATCGAAACTGATATACAACCGTCTGTACGGATGCATTGCTGTAATTTGTCGGTCACGCAATCGTAAAACAATGTTGCACCAATTTTGACAGCCGCGAAATAACGTAAGTACCTATTGAAGATTATTTCATAATTTCCTGTGAGAGATGTGGATACTGCGTTTGTGTTGCGCAACGTTTTACGAGCGGGCTGATCGCCGAGCCGTACTCAGACATAAATAGAAAAGTTTCTGTTTGTTTATCAGTACCGTTACAATTGTTAATCTGTGTAAAACACAGATTAGCCTAGCTAAGCTTTTTTAGCTAACTTAAAAAAATCAGGTAAAAGCCGGCTAAATGCGAGTCGGATCACCGAGGAGTACTTTGAAATACCTACTAAAATACTTTTTACTGGTAGTAAATAAAAAGGAAATATCATTTAACTGTCTAGTTGAATAACATATAGAATTAAATTGTAAATATACGACACTGCAAAAGTCTAAAATATTACCAAGGATATTTTTTATCAATAAGACCATTACTGATGAAAATTCCATTGCATTGTTACGGTTTTTATGTTGAGATTTTTTTCTTATGTGCATTTTGAATGCTTCATTGACGTACATTTTAAAAGTGGTCTTAATCATAATTATTTATTGTAAAGTGTTGGTATTGAAGACCCTGTAATGTAAGAGAGATCATTATAATTTTATAAATTAAAACTATCTCCACAACACTATCGTTTCCAACATGAGAAGCTGCCAAAAATAATATTAAACAGCCCACATGGACACATTTACGCTCCTTCTTGTGCTGCGAGCTGGTTGAGAGGAATTGCTTCGTAATCTGTACCATGTTCGAGTCGACAGCAGACACAAACATGCATGTTGTACGTATTAAAACAACTTTAGGTATGTCACTCATGTAAGTAATTTTTTGACGATATGTATTGCACTGGTGTTTGCAAGACATTTGATGAACATTTTAAAGTCGAATGCCGGCAGTAAAGGAGAAAGTCACAAAATGTATGGGCCAAAAATCCAGAGTCGATTAAAATAATGCATGTAGATAGGACAAAGATAGTGTGTTACAAATATAATATTCGATTTCACTAAAACAATCCCGAAGTATTAAAAAGTGCAATGAAAACGATAGGGTTCTGGAAGTATTAGTTGGTATTTTCCTTTACAAAATCAACATATTTACTGATAATGCAGTACTGATATCGAAGCGCTTATAGCGGAGCTTGGTAGACTAATCGTATACGGTTGCGTTTGTTGCCGGCTCTGTCAACCCGGACTGGGCTAGCTTCCCGAGAGTGATTTTCGTTTATTATTTGACTGTCTCTTATCAGTATGCCAGCAGCACCAAATTTATCTTAATATATATTTGCGGTTGTATTAGATTTGTTCGTTGGCCGCCCAAAAAACTCCAATTAAATTTATGAATTTGTAATTTTTGCATTTTTCAATGCTATTTTTATAATTATGGTAAATTTTAAATAGAAAAATATTGGAAAAAATTAACTCGGCCACAAGTGAATTCTCAGACGGGAATCGAACCCGTGACCTTTGGAAATCCGGTCCAATGCTCTAACCGCTGAGCTACCGAGACTTGTGGCCGAGTTAATTTTTTCCAATATTTTTCTATTTAAAATTTACCATAACTCCAATTAAACTTAGAAATCGTTTCACCGTATTTCTAATATAATTATAATTATTGAGGCCATAATTGAGATTTTAGATCACAGCTTATTACTTTTGTAATTTGTATTATATTTTTGTGTAATAGTGGGTAAGTACTGGACTTTTTCAAACTGTAATCGCGTGTTTTGATGGCCGTATGTCTGGCGAAATCAGTAATTTTTAAAATTCCTTTCAATAAGATATATGAAAGATGCTTTCTTCAGTAAATGACTGTATTTAAATGTTTTGTAGTAGTGGTCGAAATTACATGTTTCAGAGGCCTTTTAATCTTGTTAACTTTACAGGCTTTCATATTTTAGAGATAGCATCACCTCGGGTTCTGATTTTGCCCATCTTACACCAGTAATATTTATCTACACTGATTTAAGTTTTAAATTCCGTGCAAAGGAACGCAACGCACTGGATGGGCTGACAGTGACAGGTGACACTGACAGATTGATTGACTTATAGAGAACCTACCTACCTGTTGCTTTGCTTGGAACTTGGATTGGAGGTAATTAAATTTTACTTGAACCATTCCCTTTATTGGGATTTTCTTGGATACATCCATCCCAAATCCTAAATCAAGTTAACCAATCAGGAGCTTGTGGGAATTTCTGAAGCCGCAGGTTAGTGTCAGTGCACTTCACACAATGATTGAATAGTTACTAGTCCCTACTTAATTTTGCTTATATACTTACCTTATTTACTTTAATTATCAAGTTAAACCTAAAATACCTAAAATATCAATATACCTAAATTTGGACGAATTAACCACTGGACACGAAACCCGAGAAGAATGTATGGAATCACGATCGACTACTTCTTGCGATTACTTTTGTCAAATAATGACAGTGGTGCTTGAAGTAATCGATACTTTTTTTTTATCGAAAAGTAAGTAGTGAATGAATGAACCTAATGAGTTTACAAAAATCCTGTGTGTTTTAAATAAATTGGTAAGTAAATGGTTTATATCGTGGAATCTAAATATGAAAATCTCATAAAAAATCTCCCCCAAATTCATAAAAATATGGTTTGCGATGCGATGTTATCTCTGGATGCTGCTCAGCAGGCTGTTGACGGCGGCATTGGCGCGGCCGTAGAGACATCTTCTTAATCTTGATTTGTTATCAAGTGGTGAGTGGTGCGCGGCGGTTTCTTCATAGGCGGTGTTGAACGCGAACCATTCTTGAAAGGCTCCCCAAAATTTAGGTAGCTCGGAGGACGCGCTGTGCATGTGCGGACGTAGAGAGCGCTCGGCTAGGACGATGACGGCTGATTTCTACATTGATCGGAATCGGCGATGAACACGGCGGACACGGCGGTGTTATCTCTTCTATCTTACGACGGCAGGCTCGGCTGACGTCATCTTCTTAATGCTGTTCGTAACGGCGGCTGGTTGTTCTCGTAGACACGTAGTTCCTCCAGTTACGAAAGCAGGCTCGGCGGACGTCAACTTCTTAATGCTGTTCGTAACGGCGACTGGTTGTTCTCATAGACACGTAGTTCCTCCAGTTACGAAAGCAGGCACGGCGGCGGACTCGGCGGCGAACACGGCGGGTGCGGCGGCGGATACAGCGGCGGACACGGCGGGGGCGGCAGACACGGCGCGGCGGGGCAATGCGGCTTGTCGCTAATTGCCAATGGTGCGGACTCTTCTATCCACGATCGGACTCGTTCATTTACATCGGCGTCGGATTCGCTGATGTGTGACGTATTATCTTCTTCGGCGACACGGCTTGCTAAACGTTTCTTCTTTATAATGCTTAGCGCGATCTTCATTTCTAATATTTCTTGCTCTAAGGCTAATTCTTCTTCGATTGCTTGAGCCTTCCTTAACTTCTTACTTCGGTGGGACGGCGCGGCGGCGGCGTTCGATGCGGCGGCGACGGCGGCGCTCCTAGCGGCGATTTGCGGTATCGGTGACAGTGCGACGTCTGCGGTCGGCACTACGGTGGTTGTCACTTCGCTGGTCCCCGTGATGGACTCCGTAGTCGTCCTGAACTCGGTGGTCCCCAATGACGGATTCGACGCGGTGGCGTCCTCACTCCCGGCCTCTTTACGGTGGCTCCTTCCTCCGCTGGTTGATCTTGTCACAGGCATGGCTTCTACGTTTCTTCGTTATTCGGCTCGCAATGGACCAAAATGTGCCGCACGCCCCGCTCGGATTTGGCAGTGGACTGTATCGTTGAGGAGGGCGAGACGTACGGTATCGTGGACTGGGTGCTGGGTTGCGAAGTAAAACGCAGAAGCTTGTTGTACCAGGATCTAGGAGAGTTTTTTTTTTTTTTTTTTTTTTTTTCGCCTTTCCCGAGTTAAAGGCAACCCTCCGGACGCGGGGGAGGGAGGTGGTGAATCCTGCATTCTGCCGGTCGTCCCGAACACATTAAATGCCTTTTGCTGGCACCGACTGTTTCGATTGTTTTTCTCTAGTATTTTTCTTATAATAAATATCTTCTTTCTACCTTTCTTCTGGATCAAATACCTATTTTTTATTAAAAATCATCAAATTTATTAATCAGGGATTTCTATAACTTATGAACGGATCGTTTTGTCTACGGACATTAATATTTCGACATATTTTCCATAAAGGAAATGTCAAAATTTTACTGTCCGTAGCTAAAACAATCCGTAAGTAGGCTATAGAAACTCGGGGTAAAAAAACTTCAGTCAAACGGACAGGCAGGTTACATTTGCAAGAAATAATCCCTGATTGTCATATGTTTTTGCTTAGAATGTGAGTCATTCCTAAATGTGTTAAGTAACACATTTAGGAGATAAAATAAACTCTGTTGTTCATTTGTTGCAATTGTTTTGTGCCCAATCAGTGCTTTGAACAGTGGGTTTATTCAGTCTATTTCAGCAGTTTGTAAGTAAAGTACTATCCGGCGCGGCATTTGTTTGAGTATTTAGCTCTGAATTGTCAATTAACTGGCAGAGTCCGCTGCCTCTGATAATACTTACAAATTTAAAACAACCAACGAAGCTCTTTGAAAAACGGTCTGTTAGATAGGTACTGAAAAACATAATTTTAAATCATCAAGCTTAAGCTAACTAACTTTTTATAAAAATGCAGTTGTAGATAAATGGCTTTAAGTAATATATAGAACAATAAAAATATATGCAACCTTATTGGAATGAGAAAAATTCCGATACGCATAATTTAATAAATATTATTTTTCGAAATTTAATTAATCAATAGTCTAAGAAACTTGTTTTTTTATCGTTACACTTAAAGTTTTTATAGTTTATCACACTGCTTTGTTGTTACTGACTTTTTGTAATAATTGTATAATTTACGTGAATGTGAAAGGAAGAGTAAAGTTATAGACGAGTAAAAATAAATATTTACCAGTCACACATCTTCCCACTCTGTTTACAACAATTGCGATCTAGCTGTCGAAACTATAATCGGACTTGTCGGGGGTTACTCTTGACGGAACCGAGATCGAAATAATGTCAAAACGGTACTATGGAAACCATAGCAACCGTATTTACAGTACCAAAACATAGAGCAACGCGGCTTCCACGGATGCCGCGATGCTAGGTATAATAATTATTACTGATTCTCGCCGTTGTTGATTCGATTTTGATTGGCGCTACAATCGATTTCCAGAGTTCAAAATGACTTTATCCGAAAAAGTTTTAATCATTCAACGAAAAAACTATCTAGTTTGCGGCGACAACAGAAAAAATAGCAGATAGATTTTTGCAATGTTTTTCCAGAGTTTACCCGATCGCTTTGATGTTGACGGTTGATTAAAGCTTGTACACTGAATGAATGTAGGTATGTACCTTGTGCTTGCTTACGGGGAAATGGAAGTTGAAACAACAAACAAAAAACTTCATGATTTTGATAACACTTCAATATTCTTTTGCGCTAGGAGCACACAGCGCGAAAATCTCTGAGGCGCGATTTCCGCAGCATTCCCGCGGCGGATGCAATATCGGTGATCGCAACATTATCAATAAAGATGATAATTGATTGATTGATACAAATTTAATGAAAAATGATAAAAGCGTCAATGTTATACTTAGGCTCCTATTACATTATCATATTTTTCATCATTTATATAGGATCATTTATCTCTCTCTCTCTCACCTTACCGACATAAGTATGAAAGAGAAAAAACAAGACTATGATTCTATATAAATGATGAAAATATGATGATATAATAGTAGCCTTAGAGAATAGCATTGCTGTACAGTCAGGGAACTTGCCGATAGGCTAGTAGTGTTTTTAGGGAGCATTGCCTGAAAAGTAATACCTAATATACTATAGAAACCGTATAAGTATATACAGGCCTTAATATAAATTAAACATTATTTAAAAACTTGCAATCTTGTTTTTTATAAAGGTTTTCTTAACATTTTATGATTTTTAATGAATCTTCTAATTATTTATTTATAATGATTAATACATTCTACAAGATATTTTCAGGTTTTAATACAGTTTATTCAGTTCAGAAAATTTAACCAAGCGGCTGCCGGCTGTACTGGGTAGTTCCTTTGCATTATAATGAAATAAAACCTTCAAAGTCACACGAAACGATACATAGCCAGATAGCCAGTTCCTCAGTGGCTGATGATTCCGTAAGAGGCTCGCTTCCATCTTTCAGCCTTATCAATACTTAACATCAGTGGGCCTACCATGATTTTTCTTTCCGTTTACTGTACAGTAAACGGGTGATATTTTGTATGAGAATCTGTAGTTCTGCTACTGCCCACTAGAGGCACTGTACAGATTCGCATATAAAATGTTTTCCGTTTACTGTACAGTAAACGGTAACAAACACTCATGGTAGGCCCACAGGCAGGGGCGTGCATACCATATAGGCAATTAGGCAGTGCCTACCTCATTAAAAACCTAAATAACATGCCACTAATTTAATAATATAAACTTAATTTAGTTTAATATGGTTCAGATATTCTATAACAAAATGTCTATTCAACACCTCACCCAATATGTAAAACAGCGCCATCTAACGAATAGCTTGCTCAACGTCGTAATTTTTCCTAACGCTAAATACTTACAGGTAGGCAGGCTCCGGATTGCCTATTCGAAGCAAGAGCGTTTCATACAACATAAATTATAAAAAGTATTGGTCAAGGTAATACGACCGCGTATAATGTTTACCGAAAATGTGAACGTCGTCCTAAGACATGACGTTCTCAATTTAACTGGGCTAGGTAAGCTTGCTTACTCGGCGGCCAGGCGGCCGAACGAACATGTCGCGAGATAAACCGACGACCCCGACCTCACTCGCTCCCATAGCTCGCGCTGCAAGTTTAGTTGAACGAGTTTCAACATTATTGCGCTGACTTAAGAGTGTTAGTTGACGTTTTCAACCACATTTTTTAATACGAGATAGGAAAGTTTTGCAACACGAGTGCTGCCGGCCATGTTTTTGTTTTTAGTTTGTTTGTTGACATTACGCCCTTCCTTCCGTGTTTAGTATTAGTGCTATGAAAAAGGAGTTGGTGTGTGTGTTTGTGCATAAAATAAGTATTATGCAATTAAAATTTAATTGAAAAATTAGAGTGTGCCGATTGTGCTGAGGATTGGATTTGTTTACAGAAATTACGTACCTACGTAACCTTTTGAACAGTTGTTATTTTGCTCGTATATTAAACCTGGTATTCGTGAGTGATGTGAGTGAAGTGACATAAAACAAAATTAAGAACTACCGCTCAAATGACATTGTATAAGTGACTTTATAATGAGTCATGTTTATTATCCATGCATTTTTGAGATATCTGTGGTGGTGAAAAATTCGTTCAACCGCCAGGTGCCTATGAATAATTATCCATTTATACCTAGGAAGCATGTTCACATAACATTATTTACAAAGAATACGGCAAAAAAATGGTAAGCGAATTTATATCATTACTAGCGGCTGCCCGCTGTTCCACCCGTTCCCGCGGGAATATCGGGATAAAAAGTATCCTATGCTTTAATTCAGGCTATCTACTATCTTTGTGCCAAGTTTCATCCAAATCCATTCAGTAGTTTTAGCGTGAAACAGTAACAAACAAACTGACATACTTTCGCATTTATATTATTAGTACGCTAACATCTTAATGATAATCGCAACTACGACTAGTAAAAATCTATAGTGCCTACCTCTCTGGAAAACCAATGCACGCCCCTGCCACAGGTATGATGAAAACTGAGTCTCCACGTCGTTCATAAAAAAAATGTAACTTTCAGTGCCTCGACCAATGAAATAATGGGATTCAGCGTTCTGACAGTTCACGTCATTATATGACAAATGAGAATCGAAGTTGCCAAAGTAGAAATAGTGTTGGGTTGCTGTTTTATTACTTTAATTATCTGTCTTCTTTTATTAAAAACAAAATGTTTGGGCCCTTTTTTTCAAATATGTTGATACATAGAAAGGTTCCTTAATTTGTGCTCTTTGCATATAATATAATTTCATCACTGTAGGAATAAGGGGGCCCAGCCTTCATACAAAAATAAAACATATCCCTTATTACGTTTTCTAATACGAAACAGATAAAATAAAACATTAGATTGGATAGTAACTGCGAATCTCAAAGTACCTTTAGAAAGAAAATATCGACTTTAACAATCAATGTATAAAATAAAAGTTTAGTTCTGATAAGTTCTGGATAGCTTATCTTGGCAGATCATTGAACATAATAAAATAATAATAAAAAATAATTTCTTCCTTTTTTATACAAACTCTACGTTAAAATGATGATGAATGATGAACTGTCAAATTGACTCAATAATATTTTGATTATAATATAATGTATGTATGCTAGTCTATAAGGTATTTATTGTATGGGCCATTAGATGCCTGAAATAAAGGTTAATAATTAATAATAAAATAACAATAATTTACGAAACGAATACTGTTGCCTAAACTAGGTAGACCCTGCGTCTTGAGCCACCAGGTCTCAACCCCGCCGCGAATGGCAAGTTAAAATTTTGACAACTTAACGTAGGACTTTCATACAGTTTAATATAGTATTAAGGTACCTATAATTAAATGTAACACAGTCACACAGACACAGTCGCTTACATATGTTACCGAGCCAAATACATACAAGGTAGTGAATGTCTACTATACAAGTATCTCTAAATAGATTGATAGGCGAGTGCGTGAATGTATTCAAGTGTGCGTGTGTGTGTGTGTGTGTGTTGTGTGCGTGTGTATGTCTGTGTACATAAATGTGTGAGTGCGTACGTAGACAGAGAATCACTATTTTGTTAACATTTTGTTTTACAGTTTATTTAGCGATCATCTTTTCAGTATCGTCATATTCTTTTCTATGTGGCAGATAAGCTATCCATAACTTATCTGTCAGTGATAAAACGGGCTCTTAATCTTCTAACTTAATCTTTGTAAAGCCTAACTATTTTACTTACAGCACTTAGCTCCTTAGTTCATAAATTTTTTAACTCATCTTGCGCCACGATTCAAATCTTGGCTTATCTGGTAACTACAATTTAAATGCTAAAATCTTGGTTCTTGGCCAAAGAGAGGTTTGATTTGTCTCATTCATGTGGGTTCTGACGTAATCAACCAAGTGTGTGGAATAGGGGGGAAGCGGGCTAGGATTTAGAATAATCACCTCAACGAAAGTAGGATACATCTTGCTTATAAAATATGCATAAACTCTTGACGGACGCTGCGCTGCTGACGCTATGCATTAATTATCGATTTGTGCTATAAGTAGATTTTAGTCGATGGATGGACTAGTAGTATCATAAAGGAAATCATATTATACAGAAAAATACATAATAATACTTCAAGAATATTTACTACTTACCTATATAATTAAAATGATCATTTATCAAAACTAAATGATATTAAGTACCTAGTCATTAAATTAAAATTAACCCTGTCTGTCAATAATTTCTACTCTTTATATGGCTGGCCAGCATTCTGTACTTATTTGCAACCTTTTTCGTATTCCCAATTTTAAGCCTTGGTACCTAAATGGGTCACGCCAATAGCAAAATGCTCATCTGGCATTATTCCAAGCACTCTTTTCACATAAACATACTTCGTAGATATAACTACTAATATTCGGAGTCTACCCGACCTGATAACTACTTTACTCAATTTTGTCAATATTAGAGGTCATTTCAAGTACTCGTATCATATTACAAGATACTTTCACAGTACCGTGCAAACGGGGCTTAAGTGAATGGTCTAAGTTAGATAAGGACTGTCGAACAAAACATAAATGGAGATGCCGGGCGTTTTACTTGCATCGTAAAACAACTTAAATTAATTTAAAACACTTACGTAATAAGAGATTGGTGTGCGAATAATTTGATTGTGAATGTAGAAAATCTAGAATTTTCGGAAACACGTTTGTGTCACGGTAAAATACTTTCGTTACTACTACGCTTCTTATTTTATTTATAATCAAGTAAACAAGATGATTTTATATGAAAAAAAACATCTAGCTTATTAGAAACGTCGTCGCGGAGATATGTCATAAATATTTACAAATAATATTCTTTGAGTGGTTTGTGAAAATTATCAAAAGCGGCTGTAATAGCTGCAGCCGATTCATAATGTATTATTTCTTCACTAATCTCGTCTTTTATCAATCCATCAATGATGCATTATGATATTTCTCTTATTCTTCACTGACTACATAAAAAAACCCAAATTACTCAACCCAGTAATTTGTTATATTGAAATTAATTCTATGGAAATAAATAAATAAGTAGGTATGTAGGTATTCCGCTGCGTTCAATTTCTTTTTGTTTAGTTCGTACTTGAGCATAATTTTGAAAGATTTATGTGAGAATGAACAAGAGTATCGTAATTAAATAAAAATGACAAAAAGATTTCATATCGCATGGCAGCATAATATTGTTAAGTGTAAAAAGCAACAATAGCGTTATACTTAATCATTCTGTTTCTGTCAGCGGCAAAGAGAAAAATAACACAGAAAAAACATTGTGTAGGTTTCCAAAGTTTTCCACACTATCAAACTTTAGAACACTACACATTGCGACTTTTTGCAGCGATACAAACGTGCGTTTGGCAGTCGCGTGATCGCGACACTCAGCAATCAACAAGTACTTTTGTATCAATTCAAAGGTACCTGTCAAATTACTCTATTGAATTAAAAATCCGACTATATCATTATTGCACTTCAGCTAGCTACCTACTGCATATTATAACGTATTATATAATCTTATACATTGAAACACATGGAAACAAAGCTCTCTGCGTCCACAAAAGTCATTGATATTGTAATGTTACAAAGTTGTATAACAGAAAAGTTATTAGAATGTGGTTGTATAGTGTTTATATATTCTTGCTCGTGACTGTACAAGGTGAATTGTACGTGTCGAAGGCGAATTGTAGAATTCGCAGTTTTACAAAATGGCTAGGCGAGTTCCTTGCACCAGCTTGTTATACTGTAGCACTAAGGAACCTAACAATAACTTAAAAACGCTTCTAACCCAAATTAGCTGATCGGATTTAGTATGAGTTTACGATCTGCCTAGGCATTTTGTAAAACGGCTAAGTCTGCAATACGGCTTCGTCATATAGACTGCTTTGTGCGTTTCGCGCAAAAAGATGGCGGATGGCGACGCGTGATAGCCAACTTACTACTTATGACCTCTTTCTTTTGGTCTGTGGTATTAGCCATCAAATAAAAATTACATCATTACTAACAGGCGGCAGTAAACGACGACCGACATAGCCAAATTTTTGACTAGACTTAGTCAAAGAGAGCGAAAGTGGATTCGGTACATGCTGCCAGTTTTTGGTCGGTTACCCACATCCCAATTGACAGCTTATCGTTAAGGCGACGACGCTACAAGCACACGTTTTTTTTTTATAGTTAGTAACAAAATATTAGCCTATTTTATTGAACTTTGCATAATTACCTATTTTAGGTTAAGGAGGCCTATGATTAACACTACCTCACCTAGGTTCTAATTTTTTTTCCATGTGAAAGGAAATAAAGAGACATTGTCAATAAGTATTAAAAGTTTAAAATCATATAATTATTTATTATATATTTATTTATACGTCATACGATTAAATAAATAAATAAATCATATAATTTTCATTAAATTGTGTGTTATTATAGATGGGTAATATCTATATCTTTTTTCGTGAATCAAATCGAAACTATATATTGATATTTGATATCGGATTCCGAAATGTATATTGTAATATCGGTGATATTGGTGGCGACCGAATCTATCACTATACTCCAATATAGGATTCGTAAAACTATATTCGCCTGATACGAGTTACAAAAATATAACATTATATTGCATCAATATCGTCAAGTCGTATGCAGTAGATTCAGATTCAGACACAATTTTATCTTTGTGTCTAAATAATGTTTAAGTGAGTAATAAGTTATTTAGTTGAAATCTACATAATAATTCGCCATTTCAATCTCATCCTACGATATAGCCTCTACTCTCGCTTGAAATTGATTGCACTCTATTCCATTGCGATACGGTACAATATCGAATGCAATATCGTGTTTCATTAAAATAATATATAGTTTCAGATCGTATCGACGCTCGCTTGGCATTGATTGAGCTCTATTCCATTGCGATACGGTACAATATCGAATACAATATAGTGTTTTGCCAAAATATATGGTTTCAGAGTGCATCGATATCGGATTTGACGATATTGATGCAATATACGATTCAATATCTATATATATTTGTATCGCCCCCTCCTTTATACTTAAATAGTTCCCAAATGAAATCGTTGTTAGTGTTGTGACTTTGAAGGAAATTATTCATATGGATAGTTTATATTAATGTTAAGATGTTTATAACAGCGTGTGGCATTTAAGGATAGGTACCTTTAGTTATAGACAGGTTTAGAATAATAAACAAAGCATTGTCTACCAAATCTGCAGTAACTTTACTTACGTATCAATATTTTAGTACGTCTACTACGTCTAGTATTATATATTCTGTGATTTTAATCTTATCATATAAATGAGACACAAAGGCTCATACATTTAGGTGGTTCTGCTCCATAACGTGTATTATGTGATGTGTTCGCCTTAACAATGACTTCTCCTACTTAGATTATCTTCAAGATAAATTGCTGAGGCGTGGCGGCTTAGTGCACGCGCCAATGAAAGTAAAAGATCTTGTTTGCGGCATCGTAACAACCTCTACATGACCGATGTTTCACATTCGATTTTATTATACTGTTTGTAGACACGCATGTTTGATTTTAAATTACATTCTTATATTATATACGAAAGTAGCTTTATCTACCATTTCATGCATGTAATCACTGAAACATGCTTTTATTTTGTCATAGAAATATGTAGATTTGGAACGTTGCCGATTTGTAAACTGTTGCAAACTGAAACCGCATTTTATTGCGATAGATTAGATCTTCTTGAAAGACATAGGAATTTTTTGTCGTGAAAAGAAGTAATGTGTAAGGAACGCCATAGGCGTATAACCGATCCACGCGAACCTTGTCGCGCGCGGACATTGGTATTAAAAAAAATCTAGTCTATATAGTTTTAGCCACAAGTTAAGCTACCTCATTTGGAAGGTTTATTTGTTTATAAATGTTCGTGAAAGGAAGTTAGCCTTTCAGGGGTTTATGTAAAATGTCTTACGAAAATAGACAAAACTGCATATAGTCTGGCAAATTTCGTGTCGATGTCGACTGCTGGGTATACCGCTCCGCAGCATCCACCGGCAGGACTTCGCCCGCTACTTCATCCAAAGTAAATAAGTGCGCGACTCACCTTCGGAACTGCAACCTGCGTCTTCAGTATGAGCACCTTTAGGCACTCATGGACCACCCCAGCCGGCCGGCTTTTTCACTTCACAATGTACAGCTATGCCGCTTGAAGTTTTGGAAAGTCCACACACACACAAATATCTAAGTTTATAACTTTTATTCAAATTGGACGCCACCACGATTGAGGTAGCGAATAAGATTCTAGTTTTGATTTTTCGTAAGAAGAACGACCGACAGCACGTTCACAAGTTTTCAAGGAAATTTCTCCCCGCTCGTTTCATGTTGAGCCGCGCATGCGCTTTGATTGGTGCATTACTTGTCGTTGAAATGGCGGGCGATTTGAATTCAACCAATCAATTAATGCTATGAAGCGGAAACGAACAACAAATTACGAATAATTGCCATCACAAAATATATGAAATGGGTTACACGGAAGTTCCAATCTGGTCAAAGATGCCAACTCCTCACTTTTTAACCGACTTCAAAAAAAGGAGGAGGTTCTCAAGTCGACTGTATTTTTTTTAACCGACTTCAAAAAAGGAGGAGGTTATCAATTCGACTGTATTTTTTTTTTTTTTTATGTATGTTCCACCATAACTTCGCCAGTTGTTAACAGATTTTTATAATTCTTTTTTTATCTGAAAGAAGATGGTTTATGTGTGGTCCCATATAATTTTTACGAAGATCTGGCTAGTAGTTTTTTCATAATCTTGAAAAATATCAATCACCTTTTGGCAAGTAGTCGGTTACCTAGATGACATTGTTGTGTATGGGCTGATTTTTAATGTAAGTAACGGCACATGATGTAACTAAAAAATCTGAAATAAAAACATTTTATAAAAAAAATTCAAACCGACTTCAAAAAGTAAAAAATAAAACTTTTGGAGTCGGTGCTAGCTAGCTAAGGCCAAAAAAATATATAGTTAATAAAAGTGCAATGTAGAATGCCCTGGCTGGCACCGACTCCAAAAGTTTTATTTTTTACTTTTTGAAGTCGGTTTGAATTTTTTTTATAAAATGTTTTTCCTTAATAAAAGGTTACCGCATAATTTATGATATATTAGTTTTTAAAAAGCCTACATAACTTCTTGATAAAAGAAGAAAGTTAGCCACCCGATAGATTAACATAATAATTGATTATTGCGTTAAGATCTCAACACGGGTTTCTAAACAGTTGCTTAATCAGAGAGGAGTAATTGAGATTCAGGTCGCGAACCTGCACTCAGTTATTTTGAATGGGGATTTTGTTGGATAGCCAGCATTGTGTGAAATATGTAAATACGTTTGCAGAATTGCAAATATTATGGCAAGGCTGGGCCGAAGTGCCGAAAACGAAGCATTATGGTTTCGGCTTAAGTTTTTTAACTATAACATTACACATACATTACTTAAAAAAATGTATTGACACTTTTCTAGTTAACAACAAAAATAATTGGTAACAAATATCAATAGTAAGAAAAAGCTAATCAAATAGAGTATTACTTTAGCAAACTAATCATAGTAAGTATATTTAAAATCTGTAACATGTACGTAAACTTTATGGAAGAAAATATATCTTTTCTTTTTTATTATTTAAGTTTAAGGCTAACCACGACTGGACTAAGTGGACTTGAATGGACACATTTTTAAAGGATTATAATGAAATGGAATTATTATTTTATATTTCTCATAGACAAATCATATTCATTTGAATATTTTGGACTAAGTTCCCTGGAAACATTAAGTTACCTACATGTTTCAAAGGTAACCTATTATGCAAAATGTAAAAAACCTATTATAAAGGCGGCCACATTATGCTTTTACAACACGGGCGAATGGCGTTTTTAAATTATTCGCCTTAAATCTTCTGCTAACAGAATGAGAGCATCGAGCCTAATCGTGTCACCATACTAAAGTACCAAAAACATTCACTATTAATTGTCACGCTATAATAATAATATTATTTCCTGATTTACGTGTTTATTTAAATACGGATAGTATTTAACCGATCGACTTAACAACTTTTTGAGCGACAAAAATACCAGGTGAGCGACTTAGTCGCCAATCTAACCTAACCTGAACCTAATTATTCCGCAACTCAACATAAAGTAGTCGCTCAATTTAGTAATATTTAATCGACCGGTTTATTATATTTCTTTAAATACTCAATATATCTACCACAGAAAATACGACGAAATATACATAGACAGAACACAACCATTGAATTTCCTCAGACTGTAATGGCAACGTCTGCGTAATATACTCCTATAAGCAGGTGCATCCGATACTAGGAGTACTCCGACCATTAGTTACCATGGTGACTAATGATCGGTTTCTAAATTACGAATTTCACGTTGAAAACGTCTCAAACCTCGCTTGAAGACTTTGTTACGTTCTCGACTTGAAATTATCAATTCAGAAACGGACCATAATTTTAAACGGTAATCTACGGTTGCCCTAAGGCAATATCAGCCTGCCAGAAGGGGTCACCAGGGTGATAAAATTTCCAACACCTTTTAGCTTAAATGACACAAGTATATTAAGCAAAAGGGTATTTTATGACATTACATATCGCTTTAAAAGAGCCATGCTCAACACCTCTATTCCATACTTATTGTTTATTTACCTTTTAAATACAAATTTTTCGTAATTCAGGTAATAAACTCGTCTGGCGAGACAAGTGAGATAAAATCAACTTAAAATGTAAATAAAAATAATAGACCGCAAAGAAAGCTAGAATTGAGTATAAATAAAAAAGGAGGAATACTTAGCGTTCATCTGCTTACTTTCGAAAGTATTTTTATTTTAGTTGTTTTGAACAACGCATTCTTTTTATCTCAGTTTTTTACATCTAACTTAAGTATAGGTAATCGGTACGATGTTGTTGTAACGTCTCGTGTGTCAAATACGGCGCAAAATTCCCTGCAGATCCACCATTCCCCTAGCCCTCCTATACCCCTAGGGGTAGGGTGGGACGGAACCATACCACCGCAGTGCTGTGCATTATATGCTTTCAGTTTTTGTTTTTCCGAATATTTCGTACCTAGTATTAATAGCATCCCATATGAAAAAGTATACATTTTAAATTGAAAAATGTTACCACGTCATGTCATATTTTCAGGGTTAAAATATGAGTGAGCAAGTGGAACAATAAAAAATATATTTACGTTATACTCTCTCCTCTATTTAACGCAAGTAGATGATGGAAAAGTTAAGGTTAGAATAGAAATACTTAAAATCTATATTAATTAATATTTGTTACTTCTCAATTTCCATATTTATTCATGTACTTAAGTTTTTTTTAGATTTTGCTTTGCATTCCAATCGTGACGTTGAATTATAAAAACATTATTGTAACTAATGTAGGTAGTAAAGATACAAAAGCTTCCTCTTTATCTGAAGCGAGCTTTATTTTACTTGTTTTTTAAAGTCCTGTTTCATCACTGACAGTTAACGTTCTGGATGCTTATCTGGCAGACAATTTGCCAGTCAGCCCTTGAAATTAAAAAAGGGACAACAGAAATATTGCTCGAATACTGTATTTCACAACATCACAATATCCGGGTTGGTAGCAGCCTCTTTGTAAATTATTAAAGCTATCTAAAATAATATAAAAAATATAAACATCACTCTGTTTCTTCTTACTAAAACACAGAACCAATTTAATCAAAATTGTATTTAATGTGCCTATTACAAGTAAGTATATGTCGCAGCCGTATCGTATAAGACGCCGTATTGCAAAACGGCGCGCCGGATTGTAATACGTCGCCGTTATGTAATACGGCTACCTCATGATGTCGGGATGCGCTCTACAAAGCGGCGTCCAACGTTTAGCTTTAAAATACGATCACTTGTCCGAGGCTATTCGATGTTTAAAATGCTCACAATTTAACGGACTATTTTCACACATTTTATCACCATTGACACTTCTAATTTTGATATTTATTTCACTTCGTTGTAATAGCTTTGCCAACTGTGACGCCATTTTTGATGTCATGATCATACAGCGCTCCTTGCGGGGATATTTGAAACTATTGTTTTAATTAGTTATGCGAGAATAAAATAATTTACTTTATCCTAGATAGCAGTTTATTAAGCTGTTGTGACATACGAGTATAGGTAATCATGACTGACAAGACAATATTATTTTTATTATTGAATTTAGAATGTACAGGCTGTTCGCATTGTCCAAGAAGGTTTTAACAGTTTTTTTAAAGAGGCGTATCGACGATGCGCCGTTTTGTATAAGGGCGTTACAACGCCGCACCACAGATTAATAAATAGTTACTTCGAAATAGCGATATTTTTGTCATTATTATTTAACGCGTTTAAACGATTGTGTCTATTATATAAAGCGTATTTAAGACGAAATAAGTATACTACTCGTAAAGCTTATTTGGAATACTTTTCTTCATCGTAAATGTAATGTAATGCGGAAGTATATCAGTGAATTTGTTTATTTGTCCCTCTTACACGCAAAAACTACTGAACGGATTTTTATGAAATTTGGTATGTAGAGACTGCAAGTAGTGGACAAAAACACATAGGGTACTTTTTATCCCGATATTCCCACGGTAACGGGAACTAATATATTTTTTAAATTGTTTTGATTTATCCAGCTGCCCATCAGTCCTAAGCTTCATTTGCGCATAAACAAGTTCTTTGCTAGAAATAGACGCACATAAACTTTCAGTTTTTTGACGTTTAGTTCGATATCTACACTTATTATTAAATTAATTATAAAATTAAATATTTTGAAACTGTAAGACCCTTTCAACCAGGAATATTTTTTAACAAAAATAGTCTTTTTGTTGCGTTATGATAAGATCTAATTTTCTTTAAACTTCTTGAAAAATAGGCGTAATGTATTTTTTTGTGTAGCTAAATTCGATTCAGGGTAATTGGTCTCAGTTATAATCATCTCATTTAATTTGATTATCTTAGTGACGATTTTTTAATGAAAAAAGCACATAATTCCCTTCCGGTGAATGTATACGTCGATAAAAAAATAACTCTGAAAACTTGCGAAATTACGTGCCGGAATCAATTAGTTACAGTTTTAAAGTGTCAGTTAAAGTAATTTACGAAAAACAATGAAATTATCTTCTTCTAAAGAGATACAAACTAAGAAATGCAATTGTAGCGAAATTCACGGGCATAGACAAAGCTTAATTTTTTAAAGTAGGTACAGCTTTTATGCCTTTCTTTTGTAAGCAGTTCTTTAAACTGCAATGTTATAGTAATCTAAAAATATCAACAAAACTGAGAACAAAATGCGGCTGCTCAAAATAATAAGATATCAAAAAACGGTATTGAATATTTTTACTGAATATCATAGGTTCGATATCATAAACAAACATACCATATTTACTGTATTTGTATGTGTAATAGAATCTACATACCTTTACCAATGTACATCAAAAATTTAATTTATACACACTTTCAATTTCTCGTGATATTTTTTTTTAAGTAAGTAGTGAATTAAAATAACGCACAAGAAACCTCAAACTTAAACGAAACATTCGACAATTGGCAGCTTTTTTATTTAATTACCTACTACCCACCGCATTCTTATGACTTCTAATGAACGTACCAACTCTTCATCTTGCCTGTCACAAGATATTATTGAAGTACCTCAAATTTTTAAACCTTTTTGACCAAACATTCTCTAGTATAGGAACTAATGTGCGCCGCTTTAAGGATCGCGAAGTGCGCATTCAATGCGGCGTGCTAATGTTTAGACCGTATTGTAATAAGACTTTACGTGGGGTAGCCGCATTACTTAACGGCAATGTTTTTCATTCCATTTTGTAATACGGGGCGTGTTATACGATATGGCTGCGATAATACACTTTACAAACATCGCATTGAAGCACACGGAAACAAAACTCTCTCTGTCCACAAATGTCATTCAATATTGTAATGTGACAAGGTTAAAAATAATTTTACGAACACGTATAAAGTAACTTAAATTTGCTTGTCAAACCTGTCAAATCTCATTCATTTTTAAACGATAAACCCCGTAAAAGTAAAAAAGTACTTATATCGTAAAAAAAACTTGATACAACCGGCGGTTAGTGTTTCTATGTCATATTGCACGTGACTGTACAATCGGGAAACTTTTCGGTAGACCAGTAGTTTTTTTAGGGAACGTTATTTATACCACTATGATATTAGAACATTTACAGGTATTTATTATTTATTATTAGGAATAATAAATTATCTTTTCGATAAATCGTTTCCCAAAGAAACTCTACCTACTGGTCGACTGGGAAGTTCCTCTATGTAATTTGTTTATAAAGAATATAGTTAAAAATAATGATAATTTAAAAACAAGTGTAAGTAGATACTATCTAAGATTCTAAACTAAATCAATCATTATCCTTTTTAATCTCCCACTCCTGGGACACTGGCCTTCCTTATGGATGGATAAGGAGAACGGGCCATGTCCTACCACGCGGGCCCAATTGGGTTTTGATTTTGACGACTGCAAATGCAGCCGGCACCAACGGCTTAACGTGCCTTCCGAAGCACGGAGGAGCTCGAGATAGTAAATTTTTTTTTTTTTTTTTTTTTTTTTATTAATATTATTTATTCTCTTTGTAATTTTATAGTCATTTATTCTTAGTTTTCCACGGTTTTGTGAATGGCTGCGATTTGATACTGCCATTCTTCTGAAAGACACTGCTGGGATTATGTATAGATAATTTAAAATATATATATATATATAATTATGTATTTATGATCTAGAGTTGGTATTTTAATTGCTATTAAGTATTGTTGAAGTTTTTGAGGGTGTTTATGATGTATTTAATTAGTTTTAGAAATGATTCTCTGGTTGATTCTTTCTTTATTATCTCGATTATGTTAGTGGGGCCAATATTAAGATTACGACACAGCGTAAGGTGGTTATATCTTGCTGCGTCGTATCTGTGACAATCTAATAATAAGTGGTGTAGAGTTTGGGGTGTATGGCTATCGCAAGGACACGCGTCGTCGTCAGTTATTTTAAAACGGTGTAAATAGGCCTTGTGATAACCATGTCCCGTAAGAACTTGGGTAAGTTCGAAAGATACGCCAAAGGCGTTTATCGCAGTCCAGCAGTCTTCCACAGATGGTAGCCAGGATTTAGTGACGCTGGCTTGGGGCGCTGTAATGTATCTATTACGCCAGGTTGCCAGAGATGCAGCTCTTAGTCGGGTTTTTACGTATGACGGGGCAAACTGAGCGTAATCTGGGCTGCGTCGGAGGCCCGCGGCCTTCCCAGCTTCGACGTCAGCTGCCTCGTTCCCTATAATGCCGACATGACTTCGTACCCAGGCAAAGCTAATAGTGTTTGGTTTACGCATCATTATGTCGTGAATCTCGGTGACGAAGTTGTATTTGCTGCTACGGTCTCTGATCGCTTGGAGGGAAGACATAGAGTCGGAAAAAATGACTGCCTTACTCCATTTCCTCCTCTCAACAAGCCGGCATGCATGTAAGATGGCTAACAACTCCGCCTGAAATACGCTACACACGTTGTGTAGTTTCAGTTTGCGGGTGATTGTGGGCCGATCTGCTCCAGGAGCGTAACAGATGAGAGCAGCCCCGACGGTGTCGTCCTCCTGCTTGCTCCCATCTGTGTATATCGCGTACGCCTCTCCGCGATGCAGTCGGTTCACCTGTGCCTGAGTAGTCGCCAACTCGAAGTCGGGTGAAATTCGCTTGCTGGGGTGTGCCAATTCACTGGGTTCGGTAGCTCTTTCAAGCTGTATATCATCTGGCAACTCTTGGAAAGTCCCCATAATGCGCGTTTTCTCCATGTCGTGTACTTCGAGTACTCTCAAATCTAGGGGTATGAATCTAGCTAGGGCCAGAGCTGCTGTCGTGGAAATGGTGCGGAATCCACGAATGGCCTTGATAGCAAACCCTCTTTGGGCGCCATTTAGCAGCTTGCTGACGTAAAGTTTCTCGGCCGCTTTACCCCATATCCCCGCAGCGTAAGTGATTATCGGTTCAATCACATGGCGGTAAATGATTCTCACGTTTTCCGGATGTGCTCCCCACGTCGGTCTAGTAAATAGACAAAGGCGATGGAAGATCCTGGTCGCTTTCCCACAGATATACCGCACATGTGATCGAAACGTCAATCGCTTATCAATGATAACACCGAGTAGTTTCAATTCGTCGCAAAATGCGAGTGATTTCCCGGCCATGGTTATATTAGCTGATTCTGCCTTGGGGTTAAATGCAATCACCTGAGTTTTCTCGGGACCAAAGGTTAATTTGGTGTCTAATCCCCAGCTGTAAATGCGCTCCAGTGCCAAGTTAACATTTTGCTCCAGTGATCGGGAATTCTTCGCAGAAGCTATCAAAAGCACGTCGTCAGCAAAAGCCTGAAGATGACAGCCAGATGGTAAGGCCGTTTCAAAAAGGTCATCTAACGTTATATTCCAAAGGACCGGGCCACATGCCGATCCCTGGATGCACCCTTTGGTCATGCCCTTGCTGACTCGGCAATTTGCGTGATCCAATATAACCGATCTGTCCCGAACGTAGCTCTGAATGAGGCCAAAAATGTTTTTGGGACACTTTTTCTGTTTGAGTTGATGGAACATAACCGGCCACCAAGCGTTGTTAAAGGCCGATTTGATATCTAAGGAGACAGCTATGGTGGCTTCTCCCCGCGTCCTTGATTCTTGGATCTTGTTAAGTGCAGTGTTTAAGGCGTCAATTGTTCCACGCTGCTCAGTGAATCCAAATTGCATGGGGTTATTTTTCCCGGCCTTAGCGGCGGCGTAGTTCACTCGACGGATAAAAAGTTTTTCTAGCAACTTGCCGAATACAGGGAGAAGTCCTATGGGTCGAAGAGAGTTGAGTGTAGAATAATCATCTTTTCCAGGCTTTGGTATAACCTTCACGTAGGCTTCCTTCCACACCCTGGGGAAATGTTGGAGCGCAAGACATCGATTGAGAATGATGGTAAGTAGTTCAGGGAATGCTGTAGCGACTTGTTTGCAGATGGTAAGTCCATCGAGTCCCGGAGCCTTCTTCGGGTTCATGTGATTTAGGCACTCCAACACCTCTCCAGTCGTGAACGGATCATCATCAGGTGAGTCTGGTGGAATATTCTGTTCCATTCTAAATTCGCGATGTCGTTCCTGCGTGTCATCTTCATCGTCTGGGTAAAAGTGGTCAAGGATGACTTCCGCAGTTTCCTGCCCGTTGGTGGTAAATCTATTGCCTACTTTAATGGTGGTAGGCGGCTGTCTAGGAGAGGCTTCTTTGAGCAATCGATTGGTCATCGACCAAACATTTTCTTTGGTTTGCAATTCGCAAAACTCACGAAAATGCTTGGTCGATTGGGCCTTGATTTCCGCTGCGTATGCCTCCTTAGCGGCTGTTTGTCGTGCAATAATGTCAGTCATAGGTTGTCTAAGTCTCTTAGCCGAATGAAGCTGTCTATGTATTTGAATTAATTCTTGTTTTTTGGATTCAAGATCTTCAGTCCACCAAGGCGCCTTGATTTTCGCGCCTCTCTTCCTAGTGGGAATAGAACCCTTGCACGCTTCGTGGATCGATTCTAGGTAAAGATCTATTGCCTTGTCCAGCTCTTCCATGTTGCAATTAGATATGTCCATTTGTAGAAGACCAGATGCAGTGATACTTCCATCTAACAGATTTTTAAAAGTGTGCCAGTTTGCTTTGTCGGATTTGTACAAAAAGGTAGAAGTTTGTTGTGGAATGTGGCTATGACAATTGCCGAGGTTCAGTGCAAACTCAATGGCATTATGTTCTGACGACTTGCATAGTGTGATATTGACCTGCCAATCAGTAATAAAACCGTATATTGCATCTGATGCCAAAGTGACGTCTACTATAGAAGTGCGAGGGAGACGATACGAAATGGTTTCGAATGTGGGAGTAGTGCCATTATTACAGATGTTTAAATCGTTGGCCATAGCTATTTCCAGTACATCTCTACCCCTAGGATTAGTTTTCACTGACCCCCACAGAGGATTCCAGCCATTAAGGTCTCCACCAATCACCAGACTTTGATGTTGAAAGGATTTAGCCAGGTAGTCAATGCGCTCCAATGTGCTGTTGGGGTCTTTTTTAGGCTCGATATACGCAGAGGCGATGGTGATGGGCCTGCCGTCGATGCTAAGTGTCACAACAGCAAGATTGGGCGTCGAATACCGGGCTTCGCCGATAATGGGTCCTGCTCCAGGCTTGGCGATAATGCAAGCTTTAACCTGCTTGTCTTTCTGGCCAAATTGGTAGAGATCCAAGCCTCGGTACGGCTTAACCGTATCCTTTTTGCCGATATATGGTTCTTGTATTAGTCCAATCATGTATGGACCATTAATGAAAGAGAGAATAAATTCATGGTAACTTTTACTCGATCTGTCCGTGTTACACTGCGCGATCATAATCTTACGGTTGAATGTAATGATAACCGTAATCCACTCTGTTATTTATTCTCTCTTTCATAGCTTTAAGACGAGGACATTTTTCGGACGTGGCGGCATGATTAACATCCGCTTTTGCATTGAAACGCTGGTTATGGGAGGCACAATTGTAGCACTTAGCCGCTTTCTCATTGCCCTTATGGGGGCAGCCATCCAATTTGTGCTCAAGTGAAGAGCAGTGCGGACACGGCGATTTCTCCTCCTTGCAGTGCGTCTTCGTATGACCGAATTGTAAGCACTTGTGGCATTGGAGGAAGGGGGAGAACTCGTCGGCGTGCACTCGCGAGTAGTCCACATTGATTTTCCTTGCAGTCATGATGGCGCGGTAGGCCCTGGGGGATGTGATAAAGACCGCATTGTAGAGCTGAGGATTGCGGTTTCTTCTCTCAAAGCGGAAGACAATTTCCTCTGGCGTGCTCATCTCTGCAACATCCGGATTCTGATTGCGGATGTAAGCCGTGAGATCCTCTCGTGGTATATCGGAAGGGATGCCTTTGAGTATCACCATCGGCTTCAATGATTTAGCGGGCTCAGCGACTGTTTGGGTTTCAGTGCTATCCTTGAGCTTCTGCAGCGTGCGGTCTTTATGCTCGGGGGAGTCGAATTCCACTTTGATCTTTCCCTGGGATAAGCGCTGGACCTTGGCAGGAGCAAAGTCTAGTTGTTTGAAATTCATAGTCCTACTAAAATCTTTTATTGTGTCCTCAGCAGTCTTCTTTGTATCTTTGTTCGTCAAGATAATAGCCGGTTTAGACATCTTAGTCGCGGGGGGATTGAATTGGCGTGATGCCATTGCTGCATATGAAATAGCAGGGACAGGCGTAGTCAAGGGATTAGGTGCCGGTGTGTTTTCCTTGATGGTCGCAATAACAGTTTCCTGTATTTTGGAGACTTCGGTAGATATGGATTCTCTGACTAGTTTCGAGATTTCCTCTTGCAGGTTAGTTTTAGTCTCTATCAGGGTACGATTCTTCTCTTTAGCCTTCTGCATATCCTCAATTCTCACACATTCCCTATTAAACGCATCGATGGTGTCGTTCATCTTTTCCTCGATTTATTTAGCGAACTTCCAAACGTTGACTTTATTCACCCTGGTAGTCGAGCGGGTTCCTGCTCCTTTGGGCTCCAAGTCCTTCTCTGTGAGTTTGGGGGTCACATTCGCTTGAAAACCCAGTTCGGTGATGATGGCATGCGCTAGTTTAGTAACGTCTTTTCTCAGGCCAACAACAATACGGGTATTGTTTCTATTTCTGAGTCGAAATAGCTCGTTTTCTTCCGATTCATCCTCAGCGTTGTTTGCGACCGAATCATTAAGCGTATCGCTGATCGATGCAAACGAGGAGTCCGCCATTATGTATGTTTGTGTACGTAAGTCAGGTTAATTCGAGGGTGATAGTAAATGTTTGGTCACCCATCCCATGCCTGACCATTGACAGTTGCAGACCGAGCTCCTCATCATCATCTCATTGTACCTATTCTATTTGGGGTCAGCGCAGTACAAGTTTTTATTCTACACTCCACTCTCGCCAGACATCTCCTCATTCACTACCTTCTCATTAATATCATCTTTTTTTATTCAAGACTGGGCAAGTATTTGACCGCCATCTTGTTTGAGAACAGGATGTAGCCTAGGATCTTACATACTTGCCCAGGAAATGCCTATTCACTCTCGCTTTGCAGAGGCCAGGGTTGTAGGAAACGGGGAACATATAAGCAGGCAGCGCATTCCATTCCTTAGCGGTTCGCATAATAAAAAAAGAAAAAAAGCGTAAGGCGCTTGGTACGGACCTTTGGAATGTCAACGACGTACGGCTCAGAAGGTAACCTGCGTCTGGTACCCCGATGATGGAAAGGGGCTGGAGGAACAAGATCGTGCAGTTCTCTCGCACACTCTCCAAAGTATATCCTAAGACCGAAAGACATCACAATCTATCGATTTTTTGTGGTCCTTCTCTTCCTTTCCACGTTCACGTCCACCTTTCTAATTTTCTAATATTATATACCTACCATCCCTTCTTATCATATATCCGTAACAGGCCAAACGGTCTCCAAAACTAAATTATGATTTGAATATTTGCCTCGTGTATCAACTTCAGCGTAACTGATAATAAATAAAATATCAGAGAACAGCACATAAGCATAAGTATAATACATTGATATTAAGTATTTGTAAAACGTCATGATACGATACTCGTATGTAGGCAAAGATGTTTCATAATAATAGATAATTATGTTACCTTCATAATAATTTGCGTTGAAATCTGTGACGAAGACTGCACATATTGACAATCGACAAATAAAACAAAAAACACGAAAAAGCACGGATATGAAAGAGATAGCAAATTGATTCGGACTCTACATATAGGTATAGGGTCTTCCCAGTGCTTCACAATGCGAGCTCGTAGACAATCTACTTCAAGTACACACATATAATATCATTGAATGTGGTTATGTATACCATTGATAGTTCGTGCGTTTACTGTTTTTTTTAATTAGATCTAGCCTATATGTACGCATATCTTTAAGTATATATAAAAATGAATCGCCAAATATTTGCGCAGAACTCGAGACCGACTCGACCAATTCGGCTTTTTTCATATTTTCGCTAAGGCACAAGGAAAAATTATGGAGTGAAATAATTAAACAAAGTCGGATGTAGTTACACCATGTATAACTCTACCTACTATAATAACACCGACCGACTTGGATGAAGTTTGGTATAACACACACCTATAAGTCTGGATTGCAACATAGGTTACATTTTAACCTTGATGATTTACGGGGACCACGCGGGTAAAACCGTAGGCCAGCCACTAGTCTTTCACACGAATTTTCGTTTAAGTTTCACAAAAAAAACACCTACTGACATTTTAAAGTAACAGTTTTATTAGAACTAACACTTATACTATTGATGTATCGCAATAGGATTTGAAATCCAATTTTATAACAGTTACAAAGCCAACTATTTCTTAACAAAATAGCTAAACGTTCACTATAGTTTGAACTAAGTTAGCGTTTACCACAATATCTCCGATTGAGGATGTATCTTTACAAATAGGTATGTGAAGGTATTAGAAAGGCCCCGCCAAGGCTTCGGAACGGTCTCGTTTATGTTGAAATGTGACCTCAGAAGTATAATGAAGAGCTAAGAAAATTTAACTAAATCATTGCTGATTATCATGACCTAAGAAATATGGTTCAAGGGTAATAGCTCTGCTGATTGGTTACGATGGAATTTTATATGTGAGGCTTTTTAAGCAAAGGTCACCTGACCTTCTTATACTCGTAATCGTAAGTGATAACTTGAATGTATTTATTGAGTTGCCTACTTGCTGTGTCCGCTGCGTTGGGATACCACGGTAACGTAAATGATTTAACTGTTTGTACTCGCAAAAGAGAACATTTATTTCCGACTTTATCTATACATCTTCAATAACTATACATGTTATCAGATTGTAAGAAATACAAATCTGTGCATTTAATATTTATGGAAAAAGTAAAAGGAATAAAACAACTTATGCGGACTAATTATTGCGTTTAATTTACCCGAAATTATTTATTTGGTAATTTCTTTCGGTTTTGTTATGCTTTTTTGGTTTCTCGACGTTTTGGCACCTTTTCAGTTGCCATGGTCACGGGTTGATTAGCTATTTATACATATAAGTTCACAAAGTTGATTTATTATTACGTTCGGATACGGTTAGATAATTACCAATTAAAAGTTAATAATTTTTACTATAGCAACTATTATTAAGTGTTATGTACTATATAAGTTGTACAAATCCCAAAACAGCTGTTTTTTAAATTTTTGTCTGGTTGTTTGTTGAAACATCACTCGAGAACTACTGCACGGATCTTCATGAAATTTGGTATGGCAATAGCTGATTGCCCTGGTTAACATATACTTTTTGGCGCGTAAAACTCCTTTATTCCTACGGCCAAATATTAAAATCGATTGTTGGTAAATAGATGGCGCTACTTAATTTTTAGGGTTCCGTATCCAAAGGGTAAAACGGGAACCTATTACTAAGACTCCGCTGTCTCTCCGTCTGTCACCAGGCCGTTTCTCATGAACTGTGTTAGTAGACATAGTTAGATAGTTAAAATTTTCACAGATTATGTATTTCTGTTCCTGCTATGACAACAAATACTAAAAATCAGAATAAAACAAATATTTAAGCGGGCTCCCATACAACAAACGTGTTTTTTTGCCGTTTATATAGATAATGGTACGGAACCCTTCGTGCGCGAGTCCGACTCGCACTCACGTCAATTGAAAGTACGTTTTTAAAATAATGTAAGGAATTGCAGTACTATATACGATATTTATAACGAAAACAAAGTAGTTCACGTCCCTTTAATTTTAAATACTTACATTTAAGTAAATAAACATGTGGCCTTTTAAATTAAAGGGCACAGGAAAATGGCGTCCCGACCGTTTTCAGTGTCTCAGAGTTAAGTCGTAACACCAGCGACGTTCCACTTGGCTACAGTACTGAAAACTTTCCTCATTAGGCGTCTTTTATCGTTTTTCTACTTACATTGTAATTTAAAGTTTTATAATGATACTATAGTGGCCGCCTGCGGTTTCGCTCGCGTGGTTCCCGTTCCCGTAGGAATCAGGGGCGTGCATTGGTTTTCGAGCGCGGTAAGCACAGTAGATTTAACTAGTAGCTTTCCATTTATCCTATCCTACTACCTAATATTATAAGTGCGAAAGTTAATGAGGATGTTTGGATGGATGAATGTTTATTACTGTTTCACGCAAAACTACTGAACTGATTAAGATGAAACTTGACAGCAATGTAGCTTATACATCAGCATAACACAGGTTCAGATAAAAAAATGAGATCCCAAATTTTGATTTTTTCTTCAACCAACTGACTCAGTTGCTAGGGATGATTGTTGATGCCGTATGCCCTTGTCAAAGTAGACTGCCGTTTTTGGCAGAGTAAAACGGTGGAGAGCTAAATGTATGAGAATCAGAATCAAAATAAGGGCGGTATTTAGTTGTAGCAAGGCGGAGACCAATGATAAATATATGTATAAAGTGTATTTTATTTTAAATCCAGGCTACAAACTATCTGTGAGTCTTTCATTTAAATCCATGCTTGATTCAGTAACAAACGTCAAAATTTTCTCTTATACAATATTAAGTAGGATAATATATTAAGCAATTTTTAAGACATATATACATGTTATGTTTGTATAGGTAGGCAGTTAAATAAAAGGTTCTTTGCTTCTATAAAAACAATGTACTTGTTTACTACAAACTATAACTTGTAGCTAATTGCTACTACGTTATTAGATGTTTCTTCGAATTGTTGATTTGTACTTACGTACTTACTGAAATATTCTAAAAAAATTGAAGTGTAAAAAGACGAGACACAAAGATATCATTTGTCCCTGATATTATTTTTATACTATAAACTACGTTCAAACGACATTTGATAAAGCCAATACAGAGTACGCGCGTAACAAATTGAAATCAATTTGTGTAAGTACAATCCGAGAAAAGTCTTTTTTCTCAGTGTCTTTATCAACAAATCGCTGTAATAAATTTCACCACTAAAGTAATATATTAAAACAATAGTTTGTTCATTTCAATCGTGTAAGAGTATTTTTACAGTGACGAGTGTAATTTGTAGAAATAATGAAGTAACATTTGTTTACGAAAAGATATTATTAACTTGTACCATATAATTCATTATTTTAACACCTCTTGAGGGAACTCGAAGACGAAAAAAGTGGAAGGAGCATGGTGCAGTGCATTGAAGGAAGTGTCGCCTCGCAAACATGCAGGTTGGCATGACATCATCGTAGAGTTTAAAATGGTACAAACGCGCCGCACTGGAGTTCTTTTGCTTCTAGCACAAAATGGTAGAACGCACAATCTGCCATCTTAAAACACCTTTCTTAATACTTTCACAGTGTAAGAAGAAAAGGAAGTTATATAGACTGTGTTACTGTGATGTCGGTCCACCTATTGCTTAGTTGACACGATGCGAGTTCACGCCCGAGAAATGCTTCTCGTGCGTGAACTCACAACTTGTAGATGGTTCTCGAAAGCTCGCATGCGTGCGAACAGAGCAAAAATGAACGCTTCACGAAAGCTAGTTTTCTCGTTCGAGCAGGCGGCATGTTCCTTGTCCGTGAAGTCTCGCATCTTGTAAACCAAGCACATTTTTAACTAACAACTTAATTACTATATTTCAAATTTATTTATAGTATTCTCTTTGAAATTTGAAATATTATTTTGGATAAGTATTAATTTTAAGTTACAATCAGACTGTTCCTACTGTATTGCATACCGTGGCAACCTTTAATTAAGGTGACACTGTACCTAGATTAAGGTGCAACTGTATCTCTAATCATGTATGTGGTGTACATCTTGTTGGTTGTCCTTAAATAAATGAAAAAAAAGCATTATGCTTACGGGAAGAGGTAGAACTCGATAATATTAGGAAATGGTGAGATTCAAGGGCCAATATTTTATAATTATTTTCCTAAGTAATAGCATTAATGTAGCTTCGACGCATTGGCTTATGGAAATTATAGCTTGAAAGCTGGATTAATACTGAATTATTGACTCACAGGGTTCGCCTACGGTACATTATGCAACCATGAATTAGTCGTATTAGAGTAAGCCTACTGAACTTGCGTCTATAGACATAGTACTGACCTAGATTATAGACCTTAATGAAATCAATAGTAATATCGTTTGGACATAATTGTATAAAAAAGGACACTAGCAAAATATTTAGAGACGCTGTCAATGTTTTATCTAAGGTATGGTATAATCGGGGAACTTCCCGGTTGACCAGTCGAGTTTTTTTATGATCGTTTTCTCAAATAATTACTTAGGTAAAATAAATAATTCAGTATTCAAATGAAATACCTATTATTATTCTATTATTGTCATATAAAGGTTTTCTATGTATCTTTTACTTTTTTAAATAAATTTCCCTAAAAACACAAGCTTATAATCAAGTATTAGGTAGATGAAAAATTGTTCTCTGTAAAACTATTAAGAAGGGTGCATGTTCAGTGTTTAACAAACCCTAAAAAAACCGTATTAAATAAATGAAAAAAAAAACTACTAAGAAATAAGGGAAAAAATTGTTAACCCAGAACAAATACACTTACCAAAATAAGTGTTCTGGTGCGTCGAATAAGTTCACCATCTATTGCTTAATTTTTAGGCGGATTAGGATTCAACTCCAACAATCCCAATTCCCGGTTGACCAGTCGAGTTTTTTTATGATCGTTTTCTCAAAAAATTACTTAGGTAAAATAAATAATTCAGTATTCAAATGAAATACCTATTATTATTCTATTATTGTCATATAAAGGTTTTCTATGTATCTTTTACTTTTTTAAATAAATTTCCCTAAAAACACAAGCTTATAATCAAGTATTAGGTAGATGAAAAATTGTTCTCTGTAAAACTACTAAGAAGGGTGCATGTTCAGTGTTTAACAAACCCTAAAAAAACCGTATTAAATAAATGAAAAAAAAAAACTACTAAGAAATAAGGGAAAAAATGGTTAACCCAGAACAAATACACTTACCAAAATAAGTGTTCTGGTGCGTCGAATAAGTTCACCATCTATTGCTTAATTTTTAGGCGGATTAGGATTCAACTCCAACCTTCTACTCTTTTTCCAAATTCCTACTCAAACCTTCAAAACTCCAAAGCGTATATTTTTCTTAAGTTATGTAGTATATTTAATTTACATAGACGTAGAAAAACAATTTTATTTATCTTATTTTTTTCACTTCAGATTCTAAGCCTATATTTATAAAATGTAGTAAGTATTTTATATTAATTATGTAAATGAGAACGAGCTACTTATGCAAAACTCAGTCAAGCGCACTTGAATTGTTTTCTGCTGAGACTTTCGAATCTATATTAAGGATGTATGACTTAACTGCGTCTTAATTTCAGACACTAACTTAACTACTTTTACTTGATGAGATTGTCAATTTGGTTTGCTACATTTCATTCGTGTAGGTACTGAGCAATTGTGTTTAAGAAACTACATACAGCTCTACTACCGTTCAGAGAGGAAATTCTGACCTCCATATCTTCTATATTTTTTTATGAGACGTGGTTTGTAATTTCTGCGTTTATTGACAAATGATTATTAATAAGACGATCTATGTTTGGGGCGGGGGTACTAAACCCGGTTTCTGCGCCAGAGGTCCTGGGTTCGACCCCCGGACAAGACAAATATTTGCGTGCATGAACATGTCTATTTGTCTTGGTCTGGGTATTTAATACAAATATTATGTATGTATTTACAAAAAGTATATAAGTATGTTTATCCGTTATCTAGTATCCATAACACAAGTTCTTCGTGAAACTTAACGTGGGCTAGATAATTGGTGTGATTGTATGCAATTATTTATTATTATTATTATTTATGAGGCCAACGAGTGAAAGACAGTGCTAAGTCATCTTGATATGACTGATTTAAGTAGTAAAGTACTACATAGTAGATTTTATGAATAATATTAATATTAATGTCGAAGTTGGTATATATGAATTTATTTCAATCAGAGGGGTATGGTTTTTCAATCAGAGTATTATTGTAGTAACAAAAGAAAAAATAAAAGGACGGTAGCGTAGAGATAAACGCGTTCTGTCTGCGCTTGTGGCAATAAGGCAACGTTTGGAACGGTTAGTCACGGGATTGATGATCAAAAATGTTTTACCTCGACTTTCTACGTATTAAGGCACGTTTGACTGTTGGTCCCAGCTGCGTTTGCAGTCTTTAGCATCTACAAATTCACATTGGGCCCGCGTGGTGGGACATGGTCCCTTCATCTAAGCAATCCGTAAACAATACCAGTGCACGAGTAGTGTGGACATTAAAAAAAAGGCTGGTACCAACGAAAAAGACGACAACGATAACAGAATAAATTAATTTTCAAGCAAAAGTTATACTTAACAATTTTATATGTTTATAGAGATATTCCTGCCTGCTGTTAAGCTTAATTCTATGCATCAAAAACCTTAAAAACTATTATGAAATAAGTTTAAATTGTGTGCCTTTCATTCTAATCATCTTCTAATTTAATGGCAACACGCTTTTTTTGTATATCTACGTAACTAATACCTAATTAAAGCATAATGCTAATTAAACAAAATGCGTTTGCGTTCGTTCACTCATTCACGACGGTAACTGGATTTTTCAAAACCAGTTTATAGTATACAAAGCTTAACGTAAATGCTTCTATTACCGGCAGTTTTAGCATCTTTTGGACAATTTCACGAAACGGTAACAAGCCGTGGTGCTAGGAAGGTCATATTTTTTTTAATAATCTTTATGGAGTGTTCTATGATACTCAGTATTTAAATTTACTATTTAATAATTTAACACACCAAAACGTAAGAAAGCATTTGTTTCTTTTACGACCCATGGATGAGGTTTGTTTCTATTGCCATTTTTTCTGTTTCCAATACCGACCCAACTACCACAGGAAGATACATACAAAATAACTTGCTTCCTTCTCTCATGACATTTATCTCCTAGCCACTGGCGATATAGCTAACCCTCTCTGGTCGTAGGTTTCCTTTAGAGCCGCCTGGTTTGCTACCAGGTTCCTGTTATAAACTGGCGCCAAGCAGTTTATTGCATCCGTTGGAGTACGGGAGAACCACAAGGCTGCCACACGCTGCTGAGGTGCTGGTCCAAAGAACGTACAAAAAACTCAGTTTGGAGACTAGCGGGATCAGAAGCACGGTCTTGCTGACCGACCGCAACTAGGAGGGGGACCAAAAGTAGTAGCCCTAGCTACTAGCCGAGCAACGTGCAAAATCTGCTCAGCCAACACGCGGAAAACCACGGAATGCGTCACTGTGCCAGTTGGCCACTGGTCGGGTGGACCCAGTGGTAATTTTTGGAGGATTCGTGCTTCCCCTTATTGAATTTCCCAAGCGTCGTTAGAGTTGTAGTCCTCCACACTACACCACTCTAATCACAAAAGGATAAGTTCAAACAATGACTTTCTCCAAGCAAAAGTGTACCCCACAAAAATATCAGAGCCATACTCCAATCACGATTCGGTCCAGCACCGGATCTTATTTTTCTCGGGGACTTAAGCAACCATCATAGCGAATGGTTGCAGTTCCCGTTCGAAAAAACTTAGCAAGCTGGTCAAGCATTGCAATTTTGCATTATCGAAAGATCTATAGACCCAGTTGCTGAATGAAGCAACGCGAGTGCTAGATATTGATAGTCATGCACTCAACTGCCTAGATTCACTGCTGACGACTAACCATAAGAAACTTTCTGTATCAGTCTCAGCCCAGTTGAACTCTACAGGTCACAGTCAGTGTGGTAAAATTGGTGGCAATCCGATCACGTTCCCAGTGCTATGATGCGGGCATGGCGATACGAGTCAGCTTATTGGGACGAAATGCAGCATTTGTTTGCGTCTTATCCTTGGCAACAAGTGTGTTTTTCCTCAAGTGATCTCTTAAACTCTGCTCGTGGATGTGATGGAAGGACAAGAACGACAGGGAATGGAATATTTAATTCCATTGTCTGTCATTCTGCTCGGTCACTGTTTGGGAGGAGTGGTCCAAAGGCCGCTGCCATCATTTCGATTGTTGGGGCCACATGGCGCAAATGCTCAGCTCACCGCCAGCGTACGTCTAATACCAGCCCCAGGTACTTGACGTGGGGCTTAAGTGGAATGGCGACTCACTCAATCACCGCGCTCTCACCAGCGTGTTGTCCGCGTCTCGGCCAACTTGGCGACTTTATATGCCTCTCGGAGGAGCCTCTCCTTATCTGGCGTCTGGATCCTGCGGCGGTGACACCTCTGCAGTGCCTTTGGTGAATCAGGCATACCTCTCGGAGTGTGGAGATCACCGCCGTCTACCAGAGTAATTCTTCGCGCCAATGGGGTCCATTCACACGAGGTACTGACGACACAATAGACCTTTCCTCTATTGTGCCGCGAAGACCATTACCATCCATGCACCAGCAGTAGTGCCACTTCTTCTGCGAGCTATTTACCGACAATCGCGGGAAGGCATGGACCACCCCTAGGGTTTCCGGGACAACGATAACTCGCCACTTCTGCACACAGTGTGACTGAAACTTCCCTCCCTCATCCATTTTCTTAATCTTTGGATTCAGAATGAAGATAAGATGAGTAAGTCCATGTAATATTTAAAAAAATCTATGGGTCGGTAATAAAATTTTATATGCACATTACTATATTCAATTAGCGACCGATAACAAAAAATAGTAAATAAAATATTTACTTCAATAGAATTGTGTTCCATTCTTTACGTCACAAAAACATTATTTATTATGTTATAAAAGATTTATTAAAAATATCTCCATACGTTACTATAAATAATTGTTTATACCTATATAATTTTGTTTTAAAGGAAATCCATTAGAAAAACATATGGCGCTAATTGATCCAAACAAATGAAATATCTTTTCGAATTCAACAAATGAAAAAAAAAACATACCTACTGAAGGATATAAAAGCTAAAATACTAACCGTTAGTTAAACATCTAATAACACCATGGATCGAATATGTTTCTAATACCGCCCCAATTTAAAAATAAATTTTAACCACAAATAACAGTCAGAACGGTTATATTAGATGTTAATCTAGGAAACCAATGTATAAATAATAATCGTAATACATTGGCATGTACAGATTTTACATAAATTAATTTCTTTAAGTAAAAATCCTTAATGCTTCCGAGCGCAACAGAATGAAAAGTGCGTAAGATTCGGCCGCGCCGGATTCACTGTCCGATTACTCTGTTTGCCGGTAAATTACACACTTTAGTATTTTCGTAAGTCAATAAACATACTAAAAAATATTTTGTGGTTGCAATTATTATGTAGTTTATGTTTATAATAGGAAAGTTTAAAAATAGCGCGGTATTAGAATACAAATTTTGAGGGGGTCGTTAATAGGAGCACTTATCATGTTCCAAAGATAATTAAAATCAGTCTTAAAATATATTTTTTACTTTAAAAAGCCTCATGCTTTGGCTTTTTTCATGAGAATTATGAAATGAATTTCTTGGGAAAAGATATTTCCAAAAACGTTTTAAACTCAGGAGTACAGTGTTACTTCCGCTACTCTGTGTATAGACTGTGTGTATAAGTCCATAGACTGTGACATTCATGTAATCTGTCAAAAATGTGCATATTATGTCCCAACTACACGCTCCTTCTTACCTGAAAGCACACCTGCACAAACCGGTTTGCGCAGGTAAGACGTGTTTAATGGTTACCTACTTAGCGAATGTATCTTTGTTCATTGCAGCCCGTTCACTCAATTGTATTTAGCAGTTTAATGCGACAACTAATTATGATTTGGAAATGGTTGCTGCTCTTTAAAAGCTAATGGTTAAGTGATTACGACATACCTAGAAAAACTTTTAAAAAGAATAGGTTAGTTTGTTTAATATAAAGAAGAAACACTAAGGGCGACAGAATTGGAAAATTCCTAAAAGATAGTTGTGTATTTTTCACTACGAAACGATGATTATGTAATCATTGTTTCGTTGTCCTCTGATTTAATTCTTCAAAATTAGAACAATTTAATTAGATTTTTTCATTAAAAAATTAAGAAGAAGGCTTTGGCTGTGTCCCTATTCTTTCCTTATTTGCAGAAATTAAAAAAAATCACATTTGTAATATTCAACATTTTAGCTTTAAAAAGTACCAAATTTAAAAACTATCGGTCAAGATTTGCAATAATAATCCCTCTACGAAAACAGGGGTTTGAATGAAAAACATTATGTGATCACAAAACTTTTTTGATGTAAGTGAAAGAAACACTGTGAGTTCTATTGGAATAGGATTGCCTACCTCAATCTATGTAGACTTCACCTCATACACACATAGTAGGTGTGCCATACAAAGAACTCGACCATTTATAAATGGCGCACTTAGGGAAAATTAATGTTGTATACATCTTATTCTAGTTCTCACGCTGTGACGAAGTAAGGGGACAACCATTCTATTCATTAGATACGATACGCTACAACACTATAAGCCCTAGACACACCATCATAGTTATTACTTCCATGTAAGTATGATTCTATAAAATCTTAGCATTAGACTTAACTTTGACCAACACGTAGTAATAAAGTTGTTCTTTCTTTCTTTCTTTCTTTCTTTCAAGCACTTATGAACGTCAAAGAAGCTACGCCATCGGTTCACAAATCCTACGGGGCGGGAGACCTTGTAACGAGAAGAACCGGCAAAAAACTCGTCAAGGGCTGTTTTTTTCTCCCTGTTTTATTTCATACAGAGTCGTCAAATTGAAAAGTGACCTTAACATATCAGTGAGGTCAATTTCCACCACCAATAGAAAATACTAATTATAATATTACATTTTATGGTTATTTTAACCGTAAACAATTTTCAACTGGCAAAGAAAGACAGTCTAAACATATATCGCCATTACCCATATACCTATATATCGCCATTCAATTGGGTTAATTTATCGTCAACGTCTCCTTTAAGTAAAATTGGATGTTTAGGAGGTTATACAAAGTGGCCTAATTTTGAATTTATGAAAATATCTTCTAATTTATTAGTCCGATACGAGAAGAAGAGCACAGTTTTGATAATATGTCGTATTGTCATCATGCGATACTACATTATTACATACTTTTTTCAGGAACTGACTTATCCGCCACGTAGCTATGGTATGTGTAAGAAAACATTTTTTGAGAAATGGGCTAACTTGTAAAGCTCATAACTTCGTTACCATGTGAATGAGCACTTACTTTCACATTTAAGTTAGGATTTGCTTTAGAGGGAATGTTTATAAAGCGTGTCCTTCTGTCTAATATTATTTAGATGACTTATTACACGGTTTTTACATCAACCAATGATGAATTACATTAAAAAATCATCTTAAATGGTCACGCTCACGCATTGCAGTCGAGTGTTGCGACCTTGACTGCGATCCATGGTCGCGAGTTCAAATCTCGCTAGTAGACATTTAATTACTTAAGCACTTATTTTTTTGGCATTTACTGCTTTGTGTATCATTAACTACAACCTACCGGAAGATACTGGTAACTCTTATATTTATAAGATTATATTTTACAAGCGGCAGCCCGCGGTGGTTCTCGTTCCCTTGGGAATTTCGAAATAAAGAACCTCCTCCTTTTTTGAAGTCGGTTAAAAAGTAGCCTATGTTTTAATCCAGGCTATCTACTATATCTGTGCCTTCATCAAAATTTCATCCAAATCCGTTCAGTAGTTTTAGCGTGAAACAAATAAACTGATATACTTTCGTATTTATAATATTAGTAGGATTGGAAGAGCCTGATGGCACAGTAATACTGTGATTATACCTACTTCGACTTCAACACACTTACTTACGTACTATTAACATTAATTTGTGTGTGTTCTGCGTCTGGGCGTTAATTTTCCATTTATACCTACGTTTTTTGTGATATCCTTAGACCTACCATATGAAGATTTTTTTGGGTACATGAGATATTGTCTGTTTTTGGACATTTTGGTTTCTTACATTTATTTACCAGCCGTAGGCGTTCTCTAATGATTATAAAGACTGTTTAATTTATTATTTATTGCTAATTGGTCCTTATTTCTCAATCATCGAATAAAGTTATCATTTTGTAAATCAGAAGGTAGGTAATAGGTAAAGTAATCCCACTCATAAAATAAGAACGAAATGAATGGCGATATGTTATCAGTTTGTCTATATTAATATTTTAAGAATGCCGAAAAAAAACATATCGATATGTAATTAAAATTAATTTATAGGTAATTCAACTAGTCTTTTAGCTTTTTTTGTACGTTCTTGGTATAAATGTTTACTTATAATAACAGTAACCGTCATCTGCCACAAATGTCATATTAGACGATTCAGTATTAAGTATTTATTGTTTGTGTTTTCTCTGTATATTTGTTTTATCGTGTGAAATAAAGTTTATTTTATTATTATTATTATTATTATTATTAACATCATCATCATCAATGATATCCAAAAAATCATAGAACCAAACTAATCTAAACGTATTAATAAACAGTGCGCACGTGCGGTGCGCGCGATGTTGTTGACATTTCTAATGTTTTGGTAGGCGTTATTATTATGAAATTCACAACAATTTTGTGGTTTCACCTAAAATAAGGCAAAGGCTAAATAAATTATGGTATTTAGCCATTTACATTTAATAGATCTAAGTAAAGCTTCGCACTTAAGCCTCTTATCGAGATACATTCAGGGTCAGATTCCGCAATCGTGTCAATGGTAGATCGTATTTGGTATCAAATATACGTTGATCAAATAAATATTACATTCGTTACCACTTGACCTTGTCGAAACACATCTTGAACTGTCTGCCATCCATCATGATGCCTCCTCGCGTGAGGTTTACGTAACTTTGACATAATAATTGTCCAATAATTAAACTACAAGCCGTTAGGCGCGGTATAATTATTATCTTTACAGGAAAGTAATTATAGGAAACTCATTTTGAAATATTCATTTTTATGATATGCAGACCATGGCTTGCGTTAGACTTTAGTTTCTAATTTAAAGTTCAGATATGAAATAATAATTATCAGCTTCCTGTCCGTATTCAAATTCTATATGATGTCGGTACTTCCTTCCTACTCATCCACTTTCCTACTAATCTTACTAATATTATATATGGAGTAAAGTTTGTGAGGATGTTTGGATGTTTAGATGTTTCACGCAAAAACTACTCAACTGGTTTGGATGAAATTTGGCACACAGATAAAAGATAGCCTGGATTAAAACATATACTTACTACTACATATACTTATACTTTTTATCGTGGTGTTTCCATGGCCACGGGCACGGGAGCCACGCGGGTGAAACCACGGACGGCCGCTAGTACTTTGCTTTGACTTTGTCGTTTAAAATATCCTTCCTTCTCATACATATCATGACGCGACACACATATATTATGTAGGTACCTATCCTATTTTCAATCTTTCTCTTTCGTTCCTTCCATCATAGTCCATGTCTGTCACTTTTCTAGTAATATGCAAACTTAAACTGTATGGTCAATACTAAGCTAATAATAATATGCGACGGCCGATCCATCTCACTAGTAATGTCTTTTTTAATTAAACTATATTATGAAACAACGGTGTATGATAAATTACTTTTATTGATCGGTCGAGATAGTCAGGGCCATGGATAATACTAACCGGCATTTAATGGTAAATTAAAATGAAAATGAAATTGATCAAATCAATGTAGGCTGTTAGGAGCACTTATGAAAGCCGAAGAAGCTATGCCATCGGTATGGTTAGCACGAAAAACTATCGAAATAGTATCGAGTAAGTATCGAGCACATGATGATAAAAAAATTATAGGAAAATGTTGTTCCGTTTGCGTCCGGTAGGAGCGCTGCTCAATATCTCATACGTTTTTTTACTTTACTTACTCGATATTTAGTCGAAAGTGTTAGGCCTACTGTTCGCAAAATTCTACAGCGAGCAACCCCGTAACGAGAAGAACTCACGAGAGGAAACTCCTCAGGGGCTGTCTTTTCTTTTTGGCCTTTGGCGTCGCCCCGGACCGCCATTTTGAAAATAATTAAAAATCTCGCCGCACGAGAATACTTACATATATAAATGGATAGATAACGTAAAAATGATCAAAAAGTATTAAACAAAATAATGCCCTAAAGTGTCAGGTTAGTGAGATAATTGGAGTTAAAGATACAAAGGTGATGGGCATTGTTATAAACTCCTTTGGATATGCAGATATACTCCTTTTGGTCTTTACCATAACAACGTGATGTTAATCTGTCACTTCAATAAAATACTAATATACCGTAAGGTACTAAAATTGTATTATTTATCAGGCATTATTCATTTTTAACTCTAATTAACTGACAAACGTGACACTTTAGGGCATTATATATGATAACATTTATGAAGGTATTATAGTGCGACGTCATTTATGAAAAATATCAAAATGGCGTCTCGTACTACGATTTAGACTAGGCCAGCCTCCAGACAAAAAAAGTTCAAACCCCTTTAAAAAAAATGGTACCAACTTGGGAACAAACATGCTAGTTGATTATCTAACTCTGTTGCTAACAGATTTTGATTAAAAGTGATTTTGCATTGCTGCTTTAGTAAGATGGTTGTCACTTTTATTTTTACTAAAGCAGCAATGTGACTGCACTTTCAATCAAACGTTGATAGAAACAAGTTACATAATCAGGGGCTGATATTATAAACGTTTGAATCATTTCAATCAGTTCTGGCATTCTTGAGTAATCGGTGAACATACTTCCATAAAAAAATAATATACGCGACGAATGACGAATATCAAAAAGCCAAACATATCGATTTGTTTTTATGCTCTAAGGGTGAATTCGCAAGGCTGTCACTTTATGTCATTTGTTATAAAAAATTACCTAGTTATAAAATTTAATAATTGTACTATCGCCTATCTATGTAATATCGATATTATTTTTTAGAGGTAGTATTAAGTTGGATTAAAACATTGCACGTAAAAATAAACAAAATTGATAACCAGCTTAATTTTTTGAAGCCGGTTAAAACAGATATTACACACAACATTATTTTATCTAATATCATAAAAGCGAAAGTAATGCAGTTCGCAATGAAGAATACTTAATAGCACAGGTAGTTCGCGCATTTAGCATGCTATTGCAGTGGTTAAGCAACGGCTACGGTCATGAGATGGGTGACCATAGTTTTAATATTTGTACCTACCTACTCCTCACTTTTTACTTTTCAAATTGATCCTTGAACTTAATGAGGCCTTCACTGTGAAAGGATTCTCTTGTATTTATTTGGACTTTTATATTATTTGCTACACACTGAAACCGGTAGGTAAGTAATATCTGTGGCAGTTTAATAACTCTGGGTACTTCGCGTAGGCCTTTGAAAGGCCTAAACCAAGTATCCAGAGTCAATATTACCAGTACAAAACTTAGTTTCAGTAGAAACTGAAACTAATTCTAAGACGGCGAACTGGCGTAGGTACGCTATTAAGTAAATAAAAGAAAGGTAAGTGCACCAATCGTATTTTATCGAGATGCATATTATTTTTATATTTTTAAAGTGACAGAAAATAAATTAATATAAAATATAATATATATAATTTAATAAGATTTTTTTTTTACGGCCACGAGATAACAATATTACTTAGGTACCGATTTCGGTGAAGCAAATATAGAAGCCCAAATACAAGAGCTTTCACACTGAATGTATAATTAAATTCAAAGATCAATTTGAATACTGAAACAGTTTCTTCTTCATATGAGACCAATGCGATTGTGAAAATTTATAAGCAAAATAAACGTAAGATTACAATAAATTTAAGTAAAAAATTACAAAATTACAATTTAAGTAATTTTTTTATATAGTTTGTTTTTTACACTTTAAGAGTGGGTATTTTTTGGTGCTGGAGATTGTTTCCATTTTTTTATTTCAATCTAATCAAATTTCCCAATGCCCAAACTCAAGGGGTATAGGTACTAAACGTGAAAGTGAAATGCCTTTTGCCACTATCCTGCTCCATCGCCAAAAAATGGTCAGTCACTAACTGTATGGCTATCCACTCATCAAAACTGTTCCAACGAGCCTTAACACGTGTCTGCTATAAGTCATCGAGGAGTTGGGTGCTCCGAGACCATACTGGTCGCCTCATTAGGTTAAGGTTGCCATATTATTATCATGACATCGAATTTGCTTAGAGTATCTATCTCAACTCAATCAGTCAAGTAGAATTATAGTCAATGTCCATGACCTGTGAAAGTTTATAAATCTGTAATTGTGTGACTGTCTGTTTGCGGACGAATGGACCAATTTTTATTTGAGAGCTGGCGTAATCGAGATGGTTCTTAGTAGTTACAATTTGATGATGAAGATCTGTTTAGCTGTTTGTAGAAAATGAAAATAAAAATACGAAATGGCTGACAGACAGACAGACTAATATACAAATAGGTCAAACTTATAACACCCCTCTCTTTGCGTGGGGAGAAACGAAACAAAATTGTTTTTGAAGGATTTTTTTTAAAGCTTACAGAAAATTAGGAGTTATGAGCAAATAGTGATCGATAGTGACTACATTATCGCAGTCACCAGCGCCCACCTCCAGAAAAAAAACATTATTACCATAAATAGGTGTTATGTCTAATAATATTGAGAAACATCTGGTGAAACCTTGAACACGCATAGATAATTTCTGTTTTGATGTGGTATCAACCGCAACTACACTCACCGGCTCATCTAACCGCCCATCCCGTTATTTTGATACAAACATGCTCACTTTGCGACTCTGTACATGACATTTCAATATATTTCTGCAAAGATCTGTATGCTGATGTTTAGGTAAAGCATTCGACTGTCCAATAAGCAGTTTAAAGAGATCTCTTCCCAGAAATTAAAGAACTTTTCCGAATATTAAACGCGCTATATTTCAAGAACTAAGATCTAATTATCCGTATTTTTGTGTTTTAGGGGTTTTTTGATTTTCCCGACGTTTCGGCACCTTACAGCTGCCGTGGTAATCCCGTGACCACGGCAGCTGTAAAGACAATAAGATCTTAGTTCGTGAAATATAGCGCGTTTACTTTATGACCATATTAGATTGTATGGAATCTGATGAAGCATTCATTGAAATAAAACAACTTTTATGGACTGAAGTGCACTTTAATCATGTGCCGGTGAGTGTATATTTTGTGGAGAATTGTTTGCATCGAATGCGTCAGAGATAATCAGCATGCAGAACCACATTCCTCATTTTGGCTAAGCTCAGTTATGTCATCTTGCTTACGCTCAGAGAACCACATAAAAGATTTTTACGCCACACATTTGTCTTAGACACTTTAATTGAGGTAAAAATATATAATAAAGTAACATCGTTTCGTAGTGAAACGATATCTAAATTCGGGGTGCCCCTATTACGCATAACATTAATTGTCATAATAAGAATTCGCATAGCAGATTTGGCATAACATAATTGTGCATAACATTGAAAAGGCATAATAATAAAAAGCATAACACATTGCACATAATGATGAATCCTCATAATTGAAATATGCATAACATATAACTTGAATTGTCATAAATAAAAGGAACGAAGCTCTTGCCTTAGCCTTCGATGTCATGTATTTTTTGTAACAGCTCAATAATAGATATTTTGACATCCTAAATACAGAGAGTAAGTATTAGAAATTTGAAGTAACTGAAACGCCTAAAATTTAAATTGCGGAAATTAAAATGTCCAATGGATAAAATGGCGATAGCTGAATTTTTAGATTCATCTTTATAATACGTCAGAGTTGTATTGTCAAAGCCGTGAGTTGTATTGTCATTGTAATAATTTAACTTGTGAAATCATTATATCACGGTATATTGTCAATCGGCACAAGGAAGAAAGCATTTTATATATTCGTGGTTACTTTTCTTCTGACAACAGAATTAAGTACTTGTTATTAATCTACCATATGTATTTATACCATGTAATATTTGTGGAAAGTAACGATATGCGCATTTACATTATGCGTATTCAGTTATGCGGGATAATGTTATGCGAATTAATAATTATGCGTAATAACGTTATGCCAATTTCAATTAGGAGTATTGCGTTATGCGAATTAATATTAGGTAACGACGAACTATGTCAATTGATAGATGGTCCAAATGCCAAAGCGAATTGTAGTGTGAAACGAATCGAAATATTTACGTTTTCGTGCAAGATTGATTTTATTAGAGATTTATAGTTAAAGAAGAAATATAATCAAACAATTATTTACCATTAGCGTGACTTATGGCAATCCCAATGTCCAATCCATGATATAATCCGATCGTATCAATGACGATTTTTTCTATGAACAGCGGGGAGACTTAGCTTACATCATCCCTGATGTTAAGTATTGATAAGTCTGAATATGGAAGCGAGTCTCTCCTAGAATTCTCAAACACTAAGGAATTGGCTATCTTATCTCTAACTGCCGGAGCAATGCTGAAAACGGTGTTGTTATGGCTTCAGACTTAGAGAAGATGGTGGTAGCCAGCCACGCGGACTTACAACAAATCCTACAACCATCAAAACCGAATACAATATGTACCCCCGCTGGGAATCGAACCGGGACCTCTGGGTCTGATACCGATGGCTGTTACCATTAGACCACAGAGACGGTTATACAGACAGATGTCTTGTAATGTGACTGGACAAAAACGTAAAGAAAGCTCAGTCAACAACCAAAATTCCAGAAACAATTCATAATGCTGCACGGTACGGGGGCTTTGTTGACACCATAAAACATTCAATGGAACCCGACTTGTGACTTCGAGCTTCGTTGCGACGAAGTTTTGTCGGAAACTAGTCGAAGAAAAAAAATATAGAGCTTATATGTATATATTGAATTGATACTGCCTAACTAACCTGTTTTGAGACGTGTTTGGTGGTAGTGGTTCTATAGGTTTGGACTCCTGATCATTCATAAAATTATCATAAATATTTTTGTTGAAAAACGCAATTTTTTCTATTGTATCCATTGCTTGGTGCCTATGGAAAAGTTCTGTTTGGTTTGGGGATGGATGGGTAAAAAAATACCCAATTTTATAAAAAAAATTAAGAACTAAAAACTTTTAATAAAAATGAAAACCGACTTCAAATAGTAAAAAAATAAGCCTTTCGGAGTCGGTGCTAGACAAGGCATCGATTGTGCATTACACTTCTATACTTTTATTTTTCTTGCTTTGACTTACACCAAGCACTTCGGTTTTTTTTATAATATTTTCACAAATTGTATGAATTTGTGAAAAATAAATAAATAAATAAATAGATTTTTAATGCAATTGTTTTATTGTGAGAATAAGACCAGGACCCGTAGACAAAGTAACATTGTTATGTAGCGAAACGATAATTCAATTCGTTATTTTATTTTATTTTCATAAGAAAACCTACAGTGACAAAGTAACATTATAGGTAATTAATGTATAAATCTATGCACCAAGTTTTCGCATATAACTATTTACTACTTATTGTCTATATTCGCCAATTAACTTGCATTAAGACCACGTGATTTAGCGCGGCCTATGATAAACTGCCAATCACATACCTACTTTAATTCTTTTCGAACATCGTTATCGTTTTTGAATTGTTACTTAGGCTAAGGGTCCAGTACTTACACTAACAACAATAATTACGAAAACGACACTATTTTCCAGATTTTCTGAAAACTACTTGACCAATATCAAAATTTTAAAAAATGCCACGTTTGAATCAATTTAATCTCTTATCAGCATCGAAATATCGGTGAACATACATAAAAAAACGCAGCAAACTGATAAACTACTTCTTTTTCTAAATCTGTTAAAAATAAGAAATTAGTTTTACATAAATTTCTAAGCAAAAAATAACAGGTGTCCTTTCCTAAAATTTTTCTATTGGATTTTTTATTAGTTGAATGTCGACTATGAAAGACGTTGTAATAGTTGTACAATTCACTTCACATTTCATTTTCACTTTTTCATTTAAGCTAATTTAAAATGTTTGACATTAAACCTAATAGTCTATTATTATAGCAAATGTAACTGAGTTCCATAATACACTTACCGGCACATCTAATTGTCCACCCCGTTACTTTCATACAAACATGCTCATTTTGCGAATGTCACTTGTTTTCCTCTTTGGACAAATGCATTGGTTCCGGTAGTTTCGGTAATCATTAAAATTGCTTATTGGACAGTCGAACGCTTAACCTAAACATTAGCATACAGATCTTTGCAGAAATATGTTGACATTTTTATGTAAAGAGACGCAAAGTGAGCATGTTTTTATGAAAATAACGGGGTGGGCCATTAGATGTCCCGGTTAGTGTATAATCATCAAAATTCAAACAATGAGCCGTCAAAATTATAATTAAATGTGGTAAATGGAAGTCAATGCTCGTTGTAGGATGATTATAACCATTGCGGCACAGCACAAAGCTTTATTTTTAAGTGCCATAAATACTTGGAAGTCTTGGAACACTCGACGACTGCCATATCTCTATATCTGAAGTTATTCTCTTGAGAAGGAATTGAATATACTTAATCTGAACCTTTTTAAGTCAAACAAGACGGCAAAAGAGTATGTTCTTTGGGTCTACCCGAGAAAGTGCTGCAGTGAATTGGGTCTAATTCAAACTTGAAGATACGTTTGTAGCTCGCTATAAATTAGCCACTTCTGAAATTTTCGCGCGTAGGTATATAGCTAAATTATGAATCCTTCATTGTTTGAGTGAAGAGAATCATGAAATAAAACAACTTTTGCAGAATATTTAGTGCGATTTATTTACCCGAAATATATTTGGTACTATAATTTTTCGGTTTATTTGAGGTTTTTTGGTTTCCCGACGTTTCGGCACCTTTTCAGTTGCCGTGGTCACTGGTTGACAAACCGTGCAAACCGTTTCAATTATGAGTGCGCGAAGAAACGTAAGATGTGCTTAGGGAATCATGAGTTCCATTGCAAGGAATTTGACAAGTATGGTTTGGCCTCCTGTCTATTATCATTAATATAAATTCCAAATAATAAGGCCAGTGCCTCAGCAGTTGGGATAATAAAATGGCTGATGATAAGGAACGGAAATAAAACCAGCCCAAAAGTCCTTTTACTGCAGTGTACCGCCGGCATTGACAGAGGTTATAGATAAAAATATAAATTTATTAAGCAATGCAAAGACAATAAGGTCCTTTAACGGTATCTACTTTAGCGAGGTAGTTCACCTCGGCCACAAAAAAAATCTGATCTCGATCTTGATCGATTCAAAAGTTATAACTATGCAAGAAATACTCGTAATTAACGAGAGTATTGACAAATTTTGACAAAAGAATAGTAATTGTGAAAGTACAATTTATTCTAAGTTTATTGGAAAAGTAATAAGGTTAAAGAGATAATTTATGATTTAAATTAAATACCTAATAATGTTCTATTATTTGTGATATAAACGGTTTCTATAAGTCTATAACTTTTTGAAATAACGCTTCTTAAAACCTGTTCTGGTCAACCGGGAAGTTCCCCGACTGTACGTAACGTAACTAATATACATTGAAATTCATAGTAAATAATAAATAAATATTTCTAACACTCACACCAATTAACCTAACCCCAAAGTAAGCACTGTAAGGCTTGTGTTATGGGATGCTAGGGTAACGGATATAAGTATTATTTATGTGTAGAAATTATATATAAACGTCCATGACTCCGGTACATATGCTCGTATTCAACATACAAACATTTGCCCCTACTGTCATTCGAACCCGGGACCTCAGAGTAGGCGATACCTTGAAACCGGTGTACGTACCACTCTACCACGGAGGTCGTCATAGTATTGCATGTTATGTGTTTTCTGAACTAAAAAGCAAATGAATTGACTCTTTTTTGTATTTAATCTTTTTAGTCGGTCGCAAGCTTCCAGTAATTTGTTGAATAGGTTTGCTACTTGAAAAAGCCTTTCAAAATAACTAATATTGTTATGAATGATGTTCGTTTACAATGAAATAATTGTAAGCTGCAATGATTGCAGAAGTGCTTTTTTGTCACGAAATATCCTAATATCTCGGTAGCTCAAAGCACTTTCTCGGGTAGTTAGTGTTACTTTTTGTAAGTGTTAATTGCGGATTCCCGTTAAAAAAGCTGACAGTTGCTCTTTTTTTTTCTTAGAAATATATCTAGAAGCAATGTAACATAGAATATTTGAATGTTCGACCGTATAATGTTGATTATTTGATATACAAAGTTCTTGTTTGTATATATATAAACATCAGAACCGAAACCGAAAATGACGAATAATTATCAGCTGTTTCGTAAAAAAAAAAACTGAAACAGCAGTTTTTTTTTGCGATTTCAGGGTTACCTTAAAAGAGTTTCGTAATGATGAGTTCTATAAAATTTTCGAGGTTTTGAGTAAACATAAAATAAAGTTGTAGATTAAATAAATGCTAAAATCTTACAAATTGTAGTCTGCATTTACTTTGGTTTAATAAGTGATCTGTCTAAAATTAAAGGTAATTCCCCGTAAAAAGTAAATTTTTGACGGGGCTTTAACTAATTTGAACTTTATTTTAACTTAACTTCGTGTTATATTATTTCGATTTCAAACAATATAATTGTTATCTCTGATGGAATTAAAATAGAAAGATTTTAAATTCATAACTCAACGAGATACACTTTAGTGAAACTTTGTTGGAAATATTTTATATGCGTGCGGCCGCAGCATAACTTCATACGCTAAGTTTGGAAAATGAATACTATTGACAAAAGATGGAAATGATTCAAGGAATTTACTTTTGTTACGGTGAAACTAAGTAAAGGTATATTCTTAGAATTTAATTGGACTAATGGACCAATATTAAGGTCATTAAGCATCAGATAAAGACCTTTTCAAGGATCAGGCCGTAAAATAAAATATAAAAGATTATTTTAATCCGACCCGTATATCCAGAGATTAGGGTGTGCTAACAGACAACAAAACTATACTGCTTTATTATCCGGGATATTAGTATAGACAAAAAGAAGCGAATGGTTCGTCGAAGCTAATAGAGAAGATCCAGAAAAGGTTGTTGAGTAATTGAATATTTCCGATGTTGTGTGTTTTTTTATTCGTATAAAAAAATAATTGCATTGAAATTTGGAACGTAATGAGACTGGCGCTATGTGCGTGTGCACCTCGTACGCGCGGTGGTCACTAAGGCAGCGTATCGAATGCGCTTCACGGACCAAGCCGAAAAGAAAGGACTGTATAGTTGTTAAATAATGACGATAGTTGCACGTTACCAAGTGAAATGTCCGTAGGGATGGAGTGTTCGGACGAGATGAGCAGTTTCGTATTTAAGAGCGGGTCGCGTGGCGAATGTCATCAGTTAACACGAACTCACTGTGATAGGAACATCTCCAGATATTTGGAGCTGTTCTAGTGGGTCATATAAGCTTAGTCGCTAAGGTCTCCAAAACATAGGAACCGCCCCCCTCATACACAATATGCGTGCATTCGTGGTAAGTTACAAGCGTCTCTCATCTTGTGCTACTACCTTACTTATACCACCAGTGCCTATATCTAAATGGAATATGGGGTTTACAGGAACCACTAACATGGTGAAATATATCTCAATTTCCAATATGAGACTATAGCTACAGAACCAGCCAAATATATATATGTATGTAGTGTAAATCGTGTCTCGGTGCTTTGGATTTTGTGAAGTGTCAGTGGCCCTTTCAGTGTATCAATCATCCTACAGTGCCTATGCAAGAGTCATAGCAAAAGTGATTTGAAATGTGAACATTTAAAGGACGATTCTGATCAATTGTGATTAAAAACTATTTTTTTAAGATCCGATACATAGTGACGATCAAGTCAAGCTTTTTTTAAATTTATTTCCTTTCGCCTGACATTTCTTTGCTTCTAACGTAATGTAGTCTTTTTAGGTAACTATACCTAATAAACAACAGTGAATAAATACTTCTTAAAATATTCATTAAAGTTCACAGGATGCATCTAAGTCGAATTCAAGACACACATCAAATGTTAAAAGTTCATTAATAATCATGACATTCAAACATGTGGCTATTGTATAAACTTACTTATCGGTGCTCTTTAAATTGAACTCAGAACTACGTGACAAAATTTGCATATTTTTCTATAAATCCAAAATTTTTACTAAAAGCAAACCTCGATTATGTGGATCACGAGGTCTCAAGTCGAAAGAGGCACTCGATCGTAATTCTCCGCGAGTGCGGCGCCCGTTTCACCGACTCGGTTTCCACACATCGTGTCATATTCACGATAAGATCCAGACAAAAAGATATTCTTGCAATGTCGTAAAATTGCCTTCGATCGAAATTCAGTATAAGCCCTGTTTCATAACTTTTATTATTTTAAAACTTATTAATAACTATACTGGTTTATCTTACGTCACAGCTAACTGTGTAGATATTATCGCTTTTCAGCCTTCCATTATAGTAAATGTTGACTGTGTTGCTAAATTTTACGGACTATAAAATACATTTGTTTGAATATTATGATATGCTTAGCGAATATAATGCTGCGCCACTTTATTGCTCATTTGGCTACGCTCTCTTATAATAAGTGTGTAACACATTTTGCGGATTCAGACATCTTTCACTAACTTTTGTTTAAATGTGGTTAGTTAATGCGGTGTTATCAAGTGACGTAACTGACCGCATCTGAGCGATTAACTGCTCTCAAAGTGGTGTGTTCCATTTGCACATTAAAAACAGACTCATAAGCTTTATTGTGTATATAATTTAACATTTCACGTAATCAGGATTATGTGTAGGTATGGGAGAAATATTCTGTAGGTAGTTTATGAATAAAAATTGTCCTACCTATGTGCAATTTCCGTTCAATAACTGACCGCGAAGCGTGTAGATTAAAAGCTTAATGTGTTTGAGCTGTATTAATAGAATCGTCGGTTGTGTCGCAATCACGGCCTTTATCGAGCCTTGTCGCTGGCGGCCGATATCGCTAGCGGCCGTCTGCTCCCGACCTGCTTTCAATTATAACTGTCCCGATTACATTATAGATATTTAATTGATTTGCTGGCATCATCTCATAATAGTTTTTTGATCTTTCCAGGTACTCGCCTGCGTGGCGCTGGCTTATGGCCGCCCCGAACCTCCAGTGGGCTACAGCTATTCGGCTCCTAGCCCCAAGTACTCCGCTCCTTCCGGTAGCTACGGTGCCCCATCCCTTGGCGGCCACAGGACCGTCTCAGTAGGAGGGGGATCCTCGTTCGGATACTCCGGCCTTTCTATTGCTGGTGGTCACTCCTCTGGAGGTCTTTCCCTTGGAGGTGGACATTCGTCTGGTGGAATTTCCCTCGGAGGTGGACACTCATCTGGCGGAATCTCACTCGGAGGGGGACACGGTGGATCTGGAGGATTCGTTGGATCCGGGGGATTCGGAGGATCCGGTGGTGGAGTTAGCTTCGGTGGCGACTCTGGATTCGGAGGTGGATACGCCGGTGGATACTCTGGCGCTCCTCTTGTACAAAAGCACATTTATGTCCACGTCCCCCCACCAGAACCTGTTGAGCAAAGAATTCCCCGCATTCCCTCCGTCGCTCCTCCCCAGAAGCACTACAAAATCATCTTCATCAAGGCCCCTACTCCTCCTACCCCTCTCGCTCCCATCATCCCCGTGCAGCCCCAGAACGAAGAGAAGACCCTTGTTTACGTGCTCGTCAAGAAGCCCGAGGATCAACCCGACATCATCATCCCCACCCCAGCGCCCACCCAACCCTCGAAACCCGAAGTATATTTCATCAAATACCAGACCCAGACGGAATCCGGTGGTATTGGAGGTGGCGCTATCGGTGGTGGTGCCATCGGTGGTGGTGCCATCGGAGGTGGTGCTATCGGAGGTGGTTCTATTGGAGGCGGTGACATCGGTGGTGGATCCATCGGCGGCAGCGCTATCGGAGGCGGAGACTTGAGCGGCATCAGTCTAGGCGGCGGCGGCGGCGGACACGGCGGTGATGACATCGGTGCTGATTTCGGAGCTAGCGGCGCTGATGCCGGCGGCGCCGATGCTGGTCACGGTGGTGCTACCAGCTCTCAGTACGGTCCTCCTGGCCACGTTGCCGGCCCCCTTCACTAAATTAAAGAGCCTTTAGCAAGCTAGATGGAAACAATCGTTCGAATTGTTGTTGTACAGAAATGACCAGTATTTTCGTTTTGTGAATTTCCGTAAGTCTTCAGTCATTCTTACCATCTACGCTCGTGGCGCGCCCGGGCACATTGTAAATAGTCACCTGCCGTGTCCGGGCGCGCACTCTATGTCAACTCATCGTTCTCATCTATCATCTCTACTTGTTATTAGTGCACAAGTGTTAGTGTTATTTTAAAGGAGGTAATTTACAGCGACTGTTACGTTATGTATTATATATGGCTTTTTTATAATAAAGTAAATTAATAAATGTGTGATGCTGATTCGTTGTTTTGTTTTACTTGTCTGGGGACGGGTGGTGGAACGAACAATTGCGTCATGTCCGAAAGTAGTCGTGAAAGGTTGCCCCGTCGAGAGCGAGGGCGGTGGCCGTCTCCTTTCTCGTATCGAGCGGTCGATTAGGTTCGACGTTAAATTGGAATTGTTAACAATCGGACTGGATATACGTCGGTTGCGTAACAGTTTGTAATGGCGTGTCGGGGGCGAGCGGCCAGCCGGTTCTCGGACAAACGCGCTCTCGATCGTGTTCATCTTAATGGATCATAAGTATAATTATACTTTCATAATAATTTGGTGGATGACGGAATGATTGCGTAATAGACTTCACACGTCCACTTCTAAGTATTTGAGTTTGGTAATTGTGGTATCTCACTATTACAAAATTTATTTTTATTAAGTTCTAGATGTTCTACTATGACATTATTTGCATACGTTTTCCGAAATCTGCTATAGTTAAAAATGCACAGTGTACTACCAGATCACATCCCGTGCTAAAGATGAGTTGAAACTTAAACATTGTCTGTATCTATATTTTCTTGGTTAATTGTTAATTATGCAATTGTATTACATCTCATAATTTAAGACATTACTCTTGAAGATCGATTTTGAATCTTGCACCTAATGATCTAAGTCGCCTTCCATTGGTCTTACAACCCCTTTGTTGCCCAACCACTGTCATACCCACTGCTGAACAGCTGCCAGGCGCCTGGATTCGTTAATAGTGATACTATAGCACACTAACTAGAGGGATTTCGTTGCTCTATAAATTGCAAACCTATTTACGTAGCTAGCTCTCCGGCTATAATTACAAACTGTCTTATAATTACTTCACCCAGGGGTTTGTAACATTACTAAACGTAATTAATTTATTATATAATAACTCAACCAGTAACCACACCTGCGTGGGTCCCCTTTCCGTGGAAATGTAAGGATAAAATGTATCCTTTGTTTTAATCCATACTATTAAGTATTCTGTGTCCAGGCTATAAACTATCTCTGTGTCTCATCCATATTCGTTGAGTTATTAACATCCAATCATCATAATATCCAGCCATCCAAACTTTTATATTTATATTGTTAATAGGATTACTCGTAGTACGATAATATGGATACCACTATCAAACCAGGAATTTTCAAGGCTTAGGTAAATAGGATGTTTTTGGAAAAATATGTAATACATACCGCCAGCTGTTATTGGTTAATGCTGTTAACCTATCAATGTCTTTAAGTATTGTTAAATTCTGTTTAGACTTCATTAATTTCTTCAGTGAGACGAAGCAAAAACAAATTATCTATTTGTGTGCTATTGATTAAAGTATGATTTGGTGTTGCCAAAATATGCACTTTTTATAGTAGTCACTGTTAATGTCTTGGCAGCGATGCCAACTGAGGAGATACGATGCAGCAGAATACCAAGCAGAAAGCACTGGATTCAGATGGCTATTTAATTTGCGATCACATCAAAATATTCTAATACGATTTAAGAAGCGAAAGGCATAAATATAAACCAAAAAGGTTAACCTATCGTAATCTAATGGAATTTATGAAAACAATACTAATAGTACAGATAAGTTAAAGACTATGCTAATAGTATAAAGGATGACAGATGACTCGGGCTTCACCGTGCTGGTCCCGATTCGAGGTTTCACCAATACATTTTGCTCGGCCACCGCTCTGTTGCCCCACGATGTGGCGTGACGCTGTCCTTATCTGGACTGAAGTGCCAAACCCTTGGTAGGTAGTAAAAATGAATGATCTTCTCCGTCATCTATGTATGGGAAATAAAATTGATAAACATTTAGGCTCGGCGCAAACGGGGCACCGACCACAACCACATGGCTGTGGCACTCTTCTGTCACTTTTGCCGCTGCTGTAGGTGACGTTGGCGACCGACAGCGACCGGTCTTTGGGAGATGCTGTACTTTACATGTTTTAATATTTTGACCTCACATGACAGTCTCATCAATGAAGGACTCCGACATTTGTAAGTTTGCTTACTTTTATCTTAATCCAGACGACGACGCCTTCGTAGTCGCCACTGTTGGGTACACTAAAGAGTGAGAAGCGCGACAGGGGCTAGTGTCGACGCTTGTGTGGCCCGTAGCGGCCACAAGTGGTGGTCGGGGACTCTGCTGTAGTCCACATCTGTACTGTGGCGAGTGTGTACAAAATGTGTACTCGAAAAAGTTGGGTAACTGTTTGTCACTAGCCAACAGCGGTTGCTGTGGTCGTTGGCTCGTTTTCTTTGAGCCTTAATTCAGCGGTCGGTAGTTAAAATTATTATTTTTATTATTTTATTTTACAATATTTGGGGGGCTTACAGCTAACATTACAAGGTAGATACGTAAATTATACTACTAAGAGCCATTTACAAGCCTCCACAGATAGCACTTGGTTAAATAACTGTTTTACGCTTGCTTTCATTATACAGCTAATTAATTCATATTAATTTTATATACCTAATTAAAATAGACACTATACAGAGCTACTCAAAACTCTATTATAGTTCTTTGTAATATATATATTATATTAAAAAAGAAGATCAAATTATTTTTATATTCTATAAAGTTCCAATCCATCGATAGAATCCATCGGATGGAGAATAATTATATTCTCAGGTTGAAACATTAAATTTACATTTCTATCATTGGCTTTAAGCTGAAATGATACGTGTAAGAGAACAACAACATATTTTGTTGGCTGAAACAATAAAATTAGTTATAACTTTTTAATTTTGCATTTTACAATGCTATTTTTATGTGATAATAAATATTAAACAAGAAAATATACTAGAAAAAAACAACTTGTCTCATTTCGCCCTGACGGGATTCGAACCCGCATCCTTGAGAGTCCGGCCCAATGCACTAACCAATTATGCTACAGATAATTTTTCCAGTATATTCACCTTTCTACGGTGTTGGCCACCGTCGTTTCATCAGTGAGAGGAATAACCTCGCATTCGATAGAAACATTTTTAAATGTTTGACTATTGATTAAGATGAAACAGCCATCTAATTATAACACATTAATATTTATCACATAAAAATAGCATTGTAAAATGCAAAATTTAATAGTTATAATTAGATAGTTATAACAAGTTGCTTTTTTCTAGTATATTTTCTTGTTTAATATTTATCAAAGAAAATTTGTATTAAAACCAACAAGTTGCAGGAACTTTCCCTGGAATTGTGTAGTGGTGGACTAAAAAGATCTTCCTAATAATAATCCCGGACAATTTCAAAGATGTCTTTTTTATTAAGTCCTTACTTGTTTAAATAATGAAAGTGGATTGAGTTTTATTACGTCTCAATAAGTTCCTAGGTTATAAATATTAATAATACTAGCAGGTTTGGCTAAATCAGTAATAAATGATCCATTTTAGTTTTACTACGATTAAGTAATTTTTTGCGCAATTTCCTTAAAATCATCACGATGCCTACAGATAAAAAATGTTTTCTGTTATTGAAACGATGAACAATTAAAGTTCATCGTTTCAATAACAGAAAACATTTTCTACATCCATCATATTATTATCTTTTCTAACAAACAACATTACACTATCAGACGATATCAAACCTGATCAAACACATTGATCTGATTCGGAAAGAGACGCCGCCAGCGACCGGTAAGCTCCCCATATTAACGTAATAACAAAATGATTTGCAATTAGAGCATTATTTTCTGTACTTGTGATGTTATAAGACCGTATTTATATCTAAAATAATTACCCAATTAAAAATAAATGCCAACTGTAGTATTTTTTATGAAAAAATGTAAGTGACATTATATTTTTATTGTGTAGATATTTTGGATAATTTTTATAAAAGGGACCTAGATAAATACGGTCTTAATCCGAATAACATCAAAAGTACAGTCTATCATGCTCAAATTTAAAATTATTTTGGTATTACGACTGTATAGGAAAGTGCCGTGTCGCGGGCCTCTTAAGCACCAGTGTTACGAATACCAGGGGGCCGAACATCGACTTATATTCGATAGTAAGAGTGAAACGCCGCTATACGCACCGTATGGCAGTATCCCACTCTCACAACCCAAAAAGAATAGCAAAGAGTTGATGGTAAGGCTGGAACCAACGGACATTTATCAATAAAAATATTTAACACCCAGATACTGGAGCAACACTGCAACAACTCCTATATTTATTAAGTAGGTATAATATGAGGTTTGTTATTGAAGATTTATCGATCATCATTCCCTATTTCCAATTTTTACTAATCCTAATCGGCGGCGATTACCGGTGCAGATGTTACTATATGCATCACTAGTCTATAGCCATAGGGTTTGTCTGATATCTTTACCGTCTTCAATAAAAATGTCTACAGGATGCTACAGTACCTAAGCTATTATGTAGGTATAAGAGGATTGTTATTGAAATCTGGTGGTTATTTGGTCGATCATCATTCCTTATATTAATTAAGTAATGAATTAATATATGCATTACTATATAGTCTATAGCCCTAGGGTTTGTCTGATATCTCTACTGAGCCAAGGTGCCCCTTAATTCGCCTAACATTAATTGTCATAATATGATTTCGCATAACAGATTTGGCTTAACATAATTGTGTATAACATTGAACAGGCATAATAATAAAAAAAGTTTCGATACCTTTGATGTGTATATTTATACCATTCAATACTTACTTGTGCCATGTAACGTTATGTTTATTACATTTATACCAATACATCGTTATGACAATTTATGTTATGCGTATTCAGTTATGCGTATAATAACGTTATGCCTATTTGTTTAGGAGTAGTAAGCACGTTCTGTGAATCAGAGTTATTCGTCAACGGCGAGTGCGACACTCGCGAGTTCGTGCGAGTAGGTACCTTCCGATTTTGTCATTATTTTTTTTCGTCGTACATTCAAATAAAAACGTAACTCCCTGTACATAAATATGCGAAATGCCGTAAAAAATATATAAAATCGGAAGATCGCCAGTTGACGAATAACTTGCAAGTTAATATAGACCCCTCTACCAGCTTCAGTAACAAAGGCTACAGGATGCTATAGTAGGCATTATAGTCGTATAGAGTTGTAACTGCCGCCTACCAAATTCACAAGACACCCTTCACATTGGCTCTCGGCCAAAATAGTTTCATCTATGGCTCCAGAGCAGAGACTCGTTCGATACACATGAATTTATGTCTGGTTTGCTATATATGTACTTTTGTTACTTCACCTTGACATATAAACCTTTTATATCGATTGCATTCTGGGAAAAGAGTAGGTAGTTGAAGCTTCAGAATAATTAGTGATGGAAACTTAAACAATATTGCTATTCTACTAGTATTCTACTACTAAACTTATAATGTGCTTACGAAGCATTCATTGTTCTGCCTTTATGGACAAATCCAATGATTTCGATACTCATTCACAATGCTAATTGGATAGTCGAACGAACGCTTAACCTAAACATTAACATACAGATCGTTGCAGGAATATGTTGACATTTTATGTATCGAGTCGCAAAGTGAGCAGGTTTGAATGAAAATTACGGGGTGGGCGGTTAGATCTGCCGGTGAGTGTATATTTCTTTATATTTTACGTGGCATTGCAACGTTACTCGGGCCGATGTAAGGATTCCAATTATACCCAAGTCATACGTCCATTATCCATCCGTCAAGGCATTTAGAAGTTAGAGTGGAATAATGGAATGCATTTAAGTTTCTAAATGCATACAAACAAATTTTCAAGAACCATGCACACATTTTTTTGGTAGTCGTGTAAAAATAATTTTATACGACTGAGAGACTAGCGAGATTGAATAAGGAAACTCTTCATTTTAAACTTTAGTAAAGATACTTTAAGAATTTCAAAATATACTAACATTTCATTTCGCTTTTAAATTTATAGAAAAATAAAAATATTCAGAAGTTAGTTTGTTGATTACGTATGATATAAAAATTATGTGCGCACTCACGAAAAGGTGAATAGTTATTGCGATATTTTATTGGCTGTTAGTCTCAATGGCTATTAGCCACCGAATGACTGATCCCCAGACAACCCATCACGGTAAAAAACAAATAAAATTTAAAACAAAATCAATAGGTACAAATATTATTATTGAGTAAATAAAGACTGTATAGACGAATAACGCCATCGTTTCGGAAATGGCTTAAAACGAATTGACCGGTGTAATAGAAGATCCGCTTATGGTCATAAAACAGATGGATGGTATCATAAACATTTTATTCTTGTCTGACAGTCATGCTATTTTGTAGAATAATTTTGAAAAAAGACTCGGAAGAAGATATGAGAAGAAAAAGTCTTAAGAGTAGGTAAATCTATAATTTACTTACCTATATACCCAAAGCTCGTACAATTGGTAAACATTTGTTTTATTTAACAAAAAATTATGAACTTAATATATTAGGTCGGGGAAAAAGTCTTCTCGCGTATAGTATGTATTTGTATCTGGATGGTTTTGGTATCATTAAAAGTTTAAATTTTAAAGAAGATAATTCCAATTTCAAATTAGGAAAATGTGTGATTTTCATTTGTGTTTCTTACTGTCAAGATGAGTGAATCTAATGAAGAAATTCGATACATTTTAAACAAAAAAGGTGAAAATGCAACGCAAGCCGCGAAAAAATTTGATGTTTATGAACCTAGTGCAGTGTCAATAGCACAAATTTGGTTTAAGTGTCTTCATGCCGGAAATTTTCATGTCAATGATGCAAAAAAATGATTTGAATTTTCTTAAAAATGCGAAGAAACTTTTTCCCCAACCTATTATGTTATGATTTTATCACCAAGTTTAATGACAATGGCAACATTTACGTTCTCTGTAGAACATTTCATAACAATTGTCAGGATATTGTTCTTGTTTTATGAACTGTCTAATAAATGTACGACAGCTGTACGAAGTCTGACGCCTTTGTGCACATGTTAAGATTTCAATATGACTCGAAGCGTAGAAATGTATCGGGATCGATATCACTCCAAATAATGTTCTTAGATACTGTATTACTACGAAATATGTTTGCATAAGACAACTTGCGTTCTGTCTTTTGTTATAATAAGTCACTTCCCATATATAATCGTGCACACTACGGACTACGAGTATAAAATTCCGTACGCCACCGTAAACGTAGGTTGCACCATGAGTTTTTTACTTAATTTAAGAACAATTATGATGATATTGCATAAAAAACCTAGTTTATCCATAATTGGAATGACCCGTCGTCTCGTAATGAATAATGACCGATCTGAAAGGATGTCGTGGATCAATTCAAATCAATTTCCTTCGTGTTTTTTCTATTACGTAATTAATTAATTTACGTAAATTTGGTTGAATATCAGTAGATTGTTATACAAGGGGCTAAAATGACCTATTATCGAGGCATATTTTACCTCCCGTAATAGAAACCGAGTTACAATAGGTTTTTAGCGCCGTGTCTTACACTCTACTTTTTTGCGAAAAAATAAAATAATCCAATATAATGTTAAACAGTTACTTTATTAAAAACTAAAAGTACAATTTGTACATTTCTGGATATATTTGCAATGATACGAACAACTATGCCGACTATAGTTGTTCGTATCATTGCATATGTGCTTTAGGGATGCACATTGATATTTTTTTGAAAGTTCATGGAAAATTGTTAGAAAGCCACCTTCTGGAAAAAAATCAACACATTTTTCTATCCTCCACTCCAAACTCTTCATAAAGTCATAAGTTTTAAAAAACATTATTGGACTTTGACGGCAGCACATTCATAACGTTTTTTTATTTTCTTCTATCAATCTCTATTTCTTTATCTTCTAATATCATTTTCACTGGATGATGATGATTTGAATAAGTATTGTAAAATAAAATAATAGGTCATTAACTATTTTAAAATTGTATGTAAATAAAGATATCGCGCCATCAACTTATTTTTTGTGCTCCATAAAGTTTGCTCACATTAAAGTTCCTTTGCACTGAAAATATGCGATGAAACTCGTATTTATCTTTACCGCTATGTTGGTAGGTACCCCTGCTTTTTAAGAATTCGCGAAGGAGCGAACGAGCAACCATTGTTTCTTTTGCCACTTTTTAATGTTTTGGGCATGATTACAACACAGAATACGAAACTTAAAAAATACAGGGAATTTTTATTATATACTATGTACTAACATATCTAATTTTCTTAGTAGATAAAACAGGGGTAACATAGCGGCTTGGCAAAACAGGCAAACTCTGTTGCCACAAAAAAAACATAGTGGCAAATGAACCTGCACTAAAGAGGTCGCAGTTAGTTCCATTGTCAAATTACTATATTCCACTAGGCAGTAAAATTGAATTTTAATTCAATTTTACTCCCTCCCTGGACCGCTATAAGAAAGTTGGTTATTTAGCGGCGAGTTACCTCTATTGAAATCTGAGCAAGTAAAGGATTCTAGGATTGAATCCTGAGCGAAGCAAGGATTCTAAAGGTACAAGACGCTAAAAACATTTCTGCCGAGCGCAACACACAATTTTTCACCTCACAACAGCGAAGAACATTTTATGGTTATTTCCGCGGTCAACTTCCGCTAAAAAAATCTTTAAACATAAAGTTTAATCTAAATATACCTTATTCTCGTTGTTTTAATGATATAAAAAACTAAAATAATAAAAAAGAGTGTATTATAATTAATTCAAAGTTATTTTAAGTAGCAATATATTGTTACTTATTAATAAGAATGAAAACGTTTCCGTAAATGTTGACACTGACATGAGGTACAAGACAAAGACAATTTAAAAATAAAGATTTATGTCACAGTCCGAAATCCAATTATAGGTTGTGAAATCTCACCCAGCCTAATATAAAATTCTTATAACAAATAGTTTAATCTTATTGTTTTTTTGGTTCAATGAACTAAAATAATATAATTAAACCAAAACGGAGTATTATAATTAATTTAAAGCTATTTAAAATAAAAATCAAATATAACAAAAAAGTCAATAGTGCGATTCGGAAGACATTATGACATATTTTTAGGTATTAAATGAAAAAAGTACTTTGCCGCGCTAGGCCGCAAAAAGCGATTTTCTCATTCACAAAACCTCCTTTTCAGAGCGTGTGAGGTGAAAAGGTTTTTTAATTTTATTTAGTTTTCAATCAACACTTGATAGTATTGATTCGTCCTATGATTTGGACGATTCGTTTCATTGAGCATTTAAGGCGTACATATCTGAACGGCATCGCGATTTTAATTTACACAAGGGTTGTTTGTTTGGTAAATCTCATAAGACTGTGTATGTTTGGTATCTAACATATCTTAGACACCCAGAATTAACCCTTAAAAAACACAGTACAGGACAGTACCTTTGGCACTTTTATAATAAATATGTTTTTTTTTTATACGAAAGGTTGCGAAATAAAATGTTTGTATTATGTCTGTCTATTTTCACCCTTGAGTCTGTCGTCTAGTTAAATATATGTTTTGTGGTGAAAAATCTAACATCACAATAATACTCGCATCGTCGTTGTCGTCGTCATCAGCCCAATTTAATGTCCCCACTGCTGGAGCAGTGGCCTTCCTTAGTGATGGATAAGGGTAATGTTCTTATACGAAAAAAATTATTAGAAACTTACTTTTTTTTCAGTCTTTAAATCCTATTGTTAATGACAAAATTAATTGGAATGGATTAATTAATTGGAGGTCTTGTGTGGTCAATCCTGATCGGATTTTACAGTTGACTGTAGTACTCGTAGGTACTATCTTAAAATACTGGTCCAGAAAATCATTTATAAGACGTTGTATAGCGTTAGTCATTTTGAAATAAGACGTACTAAAATATAAATGTACCGCTACCACCACTTAAGGAAGATTTCCCAACGATCAAACGCGTTTATTGTTTGCTCCGTAATTAAAACTTTTGAAACCCGTGGCGATAAACGTCCGACTCTCACAATCGTGTAATTATTCGTTCCATTAAATTTATTGCTTTTATCTACGAACCGGCGATATGATCGAGTATAATGCAGCGTTTCATAGTGCTTTCCTTTTATGACTACGCGGTTACGATGCCGTCAATTTTGTAAATTGGACCTTTTGCCACTAATAGGTGCAGTCGATGGTAGACACATACACATTTAATAAAGCGAGCAAACTAAAATAAATGTTATTAACCAGGAAATGAATCAAATTACCTTTGTTATACAGTGGCGGGGTTGGAAACAACAAATTGGCAATCATGTGCCAGCGGTTTCGAGCAACTGTATGAAGTTATTGGTGTTCGTTGCTATAAGTTCATAGTAATTTTTAATAACTATTACGAGTTTGTTATCTAAGTATTTAAATAGATAGATGATGTAAGTAGTCCAGCCTGTAGGGAACTATTTCTATGTAAGAGATACAAAGTACTAACCTAAATATGTTTTTTACAAATGTAGATAATATTGTGATGTTCTTCATTGTTACTTCTCATAGACTTATGGCCTAGGTTCAATTGTTGAGACTTTATAAATATTTATTGGCACCTTCAATCCAAGATGGTGGCTTACGCCACCACCCCTAAGCTACATATAAATAAATAGTAACTTCGTAGGAAATATAATATTATATATAATATAATATATTCTATATATAATACTAATATTCAAATAGTAACTTGGATGTCCAGCACCGATTAAACTAAGCAACCCACCTTTTGTAAGTCTAAATCTCTACAGACTAAACTAGAATTTTGGTAAGTATGAAAGTTTGGATCATGGAAAAGTTTGAATAAATAAAAATGAATATGATAGGGATAAATATTTTGCCCAAAGAACAAATTTTACCATAGGAAATAATGGGATGTTTATACATACAGCTGTAGCAATGTGAAATATGGCGAAGGTAAGTCGGACCCAACATTTTTTAAACAAATCTCTTAACTGTATGGTGAATCAGTGGAATAGGATTTCTAAAAGGAAGCCGACGGGAATCGGTATACCTTTGCCACCGAGCTGTAGGTATGTTGGTATTATCTCCCATTTTTAATATTTCTGCGTAACGCGAGAAATATAAAAAATTAGAGTGATTAAAGAAGTAATAAGATCTGATTATAAAGTGCAAAGTTTTTTTTAGCACATTATTGATATATTTATCAATTAGGTTCTTAATGTGAACCTTAATCAATCATCAATTTTAATTTAATAACTTTTCAACATATTTTTTTTATTTTTCCAAAGTTACAAATGTTTAGACAAAAGGTGAACCATATCATATTCGGACACTAAATCTTCCGAAACTTACAGAGCACTTAGGAAGTTGTTGAGATCGTAGAAACGCTTTCGTAGATATAACAAACTGTGTAAGGAACAAACAAACATTTTCTCGGAAACAGCCTACGCCACAAAGGGTACTGTGTTAGAACAAATTATCTTGATATTTTAATAGTTTGGTCTTCTTTTAAATAGTTATATTGTCATAATTGTGGAAAAATTGTGATTGTTTGAATTATTTATCCGTATTTTTAAATATTAGTAACTCGATAGCTATAAGCTTAAATCTTTTCAATTTTATGTAGTAGTTGCAAAGATGATTTTAAAATTGATACTGCAAATGACGATATTATAAGTACAGTATGTAACTCAATGGCTTTAATATTTTTTTATTTTCTGTAGCGGTTTCTAAGATACTCGTATGTTTTTAAAGTTTCTAACTTTGAGAGGATACTGCAAATGAAGATACTCATCCTAGGTTTTAGGAAAAGACAAATACTGTCATGCTTTCTTAGACTTTACTAGTTATTTGAACGTTTCATATTTTGTATAATTTGTCAATGCGAAAAAATCAAGTTTACAGGGAAAAAGACGGTAGTTGAAGGGAAAGTACCCTTATATTGATGATAGCAATTACTATTACTTAATGGAAACATTCCTTTATTTTCTCTTCTTATATTAATTAGTAAAACTGCATTCAAAGACTTTAGGTAAATTACTTGCCTAGTGTATACCTACAGGGTGTTAAAAGACCCATACCCAAGTACATACCCGAAATATATGCGTAGTGTACATCAAACAAAATAACAATATGTAAAATAATTGCTGGAAAAAGACTTTTATTTTTAGTTTTAAAAATGGGTGTTATTTCCACATGGAATGAAACGCTTCCAACAATGTGTGCGTGTGTGTACGAGGGTACGAGTAGGCGGCCGGGACCCAGTTTAATTGGTTGGTTTTGATATTCAATGCGGTTTTGTAACTTTAAATGATGGTCTTAAAAAAAACCTATAACGCTCAATAACTCTTTGGCCCAATTTGATACAAGAAAATGATAGTGACGAGATAGGGAGAATACGTGGTTTTCGTTTTCGTTATGGGTTTTTTAACATCCTGTATAATATATTTTCTTCTATAGCGAATTGAACCGGCATAAATAAAAAAAAAACATTATTTACTTTCAAAGTACCTACCAAGCGGTAGTGTCAATCGACTTATTCGTCAACTGGCGAGCGTGAAACTCGCGAGTGCGCGCATCAAAATTAAGGGACAAGCCTGAAATGATTAAAGATTAATATTGGTTACAAAGATTTTTTCGAATTCGCGTCCCGACTTTTGTATCGAGCTATTTTAAAAATTATGCAATAAAAATTAAAATCTGTGCATTTTTACTAAATTGGTATTTATGATTCGATGTCGATTGTTACCATAAAAACACATTGTTCTAGATTAAGCTGCTTTGACTCCCCGTTACTGACGACCAGGCATACATTTTCGCCGCGCAGTAGAAAGAGTGGAGTATACCTACTTTAAAACATTTAAAAAACATGCCGAATTTAAAACAGCACTCAAAAAATTCACACACCTCTTTTGTATATTTTTGTATGTCCTTCTTCATATAACGATCAAAATCCACTATATCTTGACCTCAACTTCATAAAAAGTGGATGAAACCGAAGACCAACTTGATTTGGCAGGTAAATCTATTAAAACTGAGCAGGCATCAATATGAAAGTTGGTAGTAATGAGAGATCTTTATATAATGGTTGTTATTAAATAATATAATAATATAGATCTTTCAAGTGTGAGACTTTATGTAATTTGAAATAGGTCAACGGTAAATGGTCGTATGAATTTTCGATCGGGTCACGTGTCGTGAAGCGTCTTCAAAATTTTTTAATCATCCCAAAAATTTAAAACTCAGATGTGCACAACGCCGCTAAAGAAGATTTCACTTCAAAAAGTATATAAGTAAGTATGTTTGAAACTTACCGTGGGCTAGATAATTGGTGTGATTGTATGGAAATATTTATAAAAAAATACGAAACATGTGACTAGACTTGGCCTCATTCAAAGTTATTCAGTTTAATGGTCGTTACTGAACTCTTTTATTTACTATAAATAACATTTTAATAGAATGGTGAAGTTTTCTGATGTTGAAAACGTTATATTTCACTGAATTGGTTAAAAATATAGATAAAGAACAAAACTAATGACAATGTTTTTTTTAAAACCATCAAGACATGGCTGAGAAATAAATTATTTTAATTAAGTACATATTTTCGCGCAGAATTGACTGTGGCCTAAAAAATGGCCGTGACGTCGCGCCACTGCCTCACGTCGGCGCACCGCCTTACAAATTACCAGCGTGCGGGCCGAAGTGGCGTAACGTCACTTGCTGAGGCGTTAAGCGCAACTTTAAGGCCCCATAACCTCTCTATTTGTAGAGATATTTTCATGATTCTTTCACACTTTTGTTTACTTTACGTTTAGTTTAAAAAAATGCAAACTTTTCCATTTGGCACTCACTCCTGAATTGTCATTTTTGACGACGTATCAGAAGCCACGCAGTGACGTCATCTTGTCTCCAAACAAATAGTTGATTACTTCACAACGGCTGCCCGGCCCAGTAGGGACGCTCACGGAATTCGGACGACAGAGAGTGGCAATCTAGCAAATGGACGAGGTATATTTTAGTTTGTGGAGTGGAGGCGTCAATGGAGCGAATGTACTTATTCAATCTGATTTAACATTTACGAAACGAGCCAGAAATTCCGATATTTCTAGAAATCTTTACATGAAACAGTCATTTGCCTCATTTTGGGTTATTTCTACTTGAATGTAGGTAACTTTTATTTTTTTATTTTTACTACCTAAGTATTTACTTAAAATCAAAATCGGACTAGTAGTTTTGGAGATAAATGGTAACATTGATTTGCACAAACAAACAAACAAACAATCACTCACCCCAAACGCATATACCGTCTCCGTACTGTCCTTGGTAAAAATCCCGTTTAACGGACTAATAGTTATTGTGATAATGACAATATAAGTTTAAAATATTATTTGAATTGACCTAGGCGGGTGCGTGTTTATTTATTTTTACTTGATAAAATTTTCAAAAAGCGTGTTGTCGCCCTATTGCGCGTTGCGTGAGTAATGCGATTGCTACTGATACAGAAAACCACTACCACAAATTAATACCAGTCGAACGATGTAACGAGGTTCTCGTTCGAGAAAACAGTGACAACTAATGGCACCACCACCGCTGATCCTTAAATCACGTCGTAGTAAATAACTATAGCGATTAATCGTTATAGTTATTAAAAAAGAAGATGAATGATGTCCATACGTCTCACCAAATGGGTATTCGTAAATTCACGTTACTATCATGAAATCATGCCCCGCCAAGAGGGAAGCTAAACGAAAATAATTTCGTTTCACGTAGTCCGCGGTGTGATACCCGAATATGCAAAAACGCGGAACGAATTTCTTTTTGCTCTGCTTTACTTCAAATAAGGCTTGCTTTTTAATCCATTTACAAATATCTGGTGGGACGTGAAATGGACGTCAGTGTTCTTTTGTTTTCGTTGTTTGACGTTGGTTCCGTATCCACATTTAAACGCACTGACTTTTCTGAACGAGTATAACGCCATGGAAAAATTAATTGAAAACTAATTGAATGTCAGTGCATATCCCTGACGCATGTCAATATTGTCGATCCGACACCGATAAAACACTCAGCTAAAAGACCGGTTTTTTATTTTTCAGTAAGTACAAAGCTTTATTTCTTTATTGACCAATAATAGATTTTATATTATTCGAATGGCCATCAATATGCAGGCATTTTTTTCTCATAGGCCCGGAACTACTAATATTGTTACACATCATAACATAGAAACAACGTAGGGAGGCCCTGTAATCTGATATACAATTTCTGGCTATAGATAAACAGGCTCTTTTCTTGACGCCCTAACTAAGCAACCAATCTGATTTTTGGCATAGACTTAGTTGCAACGTCGGAGAGTAACATTTTTATCCCCATATTCCCACGGGGATGGGAACAACGCGGGTGAAACCGCCGGCGGAAGTTAGTATTATTATATGTAAATGTAGAAATATATTAATAACTTTACTTACTAATTAATTAGGTACTAACTAAATAAGTAGTTAAATAAGTTTTAGTGATTAATCATCACATTCATTCCTAAGCGGAACTTCGCTCTCGTTCCCTTTTTAGCGCCATTGAAGCAAATAAGCTTTCGAAATTAGAGATATGTTTTTTTTAATAAAACATTCTTTTCTTTTATTGTTTCTCATTTAGAAGGTATTTTTAATATTGTTGTGTATTATTGTATGTTTTTTTAATTGTAGCTATGCGATGATACATTCCCAAAAGTTGAGACGAAATATGTTGTCAACTAAAATCCTATAGAAACGTGTTATTGAGTGTGCATAGTACAGGGTGACCCGTAAAATAGACTTACTCCTTGAAAGATGATAAAGTGGATGTATCCGAAGCAACAAGTGGTTAGGAAGCTGCCTTTAAAAATCATAAGTCATTTTATTTCATCATAGATATTTCAAGTTATTAAGACATAGTTTAAAATGCCACATACTTATCGGAGAATAGCCATCCCGTTGAAAGTCTGAATTATATTATCCCATTCGAATACCTGAATCTAGGTATCGATCTACAGTAAATGCACTATAATTCTTATATGCGTGACTAGCCTATTATTTTAAAGACTTCTCAAAATAGTCAACTTGCCCATAAAACATTTTTAAGGGGGTAAAAACTTGCGTTTTAGTTCTCCTTCGTAGAATAACTTTGCAGTTTTATCGGCACAGGTTGTGACTGAAAGATTAACGGGTAGAGCAAGATAACGACTACTTTATTACGACCATGAATTATGTTGTCAACTTGTCAGCCGTTCTGAAAGAAAGCCCCTAATCTACCATTGGAAACGTTTTCTATGTACTATGCAATTTGTAGCACCACACACAACAAGCGCTCCACCCGCGGTTGTATACGCGTGGATTTTTAAATAAATGAGACCTATAAATGAAATAAAATAAAATAAAAATCATTTATTTCAGTTAACACAAACATACTACATAAGTAAGTACACAAACTGTTTTTATGAACAACATGGACATACTAACTCAAATATTTTGAGACCTGCCTCCAAAAACTTCCTCGACTCCACTTAACCTCATTCGAGTGCCAACACGTATTGATGGCGTTTTTCCTCAACTCGAGGTTCCTTCAGATTATGTCAAGTTGAGATTAAGAATACCGATTTCGAGGTCGTGGAACTTTTGGAGGAAAATCTTAGAATATTCATCATACCTGATGTTAAGTATTGAGAAGGCTGAAGATGGAAGCAAGCCTCTCCCGAAAATCAGCTACATTTTGCTGTCATTGGATTATTTAAATATGAGATAGAATTTAGCCTCCTAGTCCATCTCCATAATCTAACCTATCTTTATGCCGAGATTCTTAGAAATAACCACTTGGTTTCACAGTAGTTTAGGCGTGAAAAGTTAGAGAGACTAACAAAATCTACCACTTTTATTTGTAATGTTCTAGATACTTTCATTGTTATAGCATAAATGGCAGTGAAGGTAAAAAGTATTTCAATTGAAATAAACTTAGTAGCATAATCAAGTGTATGTAAGGTGTACTTAAATAAACTTCGGTGTATAATTAAGAAGTCCATTGTTTACTCACACAACCACATATGAAACTGATTAATCGAAATCTGCCTAGAACTCGATAACCACACAAATAAGATCCCAAAAATAACGGTTTAAATAGGACGTGTGATTATTTTTATCTGTTGAATTTTAAGAGGTACTAAAACGATAGTAACCGATTGGTTTAATTCCACGGTATTTCATCCAATAGACTTACACACCGCAAAACCACTAACAATGTAAACTGTTAATTAAGTGACGGGCTTAACTTCAAACTCGATGGTATCAATTCATTTTATTGAAATGTTACGATAGCCTTTATTGAAATATTATAATTTTATGGATTCGCGCTCTGCTACTTTTTTTATAACGAAACGAAATTCAAAGTTTTTTTTTCTTTTACTATTTGCGTTAGGTTTTACCTACTTTTCTGGAGACACGCTCACGCACAAATATATACAATTTGAAGTTGTAAAACAGTAGACCTCGCTTGTAAAGTAAGGACGGATATGCTTTATTTTAATGCAAGTTTATAAATGTCTACAGCAAACTTCCCGCTTTCCCCCCTATTTTAACCCTATCAACATCGCGTTCGATATTAGAAAAAAAATGAAGGATGTGTGCCAAATTTCATCTTCATGACAGGCAGCCATAAGCATTTTTGGGCATTCTCGAAACTGAGTCGCTCGGTCAATTTTATGAGTAGAGATAATTAGCCTTGCGATTGCGACTTCGTCCGCGAGAAAATCCTACTAAAATTATAAATGTGTAAGTTTTAAGTAAGGCCGTTTGTTACTCAATCACACAAAAAATACTTAATTTTGGCACACACATAGATTATATTTAGAAATAGAAATACAAAAATCGTTTATTCAGCAAAAGAAATACAATCAGAACATATTTTTTGATGAAACGGTCTCATTTCAGCTTTGTCACACTTAAGGCCAAAAGTTAATAAGTTAATACAATCATTTAAAATTTTATTGTCCTATTGATTTAACAAGCTTGAGATAGAGCTTTAGACTATTCATTGACATTGCCGAGTTGAATATTTAATAAAATAGCTTTTATCCTTCGTTTGAGGGTTAAAACATAATTGATAAGTTAGTGAAGTGAGCTTAAGTAATTTTATTAGGTAAATGTAACCTACTGAAGTTTTAAAATACTTAGGTCATTTCAGACATTTGTTTGAAGTCAAAAGTGACAGAGCAATGATTAAATTTTAAATAAGTAGTGTGTTTCGCGCTAAACTTTCTTAATTTTAGTTGGTAAAGTCCGCCAAAATTGAAAATTCTTCAGTTTTTCGGACACATGACCCAAGATTCAATAGGACTGATTAACACCATTCCGCCATTTGGGTCCTTACAATATTAAAATAATTCGACCCGGGCCCGCGAGCCTAGTTTGAAGCGGGCCCAGTCGCCGGAACACTCGTCAAAACTGCTTAAAGGGCTATCAAGTGAGTAGCTATCTAAAAACTATAAATGTACAGATTTTATAAATGCTTTCCGATTTCGATTGGAAGTATAGACGCCTCAGGGTACAAATGCATTTCTCGGAAGTACCTAAGAATTAAAATTTCATTGTGCTGTGTCAAGAATGCTTTATTCAAGTTTCCAGCTGTCGTTTCCAGCTGTCGGTTCCCAAGAGTTTGCGTTTCTACGAGTAGCAAATCACTTTAGACATAAACTTAGTGTTACAAAATATAACTTCGATTTTTAAGATAAAGAACACTTTCGTGGTGGTACCGTTCCTATTAAAGTCGCAGTCCGATTGTAGATTTAACAGTGTGACAAAACGCCTAGCCATTTTCCTTTTTGTAATACGGCGAATCAGCCACAAACCGAATTGTAATTGCGACGTTCTATAGCGGCATCGCAAGTTTAACCATTGTTCAAATCGCATCGTTAGACAACCATAATATAATATAATACGTACCCATAGATTTATCATTGGTCTCCGCATTGCTACAACTAGATACCGCCCTCATACATTAACTCGTGACCGTTTTATTCAGCCCAAAAATGCACAGTCTGCTGTGAGTCTCCCTATGTACTCTGTTGCTATCAACAGAGTCGGTTGGTTGAAGAAAAACGTCAAAAGGATGGTGGGCATAAATGTATGGGCGGTACACCCTAAACCTCCATTGATGAGACTACCCTTGTTTGAAAGATAGCACATCCATAATACTCTATGCCAATACACATCAAATTCTATCCCCGGGTATCTCTAGTTATTTAAGGTTGAATATGGGCATCTTACGGGGCATGATAAAAACAATCTTAGTAAGTACCTAAATATTTTCTTATTAGGTATTTATTCTCATCTGGCAAAATCAAACGGTGGGTAATTAATGATTAGTTACCGACGATCTATAATTACTGAGTTTAAGAACGATTTCGCGCTGCGTTCGATCCGAATCCATGAAAATTCATTCCGAAGTACGTGTGGTCATAAAAGTATTGTAATTTAAACGGTAGATTCCTTCTCCCGTCATCCGATTTCTCTGTGCCATCTGAAGACCGTCCATCCGAATCTGAACGTTGTTGGTCCGAAGTAGATGAAGTACTATAAGATGTGTTTACGGAGAGAAATCGGATGACATATTGCGGATCTAGTTCGTAAACTATGGTAGTTGTTGTTCCGTGCAACCCTTATTCATATATTTACGATGGCAATTATTCGTGAAGCTGTTAGTTTCCGCCTGATAGCATTGATTGGTGAAATTAAAATCGCCCGCAATTTCAATCTAAAGTAACACGCCAATCAACGCGCATGCGCGGCTAACTATGAACCGAGCGGGGAAAGGTTTTTTTTTGTCTGAGATACTTTAATCAATTATATTTAGATGGAGATTACATAAAGTTCAATTTTTCAATAATAAATAATGAAAATAATAATCTACTGACAGCTGACAGTCACATACATTTACTTACTGTCCAAGAAGGAGTGTTAGGTAACTATATTTATTTTCCTTTACACATGTTGCTCTCTCTGATTTTTGTTACACTTTCACAACAAAAAAACTTAAAGATTCAATGGTTTCTTTGGTTTATCTACCTAGCTACCATTTCGAGAAACATTTAAAGGAAGTACTTAGGTACTTATGCTTATATATTAACTTAAATAGCACGTATAACAAAAACATCGTTATCCTTTAAATCTTCAATCATTAAAACACAACTTAAATATTATGTCACTGATTATCAAAAAATAAGTAAAAACTTAATTATTTAAATGTAGGTATGTTATATTAACTTTGGTTAAGTATTATCCCTTACATAATTTAAACTTAAACTTCGTTTAATCTATATACATTATTTGACATTATTTACATTGGACATACGATAAAGTATGACAAATAGTAAAGATATGTGTGTACACATACCGCAAGATGTTAGAAAAAGGACGGATATTTTTCCTACAATAGTATGTGTCTGCAATCTGCATTGGCATGTGTTAGTAAAGTACCTACTTACTTGTAAAGTTTTATAACGGACAGACTTTTACAATCTTGGTATGTGAAAATAATCCTTACTTTTCCGTTGAGTATCATTAGTCATCCATATTGGATGGGGGTAGATTTGGAAATCCCTTAATTTAATTCAAGGTCCATTCCCCCAAAACAGCATTCATCAATCAATCCTTGGCATTAAACAAAAGACAAGAGAAAATCAGAGCGTCATTTCTTCTCTGTTGGCATCACGTTCTCATAACTTAGTCGGGTTGTCTTTCAAAGGATTCCTCTTTTCGACGTAATTCGGCGAATTCGAAGACAGTCCCACAGTCCTACTACCCCACGTGGTCCTTCTGGCCACTGGGTTGTTTCTGCAAAACTTCAGCAGGTTCGCATACGCAGCTCTGTATTGCCTATTCGTGGCTGCGTAAATCAAAGGGTTGATGACACTCGAAGCCCAAGCTAAGATGGACGCTATGATGTGCAGCCAGGGGTAGTTGATGCCGTCGTAGGCGACGTTCATGATCATGAGCGGGAGGAAGCACGCTAGGAAACAGAGGAAGATCGTCAGCATGAGGGTGGTCAGGCGCGAGTCTTCTTCTTTCTCCTTTGCTGTTTGACCGCTTAATTTGCTTCTTCCTTCCAGCTTCCTCTTGCTCTCTCTCACTCTCCAATAGATGCAGGAGTAGGACACGATGATGACCAGGCATGGTAGTGCGAATCCGAAGACGAAAAGATACTTCTTTGGAGATTTGCTGTCCTTCGGAAGGATTGTGCAGCTGAACGTTTTCGGGTCCAGTCCCAGCTTGCCCCATACGCCGAGGAGTGGTGGCACCATGAAGCCGAAGGAGACGAACCAGATGAGGAGCAGCTGGATCCAAATCTTGGTGGGTGTGTAGATCTGCGAGTACAAGTCGTAGTACGCTATCAATGTGTATCTATTGATAGTGATAGCCACCATAGACAGAAGCGACACGGCCTCGTTCCCGTAGAAAACGAACGCGAACATCTGGCACAAGGTCTCGCCCAGCGTCCAGCGCTGGTGTATGAACCGGCTCGCCGTGAGCGGCAGGTTGATGCCGCAGAACAGCAAGTCCGACACGCACAGCGAGAGAACGAACATCGTTGTCACGTGACCGCGGAGCTTCGGATGAATCAGGAGTGCCACTGTTGTGACTAGGTTGCCGACAACACCGACAACACTGAAGATACAAGCGCATGTCGCCGCCACTATCGTCGCCTCCCTTGGATAGAAGGTCGTGTTTTGCGCCACACTCAAATCACTCAACAAACTGGAATTATGTTCCTCCATATTCAAACAATTAATCACTTATCGATACTGTGTCACTTCACTAACACTCGAACTTTATAAACAATTTAAATTTGGAACTTTTTCTTGACATTTTATTTTTTAATAATTATTATTGAAAAATTGAACTTTATGTAATCTCCATCTAAATATAATTGATTAAAGTGTCTCAGACAAAAAAAAACCTTTCCCCGCTCGGTTCATAGTTAGCCGCGCATGCGCGTTGATTGGCGTGTTACTTTAGATTGAAATGGCGGGCGATTTTAATTTCACCAATCAATGAATGCTATCAGGCGGAAACGAACAGCTTTACGAATAATTGCCATCGTAAATATATGAATAAGGGTTGCACGGAAAAAACACCAACATGTCGTTCTAAGACTAACTTGGAGAGAATTTTCATAGATTCGGATCAGACACATTGCGAAATGGCTCCGGTCATCAATTCGGAGCAGAATATTGACGTACCTACCGAAGTGCTTGAAATACTTACTGTTCCACATAAACGCTGGCATACTCCGATGTCGGTCCGATTTTTTACGCTCTAGGTCAGTGTTTTTACGAATTCGTATCAGATATTGTGCAACAAGCATTATGCGAAGATGCGTCAGAATTTTCTGGATATCGTCGTATTTCCACTGATTTGTAACGGATATAGAAGAAGACTAGGACAAATCATGATTCTTCTTTATTTACAAATACATACATTATACATTATATCATTTATTCATTCATTTATTATATCCGTAAACTCATACAAAAAGTACTATATCTACTTCGGACCGAGAATGTAAACGCCGTTCGGATGACAGAGAGAAATCTGATATACAGAGTCGGAATACATTATAACAATAGGTACTAATAGTTCTATGATTACTCGTACTTCGTTAAGAATTGTCACGGATTCGGATCGAACGCAATTCGAAATCGCTCTCCCAGTTATTAAGTTTGTTTTATTTAATTAACTCCGTTTGATTAATTAATACAAAATAAGAAGATACTTAGATTGTTTTTATTATGTCCAGTAAGATGCGCATACTTTCTATAGAATTCGATGCGCATTGGCACAGAGAATCATGGATGTGCTATCTCTCAAACAAGGGTAGGTAGTCTCATAAGTGGAGGTTCTGGGTGTATGTTGCCCACCCTCCTTTGTGGTCACATTATTTGATCCGTTGTTTGTATAAAGCGCGGTATCTAGTTGTAGCAACGCGGAGACCAATGACAAATCTATAGCCGGGGAGATAATTAGACGGAAAAAACAAAAGAACTATCAATATCACAAGTTGATAACAGGGTTTAGCAACATTTTTTAAACGACTTGAAGAACCTTGCGGTCTCTATCGCGGTTTAGCATTTTAGGGAAAATCACAGTAAATTAAGGGGCTAATGGAAACGAAAAAACGGAATATAATAAAACTAGCGGCCACTCGTTGTTTTACCCAGGTGGTGCCCGTTCCCATGGAAATATCGGGTTGAATTTTAGCCTATGTGTTATTCTTATGTATAAGGTATATATTGTACAGTTTCATCTAAATCCGTCAGTAGTTTTTGCGTGAAACAGTAAGAAACATCTATCCAAACTTTCGCATTTATAATACCAGCCACGTGGATCATGTTCCGCGGGAATATCGAGATAATTAATATGTCGGAGATTCCCCGTGCCGATCATCAGATTCGTGGTTACCTTCCATCGTTATGTAGCCGTGGATGTTAAAATAATAATGCAACATGATAGTTGGCACGCTTCTTTGTTGGTTTCGATCAAGAACTAAACAGAATCAAAATTGATTGTCGCGATGCTAATGGATATAAAACACGATGATCCCCTAAATGACGTGACTGCCGTTCTACTTTATCAAAGTTACTTCACGGATGAGTTCGTGCTGCGACTCTTCATCAATGTCACAACCTCTTGTCATCTGTCAACCGCCTGTGTTGTCATTTGAAAATCTAATCACACCAACAAGATCATAAAGCAATATACTATAAAGAAAAAGAACACGGTATTATACGCTAGCTTGTACGCTAGTCATGCCATTTGGGATAGCTTCCAGGTACTAAACTAACATTTTCCCATTAACACTTACCGTCAAAACATTAATTTTGCGTTAGGTATTGGCTCCGACATATAAGACTATGTGTTATTCCGATGTATAAGCTAGAAGCGTAGAAGAGTAACAAGCAAACAAACACCCTCACAATCTTTCGCTTTTATAATAATAGTGATAATATTACTTTGGCGACACAAAGTCTTTAGATGATCCTGGAGTACGGTCATGTCAAAATTACAAATAAAATCCAACAACAATTAAAAATAAAAAGGTTCGTGACCTACGATAATTTGCCACAGTGGGGACAGTGCGTAAAGAAAAGTTATGTCCATTTTTTTTTTAAATAAATACCTTAGTCACTTATTAAAACTTTTTAAAATCTTAAAGAGTAATGTAAAAATAAATTTGTTTATTCAGTTTCCTGTAAAGTTAATTAAACGTTCACGTTTTATTTTTGAAGGCAAATCTGAAGTTGGTTTTATATAAGGTACCATTTCATTTATATAAGAAAAAAAAGACCGCTGTTTGTTTACATTTTTTTGTCTAAGTATCTCCCCGACTTTATGCACTTACCAGTAATAGGAAGCATTATTAATAAAATAGCTCGTTTTAAGGTACCTTTTGAAATTTTCTAATTATTCATAAAAGTAGGTACTACAGATAGTCCTTTTACATCAAAAAGCCTTTAGAATGGGAATATTGAGAGCAACGTACTAAAAGTTATCGGCCAGTTACGTACTTCATACGTGCATGTGGTATTAATGTGAATCGTCTTTTGTAAACAAATTACGTACAAATTGAAAGTATATCGTCACTTTATGACCTCATCACAGCATGAGACCCATATTGTGACTTTATTTAAATACCAAACGAAAATGAAAGGCAAAGTTGTGAAATTCGACTATTGCACATATGAATACGTTTTAGATCACAGTTTTTAAGCGCTGTTTGGGTAATGGGCTTTACTCTTGGCTGAATCGCATCAACAACGTCAAGATTCAATAATTACTACTAATTCTCGACGATGTTGATTCGATTTTGACTAACACTTCAAGCGATTTCTAGAGGTACAAATTCTTACAAGTTTATTTTTTTTTACTTATTAGGTACAAGTAAGAGCTAGGAGCCCGTTGCGCCGTGGTTCGCGCGCTCGGCCTGCTATTGTTGAGGTTAAGCAACTTTCGCAATGGTATGTCACGGGATGGGTGACCAAAATTTTCCTATCTCGAGCTCCTCCGTGCTTCGGAAGGCACGTTAAGCCCTTGGTCCCGGCTGCATTTGCAGTCGTTAAAACCCACCAATACGCATTGGGCCCGCGTGGTGGGTCATGGCCCGTTCTCCTTCTCCATCCATAAGGAACGCCAGCGCCCCAGCAGTGGGGAAATTAAAAATGGCTGGTGACGATGACAAGTAAGTAACAATTATTGAATCTTGACGTTGAGTTTATTGCTTTATCTAGCATGCTTATTCATACTAATACAATCAACGTCAAAGTATCGCACACATTAATAAAACTTTAAGCGTTTATAAATACGTGTACTGCGTGCCCCACCAATATTGACAACGTTTGATAGCCTAATAAATAAACTTAATAAACTACATTTCATTGTATTAAAAAAATAATAATAGCACAAATGAGATATTTTAAACAAATGCAATTTTGATCCTTATAAGGGCGTTTGGTTGAGCTATAATTTGTGGATGTAAAAGGGTCAATGCAGGTCAATAGGGGGTGATTCGTTATACTAACCATCAAAAAAAGTATTTAGTAAGTTATTTTAATACAAAAAGCATAAATAAGGAGTGTCATTGTTTTGTAAACTTTATCTTTTTTTGTTCTATCAAAATAAAAATAAAAAAGTTGAATTGTTTTGGGTACTAGTACCTGCTCTTTTCATTATTGAAAAATGTTTTAAACTTTCAACATTTCAACATTTCCCTCATAATAGTTAAATAAATTGATTCTTTTTTTAACGTTCTTAAGGTTTAACTTTTAAAAGTGTATTATTGTTTCACAATGTCGCGGGAATTGTTGCAAGCCGACAAAAAGCGAAAGGTTGGTTATTTACGAAATATTTTGCGGGCAAAATAGAAGGCGAAAGACTGACGTGCTGGTAGAAGAGAGGAGTATCCAGTAATCACCAAAGCAAAAGAACTATTTCGCATGGCGAAAAACGATTAGAAACATGATTAGATTTCGGACGTGTCAAAAACCATTATTTTTAAATTGTCTTGCACCAAAAAATTTACCGAATCATTTTTATTGTTATCATGTAACTTTTCACTATAAGGTACATTTTATTCCTATTTTAAATAACTTTGAATTAACTATAATAGGTACATACTCCTTTTATTACTTTAGTTCTTTATATCATAAAAACAACAAGAATAAGGTATATTTAGATTAAACTATTTGATTAAAGAATCTTTTACAGAAAGTTGACCGAAGAAAGTTTTCCTTGCATGTGTTTCCTTGCATGGAAAAATTGTGTTTCACTCACCAGCAAAGTTTTTAGTGTCTCGTACCATTAATTAAGGTACGAGACACTAAAAACTTTGCAAACTTTGCTGGTGAGGTTTAATTAAACAAAGGATACTTTTGTCTAGATATTCCCACGGGAACAGGAAACCCCGGGCGGCCGCTAGCTAATTCACCTTCATTTGCACAAATTAAAAATTTATGTTAAAAAGCCTCTCCTTTGCCTAGGAGCTAGGCAAAGGAGAGGAAAATGAAGTTACTCATTACTTTGCTAATCCTCTATTGAGCTAAAATTTCCCTGCTACTATCGCGAGTTCTTATATATATATATATATATATATATATATATATATATATATTTATGAAGCACGGGGAGACTTTTAGCCTGCATCATATCTGATGTTAAGTATTGATAAGGCTGAAGATGGAAGCGAGCCTCTCCCGAAATCCCTAATCACTGAGGAACTGGCTATCTTATCTTTAACTGCCGGAACACAACAATGCTGAAAACATTGTTGTTATGGCGTCAGACTTAGATAAGATGGTGGTAGCTAGCCAGGCGGACTTACAACAACTCCTACCACCAACCAAACCGAATACAATATGTACCCCCGCTGGGAATCGAACCTGGGACCCCTGGGTCTGATACCGGTGGTTGTACCACTAGACCACAGAGGCGGTTAAAATTCGAATAACGATCGACTTTTTTCGACTCCACTACACTGTTTCGTTTTCCAAACAATTTCACAGCACCCGCAAAAAGCTGGTAGATCCTTTTTACAAAAAAAGGGTAGGTATAGCAGTGACAGCTAATTTCTCTCGCAGCTAACAGAAAAAAATGGCTCCGCGTGCCGTCATAAAAAACTTTTATGTTGAATAGTAAGATAGGGACATGTTTTAGGATGAAGAGGCATCGTAAACTTTTTCCATCCATATACAGAGGATCCTCCTGAACTGTATCTTTATGGATTCCTTTACTTTCCCTTTTTCATATTTATTTATCATACCTACAACTCTTGTCATTGATTCAATTCTTAACTAAAGTTAAAATAAATAATAAAATATTGAATTTTACTCATCAGATAAACAAAAGAATTTGGAGAAAAATTTACTATATCACTATTATGTCAATATTTCCGAATATAAAGGCGTTTTTATTTAACACTTGGTTTTGCTTATATTATTTTATGTTCATTTGGATGACTGACAGTAGGTAAATAACAATTATAAATTTCATACAACCACACCGATTCTCCAGCCTAAGGTAAGTCTTTAGTACTTTTACGGATAGTACTTACTTATGTTTTAATAACGAAACTATTTATTTATTATTGTTGGTTTTTTGGAAACAAATTAACATACCTAATTATATACATAATTAATTAAATAAAAACGACAAACTGAGAAATGCGCAACCTTACACGCCCTAGTGTGAAAAATTGCGAGCTGAGATCGATAAGATTACGCAAGAGCACCAATCGAATTCAGATATTCAGTATTTGCACAAATCGCAAGTTCCTCATGCCACCATTCAAAACATATGCTCTTTATATTTTTATTTACTTCTTCCACGTACCCAAATTTTAACATACAAATTACCTACACCTTATGTTTTGGCGCGCACTGTTCATTGAAATAAAACAACTTTTAGGGATATCAAACGCGCTATATTTCCACAAACTAAGTTGTAATTGTAATTATCAATTGTCATTGTCAAAAGTTGTTTTATTTCAATACAAATTATCTCTTCACTTAGTCCATACAACACCTTTTTCCAAGCGGAATGTGTTGGTGCACAGGCAATTATATCCAGAGAGGTAACAAACTGCGACATTTATATACTTTCTGACAGCAAATCGGTACTACACGCCCTGAATAGAAGTAGCAACACATCGAGTCTAATACAAGAATGCTACAATACCCTAAACAAGACAGGGGCTTTCAATAATCTCACTGTCCAGTGGAATAAAGGCCACAGCGATACACGAGGTAATGATATGGCAGATGAGTTAGCGAGGCGGGGTTCAGATTCTACCCCTCTCGGACCAGAACCTTTTGCTCCCATCCCGGCGAGCTGGGGGTCAATTCTGCAAATTTTTTGTCATAATCGTCTCTCAGTGGTGTTTCAATAGTAGTGTTTATTTACATTGTTGTAACAAGAACTGTGAAAAACAGCACTACCATTGAAACACCACTGGAATACCATTGTGACTAAGCATTAGCAGAATTGGGCTCCTGGTATGATGGTAAGATCCGTGAGCACACAGCTAACTTCACTGGAATCACTGGAGACGTGCATACAATTTAAAATTTTTTGGTAAATACATATATTAAACACATATTTAACTACCAGGCCTAAACAAATATACTTTAGACATATTCAATTGTTGATGCACACATATATTGAACATACATACAGTCATGTCCTATTCTTTGGCAAACAAGTAGTTTGATAAATTGGTTTGATTCCCCTCATTCTTTAAATAATAGACATACATCAGGCATTGCATATCATACACGCATTCCTTTATTATTAATTCGACATGCGGTAATAACTCAGTAAATATTTTAGTTAAACTTGTTTGAAGATCTCGTAAGCAGTCTGAACTGAATTAAAATAATTTCATGCAGGTACGCTAGAATGAAAATCGACCATGCTCTACATAATTATGAATGTTAAAATTGTGTAAGTACTAAATTATTACGTTAAATTTGGTTAAGGGTAAAGGGTTTTAACTGGTCCTTAAACTAAAGAGCCTGGTAAACCTTGGTTTACCTAGATTATTTACCTAGGTTTTCTTTTTTATTGTTATACTTTTTAAAATTAAATTAATTATATTTTCGATATGTAATTATCATCCTTGGAAATTCGTATTTTTGCTAATGATTTACTTACAGTTATAATAATTCTATCTGGATTATAAGTGCTTTATATTTCTTTATTAAATAACAAATAAATAAATACAAATAAACGTTAATTAGTTCGACTTTGTTTGACAAACGCAACAATCAGACGCAACAAGACAATCGTGTCAAATAATTTTCCGGAAGTAAAACGCATCAAACATAGCCGCAGACTGTTAAATAAATTTGACAAACACGAAACATTCGACCTATGATCGGTATTTATTTTAGAGATTGGCTTAAACTTTTCTAGTTATCGTAACAAAAGTTAATAAAATAGTAGTCATTAACTGACCAACTGCCTTTATGATATTTTATGCATCACCCATATTGATTTTTTTTCTTGAACAACGGAATAGAGACAAGTTATTTATTTAACTATTTATTGTTGATAACTTGATATTTTATTATCCTTTCAAAAATAATATGCTTAATTGAGTAAATAATATTTTGACTTTGTCTTTCACCTTAAAATTGTAAGTAAGTGGATCATTTTCGTTAAAGATACCAAACAGACCTGGTTTAACGCAAAACTCCTAAATTTGCTGTTTAAAAAAGTTATTAAAACAGTTATGACGAAATTCGTTTCGAATAGTTTATTTAACAACTTGGCCATTTCCATCAACTTAATTTGAGCAATAAACTGTTTGCATTCGTATTTACGGCAGGCAATAATGTCATGAATGCATTCGTCGACACGTTTCGACAAATTTATGTTTAATCAAAATTTTAAAGCCGCAATAGTAAAAGAGCGTATCGCTATCTCACTTTCATCATAATATCGTATTGTTACACGAATATTATTAATAAACTAGCTTTTGCCTGCTATTTCGTTGGTGTTGTTTCGGAGTAGTCTGTAACGTTAGTCTAGACCTTAATTTATCTACCTATAAAATTTTATCCAAATCCGTTCTGTAGCTATTGCGTGAAAGAGGAACAAACAAACTGACATACTTTCGCATTTCTTTCACCGTTCGTTTCACCCGCGTGGTTCCCGTTTCCGTAGGAATATCGGGATAAATACTAGGTTTTAATCCAGGCTATCTTCTATCTTTGTGCCAAATTTCATCCAAATCGACTTAGTAGTTTTTGCGTAAAAAACTAACAAACACCCAAACATCCTCACAAACTTTCACATTTATAATATTTGTAGGATTAGAAGTATAAACTACTTCTAGTTTCTACTTCTAGTCTAGTTTTTAGTATGTACTTCCTAGACTACGGATAAACATATGTGTGTACTTTTTTCGTAAATATGTCTATATTATACCAACATATTACACCTAGACCAGACCAAGACAAATAGACATTTTGGACACAATTTGGACCGCGCCAAACCATCCATCCATCGTCAGCCTGTGGACATCCACTGCTGGACATAGGCCTCTCCTAGCTCACGCCTATTGTGGCGTTCATAGGAGGCTATTACATGCTACCACGCTGTCCAAACAGGTTGTTATAATTATCATAAATAATATGAAAAGTAATAAAACTTAGCTCGCTAACTTAGCTCGCATGGAATTTGGTTATATTGCTTAAAATATTCACGGTAGAAGAAGCCCATTTGTCTTAAATTTTCTGCCTTTTATCGAACTTATGGTAAAAGGTAGCAGATAAACAAAACTACTTTCGCATTTATAATATTTGTTATTTAAATCAGATGGTTTTGATCTTGTTAAATGGTCAAGTAACTCCCGCGAATTACTTGGTATCATACCTGTAACGCATCGCCAATTAGAGTAAATTTCGTTTGACGATGGTAATGGCTTTAAAATACTAGGGCTCCGCTGGCTTCCTAGTTGTGATGGTTTTATTTTTATAGTTCTTCAACCGCCCGCAACATGCACTAAACGTGCCATTCTTTCAGCAACCGTTCGTCTTTATGAAGTTTTAGGATTTTTAGGAGTAGGTCCAATAATTTTGTTCGCTACATTGCTAATCAAAGAGCTTTGGTTAATTCACATTTATTGGGATGTAACTCTTCCATCTTATATCATAAAGGCTTTTTGTTAATATATAGTATATTTCAGAGTTACCACTCCTTTCACAGCTAGGATTCCCTCGTTTTCTTAACGTGAAAAGAAATTCACCTCGCGTTATGTTGTTCACTTATGTTTCGTTGTGTCATGTATTTACGCATGTACATAACGACAATGATTAATCCAAAGTTTCATTAATTTTATACCCAGTCACGCGTAGCTTACCCTAAGTCAACTACCACTATAGCAAGGTTATAATTAAACGCTTTAGTTCTTCTATCAAAAATGGTTAGTAATGTTCATGATCAGCTCTCTGAAAGAAACAAAATAAATAAAATATTGGCATTTTATGTTGGGTCCATCCCTCTCCGCACAGATTTTAAACTTTTGTAGCTAATAGGATATCGCAAATTCAATCGCTTCTTCCCGCTGAAGATTTTTATCATATTTCAGGTTCAGAAAACCCCGCTGATTGTATATCTCACTCTCTCTCACCCGCAGAACTTATATCCCATAAACTTTGGTTTAATGGTCCCGCTTGGCTTTCACGACCGAATAGTGAATGGCCTGTTAATAAATTTAAATCTAGCCAATCTTCACTAGTTGAAGAAAAAACTGTCGCTCACGTAGTTAGTACTAATGATAATCCTATATTTCTGCACGCTGCTAAAGTTTCAAATTATAGTTTACGTTTTCAGATTTGTTAAGAAACTTAAATCGCACTGCAACATTACGTCTAGTCTAGTCTAGTTAGAACAATCTGAAAATTATTTCATGCACACTATTCAAAATAAATATTTTCAATCCGATGCATTTTGAATTCTAATTTCTAGGTCGCACTAAACTTTTTTAGGAGGTGATAAATCAATACAGTGAAGTTTTGTTTAAATAACCTTCGTGTTTCTGTTCGGTAAACATGCGTCACCCCCTGTTTGCATAGGAGTCTCGCTTGATGACGTACTCGTAATACTAAAAGCTTCTATAAGTTCAAAGTCTATCTAAAACTTTTATGACAACACTAATGACAAAGTCTGTACATAGGGAAGGGAAGTTTTATAGACTGTGATAATAGTAACGAAGACAAGCCTACACATGAAATATATTTTTTAAATCAGTGGTCTGTATATTCTGGACCAAAACAATACTTCTTTTGTTCAATTCAAAACCATCAATTTATTATATATATTATTATATGTGATGAAAAGCGAGTCACAAGATTTTCGCGCAAAAGCCGCGTTTTAACGATCATACCTAGTTGGCTCAAGAGTGGATTTACGTAAGGAATGGTTTAGATTTTAAGATTAGTGTGCTAATTACAGTCTATTTGCTTATAATTTTGTCACATACAGGAATCGATCTGCCCAAACGTGGCTGTGCGAATCGTCAAACGTTATGCTTTGAACGTTAAGGCGGGTTTAAGACAGGCAAAAGAAGAAATGCCGGGCGTATCGAGATCTGCCCAGCTAAACGATCGGCCTTCGACATTGATACTACACACTTCGCATTCGCACTTCATTAACCGGAGTAGCAGTTACGATTAAATATTCTTAAGTATTTCCTGTACCGTTTACTAACGGGAGACATTTTGTATGATAATCTGTACAGCGCCTCTAGTGGGCAGTTGCAGAACTACAGATTCTCCTACAAAATGTCTTCCGTTTACTGAACAGTGGGCCTACCATCAGTAAACGGAATACATTTTGTAAGACAAGAAAAACTCATGATAGGCTCACAGGAGGCGGTCAGAAAGAAAGAACGGAAAACGGAACCGACCAACTCACTCAAGAAAGCGTCGGTTTACAAAAAACTAATATTTATAGTCTATATAACTTCTCTTCCATAAGTTTTAAATTACGCTATGTGAACGTGAAGAATATAATTTTTAAACTCAATAATTCGTGATGATATAACGATACCGTGATGTGAGACCTTACAGAGTCATCTAGTGACGCTCGAAGTAAACAATGTGCGCGAAGGGTCACGACTAGTTAGGTCATTCTCACGACATAGTCCCTCTTATTATAATATCCGTCACGCTCTTTGTTTTTCATTTTCATTTAAGAGCCAAGTCGAGTACGAAGTGTTGTTACAGCGACATTTTCCATGTAAGCTAAAATAAAACAAATGAGGAATGAGTAAAAAAGGATTTCCTCGTTCCGTGTTTGATGCGAACCGTCGCTTTCCTTTGATTACTTAATAAATTTTAAAATGCTTTCACAGTACCGAGTGTCATAGTCATAAAGAATGATGGATGTCGAGGGAGTAGCCGCCGGCTGAATTGTTCTACAGTAGTCTGAGTAGGGTTACCCCCTAATATACAGGGTGGAAAATATCTATGGGCCCTTGCGGGGAACTAGCTTAAATCCTTTAGTAAGGTCATTTTACTGAAAGGAAACATTCATTTATTTACAAAAACAAGGAATCCTTCATTCAAAGATTTTTGAAAAATCACTTACCGCCCGGGGAATCAAACCGACTTAAATTTGAAAAAAAATAACATCATGTATTTTAATGGTACCAATCGATAGTATTATTAATAAAGACGTTAATTTGCAGCAATAAACAGATTTTAATATTAGGTTAATTACATTTTTGTACAATCCTAAAGGTTGGGCAAGGTATCTAGAACTATTAGTGATATTTTAGCTTTCTAGGCTTTGTCTTTGATTCTAGATAAGTTACTTGAACTAAATTGATCTGTATAAATAAGACTATCGATTGGTATCATAAAAGTACAGGGTGTTTTATTCTAATTTAAGCCGGTTCGATTCTCGGGGCAGGCAATTTATCAAAAATCTTTGAATGTAGGATTACTTATTTTTGAAAATAAAGGAATGGGTCCTTTCAGTAAAATGAGCTAACTAAAGGACTTTACGGTAGTTCCCCTCCAGGGCCCATAGATTTTTTCCACCCTGATACCGTGTTTTTTTTCTTTGTGCCCAAAGTTAAATTAGAGGTTGTGTTATGTTACATGTCTAGAACGAAATTACGAAAAAAAATTTGTGTAAATGTTTCTTTATTAGTATTTTTATAAGTGTTAGTGTCGTTTATTTGAATATGAAACCTACATACGCAATGAAAAACAAAGAAAACAAACTTAAAATAATAGTTAAATTAACCATTGAGCGTGCACCAAGCTTGGCTCGGCGATATTAGATGATCGCACAAAGAAAAAAAATGTTTTTATTTATTTATTTTTTATTTTAGTCTAAATACATAACACAATCTCCCCCTTATCTTTGGGCACATACAATAAAAACATCCTGTATAAACAGTATCCTATATTAGGGAATCAAATACTTACTAAGTCAAACTTTTATTTCTTTTTCTTCGCATGTTAATTGTAGATTAAGAATAGCACTGGGGCTTCACATTAAAAAGGCGACCAATATTTATGTATTGTTAATTCATGTTTTCTTGTTTTAAGTTAGCTCATCGCATTTCTTGTACCCTAATTCTTCGCAAACAACAAACAAACAAACCAAGCAAATAGCCAAGGTGACAGTGACAGCAATACTATATTTTTAGAGGTAACACTACTCTATCAAATACAGTAACCTTCTAAAATACTGTATTTGATAGAAAAAAAAATTGGTAACCCTAGTTCGCTTCGGAGCTGCGTTGGGATTACATTACGTAACTTAGACATAAATAAAGTTGATATTTATAAGTCTTACTGTAAATGTTGGAAAACGGATAAAATGTGTTTTATGCTTTTTGAGGCCATGGAGAAATGTTTTTCGTAAATGAAATTCTATTCTTTTATTTTATACAGTTTTATATTGATCATTGACGTTTAAACTTATGAAGAGATATCTAACTTTGCGTCAGCAATGAAGTTGATTTTTCAATACCATCTACATACCATGACAACATATCACTCAATGACTTATCTTGTTTGATTGAATTTTATATTTCGTTTCGACAAATTCTCTTCTCCTTGTAATTTCAGTAAAAACAATGATATGGTTTTACTTTTTTAGTGTGGGCTATACATTTATACTTCTACGAAACACGTTTAGTTTTATAATCCGTTTAATTCATCAAACCCGAACCAGGGGGCTTACTCTCTAAGCTGTTTCTGTAGTTTCGATCCGAAAGTAACCCAATACTACGGAAACAGCTTAGAGAGTAGGCCCTCAGATACCGGTGTACAAAGAACAATGGAATATCTATTGTGTCACATAATTCGGACCTGAAAGGTTAAATCCTTAAAAGTTGATTTCATAATGATACGAGTAGTATTGGGTTCGTTTTCAGCTGACGACGGAAGTTCCCGGTTGAACACTTTTAAGGATGACTGTACACCGTGCCGGGTTCGAGCCGCGGGGTTATTACCTATTTTTGCAAAAGCAATGCGATAGCGAATATTCAGCGATAATTGCTTTACCTCACGGATCATTACCACAGCAACCGCACTGTTATTACAGTGCGGCCTGTACCGAACATTCGATGAACTACTATGTGCATTCATTTAGTTCTTGTTTTTGCTACCAGATTGTATTGGCGCTAGCGTCATAGCAAGTGAACAACTCAGGTAGAAGCGCGAGAGAGACGCCGCTATACGAACCAACAGCGAGGGATAAGCCTAAGGAAGGATAAGTATCACATACGTAATACCATTTTTATTTTGATGTTCGCGTGGATCGCTCGATGACTGCGCGATTATTGCACAATTTTTGGTAATAACCCGCTGACATAATTTTGTATGGACAACACTCGGTTGCACCGTGGAGTAACCGGTGTCCGAGCAAAATGTATTGCGCTTGATTTAAGCCGTCTTGTATAGGCTTAAAACGTCACCCACTGATTTTGGATTTTGCGTGGGAAGTGGGCTACTGGGAATTTTGTACAGCTGATATATTCGCCACTGTACCTTCGAACTGCTCTTTGATTACAAATCGACTCTCGCCACGGCAACCTGTATGTTTATTTATCCATTTATATAATGTTTATATTTAAATGGCTATAGGCACTATATTCTAAACTAAATACTAAGAACTAGGAACAGACATAGTGATATGTATTATGAGGACGCAAATTCTTTTGTGTACTTATAGTTTTTAGGATTCTTTTCACTGCATGAATAAAGTTAACCTTCACAAGTCCACTTTGTCCTGCGCCTGTTTTCTCTATGTCAATATCTGAAAAATATAACTAGTTCTTAACGTTCGCCCGTAAGCTTACAAAATGTGTCGCGTAATCGTACCCGAGTCAGCAAACTCGGAATAAATGAACACTGTAAAATTAGCTGTTCAAATACTCCATGAAATAAGTTTGGGAGCAATATTTCAAACCTCGAACAAATAATATGAAAAAATATTGACATTATGTACTTAAGAAAGTATATTACACTGAACTAATTAGTACGGAACTCTCGGTGCGCACGTGAAATTCTTTTTTCTTGCAGGTATGATTATCTGTAGGGCTAGCACGAAAAACTTTCGAAATAGTATTGAGCACGTAATGTCAAAAATGTATAGGAAAATGTAGGGGAAAGACTGGTAATTAGGAAAATTTTTTCGTCATACGGTATAAACTTGAAAATTATATGAAAACTTTAGTTTTTAATCACACTACTCATACATAAAACTATAGACAACAAATGTCAAGATTTCTCAAAATTTCGTGATTCCGATTATGGCAACTAATTTGGGGTACTTTAGGGCATCCAAGCATCATTGATTCTTAAACGCTACATAATTATGCCGTTCTAACTTCAAAATATTATTAAGGTACTGGAATATCTTCAAAATCATTACTAAATAGTCGGTATTCCCTTTAACCCGACTGCAAAGCAACATTAATGTCACATAATCTATGGTACTCTTTATATCGGACATCCGGTCGTCCTCCATCTTGTGTCTTGTTGCCCGCCTCGCCTGCTTGAACGCGCTTCTATAATCGTGTCGTTATTTAGACTAAGAAGTTAATAATAAACAAGTACAACATTGAGTGTCATCTTTTCGTCTTTCATAATATCTAACAATTAATATTTGGACTCACTTGAATCGCCTGTACATAAATGTCGCTACAAACTTCAAAGTGGCCTAAGATGTTTTAATGTAATGCACATAAAAGACCAATACCTTAATTTCTAAGATCATCTTTAGCATTTTTTTATTATTTTTCTAGTGTTCATTTATAATATTTTTTATCAGTCATATATAAGGAGTAAAACGGGTGCGGTAGATTGGACCAGTCTATTTTACCCAACTTGATATGGTCCAATATAACCAACACGGCAAATGTACTTTAGAAAAAACCGTTAGAAAATTTAACCTTTAAATACCGGCAAACGTTTCAAGTAATTATAATAAACACTAATTACGCTTCTAAATAATAAATTAGAAATCCTATGCTTACCTTTAACAAAACTACACACTTAGCATGAATAGACTTGACGACCTCCGTGGTTGAGTGTTACGTACACCGGTTTCAAGGTGTCGCCTACTCTACGGTCCCGGATTCGAATCCCGGTAGGGACGAATGTTTTTATCATGAATTCGAGCATTTTTACCTGAGTCATTGACGTTTATATATATTTCTACACACAAATACTTATAAATGTATAATTGTATGCATTTATATCCGTTACCCTAGTATCTTAACATAACACAATCCTTACAGTTCTTACTTTGTGGTTAGGTTGATTGGTGTGAGTGTAAGAAATATTCATATTTTATATTATTTATAATAGTCAACCAACAGTAACATAAAAACAACGAAAAAAAAAAATACAAAACACAAACGTTCTATGTTACGGCAAAAACAATATGACCGATATCCAATAAAGTTAGTTGCGTATCGGTGAGTGTTGCCTTTAAATAAATTTAAACAATATTTTAAGAAATATGAGGGTGGTCCAATTTAGTTGCCGGTCCAATATACCCTTCTTTCCCAGTTCCGTTTACGTCCGGTAGGAACGCTGTTCTATGTCATATTTCGTTTTACTTTACTTCTTCGATACTTACTCTAAAATATTTCGTGCTAGGCCTACAGAATCCACAACTGGGCGTAAAAAACGCTACCGAATCTTTTTTTATTATGATATAGCTAAAAGTAGTGTACACGTGCAATTTATTATTTACGCATTCGTAACACATTTATAAGATTTTCGGAGAAGAGGCAAGCACCTGACATTTCGATGTGATGTAATATTTCGCGAAAGCAAAGCTTGGAAAATACAATTGGATGATATCATCTTTTTAAGGCTGGTTTTCGGAGAACGAAGTCTTAAAAATACAGCTTACGTGTTTTAAAAATGTAAGATTACCATCAGCCATTTAAATGCTCGGAATGCTGGGCCACACTGACAATTCAAAAATGTGTGTAATATGCTTCTTTGAATGAAGATTATTTTTCATTCATTCATTCATACAGACTTTCCTTGTGGATGGTTAAGGAGAATGGGCCATGAACGTGGTGGGTCATAGCATGACATGACCCACCATGCAGATCCAATTCGTATTGGTGGGTGTGCAAATGCTACAGGTACCAGCGGCTCAATGTGCCTTTTGAAGAGCGGAGGAGCTATAATTTTTGCGAAACTGGCTTAAAACAGCTAAATTATAGATGCCTATGATTTGGCTCATCATAAACAAATAATAAATCGAAACCCCCACCTGTAATTTCCCAAACGAGGCATAGATTTAAACTGCAGGACTAATACGAAAACTGTCGCGTATCGATCGAAAAAGAATCGTCAAGAAATGTATGACGTATTGAGCAACCTTCCTTCCGGACGTATATGGAGTTCCATATACGTCCGGAAGGAAGGTTGCTCAATACGTCCAATACCACTAGACCATCTAGTTAGATGGTCTAGTGGTATCAACCACCGGTATCAGACCCAGGGGTCACGAGTTCTATTCCCAGCGGGGGTACATATTGTATTCGGTTTGGTTGGTGGTAGGACTTATTGTAAGTCCGTCTGGCTAGCTACCACCATCTTACCTAAGCCTGACGCCATAACAACAATGTTTTCAGCATTGTTGTGTTCCTGCAGTTAGAGATAAAATAGCTAGTTCCTCAGTGATGAGGATTCCAGGAGAGACTCGCTTCCATCTTCGGCCTTAACAATACTTAACATCAGGTATGATGAAGGCTAAGTCTCCCTGTTGTTCATAAAAAACACTTATACATACTACAATATTTTTTTCTAGCAGATTAGGTACTTTTATCTAACTTTTGTTGTTTCAAGCAGATTCGCTCAGCGGCCGGTTTCACCACCTACTGATTAGTTCTGGATTGCTTATCTGGAAAATAGTTTGACACATTTTTTATATTATAACGGTCAGATGATCGGCCATTATCAGCAATCCAGAACTTATCTGTCGGTGATGAAACTGGTCTCAAAGGTTGAAAAATCTCAAAGGTGTAAAAATTAAATAAAATATAAAAGAAACAGAATATAATACTGAAACCCAAATAAAATAAATACCCTCAAAGTAAAAAAATACCTAAGTATTTTATAACTTTATGAGATATGAGTTATAAAGTACTACCAAAATACGGGTATATAATCTCACCATCTTTCTACCATCAGCTATTACTGACAATGTTTGTTATCTATCGAATATGATGTATCTATTTATTAACAACATACCCAAACTGAAGGTCACAAAAGTCGAATTTAAAGAGCATCAATTTTTCAGGGTTCTATGCCTTAACAGAAACAAATAATAAAACTGCCCCCCCCCCCCCCCCCCCCCCCTACTGGCTTAGGTATTAAATTATCATATTAAGAAGATTAATATCAGATGATCTTATATAAATCGTATAGTTGCATAATATTTAGAATCTGAGTAAAAAAAGTTATGACTTTTCAATTGGCGTGGAATGATGAAATTTGGTAAAAAGCACGGTCGTAAGATTTAAGTGAAGGAAACCGAAAGTATACCTCGTATTTTAAATTTTTTCGTGATTTTTAAGTTTTTGTATTGTTAATGCAATTTTTATACTTATGATTAATGAATAGAAAAGATATTAGAAAAAATCGACTTTGCCCACAAGTTATTCTCAGACAGGACTCGAACCTGCGTCCTTTGGGTATCAGGCCCAAAGCAATAACCACTGGCTTAGGTTACTGGCTTTAAGGCTCAGTAGCTCAATAATTAGAGCAGTGGGATGGATACCCAAAGGTCGCAGTTCGAGTCTGAGAATAACTTGTGGCCGAGGTGATATTTTCTAATATTTATCAATTTTTTTTATTTATTCCTTTATATTTTACAACTGAGTTTACAAAACTATTCAAAGTAACACTTAGAAACCACAAAGGTTTATAATTTATTCTACTTTCAGAGATTGCCTACTTTCAAAACAATGCCACTATTATTGATGTGTCACAAGAAAAAATGCACGGAACCATCGGTGCGTTAGTCAATTCGCACTTGTCCGGTTATTTTATAGAGTTTGCGTGCTCTATCGAGCTTACCGCGCAGTCTACTCAAGAGGATTTCAATCGTATTAAAACCTTTATCGGTAAAATGGTACTTGTAAGTACTCGAGACGAGTTGATGGTTACTTTCAGTTTGATATCACTTTTAACTGTGAATGTAAATGATGTTTAGCACTTGCTTTATTAAGAAGTGATAAACTATAAAGAAAGGGAAGGGGTTTCGCTTCGACGAGTTTCATGATTCATGAATATATTTTGGACCTTACCATGAATTGCATCTTCTACTTCATTAGCCATTATTTTGGCCTAACTACTACTGGGGTACTGGCCTCCTTATAGAAACGTTAGGTGGGTTCTAACGACTGCAAATATAGCCAGGGCCTAACGCGCCTTCCGAAGCAAGGAGGAGCTTGAGGTAGTTTTTTGGTCCGGTCACAAATTCAATATAACAACATACCTATCTATTATTATCAGAAATTGACATTGACATCTGTCAGATTACTCCAGTGAATAAAAAAAATGGTAGGCCAAGCACGAAATACTTTCGAGTACTTAAGTATGACCACGTATGACCAACAAATGCATGACGTATTGAGCAGCTATATTTAGTCACGTGAAGATTCGAACATATTTACGATACTATATCGAAAGTTTTTCGTGCTAGCCTTACAGACTTTAGCACCGTTTTTAGTCAACGTTACTTTACTATTATTATAAATAACAATACATGATATGGTTAGAAGGCTTATGAATATACAGGACTTCTACTCTCGTTCTCCGCAAACTACTTTCGTTAAAGAACGAAAATTAAACGTAGATCGTATTGCTTTTTTAACATTTATAACTAGTCTAACATCGTGAATCTAAAAATCCCGCAGGTTCGATTAAGTTGAATTCATGTTTGGCCCATGATAGATAAAAAGTTATAGAAAGATTTTTATTAATTTACTAGTTGATTTATTATTATTCTTTGTCACAATATAAAGAGTTCATACTCTCGAGGTGCTTTGTATATCTCTTCCTAGCAGTGCGTGTCTAGGGTTTGAACAGGGTTTGAAGCAACAGCAAATTTATTTTGACTTGACAAATTCAATAATCTAACATAGGCCAACGAGTTTTTATACCATTCTATTAAAAATACTATCTACGATTCTTAGTAGTTTGGGAAATACAGAAAAATGTCTGATGATTAGATAGAGATAAAAACTAGACAAGTTTTTTGGGGTAAATAAATATACATTTTAACGTACATAACTAAACCTTTCAAACCACATATGCGAAATGTCTGGCGACTCTAGGTATTTTTTAGCCATCCCTTTTATAAATGAACAATGTCCATTTACGTCGTATAATCCACGAGTTTTAAAAATATCGACCCCTTCAGTATGAAACGTAGTAAAGGCTAAAAGGCAATTTTTCAGTACAGACAAAAACAAAAATGGTAAATTTTATTTCATGTATATCTTTTGATTTAATAAACCTATAATAAACCACTTTAACTAATTAAGCTTAGGTTTATGAGTAGTTAACTTAATAGAAACTCAAAATAACATATATTCATTAATTCCAGAGTTGGCATGGCTGTTACTACAAAAAAAGTTGAAAATGGCTTCTACGACTTTTTCTTCTGCTTGGCAACTGTAAGCTTTTTTTATTAAGTTGTATAAGACTTCATATTTTGTTTTATCGAAGGGATTTTTTGAATTAAAAGACAATTGTGATAAGAAGAATGTGTAATTTAGTGTAGTAAATACGCCACACATTTATGACCAAAATAATATTAGAAAAATGTCGTAGAAGCCAGCCATGCAATCTATGGAATTAATTAATGTACGTTATTTTGAGTTTCTATTTTGTAAACTACTCAAAAACCTGTTTTTTTATTTTTTTATTATTATTAGATAGGTAAAGCGCTTGACCGCTATCTTGCCTGATGGAAAGCGAAGATGCGATCTAGGATGTAACGCGCTTGCCTAGAAGATACCTATTCACTCGTGACTTGAAGACCCCCTAATTGTAAGTGTCAGGAAACACAGACTGAGGCAAGAAGTTCCACTCTTTAGCGGTGCGGATGATGAATGTCTAGTCAAAACGCTTAGTACGACTCTTGGGTATATCAACCATATAATTGTGGCGCCTATTTGTACGTCTGGTTGTGCGATGAAAAAATGGGGATGGTGGAATGAGGCTGTGCAATTCCGCTGCACACTCCCAGAAATGTAACCTATAGAATACGGATAGACCAGCAACCTTCCGTCTATGTTCAAGGCTCTTTAGTTTATTCAATAACTCATCGTTGCCGATGAGCTTCTTGGCCCTTCTTTGGACTCAAGTGTCTGGAGTTGGTATTGGGCAGAACCATCCCAAAGATGAGAACAGTACTCCATACACGATAGAACTTGTGCTTGGTAAAGATTGAGCAACCGTTCCGGTGTGAAGTACTTTCTCACCTTTGCCAGAATGCCAAGTTTTTTGAGACCAATTGAGCTTTACTTTCAATAAAAGAGCCAAAATTGAGAGTAGGAGACAATGTAATGCCGAGAAGCTCAAGTTGGTCAGTAATCGGCACGGAAACATTTCGGAAAGTAGGAGTTAAATGAAAAGGACTCCTTTTTGCGGAGAAAAGACACGCCTGGGTATTTGACGGGTTGATCCTGACCAGATTGGCATCGCCTCATTCGGAGACTGCCTACAGGGATAGGTTCATACGATTGACCATCGCCTCCCTATGACACTCGACCTGTTCAGCACCGGCACGTGCATCTCTACAACGGTGCTGTCATCTGCGTATCCCATAATACCAGGCATTAGCAGGTCATTTAATGGATCAGAAAAAGTGTTGCAGAGAGAACTGAACCCTGAGGGACACCGGCATTAATAGCCAACTGGTCCGACGAGCAGCCATCGATGATTATTATATTTATTATTATTTAGGTTTATTATAGGTTTAGTAAATCAAAAGTTATACAGGAAATAAAATTTACCATTTTTGTCTTTTGGCCGTACTGAAAAATGGCCTTTTAGCTTTTACGACGTTTCATCCTGGAGGGGTCGATATATTTAATTGGTATGTATGATGTATATCGGCAACAGATTAATATATACATCTATAAAAATAAATTACAGATCGACTGCACGTAATCGAAAAAAATTTTTTTTATGTATGCGTTATTGTCACAGCACAGGGTTTTTGAAATGATTAAAAAAGTACAGAAAAGTTTTAAAATTCCCATCGGCCGAAGTCGCTTGCAGGAAACTAGTTTATTAAAACAACGGATCGTGCAGCATCAACATTAAGGTTTAGTTAAAGAAATAATTTAAAGCAAAAAAGGCATCACCATTTCCAATTTCAATGTCAATAAAAGGCCTAAATGAATATGATGATTGCTTAACAAATATTGGCTTTGGTTTAATGAAAACACGAAAGCGCTTGATTGGGACAATTGCGACGCAATAAGGTGCGGCGAGGGTGTGAGGAATGGATATCTAGCGCCGAAGTGGTCGCCGGCACGCGATCCTAACACCGACTGTCCCCGAATGAACCTTACACGCCACGGCAGAAGCGATGCGATAGATTAAATATTACATGAAGCTGCTTGTTCGCCTGTTGATTTTATACGACATCATTAGATTCTTACGTCTTTCACATAGAAGGTAAAAACATAATAACTTGCACTGTCTCTTAATCACACATTTGCCTTGTGAAGCCTTGAGTAACTCAATTTACAATATTTATTGTAAAAGTAAGAAATTGACTTCACATTGCATCTTGGAACGTTCATATTGAAATTGAATAAGTACCTTTGCCTGATTTTCTTTGGATTTGGATTGTTTGGATTACAAACTAAATAACTGAAACCACTGTAACTGTAGTGCTAATAATTATAGGGCATTCTTTCATTTCAAAATGTGTCATGTGCTCTTTCTTTGTACAGTTTTCTATTTGACAAGAATCGTGTCAATTGTGTGGAAATCGAAATCGTGTACATACGAGTACATCAACTATAGCGACTGTTTTCTAGTCACTACCGTTATCTTTTACTGGATGATCAGCCCTAAAAGGGGCCAGCAGTAACATGCAGAGAATTTTCCGGCTTTATACGTCTACGGACACGGGCGTGTGAGCTATGCGATATTTTAATTGTGAAATGCTGAATGACAAGGAGATAATTTTAGTTAAATCTCTAGTAAGATCTCTTGTTTTTTAAAATCGTCAATTTAGTGATTTTTCGGAGGAGGTGATTGTTATATTATAATCAATGCTCTTTGTATGAAAGTTCAGATTTAGAAGCACAGTATCCTAATGAAGTGCATGTAGGACGTAGAATTTCAAATTTTAATCATATTTTTTGAAATATAAGTAAAACTTTCCATGTCATTTTAAAAAATACGCGTTAGAGTAACGTTTCAAGTTAGCAAAAACAGATATTTTGTTTCAGAGTTATTTAAAAAAGCTTGTTTTGTGATTGATCAAAATTTTGAAAATAATTTTATTTCATACGAAAAAACACTTATGGAAATCACGAGAATTTGTCTTTTAAGGGTATAAGTATTTCTCGATAAATAGATTAGATCTTCCGAAATCTCAAATAAAGAAATAAATAAATGAAAGATTAAAAATATCAATTTGCGTATGCTTGACAGAAACCTATCTCGCTGTAAATTCCAACAAAAAAACATAATGATCGGTGTTTACGCTTTGAAAGTAAGTTAATATTGCTCTAAATTAATAAAAGTAATTTCTTTAGTGTAGGTTATTTATTAATATTACCTATGCGTAATCCATCAAACTACTTTAGCCTATATATTTTTGTAAAAGCACAATTTAACTCGAATCTCCACACAAAATTTAATTAATTTACGGTTTAACATACGTGGAAAAAGGTAACAGACAGACAGACAGACAGGGTTACTAGTCCATATGTAATATTAGTATGGATGTCTATGGAAATAATGCACTTTAGTTTACGCATGCGCATTTACTGCAACTTTGGTCTCTCGTATGCAAATTTTGTCATGGAACGCACAGTCTTAACTTTCTTTGACGCATTTGGAAAATGAGGGTATGTTGCACTAAAAAGTGAACCTATGAAGTGAAAGTAAACCTATGTTATGAAATACAACATCAGCACCATCACCTGCCTTGGCAACAGAGATTACCGAAGTTTTCTTAAGTGAAAGAAAATACAATACAAAAAACTGCCCCTATCAACTTTTATTAACAGTATCAATTTTTGAGTTCCTACTTAATAGGTAAGTATTATTTTGGTTGGTCTTGGACTGTCTAGAACACAATTTGACTTTTTGGCAAAATGTTGTGTTGGCACACATTACTGCCCCGTCACGACCTTGTCTCTAGTAACGGAATCTTATGTCATGTCCACAAAAGCACACAAAAGTGAGCGAGCGCGGTGGCGACGGCAAGCGCATTTCATACGTTTGAAGCGCTCTGTAGACCTAGCACGAAAAACTATCGAGTAGGTATCGAGGAAGTAAAATAAAAAAAGGTAACGGAACTACATTTTCCTATTCATTTTTTGACATTACGTGCTCGATATTTACTCGATACTATTACGATAGTCTTTGTATGGTGGTAACCCCACTGGGGGCCGATTATCGCGATTCGACATCTCGAATTCGATATTTCTTGGAGTCAAAAATTATTATTAAAACTCACTGAAAACAATCTTCGACAATATAGAATTGTCAAAGATATTTCAGCGCGACAATTGCCCCCCTGGTGTCCGTCCATAGAGCGGATCAAAATTTTCACAAGTTTTTCCCTTTGCGTGGATAAAACGGAAAAACTTTTGAAACTGCTCTGTCAGGTCTAGCTAGCTTTCGTTCGCAATTGACAGTGGTAACGTAGGTACAATCGGGAAACTTTCAGGTTGACCAGCAGAGTTTTTTAGGAAACGTTTCATCCGAAAGTATCAAGATTAAAGAAATAAGTTAGTATACAAATGAAATACCTGTTACTGTTCAATTAGTTGTCAATGTATCTAAGTGCTGGCCAACCGGGAAAATCCCTGACTGTACATTCCTTGTTGCCGCTCACCGTTTATTCCACGCTTAACTGTTACTTGATAGTGGAAAGGTGGTGGCTATGCGGATTAACAGAGAAAAATGTTTCAAAGATTGCTTAAATTTTTTTGCATTTTTCAATGTTATTTATATAGGTACCTACAGATAAATTTTAAATAGAAAAATATTGCAAAAAATCAACTAGAAAGAAAAGAAAGAAAAAACATTTATTGACACTGCAAGACAATCGACAACATACTAATTAAAAACAGCAATGTACATAAAACAAAGACGTGCAGTGTCAAAACTGTGCTCAGCTCAGCGTACGCAGCAGACGGGTAGGCCTGCTGCACTGATATTCTGCCGAGCACAGTGGTGACAAGTGTATTCTCACCACTGTGCTCGGCAACTCGACCACAAGTGAATTCACAGATGGGACTCGAACCCACGCCTTGTGGCCGAGTTGATTTTTTTCCAATATTTTTATATTTAAAATTTATCATACAAATGTATATTATACCTACGTGGAGGTGCTCTTGTCACTTGATATTTAAGATACAGTAATATATTGAGAGTTTGTTACATAACACTTAATTGAGTATTAGGTGAGTACGCAATTATAAGTTTTCAGTTTCATATTTAACATTAAAATATCGCGTCACAAATGATTTATGTATCAAACAATCATGTAATACCTACCTAAAACCTACCTAAGTATCTCCTTCGGCCAAAGTTGCAAACTAAAAACCCAATAAAGCATTATATATTTTATCGAAGTCTCGATATCTTTTATTCATTTGTTTAAGTCTTACGAGAGGACAAATTACGAATCTGAAGGCTATTGCTCCCACTTCTGGAGCAGACCAACCGGCGCCAGACAAACTTTGTCAGTCGACTACAACATAAAGATAACTTCACAACTTGCTTAGGGGAACTCGGCAATTACTGGAGAGCAAAGATTCCGCTACTAGTGAATTAATGTCGTTATTTATAGAGCAGTAAATTTCAATCATACCACGCTGTATAAAACGCAATGTAATTATCATAAGAGTGCTCCGAAAGCTGACGAATTAATACCCAATTTGATGTCCATTTGATAACTAACTGAACCGATTTCATAATTCACTGAACTGATTTTATTTATTTTATGGAGTATAAAACTTATTATAAAAAGCCAATAATTATTTTATGTTATAAAACTAAGTAGTAAGTAGTAGTAACTAAGTATTTCGAATGAACACTTTTTTAGATGGTCATAAAAAAAAAGTTCATCTCTTATATCTTTTTGTGTGAAAATCAAACAGTCTCTACAAATATTATTTAACCAAGTACCTAATCTAATATTAGGTAAGTATATAAATAAAATAAATAGAAAACCAAACTGGTCTTTATTCAATAGAGATTTAGCGAGGGCCGACGCCTGTCTAATTCGTACAATAATTCGGCACTTTCAAGATTTATTTGTTGAGAAAAGTCGCGGAATGTGTTTGAGAATAAGACATGTTCTTTAAATTGGGAACTTGTTCGAAATTAAATATATTTATATTATCAAAAACATAAAATGTACAATTTGATGGGATCTCATTTCTTTTTGTAGGTAATCCTCTTTTTTATAGCTTAAGTAATATTTATAATATTGTTGCATACGCGTTTATTTTGCTGCTCAGTATTTTTTATATATAAATACCGCCACAAATTCTGTATCGTCACAAGTGTAAACTACTTAGGACCAGAGTACTTGTCAAGCCGCGTCTAACGAGCCCAAACTCATACTTACATAGCTTACATAGTTTCCGGCCAAAACCAACTTACATAGCTTCCGGCTCCATCATGAAATCAGATCATGGGTTCCTTAACACTGCAATCATGTTAATCAACAGCTTATTATGCATAGGCAGCATTTTTAAATCTCTCATTTTGAATTTTACCGCTTCTGTGGTCTAGACCGGTATCAGACCTTGGGGTCCCGGGTTCGATTCCCAGCGGGAGTACATATTGTATTCGGTTTAGTTGGTGATAGGACTTGTTGTAAGTCCGCCTGGCTAGCTACCACCATCTTATCTAAGTCTGACGCCATAACAACAATGATTTCAGCATTGTTGTGTTTTATTACGTAACACCTTTAACACCATTATGGAATGCAATAAAGATATTGAGTATTGGCAGTTACAGATAAGATAGCCAGTTCCTGCCAGTGACTGAGGATTCTGGGAGAGGCTCGCTTCCATCTTCTGCCTTATCATACTTAACACAGGTATGATGAAGGCTATCTCTTAGTTTGGCTGGTCTTTTAGGGTTTTGCACTAGAGACATCAGAGACGTTAGGTACTCCAAATCTTCAACAATCCTAGTTTTGATAGTTTTCCCTTAATGTGGGTACTAAACAAAAATTGGTAGCCAAATTTCAGCTCTCTAGGTATAGTCAAAGTATTAGATTTCTTCAATACTTTTCTAGGTATGTAAAGCATACCTACATTAATAACTTTAGTTTCGAAGATATTTATGGCTAAGGTATTAGATTGATAACTTAATTTGTTAGAGCAAAATAAACGTAACACATCTCAAAATCTTTAGAAAATCTCAAGTTTTTAAATATGTATATATTTTATGTGTATGTAGTACATTGTGTATTCAATGATGTAATACCTGAGAATTTGGTAAACTATTTTAGGTTGTGGCAAATGGATCGCTTCCAAGAATGTCGTGTCAGCAACGCAATTGGCTTATGGTATTTTACGTCAAAACTTATAGAAAATGTTTCGTGTTTTCGTTACCTACTAAAAACTACTTTATCTAAGTAAGCAGGTATTTTAAGGCTATTCGGTGAAATTAAATTTTCTAAACGGAGAAACGTAATTATTATAGGACTTGTGAACTAATTTCAAATTCGAATCGATTACTAGGAAAGTAACGAAGTTTTAGTTAGGTTAAAACTTCAGTTGTTTCAGAAAATTAGGTCAAGTAATTTAGTTATATGTCAGTAGATATTGTTAGCCGTCGCGATCGTAGGTAAACATTAGTCACAAAAAAAATACGACGAAATATATGCAAATGCAATCGTCCACCATACTTAATACAATATTAAAACATATATACGAGTATGATAATTTAATAGAAAATAATGGAAAAAAGTCAACTCGGCCGCAAGTCATCTGAGTAATTTTTTTTTGTTTCTATTAAAAATATCATAAGTATAAAATAGTATTAAAAGTGCAAAAGCTTAACAAAATAAAACATACATTTTCAGACAAGGACGTTTCAAACGTTGAGGCAACGTGGTGTAAGAGAGGTTATATTAATATAGACTGTGGTTGTATCATGTACCTAAGTATGACAAATTCAACGCCATCTCTTTTCTATTTTTTTTCTTGATCAAAGATAAATTCCACCGCATTATTAAACGCAGCCAATAACATTTCAGCAGTAAGCTAGGGCTTATGTAGGGGTCCTAGCTCTTAAGGTGATTAAGTAGGTTAGATCCCTAAAGAGTCTCGTCTTCGTTTGAATAGTGGTATAACATTAATATTTTTTTCAGTGATTAAGAGATTCTGTACTACGCGTACTTATAACACGGTCTAGTGCTTGCATTTGATAGACTACATCAAAGTAAACTATTTCTTTACTAATTTTAATAATTTGATGAAAATAGCGCGAGTAAATTCGATAAGTTGTCTATGTAGTAGTGGCCATCTGCATTTATTTAATTGTCAGCTAAAGAGATATTTCTTAATTTAAAGGTATTTTGATTAGGGCTGCGTTTTCAAAAATGGATAAATCAGTCAGTTAAATTCATAAAGTAAAATAAATGATAACCACAAACTAAGAGACATGAATGACAATTTAATTGTCGATTTGTCCGTATAAATTAAATATCAGTGGAATATTTATTATCTGTAATACGAAAAACTTTCGAATAAGTATCGTCAACAATAATGTATTACGTAATGACCGTTACTACCGGACGTAAAGATTTTCGTGGTAGCCCTACTAAGCATTGAAAAATCGGCGATTCGTAATACAATGAACGAATTGCCGTTATGAATGACAAATGATAACAAAATACGCTTTAAGTATAAGTCATTCAGGAGTATATTCGCAAAGGTTAAACGTCCATACGGTAGGTACAATACCCTAGACTCCTAAGCTACTACAACTTTGTTAGGATGGAGGAAATGAATGGATGTGTTAGGAATAGAGAAAGCAAGAAAGATATGGTTTGATTGGAGTAAGTAGTAGTTGAGAAGGCTAAGTAATCACGTATCGTTTATTAGTTGCTAGAAGATGTTTTAAACCTCTAATTACAAGTCCAACGACCCGAATACCCGATGAATCGATTTTCACTTATGATTCCACTTTGCAAGAGCGAGGTCGTGCTCGGGTCAACTCTGCAAATCTCACATTGGTAAATTGTTAATATGTACCAGTACCTACTTTATAAATGCGAAAGAATCCTATGTATGTCTTAAACGTGTAAACGACCAAATTGACCATTTTTTTATACAATTTAGGCTTATGTGTCGACGGTCGATCGTTTAACTGGGCCAGATCTGCCTGGGCACATCACGGTACGCCGGCATTTCTTGATCGCCTGATTGCATGTCATAACAGTAACACGTTCACTGTCCACGACTCAATTTTGGAGTCGCAAATTGACTGCAGTTATAAGTCCACGCCCCACATGAAGTCGCATATTACATACGTTTTAAATGATTAAATATTGGACTGGACGTGTGAATTGGGGTTGGATTTTGGTTTATGGACTTGTGAGTTGGTAAGTTTTGAATATGTCTGCAATTTTAGCAATGCCGCAGCCATCTGGTTAAATCAGCCATAAAAAATATGACCCTTGTTTGGGGTACAATGATTTGGGGTGAAATGAAATCACGGTATGCCGGCACATTATGATATGCACAGGCATACCTCGATCGACCCAATTCAACGATTGGTCCAAGACATATGTACGTCGCGTCTTTAAACCACGTGATGATTTTAAAGCTCTTAAAATCGTCATGCTCTTAAATATTTGAAAATTTCGTGTGCGTAATGACAGTGGTCATGCCTATTGAGGTGTAGTGTATCCGATGTCTGGGTGTTATGTATGAATTGACCTCATATTTAATGTCTTCATTGGTTCTGATATCTGAAACATTATTGCTAAGTTACTTATCTCGCAATGTAAGTGTAGGTTCTCTGTCATTAATTTCATAAATTATACGCAGTGTTAGTCCGATATCTTTTTTTAGTCTTGTCTAGGTATTCAACTAGCTTACAGCTTGTCAGTCCCTAGACTGAGAGGTTCCTAAGAGCTAACGTTTGCGCAATCGTAGTATCCTCTTGAGATTGTCAACTCTGTGACTAATATATACAGCGTACCGCTTCAGTGTGCAAACCGAAATAGATTTCTCAGGATTTCTGCCACATAACGAGAAAGGTAGGTATAATCCTTCTTAGAGCCGCTTATAGGATATTATTAACTAATATTATTGTAAAATCATCGTATTATTGAGATAATATTTAACAAAATACACTGTGTATAAAACACATTTTACAATTAATAGGAATAAAAAAGCATGTTATAGAATTAAGAATGTAGAATGGAATTTCAAATTCAAAGCGCTATGGAAGAAGTACTAATTCAAATAAAAATTATTGCAAAGTTTTTTATCAAACTGTAGAAATAAATAATAATTGATAAACCTTAGGTTACGCGAAAGGAACGAGTCTCGTTATGCGTTGCTTCATGGTAGGTTTCACAATTCTCACAAAATGCGCGGTCTTATTTGAGTTTAAAACAGACTAACAAACACACACCTACACCACGTTGGCAGAGACACCCGTTCGTCAAAGTTAGGCAGTGACACAGTAAAATAGACGATGGCCGTAAGTAAAATATTGGCTTGTATAATCGAGCCATAGAGTAGTTAGCTGATCGCTCCTCGTATCCCGCCACAGCGATTTTCTCTTCGTTCATCGAAGCGCGGCCTATTTTGTTGAACTCTCTGTGATGTGTCGCAAGGAAATGAGGATATAAGGGATTTTACGAAATTCCTAGGGATACCACGAATGTCTAGGTACATTCACAATAGATAACCATTTCACTTCCCTATCAGTGTAGGCCGAGCTTTTGTGCTGTGTTTTTAATTAATGCCTATTTTTTTTGCTAGTGAACTTGAAGTTCCATTTCGATAAATTAGTATTTTTGTGAAAGTCCGCAAAAATTTAACGATGCTTATCTAAATGTAATGTATAATTGAATTACATTGTTACTTACAGTATGTTGCGCTCGTGAGTCGGTCGATCGTGTCCTGCTTTAGTTTCGAGTTCTTCTTACCCATCTTCGCTCCGGTTCGTACCGAGTACCACAAGCAACGTCTCAGTCACTGAGCGGTGACGTATTACATATTATTCAACGCCAATGACTCCTTCCACCTGTGAACAGAAAAAATTGTTAATTTTGACGTCCAAAATCAACTTCGTCTTAAACTTTCTTATACATAGGTACTTATTTAAAATTTAAACAATTTTAATGTTCAAAGTATATGGCAGTGCCGTGTCTTCTGCGATCCCTAGTAAGAGAAGATGTATAAAGAACCCACCAGACATCCGAATCGTAACTCCGTTTTGTATCAGCGAGCGTAGCGATCAAGCACTCTATCGATCAAAGGAAATAACTGAGTTTTTGGATTGCGATGCTGATACGAAACGGATGCGGAGGTACGATACCGACAAAAGAACATATCTGGACCCACCTTAACGAACCTAGTTTTGATTTGGCGCCAATGTGAACTTAGCTTAATCACTCATATCGTCGATACCCCGCTATTATAGTGCGACCAGCCTTTGCCTGGTGGCAACCTAAAATGTCTAGTCCTGACGTAGATAAATCATTTCTAATCCTGACGTAGATAAATTATCCCCTTCTAAGGATTAATTTAAACAATTTTAATGTTCAAAGTCTATGGCAGTACCGTGCCTTCTGCGATCACAAGTAAGAGAAGATGCATAAAGGTGGGCACAGACATCCGAATCGTAACTCCGTTTCGTATCAGCGAGCGTAGTGATCAAGAACTCAAGTCTACAGATACAGGTACGCTCCTATCCTTCGCGAGTCGGCTTTTCGCACGATCAAAGGAAATGAATGGGTTTTTGGATTGCGACGCCTGATACGAAACGGACACGGGGGGTACGATACGGGCAAAAAACCTATTTGGACCCGCCTTAACGAACCCAGTTTTGACTTGGTGCCAATCTGAACTAAGCTTAATAACTCATATCGTCGGTACGCCCTTAGTATAAATGCGACCAGCCAAAATGTCTAATCCTGACGTAGATAAATCATTTCAATTTAAATTATTTCCTTCTAAGGACAAAGTACAATTTGAGATGTACCTAGGTTGTTCCTAAAATTGATAGTTACAGAATAAATACAACCTCTTCTTTCATGAAACTATTTTGAATTGACGGCTAATTTCAACACACACCTCATTTGTGAAAATCACTGGCCACCTATATGTATGATTATCTGTCACTCTTCTTTTGTTTGCAACAATAAACGTCTCGCGGGAAGCTTTTCGTGCTATGATTTTCTATGATTGTAATCGAGGGTTAACTTTCAAGGAATCTCATGAAAATTTACAAGCTTTTACTTATTGGTTAAGCAACAATTACTTATTGGTTTGGTGAATTTAAACGTGGTCGAGGAAACTTTAACGATGACCCCAGACACGGCCCACCACCAACTACAGTAACTCATGAAAACGTCATCAGGGTAGAGTGGCTATTACGAGAGAATAGACATATTACACATCGAGAGATACAGGCTGAACTAAACATTGGATAACAGACAGTTTCCACCGTCCTGCATGAACGTCGTGTTGATTGGTGCAAATTTATGTTAAAAAAGTTCGAAGGAGGAACTTTGCAAAACGTATCCTATATTCTTACAACTGACGAATCATTGATATTATAGCTACGATCTTCTCACGCAATAAAAATTTAAAATTTAGCACTGCAGACGAGGCCGTCGAAGAATTTCGGCGGTTATTTTTCGACCTCATTTTTAAATGTTTTGAAACGTGCTGGTTCACCCGAATGCATAAGTGGACTTGGAGGGGGATATTTTGGAAAGCTGTAAATAATCTTTTTTTATATTCTAACTATTTTTCATTTCACTAACTATTTTTGGAACAGCCCACGTATAAATGAAGTGGCTATTGCACTGTCTACTACTTAAAATGATTTTTTATCTGTCCGCCTTTTACTACCTACCTACTAAGTAATACAAAGTTTGTGCCATAACCAAGTTGTTAATTATTAAGAGTCCTTTCATGTCCTTATGGGATTAACAACAAGTAAGTAGCATAGTTTCTGTTTTTAAGGTGGAGTTCTCTTGACCCTTGACTTAGGGTCAAACAGCCTCGTAATTTAAAACGAAACAAAAGTATTATTAATTCTTGTAGTACAGTACCTACTGTACTACATGAAATTGCTAGTTTAAGATATATTTAATTGTCTATAAAGAATTATTTACGAAAATAATGAAAAGTTCGTCAAATCAATTCATTCGTTTTACTTAAACAATTAGACATACTGCTATTTACCTGCTGTGAGCAGTGCCTTCGATAGTTTTCGATAACGTAGATAGTTATTGTCAACTCGTACTCTTTTAAAATTAAACATGACACCTCCGACAATGACGACCTCCGTGGCAGAGTGGTACGTACAATGGTTTCGACTACTCTGAGGTACGGGTTCTAGAGTTATTGATGAATACGAGCATTTGTACCTGAGGCATGGACACACATGTTACATTATACATATATATATATATATATATATATATATATATATGTGTATAATGTAACCCTATCATCTCATAACGCAAGCCTTACAGTGCTTACTTTAAGGTTAATTATTAACCTAGCCCCTAAGTAAGCACTGTAAGGCTCCGTGCTAGTTGTCATGTACTTAGTTGCCGATACATTTTTATATTGCTTTAGTTATTTCAAATTGGCTTTACCGAGTCCCATATTTTTTGTAATTGTTCGAATACAGGGAATTTTCTTATCAGGGATCAAATCAATCTCAGGGAACGCAGCATTGGAATTATCTTTTCGATTCCTTGCTCAATCCACGCCAATGTCGTATTTGGTTTCGACATTTTCCAAATTCGTTTTATCTATGACACTTAAATTTTTTTAAGTTATTTTCCTTTAAATTAGTCATGTCTTTTTAATGGTATGTACATAAAATGGTGTTACTACGCTTTTGTGTTAGATAATAACCGTATAAGACACTAACAGTTTTCTATGCTCTAACTTACACTGAACTTCTTATATTGCTTCAATAAATCCAGAGATATCGGGTAGCCAGAAACCGAATAAGCATTGCTAACCCCTTTGTCGTTACCTCAATGCAAACAGATTTAATTACTCCAAATGATATATTCACATTGTTATTGCAAATAAAATAGTCACACAATTACTGCGGGTGGCGTAAGCACATCTCCCTTCGGTGTCCCTGTCCCTCTGTATTCCTCTGAAATTGACTATATCCATCCCTTTTGGAATAAGTTATAGCTGTTTTTCTGCTACTGTATATTGTTAGGGATACGGCAAACGGCGGAGCAATGTAAACGAAATACTCATTTTAGCGTATCTTCGACGAAAACAAGCCATATATAAGATGGTTATAAATCAAGTGGTCTTCCTTCGTACGTATACTGGGCTACCTTCCACTGAACTTCGTAAATCATAATTTTCTTGCGCAGATTCATTTTAATAAATAAGCCATTATTTATTTGGAGAAACTATGCGTTTCTGAATTACTCGCTTAAATCGAGATCCTCCTTCGAGGTTTCTTTTCAATCTACAACCTAAATACAAATACAACATTTTAAGATCATCACTTCAAAACTGACGGACTTTCATACAAACTTTCATCCACTATTTTACCCCCTTTAGGCCTTATAAGGAACCTATGTGCCAAATCTGGAGTCTAGCAGTTAGGTTTTAGCTTTTAATGAAAGCCAATACGGATTCAGGAAAAACCGGTCTACCACCATCGCTATCTTTAAATTTATACAAAAAGTTCTTAACATTATAAACAATAAAGGCTATGCAGTTGGTATATTACTAGATTTAAGCAAAGCATATGATCGAGTATTACCAAATATTTTATTACAAAAATTATATGACCTCGGAGTGAGGGGTAAAGCCCACAACTGGCTAATTTCGTATTTTAAAGACCGGGTTCAATATGTAGAAGTGCAGCATACATGTTCTGTTAGCAACCAAATTAGAACAATTCAATCCGAAAAAGTCATAGTCAAAAAGTCTATCCGACAAGGAAGCATAATGGGTTGTTTCCTATTTCTGGTTTACATCAACGATTTACCTAAAGTACTAGAAGAAGACAGTATACTATTTGCTGATGACATGTCTATAGTTTTTCCGGCTTCCAATGACCTAAATCTAAATGCTAAACTACAGGCAATCCTAACTAATTTGATATCTTGGTTAGAAGATCATAATCTAAATATTAATTTCAATAAAACTAAAATAATGTTATTTCAGCCATACCAAAAACAAACACTACAACTTAACTTTACAATAAACGGAAACAATATTGAACAAGTGGATAATGCTACACTACTCTGTGTTAAACTAGATAGCAACTTAGGTATCACATTGAGTGCATAGGTAACAAATTATGTAGGTTCGCCTATGCACTTAATGAGCTAAAAAGTGGTTCTTTTTAGCTCACAAATACTGCGAGAATAGCGTATCTAGCATATGCGCAATCGTGGTTACGCTATGGCATACCACTGTGGGGCAATAACATGGATGCCCCTAAGTTATTGACTTTACAAAAAAAATTTATAAGAATACTGGCCAATATAGACCAAATGACAAGCTGTAAACCATTTTTTAAAGAATTTAATATTTTAACTGTAACATCATTGTACATACTGGAAACATGTAAACTAGTGAGAAAAACTTAAACTTATTTATAAAAAGCGATGATAATTACACTGGAGCAATGAATTTAAGAAAAAGAATTAAATTTGTACTACCTAAGACTAGCATGACCTTAGTTGGGTCAGGACCTTACTCTATGGCGATAAAGCTTTACAATAGCCTACCAAATTATATTAGAGAAATCGATAACTATAATAAATATGTTAAATGTCTAAATAATTACCTAATAGAGAAATGTTATTATAAACTCAACGAATTTTATAAACCTATGCAATAAAAAGTTAACTTATAACTTGATAATACTGAAAATATTTAATACGCAATAATTTAATTTAATATCCAATGTTATCTTACTGTTTTGTTTTCTTTTTTGTTTGTGTATTTATTGTTAAAGATAATATTTTTAATTTAATTTAATTTTGTTTGAATATTTTTAACTAGATTTTAAGTAATTAGATTTAATATTGTTATGTCCTTACAGGGCTCATGTGTATGCACTAATAACTACCTCTAAGATCTTAAATGTACCACATGAAACGCAATAAATTATTCTGATTCTGATTCTGTGCGTTGATATGTCAGTCAGTCAATCATTCAGTTTCTTCTTTTATATATTTAGATTTTTATTTTTCTTGCCTTGGCTGGCACCGACCCAAAAGGTGTATATTTTACTTTTTGAAGTCGGCTTACATTTTTTTATAAAATGCTTTTTATTTCACAATATTTAAACTTAGAATAAGTTGCGCCCTCACCTACACTAAAAATCGGAACTATCGGTGACGAAAACAACACTATCTTCAAGATTCTCTAAAAACTACCGAGCGGATTTTAAAATTCAAAAAAATGGGACCAACATAGGAATGTCCCTGGTGTAATGCGTTTGAATCATTCCAATCGGTCCAGCCGTCTTCTAATAATCGGTGAATATACAAAAACAAATACGCGACGAATTGATAAACTGCTTCTTTTTTGAAGTCGGTTAATTACACTTATTCACTTTGCTACCAGCAACGTTTATCACATATAGTAATCAATAGTGTACAACTGTGACAAATGGAAAAAGTAAAAAAATTATAATAATTAAGCAGATTAAGTTCAAGTTCTAATTTCCTTAAGTATAGTATAGTTCTTAAGATTCTTGCCCGCTATATATTTGAGAAAAACCTTTACCTTTTAGTGTAACCGTGTCGTGTCGTGGCACAGGCAACACTCACACTCCATCACATAACACAAATATATCGCTTCACAACTCTATTTCAATCACGATTTTCTCACAGACCTGAAACGAGGGAGACATCCCTTTTACTATTTGCTCAATTATCTTAAACGTTCGCTTTGCATTCGAGTTAGAAACACAAATATTTCGCTTGGAATAGGTCCGTTGCAACACTGTTTTGAAAATGAGTCGTGTACTGTCACAAGCAATAACATATATAACTTTACAACTTTATCTTATTGTGCAGAATCGTATTCTGACCACAAATGACATACAATATTCGAATGTGACAAGGTTGCTTAGTTTTTCTACGTCACTGCACGTGACTCTACACATCTATGTTGATACTTTTCCCAACACAACAGGAAAACTATTTATATTTGTACGATATTAATTAACTTAAAATTAGCACTGTAATTAAGGATATCGGAATAAATACAAGAGTGCAAATCACACTAAAAGCGTAGCAAAAAGAAGATACTTTTCATTTAATGATATTGTAGACCAGAGGGGGGGGGGGGGGGTCCAGGAGATTCCTTAGCACGGGGTCTGGAGTGACGAGTTTGGACTCCTGTCTCCCTTACAATTTATTATAACTAGTTTGAAGTCATTAGATGTATTACAACAGTGTAAGTTTGGAAGAAATAAATAAAAATGTATTATTATTATTATTTAAGTTTTGTTCATTTCCATTTAAAATTACAAAAAAGAATACTCATTTGGGGTAAGTTCAGTATACCTACTTAATCCATACATTTGGTATTTGAGAAAATAAGTATGGCGGCCCTGGGATCTTGGACTATACCGGACGTAAGCAGAACTATATTTTCTTATTAATTTTTTGACGTGACGATTCGTCTACTTTCTTGATACTATTTCGAAAGCTTTTCGTCTACTGCTGTACGTCCTACTGATGCGTAGAAATAATTCTTAAAACAATAAACGTTAAAACTATCCTTTTTCACTTAGCTTTTGCTGTATGCATATCTCTTACCTATCTCCCCACTACTTTGACCTACCAGTGGCACAGTTAATTAGTTTTCAATGTAATCAGTATCATTACAACCTAACGTGATTTGCATTTACTTTGAAAACAATTTAACTTACGATGTAAACTGAATTGTATGTAACTTTATCACTTAAATGAAATTAAGTATCTGTAAGTGTCTGAGGGATTTGAATTTTGTGTGATCTTATCCATAGCCATTTTCTCCAAACTGTAATTTATTGAAATCACACAGTCCAGCATGACCTAAACTTTCTTATTGTCCTTTATTTATTTACCGTATCAAAATTAATTAGAATGAGGTAATAATGCCAGTTTTAAAAATGTTATAATCATCACCAGCCGTTCTGTTGTCTTCTATCTGAGCGAGAGGTTCCGATTGGAGTATCTTCCATACCACTATTAAATATTACTTATTCGATAATTCGTACAGCTTTTCGTGATTTCTTGTAGGTTTTGTAACAGTTGCTAATATAAACATACTAAGTCCAATCTACTTTTATGTTTATGACATGTTGCTATACATAAAGCTGCGGTTTCCCTCTAATATTCACAATAAATGGCGTGTATCCACATGCGAGGCATGCCAGCGTCAGTATATGTTTGAAATCTCAAGTTCCGCTTTGTCTTCCATGTCGCGAGTGCGAGAGGCAATACACATACGTACCCTGAGTGCCATTTCAGCACCGCCACCCAACAGCGAGCCGAGGGACGCTCGCGAGCGCCAACTTTAGAATTGGCTCATGAGGAAGACTCGCAATGTGGATACGCGCCATTATACACACGCACAGCCAATCGCACAGCACTTTACACCTATAAATCTACACAAAAGTCAGACGCAGACTTTTTTTTGTTTGACCTTGAGAACGCCCCTATGACTCTCGCAATTGCGGCGGCTTTCATAGTGCAAGTGGAAAGCCAGACGTGCTGTTAACTGTACATTCAGCCTTATCGGTAAATTTAAACCTATTCCAATGAATTCAATAATGAGCCTTTCGTTGTGTTTACTGAGGAGGAGGCAGTTAATAAAAATTAGATTGTCTAAAAATTCAATTTAATTTCTAATAACTGAAGATCTTAAATAAGTGTTTAGTCGACTATCGGCGACAGAATACACAATCATGCAATTACATTTTTTTTAAATGTTTTTTTTGCCTTACAAATCACTTAAAGCGAACCATGCGAACAAAAAAGATGTTTGATGGATTCCATGAAACAATAAAAAAATGATTTTAAATATTAAAGATAACATACAGACTAGTTGCTTTTTTATGTAAGTATGCGTAGATTATTTTCTAGTAGTTAAATAACACAAAAATTGCATTTTAAATGTCTAATCCCCAATTGGGGCTAAATGTGTTTAATGACAGTTATAGTATACTTACTATATATAGATAGTCGCCCTTAATCAACTTTTGCAAGTCAGAAAACTGGCAAAACAATATATACATTATTGCTACCTACTTTATATATTTTTATATTTTATCATGCCTTAAAGCAAAATAAGCATTTTAATTAATTTCTCAATGAATAAAAAAGAGGTCTTCACTACATTTTGTTCCGAACTATTACGTCGCACATCGCCAAGTTCATCTTTCATACAGATTCTATTAAGTGTTACGTGAGCAAGTATTGATTATGTTACAAATACAAGTTAGTAAGGTTAAGGTGACTCTTATAGACGTTTGACTTTTGCAGCTTTACTAAAATTTATGTATGAAAACGTAAACATTTTAGGATAACATTAATAATGATTCGATGACAAGAATTCAAATAATATATTATACAAGTTGCCTAACCGATAGGATTACAGATAGGTCGATATTTATAGATCAACTTGTCTCCCCGTACAGAATAGAACAGTAATTGCCTTTCACGGAATGAGCTTTTTTAGCTCGTATAGTAAATAGTATTTACTGCATAGTTAATATATTAGTCTATCAAATCTAAGAAGTACCGTTTGACAGTTTTGACATATTGAAAAATAAGGATGGGGTCAAAGCTATAATATCCGATTATATATGAATCGATTATATTAGTCGTAGCCAAATCTTAAAGTTTAACACTTCGTAATTTGGCCGCATTACATTTAGCATTATATTAAACAGTTCTATTCTATGAAATGTAAAATACTATGGTTTGGCCAAATTAATGAATAATATTATTTATTTTTAATTTCAAATATGTGTTTTCATTGAAAGTTGGATGTCAGCTGAAAGTTGAGTATCATAAAATATAAAAATACGGCTGGAATAACAACGACTCGTTATCAATAAGTTCGATTATTCGTATATCTTTACTGATTATTCGTATACAAGTGAATTCGAGGTGTCGCAATACTGTAGGAAAGGACGTAACGATGTGACTTTGTAACGAAGTAAGTACAGATAAAAGACAGTTTTTAGTGCTTATTGTATGTGGCTTTATTTGATGGATTTGAATTTGAATTTAGTTATTAAGAATTGTAAATCATGCGATTAAATAAAAATATCTTCATAATTTGCTAGTTTTACGAATTGTTTTATTGAAATTATATGAGTTACGCCTGTAAGTACAACGTTATGTGGACTTGAAAAATTTGAAACATCAAAACGGTACTTCTTAGATTTGATAGACTTTAGTTCTATTTTGTCATTAAAATTTTTCCTGCTTTGACCCCTTGTAAATTAAGATAATAATTAGGTATTTATTCTTGAACAGTTATCCCGTGCACGCCCTCTTAAAGTTGACGAAACTTCAGAAAAATCCAATAAACCAAACTAAAACATTCTATCCTACTCCTATCTATATAATCGTATATAAAATTCAATGTCCTGACTGACTTATTGACTGGTAATCAACACAATTTTGAAATACAACCTCACAAGGGGTGAAATAGGGGATGAAAGTTTGTCAGTTTTGAAAATAGGATCTTCAAACTTTGTATGTAGGTTGTCGATTAAAAATGAACATTGACCTATCTCGACGTTTTCGAACATTCCAAAGGGATGAAAAGGGGGGATGAAATTGTGTAAGAAAATTTGCTTTCGAAGTAAAAGTGCTAGGGACTTCAAATTTTGTATTTAGGTTGATGATAGAAATAATCTTTTACCTGTCTGGCAGTTTTTGAAAATTCCACTCCCAAAAGGGATGAAAAGGGGTAGTTGTTGTTGAGTTGAGTAAGAACAGTCCTTTATTTCCGTAATAAAAGTAAAAGTTAAATACAAAAAATCCTCTCAAGAAATTAACCCCTCAGAGGGTAAAATGGGGTAAATAATGTTAAGTTGATATGGGTGTCGTTGTTGAGGTTTTATGGGATGAAAATGGTTCAAATTTTGTATAGAAAAGTAATGTAAAATAGACATAGCGATTTTTATCGCGATAGCTTTGGAGCATTTTCTACTACTTTTTTATTCACACGTCTATCTGTCTTGATGAATTGACCGCTGAATTGATTTTAGTGAAATTTGGTATGGACTTAACTTGAACCGTGGAGATGGACATATAATACTTTGTAATCGGATAGATGCTGATAAATGGCACACTTACGGTAGTGAAACGTGGTTGCTAACTATGTGTCTGATAAGAAGGCCCAATGGAGATGGCTATGCTCGAAAAGGGAAATGAGGAGATCCGTAGGAGAATTAAAGTAATCGACTATGTCTAACCAAGGATTGCTCTATTGAAGTGGCAGTGGGCGGGACACATAGCAAGAAGAATCGATTGCCGTTGGGGCGAAAAGGTTCTGGTATGGCGACCGCGCACCGGCCGACGCTCCGTGGGGGGGACAAAATTTGGCACACAGATAGAAGGTTAAAACATAATTAAGTTCTAAGAACATTGAAATTGAGAATTTCAATGTTCTAAGAACATTTATAGTCCCAAGTATATAGTAGTAAACCTAAATAAAGACTTTTTAAATCACCGTAGGGTTAGAATTGACCTTATTTTAAAATTTATGGGAGAGTAAGAAGAATCATTTTACTCTACAACGAACAAGTTGCATTTTTAAACGCGTACATTTCATTTACACATTTAGCGGTTGCACGCTCTGTTCCCGTGTTGGGGTAAAAAGAAGTATTATGTTTTAACCTTCTATCTGTGTGCCAAATTTTGTCCCCCCCACGGAGCAATCAGCATTTATCCGATTAAAAAGTATTATATGTCCATCTCCACGGTTCAAGTTAAGTCCATGCCAAATTTCACTAAAATCAATTCAGCGGTCAATTCATCAAGACAGACAGACGTGTGAATAAAAAGTAGTAGAAAATGCTCCAAAGCTATCGCGATAAAAATCGCTATGTCTATTTTACATTACTTTTCTATACAAAATTTGAACCATTTTCATCCCATAAAACCTCAACAACGACACCCATATCAACTTAACATTATTTACCCCATTTTACCCTCTGAGGGGTTAATTTCTTGAGAGGATTTTTTGTATTTAACTTTAATTTTACTATGGAAATAAAGGACTGTTCTTACTCAACTCAACAACAACTACCCCTTTTCATCCCTTTTGGGAGTGGAATTTTCAAAAACTGCCAGACAGGTAAAAGATTATTTTTTATCGTTAACCTAAATACAAAATTTGAAGTCCCTAGCACTTATACTTCGAAAGTAAATTTTCTAACACAATTTCATCCCCAATTTTCATCCCTTTGGAATGTTCGAAAACGTCGAGATAGGTCAATGTTCATTTTTAATCGACAACCTACATACAAAGTTTGAAGATCCTATTTTCAAAACTGACAGACTTTCATACAAACTTTCATCCCCTATTTCACCCCTTGTGAGGTTGTATTTCAAAATTGTGTTGATTACCAGTCAATAAGTCAGTCAGGACATTGAATTTTATATACGATTATATAGATAGGAGTAGGATAGAATGTTTTAGTTTGGTTTATTGGATTTTACTGAAGTTTCGTCAACTTTAAGAGGGCGTGCACGGGATAACTGTTCAAGAATAAATACCTAATTATTATCTTAATTTACAAGGGGTCAAATCGAAAAGCAATAGTGGGGTGACAAATAAAAAGAAATACTTTATATTGTTGTTTTTCCACGCGCACTAAATATACTTATCTGTTTTCCTAGCCGCTGATTAAAATTCATGACAACGGACTATCGGGTACAACTTATTTTCACGAAATTCCTTCCTGTTTCCTTACACCATTTTCCTCGACGACCATATTTAAAAATGCTTTACTAGGTTACGTAGGAAATCTTAATCTACGAGTAGTTTAGGTACAAGTTTATCTTTTTCCCTACCAAAATAAAACTGAATCGCCAAAATTTAGCTTGTAACTTTTATTTAAAACAAGCCGATCCCTAAACTTAGAACCATCAAATACCTATGGCAATCCCGTGATTGACATGTATGTTTGACAGGTAAGTAGGAAGGAACAGTTTATATGGGAAAATGAATAACGCACAGCAATTGATTTTTATCTTTAAAGAAATCGTAATGAAATTTTTTAAAATTTCACGCGGACGGAAAACTACTTAAATATAAATGTCCCTATCGTAATGTTGTAAGTACCTATACATTAAAATAATCAATACTTTACGTCCAAACATTATTAAATTAGACGTTTCATTTGTATCGATGAAAATGTTTGAAAACAGAAAAAGAAATAAAACCACATTAAATATTACAAACACAAAGTACGATCAACAGCATGTACTGCTTTATATTTGCACTACGAAAACCGCCGCTGTTACGAGCAACGTAAGGGTGCTCTAAAGGTCAAAGTGTAAAGCCGTAACTGCTGTTGACTGTACACTAAATATGGCACATATTTAGTCAGGTATCAGTTTAAAATAGTTTCAATGGTCCCTAACGTCAGGTTTTATAAAAAAAAAAAATGTGACGTCGATTTTTAGGTTCAGCCAGAAAAATTAGAAAACATTAAAACAATACTTCTTTTTACTTAACTACACTGTTGGATAGAGCTTTAGAACTTTGAAAATGTTCAAAATGGTTTAAGTTAAACTAACTAACCGCAGTAAAGTTTGAAACAAAGGCAAATGGTCGCTCTTTTCATACCAAGCAACGCGTACTCGGTTGGATGCCTGGCGACTTGTTAGCGTAGTTCCCTGTAGTTCTATAACACTGTCTAGCGGATACCAAAGGTCATGGTTAACTCTCTTTTAAGTATGGAAGTTGGAGACCAACAGTATTGTAGGTCCAGGTGAAATAATTAACTATGAAATGCTGGTCCAACTAAAAACATTGCTGAGCGAGAAGTTCGTTTTGCATTGCTTGTGACTACGGAAGTTTAGAGTTCACCCAACTCACAGTTGTGGACAGAAACATTATGAACCATAAAAGAAAAAAACGTAGAACATTCGTGGTTCTCTTCCTTTTGCTAAGTCTCTCCACAGAATGGCTAAATGCCATTCCTATCTCACCGATGATGCATCGGAGCAGCAATGCTCGCTCCTGCTTTCCTTTTTTAAATTCAAATAAACTTTTAATTCTTTTGAATATGAAGTTCTTTTGAAACGTACAAAGCTACTGTTAGTTGTTTTGCAATGCAAAGTTAGTGTACCTTCTGTTACTGACTTTTTGCTAAATACATTTTTGTCGATTAAGTATTATATAAAAGCAATTTACATAATCATCTGAACCTTAATGTTGAATTTAAGTAAAAACACGTAACGATAAACATTTATTTATTTTCGTAAGGAATATTAGTATTTAACATTCTTACTAATATTATACCTACATGCGGAAGTGTGTTTTTTGTCCTTTCTTCACGCCTTAACTAAGAAACCAATGGACTTGAATTTTGGCATAGAGTTAGTTGGAAGGACGGACAGTAACTTATGCTACTTTTTATCTTGATATTCTTATGGGAACGTTAACCACCCGGGTGAAACCGCGGGTGGAAGCTAATGTTAAATATATTCCAACTTTGAGCGTACATTTCGCCCGTGTCCATATATCGCGGTGACGTTGACGGATGTATGGCATTCGTTTCTGCTTCCTTTTGTTAGATCGTGAATTTTAATAGTTATTTAATAAGTTTGTTTTTCTTGTTAGAGCTGAATCAGTTTCACTAGGCAGGTGGGTTAAATCTGTGGGATAAATCTTTAAAACATAAAATTGGTACCAGGATTTTCGGTTTTTTAAGTCACCAAATACCTACGTCAAAAACCGACATCAACAAGAAAGGCATCCGTGGTTTATTGCATTCTACATTGCACTTCTATACTTTTAAGTTTCTTGCCTTCATTGCCAATCAAGGCGAGAAACCTAAAATCACTTATTTAGAGACTTCGACTCTAAAAATAGTCTCGAACACCAAACAAGTCATGGACAATCATTAGTATAATGGTAACAAAAAATTAAGTTTTTTCAAGATTTCGAAAGCTACTGAACCGATGAAAAAATGGGACCAACTTGAGATCAAACCCAATTATATATATTTTTTTATCAATTAAATCGGTTCGGCCGTCGTTGTCAAGTAGGTAATCGGTGTGTACACTTTCCGAGAAAACGTTTCCCAAAAAAAGTCTACTGGTCAACCGGGAAGTCCCCGATTGTACATAGTACATACATATTATTTTTTTTTTATTTGATTTTACCAACATGACATTAATATTCATACCAAAAGCGTTATGTCAAGCACAGGTGAGATTTTAAGTCGTACATCGCCATTAGATACGATCGTATCAACTTAAAACCCCTCTGATAAAACTAAGGTTTTCAATTAACAAAGTTACAATTTATATTACAGTAAGAATTTATGATATACAAAATAAGAAGTTATTTCAATTAAAAGTTATTTCGAAAATATTTTACTGATTCTAAAAGTGATAAATTTGAGTAAAACATTGCGTTTCATTTGACTAATTGTCTTCCGCGCCATAGTCGATTCTTTGGCGGACCTTGATCAACATTGCTTTAACGCGTGGGCACTTGCGGTTGACGTAACGCGATGGGAGGGGTTATCTTTGCCCGTAAATTTTGCGTTGTGTGTCTTGCAGTTCAGACACACGGCTTTTTTAGGATCATCTTTGGATGGGCACTTGTCCAAGTCGTGCGAGCCCATACAATGGGAGCAGGACTCAACGTTGGCAGTGCATTTGCTTCGCGTGTGTCCGAACTGTAGACACTTGAAGCATTGTACAAACGGGCTGAACTCTTCTACTTGACGCGTACTTGACTTCTTCTGGACGCGTTGGAAGTCCACATTGATCTTAGTCAGATCCAACATGGCGCGGAAGACAAGGGGACTAACTATGAACACAATATTATAGAGTTTATTATTTCGGTTGTTTCGCTCAAACTTCTAAGTTAGGTCACTTTCCTCTTTTACAGCAGACTTGATGAATTGATTTTGCCGGAGAATTAATGTCGCTAATTCATTCCGTGGAGTTTTTTTAGAGATGCCTTTAATAACAACCATTAGTTTTAGCTTTTTCGCCGCCTCTGCGAGAAGATTTGGCCAGCCGCTTTAGCGTCTCGGATTTTTGCTCTTCAGAGTCATTCGATCCGAAGCTTTTGTTTCAAAAGCGACTAGACTCGGGCTAGTGCGAAGCTGAGTGACTTAAAGTCCGCTGCGGAGCGAAAGCTCCTGATGGTATCTTCCCTAGAAGCGGTTTCCTTTTTATTGGATACAATCATTGCGGGTTTCGATACAGCTTTGGGAGAAGAGTTATTATTTGGTGTCATATTAGGTAGGAGAAAGTCTTTTCGCATATAGTATGTGCTTGTAATTGGTTTTGGTATCATTTAAAGTTAAAATTTTAAAGAACAAGATAATAATTCCAAATTCAAATAAGGAAAATGTGTGATTTTCATTTGTTTTTCTTACTGTCAAGATGAGTGAATCTATTGAAGAAATACGATACATTTTAAAATTTTACTACAAAATAGGTAAAAGAAAAAATTGCGATGTTTATGTTATCGCAGTGTCTGTGAGATTAGCACAAATTTGGTTTAAGATTTTCGATCCGGATATTTTGATGTCAAAGATGCTCGTCGCTCTGGTCGGATAAAATGGATGCTATTTTGGAAAAAAGTGGAGCAAGATCGGCATATCGGTAGTTACGACGTACCTGAAGATCTGGGAATTGACCACATAACAGTTTTGGCGCATTTGAAAAAACTGAGTACACAAAAAAGGACGATATTTGACTACCCCACGAGCTCACTGAAAGAAACCTAATGAACCGTGTACTCACTTGTGATTCTTTATTACGACGTAACGAAACCGAACCATTTTTGAAGAAGCTGATAACTGGTGATGATATGTGGATCACTTACGACAAGAACGTGCGAAAAAGGTCGTGGTCAAAGGCCGGTCAGGCTTCACAGACTGTAGCGAAACCCGGGTTAACTCGCAACAAGGTGATGCTGTGTGTGTGGTAGGATTGGAAGGGCATTATTCATTATGATCTGTTACCAGGCACGGCCATCTGAACTCTACTGCGAACAACTGATGAGATTAAAGCAAGAAGTTTAGAGAAAGTGGCCGTAATTAATCAACAGAAGGCGTGTTTTTCATCATGATAACGCTAGACCTTACACATCTTTAAATTAAGCAAAAATTAAGAGAGTTTGGCTGGGAGGTGTTATTGCATCCGCCGTAATCCTGACCTTGCACCTTCAGGTTTCCACCTGTTTCCGTCTCTTCACAATTCATTAGGCAGTGTCAGGTTAACATCACGATAGGACTGCCAAAACCACGACTGCCAAAACCACTTATCGCGGTATTTTGATCAGAAGCCCCAACATTTCTATAGCAATGGGATTATGTCCCTACCTACAAGATGGCAAAAGGTTATCGAACAAAATGGCACCTAAATACTTTAGTTAAATATAAATAAACTATATTAAAAAATGTTTTGAATTTTCTTAGAAAATGCGAAGATTTTTTTACCCCAACCTATTAAAATATACAAGACTAATTTGGTACTCCTTTGACTCAACTAAAAAGGTAATTATAGCAGTTTAGCGAATAATGACAATGAACGTTAAAAGGAACGCCATCGGTTCACAAATTGCTACGGCGCGGGGAGACATTGTAACGAGACATAGACTGTCAAGAAACTCGTCAAGTCCCGACTTTCCACTTGTTACGATCTACGATCCTTAAAAATGTTTATATTTATCTACTCACAAAAATGGTAGGTGGTTCCGGTTATAAAATTGTCCTGGTTCTCTATCCAATCTGTTCAATAATGCTGTTTATAACGTATTCATTTTAAATATTCATCGGATGCAGCGTTTATTTCAGAGCCAGTCAGTCCTATGCTTTTGATATTAACTATTGCTTCGCACGAATGCAAATATGACAGATGATATGGCGAACATTTACGCCGTCGAGTATAAATACCCTCAACTTTTATTTAAATACGGGTAATAAGTATGCTGACCCGTTCCTCAGGTAAAAAAAATATTAGTAATCACAAACAAATATACGTAACCTATGTCAAGTACAGTGTAGTTTTCTACTCGTAAAAGAATTTTCAAAATTGATCCGGTAGTTCCAGAGATTACCTCCTTGCTTTTCTTTAAGTACTATATTAATTATAAAGAAGATTTTTTTTTGTATTTTTCGATGTTTGTAACAAATAAACTCAAAAATTACGGATCTGGATGACATTTGGCACAAAGATCCAATAGCCTGGATTAAAACGTAATATACTTTTTATCCCAATATTCGCACAGGAAAGGGAACTACGCACGGGAAACCGGGCATAGCCGTTAAAAATTAAAAATTCAATACCATTTATTCAGTCTAGGCTGTAACAAGCACTTGTGAATGTACCTACCTATAATATATAACCTATAATAAGAACCTATAATAGTAGAGCATGAGTTGAGCAGACTGGTTTACCGCCCGCGTCTTCGTTCGCAGAATTCGGATATCTTATCGTGCTCCTTAGGGATTACTTCAAATTTTCGTGACAAAATGAAGACATGTGTTGTTGACATGTAGAACGTTGACAGAGCCAGTGCATACGAACGATTTCGAATTCCTTATATTCAAGGAGGCAAAAGAAATAAGAAGGCGATTTGAAAGAGCTTACTTCAAAACTAATTTGTCCAAGGAATCTTAAATGTTACGTATAATTGTTCATATAATAGCACAGACATTTAGATCCAAAGCGATCCTCCACAGTTTGCATAATCATGGGTCTTTAGGTACAGTCTAAAGATACACAGTAATCTGTCTTCCTTCTAAAGGTCCGTCCGCGAATCATACCCGACCCGCCTCGGTTCAGCAAGACCTCGGCAAGACTGCGCCGCGGTGACGAACGCAGACTGTGAATGTTTTGTACGCAATAAGCATGTGGTGATGGCTAACTAATCTATGTTGGCAGGCAGCCTTTTTGAAGTTAAATAATCATATTTAACTTCAAAAAAGAAAGAGTCTAACACCCATATTCTAAGTCGTTCCTCCAAAACTTACTCGTATTCGACTTAACGAAACCTCATTGAAAACCTCTTCGAAATACTCTTCGAAATCGGTATTCTAAGTCATAACTCTGTAAGGACCAAAGAGAGAGCCAAAGAGTACGTAGCCACTCCGTGTTAGGCCGCACACTACCATTTTTACCCACGACGAGGTTGAGTGGAGTGTAAAAAGTTTTGGAGGAACGACTTAGAATATGGGGTTAAGACAATTACTTGATGATTCGATTACCTAGCTTTACGTAAGGTCCCTGATAAAGATTTTAATAAAACGCTCGATGTTCAGTGCCTTCTTAACGATAACGACTGTAGACAACGCCAACAATAAGTGAACGTAGAAATGGGTTGGGCCGTGTCCAGAGAACAGAGGGTTAAAGTAATAAGCTGAAAGCGACGACAGAATTGAAAATTAACGTTTTTGACCACTATAAACAATATTTCATTGAATACGAGAATCAGCATAATAAATAAATAAATATTTCTCACAATCCCCTTGAATTAGCCTAGCCCCAAAGTAAGCATCTTCGTAACGAAACGTTCGCACTAAGTAAGCACTGTAAGGCTTGTGTTATGGGATACTAGGGTAACAGATATAAATTTATGTGTAGAAATATATATAAATGACCTTGACTCAGGTACAAATGCTTGTATTCATCATACAAACATTTGCCCCTACTGGGATTCGAATCCAGGACCTCAGGGTAGGCGACACCTTGAAACCGGTGTACGTACCCCTCTACCATGGAGGCGGTGGAATAAATTGATTCAATTTATATTTAATACGTTTTGTGGTTATGATAAATTTTAAATAGAAAAATATTGGAAAAAATTAACTCGACCACAAGTGAATTCTCAGATGGGAATCGAATCCATGACCTTTGGAAATCCGGTCCAATGCTCTGAGCTACCGAGACTTGCGAACCACTGTCGAAATTCTCTAATACTTTTATATTTTTAATACGCTGTAGGCCAGAGCATTAGACCGGATTTCCAAAGGTCATGGGTTCGATTCCCATCTGAGAATTCACTTGTGGCCGAGTTCATTTTTTCCAATATTTTTCTATTTAAAATTTATCATAAGTATAAAAATAGCATTGAAAAATGCAAAAATTCTAAAATCATAAACGTTTTGTGGTATTTATGTAAGGGGAATACTTTTTGCTGTTAATGTGATGAGTTTTTTTAATCAAAACACAATTTTGATCAATTGGACTTCATTATGCAGCCAGGTTGTTGATTATTATCTAACTCTGTTGCTAACAGATTATTATTGAAATTGACATATGTTGCAGTGACATATCTAAGTTACTGCAACATTAATGTCAATTTCAATTTCAATTTCATTTTGATAGCATCTGCTTTTAGTAAGATTGTTGTCACATTGATTTTTATTATGGCAGCAATGTGACTGCAGTTTCAATTCAAACGTTGATAGAAGCAAGTTACGAGTGGCAGAATTTGAATTCAGAATTTCCTTTACTAATATTTCTAAAAGTATAAAACTTGCGGCGGGAATTTTAACCTAATTTGTCCTTTGTGCGGATTTGTTTACCAAACGTCTCAGTGGACGTGTGCGCAACGTGCATTCAGAAAGTATACCGTATTTTTTTCTTTGTGCCCAAGGTAAGAAGGAGGTTGTGTTTCGTGTCTAGAACAAAATTTCAAAAAAATAATAATGTTTTTTTCTTTTGTATTTTATCAAGGTGTTAACGTCTTTTATTTGGATATAAAACTTACCAAAGCAATAAAACAAACTTAAAATAATATTAATATAGTAAATATAGCTATTGAGCGTGCCCCAAGGTAGGCTCGGCAATATCAGCTGATCGCGGTGCTACGATGAAAAATAAATATAAATAAAATCTCCTAATCTTGTTCTAAACACATTACACAACCTCCCACTTAACTTTGGGCACATAAAACAATGAGACCTTGTATACGTATATATCAACTTTTGGACGTTTGTCTAAAAAATATCATCCGCCCGCGGCTTATCCCCCACGTGGTTCTCGTTCCCGTAGCTGTTGTGTTCATAACCAGGCTCTCTACTATCTGTGTACCAAATGTCATCCAAATCCGTTCAGTAGTTTCGGAGCCTATTTAATGCAAACTAACAAACAAACAAACAATCAAACCTTTCCTCTTTATAATATTATTATATATATACATAGATAATTATAGTTAGGATTAGGATAGGGGAAAAGAGTAAAAACTTCATTATTTATTAGGATAAAGGCTGTGGTACTACAATTTATTCAATGTCTATTATATTATATTAACCCAACGGAGACGGTATATGCGGGTGTATACGGGTGTGAGGATGTTTGTTTGTTTGTGCAAACCAATGTTGCCATTTAACTCCAAAACTACTAGTCCGATTTTGATGCAGTTTTCAGTGATGGGTTCGGGTTGGATTGGTGCATGTTCTTGGATAAGCGTTCAGGGGACAACTAACCAGGGGGCGCAGCAGTAAGCATATTGTTTGTGCAATAATGTTGCCATTTATCTCCAAAACTACTAGTCCGATATTGATCCGGTTTTCAATAATGGGTTTTGTGTAGTACAATTTACATAACACATATGCTCTCTAAAGAGTTTGAAATAAAAAGCAAAAATAACAATTTTGAAAACCCATGACGGGTTAAAGGTAATTGAAAAAGGATACAAAACCCTCGATTTAACTATCCATCGGGGTCTGCCATTACTATTTCAAATTTCAACATGAATATAAATAGGTATAGCAATAAAATGTCTCCAATTATTCACGTTATTCTAAAACTGCACAACTAGTTCATTTAATGGCAGCCCCCGACGAGGGTTTTTAAATTTAGCCGTCGTGGGGTTTTTGAAGTATAGTTTGCCAATGTTCGAATAATTTTAAAATTTAAACGGCTCTAATTAGGATTGAAAAGTTCATTTACAATCTCAAATACTTAATTGTATTACCAGTATAATAGTTTAAATATTTAAAGCGACGTCGATGCAAAGTATAGATAGGTCAACGTAAATAAAACTATAGGACCGGTACATCGCTTCTGCATTAGTGCGCGATAGGTGATTCCTATAATTAACGATGTCAATTGCCGCTAAACTTCCTAATGACGACGTTAAAGAGTTTAATTATAGATGTGCTCCAGGCTCAGTCACCTGAATCGCTAATTCTAATCTGACCAGACATTTTTTAGTAACTTTTATAGTATATAGGCACACTCTCATACACACACATACACACATATGCATACATACACATACATACATAAACAAACACACACACACACACACACATAGCGCACACAAATCATTGTTTATAACAAAGAGCATAAGTGCCCTTATGAACAGGCTCGACCTAGTTTAGGTACTTAAGTGTCATGTCTGGCTATGTTCTGTTTATTTTATGTCGTGTCGTAACGTATGTCAATAAAGATTTTTATTATTTTATTATTATTATTATTATTATTTAAATAAGGTTTCAATTTAATTAGAATTTAGGTTGCCTGTGCGGAAGACAGAACTTGAGAGCTCTTTCACATTATGCGATCCGATATCGGTATCGGACGCCGATACGATATCGAGGGTAAGTTAAATCAAAATGTATGAAATGCCTTTCACACCGACCCTATATCGTATATCAGATCCGACATCCTAATTCATTTAACTTGGTCCTATATATCGGTGTCTGGTCGGATACCGTTATCGGATCGGATTTTTTTTTGTTTATATTATTTTATAATGAGGTTACACGTTACAGCTGCTGTTCAAAACTAGTCATGATTACGACACGACATAATGGAGGAAGTGCGTAAATAATTTAGGTGGATCTTATTAATGTATTATTTAAGGTAAGACGGAAGACCGTAAGTACTAATTCGACCTTTTTTGTGCTTCATTGAATTTTAAGATTGTGAGATAATGTTATTAAATCATTGAGTTTAAAAGAAGGCTACTTAGGTCAATTTGGATGGTTAGCATTTTATAATCCTTTCTTATAATGTTCAAATGTAGTCTTAGCAGGAAGTGAACTGAGATACGTCACCCTAGCATTATTATAATAATATGGTTTGTTCCCCGACTATTCACACTTGGGCCCGGCCGCCGCGTTCTATATTAAAACTGCGTTGGTCATATTTACACAAATCAAAACTCTCTTCGCTTGGCTTCGTTGGGGTTGCGTTATAAAATAATATTTTTAGTGGATGAAACAAGAATAAGCGCGATTAATGAAATAGCCCGCAACAAGTCCACTTACTAATTTTTATCTATAAGCATTAGCTGTTGTAGTAATCACAACAGAATAGATCGCGTTTCAATAAAAATGTGACCTCAAATAAACTTTGCCTTTTAAATAATGTCATTCCAGCTTTAAAAACAACAAAGTGAACAAACATCTCCAATAGCATTACGTTGTTTATCTTAAAATTTCTTTACCACCTGAATTTTAAAGGTTATTATTATCTACACGAAAAATAAAGGGGTTTGAACCTTTTGACATCGTCCCCGGTCCGCCATTAAAAAAAAAAATTATAATGGCGGACGATAATCCTACTAATATTATAAATGCGAAAGTTTGTAAGGATGTTTGGATATTTGGATGTTTGAAAACTACTGATCGGATTTGGTTGTTTGGCACACAGATATTAGATGGTCTGGATTAAAACATAGGCTACTTTTTATCTCGATATTCCCACGGAAACGGGAATGACGTAAGTGACTGTATGGACGCTTACATGATTATTGCTCAATCACGCCAAAAAGGCTGAATGGATTTGGCTGAAATTTGGGACACAGATACTTTGTAGCATTCCTACGGGAAAACACAAAAATAGATGCAGGCTTAAATAGATGGCGTTACATATTTTGGATATACGCCTTCCTCACAATACATAGCGTAAGTGGTACCCTATCCTACTTCCTATCCTACCAATATTAAATATGCAAAAGTTTGTAAGGATGTTTGGATATTTGTTACTCTATCACGCCAAAACGGCTGAGCGGATTTAGATGAAATTTCGGACACAGATACTTGAATGCCTCGGATAGGAACACAGGATACTTTTTATCTCAAAATTCACGCGGGAACGGGAACCACGCGGTTGAAACCACGGACGGTAGCTAATACCTATATGGATAGGAAACGTAAAGATGAACAATAAATATCATACAAGATAATGCTCTAACTAGTGTCAGGTTACTGAAATAATTGCAGTAAAAGATACAAAGGTGATATTTTGAGTCGGCATTATTAGTTTTTAACCGACTTCCAAAAAGAAGGAGATTCTCAATTCGGCCGGATTTTTTTTTATGTATGTACATTGATTACGCCGAGATTTCGGGACCGATTTGTCATTCTTTTTTGTTCGATGCGGAATAGTTGCCATTTGGTCCCATAAAAATTTGATTTAGTTGGTGCAGTTGTTTTCATTGTATGAATCAGAATCAAATGTGAAGATATTTGTTGACCTGGACGATGTAATATCACGTTTCTTTGCTTATTCTAATTAACCTAATCTAATGTAGATAAACAATACTGTAGTTTACAAAACCACATATTACAGACACTAAAAGGTAAAAAAAAAACTGCGTTAAGAAAACCGACTTCTAATGCAAAAAATAAACCTTCTGGAGTTGGTGCCAGCCAAGGCATTCTACTTTGAACTATTCTACTTTTATTTTCTTGCCTTGGCTGGCACCGACACCAAAATGCTTATTTTTTGCTTTTTAGTTTTTGAAGTCGGTTTTTTTATGTGATAAATATTAAACACGGGTCGGTTTTTATTGTTAACTCTAATTATCTGATCACTGTGATACTTCAGAGCATTATTATCATAAAAATTTTTTTTTGTTCTTCTGTTCATTTATATAGGTATTATAGGTGCGAAGTCATTTTGAAAACTTTTTAAAATAGCGTCTCATACTGCGGACTTGAACGAGGCCAGCCTCCATACAAAAAAATTACACGTTCGTCCATCAATGCCTCTTTTGCTGGCCGCTGCAGTAATGTACTATTCTTCTGTATTTTTCTAGAAAATATAGTTCTCAGATAGTATTGAAAAGAAAAAGAAAACATAAATAATAATCGTGCATAAATAAAGACTGGTAGCTACGAGCATCAATAGATCAATAAAGTTTAAGCCAATACTTACACTATGTTTAAAACTTCGATACCACATAAGCTGGCATGAGCTCCAATTTGCTACTTATAGAATTAGTTTGGATCGCTCTATCAGAGCGGCTTTTAGCTACTTCAAGTTCTACTTCAAGATTGGACCACAATAATTGAGGATTAACAGCACTTATTAGATTTAGTACATGAAAAATAAATAAATACTTACAGTGTCTTTATGTGATAAATATGAAACAAGAAAATATACTAGAAAAAAGCAACCTGTCTCATGTCGCCTTGACGGGATTGTTTTTATTTTTGTCATACGTGGCTCACGCTTGACCCACGCTTGGGAGTCATTTCGAAAAGAAAAAAAGTCGAAGCAAAATCATAAAATCCTTTTTCTGGTACACTTCAAACCTAGATAAAGGTAATCCGGCCCAATGCACTAAAATACACATAAAAATTGCATTTTAAAATGCATTATTAAAAAGTTATAATGTGATGTCATTATATAGTCTTATTCAGTTTCCATGCTTTTGTATTACAATTTTATTTGCAACCAATATCGCATCATTCCTACACAAATAATTACATACTTGGTCTCTGTAGCATAATTGGTTAGTGCATTAGGCCGGATTCCCAAGGATGTGGTTTCGAATACCGTCAGAGTGACATGAGACAAGTTGCTTTTTTCTAGTATATTTTCTTGCTAATATTTATCACATAAAAATAGCATTGTAAAATTCAAAAAAGTTATAATAATATGTATGGTATGAATTTCAAAGAAAGCTTTTGTATTTCTTGTTTTTTTTCTATTACATGGAATTGAATTTACCAAAATGTTATACGTATAGTGGTGTGGTAATTTGTGGAAACTTTTGTGGCAATTATTATTTTGTCAACAAACTTACGAAATAAATAATAGAGTTTAAAGTTTAATTAGAGAGTGAGTTATTTTTTTTACAACAAGTTCACGCATGTTCACGACATTCACAAAAAACCACGCAGGCTTATATACCATGAATACATTACCAGGAATGCGTCGCTCGGACATCATTCGCGCACGATATTTAACTTTAATTGTTCGCAGTTCTGCATGCTTACATTAGTATTTGTATTTATTGATTTACAATCTTACTAATTATAAAAACAATATTGGGAAGAACAAGATGCCCGGCGGCGGGCTGGCGGCTCGCAGCCGGAGTAAAATATCAAATGTCATTTAAAGTAACTTCAAATGGCCCGACTAATTACACTTTTGTTTTCGTTATGTTCAATTGTGTGATATTTTGTTTAGTTCGAAATTCTGTTGCCACATGTTTTCCTATCAACACGTGGTCAATTCTCATTTTTTAGAGTCATAAATTGCATCCATGCGAAACCTTTAATTGACCATAATTTGAAATTGATTGGTGACTTCAATTTATTATAACGGTTGATTGGGTCGTGGTTATAATTATACTTTTATGCAATCAATAACAACTGAAGCATACGTCTTTAAAGAAAATTAATAAGTAGGTATATGAATCTATCTTTGGGCGTCGATTTTAGATTTCTTAATTGAAATTCTGTATATTCTCTGAACGCACACATGAAATTATGATATAGCTTTAAAACAAGACGAACATTCTCATGAGATTATCTTCAAATATGAGAACAATAAGCGCACGTAAAAATGTGTCAACATTTTGAAAGCTAAAACGAAATTTCGCGGCAAATTGCCGAGATGTCGTTTATCATTTACGAGAGTGCACACCACGAAAAGAAACAAAAACCTCCTCGCACCGAATCCTCAGCCGAGGACGGACCTACGCATCACACTTATAACAACAAGGATTAAGTATATTTTAGCTTGGCTCTCTCTACTCAAGCTTTACATTACAGAAAGATTGCGACATCAGAAGCCTTGTCATAGCACAAACGATAATAAACATGACTTTAGACAAATATTTACTTTTGGGCTACCGCAGCTTACGGCGTCTTCAGTGACATATTACGAGTATGTATGAGAATCTCTCGGGTTAAAACGGATTCACTATTTTAAAATCTACGTGGTGAGCTTAGAAATAAGCTAGGTATACGTATGTTATGTTTTATCGCCTGAATCTAATAAAACAAATTCTCTAAATTCTAATCTCTGATTCAATAAAGAGAAAAATTGTACCATAAGAAATGATGTAAGATGCCATATCTCGTGAAAATGAAAACATAGAGCGGTTGAAACAGGAGTGGAAAATTCTTATTGAGAGCTGGCACAATATACGCAATATGCGAATAAAGTTACGGCTAGGCGCTTATACTTATTGAATTAATTTAACATTCAACCGTATCACATGCTCCGATTAGTTTCTAATTAACGTATTTTTTGGTACAGTCAAGGTCAAAAATATAGATACAAGTATCTTGACAGTATTTAAGTACTCACTTAAAGTCCCATAAAAATGTATTCATCTAAATTCAAATAAATATGTATACAAAATTGGAAACATAATAGACCATGGGCATTCACATAAAAGCAATCGAAAACACAAATTTATGTATTCACTTTAGGGTACATTAACATGTATACAATAAACATATTTATGTATACAATGTTAACTCGACTACAATCAAAACGGGTTCAAAATTTGAATTTTGACAATCGCCGATCAAGGCACCGAAGTGCTTACCTGTCAATGTTTTGTCTATTTAATTTGACGTCATCAGTCAAGCAAAAAAATCTTTAATGAATTACTGTATGTCATTGTTTTTGAGCAAAGCTAAGCGCGCACTAAGAATTTTTTACAACAAATGATGAATCTCTGCACTTGTATACTTTCTATGCTATCAAATATTGCTCCAAACGACTAGTTCTAACCATACGTAGCCTTTTTTTTGTTGGCCGGCAATTTCAGAAAAGGCTGATGATGAAAATGTATGAGCCTGAATGATGTCCTTTCAAAAACGTCAATAAGGTCGAAAATTTGCTTGCACCTGTTTTTTAAACTATAGATCACAAGACAGTGGAAAAACGGGTGCAAGGAATTTTAGAAACTTGTTGACATTAATCGAAATTAAAGTGTTTAATAAAACCGCCAAGAAAATAGCTACCATGTTTCGTCAATTAAGGTCGAAAATTGCTTGCATCTTTTTTTTTTACTTTAGATCACTAGGCAAAGTTTTCCTGCTTTCACTTGTTTTCCCGACATTCATTTTCTATCCGAAATCGTATTCGGATCGAATGTAAGCAGTCTAAGCACACAAATCATACTCGCTCGCTTGCACTCAAGGATTTCACCAGGCACATCACATTAAGATAGAAAATAGCTTGCATCTTTTTTTTAACTTTAGATCACTAGAAAAAGTTTTCCTACTTTCACTTGTTTTCCCGACATTAATTTATTTCTCCGAAATCGTATTCGGATCGGATGTAAGCGGTCTAAGCACACAAATCATACTCGCTCGCTTGCACTCAAGGATTTCAGCCGGCACATCACATTAAGGTAGAAAATAGCTTGCATCTTTTTTTTAACTTCAGATCACTAGAAAAAGTTTTCCTTCTTTCACTTGTTTTCCCGACATTATTTTTTTCCGAAATCGTATTCGGATCAGATGTAAGCGTTCTAAGGACACAAATCATACTCGCTCGCTTGCACTCAAGGATTTCACCCGGCACATCACATTTATTGAACAATGAAACAAAATGATCTGCTATCTGTGATTTTGGCAGTCGATGTGAACTTGTGAAGGCAAGGAGCAATCTACGATTTTCACAGTGTGAAATTGTAGCAGTCGATGTGAAGGGAAGGAGAGGTGTGAAAAATGAAAATAATTTCACATGATTTTTCACATGCTATTCATGAAATGTTTCACGCCTAGACTCTAGTAGTATTTTATGGGTAAGTGTAGTTCACAGACGAACAATTATTATTAGTTTCAATTAAAATTCGTAGTGCGCGCTTAGTCTTAGTAGTTGATATTTTAATTGAAATATATATACTTATTATCATGTGGGTACATATTTATGATAACGTTGATGTCTCTAAGTTAATGAGGTACATATGGATACATATTATTGCACTTGTTTGTTTACCAAGTAATGTTCAAATTGTTGTATACTTATTTTTATAGTTTTCGCTGTTTCCATATGTATAGTAATTTAAGTGGTTACCTTTTGTGGCAACTATTGTCGCAGCATTCAAGTGAATGCCTAGGCCGATTATTGATTGAGCTAGCCCATTGAAGATGGCTGCTGCGAATTCAGGCAGGTGATTTAAGTTTTGTTCTTTTTTACCACTGCGGCGCTGTTGTCACCAAAACAAATATGGCGTCAGATAGCTCGCTCGCTCAGACAGAGTTTTTGTATGTTATTTTCGTTGGAAATTCGCATTTTTTGTTGAATAGATTTACTGAGAATAATTAATGTATTTTTTGTACTCATGCTCCCTTAGCCCTGTAGGTCACGTGATAAGTTAGAAATTTAACATAATGATGGTTTTGGAAGATTTAGGCCGGTGCACTATCTACAAATAAGTTCTGGGTAGCTTATCTGGCAGATGGTTTGACAGCTGTAGTTTGAAAAATATGTAAAATTATCTGCCAGATACTCTATCAAGAACTTATTACTTACGCTATTAAGGCCAGCCCTTAATATTTTTAAATGTTAAATGTTAAAATTAATTCCATCTGTTGTTGCTGAAATGAGAAATGTATAAAGAAGCCTAGCAGTTGAAAGCGCTAATTTAAGCATTAAATAAAACAACACGTGCTTAAAGAATCAACGAACCGGCTGAGGGAAAGGTTCTACTAGGGTTGTCACTATGAATTGCTTTTTTTAATAATGTCTTAACCACTTTCACGCCATTGGTCACCACTTTGACCTTTGATGACTGTTTATTGGCACGCCACTGGGTACTGTGTAGAACTGATGGCCTTTGGAAATCCGGTCTAATGCTCTATGCTTTGGACCGGATTTCCAAAGGTCATGGGTTCGATTCCCATCTGAGAATTCACTTGTGGCCAAGTTAATTTTTTCCAATATTTTTCTATTTAAAACTTATCATATGTATAAAAATAGCATTGAAAAATGCAAAAAATTAAAAATCATAAACTACATTACAAGTTTATTAGTTATATATATAGTTACAACTAATTTGGGTTTTTATCTTTTGAGTTTGCAGCAGCATCCTTTGCAAGTCTGTCCCAATTCACCCTACCTCTAGCCAGTGTTGGCCAGAGTCAGTCTATCAGGTTACGATATTCGTCTGACCTTCCTCTTTTTCTATTTGTTTTTTCTCGAGGGGTCCATTCCTTGTTAATAATAAATTTTTTGGTTAAATAGTATGTTTTTTAATCCGAGGATCTAATAAGGTCACTTTATGCAATATTGATGAGGAATCATAATGTGAACTCCCTGACAATTAATTTCTTTGATTGTTTTATATGGAATTTTGTAATATCATTCCATAGAACGATGTCGGTGTAGCAGAATTTGCTCATAATAGAAGGCTAAAAACTTAAATTCCATAGAAATTAAAGAAATAAATAAATTGTAAGCAATTCACATTATGATTACTTACTTAACAATAGGTATTGCAGAAGTGGCCGTAGAAAATAATGATTTCCAAACTTGGCTGTCTGTTAACTATCAAGTTTTTACGTCAGCGAGAAATACCCCTTAGCTTTTGATTTATTCCGAGTCATAAATCGACGTAAATGGCCGTAACTTTCGATTGAGTTGTCTGCTTGTCGTTCATAGCTTTTAGGGACCGAAGACCGAGCTTGTACTGGTATAAACTTTAACCATATAAACCCACAAAAAGTATTAGCACTAAGAAATACAGACCGACCCATGAATGACGAAAATTTAAAATTAATTGAAATTGAATGAAAGATGTGTCAAAACATGAAGACATGTAGTACACAAATGTGACATCTTCCGTGCTTCGCACAAAATAGAGAAAAGCAACTTGTCTCATGTCGCTCTGACGGGACTCGGGCCGCATCCGAATATTTTCTTTTAGTTTCATTACTAAATTACAAGTAATAGTAACTGACTTTTAACGTTGATTGGATCCCGATCGCATCTCTAATCCTGAATTTTTATATTAGTTGAAGATAATTGGATCTGAATCAATGATATTATGTGTGTAGGTACTTGAAGCAGATATGTCATACGAAAATGGGAAGACCCATGAGGTCCGAATCAAATTGCTATCTCTTTCATTTTTGTGTTTTTTTCAGCATAAGATGACAATTGTCTTGTTCACAGATTTCAACGCACATTACTATGAAGGTAACCTAAAAACATAATTGATCTGGATAGTCAAAAAACGTTAATTTCGAAGATGTTTCACTTGAATAATATTTACAAATTAATAAATAAGAATAACAATTTTGCCAGCCCTAGCTCAGTCAAACCGACATTATGAATTGGCTCAGGAAAATGTCCGTTCTGCCAGCAGGAGCGCTTAACTGTTTGGGTATTCAAGAAGAATTTAGAATCATTTAATTTATATAAAACGAAGACAAAGATTAGCATTTCTAATGTAATTACTTCGATGTTATGACTACTAAGATACTAAATTAAACAGTCTTGAAATTTGAAAAAAAAAATCAAAGTATAATGTTTTGTTTGCGTTAATAAAACCTAAAAGCCTTTTACCGCCTGTGTGTCTAGTGGTCTGTGGTCTGTGGTATAGTGGTCCACCGGTATCAGACCCAGGGGTCCCGGGGTTTGACTCCCAGCGGGGGTACATATTGTATTCGGTTTGGTTGGTGGTAGGACTTGTTGTAAGTCCGCCTAGCTAGCTACCGCCATCTTATCTAAGTCGACGCCATAACAACTATGTTTTCAAAATTGTTGTGTTCCGGCAGTTAAAGATAGCCAGTTCATCAGTGATTGAGGATTCCGGGAGTGGCTCGCTTCTATCTTCAGCCTTATGCCGGGTACAGATTTGTGAAATGTAACATGCATTGTAACATGCAGTGTATCACGAGTAGTATGGAATATTGCACGCAGCGGGCGCGTAGTGCGCTCGCGAACACCTTAAAATGTATGGAAAATGTTACATTGCATGTTATATTGCATGTTACGTTTCACCAATCTGTACCCGGCATTAGGTTTAGGTTTAGAAATTTGTTTCTCTAAAAGAATACAATAATTCACTTACTAAAGAAACATAGAATTTTACAACAAATTACTACAAATTACAACCCTACAAATTAAACTTTAAAATTAGCAAATGCACTTTAAACAAAATTTAAACACTTATTTTAATATAAAAAGTACCTATACATAAAAAAGGCACCTGTGATCTGCATTAGTTGATTGAGCAGGCCAAAAACATAAAACTTTCAACACACTTATTTAGATACTTATCCATCCTTAACATCAGGTATATAATAAATCAAAGTATCTACCCATCGTTCATAAAAAAAAGTTCAGAAACTCAACACTTAATTTTTTATTAAAATACTAATATAAGTGCTGAAAAAAATTATGTTAACTTGGCATGTGGATAAACTAAAAAGTGTTCGATTATTTTTTTAAATGGTACGGAACTATAAAACGCAATCGTATTCCAACAAAACTTTATGACTTGTCACTTGAAGTGAACAATAAATGAGTCTTCGGTGGTAATCAACAAGAATGACAGTCTTGAGGGGGCAGCAATTAATTAATGATTAAAAACTTAGCCATCCCTCCACTGTGTAACGGATCCTTATTTATGAGACAAGTATAATAAATAAAGAGCTTTGGAGAAAATTTATGAATTTTCCCAACAGCGTTTTAGCCTGGGACTCGTTTCAAAATTAACATCTTCGCTGTGTTTCCATTTATTAGATTACGGGTATAACTAGAATTTGTATTTGTGTTAATGTCGCTGATATAATTGTGACTGGGTTACGGTTGTTTGGATGGAAAGAAAAGTCAACATTTGTAAGTAACTAGCGGCCGTCCGCGGTTTTATCCGCGTCGTGCCCGTTCCCTTGGGAATATCGGAATAAAAAGTATCCTATGCTTTGTTTTAATTCTGGGTTAGCTCGCTCCATCTTGGATCCTTTCTTAGCCTTTGGGCTTGATTGGGAACAAGAGCAAACCCAAAATTAAATTAAAAAAAAACAGGTTCTTCTACTATCTTTGTGCCAAATTTCATCCAAATCCGTTCAGTAGTTTTTGCGTGAAAGAGTAACAAAACAAACAAACAATCAAACTGACACACTTTCCCATTGAATTAACCCCCGACCAAGCGCACATTCATTTTAAATTTTAATTTCAAACAGTCTTGCACATTCATTTTACATATCTATATGATAAAATAAAAAACTCTAGCACATTCGCAAGTTTAAGTGCAGCGCAACAGTTTCTTCCTATTTCAATGGAATAGTGTGTTGAGACTTGAGAATAATGCAGCAAAAGGTATTACAAAATATGGCACAGCATGCGAAATTGCGAAATTTCAATTTCTTCAGAGCTGCTTATCATATAATAATGATTTACAAAACTCTATTGAACGCGGATTCTTTGGAATGTGATTCTATGAAAAAAATATGACTCGTGTGTGTTTATTACTGTCGACATCGCTTCTGTTAAAATTAGGCCGACGCCACTGTCAAGTGCCGACCATAGCGATAGTAGTAGTTTGAGCCGTCGCAATCGCCCAAATTCTCAAAGTCAAGGCGTAGTAGCAGTAGTATCCAGTCAGTCCAGTCTATTTGTCTTGGTCTGGGTGTTTAATATGTATATTATGTATGTATTTAAAAAAAAAAAGTATATAAGTATGTTTATCCGTTATCTAGTATCCATAACACAAGTTCTTCATGATACTTAACGTGGGCTAGATAATTGTTGTGATTGTATTGAAATATTTATTATTTATAAAAAAAAATAAAAAAATAAAAAATTATACATGCGAAAGTATGTTGTTTGTCCTTCTTTGACGCCCTAACTGAGCAACCAATCGTCTTGATTTTTGGCAAAGAGTCAGTTGAAAGAACGAAAAGTAATAAATAGGCTACTTTTTCCCGAAATTCCCACGGGTATCTAGCTAGTTTTATATAAAAAATAGTGCTGAAATGTTTGCTCCTAGTCGTGATGGGATTGGATGAAAATAGGGAAATTTTATGAATTTAGGGATATTAAGGCGCGTCACAGCTGGCACTAATGTAATTAGCAGGGACATGCGGGCCAGAGACCTAAGTGTTTTTCAAATTTTGCTCAGCATTATTACTTACGATATTAAAACTTAAAATAAATTGTTATAGAACATACATTGCTTTTTAATCCTTATTGAAATTTTTTAACTCTCTCCTACTATTCAATTAAACAAATACAAGTGTTTTTTATCCATTTCTATTTCAGTATTTGGGTTATTTAGCTCAGCAGGGCATACATATGTGAATTAGCCAGAAACTTAACTGACACTGCAAACTAAACAGGCACCAATTTCACATGAGGATGAGTGACACTGACGTTTGCCGTCACTGCGGATTGGAGAGAGAAACACTCAAACATCTCCTATGTGACGGGGAGCTCCTTAATTCACAAACTCAGTATCCACCTGGGCCGGCATATAATTCAGCCAAAGGAAATAAAATCTCTCAGAGCTAGGAAGATTTTAGATTACCTGGAGGCCGCCAGGCTAAGAGATACCATAACTAGGTGGCGAGTTACAATAGATATTTTAGGTCGCAGTAGACTACAGTTCCGACTGGAGCTGCATAGCCCCTATCTATATCCCTATCTATATAATAATATTTAGCCTAGCCATATTTCTTGGTTCTGTGTTAGCCAACATATAAGTCAAATATCTGCGTACGTATAAATCAATGATTATCTCAATGAACTGTGTAAACAAGTTGATAGCTCAGAATATTATGATAGTACTATACTAACGTATTAATAGATATCCTTATCGCGATCTATGTTATGTTTGTTCGTTTGGCAACAGATTAACTTTATGCCCAAAGTTAAATTGACACCTACAAGGAAAAACATTGTAACTCAGTTTTAGGCAGTATTGAGTTAAGATGATATTCTTACTTAGTAAAGAATGCGGACTTTTTACACTTATGATCGTATCTAAATTCGTTATAATAAAAAAACTGCAGAATGTAAAAATATTGTAGGTGGAGGTCAACTGCAGTTACCAAAATCTAAAATTTAGTTACTTACAAGTGATTTTTATGCTTGCCATGATTAAAAATTGAAATAGTTACTAAAAATTGTATCTTAGGCATACAATCATTTTATTTAACCATTTCAAATTCAATGCCATTTTACAAAGTACCCTCGTAGTAGGTAAAAAAGAGGGATGGAAGAGGTAGGTTTATTTGTCCAGCTTGGTATTGATTGAGCACCTCATCACAAGTATATATTCCAAATTTGAACGTAATCGGGTCATTCATATTTTAGTAATTTAACGTGCAAGCCAGTCGGTAGGGAAGACATAAACAAACCAAGATTTTTGTCGCCCTTTGGAGCTCTGTAGCGAGATAATTAATGAAGTTACAGTCCGAAATAATACTGAAAATGAAAGCTATGTTCACCACCGTAATCCTAGTCGAAGAAGTAGTCGGTACAGTGGCAATCCACCGCCCAAGAGGGCCGAGTTGGAAAATAAGGCGAAAAAATGTTGCGACTGATTTTTTTGTGTATTTTACTCATCGACTATGTAGAATGCGGTGTTAATAGAACCGTACAATACTAAGCTTCATTTCAAGCTACATTTTAAGGGGTCCATAAAAGAAATAAGGAGAAAAGGTTTGGTCTTTTGGCATGAAAATGCCCTGCGCACAAGAATAACGTTGCAACGGCGTTTATTCTCCGATGAAGCTTCGAAAATTTCATCAACCTTTTAATATTCCAGACCTGGTTTTTTGCATCTTATTCGGCATTTGTGTGACTTGCATAGTACTCGACTACCTTTTTATTCTCTTATTATTTTATATTTATTATTATGTAAACTCTTTAATATTATCACTTTCCTCATCATTTATTAACGAATAATTGACTTTTGCGAAAAACAACATTGTTGTCAGCGGCCGCCATATTGACAGATAAACAAAGCGCTTCCAGCGCCTCCATCGGTATTAATGTAACCATTTTACGATATGATCAAATAATCTTGACTATTTTATGAAGTAGCCGCGCGTTTAGTTGTTCATACCGACAAACGATTTCTTGTTATTGATCTGGCCAAGGTACATCATGATGTGGCCTATGGAAAATGAAAATTTTCATGAAATGTGACTTCTTCATGAAATTCTCGAGCATTTCATGGCGTGGACAATTCTACGACAAGGCCACGACAGATCCACTGTCAAGTGTCAAATTGACTCGCCACTGTTTGATCGTACATACTCACTGTACATACTTACCAATTTCGCTAAAGACTTGACCCGTGTAAACTAAGCATAAGCGACACAATCATCGACATTGTTGTTATGACAAATTGTCACATCAGCCGTCAAACGGTTTTGAAAATGGTGCGAACACCGATGTTGCATCCGCTGCTACCAAGGTTGCTGAAAATAACCCCTCTTCCGGCCTACCCTCATACTTAATATTATAAAGTGTGAAGATTTTATTGTTTGTTTGTTTGCATTGAATAGGCTCCAAAACTACTGAACGGGTTTGGATGAAATTTGGTACACAGATAGTAGATAGCCCGGTTATGAACATACTCTCTATGATACTCTTTATATCCCGATATTCCTACGGGAACGGAAACCACGCGAGTCTAACTGCGAGCGACCGCTAGTCTATTATAAATGATCATGTTTATGACATGATCATTTATAATAGTCTTAATAGTCAGATCAGTAATAAAGTTTTGTTTGCGATTTGTTTTTATTGAAGTAGTCACATTTTTACACACTTTCCACTTTGGAGGTGATGATTGTGCGAAGACGTCACAAAACTTCCATCAAAAAAACAAGCTAACTTTAAGAGATTCTTAGTACTAAATAGCACAGTAAGATTGAAATAATAGTGCGCTAAGATATGGCGGTAGGCCGCCTGAGCTTTTCACCTTAAACTCTAGCATAACAATTAATAGCTCTTTTCAAAAAAATGGCTACGGTAAAGTTAAATTCTAAATGAATATTCTTTTCAATCACATTCTGATGGCGTGAGTCAACAAAAATAAAACTATCCATTCCATTCCACATTGTTTGTTCAGCCAACACGTAGCATTTTGCCATACAGTTTAATTTCCGTTTTTGATATTCCGTGGACAGAGACAAATCTAATTGTATTTTATGACATGAAAAAAAAAATGTTGGCGTTGTGTATCAATATTCTGTTAATAATTCAACCGTAGTAGAAGGGAACTTATAGATGTGTTTGCTTTCTTGCGGATATTAGCCATACTAGCCCTTTGGAGCAGTGGTGATCATGTCTACTGAGGAATCGTGGGTTGGATCCCCACTCCGAAAAAACCAAAAAACCAAGGACCAATACGACTGAAGCAAGATATCAATGAGAAAAAATCGCGCGCGGGAGCGAGACCGATTTTGCAGATTTGGCGAAAAAACCACGAAATCACTTCGTAGTAAATAACTATAGCGATTAAAGAGAATGCAAACCACACGATGCTAAATATTATTGGTCCATTAACTGTATTTGTCCACTAATTAAACCAATTCCCAATAGTATAAGTAACCCTATTTGGAAATAATCTTGAGAAACTTTTGTATTTTTAAGGGGTCATTTCGAAAAGAAAAAGTGTCGAGGCAAAATTATAAAATCGTGTTTCTGAAACATTAAAAATCTAGGTAAAGGTATTAGTCTGGTCAATATAAATTAAATAAAATTCACATTAAATCCTACAGTGGGGATTTCTTTTTCTGAACATTATTTTGCGGTTATTGGATTCCTCCCCCATTCAGGTTTTAAGAAAACGAACACGAAATTCTCGACTTCAATTATTATGAAGGGATTTTTATATTTTAAAATATGTTATATTAAGCCAATAGAATTTTGAAAAAAAAAATAGAATAGAATTAATGCGTCTGCTCCAAATATTGTTATTAAAAAAACTATTGAAGTCACCATGGTGAATAATTCTACTATCGATTTATAGTCGTTTAAGTCACATTATAATGAAAAATCACCCTTTGTTTATTAATTGTTTAGTTGTTTGTTTTATTTTTGATTAGACACGTTTTTTTTGCAAATAGCAGCTATTACTGGGGTGACTTTTTAGATATCGTGTTTATTGGTAAATAAGATCTCCTTAATAAAAATGCACCCCTGTATATCTAAATGTATTTAAGAAACGGCCTTTAAAAAATAAGCTCTCATCAAACTTTGGCAAAAACTTAAAAACACATTATTGCATAGTCAAGTATAATCAATAATTAAAATCCATTTAATAGTAAGAATTAATGTCATTTTCTCGAACAAAATAAATTATCTATAATACACTATAAATATCTTATTACTTGTAACATCTCTAACCGTCCCATAGTTTTATAACAAAAAGTACGTACTTTTTCCGTACAGCGTCTTAATTTTGAGTTTGTTCCATGTCTACTTTTCTTGGAATTCTCAGAATTAGATCAATATGTGTGATTTTGTTTGATATTTATTTATACAAGTATTGTTAATTTTATAAATTCGAAAGTTACTCTGTCTTACCAAAGTCACTTTATATTTCATAAAAATTTCGTTCAAGAGTAGACACGGCCTTGGAAACGATATAAATGGCTAAGCCCTAATGGAAAATTCATTCTATAGCATTGAGGAGTTCTTGAAATATCGTCAATGATGGACTAACTTTACGTTGACATTTTGTGCATGGTATGACATAAATATAGATAATATTTGTAATTATTATTAATTTAGAATAAAATTTTTGACACGGATTTTTTACATTGACATTTTATTAATTAGAGTACCTATCTTTGATATTATTGGCAAATTTCATCGTCTCAGCCATATAACACCCACTGCTGGGCATAGACCTCCCCAAAAGATTTACCATAAAGTTTACCATAATCGCCACGCTTGGCAGGCGGGTTGGCGATCGCAGTATGGCCAAGTATGTAGGAGACGCTGCTGCCCATCTCCTGAAGGCTGAGTCCTTTAGTCGCCTTTTACGACACCCACGGGATGAGAGGGGGTAGTGCTATTCTAAGCCGACACTACACAGCTTAATTCAACTGAATATATGAATGTATTTATTTTATAGCTATTATGTTATTATTGTTTTAATAAGAGAAATAATTAACACTGTCATGAATAATTGGCATTATAATAATTATAATAAACCTATATTTGTCATGTTGGCGGATTTGAGTTGTTTACTTAATTTAGCGGGCAATAAAAAGTATTCAACATGATATTAGAAAATAATAACGAAAAAATGCTAATAACTTCATGTAATCGTATAATGATGTTGATTGTCAAATATGCATGCTATCATTTTAATAACAAAATAGGTTAAGCAACTTATATTTATGGATGAGATGAACACCGAAATTTTAACCCTATATAAAGCAAATAAATATATTTATATTTTTATATTTATTATTTCTTAAGCTTTTAGTTCTGCGGGGAATAATATTTCATGCGGACGGAGTCGCGAAAGAAAACTAGTTTAAAAATCTATATTTACACCAAAATAATGGATTTAAACGACCAAGGAAAGTAAATGTTGTTCTCATTTTTAATTTCTAGTGTTATCTTTGTTTTATATGTGAGAAAATTAATAAATTAGATTTTCCTTGTTACGTGATTGCGTATATTTTCCCTGGACGGTTGTGAGCTAAATCTCGTTCTGGATCGTAGTCCAACCTAAATAATATATATAAAAAACAGCAGTCGCATGCTGTTTTTAATATGGCCACACCATTTTACATTGCGTTAATAAATAATGACCATTTCAGGCTAAAACTGGAGGTTTTTAAAAATCTGTCATTGACGATTAGTAGCCACCTCTGTCAGAGTTTATCATGCGCCTCTGACTTGGCTTGTCGATTGTTAACAGCCGGAATCGACGGTTTAACGTGCCCCCCGAAGCACGGAAGCACTCGGATGTAATGCCACTTTACAGTCAACCTGGCGGTACCGAACGTTGCTTAACAAACGTCATCGAAAACGATCAGCCAGTCAGCCATCGCTATGAGCGCTTCAAGCTGTTAAAATTTAAAACCCTGATTAAAACTATCAATGAAAAATTTAATCTCATCGATAATCATCGCTGCTTTCAGAGTAAGCGAGAAGGGAGGCTTTTGTGAGCCATTAAGCGAACGCGTTTGTATGTTAATTCCGAGCGTTTTATTGTTTCGGCAGGCCGGGCTCGGGCGCGGCGGGTGCCGAAATGAAACCCGTGATTTTTACTCGAAAACCGTAAAAACACTTGCGCTTTTAGCACTTAATGAAATATCGATAAAATGAACTTCTGTTTGAGTGGTTGATGAGTTTTCAAACAGGGCAGCCCGTCAATAAAAAAGACATTGCTTTTTAAACTATTGCACACTTTTTTGACATATTGATTGCGTTTCATGTTGTTATTTTGATTGAGTTTCCTTTTGTAATTTTTAAGCGTTTTAACTCCTCATTTTAGTCTAAAGGAGGTCTATACGTACCACCACTTTCAGTGGGTACATACTGATGAAAATCAACAAATTTACTAAATGCGCTGACAGTAAATTGCGTCATTCCACTGATATAATATTAAATTCGCTACATTTTCCATTAATTCAATAAACTATCACTAGATAGGGATAGAGCTATATGACATAGTTGTCTAGGATATTTTTGTTTATGACCAAGATAACGGTTGGTAGGTAATGAAACCAGTATCCTTGGCTACTATATCTCAGATAGCCCTATCTGTCTCTAGAGACAGGTTATAATTTCGGCCATAAGTCACTGCTATGTTTTTTTAAGTATCACTCAGGTTAATTATCATAGTGATAAGCTGACTAAAATACTTAAACTTGTTCTTTGTGCTTTGATTTTTACAAAGAAAAGTAGGTGCATAAAACATGACTTTTTATGTCTCCGAGTGTACATTTCCGGTCGATTCATAACATAAACTGTTTTGTTTTTGTAACTGTAGGTATAAATAATAGCTCACAGACATTAGAAATCTATTGGCTATGCCAGCCAGGATTCATACAAAAGTGCCCATCATTCTTTAGTTCAAACACAAAAAAGCTCGGCGTCAACCTTGCAAAAATACCCCGCAAAGGTTAAGGTCGGCTTAAGACTAATCACAGTAGTGTTTGAACACCCACGATGTTTCTGAACAAAAGACGGCACCGGGAACTGAAGTGTATAGAATTATAAGGCCCGGTCTTCACCAAAGCGGAGACGAGAAAATATATTTTTAGCTAGGGTGTATCCACCGAAGCTGTGCGAACCGGAGATGCGTACTAGCTATACAGGATCGTCGCACGCCTGCGCCGCTCAACATTACAGCGAGGCACAGCTCACATCTTCGCTTCCATTGCGCCGTACAATTACGAAATATATCCTTCATACATCTAGCTCTTTTTACCCGCGATGGTACAGAGATGGTATATATGCGTTTGGGGTGAGAGCACAGACCTAATCGAGATAGACGGTAAAAGTGTACCTACTTTGCGTGTCAAAAGTTTGATCCACTGTCAAAGTTTTACGACCTAAGGCTGTTGCACCAGCTATAACTTTAACCGGTTTATGGTTGTCAAAACTGTCAAATCGTATAAATTTTTCCTTCGGTAAAGTTATAGTTATCGTTAAAGTTAGATGGTGCAATCCACCCTAAGTCAGCCCGCTTGAAACCATTGCCATGAAAACACGGTGAGAGGTTGTTTGTTTGTTGTGCAATCTAATGTTGCCATTTATCTCTAAAATTACTAGTCCTATTTTGATGCGGTTTTCAGTGATAGGTTCGGGTTTCATTCGTGCTTGCTCTTAAATAGGTGTTACGGTCACAACTCATCTGGAGGCGCTGCAATAAACATTTGTATATCAACCCAATGTTGCCATTTATATCCAAAACTAATAGTCCGATTTTGATGCGGTTTTCAGTGATAGGTTCTGTAGGCTTATTACGAGTTTGGCAAACTCGACGTTACAGTAAACGTTAATGTAAAATGTAGCTCTGTCTCTTTCATATTTAGCGACTGTTTTACCGACATGAGCAGTGTATCCGATAGTCTACGCTCACGAGTCCTGTAACTGTCATGTTAAGCAAACTCGTAATAGGGGTACAGGTTTGATTGGTACATGTTAATAGATAGGTGTTATGGCGACAACTTACCAGGGGGCGCTGCAGTAAACATTTGTTACTATAAAACTGCAAAACTACCTAGTTCATTTAATAGCAGCCCCCGACGGATAATTAAGTCGGGAGTTAAAGTCGCGCTTAAAATCCGTAAAAGTTGTTTTTTCAATGATACATCTCCGCTCAGTGGTCTTTACTAAAGTGAAACCAAAGAGTGGAGACTAGATAGATGGTTGAATAACGAAGTTCTATTGATTGTTTAAAACAAATCTCCGCTCCGTTCGTCTCGTCTCCGCTTTGGTGGAGTCCGGGCCTTAGGTGAACGAGCGATCAGCATCAGTATGTATGGAAGTGGAGCAGGCTGGCATTCCCGCGATTCTCTTATTAACCTTGCTTGAACACTTCGCTTGTCGATAAATGAAGCACGCTGAGGTATTTTCTGAAATAGCTCAGTATGAGATCGATGAAGTAGACATGTGATAATCAGGACGTTTTTGTAAATAAACTTTTAGTGTATTTTATTTACTTTTTTCATTTTCAATGTTATCTTATTAGAAGGGTATAGTGTAAATAGATATAAGATGAACGAGCGATCAGCATCAGTATGTATGGAAGCGGACCAAGCTGGCATGCCCGCAATAACACTTCGCTTGTCGATAATCGGAGCACGCTGAGGTATTTTCTGAAATAGCTCAGTATGAGATCGGTGAAGTAGCCATGTGATAATCAAGGCGTTTTTCTTATTACCTTTTACAGGTATTAAATTAGTCTATTTGATTTCTGAAGATGCAAGTTTTTTATTTGCACTTTCAAATGATTTACTTGGATAAGTTGTATAAAAACTCGACCCGGCTCACAATTTCTCACTCAATTATTTTATCAAAATTTATTTATAGACTATGATTAGTCTATTTGAATTATCTTCCTTATTAATTGAAAAAAATATGAAAAATAAAACTCATTTGGAAATCTCTGTAACATTTGCGTAGAGAAAAGAAGGCCAATAATAAAGCCTTATTAAATGAAAATAAAACATTCGACGACTAAAAAATTTTGCCTGCGATATACCGTAATAAACAAAATATAGAACAAAATCACTGAATATTTTGATATCACGTAATGCTGTGATAAAAATAAACCTTACAAGATAATAACCGACATAACTTTACGTCATTTTCATGGTTGTTCTACGAATTGTTTATGTAATGTATTTTTTGAAGAAACGAACGTTATTTGAGAAAGAAGACTGCTAAGTAGATATAGACTGCTTATAGATCTAGCTTTAATAAATAGAAAAACCGACCGACACGCTGTTCTGTATATTAAACCGGCCGCCCGCGGTGTCACCCGCGTAGTCCCCGTTCCCGTGGGAATACCGAGATAAAAAGTTGCCTGTGTGACTCTCCGACTCTCCAATTGGTTGCTTAGTTAGGGCGTGAAGTAAGGACAAACAAACACACTTTCGCATTCATAAAATTATAGTTTTACGATTTACAAGAAATATTTTGAAATTTCCAAAGGACTACATTTACTTCAAAAATTTTTTTCGGGTTTACCGTTATGACGTCTTCTTTCGTGCGAACTTTGTAAGACACGTCACGTGTAGAGTATAAAAGCCATGAAAAATAATTAATGTTCGTGACAAACTTAGCAATGTTGCGCGTCGGCCGTAAAACGTGGATTCGGGTTCCACAAGGGACGGAGCTTTTAGTAATTTTGCGTTACCTAAATTGGTAACATTGAAGTTCTGTCTAATGGAATAGGTATACGATGTTTCAAGACGTAAGACTAAAAATATAATCATAAGAAGAATATTATGCAAGAGTAGTATTAATCAATACTTTTTTTAATTATACACTTAACTTCCCTACAGCATTATTTCTGGAACTAAACACCAAAACAAAAGATTAGCTTCGCCCATTCATTTTGCTCTGAACATACGCGAACCGGTGGTAGATTAAAAAAGTTAGAGTTGCCGCAATTCTTCCATTTATGAACGAAAATGCTTGCAAGAAAAGCAAAGTACAACCCGTGCAGATAAAGAATGGGATTGAAAAAGGCCGTTCTCTAAGATTTTTACCGTCAAAAAGAAATTACTTATTGTGAAATATTTGGTGATTTTATAACGTTCATAAACATAATAAGACAACGTGATTAGCATATACCTACATACTTAAATAAAACTGCTCTTCTTTATCTGCGCGGGTTGTAAGCATTCTGAAAATTTTTTCAGAACCCTTCTTAAGAGAGAAAAATATTGGTGGGTAATTCGGACTTATCGAATCAAAGGCAACGTTCGGGCCACACGCCCTTCTGTCATCAGTCAACGAGCCTGTAGTTAGTCACTGTCGCTGGATAATCAGTCCTCAGATTTCGAATACGGGGATCTGTCGACTTATGATGCTTTAACCTAAACAAATAGAGGAAATGAAAAAAAATACCGTTTTTTTTGCTTTTATGTAGGTAGGTAGATATCTTTTCGTACCTACATGAAATCATGATTTAATCTCAGAGTTTTAATTGTGATGTAATTGCTTTACGATTATAGACATGCCAATCCCAATAAGAAATAACGTTTATAATCTCATTAAATTTTTTTTTTTAACTCTAGGTACTTTCAAATTTCAATATAATGAGATGAATAATTACTGCCAGCGACGCGACAGCCGTACTATTGGCAGAACAAAAAAACTTTTATTATAGAAGGTGATAGTTAAAAAAGGAATGGAAAGTTCATGGAAATTAAGGATTTCAGCCTTTTTCCAGCCACACAGTATTTACATATTTATGTACGTTCTTTTTTATTTTGATTATATTAGGGAGTTAATATACAAAATGGCTCAGTGCGACTTATGTAACACGATAACGTGTCACTGTCCGGCGGGGCTATTACCAAAAAATTAGCAATTATCGCGCGATCGCTGGGGAAACGTCAAAATAAAAATGGTAGCATGTTATTGCTGGCTAACCGCTCGCTGATGGTTTGTATAGCGGTATCTCACTCTCTCGCGCTCCTAACTAGACGAGAGAGTGAGACGCCGCGTACTACTATGACGCTAGCGCCAAAAACAATTTGGTAGCAATAACAGGAATTAAATGAATGCACATTGTAGTTCATCGTTTGTTCGGTAGAGGCCGCACTGTTGATACGTGACGTAAAACTATTTAAAAAAAAAAAAAAAAAAAAAACTTTATTTCTGAAATCTAACTTACAATAATTACGCCGAGACTTCCCTTTAAGTTTTATAGAAACCTGTATTGGGACGTCTTGCAAGTTCCTATTCGGATACAAATAATTTCAAGCAAAACTTAAAAACACTAATAAATCTAAGTTAGTAAGTAGTAAGGGTTAGTAACTTGGACGAATTAACCACTGGACACGAAACCCGAGAAGAATGTATGAAAACACGATCAACCAATTCTTGCGGGGGTGAGGGGCGATTACTAATGTCAAATAATGACATTAGTGCTTGAAGTAATCGATATTTTTTTTATCGATAAGTAAGGAGTGAATGAATGAACCTATTGAGTTTAATAAATCATGTGTGTTTTAAAAAAAATAGTAAGTTAATTGTTTATTTCGTGGAAAAATAAATAGCACGATTAGTAAGGAGTGAATGAATGAACCTATTGAGTTTAATAAATCATGATAAGATGGTAGTCGCTAGCCAGGCGGACTTACAATTTACTTACTAACACTTTTTAAGCGAGTAAAAAACATTAATATTTGGTTTATATAATAATATAATTCATTATTTACATTAACTTCTTCAATCACTCAAGCTTATATTATATAAAACAAAATATGGGTAATTAGTTCATTACAGAACCATTGTATAGGACATACACAATAGCAACCCCTCCAGAAGTGTTTAATTTTATAATCGATTGCAATCCCTTTCAAAGGTCAAATAGTTGTGGCGCGATGCTATGTGATGCGATGTGAATAATATGTACCTTTTAAATGAAAAATTTAAAGGGATTGTGATAGACTTAAAATTAGACAATAAGCCCCCTGTGTGCTTCTCGAGCTGTGATATCTCGTATTCGAAATTTCTTTTGGTGCAAAAATCTAAGTCTAAAACTTATTGAAAATAATCATCGACATTAGAAGATCGTTGAGACTTAAACATTTTAATTTCAACTCTAGTATCCATTTTACATTTAAGAAATATGCATATTTGTAAGAAAAAATATAAACTTGTTTTCACTTTATTAAAGATCTCAAAATTTACGCCACCGTCCAAAATTACCACAACCTAAACCCAAATTAGAAATAGTAGACTAGCGTTTGGATAGCGTATGGTCCAGCATACGCTATGACAGTATTAAACAACAAACTCCCAGAAGTTATCAACAAAACATCGCATATAAATTACCTATATTTAAGAAAAAGCCAAGGCAGCATCTTTCTAGCAACTACTAGCTGAAATACTAATTGCAAGAATATTTCAACCAATAGTTTATTGTAGTTTTAAGATTGTTTTACTTGAATATAATAAAACGATCTTAAAATTAAAATATTATAAGATTAAAAAATAGTATAATATAGCTTACGTACATACATAAATATAATTAATTTTATTCTTGCTGTGACCTAACAAGGTCTATGTTAGAAACAAATAATAAATGTAACCACCATTTATGATAAATTAAAGAAAAATATTGGAACAAAAGAACTCGGCCACAAGTGAATTTTCAGATGTGACTTGAACCCACGACCTTTGGGAATCCGGCCAACTGCTCTAACCAATGAGCTACCGAGTTTTGCGGACCACTTTCGAAATTCTCCGATACTTTTATATTTTTAATACGCTGTAAGAATATCCTTCCTTGCATTCGAAAGAGAAAAAAAAACAAATTTTTAACGATCAATATTATGATGCAACAGCTAATAAGTTATGATTTTTTTATTTTGCGTTGTCAATGCTATTTTTATACTTATAATACATTTTAAATGTTAATGTACAACACACCATGATAATGTACAACATAAGTCTAATACTAAAAAACAATACCGTGACTGACTTACAGGCAAGGCAACGTACAGACCAAACGGCTAAACCAATTAAACTGAAATTTTGCATACAGGTTCTTTTAACGATGTTGGCGAGCACTAAGAAAGGATTTTTGATATTACCACGGGAACGGGAACCATGAGGGTGAAATAAGCAACATTTTTTTTTTAAGTTTGAAGCTATATTTCAAATATAACGAGCTCAAAGTTCGTAGCGTTGCGTCGTTTAATTACAGAGTTCCTATAGCCATCTTCTGGCTCCATCATCAGACCTTAGATGTTACCTAAGACCTGAGTATTCGTCCATGTTATCTCCCTGCGTACCGCTTCCACCCAATTCTTCTTGTTAGGGGTTCAACTGTAAATCTGAAATTAATTTAAATAGTTCCTACATTAAAATTGGATTCGTTCGTTCATTTACATACATCGATATGTTTATCGATATGTTCAAGCCCTATACGACATAAAAATGACAATTGAATGAATGAGTGATACATATAACCCGACCAAATTACTTATGCAATATCTTTAAAGAATTTACACGTACAATGATTACTTTTTGAAATGACGTATTACATTTTGTTTACATACCAAATTTTATTTATTTTACGAAAAATTGCTACTCTAATAGATTTAAATTATACTTACGCGTGAAAAGAAAAATGTTTTGATTGTCCGGTATGATTTTTACAAATTAACTCAGCGTATTTACCCATTTTTGAGATAATGTTCCACTTCGAGATCTCGCGTCATACTGACAACGCCATATTGCTTACTGTGTCTAAAAGGCAGGGTAAGTGACAGAGGGGTAAAGGCGAACGCGGTCCTCGTTACGCGTCCAGTGGTTAATTCGTCCAAGGTTAGTAAGCGTGAGTTTGCAGGTGTGTGAGTGTATGTGTGTGAGTGTGTGTGTGTGTGTGTGTGTGTGTGTGTGTGTGTGTGTGTGTGTCTGTCTCTGAGTGTGATTATGTGTGCGTTTGTGCATGAGCAAGTGAAGCATGTTTTCAATGTCCTCATAACTACGATCCAGTTAGTTACTAAATGTTTAATTTTGTACAATTGCATGGGGTAAATATTTAGTTCGCGATTAATTTTATTATATATAAAAGAACATTGATTGTCAAACTGCCGTCTGGCAAAATCAGTGCGAACTCGTTAAGTTGTAGCAACTGTATCCTTTCTACGTTTTTTCAATTTACAAGGATCAAACTTTAGTGCCTTGTGACAATTTAGAATTGTATTTACTATGTACAGCTTTTTTACTTTCTTACTTACATTAGGCCACTAATGCTGTACAACGCATCTGTAGGAAATCTGCGGGGTTTTGAATACATGACTTTTATAAGTGTTCTTTGAGCTCGTTCAATATCTAAAAACTTGGTTTTATTTGCACCTCCCCATATCGGAATGCAGTAACAAATAACGGATTGTGCCAAAGCAATGTACGCACTGTTTAGAAGCTCAGACGTGAGCACGTTTCGCAAAGTCTTAAATTCCATATCAGCTTCCTTACTCTGGTCATGGTAACCTCAATGTGTTGGTGCCAGTGTAACGGTTCTAAAAACCGCACACTCCTAAATCTTAATCTATTACTTACTTTCAACTAAATTAAATCAATAACCATTCACTTCACCATTCTAACTTGTTTGTTTACTTTATTTTGTTTTGATAAAACTTCACGATGGTAGTTAATTGACAAAATATTCCTGCGTACCCTCGATACTGCTAACTTCACGGCCGGGAGATTTCGTATTTCGGCCAAGTGAATTAGACTACAAAAATTAACTTATTGCTATTTAACTATTTATATATAGAAAAAATCTACATATTTTTCTATGTATATCTATTATGTTTTTGCATACTTTAATATTCCTTAATTCTTTGGCCATAGACAAAACACCGTGTGTCGATCGGACTTACAATCCTTATGTTGTCTATGCTAATGACTAAACATTATTCGCCTATAGAATTGGAGAATCATCTCCCACTTTAATTTTTTACTTAAGAACCTTCTAGAAAGAATTGAGTATATATTTCGCAACTCCAGCGAAATCTGCCTCTTTTTCTTCATACTACTGCCTTAAAGTCATTCTGTTTTACTCTGTTTTGTGCATTCGCGATCCCCGTACTAGGGTGAGTGTGTGTTTTAAATCTGATCGTTTTGCATTTTACTTTAATTTCTTTTAATCACAGTTATTTCTTTTCGTAATATATTTAGTTTAAACCTCGTAATAATTAAGTGTTTTAATTATTCGATACGTTTTTCTTGTAATTTCTATAAAATATTCCATACAATATTTTTACATAGTGGGTAGTTAAATACTCCAATGCAAAACGATTACTCCTTTTTAATTCTTGTAATTTACAGTATATGTAATTGTATTCAAAGGGAAACGTAATACTATATATTACGTGGAACAAATACAATTCACATTTTATTGTTATTTTTTTTAATAATTCTTTGAGTGAGTTACTTTTTTAGACCGCTAAGAAGGATGCGTTCCCTATATTAAAACCGCTATAAATAACTTTGATATTTACTTTAATATTTACTTCTTGAATTTCTTTGGTAGACTAAATACTGATTTGATTCCTTATAAATAACTTTATCCTTACTAATAGGGTAAAGTACCCATGTACCAACCTCTTGTACATGCTTTTACTTTTTTACATAGCGGTTACTTTAACATTTTTTAAAATAGTTTTACATTGTACTTTTGAGACTATTCAATTGTAGCTGTCTGTCCCTTGCATCCTAACCTTAGACGGTCGACTTGTACGAACAGCTTTTGACCCGTTCTTAAAAACATTCCAGGGTCGTATCCACGGGCAGCTGCAGCATCTACACCTGTTCCGTCTACCCTTCCACCTCGGCACCTACCTGCCGAGCGCTCGCCTGTTCCGGCCTACCCCGGAGCAACTCCGCTCCGTGGCTACGTGCGCACCACCACTCCGAGCCTACCCTCCGTGCTACCGAGGCTGAACATACTGCTCAACAAGCGAACGTAGTCCGTGACGCTGGACTTTCGCTTCTGCCTCCTCTAGGCAGTTCTAAAGTTAAGTCCCCATTCTTACCCTCGCGAGAGCCACCCATCGAAGATTCCCTTGAACCCACACCCGAGCTTGTAATATCTTTATTTTATAATTATACTTGTTAACCACTTATAGTGTTTCTTTTCTATCTTTTCTGCACACCGGTCGTGCTTAACACGATCGGAGCGTGTCAGTGGCGCCTATCTCGCTCAGGGTTCTTCGCTCAGTGGTTCTCGCCTTATTTTTTCTTACTTTTTTTTATTTTTTTTGTGTAAAGTGGGTACCTAATTTTTTGTCAACTTGTGAATTGAGTTAACTAACGGTCACTAATCCGTTGTTAACTGCCACCTAACCTACTAACGGTTGTGTTGCTGCTATAGTAATCTAAATTTTTGTGTTTTTTTACTTAATTTGTTCTAAACTTAGACTGATTTTATTTATTAACTTCACCTTATTTAGTTACCCACTTAAATATTTGATCTCTACGATTGCTTAGTCTCGCACACACTCGCCTTAGGTTTTTACTTTCTTTTTGTGTTTTAACTATGGCTGAACGCGCGATTAATTTTTTATCTCTTCAAAAAGCGGAACTTGAATACGAGGTCTCCTTGCGTGGTCATAAACCAGCTGATTCAGTCGCTGAGTTGCGAAAACAAATTGCGGTATTATCCAAAGAATATCCTTCTGATGCTATGTTGTGTTCTCATTTACCTCCGTCTGAGGATATTGAGGGTGTTCAGACTTCACTTGAGAAATCTCTTTTATATCTTAAAACCTTAAAATCTAAATATAATAGAAACTTGTTTTTGAGGACGGAGGGTTTACTTAACCAAATTTACTATCGCTTGGATAGAATCCAGTTTGACGAGGACGATGATGAAACCTTAGAGTCTATTTTGTCTGAATGTCGGGAAAATTTTGAGTCTCAGATGAGTGACCTTAAGTCCTTGGCACCTGAAAGTGATGTTTCCGCAGTTAAAATTAATGCTAACGATTTGGAGAAGTGCATAATAGACCAAAATAAAAGTATGGTACCTAACTTTGCTACTATTAAATATGACGGCAAGACTTGTGTTCGTTCCTTTTTGCAAAAGCTTGACGAATTCGTGAAATCAAGAGGCATTGGCTATGAGAAGGTTCTGTCCTTCGGTCATGAAATTTTTACGGGTGAGGCTCTTCCTTGGTTCCGTAGCATTAGGCGCCAAGTGAAAGATTGGTCTCAGTTTGCTGAAGCTTTAATAGCTGATTTCAGTCCGAAAAACTTCGACGCTCAATTCTTGTCACAAATTAGGTCACGTCTTCAGGGCAAGGACGAGAAAATTTGTATTTATCTGGCGGTTATGGACTGCATGTTTTCAAGGCTTACTAAACCTTTGTCTGAGGACGAGGAGCTCGAGATTTTATCAGGAAACATTCTACCCTGTTACGCCAATGTGTTAGCTTCAGCTGGAGAAATTTTCAATATTGACAACCTTAAGGAAGTTTGCCAAAAATATGAAAGGGTTCAGACCCAATTTTTTAAACGCAGTGAGCCTTCTTCTCGTAATTGTATACCTCTAGCTACTGAGTTTGTTTATCGAGGAGAATCTAGTGCTCCTTCTAACTTTGAAAAATCTAAGCCTCTAAATAATTTTCAAAACACTAAATCTTATGTTTCCGCTGTTGCTTCTAAAGATGTATATTGTCCTAGATGTCGTAATAATACGCACAGTTTAAAAACTTGTACCCAACCAAGAGACATTGTTTGTTTCAAGTGTGGGAAAAAGGGTGTACGCACTCCTGATTGCACTAAATGCAATCCAAAAAACTAGTTTGTCAGGATTGGAGAACTACTGATTCTCGAAATTCGAGATTTTCTAGTCGTTGCACTGAGACTGAATGGAACCAATGGCTTAGTTTTATCTGTAGTCTGTCTCCTAGCCATTCCGTGTCTCCAATCCTGGATAAAAATCCTACTTTTTCTCGGCCCTATGTGAATGTTAATGTCGGTGACAAAAATATTATCGGTCTGTTAGATACTGGTTCCGGCATAACATTGTTAGGGAATAATTCTCACCAATACTTTTTAAAATCTAAATTTAAATGCTTTTCTTGTGATCCGTTACAGCTTTCTGCAGCTGGCGGTCAAATTTTCTACTCATCTTTGTATTTAATTTTACCTTTAACGTTTAATAGCAAAACCTATAATATAAAACTTTTTGTTGTACCAGAAATTGAAAATGAACTTATTCTGGGTATGGATTTTTGGAGAACTTTCGGGTTGTTTCCTAGCGAGCTCGATAGCCTTGTTCTTGAAAAACCACATGAGGTGAATATTTCTAACATAGCTCTTGACGACTCTAAGCAAATTCTCTCATATTCTCAACTTTGCGAAGAACAAAAGGAAGCCGCGGATAATATAATATCTCAGTTTCGCGGTATTTCGTATGAGGAATGTTGTTTGGGTCGTACCTCCTTGATTACTCACGCTATCGATACTGGTGACGCTATTCCTATTAGACAACGATACTACCGAATGTCTCCCCAGAAACAACAAATTCTCTCCGATCAGCTGGATGAGATGCTCAATGAGGACGTTGTAGAACCGTGTGAGAGTCCTTGGTCGAATCCCGTTCTTCTTACTCCGAAAAAGAACGGTGAATATAGGTTTTGTTTGGACAGCAGAAAACTAAACTCTGTCACTCGTAAGGATGCTTATAGCTTACCTTATGTTTCTGAGATCTTAGATAATCTTAGGGACGCTAAATATTTATCTAGTATTGACCTTTCTAAATCTTTTTGCAGGTTTTAATAAAGCCTGAAGATAGATGCAAGACTGCATTCTATATTCCCTCTAGGGGAAGCTTTCAATTTAAATCTATGCCCTTCGGGTTAACTAATGCACCCGCTACGCAGCAAAGACTGGTAGATTTGCTGTTTTATGGGCCTGAATTTGAAAATAAAGTTTATGTTTTTGTCGATGACGTCATAATCGTGTCGAATACTTTTGATGAGCATATGTCGTTACTTGCGCGTGTTTTAGGAAAGCTAAAATATGCAAATTTAACTATAAACTTCGAAAAGTGTCAATTTTTCCGGGAAAAACTTAAATATTTGGGTTACGTCGTCGATTCAAATGGTCTTCATGCTGATCCGGAGAAAGTTGACGTTATTGTGAAGTATCCTACTCCTACTAACAGGAAGGAAGTTCGTCGTTTCTTAGGCACTGCTTCTTGGTATCGTCGTTTTATTCCTAATTTTAGTTCTTTTGCTGCACCATTGAATAAACTTACCTCTCAAGGAAAAGCGGCACCTCCCTTTGCTTGGACGCCGGAAGCAGATGTCGCTTTTAATAAACTTAAGGAGTGTCTTACGTCACCACCTATCTTATCATGTCCGGATTACTCTGAACCTTTCCAGGTACATACCGACGCTAGCGATTTCGGAATTGGTGCTGTGCTCACACAGATTCTAAACGGCGAAGAGAGGGTTATAGCCTATATGAGCAAATCTTTATCGGCCCAAGAACGGAACTATAGCGCTACGGAGCGCGAAGCACTCGCAGTAATTGTTGCTATAGAACACTGGCGGTGTTACCTGGACAACGGTAATAAATTTGTTGTCTTTACGGATCATTCCTCTTTAAAATGGTTCTTAAATATTAATAATCCTACAGGTCGTTTAGCTAGATGGGGAATTCGTCTCTCAGCCTTCAATTTCGACATCAAACACAGACGTGGCAAGGACAACGTCGTGCCCGATGCCTTATCTCGCGCTGTGCCTGTAGCGGCTATAGATAGTGCCAGCCAATCTTCATCTTCTATATCAGATCCTTTATCTGACACTTGGGATAAGGATATTTTTTATGGTTGTCAATCCTCTCCTACATCCTTTCCTAATTATAAAATTTCTAACAACAAACTATATCGTCTCAGAAAATCCTTAAATCCTTTAGCTAGGGAATTTGAATGGAAGGAAGTAGTTCCTAAACATTCCAGACACGATATCGTTGTTACTAACCACTCGAATCCTACTGCAGGACATTTAGGAATTTTTAAAACTTTAAAACGAATTTCTCTTAATTATTTTTGGCCTGGCATGCATAAAGATGTTGCTAACTATGTAAATAACTGTAATGATTGTAACTCTCACAAACACGCTAATCATCCCACTCTAGGATTTATGGGTCGACCTAAGGAATGTTCTAGACCATTCCAAATGATTAGTGTCGATTTAGTTGGTCCATTGCCTCCATCTAGGAAGCAAAATACTATGTTGCTTGTTGTCACTTGCTGTTTTTCTAAATATTCGCTTTTATTTCCTATACGTCGAGCAACTGCCGACATAATAACTACTATACTTGAAGAGAAAGTACTCCTTGTTCATGGCATTCCTAGTACCGTTTTGATGGACAATGGTAAACAGTTCGTTAGCCAAAAACTTCAGCATATGTTCGCTCAATATAAAATACCAAATGTACGCTATACACCTAAATATACACCGCAGGTGAATACTGTTGAGCGCTATAACAAAACAATAATGACGGCTGTTTCTACTTTTATTAACGATGATCACCGGACTTGGGATCTCAATATACCAAAAATTCAATTCGCTCTCAATTCTGCAGTAAGCGAAGTCACTGGGTATACACCATCATTTCTTGTTTACGGTAGAGAACTAGTTGCTTGTGGATCTCACTATGTTGATGTCGATCTAACCGACAACATCGTATTTACACCTAGGGATAACTATGCTGAAAATACTGGAAAGCTTAGGAAAATTTTCGATGAGGTACAAAGCTCTTTAATTAAATCTCATTCACGTAATTGTGGTCCTTATAATCTTCGTCGTAAAAACTTTGACTTCAACGTCGGTGATATTGTCTGGCGTAAAACTTATTATCAAAGCGACAAAGATAAGCAATTTTCTAAAAAACTTGCTCCTAAATATATTAAATGTCGTATCAAATCTAAATTGTCGCCCTTGGTCTATGAATTGGTCGATATGAATGGTAAAAATCTTGGTTCTTGGCATATCAAAGATTTTAAAGTCAATAATTATTCTTGATTTGTTTTTGACTATTTCTACATCTTTTTTTTTAATAAATTAAAGCAGTATAAATATAAACCTTTATTTATTTATACTGTTTTAACTAAAATAAGTAACGATTTTTTTAACTTTTTGAAATTTTTGGTTGATTGTTTCTTTATATCTTTTTATCTCTTGCTAATCTAGTTTTGTATGGAATCTCAGCATCCCTTGAACGCTGACATTTCCAACTGTATCTTTTGTTTTTCAGTCAATCTAAACGATTGAAATTCACTCTTTTGCCTTACTTCCGTAGTCCTAGGTACTACCAAGACCACTAACGTCTTGTTATTGTCGATATCTCTCGACAATGTTGTGGGGTATTCTTTTGCAGTTGTTGATGTTCTTAAGAGTCTGTATAATTCTGGATGACTATTTCACTAAAGTCTTGCTTATTTAGTAAGTTTTTTTTTCTTAGTGGATTTTGACTAGCCAAAATCCTACTCTAAAGAGGGGGATATGTAACGGTTCTAAAAACCGCACACTCCTAAATCTTAATCTATTACTTACTTTCAACTAAATTAAATCAATAACCATTCACTTCACCATTCTAACTTGTTTGTTTACTTTATTTTGTTTTGATAAAACTTCACGATGGTAGTTAATTGACAAAATATTCCTGCGTACCCTCGATATTGCTAACTTCACGGCCGGGAGATTTCGTATTTCGGCCAAGTGAATTAGACTACAAAAATTAACTTATTGCTATTTAACTATTTATATATAGAAAAAATCTACATATTTTTCTATGTATATCTATTATGTTTTTGCATACTTTAATATTCCTTAATTCTTTGGCCATAGACAAAACACCGTGTGTCGATCGGACTTACAATCCTTATGTTGTCTATGCTAATGACTAAACATTATTCGCCTATAGAATTGGAGAATCATCTCCCACTTTAATTTTTTACTTAAGAATCTTCTAGAAAGAATTGAGTATATATTTCGCAACTCCAGCGAAATCTGCCTCTTTTTCTTCATACTACTGCCTTAAAGTCATTCTGTTTTACTCTGTTTTGTGCATTCGCGATCCCCGTACTAGGGTGAGTGTGTGTTTTAAATCTGATCGTTTTGCATTTTACTTTAATTTCTTTTAATCACAGTTATTTCTTTTCGTAATATATTTAGTTTAAACCTCGTAATAATTAAGTGTTTTAATTATTCGATACGTTTTTCTTGTAATTTCTATAAAATATTCCATACAATATTTTTACATAGTGGGTAGTTAAATACTCCAATGCAAAACGATTATTCCTTTTTAATTCTTGTAATTTACAGTATATGTAATTGTATTCAAAGGGAAACGTAATACTATATATTACGTGGAACAAATACAATTCACATTTTATTGTTATTTTTTTTAATAATTCTTTGAGTGAGTTACTTTTTTAGACCGCTAAGAAGGATGCGTTCCCTATATTAAAACCGCTATAAATAACTTTGATATTTACTTTAATATTTACTTCTTGAATTTCTTTGGTAGACTAAATACTGATTTGATTCCTTATAAATAACTTTATCCTTACTAATAGGGTAAAGTACCCATGTACCAACCTCTTGTACATGCTTTTACTTTTTTACATAGCGGTTACTTTAACATTTTTTAAAATAGTTTTACATTGTACTTTTGAGACTATTCAATTGTAGCTGTCTGTCCCTTGCATCCTAACCTTAGACGGTCGACTTGTACGAACAGCTTTTGACCCGTTCTTAAAAACATTCCAGGGTCGTATCCACGGGCAGCTGCAGCATCTACACCTGTTCCGTCTACCCTTCCACCTCGGCACCTACCTGCCGAGCGCTCGCCTGTTCCGGCCTACCCCGGAGCAACTCCGCTCCGTGGCTACGTGCGCACCACCACTCCGAGCCTACCCTCCGTGCTACCGAGGCTGAACATACTGCTCAACAAGCGAACGTAGTCCGTGACGCTGGACTTTCGCTTCTGCCTCCTCTAGGCAGTTCTAAAGTTAAGTCCCCATTCTTACCCTCGCGAGAGCCACCCATCGAAGATTCCCTTGAACCCACACCCGAGCTTGTAATATCTTTATTTTATAATTATACTTGTTAACCACTTATAGTGTTTCTTTTCTATCTTTTCTGCACACCGGTCGTGCTTAACACGATCGGAGCGTGTCACCAGCTGAGTCTATAATCCAGCATGATACCTAAGTATTTAATACTGGATACCTTTTCTAAGGCTGGACAATCACAGTATGAGGGATTAGCAACGGAGCAATTATGAATTTTGATGCAGAAATCGTTATCAGGTTGAGAGGATTTATTGGGGTAAAACAGATAAATTTAGTTTTCAAGACGTTTAATGTTAATAGGCTTCCGGCAAGCCATTTGGATATCACAGATAACCTCATTTCAGCGTTAGTACGAGTATTTCAAGTTGTACCGGAAAAGACGATGGCCGTATCATCGGCATAGGAAACTATCCTTCCCCCAACACCCACTAGATTACTGAGTTCATTAATATAGACTAAGAAAAGCGTTGGACCAAGGACACTCCCCTGTGGTACACCTAGTAATACCTCTCTTTCCTCACTTATGAAGTTATCAACCTATTAAGAAGATAACTTTTGAAGAGTGACAAGTTCTGCCTCTAGCAGCCTCGCCTCTGTACAAGGATGGGGATAGAAACAGTATCAAAAGCCTTTTTTAGGTCTAAAAAGACCACAAGACACTTGGAACCCTTATCCACTGTTTTAACAATTAAAGAAGTAAGATCTAAAATAGCATCCTGTGTGGATAATTTCCTTCTAAAACCGTACTGACCATTTGATAAGATATCAAAACTTAAATAGCTCACTAGTCTTAGATTTAGAAGTTTTTCAATAATTTTGAAAAAACAGTCAGCACAGAGATAGGCCTAAAGCTGTTAAGATCGTCCCCCTTTCCTCATTAGAATACGGTGAACTACATCTGGGTCAGTGTCCAACAGTACAAAAGAAGACGAGTAAGCAGCGACTGTGGCACGATATAATACTAACGGTTGGTTATTTCGTGTTATTATGGATTCGGCTAAGTTTTTACCAATATTTATAAAAAAATATATATCGCGCAGTTTCTGCTGTCGCGTTGCTGTTGCAAAAATAGGTAAAACCCCGCGCTCACATCGTAGCGGAGTAAGCAGGACAGTAATTTCCTTCTAAAACCGTACTGACCATTTGATGAGATATCAAATTTACTTAAATAGCTCACTAGTCTTAGATTTAGAAGTTTTTCAATAATTTTGAAAAAACAGTCAGCACAAAGATAGGCCTAAAGTTGTTAAGATCGTCCCCCTTTAGGAAATATTCCAGTTACTGAGTTCCTGAGTCCAGGCTCATTAGAATACGGTAAACTTCATCTGGGTCGTGTCCAACAGTACAAAAGAAGACGAGTGAGCAGCGACTGTGGCACGATTTATTACTAACGGTTGGTTATTTCGTGTTATTATGGATTCGGCTAAGTTTTTACCAATATTTATAAAAAAATATATATCGCGCAGTTTCTGCTGTCGCGTTGCTGTTGCAAAAATAGGTAAAACCCCGCGCTTACATCGCAGCGGAGTAAGCAAGACAGTATGATGCGCTATAATATCATATGCGGTGTTCATGCAAGGGGAACAGGGCGCGCCCGGGCGTTGTGAAGAAAAAATGTATGGCGCCTATGGAGCTTGATATACAAAGCGGCCAGTTAGCCCCCCTAGTATGAACACCGCGATAGCAGGCGATATGATATGATATGGGTCTGCTAATAATGCCACTTAGGCAGTATTATTAAGCAATCATAATGTGAATTCCATGAAAAGCCATTTTTATGCCTCCGCTGTTGGGGCACACACCTTCCTTTGTTTTTAACGACTGCAAATACAACCGGAAGACAGAGAAGCTCAAAATAATAAATTTATGGTCACCCATCTCTGTGACCGACCATTGCAAACGTTGCTTAACCGGCACAATCACAGGTCAAACGCGCTAACCTCTGCGCCAAATATTGCGTAAAATTAGTTTGAGTTAAACTTGTAGGTTTTATGAAAAAGAAACCTTAAATGCAAATAAAATACGGGTTGGCACTCTCGTATTTCAATGAATACGTTTCAATCCACTTAATGGTAAAATGGATTGAAGTCTTTGCTGCATTGAGGCGACCCTTACGACACTTTCAAAGGCACGTTTTGATCTCTGCTTTTAGCTTAGGACTCGAAAAACTTTATTACAATTCTAAAGTACCAATGCGTTACATTAGGGTTTAAAAAAAATCATTTTTGTTTCAAGTAATACGTTTTTAGATACTTCAGTATTCATGTCTCTGTGCCATCTTTTTTTCTACGGCTAGGCCGAAACTCAGTCACTCACTCAGCAGTTGTCATTATTTATGATTTTTAAGTTTGCATTTTCGATGCTATCTTAAATGATAAATTCTTGAGAATCACTTGTGAGCCGAGTTGATTATTTCTTGTATTTTTCCATTTTAGGAGTACTATTTTGCTATTCAGCATATATTCATCAGTTTTAACAACAAAAAATGTCGTAAAACTCAACAAAAGTTATATATACCAGTGACAACAACACAAAATAGAAAAGTAGCTAGAAGCACCGCGCACGCCAGTCTCGAAAAACTGGAATTAATCACTGGCGTTGTACTGTATTGACTCTGTAGGTTTTATTTGTTATTGTTTTAATACTGGTTGAAATTATTTGAAACTTTTACGGATCACTAGCGCACAGTTTATTTACACGAGTCAAAAAGATCTATTTGCTTTATCGATTTGATCGCTTATTTGCTTTGACAACCACAACCGAATCTGCTTGAAACTGCGTGAGGATGCCTGTAAATGTTACTTTAATATGTGCGTGCAAGAATTGGCATTATATTCAGACCGGTCACTCTGTTTCGGCGCCCGCCGCTTTACGTGCTTTGTGTCAACAACTAACAACAGAGAGTTTTTGAAACCCGTCAGTAGCCATTAGTTACAAAGTAGCGAATATTAAAGAAAATTCCTTTTCTTGCTTGCTTGGCTGAGTAGACTTCCGTTATTTTTCTATAGCTAGATATTTATCGTGAAAGGCTAGTATCATTATCGTCGCTTCTTTTGTCCACGCTCACTAACAGCTTTGCTGGGATCTTTAAAGTGCCAGTTTCTATTCTGTTAGGACATATATAAAAATAGTATAGACTTTTATGATCATATTCAAGTAAAAGCTCTTGTAGTTATTTAAGCGTTAATCTAGACAAAAGCTGAATCTATTTGAATCTTCTATATAAATCAATATGAATCACCATAGCTTCCGATCGACTGTAACAAATTGGATTTAATTCCTTTTTTCTTGTGTTCGTTATTGCCAGGACAAGGAAATTGTACACAAACACACCAACTATCTAGCCCACGTTAAGTTTCATGAAGAACTTGTGTTATGGATACTAGATAACGGATATATATATATATATATATATATATATATATATATATATATATATATATATACTTATATACTGTTTTTTAAATCATTCATAATATACCTACATATTAAACACCCAGACCAAGACAAATAGACATGTTCATGCACACATATATTTGTGTTGTCCGGGGATCGAACCCGGGGTCTCTGGCGCAGAAGGCGGGCTTAGTACCCCTGCGCCACACAGGTCATCAAAATGTATAGTTATCATCAGCCTCTAGTAATGCTCACTGCTAGAACAGACCTTCCTAATGGATGTATATAAGGAAAAACAAAATTAATTTATTTAAGACAATACAAAGCCAAATAATAAAATGATCCGAATGAGGGTTATAACTACCCTACCCTATTAACGGAAGATCTCAAGATAATTATGTTTTGGTCACCCATTTCAGTACGGACCAAAACATCACAGGTTTGTAAGACAAAACTGAAGTACCTACCTAAAGTTAAAAGACGTTTTAGCGAAGTATTAAATAAATACACATTAATAAATACACATTAATACAGTAAAACATTGTTAAAGTTACGTATATCTATATAGAGTAGAATATCACAAGTTTACAGCTCAGCTTTATTAGACGCGAACCCAATGGACACGTAAATAATACCTGGCTCTTCATTAGGACAGGCTTGATGCTGCAATTCTGTCCTTAATTTTGTTGATTTAGCTGCTACACAACATGCCATACAGCCTTCGCGTTAAATTCAAATGCACAGTCAACGGCGTTACCGCTTATACAAATGGTAAACAAATTTCATGCAGTTCCGAACTCAACGGCTTAAAGTTCAAAGTCGATTGAAGTTTAAAAGTTTTGTAAAGCTGTAGCTGCTTGTATTGAAATTGTTATAAATTAAAAAGTTATAATACAGCATTATAAAAAAAATATATGCTGTATTAGTACTTTTTAATTTTGTATTTTACAATGCTATGTTTTATAATGCTATATTTTACAATATTAACCCCCATATTCTAAGTCGTTCCTCCAAAACTTTTTACACTCCACTCAACCTCGTCGTGGGTAAAAATGGTAGTGTGCGCTAGGCTTAACACGGAGTGGCTACGTACTCTTTGGCTCCTCCAGGTTATTACAGGTAGTTATGACTTAGAATACCGATTTCGAGGAGTATTTCGAAGAGGTTTTCAATGAGGTTTCGTTAAGTCGAGGACGAGTAAGTTTTTGAGGGACGACTTAGAATATGGGTGTAAGTATTGAAATAAAATAATTTACTATAAAAGTAAATTACATAGTAGTAATGATTTTAGCTTTCGTTGTGACCTTCTGTTCAAAATCAAGTCCTAGCCTACTCATGTAAGTGACAACTCTGGCCGTTTCACTTAAGTTTAATTAATTTTTGTTTACTGATATTTAAGCCACTTTCAAATAATCTAATTAAAACAAAAATTCAACTCTCCGCTGCGCAGAACAATAAGAAAATGGTCAAAATTAAATGCTTTATTTCCAACTAGCTGGTGCCCGCGACTTTGTTCTCGTGGGTTTGAGTAATAGGTACTTAACATTTTAATTTTACGTTACCCATTACATAACATTTAAAATACAACAATAACGCATTATTATTTGCCGTGTGCCCATGGTAATATTACACCCATATGTACCACCTAAGAATTTCTTAATACACTCCCTAGTGTCACTCTTAGCGTTACTATAAGCCGTGAGAAAGACCTTAGGTCGACACCAGCGGTTTTCAGCGCCTGCCCCGGCTACTTCTTTATATGAATTGCATAGAAAGTGGTCACAGGGATCTGTGTGTGCTTGAACTCAAAGGGAAAATTGTTGGGCATGAGCGTTAGCGTTATACGTGGTATAAAAATGTTTCAACGGCACCACACTCAGTATCTTAGCTTCAATTTTTTTTTTCTGCAAAACACTTACTTTAAGTCGGCTTCCGCTGCATAATGTCGGAGGTGCAAGATTTCGCAAAAGCATTTTAGTCAATTGGTTTTTTAAGTTTTGTTTTCTCTTAATATTGAGTAACATGGTTTAACTGAATACGTGAATAACGTTGTGGGTTTCACAATGATTTAACCAAGATGTATTAACATTTTTTTTCTCAAACATGCTTAGAAATATGAGCATTATTTTGACAACCTTCTTCAAGATAAATCGATATTGCTGTATTGGCCACATACATGCGAGCAGCGCGGCCGGCAAAGGTTGTACGAAAATCCATATCTGTCGTGTTTAACGGCCAAATAAATCACATAGTAAACTCATATCTGTCGTGTAATTTAAAAATGGAACGATCTTTTACTTCAATATATGGCAACCAAGGAGGTAACTTATCAAAGGTATTATTTAAATTTCAAACTGGCTTGCAAATAGAAAGCTGTTTTAGAAAAAAACAACATTAATACTTTAACGAGGGAATAGTTATTTGTTATGCAAGGCTGGAAAATTGGTTATTTAGCGGCGAGTTACCTCTATTGAAAAGGTACAAGACACTTAAAAATTTTCTGCCGAGCGCAACACACAATTTTTCACCTTACAACAGCGAGGAACATTTTATGGTTGTTTCCGCGGTCAACTTTCGGTAAAAAAATCTTTAAACATAAAGTTTAATCTATATATACCTTATTCTCGTTGTTTTAATGATATAAAAAACTAAAATAATAAAAAAGGGAGTATTATAGGTAATTCAAAGTTATTTAAAGTAGGAATATATTGTTACTTATTAATAAGAATAAAAACGATTAAGTAAATGTTAACACTGACATGAGGTACAAGACACAGACAATTTAAAAACAAAGATTTATGTCACAGTCCGAAATACAATTATAGGTTGCGAAATCTTACATAGCCTATTATAAAATTCTTATAACAAATAGTTTAATCTTATTGTTATTGTTTTTATGATTGAATGAACTAAAATAATATAATTAAACCAAAACGGAGTATTATAATTAATTTAAAGCTATTTAAAATAAGAATAAAATATAACAAAAAAGTCAATAGTGCGATTCGGAACGCATCATGACATATTTTTAGGTATTAAATTAAAAAAGTACTTTACCGCGTTAGGCCGCAAAATCCACGTTTTCCGAGCGTGAAAAAAAAATTGTTGTTCGTTGTTCGTCTGATTTCGAAAAGTAGTTTTAATTTCCGTGCATTATTTGAGAATAACTATACAAGCCTTGGCCACAACTAGGCATTGATGTACTTACGAATGTGTGCCTCGGCTTCGCCTCGGCCCACATTTACACGTTCGTCCGTCAATACCTCTTTTGCTAGCCGCTGCAGTAATGTACTATATGTAATACTAGGGGATAGGGTGGCAAGATGGGGTACTTAAGCTTTAAAGGTCAATAATATAAAAAATGTCATAGTGAAACAATCATATTTATTTTTTATTTAACAACTATTTATTATTATTCTAATAGTTGGTGTCACTAACAACTTTAGGTAACACATTTAAGAGAAAAAAAAGAAATAAAAAAAAGGTGTTTTGTCCCGTCTTGCCCCATGGTGCTGTTAAGATGGGGTACCCCTGAGGTAAGATGGGGTGATGAGAATGATCACAGAGAAAGATAGCTAGCAGAACTCGCAGACATGGGTGGCTTCGTCATCATCATCATCTATTCCTGCGCAGCTATTATTAGCCCATCTTATACATAATGAGCATAATATCCAACCTTCAATGGAAACGGAATATACTTCCTCACAATACATACATGGTGTGTCCTCCTTTTCTTCACTTTCATCTCCAGGTGATGAGACTCTTCGTCGTTTTGCTGTTTTCGCTGATCGGCTTTTCTTTTTTGATTTTTATTTTGAGCTTTTGTTTTTGTAGTTTTCTTCTATTCTTTTAATTCATCTTTTCTCTTTTTTGTTTCTTTTTTCTCTAGTTTTTTCTGTTCGGCATCTTTTTTTTCTGGGCGATGACTTCTAATTCTTGTTTGTAGGGAGACGACGTGATACTTGATGTTTTTGCGGCTTTCTAATTGAAAGCTCTGGGTGTCGTTTTATTAAGCCATTTATCCACTCTCTACCAGCTTCTTTTTTCTCAGCGTTGAACGGATTAGGCTTAGCATTTTTAATTGCTTACTGGTATACTAATTTAGATCTTTAACTGTAAGTCAATATAACATTTCTTCCATTTCTAATAAATAGGCACAAAACTCATTTTCTTCAGACACAGAAAAAACAGGCAGCCTAGGCCCCAATGGTACTTTCATTGGTATGGGTAAGTTATCATCAGATGTTTCGTTCAATACTAGGAGAGCAGCCTTAACTTTCTCTCTAATGTCGTCTGTGACACATGAAATTTGTTAGTTGCTTTATAATAACCCATTTTTCCATCGAAAACCGCTTCAACCGCTTCACGCATGGATTCTTCGGACCACGACCCTCTGTCAGTCGTCGTGCGTTTGTAGTCACGAACTATTCTAAAAAGGAAAACTATGATAAGCTCACAAATAACAAACTCATTTTTACGAAAAACAAACTAGAACAAAATTTTCTCATTGGGGCCAAGATACCCCGTTACCCCATCTCCCCTGCAGAGCTATTTTATTAAATAAAAACAAAAAAAATATAACAGCCAACAATCTTAAGGAAACAGAATGCCTACCTTATGATAGGTTAGTTTAAGCGTCAAGCACAGCAACACCGCACCAGCTAACGTCATTAAACAAACCACAGTCACGTGTCAAACCAGAAGAAAATTATTATGATAAACAATTTGCAGTAAAACACTTTTTTTTATTTTTTGCGACATTGTGCACTTGTGAACTACTAACCACCGGGCGACTGACAAGTATCATGGCCGAACGAGCGTGATTGGTCAGTTTGAACTGTGAATTTCTTACCCGCTTACCCGGCTTACACGCTACCCCATCTTACCTCCTTCTCGTGTAAACTGTTTGTTGTCCCCAATAAAACAAATAAAAATACCCTATTGGGGGTCCGATTCAATTTGCTATCTCTTTCATTTTCGTACTTGTTCGGGTCTTTTGTCCTATTTGTCAATTGTCAATGTGTGCAGTCTGCGTCACTGATTTCAACGCAAATTACTATGATCGCAACAACATAACACAACAGGTTCTAAAACAAGCAAACGAATCAAAATGTTGCCAACATTATTGTCGCCATAGTAAAAATTATTAAATTTTAATTAGTAAGTAATTCTAATTAGTAAGTAAATCTAACCGTATCCAACCGCAATAGTAAATCAATTTTGTGAAGGTAGACTTATAAGTAAGTAGCTAGCCAACCCGTGACCACGGCAACTGAAAAGGTGCCGAACCGTCGGGAAACCAAAAAACCACAAATAAACCGAAAAACTATAGTACAAAATATATATTTCGGGTTAATAAATCGCACTAAATACTCCGCAAAAGTTGTTTTATTTCAGATTATATTATATATTATATATATTATATTAAGAAAACATCATTATATTAAGTACCTACTCAAGCAAAGAGTCAAACACAACGAGTTTGTATTGCGATGCTAGTGCATTACAAAGTTTAATCATACTGTAATAGCAGTTTAATCATTCAATTTAGCACGCGACTGTGAACAAAACCTCACAACTATTTTCATTAGCTTCCTGCGGCTAAGGTCATTCCAAGTTTGTTTTGCTTGGCTTCTTAAGTAAACTTGGCTAACTTTTGCTCACAGATAGTGCGACAGGATTTAAATACTACTTATTGTACAGTTCACATTTCTGTTTTTTATTTATTTCAGGTAGAAAAATAATGTGACTATTTAGGTATCAGTAATCTATCGTCGATATAGTTGACGACCTGTTTGGCGCCGGGGTACTATACCCGCCTTCTGCGCCAGAGGTCCCGGTTCGATCCCCGGACAAAACAAATATTTGTGTGCATGAACATGTCTATTTGTCTTGGTCTGGTATTATGTATATTATGTATGTATTTATCCGTTATCTAGTATCCATAACACAAGTTCTTCGTGAAACTTAACGTGGTCTAGATAATTGGTGTGATTGTATGCTATTATTTATTTGTTAATATAAACAACATTTGAAACCAGATGTAAAACAAAATATTTTGTTCGACAATGATGTCTTAAAAAAGAATCATCGCCAAATAAATTACAGTAAATAAAAAGGTAGCCCTATAACGTTCTAGAAACGAATTTATGATCCCGTATAAATCAAACAAACGATAGGTTACTATCGCGATACATGAACGAACATCTTGCAGAATACTATTTTCATTTTATCGTTCGCTAATACAACCAATGATGTTTTTTTTTTCCTTTATGGTGGTGAGCGGTATGATCGATAGTGGCTGAAGTTTTGAAGATTTACATGTAAACACGGCAAGGGCACACTGGGTTTGCTTTATATCGTGATTTTGTATGCTCATGCCCTAGGCTAATCATGATCGATGTGACGAAAAGCTTAGTTTCAAAACGAAACGGGTCGTGGTTAAAAATCTTTTGTTTTTATGTAAACAAACTCATTTTAACAACTTTTACGGATATCAAACGCGCTATATTTTCACGAACTAAGTTGTAATTGTCCGTATTTATAGGTTTTTTACGGTTTTATTTTTTTTTTTCCCGACGTTTCGGCACTTTAACAGCTGCCGTGGTCACAAGATGACTGGCAAAAACCTAAAAATACAGACAATTACAACATAGTTCGCGAAAATATAGCGCGTTTGATATCCGTAAAAGTTGTTTTATTTCAATAAACAGTGCGCGCCAAAACATAAGATGTACGTATAATAACTATAAAAATAACTTTATTTGCCATAAGATACAGAGGTACTGTTACATCATTAATATAAATCATTATCGTAAAGTTGCATGTTCGTTTAATCCATTCTCCATTCAGTTTCACATGCGCTCATAACATATTAAATTACGAGCTCCAAGCCTGTATTTATCACTTCTCAGTATTTCCAGTTGTAACTAGTAAGATCGGTTCTTGTGGAAAATTCTCCGAATAAGACAATACAAGTTGCCCAAGTATGTAGTTACTGCGTAATGGAAACAAGACTCCAGTTAGATAAGTTGGTTAAATCTCAAGCGAATACTATCGAACTTGGTAATGAAGTCCAGACCGCGACGAAAACTTAGATTTCATAAACAATGAGCCTGAGGTTCCGCAGTATGTCGTATGGGATACAAGATTGCTTGTTTGAAATCTCTTAAAACAATGATGTTGAAGTTCACTTTTGAAGTGACTTTAAAGAAAATCCCCAAATCCTTTACGAATTGGCTCGAATCGAAACGATTTCTACGTAGAATTTGTTCGATAAAAAAAAGACTGTTTTGAAGCTAGATAACGGCAAACGCACGCTTCTGTTTTATAAGAAACTAGTACCTACTAGATTGGCACAAAAACCAATTTTTTTTTATGTATCACTTTACAGCCGTCTGTGTTTAGTTTCTGTTTTATGAAAGATGTACTTATGCATTCAGTTTACTGTACAAAGCCAACCTTTAATACAAGTTTTTAGGCTTTGGTAATTTTAATATTCTACGTTCAAAGTCGTAAGTACAAAAAAAGAAAGTGGTCACAGAAGGCATTCCATGGAAACCTTTAACAGTAAGCCATCGCTTATATTGCGTGTAACCCAATCCCATCATATAAACCTTTTCTGAAAAGTACCTTATACAATATAAAAAATAAATCCTAAGTATATTTAACCAGTCAACTATTTACCCTTGCTTTGAAGATGGATGGGTTATAAGTACTCGGAAATACAGACGCAGGGAAGGGAGTTCCATTCATTTGCTGTGCGAAATATACTCGTAAAGGATGTTGAATGCGCTTTGTGCAACATTTAGGAATATCAACCTAAAAATGGTGGTATCCCGCAGTGCTTCTTGATATCCGATGGAAGAAGGAGGATGGCGGTATGATCTCAAGCAGCTCCTGAGCAAAGTCTCCGAAGTACAGTCTGTGAAAGATTGAGAGACAGGCAACTTTGCGGCGGTGAGCTAGAATGTGAAACTTAATTTCACATTCGTAAATCATGTGACTGAAATTATCCTTGGACATGACTTGAACATGGGAATTTAAAAATTGTCATAACTAGCTGTGCTCGCAACTTCATTCGCGTGTTAACCGGTACACTGTTTGCTATTCTACCCGACTAAATTGTTAGTAAGGCGGTCATTTTAATCAACTTCAAAAAAGGAAGATTCTATTGAGTCGCCTATATTCTTTAATTTTTGAACAGAATACTTAACACCAGTTAACTACATTCGTATTATCTTATCGCCTTTACAAGAGAAGCTTATCAATTCGTCAGTACCTACTTACTTACCTATAATTTATATTAGAACTAAAGTAACTTTTTGGGGTCGTTTTTTTGTTGTGATGATAATAATTAGATAGCCGATGCATGTGATTTAGTTTAATCAGTCATGTTTCAATGTGACTAAGTAACACACCTTCGAAATTAACAGAGTAGCTCATTGTTATTTTTGGTCACCCACACCGCGACCGACCTTAGCGAAAGTTACTTAACCACTATAATCCGCATAATTTCCCTTACGTAGGTTGTATACAGCTGGTAAAATAGTATACACGTATAGAGAAATAGGTAACACTAACTGCGCCTGTCTTTACTGAAGAGCATCTTTGAGTCATACCATCATAACAATTATGATTGGATAACATGCACCCATTCTTACCTCCTGTACCATTTGCTGTATCCACAGATTATAACAACTTTACGGGCCGGTTTTACCACCTACTAAAAAGTTCTAGGTAGTTTAATTGACAGATCTTTTGACAGTTTGTAATATAATTAAAATTAAAAATTATTTGCCACATAAGCTATCCATAACTTATCAGTAGTTGGTGAAACCGACCCTTAATGTAATACCTACATTTCGATTCGTTATTAGCCATTTAAAGTGCTGAGGCCTGTCTTAGTAAGAAAGAACAAAAAGGTCATGACGGCCATGTCAAAAATCCATTTACAATAAATACGCCAGAGTTGGTGCCAGCGTGCTACTATAACGTTCCTAAGTAGTTAAAGTCAAGGTAAATAATTATTAAGATCATATAATTTTAAAGGCAACGAAATCAAAGTGGTTCGCGCGTTCGGCCTACGATTTAGTTTCGCAATGGTCGGTCACGGGATAGGAGACCAATAATTTACTATCTCTTCCGTGTCTCAGAAGGCACGTTAAACCGTTGGTCCCGGCTGTATTTGCGGTCATGAAAACCCACCAATCCGCATTGGGCGCGAGTGACGGATCATATCATGGCCCATTCTCCTTATTTTATGATTTATCCTTCCCTAAGGAAGGACAGTGCCCCGGCAGTGCCCGGGACATAAAAAATGGTTAATGACGACTGTTCAATCTGTTCATAGGTACAGAAAAATAAAAATTGGGACAAACTTGTGTAATAACGTTAGAACTTGTATTACGAAAACCGCATCTAAAATTAACGACATAATTCATATTATTTTATTTTTCAATGATATTTTTTTAGTCTCATTCTCAGATGGGAATTCACTTGTGGCCGAATTGACTTTTCAAATATTTTTCTATTTAAAATTTATCATAAGTATCATAATTTATAATTCATAATTCAATACGTAAAGGGCAATCTCAAGCACAAAGTATAAAGCCTACATTGACTACATAAAAATACCACTTTTGTATTCGTGACACATTGATAAACTCCTCCTTTTTTTGAAGTCGCTTAAAAATTCAAAAACTTTTAGAAATAACGTCAAAATATACATACAACGCCATCTTTCATGCACGCCATACCGCTAAAGTAATAAAAAGCAGCAAAAAGGATGTATATAGTTAGTTTTCTCAAAATATATTTTTCAAGATTTAAAATCAACAACTGTTGCTAGGCAACCAAAACCTGAACGACGCGTAAACTCCAACTCTGCCTGGCGCGTCACAATATAAATTTCTCCGTCCGTCCTCTCTTTAAAATGTAATTAATTTTGATAGAGTTGACCGATTTTCATGAAATAAAGCCTATACTGTAAGATGAGATACGGACTTGAAACATATATACAATTCTGTTGATTCAGATCAGGTGTTTTGGTGTGATGCTCATTCAAACACACAGACATACAGACATACGGACAGACATTAATTCTAATAAAGTTAGAAATGGATTCTGCTGCTTATTTTGAGTACCGCCAGCTATTTTTTTTTGCAAATCTAACCAATGTACAGACACGCTGAACTTTGATTCTTATTATAAGTATAGATAACTAGAATTTATCATATATTAGTCACATAATATATGACTATAGTTATTGAAATAAAGACAAAAACAGATAATAATATAATATGTTTATTTCTTTGAAATCTTTAATCTAAGGTATACAGACCCGCTTCAAAACATATTAATTTGAAAGGACATTTTTGTATAAGTAATCAAAAATAAATAAGTATAAAAGAATAAACATAAAGGATTTTACATTCGAAAGTACTGTTAAAAGAGAAAGACTCTTATTAAAGGAGACAACATGAGCTCCTTAAGGGAAACGAGCGCTTTCTTTGCACATTTTTTTCGTGAAATAACACCCCAATAGTGAAGACCCCTCCACTAGGGAATTGGCTTGCAATTTAATCCTTCGAGTATTTTATTGTGTAGACATAATTATATGAAATTCATGGAATAGATCCGACTAATTTGAATAAAGAAGAGCTTTTTAGTTTTTAGTAAAAGTTTGAAGACCCACAACAAATTCGGCATTACAATCGCGGGCTAAGGCTAGTACTACTAATAAGCATAGAAAATATCGTCAGACCGAAGCAGTTTTTATAATAATAATTGTAGGATATAAGAGCTCCAGTTGGAACTGTAGTCACTGCGACCTAAAAGATCTATAGTAACTCGCCACCTTGTTATATTAAGTATCTCTTTTAGCCTGGCGGCCTCTAGGAAGTCTAAAATCTTCCTGGCTCTGAGAGATTTTAGTTCCTCTGGCCGAATTATATGCCGACCCAGGTGGATACTGCGTTTGTGAATTAGGGGTCCGCAGTCACATAGGAGATGTTTCTCTCTCTAATTCGCAGTAACGGCAAACTTCAGTGTCAGTCAATTTCATGTGAAATTGGTGCCTGTTTAGTTTGCAGTGTCCAGTTAAAGCTCTGGCTATTGCACATAAGTTTACACTGCTGAGCTCTAGAAGTTCAGCAGTTTGCTTTCGCGAGTAGCCTTCGATAAGGGATTTGGCGTCTACTAAACCTGGTTGATTTAACCAGTATTTTTTTGACTCGCTAAATAGTTTGCCCTTGACAAGCAATTTATGAAGAAAAAAAAACATTTGATCAAAAAACGATTAAAACTAAATACTAATTAAAAAGCTTATAAAAAAAATGAAAATAAACATATTTTGACTCTCCTAATCTGTTCAGTTAGTAATCGTGTATTTAATATTATAGCGTTTTATAAAAACATAGGGGTAATTGTGTAATATGAAAATCTTTCGCAATCCCTTTAAATTTTTCATTTGAAATATAGTGTAAAAAGCCAGTGATTTTTGCAATTGCAGTCAATTGAAACACGATTGTAATACGATTTTGACTAAACGTTATCGGAATAAGAACCCTGATTGCAAGCCAGCCATCAGTCCCATCACTATTCAACGGTGTAACGATTGGGGTAGCGCCGTTGCGTTGTCTTCCCAGGAATTTCGGCGCCTCCGTCCCCCTAACTATTTAATAACAATCTTATTTCAATCGTGTATTAATTGAAATGATCTTAAAAACATACTCCTCGCGCACAAGACAGTCAGGTTGCGCAGCCAAAATATTTGAGCAGTCAGTTAAGCAACCTATAGACATTCGGCTGCCGCAGCCAGAAGTTCATGGCTGCCTAGTGCGAGATCTCCCATACACCGTCATGTGTTCGACTAGCTGCCGTAGCCAGGCTGCCTAGTACTCTATACACGCTGTACCTATAAACGTTTCTCACTAAACCTTATTAGAATTAGGTCCTTGATTGCATGCCCGCCATCAATCCCATCACTATTCAACGGTGTAACGAAGATCGTGGCATAATCTAAAGATTGGGGAAGGGCCGTTATCTTCCCGGGAATTTCGACGCCTCCATCGCATCTAATCTCGACTCTGAGTGTACAATGTCAGCCTTTATTTTCTTTTCAATACCATGCTCTATACTATAGGGTCAGATTATACATAATTCGTACTAGCTTCCTATAATTATTTTAATGAAAAAATTATTTATGGCGAAAATATTCAGTTTATTTTGTTTTTATGTAGCTATAATGGTTAAGGTACCTGCCCCGAATGCCCTATTTGAACTTTCCACCCTGTATTGTCTCGTTCCTCGATCTAAATAGTGGGAGCCTGATAACATGTGCTTAAGGTATTTTTTACCTATTCCAGGCATCAGTCACACAAACTTAGCAAAGATTAAAACCTAAGATTAGTGAACTCACACCCATTTGCACCAAACTTAAGAATCACCTAAGGCTATTCTTATCTATCGATATTCATAATAAGAATAGGGTAACTCAACGATATATGCCACAGTTGGATACATGCCCCGATTTCAAAAACTCCTATAAGGGTAATGACCTCAAGACCGAAATGCCCTTGACTAGATAGCCCACACCGTATATCCCAAATGACGGTCGCGAGAGGCGCTGTAAAGTACTTGTTTGCGTCTTAATCAGCAGTTATAATTTTGACGCTCGAAAAAAAGACCATATTATTTTCGTGCTACTTTAGAGGTTCCATTTTTTTTTGTGAGCGTATTGTGTTTGTTTCTTGTTGATTGTTACGTAAGGTATCTAATAATAGCTTTAACCAAGTTTTTATTTAATTAAATTATTAGTTTTTTTTGTTTACAACAAATGGCATCTATCCTCCACGAAATGGATAGTTGCTTCATTTTGATCGGTACAGATGCCCTTAGAGGCGTCTATCCCTTGCCTGAGGCATGTGTCTCTTACGAACGCATACTAATAATACGAATATTTTTCTTTCATTTCAGTACTAAAATGCCTCGAAATTATATATAATAAGATCATAGAGGCTTTTGTACCTACAGTTTATTCATTGGGATTTTTAGCATTTCTCCTAGTATAAAAAAGGGGTTCGTAGTCTAAAGGCAAAAAACGAAACCCTTATAGATTCGGCCAAACCGATGTATGTCACACCCTTTTAATTCCAAAACAATGAGGATTACACAGTTGAATATTCTGTGAACCGCTTTACGGTTTTTAAATAAAATAAAAAAATATATGAATTAAGGGGGGGACCATACATGGAACTGACACTGATACATCACAATTTCATCAAACCTATACGTGTGGAGTATCTATAGATGTATTAAATATTATGTAGGGGTATTAAAAATTGCATTGAGGTTTCTAAAATGTTTTTTTCTCAACCGTTTGAAAGATGTACACTTCCAAAGTGGTAAAATGTCACAGCCACTTTATTCAAAAACTATGAAGATTACATAGTTGAAACTTGGTCAGTAGATGTATTCTGTAAACCGCTTTACGGTTTTAACACAAAAAAAAAAGAATTAATTGGGGACTCCTCATACATGGAACTGTTACTGAATTTTTTTTTTCATTAAACCTATACGTGTAAGATATTATTAGATAGATCTTTAAAAATTACATTGAGGCTTATAAAGCAGTTTTTCTCAAAGTCAACCGTTTGAAAGTGATACACTTCCAAAGTGGAAAAATGTGTGTCCCCCCCCCCCCCTCTAACTTTTAAAATAAGAAAGTGAAAAATAAAAAATAAAATATATGATGTAGATCTTTATAAAAACTTCCAACGAAAATTGGTTTGAACGAAATATATTTAGTAGTTACAGAGCTATATCACATTTTCCAAAACCGCAAATATAACTTTGTCATTCATACAAACACTATGACAAACAATGTTATTTTTGCAGACAAAAAATTATAGTGGCATTTTGGCAATAATAATAATAAAAACTTTATTGCACACGATACAAAAAGAAACACATACAGAGAAAATGACAAAAAAGAGGAACACACAATAGGAGGCCTTATAGCTACGTAGCAGTCTCTTCCAGGCAACCTTGGGTGAGAGAAGAACCCTTCATGTGCGAGTTCGACTCGCACTTGGCCGATTTTTTTGTTTAAAGTTTAAGTAAGTTTAAACAATGTTTAAAGTTTAAGTAATTTTAGAAAATGTAAGAAATTCTTTTAACTGTACAAAATACGACACGAATATCAGTAAAAACATAGATTAGACACAGAATATGAGTCAATGGCTTTCAAAGTATTTAATTTTCTTTTCAAAATACTTTGAGGCAATTCTCCCTCCGGCTAATTTGACTGGTGAGGCGACAATCCGGGGTACGGGAAATATCCCCCAAATATTAGAGGTCTGCGACAATCACTGTAGTTCATCACTGTAGCTCACTGTAACTATAATAATCAAATATGATATTACATGAGCTTTAAGATGAAGGATCACACTTGATGTATGAAAAAACAGTTTACTTAACTGATTGAACACGATTAGTGGCTCGAACATGTTACTTTATTTTGTTTAAGAAGGCCACATTTATGAAAATATTTGTATTCGTTTAGCAAAAGTAGCAATAAAAAAATCAATAAACATACCGGGAGGTATCGTGTGGCGAATTTTGCATTATTCATTAAGGCTTCCATTAAAGCACAGGTGTTTGGCAGTTCTGGAATAGCCAAATACTGAAAGCTGAAAATCGTTTTCTGTCTCATTACCCTATTTTAGCTTCTTACTTTACTTTAGGGGGAGTCTACCGCCTAACGGTATAGCTATCGCTATCGATTTGTCAAACCACCTACAATGGCTCTCGCTAACGCTATCACTTTCATACTAATAAAATAGTAAATGCAATAAATGAATAAAAATATGAAGGGATCGAACAAAACTCCTACCGTTGAATGGTGCTGTTGGCGCAGGGATACCTGCCTTTAGCGCAGAGGTCTCGGTTTGATTCCCGGAAGAGTCAAATATTTAGGCGCATGAACATGTCTCCTTGCCTTGGTCTGGGTATTTAATATGCATACATACATACATACCCTCATGCAATTAATCCATAACGGGGTTGACGGAGCGTTAAAGGGGCAGCTCTAGAGTGAAATGTATACCTATACATTATTTTCGTAGACAGACATCATGATCATGATAATATGTCGACAACGAAGATTTCGGCCTCTGTTACAAGTACCGGCACGAGTCGTGAGTGGTGAGCGCGAGTGTCGCGAAAGTGTACAGTCGCGCATATAAACTTACTTACAATTTTATTTGAGACAAGCTATGCCCGCGAATTCATTTGCGTGGGGTTAACAACTAACTACATATGAACAACCAACTGACTCAGGTACAAATGCTCGTATTTATCCTACAAACATTTGCCCCTACCGGAATTCGAACCTTGAAACCTGTGTACGTGTGTACCATTTTACCACGGAGGTCGTCAAAAAAGGCGTTGTATTATACCTAACCTGCGGTTTTTCTATAAAAAATGGGTGGGTGAATTACACTGAGTAAATTGCATTATACTGATATCATGTTTTTAATTTTAATTCAGTCTTTTCTTTGTTAACCTACAACCCCAACGGCCGAAAAGATTAAGCTGAAATTATTTGATATTCTGATATTTAAGAAAGTATTTTCGATATTTCCACAAGATAGTGAACCACGCGGGTGAAACCGCGATGGCCGCTAGTAATAAATATTTTAATTTTACTATTACTCTCTTAATCTGGTTCGCAATCCCAACAAAACGGTCCCGACGAAAGATCAGCGCTGGTCAAAGCCAAGCATTATGCTGATTCGGGACCATTTTCGGACAAACCGTTTTCTGTTTGTTTGTGTGTTTTTATTCAGATGTACCTTGTGTTTGCCTTAGAATTTTAATTGCCGGCCTTTATATAGGTATTAAAAAGACAGATTGTAAAAGGTATAAAATAATAAAAAACCCTGCTTTATTTTGCTTTATTTGACGAGTGGTTTGCGAATGTTGTGTGAACTCAGTAAGCAAGTTTATCGCTTTTAAATACGTATACACATCAGTAAAAAGATAATGCCCAGGTTTGAATTTGTTACCTGTATAGTTACAAATCCACTTTATTATTAGTATAAATAAATAAATACTAGCATTTGCTTGCATGTATTATTGTATTTGAATAAACACAAAAATGTTTGATTATTTTTATTACAAAAGCAACTAACTCAAATATGTTAATAATAAAGGTAGACGAATAATTTCCACGTCTATTTGTGGAACAAAGCGTAACATTCGAACCTAGTTTTTGTTCAAAAATACTGCTGGATAACCGTCGACAAAGTTATTTGAAAAATTATATTAATGATTGATTGTTACAAACGAGCGTGGTGACCGTCGGGCGTCAACCCCGCAGCAATGTAAAGCGTTACAATTTATTGTTCCACACTCGTACCGCTGAGTCATTTGGTACATGTTACTTAGGTATGTTCTTCGTTTGTGTAGTAAATGAACATTTGAAACATCATCGTGACATTTGATATGTGGATAAAGTTCACTGAACTTTACATTTCTATTCATCTATATTGAATTCTTTGTCGGATTGACTCACTGCGCTCACTGTGTTTAAAAAAAATTACTTCGATATTTTCTACAAAAATGTGCACAGAAAAACTATTTTTCTAAGCAAATTCCTATACTTAGAAGCATTACCGAATGTCGGCTAAATTGAATGCACAGGCCATTTGTTATCCAGTGGGGTGTGCCTAATGCTTTCGTTACAATCAAAGGGTTACCAATATTGGATTGAATTGAAAGCTGGTGAATTTGTTACATGGCACGAAAGGGTTATGTTTGTGTGTGTTGGTTGTTCAAAAAATACCTATAATTAAGGGTTAAAAATGTTACCGAAAATAAGTAGCCCAATTTACCAATAAACCAAAATGATTCGATAGGAGACTAAATTGCTCACCTCGTATTTTTCTCGTTTAAATATTTTTTAGTCAATCGATTAATTACTACCCTATAAAATTATTTTGTATCAACATAGTCGATCGATTAATTACTACCGGATAAAATATTTTGTATCAACATAACCAATGGCAATATAAATTACCGATTGTCATCATTTATTTATTTTATACATCGGATATAATGGTTTCTGACAAAATATTAATAACAGCACATCAAAGGATTACGTAAATATTGAACTGATAAATGGAACAAAATAAATAATGACAACTTTTTAATTTTACATTTTACAATGCAATTTATATGTGATAAATATTAAACAAGAAAATATACAAGATGTTCTTTTTATATAAAAAATAAACCTTTTGGAGTCGGTGCCAGCCAAAGCATTCTATTATTTTGCTGGCACCGACTCCAAAAGGTTTATTTTATGCTTTTTAGTTTTTTAAAGTCCGTTTTCATTTTTTTATAAAAAAGTTTTTATTTCATAATTTTTAAAGATAGAAGAGGTCCCGTGCCTACGCTGATAACCTTATGACAACTCCTCATCACCTTTTACAAAATGCTGCTTTTCCCGGTGCAGGGACGTTACTTATTGAGGAGTTCTCCCGATACTTCATCATCAGCTGCACTTCATCACATGCATTGAGTCGAGCATAAATTGCTTATGAACTACATTAAAGTGAAGAAATTGATAGTGACAGGGAAAGTCGACGGCAAAAGGTCTCGTGGTCGCAGCCCGATGCGTTGGTCCGACCAGATCCGTACCATTCTCGACACGTCAGTCTACGACGCACTGCATGCCGCCGGTGACAGGGGACGATGGAAGGCCATCATCAAAGAAAGACTGCTGGGAGGTGGTGGTCACGACCCTCAGACATGAGGAACACGACGCAAGGAAGGAAAACATTAAAGTAATCGTATAGCTGCCGTAAAATGCTAAGTATTTAGTAGTTCCGATGACCATTTGTGGTCTTCATCATCAGTTCCACTTCACCAAATGGTGCATTCCGTAACCATATGCATAAGTTACTATAGAAAACACAGAAATCGCTATAGGGGTGCCTATAATATTTGAAGAGTTCCCTGGATTTCTCTAGGATCCCATCATCAGATCCTGACATGATGACAATGGGACCACATGTGAAGTATACCCTTTCGAACAAAAAAAGAATTACTCAAATCGGTCCAGCCGTCTTCGAGTAATCGAGTAACATACATAAAAAAAAAAAAAAAAAAAGATTCCGTCGAATTGAGAACCTCCTTCTTTTTTGAAGACGGTTAAAAAGCAATTTGTATCATGTCGCCCTGACGGGATAAAAAAAATACCTTTTCCGAAAAACGAAAATGCAAATGAATTATATAAGAATACTGATATTTGAGCCTATAATAATTGATCAAAGTTTTGGTATTTTAAAATGAGATTCGTTGAAAATCCAATAAACTGTGTAACAAAACTTTACAAAAAAGTCTAGGTGAATGAAAAACTTCAGTAGAAAAGGGGAAATTTGGTAAGTAATAATAAAAGTTGACCCTGAAGTCAACAGAATACGAAAGTAGACAAGGATCTTTCTTACGTCCAGGTCTAATTTTAAACTTTGATGAGGTTATAGGAAAAAGATGAGCATGATAACACTGATTGACTTAAACAGGTGTTACATTTTACTTTAGAACTTTGTGTTCTAAGAATTTACTGATTAGAAATCCTATTTAGCTCTTTTAAGAGTGTGTTACTTTCTGTATTTCAGCTTTTAAACATCAACAGGCTTTTTTATGAACGACGGTGATGCTCTTAGCCTTAATCATACCGGATGTTAAGGCGATACTCGAAAAAAATATGCTGAAGCGAGATAGCAATGAGAAAAAGACGCGCACGGGAGCGAGACCGACTTTGCAGATTAGGCAAAAAAAAACACAAAATCATTTCGTATTAAAAAACTACAGCGATTTTAATAAAACGATCCTAAATATTAAACCAATTTCCAATAGTGTAAGTAACCCCATTTAATTTAAGTATTTTTTAGAGGTCTTTTCGAAAAGAAAAAGTGTCGAGGCAAAATCATAAAATCGTGATTTTGAAACTATACGAATCTAGATAAAAGTATGAAGAAATATATATGTTATTACCAGATTTGTAACAACTGTAACCGTGCTATAGTTTTATATCAAAAAGTCCATACTTTTTCCGAGTAGCGCCTTAAGTATTGATAAATCTGAAGATGGTTGCGAGCCTCTCCCGGAAGTCTCAACTATTGAGGAACTGGCTATCTTATCTCTAACTGCCGGAACACAACAATGCTGAAAACATTATTGTTATGTCGTCAGACTTAGATTTAAGATGGTGCTAGCTAGCCAGGTGGAGTTACAACAAGTCCTACCACCAACCAAACCGAATACAATATGTACCCCCGCTGGGGTACAATATGTACCCGGGACCTCTGGGTCTTATACCGGGGCGGTTGTTACTACTAGACCACAGAGGAGGTACACAAGAAAATATTTTGATAGCATCATATCCACTAAACCGAAGTAACATCAATCTGGATGATTTTATTATGACTCATTATATGTACAAAGAACCAACAAAATTATTTACCAGTAATGAATAATCATTATAAGTAATAATGTTTATTGAATGCAATCTCGTCCCTTGATAGCTTATAATTTGTTAAATATTTTGATTTAAAAACATCAATCACTAAATTAAAAAAATATTTTAGCTAATGAAAACTCTGCGTTGTCCCCAGGTGCCTCCATGCCACCCCATTATTAAAACAGCCCTGTTAAACTCATCTTCTAATGCAAAATAAGCGGAACGTGTACTGAGCGAATCGGAATAAAATAGTTCTTCGTCTCTCGCTTAGGCCGCACCGCTCATCTTCGTCACTTTCAGAAAGCTTGTTGAGTGGTTCGACCCCCTGAACCGCATTCGTATGTACGTATAGTCGGGGAACTTAACGGCGTAATGACTAATATGGATTTTTTTTGGGAGCGTTTTTGCAACACGTAATAGATTAGAAAACATTTAATAGGTTGGTATTTCATTTGACTAATATTTTTTCCTTAACCCGTGGAGCGATCTAAGATCGCGAATCGATGGTTATCGTGGAGCAATCTAAGATGCCTCAAGGCCTGCGAGTATTTTTAACCGACTTCAAAAAAGGAGGAGGTTCTCAATTCGACGGAATCTCTTTTTTTATGTATGTTACTCGATTACTTGAAGACGGCTGGACCGATTTGAGTAATTCTTTTTTGTTCGAAAGAGTTTACTTCACATATGTCATAATGTCAGGATCTGATGATGGGATCCTGGAGAAATCCAAGGAACTCTTCGAATATTATAGGCACTCCTATAGCGATTTTGGTGTTTTCTATAGTAACTCATGCATATGCTTCCGGAAAGCATCATTTGGTGAAGTGAAACTAATGATGAAGACCACAAATGGTCATCGCAACTATGATAATGAGACGGCCCCCAGAAAAAGTGTGATTTTAGAACTATATTACAGTTATCACTATATGTTGTATATGTCACAGCAATGTGGTTAAATCAGCCATTTGATAGCGGCTAGCCCGTTAATTAATTAATTAGTTAACCGGCATTCGGTTGAATGCCTAGGCCGATCGTTGATTTAACTAGCATCACGTAACGTTCAACTAGTTGTCTTATTGTAAGTTAGCCCTTTGAAGAAAGCCCTCTTCAAATTATATTAGGCGTTAATTCAGCCATGTGATTCACATTTAGTTATTTTTTTTTGCCACTGAGGCGCGTAGTATCAAAACAAATATGGCGTCAGATAGCTCGCATCAGCTGGCAATTTTATGTGCTTTGTTTTCATTTCAACATAACTTACATTGTTTTATGTGTTAATATTAATATTAATATAATAAATATGCCTTATATCACTTCACCGGCTACAAGTTTTCACGAATAGTTTGAGTCTATATTGACATCTCATTTCATAAGACAGCTAAATATGACGTTCCACCAAGTCGTTAAACGTTTCATTCAACGACTTGACTAGTTGTCCCTTAGCCATTTCATTGAATGCCGGCGGTTAAATAACGGGATAGCCGTCCAATTAAACGGCTGATTTAACCAGTTTGCTGCGACATATTATATTGTTATAAAGCTTATTAAATAGGCTGTATTTTACAATGACTTTTATTTTAAGTCATACATTTCTTACATGGGACATTGACAGACATTTCCCAAAATATATTTTCACTCGTCACAGCCACATGTTTTTCGCTCGACATATCACATTTTATTTTAATATTACAAAACAGCACTGTAATTTTATGGTAGACATATTTTTTGTAAATTACTCCAAAATATGAAGTTTGTGAAACTGTGACGACTTCAATAAAAACAAAACGCAAACAAAACGTTCTGATGACATGATGGTTTCTAAGTAGATGATGGTAGGCTCGCAGAGTGAGTTAAACGGAGGTTGTTAAAGTTAAGGTTAAAATTAAACTTGGTACTTATAGGTTGAAATAGTTAATCCGCGTATTGTTTTATTAGTTAGAGTTCAAAATATCTTTTAAATGATAGGGACAAAATACCGAGTGACTAGTGCAACCGTACACCAAGTTTTTGAATGCGATAAACTCTTGCCCAGTGGAATGAAAGGCTGTGACAATTGTGCATGATGAAACTGTAAATAACTAATTCTACGTTCCGCTCACCCATTTCTCGCTCATTATTATTTTGCAGTGGGAAGCAGGCTTATAAGTGTCCTAACTATAAAATGAGAGATAAGTATTGTGCATCGCGATATCACTAATGGAAGTGGGCACGCTTGCCTTCTCACTGGGATTGTGTTTCTCGCGGGAACTCACCGCGCAACCGAGCTATACGAAACAAAGCGTTAAATAAGAAAAAGCCCATCTTCAGTGTAATCAAAGTGGGGCATTATCAGTAATGGTATTAAATTGACGGATTTTATAGATAACTGCTGGCTGGCCCGGCGAACTTCGTACCGCCTGAGAATAAATAAATGTCACAATCTAAATGTTGTGTTTAGTTATTATCTGAGTTATATTAACTTATTTTATTAACATCACGCTATGTGGTAATAACTTCTTACTGGTATTTGGGTAGGCGCACCAGTGTATGAACATAGGTGAGTTTTTTCAATAAAATAAGGAAAGTAAAGATTACCGAACGTGATGTTATTTTCTAAATGGCAACAATTTAATAATAATCTTGAATAAACGTTGAACACGAATAGTGAAAATGTTATAGTTAAGCGAATCTGATATGATGCTGATAATTTTTAAAGTTCAAGATTGCCTTGAGGGTTCATTCATACATCACGCTTAACAACTTATCCCAAGGTGCTTTTATATTTGTATCTTTTTTAGTTTAGCTGGGCTGTTAGGGTTTCACATTAGGTGTGCCAGACCTTCGTTTTTTTAAGTCAATTGAAAATACTTATTACGCTAAACTACTTATCCCAAGGTGCTATATTTGTATCTTTTATAGTTTAGCTGGGCTGCTAGGGTTCCACGTCAAATGTGCCAGATCTTAGATTTCTAAAAGTCAATTAAAAATATTTATCACGCTTAAAAATGTATCCCAAAGTGTTATATTTATATCTTTTATAGTTTAGCTGGGCTGCTAGGGTTCCACATCAGGTGTGCCAGATTTTCGTTTTTTTCTTTCATAAGAACCTTGTCCTGACAATAATAAACACAATAGATAAAGAGTTTGCGAAATTGTTTTAACCGTTCACGCGTGATGCGATGATCAAGGGAAATAGAGACTCATTTTTATATATATACAGGGTGGAAAAAATCTATGGGCCCTGGAAGGGAACTTCCTTAAATCATATAGTTGGCTCATTTTACTGAAAAGAAACATTCCTTTATTTTCAAAAATTAATAATCCTGCATTCAAAGATTTATGATAAATCACTTGCCTTCCCCGGTATTCGAATTGGCTTAAAATAGAAAAAATAACACCATGTACTTTTATGGTACCAATCGATAGTCTTATTCATTAAGATCAATTTGGTTAAAGCGTCTGAAATTAAAGACGAAGCCTATAAAGATAAAATATCACTAAAGTTCTACCTTGCCATGGTACTTAAGTACTTACTTACTAATTACACCCACTAAATAAAATAAAAATGAAGTTCACTTATTCAACTTTAAATTAGTTAAAATGAGAACCATTTGCAGCAACAAACAGATTTTAATGTTTTAAGTTAATTACATTTTTTGCCTACCATTAACTCTATACTCGAGGAGTACTCGTAGTTGGGTACAATACTAAAGGGCAAATGGGCAAATGGTATCTAGAACTATTAGTGGTATTTTGTCTTTCTAGGCTTTGCCTTTGATTTAAGATACTAAGTTACTGAAACTAAATTGATCCGTATGAATAAGACTAATATCGATTGGTACCATAAAAGTACACGTTGTTATTTTTTCTAATTTAAGCCGGTTCGATTTCCGGGGCAGGCAACTTTGTTTGCAGATTATTATTATTTTTAAATAAAGGAATGTTTCCTTTCAGTAAAATGAGCTAACTAAAGGATTTAAGGTAGTTACCCTCCAGGGCCCAGACTTTTTCCACCCTGTATATATGAGGAGCTCGAAAGCGCAGTGGTTCGCAATGGTCTGGCCCGGGATGGGTTTCCTAAAATTTAATAAGTACACCGAGCTCCTTTGTGCTTCGGAAGGTGCGTTAAGACGTTATTCCGATTATTTTATTAATCTCACTTTCCTCGTGACTATACTAAATGCCAAACTAATTTGGCCACGAGGAAAATTAAATCCTCATGGCCAAACCGTAATCATAATTTAAAATAACACACTTTAAGTACGTAATCAAATACTTTTTACCGACTTTAAAAAGCCCTCCGTTCACTTTGACAACTAAAACTTACCGTGACCAGGGCCCGTATTCACTATGACCACTTAGCGATTCCTTGCTCAAACCACGCCAATGACGTACTTGGTTTTAACATTTTCAAATTTCGTTTTCTCTATGACACTTACAATTTTTTTTTAATAAATTTTATATTTAATGTACAAGTAAATGATGCTCAAAAATGCTAAAGTTAATGTACAAGTACAATAACTATATAATTTGTGAATTTCATAGAGAAAACGAATTTTAAATATGTCTTAAGAGATTGGCGTGGTTTGAGCAAGGAATCGCTAAGTGGTAATAGTGAATACGGGCCCATTTTTCTTCGCTGTTTGGTAACTAGTTGTGAGATGTTTGGCTGACGGTTTGGCTACGAGGAATTTAGTTTCCTCGTGGCCAAATTAGTTTGGCAGTTCAGTTTGGCCACAAGGAACACGCGGTATTAATTACAGTCGTTAAAACCCACCAATCCACACTGGACCCGCGTAGTGGGTCATAGCATGACCCTTATCCTTATCCGTCCATAAGGTAAGCTACTAAGTACCCCAGCAATGGGAACAGGCTGATGACGGTAACGATGAAAGATAAGGAAATTAGTATTTAAATGACATTAATAATATAATAACTGGATATGACCCGTACTTAGCTAAATAGCATTTAAAAAATCATTGTTATGTAGCCCATCAGGTAGAAACAGGAAAATGAGAGACAATAAATATAATATCATTTCTGTGACGACACATGTGGCAGCGTTTGTGTTGAGATCCTTCTTTTCTATATTTAGTTAAATTAATATAAGTATATAGTTGACAACATAACAATGTTGAGTGACGGCAAAAAACGGAACCCATATAGATTCGTCATGTCTGTCTGACCGTCCGTGTGTCACAGCCACTTTATTCCAAAATTATGAGGATAACACAGTTAAAACTTGGTAGGTAGATGTATTCTGTAAACCGCTTTTCGGTTTTTACACAAAAATAAAAATAAATATTATGTTAAGGGAGGGCTCTCCATACATGGAACTGAAACTGTTTTTTTTTTCATCAAATCTATACGTGTGGGGTATCTATAGATAGGTCTTTAAAATTACATTGAGGTTTCTAAAACTATTTTTTCTCAAAGTCAACCGTTTGAAAGATGTACACTTTCAAAGTGGTAAAATGTGTGTCCCCCCCCCCCCCCCCCCTTTAACTTTTAAAATAAGAAAGTGAAAAATTAAAAAAATATATATGCTGTAGATTTTTATAAAAAATTCAACGGAAATTGGTTTAAACGAAATATATTTAGCAGTTTCAGAGCTATAGCACATTTACTAAAACCGCAAATATAACTTTGTCATTTATACAAACACTATGAAAAACAGAGTTATTTTTGCAGACGAAAAATTAAAGTGGCATTTTTTTTAGTCAAGTGAATACCTAACTTAATATAATAATTATAGAAACTTTATGCACATGATACAAAAAAAAACATACAGAGAAAATGACAAAAAAGAGGAATAAATAATAGGCGGCCTTATTGCTACATAGCAATCTCTTCCAGGCAACCTTGGGTGAGAGACAGAACCCTTTATGTGCGAGTTCGACTCGCACTTAGCCGATTTTTACCTACTAATTAGCTTGTGTCATCATAACTAAATAAACATTTTAATAAATACAAGACATTCACCGAACAAATTGTCTTAATCATACCTACAGTCTTTAAAATAAACAAAATCGCCTCGTCTGATATACAATAAGCAGCAAGATGTTACAACATTCCAAAATTTCTTCAGTCTATTTTTATTTGAACGCGCACCGTGTTAAGGTTCAAAATGGATTACAATATCCATGTTCTGCCTACGCCTACATATGCAAATATAATATGATTCAGTAGATAGATAAGTGTGATCAAAATGTAAATTTTGTGAAACGTAGGCGTATGATTAAATGTCATAACGTACAGGTGTTAGAGCTCAGTTTAGATCTGATAACGGAGAGACAGCCTTAGTTAACACTTACAAATGGCGGTAGCCGTCAGTAAATATCGCGATCCGTTTTAGCATTGAAATTTCATAGTTCACTTTGGAAATTTGTGCCTTACTTGCAGAAAATTGGATTAATTTATCTCTATTACCCTCCGTTTCCACTGGCAAAACATTAAGAAGAAAACATGTTGTAAAATATAGTACGGCCACTGAGAGAATGACCCATGGCTCTCTTTAAGAGCTGTCAAATAATGCATTCTATCATGGGCCGCAGTATACCTACATTAACAAAATGTTTTCTTGTAAATTTTTCGCCCGTGGATACGAGGGGTTACGTTTAACAAGACTTTTATTAAAAACTAGCTGTGCCCCGGGGCTTCGCTCCCGTGGAATTTCGGGATAAAAAATAGATAGTAGCCGATTCTCAGACCTACTCAATACGCTCACAAAATTTCATGAGAATCGGTCAAGCCGTTTTGGAGGAGTATGGGAACGAAAACTGTGACACGAGAATTTTATATATTAGATAATACTTAAGAATTAAATTACTTTGTTGTTTTAAGACGCAGTGATTTTCAAGCCAGAGAGTCTAAAAAGGGCGCTAACGCAATATTGCTAAGTTAATTCCCTAAAAATTCATATTTGTATATTTTCTATGGAGTATAGAACTTTGTGTCCGTGTTTCAGAATTTACTTAAACTTTTTTGAAGGCAAGAAAACTTACTAAAAGGAAATTCCATAGGAAATAAACAAATAAATGAATTGTCAGGAAATTCACTTAGCATTAAGTTTCTTTATATAGCAAGTCACATAAAAAAAATAGGAGTTAGCGACAAAAGCAAATGATATAAAATCGGGAAAATTAACACATGTAACACCATGTAAGGAAAAAGACATTATCAAATAGGTAATAATTAATTTAAGCGGTCATTTTTTGACGAACTTTTTTTGGCGTAGAAGAAGTCCACTCAATGCGGCCATAGGAGTCAAAGCGGCCACACCATATTTTTATGGTAACTAAAAACGATATAAAGGTGGCCGCTTTAAGCTGACCTCCCCTATTATGTAACTTCGCAATATTGCTATTTTATCAGATCTGGTTATGGTTCGGCGAAGAACTGTGATTCCCAACCCTGGTCGGGCTCGTACCTACTCTTTTACTCAAAAATTATAAGGCACAAATTCCTGAGATAAGTGGCACTAAAACGCACAATAATAATTTAAATGATGATTTTGTACCAAATCAAACAATCCATTACTCATCGTAGTATTCGTGGTAACAAGCAAAATGGAGCCTGGTTATTCCCGAAACGGCCCCGATTCTGCAATGGCTTTTGACCAGCGCTAGTCTTACGTCGTCGGCAGATACCGTTTTTATTGCACTAATAATAGTCATTACGTTTTTTTTATTTCAATCGGTTTTATACTTGACTTAAATTAATAAAAAAGTAGAACCTACTCAACCAGAACGGAAATTAACATATATCTATACTAACATTATAAAGCTGAAGAGTTTATTTGTTTGAACGCGCTAATCTCAGGAACTACTGGACCGATTTAGAAAATTCTTAGACCATTAGAAATCTACATTTTTCCCGAGTGACATAGGCTATATTTTATCCCGATATTACCACGGGAACGGGCACCACGCGGGTAAAACCGCGAGGATCCGCTAGTTTAATATAAATAATATTTAACCATTGTTTTGGCAGGTATTTCCGATATCAGATTTTTTTTTCAAGGATTCAGGCAATTTATTTAACTTTGCAAAGTCGAATCAGCTTTTATCAAGTAATTAGCTTTAAAATAAACTTTACTTTATAAGCCTGTAGTGGTTTTAAATTGTTAAAGAATGAATAAAAGAAAATAAATCTTAGTTAAAAAATGTAGAACTCATTTAGTTTACTAGTTAATAAAAAGATCCTGATTCAGCGATTTCCTCTTAAACTTTAATTAACGTGGCAAAAAAATGAATAGAATCACTTACTTTTACAATATGCTAGATAAGAATATAAAACAAGTGTTTGATTAATTTTAATTCAGTAAAAGTACTACGCCCACAGGCTTAATGGATACCGTAAAGATATTCACAATATTCTCCAGCTAGAACCATCATTTACGTGGCCGTGTAATCCTGGTAATGTCCGTGGGAGCCTCGGATCAAAATGGAAGCCAAAAATAATGTACTTTGTAATGCACTAGACAGTTCGCGAATCTTTTTCCTCATGCCGTCATTTCCAATGGGCCGACTTTTCTGTAAACAAAATTAATAAAGATAATTTTATGTATCTGGCTTCTTTACGGGATTAATTCTATGTGGAAAATTAATGCATTTTCCACATATTAAATACTAACTTTTTTATTATTTTAGTTTTTTATATCATTAAAACAACGAGAATAGGGTACATTTAGATTAAACTTTATGTTTAAAGATTTTTTTATCGGAAGTTGACCGCGGAAGCAACCATAAAATGTTCCTCGCTGTTGTGAGGTGAAAAATTGTGTGTTGCGCTCGGCAGAAAAGTTTTTAGCGTCTTGTACCTTTGAAATCCCGCTTCGCTCAGGATTCAATCTTTGAAAAAATCCTCCATTTCAGAGCGTGTGAGATGAAAATAACAATTATACACCACCTGCATCTGTAGCACGTATTAAATATCAAATATTCTTAACTTGAAAGTAAGCTATTAATGCCTGGAGGGAGTTAATGTTGTATGGAACTTCCCTTGTGTAATTATGATAACATTTAAATTTGGAACGCCAAAATGTCGACAAAAACTTTATCAAAAATAGTTTAAAAATCAAGTCTGTTCAAGGCCAGAAAAACTTTCTGGTCCAAGGAGTTTTTAACTATAAAATTGACACTTTAAAAAGATTTTACTCCTATGAAAAATATAAACATGGCTGTATGTATCGGGGTCCTTAGCACCAAGAAAACATTTGAAATTGGAATTATGTGATATTGTGCACTCATTCAAATATAATGTAATAGCTATCTCTTTCATTTCCATGCTGTTTCGTGTCTTTTGTCTTACTTATCAGTAAAACATGGCAAATCATCTGTTGTTCAGCAAGCAGCTGGATTGCGAATGTCTGTTGTCTTGACTCTTGGTCACAGATATAATGAAAATTGTCATTACATTACCTACGGAACTAAATATTTAAAGAAATCATATGTTATTCGTTTTTTTACTCGAATTGTTAAATTGTTGTCATTTATTAGTTTTATTATTTATAATATCTTTTTATTTACCGTCACAGTTGGCACAGGAGGTGTATAAAGTAGAGTATGCTCCTCGGGGATAAAAGTGTCTTAGCCTTGGGCAGACTTGAATCCTTCGCTTCATTCAGGATTCTTACCATAATTAACATCTTACAGAATCCTTCATTTAGTTTAGAATTCAATATGCTGCCCGTGACATAAGACCCTGCTTTATTCCCTTAGTGCATAATCTACTATTTTACCATCCGACATTGATTATTAATCGTTTCAACGTATTAGTACATTATAGGTAGACAAAACAAGACATCAGAAGTGTCTAGGGATCAAGTATTTATATGATAGTTACCCAATGAATATTAACAAATGTAGTCTTTCAGACTGGCTACTTACTTTAATTCTCTTCATAATGAAGTAGTGACATTTGCAAAAAATAATGATTACTGATCAATTATCGATCCAAAAAAGTTATCCTCTACGGCGATACTCTAAAACTAACTTGATCCTCAGACAATTTTGATCACTGGGCCGGATTCCCAAGGATGCAGGTTCGAATCGCGTCAGAGCGACATGAGACAAGTAGCTTTTTTCTTGTATATTTTCTTGTTTAATATTTATGACATAGAAATAGCATTGTAAAATGCAAAATTAAAAAGTAATAATAAATTTCATTTCATTATCGTAATGAACAAGAAAGCTTTCACATTCAGTATTTATCAATCAGTATTGCAAAGATTTTAAACAGTTCACATTCGTGAAATGAATGTGGCAACCAAAGCTAGTGTGGCCATTGGGTCCCAAGTAGTCATAGTCATAGTCATAACAATTATTGCAACATGTCGGTTATGACAGATGGTAAATACATAAAAAATTACCCATAAACATGACCCTGCAAAGGTATGGCAATTTAAATATTTTAAAAGTATGTATTCTTAAACATAAACATTTTAAGTACAATCAAAAAATTCTTTCAAGGTATAATAACATTTTTGTTTTAAATATTCCCTCAGTTTTGAGCAAAAGATCTTTTCTGTTTGGATTTCCTGGAATTCCTTTGGTATTTTATTAAATATTTTAATTGACATATGGTAAGTGCCTGAGCTCACTATATGTAGTTTTGCTAAAGGTAAAGCCAGTATTTTGGTACCTTAGGTTACGTGGATGTTGGTAAAAATCTTTTGCTTGTGTTCTGTATGTTGTTCAGTTTGTATGTTCAAATGTATGTTCTGTTTGACAAATTTACATATTTCAAATATATATAATGAGACAAGTGTTAGTATTCTAAGTCTATTAAAATGAGGTCTGGGTAATTCTTCGAGCACCCTTTTTTAGAAGTCACACGCACTTTATTCGTAAACTGTTGTTTATACAGCTTAGTAACTTATACTAAATGATTCTTTGATTATATCTATACACAATTTCATTAAAAAAATTGCGATATGTATTATATTAAAATTTACAATAATTTCCGAAGGTGGAAAACGGGTGTAAAAAGGCTGTTCTCCGTGTGTCACACTCTGTTCGCGCTTAGAACAACTTTTCAGAACTTCTTTGTCTGACAAGTTGTATGTTTGTTTTATATCTCAAAAAAAGCGTATCTAAACCACGTTTCATCCTGCCAAAAGTAAAAAAATCCCCGATAAATACAAAATAAGTTAGAAAACATTTTGTCCCTGTCATACGTTTTAGCATATTTTCGAGCGCGCGACATAACGGCTCAAATCTTTGAGTAGTGTTGACTTTTAGATACAAATTTTAGTTCATTCGATACTCTGTGATGTTGTGCATCTCTGGAGGATACACATCCTGCTCCTGACTTTGCCATAAATTAATTATAGGAATATGAATCAACAATTTTTTTTGTCAACAAGAGCAACTAACTTTCGTGGTCCCATTATACAATATAAAGAAAAGCGATAATAAATTTCCAAAATACTATATCGATAACGTTGGTCATGGAGAATGTTTATTTATAACTAACTTGTAGATAAGTCTATAAACACATTATACATCTTCAAATATGTTAAATATCGTAACTTTCGTGGCATCATTTTCGTGGGCAATTGCCCACGTAAATTACTTCTAGCTTTATGATTGGTTGTTCTCTTGTTTGTAGCTATTTTATGTATATACACTGTAATATATCAATTGTATATTTAAAGTTTATCATTATTTGATTGAATAAAGTCGTTTGGACAGTAACTTTTTAAATAATACACTCTGGTGCAAATAAATCGAGCCTCTGCGTTATTTTCATACAAACATACTCACTTTACATCATCTTATAGACTCCATCGAGAGAAAGCTCATCGTGCATAAGAGCCAACTGCAAAAGCAATCACGACCGACCCAGGTCAAAACCCCCTCACCTAGTGGCATACTCTGGAGCATCGGTTCATACCCAATGCCGGAGTCTGTGTGTACGTCCACGATGTAATTTTTTTCAAATGTGACAAAACCTTTGAGGGGTTCAAATTTTCAGTACTGTGGGCTCTGGTGGATACCGGAGTAGAGCTTACCCTCTACGCCGCTGTCTACCGCTCGCACACCGCAATCTCCAGAGACCCGTTGTAACACGTTACGGTTTGGTTACGGTTATTTTTAATAAATCTGGAAGAATAATTTTAGTTTTAGTAAGGTTACAGATAGGTTATATAATTTTTTATAGACATGTGCGTTAGGTCATAATATAGCCGCAAAAACGTCCCCATAAAGTCTTAGTGACCTAAAAGGCCCTGCATTATAACCTCTGGCAGACCTTACTTTAACCTTTATGACATATCACCTAAAGGAAATCTTTATTAATCTAGATGTAACCATGATCTAACCTTTTTATAACCCGATTTATTAAAACAAGTTTACCAAATTACCTTTATGAAAGTGCCAATTTAGTCATGAATCAGTCACAAACAGTATTTCGACGGTGCCGGAGAATAACGTCATATCTGCGTGACAGTTGTTTCTCAGGAAAGCTGTTCAAAGTTCTGAATATTTCTGAAACGCGTAAACCTGGCGCTTTGATATTTTGCCGAAAGGACTATGAAACCTATTATTAACTATCAGTATAGGTAAATAGTTTTTCGTGATTGTTTTATTTAAAAAAATAGTAGGTTCGAGGTTTATATATGACATTTTATGATGAACTTATTATAGTCACATGCCAAAGTCTGACTTAATTCAACGGAAACTCTTTTGAAAAAGGAGGGAGAAATATGAAGATAAAACGTTTTTATATGGAACTCACACATTATATTTTGTCTTATATGATTTTAAGTTGACTGATATCTGACTGGTATCGAATGTGTAAGGGCATTAAGTTCGCCTTTTGCTACTCTTTGTAGATAGCAATAAAGTTTTAATTATCTCTTACATTTAACACACGTTTTAATAACATTGTAGTAAAAATCTCAGAAACTATAAGGCATAAAAGAATAAATATAGTAGATAGAGCTGTACATTCCTATGAAAATAATAAAAGAAAACAATTTTCGTATTAAAATCACATATGACGGTGTTCTTCGGGACCGTCGATTTTATCGCAGCTTCTTGATCCAGAATAGGGTCATTATCAAGACCCAACAATGACTTATTAGGAAATGTCTTGTGAAGAAATGGTTTTTTATTAGTTAAAACTTATTGCTTATCGGACAAATGGCTTCCATCTTGCAATTTTTTTTTTACTGATGTAGCGAATTTATACGAAATTCGAACGAATACGAAAAAGGTCCGTAAAATATACAAGCGTGCGTAAATTGTATTGCGACTACCAGTTTACTGTTTTATGGAATAATAAGTTTGTAAAATAAATAAAAATAAACCCTCAGTAGCAGAGTTATTTAAATTATATTACGGCCATACGCAGTTAAATAAATTAAATATGTTTTGTTACTGAAACTCGCGTAGTATAAACTAATAAAGAGTAAAAATGCCATTTAAACTTAATTCTTGTCTGTTAATAAGACAATGTTTTTTCCCGAATATTCTTTTTTTTTGGAAAACTTCTAAACAACCCGAATTACTTTTAATTAACTAACAACACGATATTATAAACAAGTATCGTGAAAATTACATCGTCCAAGTTAACAAAAATGCTCATCAAATAAAAACTATTGTGCCAAACTGAGTAAAATTTATAAGGAACGTAAAGCTGAACAAAAAATATTATGTAACATAATGCTCTAAAGAGTCAGATCAGAGAAATAATTGGAGTTGAAGATACAAAGGTTAAAAATACTTTGGCACGGCATTAATAATTTTAACTCTAACATGACGCTTTGGGGCATTATATATCTTAACATTTTTTGTTTCTCTGTGTGTGTTGATTTGTGTTTATTTATATAGGTATTATCGAGCGACGTCATTTTGAAAAAATAAAAAAAAGATTCCGTTGAATTGAGAACCTCCTCCTTTTTTTGAAGTCGGTAAAAAAAAACAAAATGTCGTGGCACTACGGATTTGGACGAGGCCAGCCTCCATACAAAAAAGTTCAAACCCCTTTCTTAATAGATTTAGGAACCTAGTTAATAAACCCAATATAATTTTAGCTAACACACTCACTATGACATAGGGACATCGTTTGGAGTGTAATGCAACAAAATATACATCGCTTCGATAGCGTTTAGCACAATATTATATCATAACCATATGATTTAGTGCCGATTCCACTACCTCGTTATTTATAGCTGTTACACAGTAACCATAATAATATTCTAATGTGAACTCTTTGAGACGATAGAGTTTTGTACGTAAGACCATACGTTGAATGATCAAATGAATTAAAAAAAAATGGGTAAATCATAATTATAATATTGGCTTTTGCAATAACGCGCCTACGCATTTAATTTTTACCAGATTTTAAAAGTGTACTGATTACTTCGGAAGCCACTACTCGGTACCGTCTGTATTCGCTGTCGTTAAAACCCACTAATCCGCATTGGGCCCTGGTGGGCCACGGGCTATTGTAATTATCCATATAACATAAAGCCAGAGCCCCAGCAGTGGGGACATTAAAATGGGCGCAACTGCATCCGCGTGGAAATAGCTACAAAAAGAAGCCTATGTCTCTCTCCAAAGTCTATGAAAACGTAACTAACACTCGTTCAATGATTTAGGCGTGAAAAGTTATACAGACAGAGTTACTTTGCAATAATAATATTAGTATGGAACTATTCAAACGTAACATTAAGGCGCTCTACGACTGAAGCGAGAAAACGATCTGCGTGGGCGCGAGACAGATTTTGCAGATTAGGCGAAAAAACCACAAAATCACTTTCTAATGAAATTAAACTATACGATGCTAAATATTGGTGTCCACAAATTAAACCAATTTCCAATAGTATATGTAACCCCATTTGAGAATAATCTTGAATTTTCGTATTTTAAGGGGTCATTTCGAAAAGAAAAAGTGTCGAGGCAAAATCATTAAATCGTTTTTCTGGTACATGACAAATCTATATAAAGGTATGAAGAAATGAATATCTTATTACCAGATTTGTAACATCTCTAACCATCCTATTGTTTTACATTAAATAGATATTTTTTTCGTATAGCGTCTAAAGTTTTCAATTTATTTTGTTCACAGAAAAAACAAAACTGTTATTCATGACTAACGGGGACAGCCAAATGTATATTGTATAGCATAGAACAGCTTTAATACAAGCCAATTTTGGTCTGTGTTCATACCACGACGTTGTTAGCCTGTAATATATCATAGTCACGCTATACACCGAGCCTAATGTAATAAGTATATCAAACATGATCTCACATAAATTTTGTACGAAACAGGCACTACTTTATGTTTATAATAAAAGTATCGGTTGTAACTTTATTGGATGTTTTTTTTATTTTATTTATACATAAAAACATGTTTCTGCGTTCATGGAAAACGAACGGTCTTGTATTAAGTTTTATTTACCTTAATGAACTGTATTCTTTTTGTTTAATAAAGTATTTAAGTATTGTTTTCACATTATGTTGATCAGTTTTAAAAGATAATATCTGACTTAAATATAAGTAATCTAGATTCAGGTACAAACTTTGTGTGCCTTATGGTACAGGAATAGAGCTGAATAACACAAAATAGCATTGATGCATGCTCCTGTTACAGTCTGGTGATTCAGTGCCGGTAGTGTATTGTAGTCACAGAATGATACTAAATACACGGGCGGAGCAACCGTTGCGGGAAAATTAAAATGACTTAAAAAAGTAAAAAAAAAGCCCTGGGGGCATACCGCCATCTCGAAGCGCAATATTTTTTACCATGCAATTTGGTCCTACGAATAAATAAAGTAAGTTTGTTTTTCGAAGAAAGCTTTGTGACGTTTTCGCTCAATCAACGCCGCTAAAGTGTGAAGTGTGTCGAAATGTGATAATTTCAATAAAAACAAAACGCTAACAAAATGTTCTTGTGGCATTGATGGTTTCCAATAAATGATGGTAGGGCCACTGATTAAAGTCAGAGCGAAACGAACATCTTGCCGTTTGGCTCCGCTTTCAGTATGACCTGCCCTACGCCAATTTTTCACATTCAGAAAACATCCCTTTAAAAACTAACGAACAAACAACTAGCTAGACATTCAAAGAATATGTTTTTTGATATAACACTGTCCAGTTTTTTTTAAGACTTGGTCTTAATTAGAGCGACCATCACCAACTGGCACTAGACACATTTAGCGCAATACATAAGTAAGTATTTTAAATAACATTGCATTTCAGACATTCGCTTGAAGTCGAAAGTGACAGAGTTGCGTAACAGATTGTGAAAGCCTGAGTGAGTTATGAGTTAATAAAAATGCGAGTAAATCAATTGGCGACGCGAATTAGTGCTATAAGCGCCTTAGCAATATTAATTTGCATCTGTAAATGGTTCAAAAGTTGTTATCCCGCAGCGGGAGAACCGCCCGTGTATCGTGCTTCTGTTTGCGGCTTGTCAGTACCTTAGTGGTCGGTATAAGCTTACTGCGAATAAGCTTTTGATGAGGTATCAAGTACAACCTATAAAAAATACATACATGCTTATTTATTTTACATAGTGTGTACTCTTGGTGTACTTTACTTTTTTGCATTTACTTTTACTTTTTCTAGTGCCGGACTGATGATTAAGGTTAGATAAGGTAGGATGATTAAGGGCCGGTATTTCAATATCGACTTATCTTGAATTGATCCAGGATTGAAGATTGTTCCACTTATGTGTATTTCAATAAACGATTAAAGTTAAGTGACGCTCAAAGCCCATTCTAACTAGCCAATATTTTTTAAGTTAAGGAATTCAGAGACTTAAGTGCCGATCCGGGATTCGTTGCTATGGTAACATATTTTTGACTGGCAAAAAGATAATTTTGAATATGATGCGTAATGTAATGTAAAAAATTCGAAGTGAGAAAAAATTCTAAAGTGATAAATTTTTTGGCGCTGTTTTTCATTGTGGAGCCTCCACAACGATTCTCATTGGTCGCCGAGCGCACACGCGCAGCCAATGAGCGCTCGATGTCACCAAATGACATCAAAATTCATTGACAATTATCATATTTTGTTTGTTATGTTGCAATATTGCGATGAATCCTAGATTAGCTAAGGCGAGGAATATCCGGATTGAAATACGCTATTGTCTTTCACACTTGATACTTAGCTCAAATGTTGGACTTAACTTAAGTCATAAGATAAGGTGACATTGAAATAGCGGCTCTAAGGGCCGGTATTTCAATATCGACTTTTCTTGAATTGATCCAGGATTGAAGACATGTTCGACTTAAGTGTATTTTAATATGGAATAAGTGATACTTTAGTCCATCCAGACTAGCTTAATCTAACGGAGAAGTGCCGATCTGGGATAAGTTGCTATGGTAACAAAATTTTGACTGGCAAAACGATATTTGAGTATTAAATTTAGGTATTTAATATTTATTTTTTTCAGGATCAGTAAATTAATATTAACATTTGGTTATGTAAATTCAGAATTTATTTAAAAACCTTGGAACAAATTATTTAAACAGTGAATATTATGGCACAACATTTCATTTGGAGACACATTGTGCCTGCCTCTATGAAATGGACCTACTGGCACGTTGATGGTGTCAACGATAACCTATTTAATCACTGATGATTTAAGGAGAATCACTGGCTGAATATTTTCGCTGCAACATTATGTACAAAATTCTAATATGAGAAAATTGGTCGCGCTATTTTTCATTGTGGAGCATCCACAACACGCGCAGCAAATGAGCGCTGAATGTCACCATATGACATCAAAATTAATAGACAATTATCATATTTTGTTTGTTAGGTTGCAATATTGCGATTATACCTAAATAAGTTAGGGCGAGTAATATCCGGATGGAAATACGCTGTTGTCTTTCTTATATGATACTTAGCTCAAATGATGGACTTTTTTCTGTTTTGTCTTCTTCCGTTTTCCACAATGATGATCTAAACTTAAGTCATAAGGCTGATATTGAAATACTGGACCTTAGGTTTCTAACTTATTCTAGCTTGTAATTGCATGTCGGTCATCCGACAAAACGTGAGTCACATCACACATCATCAGCCTGTGGACATCCACTGCTGGACATAGGTCTCTCCTAGCTAACGCTTATTGTGGCGTTCGTAGGAGTTTATTAGCCTACTGCTACCACGCTGACCAGACGGGTTGGTAGAGGGTTTATTTCAAATTTTCCTTCTCTCGCACAGGTGTTCAATGCGTCGGTCGACTCTTTCGACATTTTGTTTTTGCTTTATTTTTCTGTCTTTGGACTCAACAATCTCAGCAACCGTATCACTTAGAGATTTGATCACTGAAAACTTTTTGATTGTAATCACTTACCTATTCTGTCGAATGACATGCATATCATCGCTGGCCGCCGAAACACATTTTTTCTAAAGTCGGAATGTATACTTAGGTATGCCAGGTTCCATACAAAAAAATTCGAGCCCCTTTTTTATACAATATCAGGTTTGAGTCGTCCTCCACTTGAAAATTTTAATTTAGAAACCGGCTATAGCCTATTTGAATAAAGATGATTTTCTTTGATTTTTTTTTTCTGTAATTAATTAGGTACAATTATATCATTAAATATTATTATTTATTGATGTAAGTATTGATGAGTGTGGCGTATAAATTTTAATGTGCAATAATAAAAATGGCGCTAGGATCACTATACTCACGTACGCTGAAGGTCCGGCACGTGGCTCCCGACGACGTCACGACACTCAGGACCGAGATATTAGATACTATGTGCACACCCCTTATGTTACGTGACCGCGTTAACACGCAGCCCGACAGATGTAGCTGCAAATTTTTTTTTGGAACTAGCCTTGCCTCGTGATTTTACTCATTCCCGTGGGAATATTGGAATACAAAGTATCCTATGTCATAAGTCTTAAAATCAGAGCCATGGTCTATATAAGTATGCAAAATATGAATACTAAACCTACATACAACTTTAGTTCTATAAATAAAAGATATTCCTGTGGGAATAGAGCGCTAAGATCAAACGTTTTTGGCCGAGGTTATGTGTTTTTTTTATGAACGACGGGGAGACTCTTAGCCTTCATCATACCTGATGTTAAGTATTGATAAGGCTGAAGATGGAAGCGAGTCTCTTCCGGAATCTTCAATCACTGAGGCACTGGCTATCTTATTTTTAACTGCCGGAACACAACAATGCTGAAAACATTGTTGTTATGGCGTCAGACTTGACAGAATGTAGAACAGATCAGTTTGGTATGTATAGCAATCTGGATCTCTTCCATTCAGTCCCTTTAAGGCCATTATCAGATCACAGCTCGGTTAATCCTAGGCAGAGAACCTAGGCTTAAAAGATACCTCGATGGTACGAAAATCGGCTTGTGTCGTTAGTTATGTGACGACCACTGTATATGTATGTTTTTCCATGGGTTTTCCCAAAGTTTCTTGAGTCCAAAATGGCCATAACGGGGTTTCCACCCTAGTCTAAGTTTGGCGATTAGGTTAAATGCATTTATATGATCGACAAAACGAAAACGGAGCCTCCCAATAATGATTCCCATAAGTCTCACTTTAACCTTTGAGCTAAATTCAGAACCAAAATATGAATGGTTATTCTTTCATGTTATAAATGGGCTCTCAACACGCAACCTGCCTTTGTACTACATTACATTATGCAAAACATGCTCAGATATGATCTGTTCTTAAGTAACAATCATATTTATTATGTAATTATTGTTTTATAGTAGTAAAATATAAGCTTTAGCACTGACACTTAAATGTAATTTATGTGTTTAATAATCTTGTTCTTGTATAAAATATGTTATTACTCGATGATTACGATAAAATGACGCCTTAAAGAAAAAATTAAAATGTGTTACTCAAGAAAATTAGGTACTAAATTGACACTACTTGTGTTAATATAAGACGCAGAATATGCTTATATAAATTTCTGTCCTTGTATAGAATATTGTTTATTTTGTTGCAACACACGAAAAACATAATAAAATTTACATTATAAATTGTTATACGAGAAATCACCACGTTAGACGTAGTCCGGATGCCTATAGGTGCAGCAGCAAATATCCTGATATAGTATCTTCGCTCGTGGGATGAGCGAAACATCAATTCGATCGATATTACCTTTATTACTACGTACTATAAGTAGTAAAAAGATACACCTGAGCTGTGGAATTAATTATCTTTGTCGACTCTTTGAAAGTTTAACCAACTTATAAAATGTATGATTTTTGAATCTTTTTCAATATTTTTCTATTTAAAATTTATCATAAGTACAACTTTTGAAAATAAAAAAAATACCCACGTATTGAAGAAAAAGTATGAAACAGCTGTTTCTTTGCGAGATTTCAAAGTTACTTCCATGCAATGATATTTTAAGTGAGTACTTGAAGCAGATATATGTTGTATAAGCTCGCATTGTGAAACATTGGGAAAATCCTATGTGGGGTCCGTATTGATTTGCTATCTCTTTCATTTAAGTGCTTTTTGTGTCTTTTGTCCTACTTGTCAATTGTAAATGTGTGCAGTCTTCCTTACAGATTTCGACGCAAATTACTATGAAGGTAATATATCTAATATAAAACATAATTGCTTCCAAACAAAAAGTTGTGAGTAATGATGAGTTCTACAAAATGGTTTAGAGTGTACTTAAATTGACGTTGAATAAAAATATCTTTAAGATTTTATCTGGTTGATTGTTACACAGTTATCCGCGAATCTAATAACCAAATTGTCAACTTGGCGACATAGCAATCACTGAAAATTGTTACTTTTGTATTCTAATGGAGTGATTGAACAGTTTCGTGACTTTATAAAATTACTAAAGGTTATAAAATGGCTGCGAAATTGAAAGATCTACTGTTTGATATCGGGTACTTTTGTTTTTTCAGAGGGTCTAAAAAGGGCGCTAACGCAAGATTGCTAAGTGAAACCCTAACGATTAATTTAATTGATTATTTTCTAAGAAGTTTAAAACTGTGTCAGACTCATTGTAGCAGAATTAGCTTTTAAATTTTTGAAGGCATGAAAACTTACTCAAAGCAAATTCCATAGGAAATAACAAATAAATGAATTGTCAGGGCATTCACTTAGCAATATTGCTTTAGTACCCTTTTTAGACCCTCAGATCGGTTAACGAACATCGATAGTAAGTAATTAACACTAGTAATATTTAAAAATCCTCGGGATAGCTATAAAAATATCACTACAGAATTTGAATGTAAACTTCTTCTGTAGAACTCTTCATTCCTACAGTGCTGTTTTGTTTTATTCTTAAAATCCAGTTTTACATTTCAACCTCTAACTGACTCAAAATTGAGCGGAGACTTCTTCATTCACTCAGTTCGGTCTTGTTTTAGTCTAATCCAGTTTTTCATTTTAACATGTTCACTGCGCATCACTCACAATCGGCCCGACGCGGAGCTTAAACTCTTTGCGGACAGTAAAAACCAGTTTTTTCTCTCTCTTGCAGAGCGTCTTTGCAATTACTATGAGTTCGACACACAAAGATATAGTTTTCTTTTTGTTAGTACAAGTGTAGAAATAAATCATCAAAATATTGCGGTGGGTCTTTATTGACAATAATCGTTGACGGTCATCCACCAAAATAGGCCCGCCGCTGCACCAAATGAAAGATATTGTTTTTTCTTACACTGTGAACGTGTTAAAGAGCGTTGAAGTGTTTTCAATTATACTGAGAATTTTCCTTAGATTTTCTATCAACGAGCGGCATTCAATATCTTGTTTTTCAAAATTGCCTCACACAGATGAGCACGTAAATGTGTGCGACGGTTTTACCCGAAAGACAATATATGGCTAGCACGCTCGCTTCATATTATTTGAAAAGGCGGAGCCCCCCTTATTTGCACTATACAAGCCTACCACGAAAAACTTTCGAGTAAGTATCGACGAGTTGTACCGAGGACGTATCGTGAAAAAATGTAGGTATGCCATATAAAGCAGCGTTCCTACCTGACGTGAACGGAGCTTAATTTTCCTATACATTTTAGACGATACGTCCTCGATTCGTCTTCGATACTATTTCGACCCCTACTACTACCCTGTACCCCTAATACGAGTTTGGTAAGCTATAGTCCTTTTTGAAAACTATCGCTCGATTTCTTTCATATGAATCAACTGGTTTGCCGACATGAGCAATGCATCCAACAGTTTTCGATAATGAAGATGGTTAATATGAACTTGTATTGTTTCTATTCTATACTTGATGGTTAATATAATATGAGTTTTATAGTTATATGTTATCACCTAAGTAGGAGTTAATTAATAAATAAAGATATGCCGACATATGAGGAGCCTGTGGCGCAGTGGTTTGTGCGCTCGGCCTGCGATTGTTGACGTTAAGCAACTTTCGCAATGGTCGGTCACGACGGGATGGGTGACCAAGTCCTTCTTTGTCTCAAATGTTCAAGTGCTTTGGAAGGTATGTTAAGCAGTTGGTCCCGACTGCATTTGCAGTAGTACAACCCACCAATCGGTATTGGGCCCTCGTGGTGGATCATGGCCCATTCTCTTAATCCATCCATAAGGAAGGCCAATGCCCCATGTAAAATAAAAACAAATATTTAACAATTTTACTGGCGCTGAAAGAACCAGTAAAATTGTTAAATATTATTAAGTGAGAGAATTTTCCGCCAATTTAGTGAGTAAAAAATCGTTACATAGAATCCTAATATAAATACAAGTCAATAACCTCAACTCGGCACATGTGGGAGTAAAAAGAAGTTAGATCCGGTTATATGGATCACAATTTTCACGACGGTAATATCCGATAATATGAATTAAGTACCTACATCTCGTCGTCTGGATGTGCCTTACATTTTTTTTTTTTATTGTTTGCGGAGTCAAATGCCACGAGCACTATATATACGAGATGGTGGGTACGGAATTTTCATACAAACATCTCACGTCGTATATACACATTTAGCCGAAGATTCCCGTATACACTCATGCACAATGACATGTACACACTTTACAACCTTATTGCATTGACGCACACGGAAACAAAGCTAGAGAGAGTTTTGTTTCCGCTTGCGAATCGACAAATGCTATTCAATATTGTAATGTGACATGGTTTTTTAGTGTTTCTATATCATTGCACGTGACTGTACTTTGAATATAGTAAAATCACTGTATAGTTAGCACGAAAAACAATCGATATAGTATTGAGTAAGTATCGAGCACGTATTGTCAGAAAAGGTATAAGAAAATGTAGTTCCGTTCGGTAGGAACGTTGCTCAATATCTCATTCATTTTTTTACTTTACTTCCTTTTGAGGATATGCCTACTGATGATGAATGTGCTTGGTTATAGTGCGTTATCGTATTACTTGTATAAAACGTCACAATAACTTACATAAAATTAAAGAGTTCATCTTCCACATTTTAAAAGATGTAACACTCAAAGATTACAATTTATAAAGATTATAAAACAGTAATAATAATAATAAATAGCCTGTAACGACTAGATCTTCAAGCATGTTCACTTTAAGCCGCAATCCAATGTTACGCTGGCAGGTTCTTATTTAAACAGGAGCATTTTTTATGATACGTGACGTCGCATGAACCCTTTGTGATTAAAGCAGTAAATGGGGTTCAGAAAAACATTTATCTTCCAAAACTATTGCTTTGCTTATTTCATAAGATTTTTTTCCAAAAACACCAAAACCTCGCAGTAGTAATTACTAACATCATAGACAGCAACGTTTGTTCTATGACTTTAAAAAAAAAAGAGGTTTTGAGGGTTTTTTTACAAATAACCTGTTGCGATATCAATGAAATGATAATTTAGAGACGGAGCCATACTAACACCGTGTAGGTATAGCGGCATCTCTCTAACAATAATACTTTGGTGTTGCTCTAATGTAGGTCTCTGAAGGTGTTGAGGTCTTTGAAAATAGTAATCAAAAGGTTAAACCGCACTAGGCGTAGCTGAAGAAGAACCAAATATAAGAATATTTCCACTTTTTCAAACAAATAACAATCAAAGATTTTATAAGAGTAATAAAAATACCTTTTAACCACCATAGCTTCAAGCATGTTCACTTGTATAGTCTGTCTCAATCCAATTTAATGAAAATGTAAACAAAGACGCCATTATTCCAACCATAGACTATTTAGTGATGTGGTAAAAATTTGACATTTATAAATATATAAATTAATTGATTGTTTTGATTCGATTAATTGAATACTATTATGTTGGAGTTTCGCGTTAGTGTTAATGAAGAGTTTTTAATTTATTACTTCTCAAGCCTCGGGAGTTGGCGGTGTTCATCGCGATTATAGAGAAATAAAAGGCTTATATTGAACCGAGTAAAAATTAATTTTTTTTTTAATTTCACATAAACACATCATCATCACATAACAAATTGAAAAGTGACTTTAAAATAATATTTGTAAGGTCACTTACCATCAAAAATGTATCATAAATATTAAAACAAAAAAAAAGAACCCGGTAATCATAGCAGTAAATAATTTTCAATAACTGAGGAAAGGACATAGACATAGACATTAACTTTTGTTTATTTTTTATTTTTCGCGTGGAAATACCATAAAGAGTCTGGTAGAGTGCGAAATAGATACGTCTGCGCGCGGTCAAAATCGAATACTAATATTACCATAGCGTTAGAGTCCATTCACACGACGTTCTTTCTGCGTTAAAAATATTTTTTCAAATTTAAAGTAAAAAGTTGTAAAATAATTTTCTAAATCATATTCATGAGATTACACATCAATATTCTTCGATTATCATTTAAGTATAGTCGATAAAACGGAACGTTTTTCCTATGTAGGCATACCTAGGTTATATAGAAATTGTGAAAATGTTGCTTTAAGTAAAATGATTCTACTTACGGTAAAGTAGCAATGACATCGTTTCAGCAAATTATGCACACGGAATTCCGCTATGTCCCAGCCCTAATGGACCCGAGAATATACTTTATTTATATTTGAGATTTTTGAGATAATTTTTATCAATAAATACAGTGACATTTTATCTTTGATAACATAACATCGATTCATAATGGATATAATTGAACAAATAATTGAACTATCTGTTAGACATTTTACGTCAAGCACTATGCGACCACAGATAAGACAATATTTTTGCTTCGATAAATAACCTCACTTTTCTTCATAAATTTTTCAACTAATTTTAAAAATGTTAAACAGACTACAATCTTTGGAGCAAATTAGTGAGATATAAGTTGAGACCTTCTAATTACTTATGAATGTGTTTTTAAATCCATTTAGTGGCCGAAAGTGTGAGAATTTTTAATGAAACCGGTTTGTTTACATTTTCATCAAATTGGATTGAGACAGAGTATAGCCGCAAAGCAATGTTACGTTAGGCGGCAGGTCCTTATTTACACAGGAGCTAGTTTATCAGGAGTGACGTCGCATGAACCCTTTGTAATTTAAGCAGCGTCCGATCCCGTAATAGTGGCTTAGAAACAGTTCTTTTCCAAAAGTTGCTTTACTTTATTTGCTATTTAAACTTTTTTTTTTCAAAAACACCAAAAACCATGCTGGAGTTCGATTACTAACATAGACAACAACGTTAGTTCTGCGACTTTTCCGAATAAAGACAAGAAAAACTACTTTCTATAAAAATTACTGAACAGCTATCTAGTTATCTACTTTGTTTTGGGGTTTTTTTACAAATAACCTACACAACACATTTGACATCTTTTATTATGGACAGTTGCGATATGAATGAAATGATAATTAGAGACGGAGCTATACTTACAAGGTATAGTGCCGTCTCTCTGACAATGATACTTTGGTGTTGCTCAAGGTAGGTCTTTAATTTTGATAAGGTCTTTGAAAATAGAAGTCAAAAGGTCAGACCACACTAGAGCCGTAGATTTTCACGGCGGAAAAACAGTGTGTGTACAAGAGGCCTTCGATCATGTTTGATAAGCAATGTGCGGACCGCACAGGTCAGGTGAGGTGACCGGTCAAGTGTCGGATGGGTGACCCTGAAGTGGCATTACAACAGCACTTCCGTGCTTCGGGGGGCACGTTAAATCGTCGGTCCCGGCTGTTGTCATCTGATAACAGTAATTAAGCCAATTCAGAGGCCTTATACTTGGCTTAGGCTTGACCTTGATAAACTCTGACACCAGAAATGGCCACAAACCCTCACACGATAAGAAGAAAAAGTGAGTAAATGTCTTTATTGATCTATAACACCTAACGAGATACTGAAATCTAACGTTGTTGGATTAGAGTGAACAAAACCATTTCTATAACAACTTTTTATAAGAAAAGTTTGACGAATAGTGTGACGTTTCATACAAAAGAAATCAATTTCTCTTAAATGTATGAAACGGCTGTTATTTGCGATTTCAATGTTGCGTCTATATAAAAAGTTGTCTGTAAGTAATAATAACGAGTTCTACGAATCGTCTTGATATTTTTAGTAAACATTAATAAATAGCGTTGTAAATATATCTAAGTACTTATCTGAAACTTGAAGGTCGTGAACCTTCAAGTTTCAGATAAGTACTATTATAAGTTTCTCAACGTCAAATATGAGAAAAATAAATAACAACCTTGAATGTTTCTTACTCAATCACGCAAAACCAGCTGAAGAGACTTAAATGAAACAAGCCACACCGATAGTTAAAAGGATGGATTATGCTGATAATACTTAGTTTTATTTTCGGTCAAATGGTCCCTAGTTCCTAAGAGATTATCCCGCGGACGAAATCGCGGGTAGAAGCTAGTTCACTAATAATCATTCCAAAACACTAAAGTTTGATCAAGGCTTGTGTTTATTAATGTGATATCATCTCTTTTTGTGTGAGTTTTAATGTTATATAATCTCTTTTTGTGAAGAAGACTATCTACGCGCACGTGACACGAACACGACGCATGATGCTGTATTGCATGCCCCGCTTAGATATTAGTGGGAACAGTGACATGTTATCGAGCTACGAGTACGATAAAAGCTATTGCTAGGGCTACTTAAGTATATCGTCAGTTTATAGCGATGTATACATGTTGATATCTTTTATTGCGCAGTAGGCGTCCCATGGGACTTCACTGGGGCATGCGGATGCCACATAACTTATTTTAGTGTTACTTATTTACTACTCCAATCTTACGACGGCGAAATAAGTTGTTTTACGAAGTACTCCAATTCAGTAAAATTTTTATTACCCCCGTTTCCACTGACAAAACGTTTACAAGAAAACATGTTGTAAAATATAGTGCGGCCGCCCAGAGGATGACCAATGGCACTCGATAGAAGCTGTCAAATAATGCATTCTCTCAGCGGCCGCATTATACGTTTACAACGTTTTCGTGTTAATGTTTCACCAGTGGAAACGGGGTGTTACTACCTAATGCCCCGTTTCCACTCACTCTTAACTCATAGAAATAGCGAAGATACACGCTCCGCAAGAGAGAGAAGAATCTCAGATAGGCCTATCCCCTACTGAGGATAGGTTATTAATGTTGGGCCGATTGTGGGTGAACGTGTTAATCTAAGGCTAAACACGCGTACCAGCCTTAGTACACAGCGTAACAATTTAATACCAGCTATGTGTTGTTCTCTACCGCCCAATATTAATAACCTATCTGAGATTAGTTGCCTAGATATTTTTCATAATAATGACCAAACCAACCGTCATTGGTTGATATTTAACAAAACCAAGATAAGCCTATCTCTAGTAGGTTATTAATACTGGCCGTAACGTAAGAACCATGTCGGCGCTGTTGTACGACAGATGTCACACTAATAGCTGTCAAATATTATTGAAAGTGGTGCGCTCACCGATGTTGCATCCGATCCTACCAAGTTGTTGATTAGAGAATTACGCCCCTGAACGCGTGAACAAGCTCGAGCGGGCGGCACACTTGCATTCTCGTTGTACTGTTCTATCTTTATATATAATACAGTTACGATAAATAATAAGTATACATTAAACAACCTTTATCGCATCGACACAAAGTTCACAAATGTTATCAATATTATAATATGACAAGGTTGTTTCTATGTTATTGCACGTAACTGCACCTAAGCTCTTGCTCAAGCAAAAGCCGATTCTCGCGTGAAAGAGCGTATGTGTAAAGGCAGCTATTCTGGACATCTACTTCATTCGGCAAGATTTATGATAGTCACGTGATAGCCACATGGCGGCCCCATAACCACATTTTACACATGACTAAGAATAATTTATTTGAGAGGGTCTTCACATTCACCCAACTGCGTATCGGTATTCGTACGTGCTCCAGCCAATGCAGATAACAGCTTTTGATATACAAAATTAGGATCAAAGCGGATAATAAAATGACCGTAGGTAGGTATAAAGGTATAACGATTTCCATACAAACAAACATTGCACAATTATTGGTTCATCATACCTTAATAATTAATAAATACATGCACAACTAACTCGTTCAGTTATTTGTTTGCGGAAAATAATAAAAAAAATGAACTTTCATACATAAATCACAATTTAAACTAATATCTTGTAATTTCGATAATTCTACAAAACGAGATACAAAAACAAGCAAAGAGTTTCTTTATATTAGCTCAGACGTATCGCATGTTAAAAACGAAAGAAAAATAAGGAGTGGCTTATACAAAAACAAAATATTACTCCTATTGCTAGAAGGGTTCAAAGAAGATGAAAATCGGTATCGCATTCGTTGACACGTTCGTTCCCGAAAGTCGAGCCTAAAAACTATCAAAACAGATATACAAACTACCCTTCGTGTTTGATCGCTTAAAATAAATCTATAAAGTGAAGGAGCTAGATTCACCGGTATTTGATGTGAAACCTTCTCCAAACCAGCTTGCTTCCAATATTTCTCGTGAAAATCTTTTTATTAATAGTTCAAAGACCAATACCGCTTCAAACTGTTGCTTTAAAATCTTACCTAACCGCGATGTTTAGGTAACATTTTCTATTTTCAGATTCTTCTTCTCCCTTCTCAATGCTCACCATCACCACACAGAAGTTCATTTCATGGTGTCATTTCCGTTATGTATATATTAATATACCTATACAGGGTAATTTTTAAAACACTATCCATAATTTAAGTTTGACTCAGAATCTGTAAGTGAACAACTTTCTCCTAGAAACATAGGTCGAAATATGACAAAAAAAAAATGACTCTTCATACAAATCCGACTGATCACGCGATCGATTTAGTATGGGAAGTCCAAAAATTGTTCTCGTGGTAAATTTTAAATAGAAAAATATTGGAAAAAATAAAAAATAAAAATAGCATTGAAAAATGCAAAAATTACAAAATCATAAATTGTTCTCGTATTTCGAACCATGTTTCTAGGAGAAAGTTGTACACTTACCGATTCTGAGATGAACTAAACAATTTGGGTTGTGTTTAAAAAATTACCCCGTAGTTGCGCCCGCGGTTTTACCCGCGTGGTCCCATTCCCGTGGAGATATCGGGATAAAAAATATCCTATGTCCTATTTCGCGTCATGACGAATTCTATTCTATTAGTATGCGACATTGCATCCAAAGCTGTTCAGCCGAGTAGTCGGGAACGAGTAATAAAATAAACGAACTTATAAAAAAGTAATATGTGTACATATCACTTGCTGTACCTACGCGGCATGCATTGCAATGCCACCTGCCAAAGTTTCATAACAGTCAGATCAAGGTTTCGAAACGCTTAAAGGGCAAACTTTGAAATATTGTTTTTTTTAATTATAGGTTATGATATTTTAAAACAGCTGACTAACTAGGTAAGTGAAAAGGAAATGTAGACCCCCACAAACAAACTGACAAACGTTCACATCCTATTCTACTAATATATTATAAATGCGAGAATTCTTTCTTACTCTTTCACGCTAAAACTCCAGAACGAAATTGGATGAAATTTTGCACAAATATAGTAGATAACCTGGATTAAAACATAGGATACTTTTGATCTTGGAATTACTACGGAACTGGTAACCACGCGAGTAAAACCGCGGGCGGCCGCCAGTTTACATTAAATATTAGGATCTATCTATACTCTCCGATGCATCTCATCACTATTCTCCTATATTTCAAAGAATTTTACCTTCAACAGACAACCGTTGAAAGTAGAAGGGCGGAGTAATAAGTATCTTTTCACTAATCCCAAGATATCTTGGCTCATGGACCGTCTTAAGAAAATCGATGCGGCATACGTTAAAAGCTGAGCGCCAGCCAACTAGACAAAATCACAGTAAATATAAGTACATAGTACGTTATCTTAGCCTTTTTCTTGATAAAAGTTAATTATTATTATTGCAGCCGCGCGGTACGCAAAACCACAGGCAAAACGCGATAGTGCTGCCCGTCAATACGTACAAAACTTTCACAGCATGCGTTCTTCACCGCGACGCATTCAAGACTGAGACTAACGCTTGCCGAGACGAAGCGCGTAGGGAATTACTCGCGAACGGTCCTTTTGTATGACGATAAAATACTGTATGTATCTTTGTACAGTGACAGAATGCGGGCTGAAAGGGCCACCTACAATATTTGCACAGATTGTGAAGTCTGTCCTAGATTCCCTGGAATTTAGAACTTGGAAGTGTTGAAGCTGAAAACTGGTGTAAATGTTTTTTTTGTTGTAGGAATAATAATAAGTTGTTGGTAACTGTGGTATTAAGAATATAACAGAGTCCCTACCACATAAACCTATATCGAGATAAACGGTAAAAGTTTACTTTCCTTGCGTGTAAAAGTTTGATCCACAGTCAAAGTTTTCGACATAAGTCAGTCCGCCTGAGACCATTGCCATGAAAACACGCGACACTCGGAAACGAAAATGGTTATTTCTGCAGTGCTTTCTTGCAAGAGCTCGTCAATAACATTTCCCACCACTAAATCTCGCTCGTGGCGTCATCGTAGGTACGAAAATTCGACACGCTAGTTTCTCATACAGTTTTCGTCTATCTCAATATAGGTATGTGCCCTACCCTCATCTATTTTCGTAATACTGAAGTATGTTGATAAAAGTACAACCATTACACTGCGAGTATTGCCATTTTACTGTAAGATAAAACAAACAAAATTATATGATTTGGATTTTATTTAAAGCAATATAATTTATGTGATTAAAATATATATCCGAATAGTATGTATTATGATTACCTAGGTAAATTCAATATTTTTTAAAAAATTTACAGTATTATGGTGATTTAAATAAAATTCATTAGATGTACATAAATTGGAAAGCATTTTTTTGTCCTAACGCCCAACGCAAGCAAGCATGCGAGTTTTAATTAACATATAAATTAGGTCAAATGATACGTATATTAAAATAATAGTTATATAAAGGAAACAATATATCAAATGACACTTATGGGATATAAAGGGTCTGATGTTTTATCCTTTATTATGGCTGGTAAACTAGTTGGTGTCGTGCCTCGGTTAAGAACAGGAGTGCTTTTCCATGCGGCATTTTGGAGTTGGCTTGTTATGTAAATACATGCTTCATCTATATCTGCCGGACAAAGGAAGCCTAAGTTAACTCTTAAGCTTTAAATAAAGGCTATTATAACGTAATATAAGTTTATTTTAAGATTATGATAACAATAACATGTATCTCAAAGGAACAGGCCATGCTACTTCTCAAGGGCAACCTACTTGGCGAATCAAAAAATACTTGTTAAATCAACCAGGATTAGTACACGCCAAATCCCTTATCGAAGGCTATTCGCAAAAGTAAACTGCTGAACTCGTAGAACTCAGCAGAGCAAACATAAATGCGATAGCAAGAGCCTTAACTGGACACTGCAAACTAAAAAGGCACCAATTTCACATGAAATTAAGTGACACTGACGTTTGCCGTTACTGCGGATTAGAGAGAGAAACACCCAAACATCTCCTATGTGACTGCGAAACCCTAATTCACCTGGGCCGGCATATAATTCGGCCAGAGGAACTAAAATCTCTCAGAGCTAGGAAGATTTTAGACTTCCTGGAGGCCGCTAGGCTAAAAAAGATACTATAACAAGGTGGCGAGTTACAATAGATCTTTCAGGTCGCAGTTAATTAATTAATCGTAAGTTATGGATTATTGACGTAATAAATGTTCTGGTTTCTCAAATTAATTACTATCTCAATTCTATATTAAAAGAGTCTGGCTCGGCCCTCGGGTGTCGGCCTACCACCACCAGCCAGAGCTATGAGCAGCGACGTGGCAAACAGTAACAACGTTCCTGAAAACCTAGAACCGCATCCAAAGGGCAGATAAGTTGCATGCCAAATGTAAATTTAAAATTATTAACTCATTAATTTACTTATCTCCTTGCAATAATTTATACAAAGCCTTTTGTGACAATGTGGTGCCAAATATACCACAATTCAGAATTTTATTAAAAAGGGAGGTAGTACCTAACTAATTAATGTTACTTACCTAAAAACCTGCTCATGCAGTTCCTGTGCACACTCTCTGAAGTATAGTCTGTAAAAGATCGACAGACAGGCAACTTTGCGACGGTGTGCTACGTTGTGAAAATTGCTCTTCACCAATATTAATTTTGTCATCATTAAAACGTAATACTTAGATTATACTTTCATATTTGAAAATAAATGAACAAAAGGTCGTGAGCAAAATATGAGGGTTTACAATATGGATTATACACCCCCAATTTACTTTTCGTGATGTCATTGAAGTCATTAATCATGTTGAATGGATAAATCGATTTACTACGGTGTATTTTATTGATTACTAACTTATACCTGCCTCTTCGTTTGATATTATCACATTTGTCATGATTGATATGTAGGTATGGACTTCGGGGAGTAAATTAAATCAAGCAGCTCATGATCATGACTTAAGCACATATTTGGTAATGATTACAAACACGGCTTTTGTAGGGTACTTTGAAATATTGATGTTACAACTCGTAGATATTTTATCATTGATGTTACGTATTCAATGGTACATTTGTATTTTTACCAAGTTGAAAAAAAACAGGAAGCGGTTATTACATGTACTCGTATATTTCGCAGAATTACATTGCATCTTTAAATGGTTTTCCGAAACTACGGATGGAGCCTACTCTCTATTGATTTCGGATGTACTAGTTTTGGACAAACAGCACAAACACATTGGAAGTAGGGACAATGTCAAAACGTATTCCCATTCATTCTTAGTTCGGATCTCCTAACTAATAAGCTATACGGATAGCATATTAGTTAAGGTTCACCTACGGAGGGGATATGGAGTAGGAAACGTCCGTAACTTAGACCAAAACTACGGGTTTCGTGCTTAGAGAGTAGACCTCCAGGCACAGACTGTCAAAAATATATAGCAAAATGTAGTTCCATTTACGTCGTAGGAACGCTGATACGTCTTCGATACTTACCATCCTCGATAGTTTTTCGTGCCAGAGGTACTGGGGTAAAATAACTATGTGATACGAACGACGTAACGGGTACAGCTAGTATTGGTACTACAAAGAAAGTGTCTATCAACCTAACACTCAATTGTATTCGTGGGTTTATTTCTTTCTTCTATTCATAAAACTACGGTTGCTGCGAGAGCCCTGTTGTGCTTATGATCTCTTGGACGCCTTATCGCACTCAGACGAGACAAGAACTAGCGAGGAATAGTCAATTTTGTTTGTGCATCCTCTTTGTAACTACAGACCATTAGCAGCTTTTAACACAAATTACACAAATTTTTTGTTCACATATATCTATCTATATGGATATTTTATGGGATTATTCGTGTACAATTGACGGCTAATCATTGAAGGATGTCATCTCTTAAAGACAAACTCTAAATACTAGTAAATACTTTTCACATATTTTGTCGCTTGAACTTTGGTTGGGCTTTCCGAATTAATATTCATATCCACATTATTTTGCTGACCGTTCCCTTACCCTTAATGACAAACATTTTGTCCAATGACCGATTTTCTAAAATATCTCTCCGTGTGGCGTTCCTACATATTATTATACATTAATAACGGCACCGGGAGCTTCCCAATAATCACGCGCTCTGATAATCATATCAACGTAGCTAAGTTTTTAACATATAAACTTTCAACATAAAGATTGTGCCAATAATTTCAATGTGAAAGTAACTCTGTTCGCCTGTATGTAACTTATTCACAAACCATTGGACCAGTTTTGACATAGAAAAGATATATACGTAAGGCTCGTAAGGCGAGCGGAGCGAATTCCGGTTACCTTTTCCACTGAAGATGAGAGAGGTCCCGCGGGTTCGATTCCCAGTGTTGGTACATATTGTATTGCGTCAGTCTTTCTCGTTCTGACAAGTGACGGTCCTGAGCGACAGAAAAGAATAAGGCGAGGGGAAAAGGCGATAGCGCGCTGATAGTATACATAGTCGCTATGGAGCTTAGCATCAGTGGAAAATGTTACATAGCTTCGTAGTTGCTCTTGCCGATAGTTCATTATCAAAGTAAAGCTATAAATAAAGAGAGTAAACTTTTGATATCAATAAAAAGTATTAATCGACCATTTATCAGCTAAAATCAGATTTAAGATATTATGATATATTGAAGCTTAAGAGATTGGCCGCCTGAAATACTCCTATCTACCTCTTAGTAAAACAGACTTGGATTGGATTGGAAATTCCCATCTTTCTATTTAATCTTGCCAAATTTCATTTAGACACTTATTGAGGCGGAGCGTAGCGGAGCCTCTCTTATGTTGACTCTTTTGAAAATCTGTCCGCCCGGTCATAGCGCCCAGACCGTTTAACCGATTCTAATGAAACTTGGCACATACTTAGACATCAACCATACCTAGGAGGTGACAAAAATTCGATGTCCTACCATCACCATAACCTTAGCTTTTGGCGCCAAAGAAGAGCCAAATGCCAAATTCGGTTTTTAGGGTTTTGCTCGAAAAGTATAGACTTTTGTGCATCACGATACATTACAAATTTGACCAGAATGTAATTTTAATGCAACAAACCGCGTCTAAATCCGTCATGTCCTCACAGAGTTATGCCGACATAAAGTTGTAAAAGCTCGCGGCGCTCCGCCTCTCTTGGGCTCCAAAGCGCCACCGAAGGTGGTGCAGTTTGGAGCCGTTCCTAGTTAAATAACAACACAGATATACTGAATCGAGATAATTCATACGACGGGTGAAAAGACGTTACAACGAGATCTAATCGTAACATTACTAACAGAAAATGTAAATAGCATATTATACAGCAACAGAGGTTACCTCATTTTATCAGGAGCAGATTAAGAAAGCTATTGAGATAATCTTTTAAGGAGGCGGGTATTCTCATGCCACAATTTTATGGCCAAGTTGAGGGTGGGTATGCAAAGAAGTCGACTATTTAAGACGCCTCTTTCATCCAATGTTTGAGCGATTTCTGAAACTATATGAGTTTTTACTACAGCCAATGCAACTTGGTCAAAACGTCTCTTAAGTTATCTAAGTACTATGTTTAATATTTGTAGTTTAATTTAAACTAATGTATAATTTATAACCGCCTACCTCTGTGGTCTCTAACTAGGTCTAGTGGTAACAACCACCGGTATCAGACCCAGGGGTCGCGGGTTCGATTCCTAGCGGGGGTTACAATTATTTTTATTCGGTTTGGTTGGTGGTAGGAATTGTTGTAAGTCCGCCTGGCTAGCTACCACCATTTTGTCTTAGCCTGACGCCATAACAACAACGGTTTCAGCATTGTTGTGTTACGGCTGTTAGAGATAAGATAGCCAGTTCCTCAGTGATGAGGATTCCGGGAGAGGCTCGCTTCCATCTTCATCCTTATCAATACTTACGTCAGGTATGATGAAGGCTAAGAGTCTCCTCGTTGTTTATAAAAAAAAACATTAAGCTACAAAAATAACATTCAGTTACCTCAAGAGTGTACGCAAATTGTTATTAAGATGTGCATTGCAGTATTTTAAGATGCCAACTTGGTGGTATTATTAAATATTACTAGCGGCCGAGCGTGTTTTCCGTTGGAATATCGGGTTTTAAGTATTATATGTTTGAATACAGGTTATTTAGTGTATGTGCACAAAATTTCATCCAAATCTGTTCAGTAGTTTTTGCGTGAAAGTTTGAAAGTGGTTTTTGTATTTTTTATATTATTTTTATTTATTTCATGTTATACAACATCTTAAACAAAACAACCAAGTGACTAAAACCCAATTAGGTTTGTCCAGCCACGCGTATTCGTCAAAATAGGTGGTAAACATAAACAATACAACTAAGCAGTATTCTTATAAACAATATTGTACTTAATTTCTTTAGAACAATGATAAATGATAAAAGTTTTAAAACGTCCTCGCAAGTGAGACCTTATTCGATAAGAGCAAAAAGGCACATGATCTAAGCGACAATGTTGGCGTTAATAAATAGTTGTCAATATAGACAAAAACAAAGTATCAACAAAAAAAATATCACGGGAAGAGGTCCGACTGGCAGGTACACATTTATAGTATTATATTAAGTAGTTACATGTTAGTTTAGTTTGTTGTTGATGCGTAATAATTACAAATAGTTCTTTTTTTTATAATACAGTAAATAATGTTTAATGTGATGTTAATATTATATTTAACTAACTAGTTATATATATATATATATATATATATATTTAGATTAAAAAGGTAGCTAATGGACCACTGTTGTAAAAATAACTTTCCCACGGTCACATTTTCCTTCAATTTTCTTTCCTTTTCCTAAGGCATTTAGCGTGCCTCTAGTTTAGTCTTTTCTTTCGTGTACAAACGCCTTTAAATAACAATAGAAAGAAACAAAAGAGGCCTTTCCGTAGCCGTGAAGTGGGCTTTTGTTTTTTTTTTCTTTTTTAATAAACGACAGGGAGACGTAGCCTTCATCATACCTGATTTTAATTATTGATAAGGCTGAAGATGGAAGCGAGCCTCTCCCGGAATCCTCAATCACTGAGGAACTGGCTATCTTATATCTAACTGCCAGAACACAACAATGCTGAAAACATTGATGTTATGGCGTCAGACTTAGATAAGATGGTGGTAGCTAGCCAGGCGGACTTACAACTAGTCCTTCCACCAACCAAACCGAATACAATATGTACCACCGCTGGAAATCGAACCCGTGACCCCTGGGTCTGATACCGGTGGTTGTACCACTAGACCACAGAGGTGGTTAGTCTCGGCTGTCACTGAATATGTATGTATGTACAATGGTGGAAAATCCCGGTAGAACACTTGCCGCGCAAAATCCCTTGAACGACGATCAGTAGATGACGTGAGCTAATACGACTGTCGGAATTTGGATAGTGTGCGAGAGAACTGCACGATCTTGTTCCTCCAGCCCCTTTCCACCATCGGGATACCAGACGTCGTCGTTGATATTCCAACAGTCCGCCCGCACCAAGCGCTTTGCTGATACATTTTTTATGCGTTCCGCTAAGGAATGGAACGAATGCGCTGCCTGCTGATGTGTTCCCCGACTCCTACAACCCTGGCCTGGGCAAGTATGTAACATCCTAGGCCACATCCTGTTTCCAAACCAGATAGTGGTCAAATACTTGCTAAGTCTCGAATAAAAAATAAAAAAAAGAATCGAGCACACACGCAAATGGCTTAAATGTGGTCGCCCGGACAGCCCGGCCGCGACTGTACTCGAATACCTACCTACTACTACCTACTCCTTTAGGGAATCTTAAAAATAGTGTGGTTTTCGTCATTATTTACCTAGATGACAAGTTTATAGTTCTGATTTTTTGTGTAGGTCAGTGCGGACTGGGCAGTTTCTTATTTTAAAAATTATTAAATAAAAAACTATTTATAAAAAAAAAACAACTTCATAAAATAAAATAAAAATTGATTCGTTGCCAGCCAAGGCACTAAAAATAATAGTATAAAAATACAATGTAGAATGAATATAATAATTTGACTTGAGAAATTTATATAATAGTTTATATAAAAATTGTGAAATAAAAAACTGACTAAAAGTGATTTATCAAAATAAGAATCGACGGTTTGATTGTACCTTAGATGATGATGTGTTTTTTTTCTTGATATTCTTAAGTTTAAATAGTTAAGAATATCAAGAAAGAAAAAAATACATTTCATTTATCTAATAGTAGCCTTTGTTAAAGCTTAGTTCATTTATTACATACAATCAAATCGTCGATTCTAATTTTGATAAATCACTTTTAGTGTAACAGACGACAATTATGAATGAAGAAATATCAAACAGTTTTTTCATTCCATTAACCTAAATTATTATTCAGATTAAGGTTAATGTTTGCGTCGACCGATAACTCACATTGAGCATAAGTAATCAAAGTCAACTACATTTATTGAATATGAACCTTCAGAGGCATTTGATCGCGACGAGCTTGACATGATGTCGCGTTGGGCAGCAAAAAAGGGTAACAAAATGTGCTTAACACAATGTCATATGTCACACGTTATGTTTATAAGTAATTTCACGCGCGTGGGTTCCGTAAATATCAATAAAAAAGTATTAAATTTTAATCATACTACTATAACTACGGTAGCTTTTGAGTGTATTCATTATAAACATATGCATTTTATACAAATCCTTCCTCTTTATAATACCTATTAGTATACAGTGTGGGGCCTAGAACCGGGGATAATGTTAAAAACGGAGGCTCTATAGGTCACTTGTAATTGAATCATTATGGTCCCAACTAATTAAAACCAAATCTTTTTTATTTTTTCTAACAAACTTAATCGTAAATTCAATGTAATGCAAACAACAGTAATGCTCAACTTTTTCGGAGCTACTCGGAACGTCTTTTTGACAATTTATGTGTCGGCTGATAGAAAAATCATACTGTCTTACTATCGCACTTCATGAATCCATGTAGGTAACTATTGTTTTTTTTTGTACAATTTTTTTCCCACTCATAGCTATTTTCACATTTAATTACAAATTGTATAAATAAATCCAATTAAATTAAATTAAAATTAATTTAAACTTAAACCAAAGAATATCCCATGACAATATTCTGACTTTACTTATCAAAATTATTCTTTTAGATTTACACTCTTTTTACACTATGATATTATTTTTAAAAAGATCAAAGCGTTGAATCTTTAAAATTCCACGGCTTAATCTATTTGGTACAAAGAGTATACTTGGCATTTATTGACATGACATGTCATGCATATGGATAAAATTGTAAATAAATAACTGTCATTGCGATATTTACTAATAAACTACAGATTTTAATTAATTTGAAACGGAGATTTTATACTGAGGGAAGTAGCGGGGGCTGTTGCTATTCAAGGAGTTAAAGGTAAATTTTCTAATCGATAGTGATTATCATGATGTATTGCGGTAAGTTTTTTTATTGTCCCCTGTACCACGATAAGTTCAAAACGTTAGGGATATTATCATTTTGCAATAATACACTGATTATGAAACGTAACTTAAAATTCTTATTGTTATTCTTATTGGGTTTTGATCAACTGGAATCTTTTCAGAATAAATACAAATACTCCAGAGAATCTCTATTTTCAATATTTTCCCCGGTTCTAGACCCCCAAGTAGAACTAGGAATAGGTTTAGTATTCGTGTTAACTGTAGTTAGCACGAAAAAGTTTCGAGATATCGGAAAATTGTCGTCAACATTATGTATGACATATTTATTGAGCAGCGTTCCTGCCGGACTTAAACGGAACTACATTTCAGGACGTGACGATTCGAATGCTTTCTCGATACTATTTCATAAGTTTTTAGTGCATACTTACTTTATAGTTTACCATTTTCAAAAATAGATAATCGATCTTTGCCGGATTTTTAACTCGCAATTGATTTCAATCATTATAGGTATTTAAAATAACGTCTACTTTATAGTTTTTTGACTAGTAATCCCATGACCACAGCCCCTAAAAATTTTAAAAGTTCTGAATATGAAAATTTTTGCTTGTTTCAAATCCGGAAGAGTTGTGAACAGTGCACGTCAAAAAATATGTGTTTAGCTAAAAAGGAGATAACTTAAATCGAACATAGCAGTGTACTGTTAACTTTACCTTTACCACAGATTAGTTAATAGTACAACTACTTTACATAACCGTAATTACTTGCATCTGCAATTCGGGCTGTGGTATTTTTTTTGTTTTGGGACAGTATCATAACGTATCGCAATTTTTTATTGTGGGGTGAATGACCAAAAGTGCATGAAATGCATGCACTTTTGGAACTTTTGTTGCCCTCGTGAAAAACAGTAAGAAGCAGAGAGAAAGAAAAAGGGTTTATAATTAAGACGAACATCTGCATAAAAAAATTAAAGCTACGCTAAGTTTAAACAAGAAAAAAAACAGAAAAAGGAAAAGTAATACTAACCTAAGAAACTGACGGAATAAGTACGTACTTTTTGTTATAAAACTATAGGACGGTTAGAGATGTAAAAAATCTGGTAATAAGATTATATTTATCTTCATACCTTTATCTAGCTTTGTAAAGTTTCAAAAACATGATTTTAAGAATTTGCCTCGACACTCATTTTTCTTTTAGAAAAAAACCCCTTAAAAATGCGAAAATTCAAGATTCTTCTCAAATGGGGCTACATATACTATTGGAAATTGGTTTAATTAGTGGACACATACTTAATATTCAGCATCGTGTAGTTCCGTTTTTTTTAAATCGCTATGGTTATTTAATGCGAAGTGATTTCGTGGTTTTTTGCCTAATCTCACTCCCGTGCGCGTCGTTTTCTCGTTTCAGTCGTATAGCACCTAATTCAATCCTTGGATAATAGGCAGTTATCAGTCAGTTCAATTCAGTAATTATAGAATAGTTTATACAAACAATATTTTCTCAATAAAGTTTTTCATATCTATTCAGATAAAAAGTTTCGTACGAGTACATTAGAAGATATTGTTTTACCCCAACCTTTTTTATCATATCCTATTTTAACAAACGACAATCTCCGCATATAAATAGTGTTGATGGCCCAATTATGATTGATTTATCTTGTTCCTTCTCCTTGTTCTATAAATCTCGCTGAGTAACGAATATATCGAAAGGATAGTGTTCAATAAAGACCGAATCCTCAAGGAAATTAAGGACAAATTTCATTACTCGTTCCCTAGTTTCGGATATTTCGGATAGGTCAATACGGCTCAGCCACCCAAATCAACATAACAATGTTATAGTAATATATTTTGATAAACTTTGGGTGGGTTTAATTTTATCGCGCAAAGCTTATCAATTTATAATTTTTTAGGGTTCCGTACCAAAATGGTAAAAAGGAACCCTTATGGTGCGACTCAGTCTGCCTGTCTGTCTGTCTGTCACAGCAGTATATATCAAAAACCACTAATGCTATCAACTTGAAAGCAATAGTTATTGATGACTTTTGCCTTTTGCCTTTTGGGCATTTAGGGTATCATATGAAAGAGCGCTGCTTGCTCATTCTCTTTTTTTTTTAGGCCACATAGTTTTCAACTTTTAATAAAATTTTTAAAAAAAAGTATGTGCTAGACGTTTTTTTTGGAACATCAATGTCCATTTTAATATCCTATCTATAGGTGTGGGATATGTAGCATGAATAGGTTTGACGAAAAAAAGAATTTCAGTTTCAGTTCTATCTACGGAGAGCCCTCCCTTAGTTTTTTTTTGTGTGAAAATCGTGAAGCGGTTTACAGAATACATATCCCTGTCTTTTTCCGGTTATTGGCCATTAGGCTACGGAACCCTTAAAACGTGTTACAAAATCTTTTAATATAGTTTCGTTAAAGAAAAATTATTAAAAATGTAAATTAATACGAGTATTTTTAGATACTTATCGTAAAGAATAAGAAGTACACAAAAAGGGTCTCGTTTAACTAACTTTAAAGTAACTGTACCTCAGTTAACTTCGCTTTTACTAAAGCGGTTCGCATCATCATTTAGTTAAGGAATTCTTGTAGAAGCTCCTTGTGTTGGTGTAATTCGATAAGAGCTTATTAAATTACCTCGAGCAAAGCCGCGACGGGTAGCTAGTTATACTAATTAGGGAACTTCAGCATTCTCCGAGCATACATCCTTATATTCTTGGAATTTACTATCACAATGGCGAAATTACGGCCATGGGAATACCCGGTGTTATTCTGTAATAGGCGTAACTGTGGAATTTATGTGCAAATTTTGCTCATCTTATAGTTTAAAACACAATTTAAGCTGAAATACAATCAGCTTCGATATTAATAGTGTTACCAATTTGTTTATTTTGATTTCAAATCATCTTAGAACCCTGTCTTAATTTTTTGTCTGTTCTTCTGGTTTTCCACATGAGATATTATTAATAATATACAAGAAGTATCTAACCTACCTCCCGTAAAGTACAGACAATCACGACTATCAAAAATAATAACTATATAAAAATAAACAAATCATGAAAAACTACCCTACTGCCCGCGACTTCACCCGCGAGGAATTAGGTTACAATACAAACCCCTTTTATTCCCTATTCGTGGGAATATTAATGCTTGCCTACATAGTTACAGGATCCTGTTTGCAAAATTTGCCCTGTGCGTTGTCTGTCAGTCAGTCACGGTATTGTTTTATTACTATAGAGATTACAATCTTGTTACCTTACTATAATGATAGCTTCGATTTTTATCGCTAAAAATTAGGTCAGTTGAGGTGTTGGGGGGATTTGTCAATACATATTAGTAGAGAGTTAACTCTATTTTAACTTTAATTATTTAAGAAAACCGTCTTAAAACGAATCATTTCACATCATAAACTGACATCCCATAGCTTGAATGAGTAAGCGATGGCCTCGATGTTGAGCTATTCCAGAGAGCAGTATTTAACATCGTAATCTCAAAACGAAAACCAGACACCTGCCTTATGACAGACAACGACTTCAAAAAGACTATCGTTAAAACTCTATTACAACCTTACTGATATAAAGAATCCCGTCTTATTACGAATTCTAAGTATAGCGTCATTTCGCGTCATAAACTTACAGCTCGCTCTTACATATAGCTTGAAAGAGTTGGCAGGGGCAATTTGCAGATAACCATCGTCTCATCTGTCATGCCAGAAAGCCCGGAGCTGATTAATTTTACTCCAGCCCGGAAAAATATAGTATGTCACGCGGTCCACTTACTCTAAACAACATTCTTTTTAGTAGAGTATTCAGTCTTCATTTGCATAATTTTGTATAGAAGCACCGATTTACGTAAGACATAAGTTGGGGGGTTGGGGAGACTGGTCAATACATATTAGTAGAGAGTTATCTCTTCAATAACTTCATTTATAGAAGAAACCCGTCTTACAACGAATCACTTCCCATCCTAAGCTTACATCCCATACCTTGAATCAGTCAGGGATGGCCTTGATTGAAGTTCTAAGTGTTGAGCTATACCAGAGTGCAGTATTTAACATCGTAATCTCAAAACGAAAATCAGACACCGGCTTTATGACGTCATCACTGTAATAACACAACGACCTTAAAAAGACTATCGTTAAAAGTCTATAACAACCTTACTCTTGTGAAGAATATCGTATATAGCGTCATTTCGCGTCATAAACTTACAGCTCGCTCTTACTTATAGCTTGAAAAAGTCGGCAGGGCAAATTTACAGATAACCATCGTCTCGTCTGTCATGCCAGAAAGCCCGGAGCTGATTCATTTTATCCCAGACCTGCAAAATATAGTATGTCACGCGGTCCACTGACTTTTAACAACATTCTTTTTAGTGAAATATTAAGATTTTTATTTGCATAATTTTGTATGGAAGCACCGATTTACGTAAGACGTCTGATTTCTTTATTGTAAGTTGGTTTCATAAGAAAATACAACCGGGAAAAGGCTCTATTCTATTGTCTGAAGGTACCTAATGCCAGTTTAAAACAATTACAAGATGGTCATAAATGTTATTTTATCTAAAGTTTATCAGTAAGAATGAAAGGAATAGAAATAATACAGACGAGAGGAAAATCTATATTAAAGTTATAATAACAATATCAGACACAATGATATTATGTGTGTGTAATGAAATATCATTGATCTGACAACAAAAATATATGAGATGATTCTGAAATTTGTAGCATCAGAAGGTTTTACAATATACGTAATACCTATAATGTGTTTTCCATGACTATTAAAAACCTCGAAACCATTTTATAGGATTATATAGTGCTATCGAGCTATTGCTTAACCGAATGGGTTCCTAGAATTTATGTAAAATCTATTTATTTGAAGACAAGAAAATTAACTGCAAACGAATTCCATACAAAATAAACAAATAAATGAATGTTCAGGGTATTTACTTATCAATATAGCTTTAGCGTCCTTTTTAGACCGTCTGATTTGACCGATAACACTGTAGAATGCTCAAACACATTCCTACAATAACAGTGGTTACAGCATTGAATGCTAGAAGAAGAATGCAGTGAGCGAGTCTAACAAGTATTACATAATGCCCATGGGCAAAATTCTAAGGGCTTTATACACAAGGGCTTATTACACATACTAGTTTTACTGCAACTTGTACTTGCCGTGTGGTGACGGCCTGAGAAAACAAGTGTCACAACTCCCTTACATGCCTGGGATGTCGTAAGAGTCGACTAAGAGGCTCGACGATTGAACACCTGTGCGAGAGAAGGAAAACTTGAAACAAACCCTCTACCAACGCGTCTGGCCAGCGTGGTAGCAGTGCCTTAGCTAGCTAGCCTAGCTTTGAACGCCACAATAGGCGTGAGCTAGGAGAGGCCTATGTCCAGCAGTGGACGTCCACAGGCTGATGTGTGTGTGTGTGTGTGTACTTGCCAGTACGAGTTCACCAATTGTCCATTAGGTATACTTCAATGTGTTCCTTGATAGGATTAACAAACTCGAGTTCGAGTCCCGTGTGAGTGACCTGAGACCAGTGGTTTTTTTCTAGCATATTTTCTTATTTATATTTATGACTTAAATATAAATAAGCTTTGTTAAATGCAAAATAAAAAAAGTCGTTAGTCAAACATTTGTAAAAACATTCTTTTGAATGCGAGAATATTATTTATCTCATTGAAGAAACGACGCTGGCCAACAGCGTCGAAAGAGAAATATATTAAAAATTTCGAGAGGTCCTCATAACTCTCGGTAGCATAATTGGTAGTGCAGAGGCCGGATTCCTAAGGGTACGGGTTCGAGTCCCGTCTGAGCGATATTAGACCAGTGTTTTTTTCTAGTAGGTATAGTTTCTTATTTATATTTATTACATAAAAATAGTTACAGGTTGCCAGTCCATCACCTACAATAGTTTTAGATTCGTTAAATATAATACCTTTGCCCTGACCGTTAACAGCTTTAATTATTACTATCTGAATTGGAACGCTATATATTCTATGGATTTCTTTTGCTCCTAGTCTTGGACGAATAATTCGTCCAAGAATAAGTCATTTATGGTTGTCTAAAGAATATGGATAATTCCAATTAAGGGTCTTTGCACACCGCGTCGGCGCGCTTTTTTCTGTGCTTTTTTCATACAAAGCAGTCTCACACGCGTCCATACAAACGTAGTCCCCTGTTTCCTCCCTGAATAATGCCGGTAGACTAATATTTTTTTCCTGAATATCTATGGTTATTATTAGCATGCATCTATGATTTCTTTTTTTTCATAGATTAATTATTAAATGAGATATGAACTTTTAAAAACCAAAAAAAACTGCCGGATTTTCCGCTGTGTTCAATATCCAGAAAACAAATCAGAAAACAAATTTAACTAAATTATATAAAAAAAAAATGAAAACATAGGAACACAGCAAAAGCCTTTTTAAAGTTTTGAATTAAAAAATACTTATCAGTTAAGTTTTGGACAAGGAATCAGGGGACTACGAATCGTTGATTTTGTCTACTTTTCATTTATGATTTTACTAATTTCCTCGCCCTTGAGATGTCTTCATAACATCAGAAAAAAAGTCGCGATTTTCTAATTAATAATGTTAAAATTTTAATTCATATTTTATTTGCACAATAGTTAGCTAGGTATTAAAGGGTAACCGTAACTGCTTTCCATGAAGCAACAAAGAACCTATAATTTTTCCCCACCCACGTAGTATATAATCATGCATTATTAGACGCCATTATAAGAATGCAAAATCATTGACGTAAAAGCTAATAGAATATTGTGCAATTCCAAGAAACATTGACGGACGTTGAACGATATTGGAAATAATGTGGTATTTCAAATATGTCTCCGTTTCTATTACTAATTTTACAGGAGAAATTTTCATTCTTTGAATAAATAAAAATATATTCAATGAAAATCAAATAGGATTTATCCTAATATTAAAGTTATACACAACAATTTACAACAGTAACAAACAAAAGTATGTGTTTCGCCAACTGCAGGTTCAAGAAGAGTTACAAGTTCCAAAACAAGAAATAAAATACAAGTTGGTAGGCCGTCAACATCTGGAGTATCTAAAACCAAACAAAATCGTAAAGAAAACATAAATTCAATGTGGCACAAAACCAAAACAACGCAAAATAAGATAATTCAAAATAATTTCTAAAATTGCATGCTATATTTATTATTATAAAAATATATTTCTTACAAAGGCTTTTTAATTTCAAACCCTTTCTGTCAGTTCTCATTTCTCATTGATTTTCTTTATTTCATTTTGTTAATTATTTACGTTCGCACATAAATAATTGATATAAACCTATTTTGTTGTATATTCTGTTAATGTATATTTTCTAATACAGCCATCACTCAAGGCGGCTCTTTTCCTTATGTCCGTCTTATTTCCACATTTATTTTCATGTGCTGAAAAGACTTTTCCGATCCGAGATCTGAGAACTACTTAACAAATGGTTTAGTTTGCAACAATAAACTCACTTATAACACCAAACAACATCGCACCATCACTTGTAGTGTGGCACCTCTTCGCTTACTTAGACAACATAAAAAAGACCTACGTACGAATGTCAATTAATTATTGTATCCTGCATATTTTAACAATCTTTTTCTTTTTACTTTAGTATTAAGTAGCACTATAGATGCATTTTGTTTTTAAGTTTTCTTTCATTTTAATCTGTTTCTTTGTTTATAATAAGTAAGCGTAACTCGGTGGAAATCAAACAAAACAGACGAACTTTTTTTGGTGTTGTCTTATTTCATCCGTGCGACGATAGACCATACTACCTTGCCTGTGACATTACAAAACAGTGTAAATTATCGGTACTTAATGATACCTGTTTTTTTTTAATATTGTGTTTTGCTGTTTTAAGGTTTCTTGTGTTTCATATAATGTAAGTTGTTTTTTGTTATTTCTTATTTCATTATCGCGCACCAACAGCCCTGCCAGAATACCAGCATTGCCGTGATACATTATAGTGCCCACAGGCAGGGACCTTATTTACCCTAGATATACCTACTTTTTTGTATCATGTCTGTTTTCGATCAAATGTTTAATTATCTACGTTATGTTTCTTTGTCTCATACTTTCTAATACTAGTATTAGAAAGTATATACAACTAGACTAGGCTAGAACTTATTTTAATGTTTGTTCTGCAAACTATACTGTGTAGTAACACTATAGATGCGTGCTGGCCTTGTATACTTTCAAGAGTCGCCTCTCCGAGCGGAGATTTGTAGAACTACCTTCTTTTGTGACTATTTCAATTGGAAGAGCAGTGGACCTTTTATATTATTATTAATATAAATAGTGGTACTACTGAGAACATCTTGTAAAACGAGTAGATTTTTAGATTTTTTAATGAAATTGTACCAGAAAAAGTAGGAATATCCAAATGTTGCCTCACAAAAAGACTTGTACATTCACTGACTAGATAAATGAGCTTTGGCGACGGGAAACGGCAACTGGCCCCTATTTCCGAGCAATCTCCGCCCAACACTTACGTCGTCCGAAAATCATTTCGGACGAAGAATAAGGCTTCAAGACTTTAATTTAATACAACAGGAAGTACCTACATCCGTTGACGCACCGAGGAAACATGTAAAAGCGAAATAAGTTACTAGCTGTCTCCTTTGGATAAGTTCAATCATGTTTTAATAAAGTTATGTTACCTTCATACTAATTTGCGTTGAAATCTGTGACGCAGACTGCACATATTGACAATTGACAAGTAGGATAAAAGATACGAAAAAGCACGGAAATGAAAGAGAAAGCAAATTGAATCGTACTCCAAATAGGGTCTTTCCAATGTTTCACAATGCGAGCTCGTATTACATGTCTGCTTCAAGTACACGCTTACATATCATTGGTTATGGTTCAAGTATTGGGTTACTGATTCTGGTACTGAGTTACTGATCGATGATACTGATCGATGTTATCGACCAGTAATATTTTATGTGATGAATATAAATATTTGTGTATCCAAGGTGCTTTAATCATACTAGGTATGGTATACTTACAAGAAATTCAACAACAAATGGTAAGAATAAAATTCACTGTCTAGTTGTAGCCATTGCATATATATATGTACAAGCTGAAAATTCACAGGCACATCAAATCGTGGAAATTTAAAATATTAAGTAAATATAGACCGGAAAAGTGTAAGTTTTGCCGCGCTAAATCGTCTGTAAGTACCGTTGTAGGCCTTTAATATGGTTATGACATAGGTTATGATATTTCTCTCACCATAGAAAAACAAATGATAATATGTAATTCATAACTATAATCTATATATATATACAGGGTTGAACTTTCTTAGGAAATCATTCTTAATTTTTTTAGAAATTTTTAACTGCATTCACCTTTTTTAGAAAAAATGTACAGTCAACAGAAAAATAATGAGATTTCAAAAATATTTTTGAAGTGAAAACTTCTTTAGCGGCGTTGTGCACATCAGAGTTTTAAAATTTTGGGATGGGTAAAAAATGTTAAACACGCGTCAGGACACGTGACCCTGATCGAAAATTCGTAAGACCATTTACCGTTGACCTATTTCAAATTACATAAAGTCTCACACTTAAAAGATCTTCGTATATTAGTTAATAACAACCATCATAAAAAGATCTCTCATTACTACCAACTTTCATATTGATGCCAGGTTAGTTTTAATTTCAAGGGAGGAATATTCTTTTCTTTCATTACAACGCCATTTAGATAAAGTTTCCACTTTTGATACTTGATGACATTGAGTTTTGAGAGAGAATTAGAGTTTCATACTACGGTACCAGATGGCGTTTATATTGAAGATTCATTATTCATAAATAGCTATTTTATTTGTAATTAAATTATTAATTTCAAAGTTTTTATTATTTGTTATTATTTTAAGCGGTTTTCACTTCTGCCGGCACTCCCGGAGTGCAACCCGTTGTATTTTTTTTTGGCAATCGATCCTGTTTCTCATGGAGACCGAAACACTCTTTGACACCAACTGAAGTATAAGCACTAGAAAAGTCAGGAATCGCTAAAACTATATCCATACATTCGCTAAAAAAGGTAGTAGGTGAAGCGGATGCGGCTGCGTGTGGTGCGAGCACGGGGCGGGACGCGTGCCGTGTGCTACCAGAAAACACGGAATGAGACTTTTAGGCATCTCCTAACAAATGCTTGCGAACAAATTTTTCGTTTGAAAAGTGTCGCCCAGATATTAAGACGATAATTTAATTAAACCGGTTGAAAATTTATATAAAGATATTAAAAAAAGAATAGCTAAACAACCTTCTAAATGGTAACCGGCGCGCTGCGCTGCGCCCTTTGTCTTTCTTTTTGTGCAAGTACAGTACATATTAATAGTTTTTCGCGATTTCTGACTTTCCTAGTGCTCATACCTCAGTTGGTGTCATAGAGTGTTTTGATCCTCATGAGAAACAGGATCGATCGTCATGAAAAACATATTTTTGAAAACTAATTATTTTTTCTGCTGAATGTATTTTTTTTTTCAAAATCGGTGAATGCAGTTAAAAATTTCTCAAAATATTAAGAATGGTTTATTAAGTACGTTTTCATGTAGCTACATCAGTTAAGGTACCTGCCCTTCGCGCCCCGTTTTAAATTTCCACCCTGTATATAAAATTCAATGTCCTGACTGACTGATTGACTGATAATCAACGCACAGCCCAAACCGTTGGGTCTAGAAACTCCAAATTTGGCCGTAAAAGCGAAATAAGTTACTAGCTGTCTCCTTTGGATAAGTTCAATCATGTTTTAATAAAGTTATGTTACCTTCATACTAATTTGCGTTGAAATCTGTGACGCAGACTGCACATATTGACAATTGACAAGTAGGATAAAAGATACGAAAAAGCACGGAAATGAAAGAGAAAGCAAATTGAATCGTACTCCAAATAGGGTCTTTCCAATGTTTCACAATGCGAGCTCGTATTACATGTCTGCTTCAAGTACACGCTTACATATCATTGGTTATGGTTCAAGTATTGGGTTACTGATTCTGGTACTGAGTTACTGATCGATGATCGAAGATATTAAAAAAAGAATAGCTAAACAACCTTCTAAATGGTAACCGGCGCGCTGCGCTGCGCCCTTTGTCTTTCTTTTTGTGCAAGTACAGTACATAGTAATAGTTTTTCGCGATTTCTGACTTTCCTAGTGCTCATACCTCAGTTGGTGTCATAGAGTGTTTTGATCCTCATGAGAAACAGGATCGATCGTCATGAAAAACATATTTTTGAAAACTAATTATTTTTTCTGCTGAATGTATTTTTTTTTTCAAAATCGGTGAATGCAGTTAAAAATTTCTCAAAATATTAAGAATGGTTTATTAAGTACGTTTTCATGTAGCTACATCAGTTAAGGTACCTGCCCTTCGCGCCCCGTTTTAAATTTCCACCCTGTATATAAAATTCAATGTCCTGACTGACTGATTGACTGATAATCAACGCACAGCCCAAACCGTTGGGTCTAGAAACTCCAAATTTGGCCTTATAAAGCGCAGGAGTGCACTAAGAAATTCAAAAATAGGGGACGAATGATTGTATGAAGGTCTGGCAGTTTTGAAGATAGGATCTTCAAATTTTGTATTTAGGTTGTCGATTAAAAATGAGCATAGACTAATCTCGACGTTTTTGAAAATTCTACACCCAAAAGGGTGAAAAGGCGGGATGAAATTATATAAGAATAGTCCTTTATTTTCAAAGTAAAAGTGTTAGGGACTTCATATTTTGTATTTAGGTTGACGACTGAAAATCAACTTTTACCTGTCTCGTCGTTTGAAAATTCCACCCCCAAAGGGGTGAAAAGGGGGATGAAGTTGAGTAAGATTTTCATAGTAAAAGTTACAAATTTTTTATTAGGCCTATGGTTGGAACTTAAATAAAATCCCCTTCTCGAGAAATCAACCCCTAAGGGGTTAAAAAGGGGTAAATAATGTTAAAATCGATATGGATGTCATTATTGAAGTTTTATGGGATGTTGATTGCAAAAAAGTCATCAATTTTGAAATCCTTAATAGTTTAAGAAAGGGTTAAAATTTTGTATAGATAAGTAATGTAATTTAGACATAGACATAACAACTTTGATCGCGGTAGCTTTGGAGCATTTTCTACTACTTATCCATTCGCTTATATTACAAATGCTAAAGAAAGACTGCACTGTTTGGCTCAATCAAGGCGAGAAGAATCAATAGCCGCTGGGGCGGAAAGTTCTGGAATCCGACACTCCGTGAGTAGTACCCCGACATGGTGGACCGACGATCTGGTGCGGGCAGCGCAACCGATCGTCGTGGAGGTCCTTGGGGGCGGAGTGGGAGTTATGTGACTGTGACGACGAAATGGCACCACCACGCGACATCCTAAATTCGCGCGATAACCTAATACCTCGCGTACGAAGTCGCGGGCGGAAGGCTAGTAGGTAATAGTGGTATAAAAGTCTTCGTACTTTGTAATCTGTAATCTGTGCTTTATTGCAAGTAATTTGCACGTATAAAAGCAAAGGTCATAAAGCAGAAACTTGGTAACTTAGCGTGAAATGCGCAGCATGTCGTTGTCATTGTAAATTATTTGACACTTTTATTCAAGCTCCAAATAAATTGAAAGTGAGATATAAGAGAAACATTGGTTATTTTGTCATTGTAAATTATTTGACACTTTTATTCAAGCTCCAAATAAATTGAAAGTGAGATATAAGAGAAACATTGGTTATTTTTTTACGTTGAAATATACGCTTTTAATAAAATAACTTTCGCGAATTTTAAGTGCAGTATACATTTACCCGAAACATAAATTTATAATTATATTTTTGGGGATTTAGGTTTTTTTTTTGGTTTTCCGATGTTTAGGCACCTTTTTAGTTGCCGTGGTCACCGATGACACCCGTCAAATAATAGTGAACTTAAAATCCACTTAAGTTAAAACAACTTAAGTGGATTTTAAGTTCACTATTATTTTATTTTCATTATGAGTGCGCGAAAAAACTTAAGTTGCGCTTATAAGTCTCTCTTCGAAAAGTTTCGAAGGCAGAATTTAAGGTAGATAGTAATCTCGTGACCACGGCAGCTAAATAGGTGCCGAACAACGGGAATACAAAAAAAAACCTTAATAATACTCGTAATATTAAGTCTAAACTGGTGTGAGTAAACTGTGGTGCGCTAAATATCGAAAAGTTTATTTATTTCCATTATCAGTGCGCGCCAAAATTTAAGATGTGCTTATTGCTGCGTTGTTAGTTATACAGGCTGTTTTAAATAGTATTGCTGTATTTAAACTGTCATAGTCATTATCTCTATAACTATTACAATAAACGGGATTTTTACCATGTTTGTATTTTTTTTTTTGTGAACGACAGGGAGAGACTCTTAGCCTTCATCATAACTGATGTTAATATATATTTCTTGTTGAGTCCCTGATATTTCGGCACAGTTGCCTGCTCCATGATATCGGAGTAATTGAAGTTGATGCGATGCGAGTGGATAAATGTTAGAAGCAGACGAATCGGCCTACCCTCTTTATTGTCCGCTTAATAGTTTTATTTTAACTACTTATTGTCAATATTATTTTAAGTTTGTTTTCTTTGTTTTTTGCTCAGGTAGGTTTATTATCCAAGTAAATGAAAAAAAAACGGACGCTTACACTTGAAAAAAAATCATTCAGAACACAGTATATTTTCATAGTAAACAGCAACATGTACTACACCAACCCAGCCCCTCTGCTACATCTGACAACGTGATGGCGCTCTCAAGGTCAAGGTCAACGTGTAAAACCTGACGTGCTGGTACTGTAGGTACATAATAGTACTTGTTCAGTATAGGCAGTATAAAGATACCTTTATAGTTACTGTTTCACCTACTTAAATAGAAATTGATAATTGGTGAACGATGAACAAAATGCATTACAATCTTTTTTTATTTACAAAAAATAAATAGCAAGCTAAAACAACCAAATTTTCTATATTTTTACGGAAGTGTGTAAAATATCCATTAATGGGACCTTCCCATACAAAGGACTAGATTGAAGAAGGGGTGCGAGTCAGACAAACAATTGACCTGTCGCAGGCAGGCTCTACACATCCACGTGGCCTAAGTTACAACCTTTTCTATTACCGATATTGTGCATATTTTTATTAGGAATATAACTAATCGAGTTCAAAAAAAACAAGAGTTCAAAAAGACAACGGCTATAGCTTTAGTAAAGTTTCAAATCTAATGATTGTAAATATAATGATTGTTGGTAATTTAAGTTATTTGCTTTTCTATTTTTTATTTCAACTAATGAATTATTATGATGGCGCTGCGGTGACCATAAAGTGAGTCATGCCCTCCAATTTTTCTTAAAAGCATAGATTTATAAAGTTTTTAATTTGTGTGCATGAATATGTCTATTTGTCTTGGTTTGGGTGTTTAATATGTATCATGTATGTATTTCCAAATTCAAGTATATAGGTAAGTATGTTTATCCGTTATCTAGTATCCATAACACAAGTTTTTCATGACACTTAACGTGGGCTAGATAATTGGTGTGATTATATGCAATTATTTATTTATTTATTTATTATAATATATCCATAGATATACCTCAATGGAGAGGTATTTAAATAATACTTACAAAAAAATGTGCTTACCTACAATCAATGATATTTTGTAATGGCAGATTCAACTAGGCAGCTTACTGAAAATTCGCAAGAAATATATCGATATCTAAATACTTTAGAAATATTTGTTGTAAGTTTCTAAAGACAATATCTCAGTTCCACATAACGAATAAATTGGAACTGTAAAATTTTGACACACTTCACACGTTGAAGGTACAAAAACTTCTTTCGGAAAATAGGTTTATTTTTAGAGAGTCGTGGTAAGATTGTGGTAAGATAAGTGGTCATTGGTATTTTGTGGCGATGGCGGTGACGTGGTGAGGGATTAATGCGTGTTCAATTGAAGGTGTTACTTTATTCGCGGATGACGCGCGACTGACTCAACTGACAAAAGGGCATCTTATATTCTAGGTTGCAACTAACTATACATAGGTACTGCTATGGATATACACCAACCAATATAATATAATTATAGTACTCTGTGATAAACACATTATGTAGTGACGCAGTACACTGCAGTATGATTGAAACAATACTACGCTAAGAAATGCCGGTAAGCCCCCTGATCAGACGCACAGTGAGCTCAGGAATTAATTCAGGTGACCATCCCTTTTCTTATCAGTCGGTTCATCGCAAAACGAACAAAAGTAATTTTAATTTACCTTACGTCTAAAGTCAAGTCGACACGAACTAATCTTGTGATAACCAAAGGAATAAGCTAATGTGTGTAGTAGAATCTTCATCAAACTTCGGAGTCGAAGTTGAGGCATAAATTTAAACACGATTACGCTGGTAAAGCGTGAAATAAGGCTTTCGGTTAACTTCGTAGGTATTCACGATACTTCCAGATCCGCAACTGAAACTTTGTCAATCAAATTTAATCTCTGTTTAAATAGAACCAGGGATTATTTTTAGTATAACTTCGCTAAGAGCTTTATTAAATGAACAGATATTATTATACCTAATAGAAGAAAAGGTTATCTTTTAAAACGGTGGGATAAGCGGAGAGACAAATATATCAAAAAGTTTTGAGGAGTATCTCAACGGAACTATAGAATGGATTATTAAAGTCATAAATCATGAAAGCAATAATTATATATTTTGTGTTTGTTCTGTCTGAGTGTTATTTATAAATGTAAATATTTGTAAACCTTCGTTGATCCTGATATTTTTGTCACAATTGTTGTCACACTTGGATATGTCTATGAATGTGTGTGAAATTTAAAAATATATACTTAGCTAGTGTCATTTGGGCTAATGTAAAGAATTTAACGATATCCCATAAATTCAAATTCGTTAAGGAATTTAAAGTTATGGTGGAACAAAGATACTCACATTCCTACATTACTACATTCATGAAACCAAACACATAATACTTATTCACTCTTTTTCTTGGTATTTTGCTTGGTTTTTCTAACAAACATAATTTAATAATGAATGTGTTAATTATCTACGGCGAGGAGCTTGGTGACGCGGTGGTTCGCAAGCCTGCGATCGTAGCAGTTAAGCAACTTTCGCAGTGGTCAGTCACAGGGATGAGTGGGACAGATAAGGAGAACGGGCCATGACCCACCACGCGGGCCCAATGCGGATTTGTGGGTCTTAACAACTGTAAATACAACCGGGACCAACGGCTTAACTTGCCTTCCAAAGCACGGAGGAGCTCGAAATAGTAAATTTTTGGTCACCCATCCCGTGAACAACCATTCCAAAATTTACTTAACCTCAACAATCGCAGGCTGAGCGCGCGAACCACTGCGCCACGGGCTTCTCGCCTAATATTTTAATATATTGTTATTCCAGTAAACATACAAATAAACATGACTATCCACCGCGCTCCGTTCACAAACAAAGGGTCAAAAGTTAGGAAACATTAACCAACTTAGCTCCATCCTTCATCAAGAAAGTTAAATCCGTGAATCTTCCCCTCATACTGCTTAACTAATATTATAATTAATGCGAATGTGTTTCTGACAGTCTATTACCTATTCAAGACTATGATTTTGATGAAAATCGTTTAAGACTAGGAATAAGATAAGTGTATCCAATACGCTAGTAATATATAAGTCAATAATATCTAAAAAGCAATCTTATTCGATATATAAGTTTGGTTGGTGGTAGGACTTGTTGTAAGTCCGCCTAGCTAGCTACCACCATCTTATCTAAGATTGACGCTATATCTTCAGCCTTATCAATACTTAACATCAGGAATGATGAAGACTTAAGGTAAATGCAGGTATTAACGACCCCCCCCCCCCCCCCAAAATCTATACCCACACGTATAGGTTTGATGAAAAAAAATATTTCAGTAACAGTTCAATGTATGGGGAGCATATAAAAATATTTTTATTTTTGTGTAAAAACCGTAAAGCGGTTTACAGAATACATCTACCGACCGAGTTTCAACCGTGTGATCCTTATGTATATTAAGTATGTATTTACAAAAAAAGTATATATGTATGTTTATCCGTTATCTAGTATCCATAACACAAGTTCTTCATGAAACTTAACGTGGGACCAGATAATTGGTGTGATTGTATGCGAATATTTATATTTATATTTATATTGAATATTATTCCTATCATTGGAAATAAAATCTCTCATTAGCACTCATTAGCAAAACCTTATAGTTTTGGAATAAAGTGGCTGTGACATCTTACCACTTTGGAAATGTATATCTTTCAAACGGTTGATTTGAGAACAAAACTGTTTTAGAAACTTCAATGTAATTTTTAAAGACCTATCTATAGATACGCCTCAAGTATAAGTTTGATGAAATATAATTTTTTTTTTAAATCCCTTTCGCGAAAAATGCCATATTTCTGAAACTGAAAACCATATTTCGTTCAAACCAATTTTCGTTGAAAGTTTTTATTAGGATCTACAGATTTTTTTTTTTTTTTTTAAAGTAGTGTGTTAGGGGGGCACACATTTGACCACTTTGGAAGTGTACATCTTTCAAACGGTTGACTTTGAGAAAAAATCGTTTTAGAAACCTCAATGCAATTTTTAAAGACCTATCTATAGATACCCCACAAGCATAGGTTTGATGAAAAAAAAATTCAGTGTCAGTTCCATGTATGGGGGAGACTTAATTCATATATTTTTTTTTATTTTTGTGTAAAAACCGTAAAGCGGTTTACAGAATACATCTACCTACCAAGTTTCAACTGTGTAATCCTCATGGTTTTGGAATAAAAAGGGTGTGACATACATCGGTTTGGCCGAATCTATAAGGGTTTCGTTTTTTGCCTAGGCTACGAAACCCTAAAAAGGACTTTTTGCATTGCAAAAATTAATAGTTATTTTTATTAATTTTACTGCGACATTAATCTCAGATTGTAGAATAGACATTTCTGTTTCCATTTTTAGATTTTATAACACAACTGACATCAATTTGTGGGTCGGTTTAAGATGAGAGCAAATTCTGTTACCAAAGCTATTACCTATTACCGAGCGATATGGGTCGGTAAAACATGCTCATAGTTAATTCATTGCTTTATCACCGAGTGAATAAAATTTCTTCGTCACTCGGAATTAGCTTCCTATGGGAAGCTATCACCGAGTATATGCGAGTGCCTACCCTCGGTAAGTCCCTCGGTATTAGGTGATCGGCATGTGGGGACCATCGGTATTACCAGCAGGCGACTTTCTGATTTAAACAAATATTTATCAGTTTAAAAGATAAGTATATTAAGCAAATTTTAGTATTAATAGATAGAGAATTTAATAAACTTCAGAGAAAAAATATTTCTATGGACTTGGCACATTTACTTATGCGTCCTTTTTATTGCCAATTTGAAATGTTGCTTAGCCCCCTCGGTAATACCTGCATTTACCTTATAGTCTCCCAGTCGCTCATAAAAAAATCTAAGGATTTAACAAAATCCATGGTTTTAAGCAGTCGCCATGGTCGGTTGTGGGATAGGTGGCCAAAGTATTTCGAGCATGAGCTCCTGCCTGTATGATTCGCAACACACTAAAGGCCATCGCGACAGACTTATATGGATATAGACGAAAAGAGCGCTTCAAACTGTATGAGAACCTAGCGTGTCTAATTTTTCGTACCTACGATGACGTCACGAGCGAGATTTAGTGATGTGGAAATGTTATAGATGAGCTCTTGCAATAAAGCACTGCACACCTAACCATTTTCGTTTCTGAGTGACGCGTGAGTTCATGGAAATGGTCTCAAGCGAACTGACTTAGGTCGGAAAACTTTGACCGTTGATCAAACTTTTTATAAGCAAGGTAGGTAAACTTTTACCGTCTGTGGCCGTCGCTGACAGCCTCGATCACATCGTTAAATCACTCTGCACAGACCGACAAGCAGCGTAGAAGAGCCCTGTGTGAGGAACGTCACTGTCCATGCTCGACGGCTGTGCATGATGATCCGCAGAATCACAGACCGGCCGACCGTGAGAGGCCACCTTGGGCCTATTTCACGAAAATATTAGTTTACTAGCTTATGCGTTATTAGTTACTATAGCTTATGAGTTATTAGTTACTAGATTATTAGTTCTAATAAATCCTGGTTCACAAACATTAATAGTACTGTGCTAATAAAAAATATTAGTTTGGATAGGCTGTGTTGCACTATGTTGCCAATGTCATAAGCACAATTAAGTGGAAAAAAATTAGAGAGGGAATTTTATGTTTTCATTTCTTACGTGCCAAGGCTTAAAAATAATTAGACATAAAATAATATCTGACTGTTTTCATTCTAAATTATAAAGTCTCTTAACATAGTGGTCGACAAAGACATCAAAAATTGCTAGAATGACAATCAATATCCTCCCGTTTTTACATTGAAAAACAAATAAAAATAATTCTCTTACTTTATGCTTCATCATACGTCATACTAATATTATTAGTGCAAATATAAGGATGAATGGATGGATTTTTGACACTTTTTCATGCAAAAACTACTGAACGTGTTTAGATGAAATTTGGCACACATATAGTAGATAGCCTGGATTAAAGCACAGAATGCTTTTTATCCCGATATTAATTTTACTCTAATAATTTATTCTATTAATATTGACAAGTGTCTTTAGACTAATTTATTTATCCTTGTAATTTGTGTACTTGACAATTTTTTTTTTCCTGAAACAAAACCGAGTTAACTCGGGTAATGTTTTACTAATATTTATCAGTTGAATACTAGTAACTAATACTTTACCTATGTAGTTTCATGAAACGCACACTTGTAAGCTAGTAATAGAAAATATTAGTCCATGGACTAAATTATTAGTCTAATAAGTTTCGTGAAATAGGGCCCTTGAGAACTATTAGATACACATAAAACTATATGCAACTAGCGGTCGCTCGCGGTTTTACCCGCGCGGTTCCTGTTCCCGTGATAAAAAGAAGCCTTTCTGTGTGTGTGCCAAATTTAATCCAAATCGGTTCAGTAGTTTATATGTGAAAGATTTACAAATAAACAAAAAAACAGGTATACTTTTGCATTTATAATACTACTAGAGGCCGGGCGCGGTTTCACCCGCGTGGTTCCCGTTCCCGTGGGAATTTTGGGATCATTTATAGCCTTTGTTACTACTTGGGGTCTAAGGATTCTCTATACCAAATTTCGTCAAAATCGGTCCAGTAGTTTTTGAGTTTATTCGTTACATACAAAAATACAAATCTTTCCTCTTTATAATATTAGTATAGATATAGTATAGATGGGTCACCCCCGAATTCGTCCGCGAGGTTCCTGTTCCCATGGGAATGTCGGTAAAAAAGTTAGTCCTTGTTTTAAACAAGGCAATCTTCTTTCTGTGTTTCATCAAAAAAGTTTGTCATCACTTGCTTAATGATTTTCATATAAAATAACTATTTTCGTAGAGGGATTATTATTTTTTTCAATTTGGTACTTTTCAAAAGCTAGAACGTTCAACAAATTGTTTCGTATTAACTGTGCCGGTTTTTAAACTACTTACTTCAAAGTTTCATACAGTCTCGTAGCAATAACCAAAATTTACAACTATTTTGTTCAAAACTGCACAAAAAGTAAAAACAATCTTATTACAAAAATAAAACCTTCAAAATGTTGAAATTTCTAGATTTTGAATGGTACCAAATTGTAAAAAAATCATCGGTCAAGATTTATTATACCAATATTACCTCTACGAAAACGGGTATTTTGTAAGAAAATCATTGAGTGATCGCAGACTTTTTTTGATGTGTGTGCATTTTATTAAAAACCAACTCTATGCTGACTCGACGAAGAATTGGCAAACAAATCACACCTACGTGCAGTGGCAGTGATATAAACTATGTTGGACATTATGACAGTGGAAATGAAGAAAAGAGCACGTATTTTGTAAGATATCCTCCAAAGCCACCCAGATGCTTGAACTTTCAATGTGAAATTGGATTTGGATTTACGAAATCTCTGTTCAGAAACCACAACTTGTGGGTAATCTAATCACTGAAAGGTATTTTTCAATGTTAATAAAAACATTTTGGAAATGATAAAATATATATACATTTTCGGTGTCCAAAAGGCTCAAAGATAAACCCACTGAATCCTACTAATATTATAAATGCGAAAATTTGTGAGGATGTTTGGATGTTTGTTACTCTTTCACGAGAAGAGTTTTTGATGAAATTTGGCACACAGATAGTCTGGATTAAAACATAGGCTACTTTTTAACCGACTTCAAAAAAGGAGGAGGTTATCAATTCGACTGTATTTTTTTTTTTTTTTTTTTTATGTATGTTCCACCATAACTTCGCCAGTTGTTAACAGATTTTTATAATTCTTTTTTTATCTGAAAGAAGATGGTTTATGTGTGGTCCCATATAATTTTTACGAAGATCTGGCTAGTAGTTTTTTCATAATCTTGAAAAATATCAATCACCTTTTGGCAAGTAGTCGGTTACCTAGATGACATTGTTGTGTATGGGCTGATTTTTAATGTAAGTAACGGCACATGATGTAACTAAAAAATCTGAAATAAAAACATTTTATAAAAAAAATTCAAACCGACTTCAAAAAGTAAAAAATAAAACTTTTGGAGTCGGTGCTAGCTAGCTAAGGCCAAAAACATATATAGTTAATAGAAGTGCAATGTAGAATGCCCTGGCTGGCACCGACTCCAAAAGTTTTATTTTTTACTTTTTGAAGTCGGTTTGAATTTTTTTTATAAAATGTTTTTTGTCCCAATATTATCACGAGAACGTGAACCACGCGGGTGAAACTACGGGCGGTCGCATTTGCTTTTTACCTCAAACGACATGTGATCTAATTCTTTTAACTATAACGTAACGTATTGCTTTACGATAAAGTTCTTGTTATGAAAAACCAAAGTCGTGAAATAACATAATTAAAACAACTTTTATACACCACCTGCATCAGTAGCACGCATTAAATAACAAGTATTCTCAATTTTAAAATAAGCTATTAGTGCCCGATGGAGCTAATGTTGTATGGAATGTTCTGTGGAACTTCCCTTGAGTAATTATGATAACATTTAAATTTGGAACGCCAAAATGTCAACAAAAACTTCTATCAAAAATAGTTCGAAAAAAAATAAGGCTGTTTAAGACATAACTTCCTAGTCCAAGGAGTTTTTAAGTATAAAATTGACACTTCAAAGAAAATTTATTCTCTTATGAAAAATATGAACATGGCTGTATGTATCGGGGTCTGTAGCACCAAAAAAACATTTGAAATTGGAATATGTGATATTGTGCACTCGTTTAAATATAATGTAATAGCTATCTCTTTAATTTCCGTGCTTTTTCGTGTCGTTTGTCCTACTTATCAGTAAAACATGGCAAATCATCAAATTGTGAATGTCTAATGTGTAGTCTTGACTCTTGGTCACAGATATATTGAAAATTATCATTGCATTGCCTAGGAAACTAAATATCAAAAGAAAAATCGGAACTACAGAATCCTTCATTTCGATCAGGATTCAATATGCTGACCGTGATATAAGACACTGATTTATCCACTTAGTGCATAATCTACTATTACCGATTTCTGTGCACCCTGTTTGTTACCCGATATTTAGTTGTATAAAACTATAGTGTGCATACTTAAACTACAGGTTGCACCTAAAAACCCCATAGGCTTTTATGGTATTTTGGTTTCCTGACGTTTCGGCACCAAGAAACCAAAATACCTTAAAACCCATCAACGATACCATTAATTATCGGGTATTAAACAGTGTGTGCTGAAATCCGTAAAAGATGTTTTATTTCAATGATGAGTGCGCGAATAAACTTAAAATGTGCATATTGGCATAAGTACTTAAGGCCTCTGTTTTATGAAATATTACGGTAGCTAATTTTTTTATATAATCATTATTCCTTCAATATTATATTATAGAAAAGTTACAATTAATACCATGAAGAAATTCCAACACAATTTAAACAGAGACCTTTTCCCAGCTTATATTTTAATTTACGCTCAACTTTTAAATTCCTTTTAAAAAGATGAGTGTACTTCTTCCACAATTTCCGTCTGCGGAAGCGCTCGGTTCGAAAAATAATTTAAAATCCAGGACAACTTTATTGATCATCCCCCAGTTCCCCACTAGTCGCAGGTGAAATAACAAAGGTTTCGAAATCAAAATATTTCATTTAGCTGGGAGTACATTCTGAAACGTTTAGTCATGGTGATGATGCTGATCGTATCTCAATCGTGTTTCAATTGTGGTGATTTAAAAATACATCTTTTTGCACAGTTACGAGCAATGATTATGTATACACTATACAATCTTATCGCATTGACACACAGGGAAACAAAGCTCTCTGTGTCCACAAATGTCATCTTAGACCGCATCATCGCTTACCATCAGGCGAGATAGCGGTCAAGGGCTAACCTATACATAATAATAATAAAAAAGTCATTCATTATTGTAATGTGACAAGGTTGCTTAGAGTTTCAATGTTATTGCACGTGGCTTTACCATAATTTTCTTATTTCTAGAGTGTAAACACTGTATTAACAAGAACTGTGAAATAGAACACTACAATTTGAAACATGTTATAACAGATTTGGGCTCTGATATGGCAACTTTTTGTTGTGATTGTGTAAAGGTACAACTTTGTATCAGAAATGTTTGTTGTTTAGTTTGTGCCCATTCGTGGCTTTAACAAACAGCTAACAAACTAATGAACAAGCGGTTGTTTCCAATAGAGTGTGTTGTATTTTTTAGGGTGAACGTTCCAATTAAGTTACGGCTACCCGATCGATGTGCTTTCGATGCACGGTGTGCGAGCATGAACTTAATAAAGTTACTACAACAAAAATAAAAATGTTTATGTCATATTGGCATTCACCGACTTCCATTTTGTCGCATTTTTTAATCACTCGAATACGGTGTTGCCGTTTTCTTAAACTCCCTCGACATTATTTCATTTTACGCAGAATATTTAAAAACCGGAAACTAACTCTCCATAGATTTTCCAAAACCGATACTGAATCTGAATTGAATCTCATGAAAAGAAACGTCTTAAGTTGTCAAACTATCCGTCATGTCAATGTTAATTTAAAAATGACATTAAGTGCTAAACGTCAAACTTTCTATCGCTCGAATCAAAAAGGACCGACCATGCGAAACTAGCGATTCCGTATGCGAATAGTTTTGAGTGATTAATAAATTATTAATAAATTAAAAATACGTCTCCAGTTCTTACCATAAGTACCATTTTTCTTGTTGCACTTTTGGAAAAGTTCCCAAAAATAATGATCTCCTCTATCATGTAACGATTCCCTATATAATGAAATAAAAACATTTTATAAAAAAAATTCAAACCGACTTCAAAAAGTAAAAAATAAAACTTTTGGAGTCGGTGCCAGCCAGGGCATTCTACATTGCACTTCTATTAACTATATATTTTTTTGGCCTTAGCTAGCTAGCACCGACTCCAAAAGTTTTATTTTTTACTTTTTGAAGTCGGTTTGAATTTTTTTTATAAAATGTTTTTATTTCAGATTTTTTAGTTACATCATGTGCCGTTACTTACACTAAAAATCAGCCCATGCACAACAATGTCATCTAGGTAAACGACTACTTGCCAAAAGGTGATTGATATTTTTCAAGATTATGAAAAAACTACTAGCCAGATCTTCGTAAAAATTATATGGGACCAAATTGACAGTGTACCCGATCGAACAAAAAAATAACTATTAAAATCGGATCACCAACACCGGAGTAATCGGTATACATACATCAGACAAAAAAAAAAATACGCGTTGAATTGAGTACCTCCCTCCTTTTTTGTTGAAGTCGGTAAAAACAGAAAACACTACCATAATTTTATAATATAATTATGCCAAAGACGGTTATCCGCTGAAGTCCAAAGCTGAAGTTGTCAAAGTTACAGAATAGGACTACAGCAGTGTATCGATTCGGTGTCATATTAATACTAATATCCGTTTGTTCTCAACGAGTCACACTGTCACACGTTGGGAAGCAATAGTAGGCGTCACCAGACCATACTTTTCATTCATATTAGCGTTTGTTCCCAACGAGTCACATGAAATCCTAGGACCTATCACCATTTTTTAGAGACCATCATGTCTTAAGAACGTTTTGTTTTCCTTTTGTTTCAATAGTGTTTAAATTCGTACCGCGAACTTCATAAAGTATTTTTTTTCTTTAATTCCTGCCCAATGACACAACCATTGAGATATATCTATGGAGATGAAATATTACAAAAGAAAGTGCCTTGATGGTACTTTGTAATGACGGACTTGACTACGCAGCTCCTTTTTTTTTAAGTAATGAGAATGCTTTTACGCATACCAAAGCTCCTGAACATTCGCAAGAAAAATATCGACATCCAAATACTCATGATATATTTGAATAATGTAAGTTTCTATAAACAACTATCTCAGATCCATGTACATCTTTATTCATTGTTGAAGTTGTCATATTTTGACACACTTCACACAAAGCCTCCGTCAATATTTTTTTTGTTTTATGATGTTCGCGGTACGAAGTGACATATACAAATAATGCGCTGATAATGTTTGACAGAAAACAATATTGCGCTAAGAGATGGCGATAATTACTTTACTCTTTGAGATGGCGGTAGCCCAGCTGTTATAGTGTTACTCGTTACGAGAACATTTTATAAAAACAAATCTCAACGAGTTAGGAAAAAAATCTTCTCAACCAGTTACGTAGTAAGTAGTAAAAGTATGGTCTGGTGACGCCTAGCTATTGCTTCCCACCTCAGTAGGTGCCACAAACAGCATAATACGATCACGCATTGTTACTCGAAACAAGCGGTTTGTCATTTGCAGCGTGTGTGCAAAACAAAGGCGTCCATCAAATGCACACACGAAAATCAACTGATCGGAGGTCAGTCGGCACGAGCATGATGTGAAATTGAAACTGTGGTGTTCGATTAAACAAGGTTTTAACCGCCTCTGTGGTCTAGTGGTAACAACCTCCGGTATCAGACCCAGGGGTCCCGGGTTCGATTCCCGGCGGGGGGTGCATATTGTATTCGGTTTGGTTGTTGGTAGGACTTGTTGTGAGTCCGTCAGGCTAGCTACCACCATCTTATCTAAGTCTGAAGCCATACCAACAATGTTATCAGCATTGTTCTTGTGGTTGAGGATTCCTGGAGAGGCTCACTTCCATCTTCAGCCTTATCGATACTTAACATCAGGTATGATGAAGGCTAAGAGTCTCCCGGTCGTGAATAAAAAAAATAAAAAAAAAGTAATTACGAATTGTATTGTACAGTCGGTATTGGATAATGTTGAACACTTTGTGTTGTGAAGTAGGTCTAAAAATTCAAGTGATTATTTTACATCATACATACTCGTACATAAACTCACGCCATATCCCTTCTGTGGTTAGCAAAGCATCAATGGTGCAGCTTGAGAGCTAAATGTAAAAAAACATCACTCTCATAGCCTCAACGACGCCACATTTCCAGGACTGAGAGTGGAAAAAAATCGTCAGCTGCTATCTTTCCAGTGCAGATGGTAAAAGCCTAGCAATGGACAGGGTATGTATTCGTCTATCTATACGAATATTATAAAGAGAAAATATTTGATTGTTTGTTTGCTTGTTTGTTTGCAACGAATAAACTCAAAAATTACAGTACGGATTTGGATGAAATTTGGTACACAGATAGTAGATAGCCTGGTTATGAACATAGGATACTTTTTATCCCGATATTCCCACGGGAACGGGATCCACGCGGATGAAACCGCGAGCAAACGCTAGTAAACTGATACAGGCGATAGGCTGGCAATCTGTCACTACTGTTTTCGGACAACATCTTACACCCAAACAATGGCAAATGATAATTTTAAAATGATATTTACGATAATTGATTTATTAATATCATTAATTAGGTACACTTTTACGAGGAGCCCGTGGCTCAGTGATTGGCGCGCTCGGCCTGCGATTGTTGAAGTTAAGCAACTTTCGCAATGGTCGGTCACGGGATGGGTGACCAAAAATTTACTATCTACTATCTCCTCCATGATTCGAAAGCCACGTTAAGCCGTTGTTCCCGGCTGCATTTACAGTCATTGAAACCCACCAATCCGCATTGGGCTCGCGTGCTGGTCATGGCACAATCTCCTTATCCATCCATAAGGAAGGCCAGTGCCCCAGCAGAGGGGATTACGATGACGACGACACTGTCACAAAATCAATAAGATAGGTTCACATGTCTACGCACGGCATCCTCTGTCAATCCAACCATCAAGTCAAAGGAAAAACAATTCAAATTAAAATTCAGTTTGCAACGCAACGGCAGAACGGTTTTGGTGCGGAAACATAGGTATACCTACCTCGCCAATACTGTGCAAAATTGAATAATCCCGTATAGTACTAAATAGTACAAGTATAGGTTCAAGATTGCAAAAAAGTAGAAATGTGGATGGACCGTTGACGACATGTTATCTAAAGATTTAAATTTGATAAGGTTCTGAGTATGCTCAACATTACCATGGCCTGACTGTATTTTAAATGCACGATTACTTTAAGACTGCGTAACACATATTGTTAAGGGCACAGAATATTTAATAGTAGGTACTAGATGAAGAATAAGGGCTATTATAAATAGTTTTACTTTTAACCAGGCTAAGTACCTACTTTCGAAGTTTAAACTGATTTTTATTATTTTTCGTACCAAATCTATTATTACAACTCTAATTAATTATTACTAATTAGAAACATTAATAAAGTCTGAAATTATTCTTCATCTTCATTGTACATAAATTAATAAAGTTTTGAACAGGAATCCGACTTAAAATTAAGTGTCAGTCAAACTTCATTCGTTCATTCAACGTCGTAGCAGACACAAATCTTGTCTTGATAATAACCATTGTAGGAGGGAGATCTTTTTATATAGAAAACGTAGTGTTGTAACCACAAAAAAACACGTAACAAACTAAAGAGTAATTTCTCTAGTTGCTACAGATATTAAATTAATTATAAGCCTCACACATGGTTGTAAAAGCACTTGCGTAAGTTCATCTTTGTGTAGTAAATAATAGCAGAAATTTATTGAATTCAACATCAAAATACACTTTATAATACATTACTGCAGCGGCCAGCAAAAGAGGCATTGATGGACGAACCTGTAAATGCGGGCCGAGGCGAAGCCGAGGCAAACATACGTAAGTCCATCAATGCCTAGTTGTGGCCAAGGCTTGTATAGTACTTTTCTCAAATAATGCGCGGAAATTAAAACTACTTTCCAAAATCAGACGAACAACGAACAACAATATTTTTTCCCACGGTAAAGTGTTCATTTGATGTTTTTTTTTTCGAAAACAGCTTTTTATTTGCCAGCCAGTTCGAAATTTAAATAAAACCTTTGATAAGTTACTTCCTTGGTTGCCACATTTCGAAGTAAAAGTAATTGTAATTTAAAAATCGTTCCATTTTTTAAATTACACGACAGATATGAGTTTGCTATGTAATTTATTTAGCCGCTAAACACGACAGATATGGGTTTCCATACAACTTTTGCCGGCCGCTGATCGCATGTATGTAGCCAGTACAGCAATATCGATTTATCTCGAAGAAGGTTGTCAAAATAATGCTCATATTTCCAAGCATGTTTGAGAAAAGTACTTAATTACTGTGAAGTTGAAACAACGATTTGGATTCAGGAAGATAATTGTGATACATAATTATGAAAATAACAACGAAAAACATCGGAAAAGTAAAAAAGTGAGGTTATTTTTCTTACTCTTTTCAGGTAAAGAAAAAGACAGAGTCAAATGCTATACCGTAACCGGTCCTTAAGTTAAGGGCAACTTGATTATAAAACTAAAGTTAGAATTGGTTTAAAACTGAAGATGTCACTTTCTTCAGCTCACAGGAAAACAAGGGCAGCTTCAGGTATAAACGAGGACTAACTTTATACCCCGTTTTTTGTAGTAACACCAATTTATACAGTTTTTTATGATTAAATTGGCTTGACCTTAAAAACAGCCTGATGCCAAACAACAATGTTTTCAGCATTGTTGTGTTCCGGCAGTTCGAGATAAGATAGCCAGTTGCTCAGTAGCTGAGGATTCCGGGAGACGCTCGCTTCCATCTTTCAGCCTTATCAATACTTAACATCAGGGATGATGAAGGCTAAGAGTCTCCCCGTCGTCCATACAAAAAAAAGAAAGGTAGGTATAGTTGAAACTTTAACTATCATTTAAACAATTCTACCATAACAAAGCATATGGAAAAGGAGAAACAAATAGGCCGGCCCGTAACCCATAAGATGGGCCCGATGTGGATTGGTGGTAACAACACGGCTTCCGAAGCAGCAACAGAAGGCAAACTACAGTATCATCCATGCTACAGATATAATGAAATATTAGGTCCGTTCATTGTGAAAATAAACTTTTTCTAAAAGACAAAGCTTCGGTTTTGGTTTTATTAAAGTTCAAAATTAGCACAATTCAGTTACAGAGTAACGCTAATAATATAACTTTAATGCCCTTGCGATTAACGTTTGCGATCGATTTCACCATTCATCGTATAGCTAGGTCGATGACCAAAGGGCGATAATTATAGCAGTGACACGCTTCAACCCCAGACCTAAGGGTTACCACACATAACAGAGTGGAAAGTGGCACAGTTTTTGTTTTTATTTGGCGTTCGTTTTAGTATGGCGTGGAGTCTCAGTGAATCTGTACATCATATTTTCCAGATTTCCAGATTAGTATAATAGATCTAATCAGAATGATTAACAAAGTAGCGATTTGGCTCAGATGCATGATGTTATACTGGTGCTGCATCTGTGTATGGCAGATATAACGGAGTAGCCGAAAAAAATGCAATTTACAAGACGTTGTAATACTTTTTTTTTCTAAATAATTATATGAAAGGAACTATAGTCAGTGTTTTATAATCAGAGCCCCTGCCATCAGCTGTTCATAATACTGAAGTAATATTGATTAAAGGACGTAGCTTTTCTTGGCAATACACTTAGTATAGCACTGTCTCGTTTGCAATATTATTTTAACATCGCTCAACTTACTATAAGGCCCCAAAGCTTATTTGTACCGACGTCAAACTTAGCGCTCTGAAAGTCGGTCAACCGAAGCGCGGTCGTCACGCACCGTATGTCGCCGCCCTAACCGGTAAGCGGCCTCTTTGTAACTTTTTAAACACATTTACTTTGTCAACAGACTGATGCATTGGGTCGCTTTTCGACGATCAATGAACCTTTGCTTTTGGGTTGCTCGGCCTTTTTATCTATGTCACGCAGCGAAGAATTAGCTTAAATGCTTTGGAAAATACGGTTTTCTAAGGGAGGTGAAGGATGGATTGTACAAATGAAACTCGGTTTTTATTGTGATTGAATGAAAGAAGTTAGTAATGTTTGAATACGTTATTATCCATTGCTTTCGTATGTACCCTTAGCTGACAGAGGAAAATATTTATTGCCTTTGTACCATTGGTCGTAAAACCGAACCAAATTAAATATGTTTCATATCCATAAGTGAGAAAATCATTCTTCATAACCAAAACGAAGTTATTTAAATCGAACCACGCAGTAACAATTCGTAAATGCGACCGCAATACAATTTCAAAGATTAATCTGTATTCAGCAAGGAACTCAAATTTCCGACACGTTCAAAAGTCCCATAAAACAGGGTAAAGTATGTGCGGAGCGGTAAAGCGAACGAACATAAAAAGATAATAAAAAACCTGAAGAAATCCTAAATTGTTTTAAACCGACAACGGAAGTAAGCTGGAGCATAAAACATTTGAGTAACTCAAGATGGAGAGGAAAAGTAAACCATAACTTTCACTATTTATGTCAATACCTTACGGTAGGTTAGTTTTAAATCAGAACGCTTTTTGATTGACGAATATTTAAACACGTTGGAAAAACCAAGTTGGAATGGAAGAAACAGGAGAAAATCCTATTGATGTTGCGTTTTTTTTTGGGTATTAACCGTGCTCCCAACGCCCTGTCCCACTGGCGAGATAACGCCTCCACGGGTATTACTTTTAAAAAATAATTAAAAGACTGTATAATGAGGCTGTCACCAGATTTTCAAGTATTCTTCGTATTCTTTAAGTTCTTCCATTTTAGGTAAATTAAAGGATTTTTGCGTTATGCAGTTCTTGTCACAGCACCATGTCATTATCATCGGTGTCTTACGTTAGAGGTAATTAAACTACCCTTAACCTAATTATTACTACCGATCCCAACTTTTTAGAAATAGTCATGAAAATTGGCACTAAGCTACGTTACATGACAAGTAAAAGTTACTCTGCCAAAGTAGATAGAAACATCCGAATCAGTGATACTGATTCAGATTGCAATTTATCTATTTTTATTAAAAGACTGTGTGGTCAGTTGGCCATCTTATATTAGTTTCACTGTATGTAGAGTAACAGTATTGTGAAACTGAATCATTCGTAATTATTTAATTATTAAAGTGCTGGGAAACCCAACTAGTTAGAAGACGTATGTTCTTGTGTTCTGAGAAAAACTTGAAGATTTTGAGTGCTGACTGTGACTTGAAATCAATGGAAATCTATATAAAAACAGAAAATAAATGGTGTATTGTTCGAGCCTTATAAGAGACAAAGAAGACACGTTTACTATCATTATTAATACTTTCAGCAATATAAAGCCTAACAGTATCATTAATACTCGTGGTTTTATGCGTGTTTCCTTATCAATAAAATACGCACGGTTGAATTATTGTCACAAAAGAAAACTATTCACCACAAATATTCGTACATTAATACGAAACAAATACTGTTTAATGTTAATATACAAAAACCTAGTAAACAAAGACAATAAAGTTATATCACAAAAAAGCTAAAACGAAAGTGTTGTAACAGGTTGGGGGGGTTTCAGATGTGATTGGGGGCGTTGGTTCCCCTAATTTGGTGATTTGTATGCAAGTCTGCTTGTTTTTATACGCTCCCCCCCACCCCACGAGTCCACTCAGTGCTCCCCTCCACTGCGTATAAGAAACAATCGCAATCACCCAGGGCCCAGTGGTTATTCAATCCTTTTGAATGGAACAATCAGCGCTACCCACTGTCCGCTGGAGTTTAATTTAAATTGTATTTGTTATTTAGAGCGTCTTTGTAAAGCAATGTACTAAGAACGTTCAGACATAAAAAAAGATTAGAATAATTATGAACATTTAGATGTTAAACGATATTAAACGCGCTATATTTCACGAACTAAGATGTAATTGTTCGTATTTTTGTATTTTTAGGGGTATTTTATTTTCCCGCCGTTTCGGCAACTTTTCAGCTGCCGAGGTCACGAGTTCCAGTCATCCCGTATCATCGTAAGTCTACCTTCGAAAAGTTAATACATTTTTTCGTTCGGATACGGTTAGCACTTAATAAGGCAACAATTATTATTGATTTGATATTTTGATTTATTTATTTAACAAAAGAGAAAACTACAAAATTTTATTATTTTTTATACGTTTAGAACGTTTACTATCCGGAAAAGTTGTTAAAAAACTTATGTAGTTTGTATTTGTTCCTATCCCTACAAAGTCTACTTTAAAAATTCAGTTGTCTCGATACTTTTTTCAGTTTTTTTTTAATTTTCTTAACAAAGAGGCATAAACCCAAATTGAGACATCTCTTTTAGGTACTTCGTTTTTTTTATATACTTACAAAGACAAATTTAGGTAAATCGCAGTGTTTTGTAGGTCTCGTGATTTAGCCCTGAATGTCACCGCGCGCTCTACATTTTATGAGGTAAGAATCTTTTATATTTATCGACTTCACAAATGGGTGTTTTCAAAGTTCTTAATCTTTTATCGCTCATATCTTTTGATTACTTTTGACCTTTCACTAGAACAATGCAAGGCCACAGTAACTAATTTAATTCATAAAGTATCACAAGACCGCCGGCGGTCTCACAACAATGATTGTGTTTAACTTTTTAGGTATATTAATAGTAATATACGTTGATTTGCTACACCCTTACAGGGTCATGTTTTCTTGTACTATCCATGTTTTATAAGATCTTATGTAACCAAACATGTTGCAATAAAATATATGACTATGACTATGACTATGAAATATTTAATGTGTCTCAATTTCTTATACCTGACCAGTAAATTACAGAGCAAGTTAAAGTAACATGATTTTACTGTAAATGTAAAATTGCGAACATCTTTTTTCGTCCTTAATTAGTAGCTTCGAGATTATTCTATCCTGTCTGTTTCGCAACCAACTTTTTTTCATTTACTTTGCTACTTAAATTGTTACGACTCTTAAAGCATTTTTTCGCCAAACCGACTCTTTGTGCTTTCAAACTCAAATCCCACAAATGTACCGGGTAGATGAGTTGCTTGAACGACCTTTGCTTTTACATTATAAAACGTTTTTGTTTTTGTTATTCCAATTTAGTTACTTTAAGGTCATATAAAGAGTACCTAACTATATATTTTATATAAAGTAACAAAAGTCCGTACGTTATGAGCACACTATGAGCCCTCAATGTCAATAACAAACTGTAGGTTTTGTTTCTACATGTGTGAACTCTGCTCATAATGGTTTCTTTTCGTTACTTTTTGGGATTCCGAACCACTAAAGAAAAAAAAGGAACGGACGGAAAGTCCACCTGTCCGTCCATTCGTCCGTCTGTCCTCGTTTATCTAGAGAACGCCTGGAGGTATCCAGTGGAAATTAAAACTTTATATTCATGTTAACAATCTCTTGAAGCTGTGAAAAAATCAAACATCTGAATTAACGTTAAAATAGGTAAGGCCATTTATGCCGCAAAGTCGTATACTTCGACACTCTCAAGGGAAACAAAATTCATAGGGTACTTTCCGTTGACCTAAAACTATGAAATTTGGCAAGTTTTTTTATGAACAACGGGGAAACTCTTAGCCTTCATCATACCTGATGTTGTGTTGATAAGGCCGAAGATGGAAGCGAACCTCTCCCGGAATCCTCATCACTGAGGAACGGGCTATCTTATCTCGAACTGCCGGGACTCAACAATGCTGAAAACATTGTTGTTATGGCATCAGGCTTAGATAAGATGGTGGTAGCTAGCCAGAGGGACTAACAACAAGTCCTACCACCAACCAAAAAGTAAGTAATATATAAACAAGTAATATCGTCTTTTACTACAAGTACAGGAAAACATCTGAAAACTAGACATTTGTAATTAAATCATGAAAATTTTTGTCTTAAAATTTGAATACTGAATATCGGGAAAACTTCGGAAAAAACTACGAGATATTATATCTAGGTATGTCAAATTTGTCGGAACCCTCAATGGATGAGTCAGACTCGCACTTTTCCGGTTTTTTATTATATGTATGCATCAATAGATTTGTATTGTATGTAGAATAATAGTTGTCGACTCTTGACGTATGTGATTTGAGAACCTTGCGAAATTGTTCTTACAAGTGCTCCCGCAGTTATGGCCCTTTGAGAATATCGCGGTAAAATGTAACCTACGTTTCAATCTAGACTATAAACTATTTGGGCACCAAATTTCATCCAAATCCGTTGTCTGTTTATGCCTGATTGAGTAACAAACATCCAAACTTTTAGCTTTATAACATTAAGTAGAAAGGAAGTAGGATTAGTAGGATTCGTACGTGGGAGATGACGCAATGCGGCAATGACCCTTTTAATGAAAACAGTGTCACTCTCAAAGGGTGAGTTTATAGATAGTAAAGTCAACAGCACGTCTGACTTTACACTTGCATTGTGAATCTGCTGCTATTACCAACGCCATAAGGCCGCTATGAGGTCAAACTATAAAGTTACCCTCCGTCATCATCAGCCATTTTAAAGTGCTATGTCACTGGCTTTCCTTATGGTTGGCTAAGAAGAACGGCCAGATTCCACCACGGAGGTACAATGGAGAATGGTCGGTTTGTCGATTGCAAATACAGCCGGGACCAACGGCTTGACGCGGGTTCTGAAGCACGGAGGAGCTGAACATAAAAAAATTTGGTCACCCATCCCGTGACTGACGATCGCGAAAGTTGCTTCTCGCTTTACCGCCACACTCAAATGCCGAGCGGACAAACCATTACGCCACCGAGCTCCGCAACAAGCCCTCCACGGTCCTGAATTTGATATTCAATGGAGTCGTTAGTGTAATATAAATATTTAATTAAAGCAGTTTTAAATATAAATCGTTTACTTCTCATTATCCGAGTATCAAATAGTTATATAGAATAGTTTCGCGGTTAGCTACCGATCTAGATTCTGATGAGACATGGAGTCCTCGTAGTCTCCCCTAGACGAGACAAGGAGGGCACAATGCTCAAATGACGTCACTACAAAAGCATCATACACTCACTGGAGAAAGTATTTTTAAGAAAGGGACAGAAACCGGCACCATTTATTGTCATCGTTTCTGTCTTAGAGAAACGCGGCTTCCGTACCGGAAGGAGTTATTCTCTATACAAAATAGTTCTAGCGTTTTTGATGAGCACACATTTATAGAAAATGTGCACACAATTGCAGTTCTGTATATTTACATACAAAACAACACTGTAGACGACAGTCACACATAACAAAATGAAAAAAAAACAGCAAACATTTGTGTTATTTTGAATAGAGAATCAATACTGGTGTCAACTGTCGATGCAGCAATATCGATAAATTTCAGATGAAGGAATATAGTTAAGAAACTGAAACATTTTACGTATTAAATATTGTCTTTATTCATTTTTATAATTATAATCATAGTTCTGAAATAAAATATGTATAATTATTATAATATTAGTAACAACTTTTGATATTTTCTTAACTAAGTACATTATTCATTTTAATAATGATGTAAAAAAAAAATTTATAACCAATATTATTATATTTTTTATTTACTTTGAATGGGTTTGCTCTTAATCCCAATCAAGCCCAGGGGCTAAGTCAGGATCCACGAAGTAAAGAGCTGATCCAGAAAGTGCCTATTCACCCTTGCTTTGAAGGTGTTCGGGTTATAAGTATTCGGAAATACAGCCGCAGGGAGGGAGTTCCACTCCTTTGTCTTGCGAACAAACTTGCGACCCAATGGTCGCGGATTCGGGTCCCGTCTGAAATTTATTATAGGTATAAATATATATACTTGTACATGTGAAAGAAGCTACGCCATCTGTTCACAAGCTCTACAGTGCGGCGGGAGATCTTGTAACGAGAAGAACCGGCATGCGGCAAGAAACTCGACAAATGCTGTGTTTTTTTCTTCCTGTTTTATTTCATATAGATTCGTCAAATTGAAATCGTCAAATCGAAGTGTGACCTTAACACCACAAGATTTTCTATTTCCAAATAAAGGACATGGGTACGTACTTTTTCATCCATAAGTTTTTTAATGATGGATTTTTAGGAAAGCTGTAAACACAAAAAGTGCGTTAAATAATAAACTCGCCAGGAATAGGAAAATCAGACATGCGGAAATGTGTTGACATTTTTATGTATAGAGTCGCAAAGTGATTATATTTGTATGAAAATAACGGGGTGGGCTATTTAATGTGCCGGTGCATGTATAACATTACCAGCCGCCACCATTTATCGACAAACATTATAAACGGCGACATCACTAAGTTTGCCATCGGCGAGAAGTCGGATTTATCACCCGATCGATCTGTAATTTGTACGGGCGTGCGGACTTGATGTTGCTGAACAAGTCTGACAAGTTCAAAATAATAAAATATACTAAATTTATTGTTTCAATGTTATTAAATAAGAATAAAACGATAACAATTTACTTACATGTGAAATGTAACACCATAATTTTGTAAGCTTGAGACTTTTGTTTACCACAAAAAACTGAGCAATTTGAAATTTTCAGGCATTGGCATAAGTACGTCAAAGTACACTTGCGCGACAGAAATCCGAGCGAAACTTGTTTTTATAAACCTGTATGCACAACGAACCTACCCCTTTAAAAGAGGCAAAGAATATATACACTTACGCGAAAAGAAGCGACACTTGAGCATGTGTGCTCGTATAATCTCCCGTAGCTACGAGCGCGGGTGGCGGGGCGTGAAGCAACATCTTCTTACTTTATCTGACAGGGCTGTGTCTGTGTCAGCGCACCACACGCAGCAAGGATTTTTTTGTTTGGTTAAAGATAGTAATAATAGTTACTTAAAAAGGAAATCGAAACCGAAATAATTCTTATAGTATGATAGTTTAGTTCTATTACTAATTAAAATAATATTTATTGTACAGTCAGCAACGAAACTTGCCGAACAAAATAACGTTACAAAAGACACTAGACACATGAATTGTAAATAAGTTACTGAACATAGTTACAAACAAAATTCCATTTACATTTTAAATTTCCAAAAGTAGCTATACAGTATATTTCCAAAAGTGGCCGGACATTATATTTTCAAAAGTGGCTGGACAGTAAACTTCTAAAAGTTTCTGCACAGCATATTTCCAGAAGTGGCTGTATAGTAAACTTCCAAAGTTGCTGGACGTAGTATCATCTAAAAGTAAATTGTTAGATCATAACCGGACCAATTTTCGAATTCAGACTGATGACAATCATCGAAAAAAGTACAGCACTGTCATATAATACATATGTCTCTTTAATTTTGGTCGTGACATCATTGACATGTCATTTGTTTATGCCAGCCTCTCGCTTCTTACACTTTTTTACTATTTTAGATTTTAACCGACTTGAGGTTCTCAATTCAATTGTGTTTTACGACATTTATAAATAGATTTTACAAATTATTTTCTTTAATGGATAAAAGATCCAAGGGGTAGTGGTGGCTTTATTCAGAATTGTAGAAGTAAGTTTTATAAATTTTCAATTTAATAGTTTGACTTTTCGCGGTTCAAGGTTTTTTCGCGGTGTTACTTGTAGATCGTTCCTATAGCTCCAATTTATACCCACTGAAATATTTGATAATAACATGACTGAATTAAATTATTAATATCTACTTACGTCTTTAACATAATTTCATTTTTTTTTGTTTTTTTATTTCCTTGATATCGCGTTCTCCGAAATGCGTATCGATCGGACTGTAAGATCGAAAATATCGTTCTACCTGTCGACTATTTATGATGATTGTACACATATTTATGACCTTGACTGTACTAAAATGTTCAGCGACTTTTGAATATGACTGTATCAAACATGATATTTAAATTATTTGCCTTATTGCCTTAGTTAAAATTACTCATGTGTGTTGACAGTCGGGCTTATCAAAATCGAGTCCTACGCTTTCTATTTTCTCTAATAAAGAGTTTTCTCCTAATCTTCCTTTCCTTCTAGTTTATTACAAGAGATTTTTCCGTTGAATTGTTTGTTTTCTATTAAACCTTTTTTTTTTACAAGTAGCTATTATTTTTTTTTGAATTGCATATTTCACAAACATACTTTCTATCTTTTGTTTTTAATTCTGTCAATATAAGTGGTTTTTATAAGTGGCTGCAATCGCTACTTAGAAGAGATTATTGTAAAAAATATGTTCAGCAAGTTTTGAGTAGTATACATATCAGTGGATTTATGTAGTCAGACTTGTTCAGCAAATTTTGATATTTAACAGATCAAACTAATTATGTAATTAAACATGTTCAGCTACTTTTGTAAAAATAATGTACATCGACCTTTGGTATTCCCAAATGTCTACGGACATTTGTACAACAGCCTGTTCAGTTACATATGAACCTTTATAGTGTGCAGGGGTTTTGAAAATTTGGATGTGTTCATGGACTTTTGTTGCTGACTATACCTTTGTATTTTTTCAAGATCTCCCACGAAGTTTATGAATGATTTTAGTATTATCAGCCCCATCGAGACGCCCTTAGGGCGTTTGTGTTATTATATTCTTTATATAATATGTATTAAAATAATCAATCATTTTCGCGACCCCACTTTCTTAATAAATAACCCCCTTATTTATAGTTATGTTGTAAATGTCGTTACTTCTGGCAGCTGGCGAGTTTTCTTGAGCACGCTCTTCTTGTCAGTTGAAAAAGTCTTAACAGGCGTAAGAAAAATTTAGACGATTCAAAAGCTGAATAATTACTAAGTCTATTTGAATAATAATTGAATATTAAAAAACAAACCTATATTTAATTACCAACTTACAACATGTCTTTGGCGCAAGTCAAAATTTCATATCGGTATCAACCACAGACATAGATCTAAATCTATGTCTGTGGTATCAACCCTAGCGTCTACATGGTTCGGCTATTCGCCGCTGGAGCCATTGGCGTTGGTGGCGCTCGAACTCACATGTACAGGGGAGTGTCATAGCAATGACAGAGGAGAATGCTTCGTATAGCTACTCCTTCAAAGTCAAAGTCAAAGTTTTTATTCAAATAGACTTATAGATAAGTTCAACGGAACTTATATATAAGTCTATTTGCGGAAAATAGTTCTTTCGAATAGTCCAACGGAGTTTCACCCGAGTTCTTTTCGTAATAACACGTGTTGTGAGGCTCCATTTTTAACTCAATCTACCGTACAATTTCTCTATATTACAAAATATATTTACTTAACATTGGCAAAATTCGCGTATTTAACGCGAGCACGCCATTAATTAAGAAAGAAGAAGAAGAAGAAGAATAGTCCAACAATTTTTTTCCCTACCAGCCATTCAGGACATCTTTTAACTGATAAGAAGAACGGCCGCAAGAAACTTATCAGCTTTAACAGAAACAACAACATTTACAATGGAACATGTTGTTGCCAAACACAATTTTATAATTTTGTATATTTAATATATAAGAGGAAAATTGTCTCTTAATTAATTATAAGTATATTGCGGCTTCCGACTAGAAAGCCGCGTTGCTCTATGGTTTCTGTTATCACATTTTCGTGTATCAGTTTTTTATTTATTTAGTTTATGAAGACTTATTGTTTTCGGTGTTATTATTTTATTTGTTTATCATAATGATCTTATTCTTCTTAACTATAATATTATTTTCTAATATTGCACTTCATCATTTCAGAAATTACTAGTGCACAACACAACCCTAAAGATTAGTGATGATCTGCAGCGAAACGATCTTTGGTGCAAAGTAAAATAAGACTTGATCCAAATAACAGAAAGGTTTTTTTCATTTTCTAGGGGATGTAAGGGAACCTAAGCCTGATTGTAATCGACGGCTGGCGTAGAAACTCCTTGATAGGGGGTAGCTTTCCAAGCTACCATGACCCATAACTCCTACTGCATAGAGCTGAAATTATTTAACTCTTTAGTGGTATAAGACCTTTAGTAATGGAAGCAAGTTTCTATTAGGAGTAGGTACCATGGGAGAGCATTGGTTCGAGTGGAAAACGCTCCATGTTCTTACATGATACTAGTTAAGTGGTCTAGTACAGGATTTATATTTGCTAGACGTGTGTTTTTCATCTACTTAGATTTCTAGACAACTCACGAAATGTTTTTTAGTTCTTGTGGCCAATTTTCATTGTTAACATTATCCAACAAATCGATATAAAACAATTTAAATAGCAAGTATAATATTCTTCTGGGGCAAAACGTATTTAAAATACAAGCTAGGTTGATATTTATACTAATTTGATATAGCTGAAGTGAAGACTTTTCTGTTTCCTGGAAGTCCTTAGTCTAATTTATTTTATTACTACCTGGCCCGGCGAACTTCGTACCGCCTGAGAATAAATAAATGTCACAATCTAAATGTTGTGTTTAGTTATTAGCTGAGTTATATTAACTTATTTTATTAACATCACGCTAATTGGTAATAATTTCTTACTTGTAAAAAAAGTAGGTGCACCAGTGAATGAACAAATATAAGTTTTTTCAATAAAATAAGAAATGTAAAGATTTCTACCTAATTCGATATTTTTATCGAAATGGCAAATGTTGAATAAACGTTGAACAAAAATAGTGAAAATGTTATAGTTAAGCGAATCTGATAATTTTTAAAAGTTCAAGATTGCCTTGAGGTTTCATTCATACTAATTATCACGCTAATCAACTTACGAGTATCACTTTATTTTTACACTATCTGTAGTTTCTCAAACTTAAATTTTCTTTTAGACATTTCTTTATTAATCTTGTTCTTGAATCCAGTAAACTCTAATCTTTAGCCCATTTTGCAAATAGTCTTGTTTTTTTTCAATTATTAAATGTCGTGTGACCCTCGGATTACTATCACTTAGTCTATTTGATTTAACAACTCTTGCTTTGTAACTCTTATCGTAAACACTGAGTATAGTCTGTAAGCTATTATACAATTCTATAGGACATTCTATATTTAGTAGGTCTTCAAAATGTATGTCTTGTAGCTTATCAAAAACAATTTTATTACCTAATATATAACGTATGTCAGCGTCAGAAGGGGGCTCGTATTGCTAGGTAATGTATTCCATCGAATTGCTGCTGCTCTAAAAAAGTGATCAGAGATTTTGTGTTCTATTACAGATGATTGAATTAAAGCTCTTTGTGAGCGTACTAAAATGTGATCAATACCGGTTCCACAATCCTGTCCAAAACAATTTCCCTTCGCGTAACTGTACTAATACACTTACTGAACCCAAACTCATGAAGTAATGTTTCATATGACAAAACTATGCTATGTGTTCTTTTTAGTAGATTAATGTTTGTAGCCCCACAATATACAATACTACTATTTGAAGGAATGCACTCTAACAATTGTCTTAATTCCCGAATGTAAGTTAATACTTTGTCACCATTTTGCAATCGCGGTGGTCTATAGATAGATACAATATAAATGCATTCATTACGATATTGCACCTTGATGACAACCCTCTCCGCTGTTGTCATGAGAATGACCTCGGCGACCAACTTTAAATTAATAAGTTTAGTAACCTTAATCGAAACACTCATGTTTTCGATTTGCGTTAGACCGATATTTTCACTCGGTTTCATATATGAATATCGCATCAAGAATATAATCTAACCTCGCGGAATTCACATTGCTGCTACTAAAATCTGGATTTCAATTTTGGGAAATCATCAAAACCGGTTAAAACTTTTTTGGCTATAGATATTTAGCAAGTTCAATTCCTCTGAATTAGGAGAATTTTCTGGTGAGGCCCAAACATGTTTTTGGAGTTATGTCTTTAAATTTGGTCTGAGTTCGTCTTGTATGTTCACTGATATTCTCAAATCAATGGAAGGCTGCGTATGTGACACATACACGGCGCCGTGTAGAGGATAGTATGATGTATAACAATGCATTTTAATAAAATTGTAGTTGTTTTATTAATGTTCGCATATAATTAAGTTGTTTTATACGAAAGCTAAAAGCTACGTTTTTTCTGGCAATTTTCACTGGGATTTACCGGATGTATGTAAAATTAAAAAAAAAACTCTTTACAATATAACACCGAATTCAAGAAACCAACTGCGGTTTTGGTAACTTTACTTTTACCCCCAAGTAGGCTAACAGAAAGCATTTGCATCGCGCAAGCATTGTCAGCATATTAGCATAAATGAAGAACAGCATCCACACTACACGGTGCTGTGTAGTGGGCCATCCCTGTTTGATAGTGCCTACACGGCGCCATGTAAGGGGCACTGAACGTGTTAAATGTTGTCAAGATCGTACAAATGGAAATGACAAATTACCACCACTGTATGTACAACATACCTACGAGTTGTATGCAATAAATGGTTTGAAGTTTGTATAAAAGGCTTCTGTGTTTTGCGCAAAACGGTGACGACGCGAGATTGCCAACAACTTTTAACCTCTTTCTCTTTACAAGAGAAGCTTGTGTTGAGGTTAAGTGTATATCAAAGTGAAAGCAGTTGTGATAGACGATGGAGTTACACAATCAAGGGGTTGCTCTGACCGCTCCTGTAAACTACGGACAATACAATTTATTCACCTAACTACAGACAACAACTGCGGTCGTAGTCAAATTAATCTAACCAATCGGTTCACAGAAATATTGTACGATCCTTCCCGGTCGAGTTGAGATTATTTTGAAAACGTTTTTTTTTGGAAAAGTAATAAGGTTGAAGAATATATATATCTTCTATCTATTATACTAATAAAAATATTCGATGACTGACGAACAACGCATAGCCCAAACGGCTGAACCAATTAAGCTGATATTTTGCATACAGGACCCTTAAACGATATCGTCAAGAACTAAGAAATGATTTTTTGGTATTAAGTAAGTACCACGGGAACGGAAACCACGCCGGGTAAAACCGTGAACGCTAGTTTATTATCGATACCTATTACTGATCCATTATTTGTGATAGTAACGTTATCTGTATATTCTATAGGTTTTTTTTTAGTAACGCTCCCTAAAAATCTCTACGTTTGACCGTGAAGTTCTCCTATTGTACTTCAAGCACCCATGTTAGGGCGCTATCTGACATGTTACGCATTTTCTACGAGTACACTCTCACAGGTTATTGCGATTCGATTAGGGTCTAAAATTTCGTAAAGCGTCTGTTCTTCTTCTTCTTATCTAGTGAGGATTAGTGGCCACCTCTGGTGTCAGAGTTAATCAGCCTATAATGCCTCTGACTTGGCTTCACGACTGTAATCAAATGACAACAGCCGGGACCGATGGTTTAACGTGCCCTCCGAAGCACGGAAGCGCTCAGTTATAATGCCACTTTACGGTCACCCGTCCGACACCTGACCGGGCCGAACTTGGCTTACCACCCGTGATCGAATACGATCAGTCTGTCAAGCGCGGCCATAAGCGCTTCAAGCGTCTGTTAGAACCCAGTATGTGTAGTATTTTAACTTAATCGGTATAGAAGCTAATATATTTTTTCTGTGTTATTAAGATCAAATTAAAAAAAAGACATGTTTGTAAAGCTTGAGTAGCTGTCAACCTTACAAACAGTAAACCCGATTTCTGAATATTTTCCTGAAGGTAAAATATATTTTTATGACGATGCCAGGCCTATTAATTTTAATTACTTTTTTCTTCTGCACCGACCCGATTGAAAATGATTATCCTCAATTATCCTACCAATACTATAAATGCGAAAGTATGTCAGTTTGTTTGTTTGTTCCTCTTTAAATAAAATAAAATTAAATAAAAGTAAAATTAATTAAACAAAAAAAAAAAGTAGTTTAGAACAGATTTGGGTAAAATTTGGTATGTAGTACCAAAGTAGTGGACTATAGGCTACTTTTTATCCCGATATTCCCACAGGAAAGGGACCCACGCGGGTGAAACCGCGGGTGGCCGCTAGTGTGTTATATTTTTTTATTCAGGGCCGCCACTTTTTTGGAATAGGAAAATATTAGTACTTACTTAGCAGGAAAAATATGTAGGACCAAAATAGATTTCGAGAAGACTTATTAAAAGGTATAGTGCCTTATACTGCATTTAAGGTTTAAAACTATACAGAGCACACGAATGTCTACTAACATTTTCTTAAATTTCCACTAAGCAAACAGCACACGAAATGCAATAATATCGCCAGGTCCCATTTGGGAATATTGAACGATCACGTTAAACTCGATATGTACACTTACTTTTCCAAAGTTTACTGATTTTTTTTCAAAAAAATACAATAATAAAGGCTAAGTCTGTAATACCGTTTGATATTACTTTTTTTTTCGTCTTCCAATCATACACTTTTTTTAATCTACATAATCTAAGTAACCTATACAGGTAATATTTTATAATCTATATAAATAAAAATGAATCACCGAAATGTATGTACCTAAGCGCATAACCTCCGATCGACTGCACTAAATCAGATAATTATTCTTTTGTTGTGTTTGTTATTGCCAGGACACATTTCCAGGACAAAGTTTGTATAGAGGTATAAAATTTTAAAATTATTTAATATTATTTTAAGATTATACACGGGAACCAAAACTACGGGGGTGGAACCGTGGGTGACTGCTAGTAAAAAATATATAAATAATCTTTATGCAAATAGACTACTTACCGCCCTATCCGTAACTGCACGGCAGTAGAGCGACGCGACGCTGCAAATTATTATTTGTGTGGAATTTCATGCGATGCACCGCACTTCGCTGCAGCGTAAATGCGCGACAAAGTTGGCAATTTCATACAAAATATTTTGGTCGCGTCGCTCCTTCTGCAGCGCAGTTACGCTTAGTGCGGTCCTACCTTTTGAATAATCAACGATTTTCTATTTCCCATGTTAAGACATTCATTTCCCACAAAAAGAATTGGCTCAAAAAAATGTCAGCTAATTATATTTTTATACAACAAATCGTTACGTTATCATACATACATCCCACGCATTGCGGTCTTTGAAACAATCGTCTAGTTTATAATTAAATAATTATCCACTTTGTTAATACGTATGACCAAAAGGCGGTCAAAGTGTAATAATAAATAAGTATGTATTAATATATTGTCTGTTCAATCGGACCTAGGGTCTGGGACATTCAATGAGATTAGCTTAAACGACACCTTGGATAAGTTCGTTATTTAAAGCCCTCATTAACGAAGATGGAGGCCGAGAAAGCGTATAAGCCGCTTTATCTTCTATCATTGTATTCACAAATAAATAAATAAATAAGTCACAAATGTAATAATTTAAATTAAATTAAAATATGGAACAGAGACTAAGGTGATAAATTTTTTAGTGTTTTCAGAGTAAGTAATTCGACTAACACTTGTTGTCATTAATTTAGATATTTACGAGTATATCTCCGATAAAAACGATTGGTGCAATCACTTAGTAACTAAACTTAATTTTGTTGGACAAAATAGAAATAATTGTAATAGAAGCTTTCTTCTCCAGTGGTGAGGTGACATTATCGAAAATATTCTTAATGCCATATACTTAAAAAAGAATTAGAAAGCGAAAAACCTGAATTCACATTAGTATTCAAATCCAAGGAAATATATTACTGCGGACTTGGCTTTTCTGCCCTTTGAAGCATTTTTGAAACTAACAAACGCAAAAATATTCTCTTCTGTGTGAAACATTCTACCAATGACTATAATATTATTATAGTTTCTTAGCCGTATAGTGCCCGCCTTCCATCGGTTAAGAATCCTGTATACAAATTTTCAGCTTAATCGGTTCAGCCTCTTGGGCTAGGCGCATTGTCTGAATAAAAAAAATATCGCAACAAAAAGTTTTAATCCACCAGGCTTCCCATATTTCATTCAAATCCGTTTAGTCGTTTTTACGTGATCATCATCATAGGCCTGTAGACGTCCACTGCTGGACATATGCCTCTCCTAGCTCACGCCTATTATGGCGTTCATAGGAGGATATTAGCCTACTGTTTCGAGTTTTCGTTCTCTGGCACAGGTTTTTAATGCGTCGAGCCTCTTAGTCGACTCTTACGACATCCCAGGCATGTAAGGGAGTGGTGACAGTTGTATTCTTAGGCCGTCACCACACGGCACCACGTTTTACGTGATAGTCCTACTAATATTATAAATGCGAAACTATAATAATAATAATAATATTAAAGACTTTATTGCACACAATACAAAAGCAAACACAAAGAGAAAATTACAAACAGAAGAACATACAATAGGCGGCCTTATTGTTACATAGCAATCTCTTCCAGGCAACCTTGGTTGAAACAGATAAATAATTAATAGGGTAATGGGGATTGGGTGCATAAGAGGATGGAGAAACAGATACTTATATACTGCAAATAAATTAACAGATATCGTTAGTGGAAATATTTGATAATTCTATAAATAATAATTATGAAAGAGAAAGGAAATGACTTCTGACTTTATTGCCAAAGGATCCCAGAGTCTGAGCCTTTCTGATACCCTCTGGAAGCGCGTTCCACAAACGAACGGCATGCACAGCAAATGAATAGGAAAAAAAGTCGGAAGAGTGTCGAGGAATTTCTAGGGTAAGGTTAGATGAAGAACGTAAGGTGCAGATTGAGGACGAGAAGCGAAAAGAGAAGCAATTTTTGAGATAAGGAGGGGAAGAAGGTAGGAAAAGAATAGAGTAGAGAAACTTGAGTGTGTGTAAGTCCCTGCGCCGGCGAATAGGGAGCCAGTTGAGTTTAGTGCGGAAATGCGACACTTGGTCATATTTGCGAAGATTGAAAATGAATCTGATGCAGACATTCTGCAGACGCTCCAACTTATCGAGCAGTGCCTCAGAGAGGTCAGTGTAACAGACATCAGCATAGTCTAGGATAGACAACAAAAGGGATTGTGCCAGAGTAATTATGGTACTGGTCGGCAAGAAATTTCGTAACCGGTTTTATGAACCATACGCTGCAAAAACTTTTTTTCTAACTTGTTCCACATGAGGCTTCCAGGATAGATTTTCGTCGAAAATTACACCTAGATTCCTGACAGTGCTGGAGAAAGGGATAAATGTGCCGTTTAAGGAAACTACCGGAATGTGTTGGAAATCGATCCTCGAAACAAAATGAGAGCTACCAATGATGATGGTTTGAGTCTTAGCCGGATTAAGAGTCAGACCAAAAGACTTACTCCAGGAAGAAATTTTTGCAAGATCAGAGTTGATTGCAGTAATTGCATTTGACAGTTCAGATAATGGTGCTTGTGTGTAGATCTGTAGATCATCTGCGTAGAGGTGATAGGAACTAGAAAGTGATTGAGTGATAGAATTTAGAAAAATTGTGAAGAGAAGTGGAGAGAGGACGCCACCCTGAGGGACACCGGCATTGATATCACACCACGCGGAGTAGGAATCCCCGGTATAAATACGCTGCCGTCGAACTCAGCTGAGCTGAACTGAGCTGAGGATGAACGAGTTTCTCAAGGACTTTGGACAGGAAGGGGAGGATTGAAATTGTGCGGAAGTCAGAAAACGAAGTCGGCTTTGACTTTTTGGGGAGTGGAATGACATTTGCGTCCTTCCAGGAAGAGGGAAAAGTTCCGGTGGAAATAGATGTATTAAGGATATGAGTAATAATAGGAATGAGTCCTTATATATTTTATATATATGTATTTATGTATGTATGTTAAATATTTATATTATGTAGTATGTTTATGTATTATTTGTTAATTAAATACCCTTAATTAGCTATTCCCACTTTTGTTACAATATTCTGAATTATGTTTTATAGTACTACTTTATTGCCGATACGGTAGGTCTAACATTACTGGTTGACTGGTAGAGAATGCCTGATGGCATTAAGTCCGCCATTTGCTGTATTTTTTTTATATTGCAATGAAGAATAAATAAATAAAAAAATAAAAAATTAGGAAGTCAAGGACAGGCAGGATCATTTTATGGCTAATTGAATCAGCAACCACAGCACTAGAACTAATAGACAGAATAGCTCTCTTCACATCACAATCTGCAAATTGATTAAGAGAAAAGGAAGGTTCATGGGTTGGCAGGTTTGAAAGGTACTGTAAAGTTTTACTTTTACGTGGGCCATCTATTGGCACTGATGCTATGAAATGACTATTTAGTTGGTCAAAATTGACATTGCTATGTGTGACAATAGTGTGAGATTTGCCAACACCAAGAGTTTTTAGAAATTTCCAGACCTTAGCTGGATCTTCTTCATTTTCTATTGACTGATGAATGTGGCGTCTTTGAGCGTCCCGTATCACCGTATTACACTTGTTTCTAGCACGATTCATGCTTCTCTCATTCCGTTCCGATGGATCAAGTTTGTACCTCGCTTTGGTCCTGTTCTTTTTATTCATTGGTGACCGAATCTTATTTGTCAGCCATGGTGCAGGTAGATGTTTTATTCTGACTGGTCTGATAGGAGCGTGAATGTCGTATAGGTAGTTCCGTAAGCCGGCTATTGAACAGCTCGACCTGCTCGTCAACACAATTCAATAACTTACCTTCACAATACACGTCTAGATCTATTCTGTCTCTGTTGATATATAATATATTAGATAAAATAAGGAAAAAAACTTGAAATTCCACAAAATCCACCAGAAAGTTTTATAAGTTAACCGACGTGTAGTGACCTGCACAGTATCGACAGCCATACTGACAAAATGGCGGCGTGAATCGCAATAAATGTCAATGCACTTTTTTTATTGGTCGATTTGAATTTCATTTATTAACGGGAGCGGGATTTTTGAAATAGTGGTCCTTATTAAGAGCTGGCCCTTGTTAGGCGGAGGTACCTTATGTAAAAAATGATAATATGAGTTTCGGCTATATGGTTAAGAGACTTGTTAAATTAAAATGTGGTTTATCATCTTTTTAGGCCATCCTTGTAAGACCATTACCATTAGCTATTGAAAGTTGGTTGTAATCAAACATATTTTATTTGAAACTAATAAATGTTATGTTAATTACTACGTCTTCGTCGTCTACGTCTTCGTCTTCAGCTATTTTTAATGTCCCCACTGCTGGGGCACTTGCCTTCCTAATGGATGGATAAGGAGAATGGACCGTGATGCTGATGACCCACCACACGGGCACGGGCACGGAGAAGGTAAATTTTTAGTCACCCATCCCGTGACCGGCCATTGTGAAAGTTGCTTAACCTAAACAATGGCAGGCCGAGCGCGCGAACCACTGCGCCACGGGCTCCTCCGAGCTAATTATTGCTACAAAGTCAAAGTCAAAGTCAAAGATTTTTATTCAAATAGACTTATAGATAAGTACTTTCGAATAGTCCAAAATTTTTTTTCCCTACCAGCCTTACATCGTTTGTTTGCAGTAGGCAATTAAAATGCAATTAAGTCACGTTTAACTTTCAACCCAAATTTTTTTTTGTGTGTCTGCGATACTAGTATAGTTGAAGTATTAGTTATACGTAGTACTTAATAGTTCCATGTGAAAATGTGACAGTAATGACAGCGACGAAACTGGTTGCTCGGTGACTTCGAGTTAGATTATCAGCGACCCTCCACCGAGAGGCCTGCAACTTAACGCCATATTATTTTTTAGTACCTACGTCACTCATGAGGTTCCGTGTAAAATATGAATATTACATCACAACTATATAACATTAATATCACAACTTACACAATACAGTAAATAAGGAGATTCTTATATTTAATGTTCACTTAGTCTTTGAGTACATATACTTATAGAAAAGGATACCGGTAAGTCTGACGGTATAAACATTGAACATTGAAATGGATTGCAAAAGTGTGCAGCACACCAGCAATACTAGTTTTCAACAAACACACAGAGACTTTCGCGAACATTTCTCAATGTCAATTCTATTCACTTTTTTGCCCCAGTCATTGTGTAAGACCTTAATACGCTGGTGAAAAACAACCAAATCCCGCTATTATTGAGCTCAACAGTCCGAAAGCGTCCTATATCTCATAAAGGACAATAGGAATCTAGTATGAATGAGTACTTACTCACAAAGATTTAGGTTAATTTCGAACATAAAATAAGGAGAAGACCGTGTTATATTGCAAGAACTTATAAAAGAGATAGGTATTATCTGTTTCTAAATACAATACGTTCTTATATTACCATTTGTTGAATGAATGATTCCCTCCTTTCTTTTCTCTCATTTCCCAAAAGGCGACCTTAACTCGTATTTATTTATTTATTGAAAAATTTCAAAGAAACTTAGCATTATGATTCATTTACAGCAGTGTGACAAAAACCAGTATTGGTTTGTCCGCACACTGGGACTCCTCTACCGACGCTCACATTAACAAATAGATAGTATAGGTAACGGGTAGATACTAGTACATACAAATAGTCAAAGTCAAAGTCAAATATTTTTATTCAAATAGACTTATAGATAAGTGCTTTTGAATAGTCATTTTTTTTTTTTCCTACCAGCCATTCAGGACATCTTTTAACTGATAAGAAGAACGGGCGCAAGAAACTTATCAGCTTTAACAGAAGCAACAACATTTACAAAGGAACATGTTGTTGCCAAACACAAATCTACAATCTTGAAACATATTTAATATAAGAGGAAAATTTTCTTATACTCAGTTATTAGAATATTTTCCTTTTATACAATTACAATAGTCATGTTTTATGTTAGTATCACTTCCATGCATTTTGGTCTTTCAAATAATCATCTACCTTGTAATAACCTTTGCTTAAGAGCGTTTTTTTAACATGTATTTTAAATTTATGCAAAGGCAGCTCAATCACTTGTTGTGGAACTTTATTAAAAAAGGCTATGCCTTTCCCCAAAAACGAGCGACTGCATTTTTCAAGCCGAAATCTTGGAACGGCAAGCTTATTCTTGTTTCTAGTATTAAAATTATGAACATCGCTATGCTTAATAAATAAATCGTGATGTTTCCTTACATATACTATATTATCATAAATGTATTGTCCCACCAAAGTTAGTATATTAATCTCTTTAAACAATTCTTTAAGAGAATCTCTTTGTCGAAGGTTGTAAATGGCGCGCACAGCTCTTTTTTGAAGTATAAAAACATTTTCTATATTGGCTGCTGAGCCCCACAACAACAGGCCCTAGGACATTACACTATGAAAATAACTAAAGTAAACTAGTCTTGCCGTTTCAATATCAGTTAGGAGCCTTATTTTCCTTATTGCGAAAGCCGCAGAACTAAGTCTACTCGACAAGGTTTCAATATGTGGATCCCATTGTAGTTTTTAATCCAATGTAATACTAAGAAATTTAGTACTCTCAACTAACTCTACTACATCCCCATTCAAATTGATGTGCATGTCGACCTGCCCTACATTAGGTAATGTGAATTTAACAAATTTCGTTTTGGTAGGGTTAAGAGACAAATTATTACTGTTGAACCAGTGTGCGACTTGAGAGAGAGCACTATTTACTTCGTCAGAACAATTGTTTCCTCTATCAATTTTAAAAATTAAAGATGTATCATCTGCAAATAGTACTGTCTTACATAAATTACTCGCGTAGTTAGGGAGATCCTTAATATATATTAAGAACAGCAGAGGGCCCAATATTGAACCTTGGGGCAAGCCCATGATAATGGGGGCTCCAGTAGAAGCAGTATTATTTACAATTACTTTTTGATTTCTATTGTGCAAGTATGACTGCAAAAGGCTAACTGATTTTTTAGAGACACCATAATGTTCTAGCTTCTTTAAAAGTAATCAACGCAATCGAAGCTTTAGACAGGTCACAAAATATACCAATTACGTCTTGCTTGCCCTCCCAAGCCTCAAAAATATGTTTGAGGAGTGCTATTCCAGCATCTGTAGTATTTTTACCTTTAGAAAAGCCGAACTGATTATTATGAAGGATTTGATTTACTGTTAAATAGTCTAATAATTGAGAGTATATATATATTTTTTTATTTTACTAAGTGTTGGTAAGACTGATATCGGCCTAAAATTTGTGGGGTCACTTTTGTCACCCGATTTAAAAAGAGGAATAAGCTTACTATATTTCATTAAATCGGGAAAAGTACCTTCATCTATGCATTGATTAAAAATGAAAGCTAAATATGGAGCTATTATTTCAATTATAGATTTAATAACGCTGGTTGATATGCCCCATAAATCTTCAGTCTTTTTAATATTTATAGACTTGAAAGCTTTTAAAATGTCTTTACGTAACGATTCTTCTAATGCACTTTGTTGGGTGAGCACGAAAAACAATCGAAATAGTATCGAGTAAGTATCGAGCATGTAATCTCAAACAAAAAATAGGAAATTGTTGTTCCGTTTACGTCCGGTAGGAACACTGCTCAATATCTCATACATTTTTTACTTTACTTCCTGGATACTTACTCGAAAGATATTCGTGCTAGGCCTGTCGATGTTTATCGCAATCGTCTTATTTTAAAATTCGTCCAAAGCGTAGATAAAATGTAAATTAGAAATTGTGCACACCTGGAAAATTTTAACAAACATTTTTGATAGCGATCAGCAATAAAAAATAAACTCTCTTCAGAAAACCGTTCAAGTGTGAATGATCGATTACGATTATGCTGATGTCATCAAATTCGTAGGTAAGTAAGACTCGCATATTCTACTTAATAATATTCACGTAGTCACATTTTTTTAGAATTAGAAGAGTATCGGCATAGAATACATGGTTCAAAACTTATTTCAAAGTGAAAATCATTAGCCATCAGTGCACCAGAGCAATAATAATAATCCTTTAAATATAACGTACATTTAGGAAAATGTAAGCAGATTTGTTAAGCGGAAGCCTGTTGACCCAGCCAAGTGCGCTCCTACCACTCTAAGCTCCTTCAGTTAGCACATGCGGTAGTACCACAGTTTATAGTTACATACAGTATTAAAATTTATTCTTTCTACAAAAGGTCCGTTCACGATTAATACCCGACGCGCCTCGTCTTAGCGAGAGCTCGGCAGGCCAGGCGTCTCAATCTCGAATGCGCCGCCGCGCAAACAAACGCCCGCTGTGAAAATTTTGTACGCAGTAAGCGTGTGGTAATCGTTAATCTATGTTGGCGGGCAGCTCTATCGGGTATTGTGTACCGCGCGGTTGCAATAATAATAATTCACTTTTATCAAGCAAAAGACTAAGATAACGTACTGTCTGTGCTTATATTTACTGTGGTAGTACATACAATTATGAGACGAGCAAGTTTTGTCATAATCGTAGAAAACATACATTCATACGTACGGTAGGTACCTAGTTCTGCTGGGAGCCTGGGAAAGAGAGAAGCTTTAAGTAATTACACGTTTTAAGTTTTAAGACACTACGTGAAACTTACTAAGAATTTTGTAGTGTTCTGGGTTGGTGTTTTAGTTTAGCATTAAAAAATAGTAGTTCGATGTACTAACTTTTTAATTGAACCACATTATGTTAGTACTTTCTCCCTAAACTTTAATTATGCTTAATTTTTTTCAATTTACTATAATTTAAAAAAGGGTTGTTTTAATTGATCATCACTACACAGCAATGCTGTAAAAATTGGTGTTATGGCGTCAGACTAAGATATGATGGTGGTACAACAAGTCCTACCAAAACCAAACCGAATATAATATGTACCCCCGCTGGGAATCGAACCCGGGACCCCTGGGTCTGGAGGTCTACTCTCTTTCCTACTCCTTAAAACCTACGGACAGCTTATTAGTTCGGAGACCCGAACTACGAATGAATAAGAATACGTTTTGGCATTGTCATTTCACATTGCAATGTGTTTGTGCCGTTTGTCCAAAACTAGTCATCCGAAATCAATAGAGAGAGGCCTCCATCCGTAGTTTCGGGAATCGGCCCGTATCTAAATTGACGCGCTTAGAGAGTAGGCCTCCTGATACCGGTGGTTGTTACCAATAGACCACAGAGGCGGTTCGGCGTCATATGAAACCAGCCCGCACTGAAACTACTGTTCACAAACGATCTCATAAGTGGCTTATTTTCCAGGTAACCTCTTATCTACAAGATGAAAGAAAGCTTTAAGTCCTTCTCCTTCACTTTTCATTACATTGAGGTTTATCTATATATATATAAACATGAACCCCTATCTCCCTTGGTCATCGGATCACGCGTGAACGGTTGGAACAATTTCGCTAATTCTTTATTTGTCGTGTTTATTATCTATACTTATAATAAGAATCAAAGTTCATCGTGTCTGTACATTGCTTGTGGAGCCATAGCAGTCCAGCCAAACTATGAGAGATATGAAAATAGCAACTTAGAAAAGTTGTTGAAAGTAATGAGCATTTTTTATTGACGTACAAATATATCGAAGGTCTGGTACCCCTGATGTGGAACCCTAGCAGCTAAGCTAATCTATAAAAAATACGAATATAGATAGCACCTTGGCATTAGTTGTTTAACGAGATAAGTATTTTTAATTGACGCATAAAAATCGAAGGTCTGGCACACCTGATGTAGAACCCAGCAGCCCAGCCTAAGTATAAGAGATACGAACATAGCGCCTTGGGTAAGGTTCTTCAGCGAATGAGCACTTTCTGTTTAGGTATAAGAATCGATGGCAGTAAGGGCGGAATCGTCGATCGAAATCGAAGCGGTGCTCTGTGGGCTGGCCCCCGTCAAGGTGGACCGACGATCTGGTGAAGGTTGCAGGTAGCGCAGGACCGGTCGTTAAGTGACATTGAAATTAGATCACCTGTTTTTATGCCAACCGAATCATACTCCTAAGTTCTCAATACGTAACATGCTCCTTACCTCTATCTTTTGTTCTCTAAAAAGAAAATAGTATGTTTTTATTATGGTATTTATAAAACCTTGAGCAACTGTAGTACAGTTCCCCTTGTCAAAATATATCACTCCTAGTTGTACGAGTATGTCGCCCTCTGCATCAACAGTTATGAAACTACTCGTATGTAGCTTGTTGGAATGTTCTAAAGCTTGCGGCGGTAGTAGGTAGGTAAGTTTGAAATCAAAAGAAAACATAATGCCACCAACATACAACAGGAATTCCTCTTTAATTAAAAATGGAATTTTATAGTATTTTAAACATCCCTTGCGTTAAACGAAATATAAAAGACTAGCATTCCGCCCGCGACTTCTTCCGCGAGGAATTAGGTTATAATACAATCCTATATGCAAAATTTCAGCTTGATCTGTTCAGCCGTTTGGGCTGTGCGTTGTCTGTCCGTCAGTCACGGTATGGTTTTATTAGTATAGATAGATGACGCATAACTAAATGACATATTGGAAAAGTACCCAAAAAAAACAATGAGATATGCCACAATAATTAGTTTAATAAAATCTTCTTCCGGCATTTCATCTACTCATGCTATTTGAATACGGTAATTTATGTATCGCGACATCCGATCTTAAAGTCCGAGTAAAAAAAAAATAAGTTAAAAATAATCTAAGTAAAATGAAACTGCAATTTAGTTCTGCACGCTAAGAATATCATGAGCCCCATGAGGAATTTTGAAATGTAAAACAATAAAAGAAACGATGTCAACAAACAACATAAAGCTTGAATTACCTTATCTTAATAATTGTTATTCACATTAGCTTAGATCTTGTGCTTATGTTTCCAAAGTAAAAGCTAATTTGTTAAAAAAAACGTTGGCGGTTATGTTTTCAACATTTAAAATGAGTGTAATCCTGAGCTCTGTCGTTCGAGGTGTGAAGATTAAAGACTATATAGAAACATGACTAACGACAAACAAAAAAAACGCATAACGAGCATTACATTCGAATAGCTACCAATAATGTAGCCTTCATTTCACACATAAAGGAAGAACTCTGTTTTAATATTATTAATTAAGAACTCAATATGATGGCAGAACGGTCCTGATTTCTGCCTTTTGATCCGGACACTGATAACTCAGTGTCCGGATTGTATGTATGTGCATGTATTGTCATTGTATGTATCGTATTGTGACGAGCAATAAACAATTATTGGCTTTTACTATCATTATTACCATAGCTATTATGAGCATTGTATTGTAAAAGGTTTTCCAGTAAGTAACGACGTCGATTTTGTATTAATGGAATAAAAAAGCTGGTATTAATTTAATAGCTTTTTAAAAAGTAAAGGATCATGTACGTCATTCACTATGAAATATAGAAAAGTTAAAATAAAAATATCAGCCACCACTTATTTTCACTGGTCTTCTAAGCGCCCAATGTAGGCGAAAAATCATCGTTAGTGACATGACACATTCATGCATGAATGCCTGTGTTAATAAGCAATATGGGGTATGTGAGGAATGTCTCTCACAAAGTTCACCTGGTGATAAGAAATTAAAAAAGTTTCTTTTTATTTCGGATTTTTGGCCAGCGCCTTAATTAGTCATACATAATTTTTCAAAATCGATGTTGGTGAGGACATACAGGTCGAAGGCGATACAGATCAATGAATTTGGCCCACACTCAACAATAATAGTTCATATTATGAACTGTAGCTTCAGCAGGATGGTGCTGCGTGCTAATGTACAGCAGACGCCACATTGGAAATTTTGCATGAACGATTTGGGAAAGGAATTTTTTTGAACTATTCGCTACAATAACAACTTTACTTCAATTTTTGGTGTATCGAGTACGTGGTCAACTAAGCGGCTCATACATCAAATGGTCCTTCGAGAAAAGAAAAGGTGGTAAGTGCTATTGTTATTCAATTGCGATAGCGAATAAATAAACAAGTAGGCCCATCATTACAAAGGTCATAAATAAAAATTAGACTCAATCACATAGGTATATAAATCTTATTTTATGTAATCTATACTTAATAGTATAAAGCTGAAGAGTTTGTTTGTTTGAACGCGCTAATCTCAGGAACTACTGGACCGGTTTAGAAAATTCTTAGACCATTAGAAAGCTACATTTCTCCCGAGTGACATAGGCTATATTTTATCCCGATATTATTTACAACCCCTCGTTCTGATGAACGAATGAAGATATTATAAATAATATTATACTCATGCATAGTAACTTCCAGAACGCAGACAATATAAATGATACAATATAAATGTTCATAACCTGAATGTATTCAGTATTTGACCCCGAAGGCAAAATCAGTTAGATCAGTACCATCGAATCCTGGGGTATGTCAATTAAAGTACATAATATATGTACTTAAATCATTTGTTAAATAAATAAATACAGATTTGACTTGCTTTACTTTAATACCATCATTCAAAGGAGAATTTATGCAAGAAGACTCGGATGGAATCTAGTGTTTATACAGGATGGTCAGTAGAATAGACCTATCGCTCGAAAGAGGCTATAGAGGAGGCTGTTTACACAGCCTTAAAATCCCTACAAAGTAGAGGTCAGAAATGATGGGATTCAAAATAATTAAAAATCCGTATTACTTTTAAACGTGTAATGCGCTTATCGTTATTCATACAATATTTTTTTTATAAAGTCCGAAACAATATATTTACGCCATTACGATAAAACTAAAACGTTCTTTAACTTTTCGTTAAGATGGTTATTGTAGGAAAAAAATAAAATTAGTGTCTGGTTAGATGTTATAAAAATGTAAAAAAAAAATGTAGAAAGTAAATACACTTTCATAACCCCTCGGAAAAAGCCCTGAAAAGCTAGAAACTAATCCGTAAATGAAATGGATGTTTGTTACACTGTCTGATATTTATTAAATCAATACCTAACCCATTAAAAACATGCTATAAAAACGGGCAAAGACCTTTTATATATTTAACCTTTGCCATGGGAGCCGTTGTGAGGGCGTTAGGCAAACAAGTCTCACCTCGGGGTGTTGGCTATTCTGAATTAAATTATTATACTCGGCCTTTTAGCGGACCATTATACCACCATTATACCGCTAATTTGGCTGGCAGAGTTTACGGCACCCATTTAAGGAACAACAGAGAAAATAGCATTAGTTATATACGCTATATAGACACGTACTTAATTCGTTTTGTCACTACAGTGGTACTGTCAAAGGAAAATCTTGCTTTACTAAAATGCTTTCAGTAGATTGATAGCCGAATAAAAACAAAAAATGCCTGGGTAAGTGATCTAAAATTTAAACGTCTTTTAAAACTATATGAAAGTAAGCAAATATGGTTTTAGTAGGAATTCTGCCAATTAGGTAGTATAAAGTAAAGTAATTACTTCACTCTAAGCCCAATGGTTTATTACAAATAATTATGTATATTAAGTATAGGCTAATATTTAAGTTTAAATAATATTCTGGTGACATAATAAACAAACAAATATTATGAAACAATAAAACTATTTTAGTAGGAGTGGTGACTATGCTAAATTTACAGAATATAAATTCAATAACAGTTATTGAATTTATATTACTTGACAGTTACTGTCAAATCAGTTGAGAAGGACTTTTAAGTTTACTACTAGAAAATTGTTTTAAATATTGAAAGGAAATAGCAACATCTTATTACAACTAATTAACGGAATTTTTTATCATATTTATATTTTCTTTCAGACACCAAATCTTTACCACTCTGCCGTTCGTAAAATATTTTAATTTAAACTTAAGCACAGTCAATCGCTTAACCTAAACATTAGCATACAGCATTTTGCAATTTTGCAAGTGAGCATGTTTGTATGAATATAACGGCGTGGTACATTAAATGTGCTGGTGGTGGTGCAGGTGGTGAGTAATATAAGATGCGCTCCGACATATATATATATATTATACTTCATTGTATTATTCAATTACTTAAATGCTATGATATTATGTTTAAAAAACTTGCAGATATTTAGATATAATTATTATATATATATATATATATATATATATATATATATATATACGATATGTACATACATATGGAGATATATGAATAAATCGGAAACTTATAGTTTGTCATTTTGTTTTTAATTTCTATGTTCCTGTCTTAATTTTAAATAGGTTACTTGATAGTATAATTAAGTTATTGTCTTTAACTGGGTTCCATCCAGTAAATTGGTGTGTCCGAAAAGGGCGACTAAGTTTATAAGTACTTAACGATAAGAACATTTGTAGTACACTTTGTCTTGCAATAAAGTTTCTATTTCTATTTCTAAACACGTTTAGTAGCAGTTGGCAAAAGTCGCCCTAAAGACCACCTCAAAAAGTGTTGTGGCGTGTATTCACATCGCGAAGCTGTTCGCAAGCCGGCGTCAGTACACGTTTGAAACACCAAGTTCTGCTTTTTGTTTTCAATGTCGTGAGCATGCATGTGTAATGCTTCACGAGCAGTACACATGCCTACTCTGTGAGCGACTTCCCTGCAACCTTCACCAGGTCAATTCCATTCACTAAATTCATTCCATTCACCAGGTCATGTGTATGGTCTGGGGGGAAATACCACATAGGTACAATGGTAGACCTATACGATAAAACTTGACGTGTTTTCATCGGAGCAGAAAGGCAATATAAAAGTATAAAAGTCCATTCATAGAGTCGGCGCCAACTCAGGAATGTCCGATACTATTTACGAAACGGGGCTTTGAAAATTTCCATTTTCACCGAGTGAATGTTTCTAAGGTCAACTTTACTTCAAAAGTAAGTTACGTGAGTAGCCTCGCCCGGGAATGCAATTTACGATCCCGCTCCATTCGGAACTAACAGTTACAGTTAATATTCATTAGGTGAAACTTGTACAGATCGCACGCACATTCACGTTTTGGCCACGTCACATCATTCATAGTACCTACATGGAACTATATTTTGTATTATTAATTTACTGGCAATGTGTATAAACAATGTCTTGGCAACATCTATATGTTATGATAAGTTAGGAAAGGGGCTTGGGTCCCAATACGTGGAAATATCATAGTAAGTATTTCTAAAGTAGGTACTGTTAATGCCCTTTTGCACAACGGTGTATTTGAGGTTTTTCCACACAGATAGGTATCACAACAGTATCGCTATTTGTTCACAGACAACAAAAATATAGCAAAATCATAGTAAATATTTTTAAAGTACTGATTTTATCAAAACTGTCAGGTCAGGTTTTGATCTCTATTATACACATTACCTGATGTGCATTCGGTATTACATACAATGCCCAGTCAAAGTATATAAGTAACAAATTATATTTCATACATTTCCTGAAATGCACATAGGTATCTCACATAATGCCGGATTAAACATATCGCCAGTAACACGCAATCAAGTAAGCATGATACAAACTGAGCAGTAAACGTGGAACCCTAAATGCCGCTGGGACTCGCGGCAACATTGCTGAAATTTCTAACTCTTCACTTGGGGTTAAAGTTTACTCGTGATATATACGTACCCTGTACAAATATTTTCTTATTTTCTTTTTTATCTCTATTTCTGGAAATATTTTTTGAGATTGCGTAAACATTACAAAAGTAAATTACAAACCATTACAAACTGTAATAAATCTTAAACACAATGTTTTTTTTTTTTTTTTTTTTATCTTTATTTTGTCACATACAGTCAGTAGTACAAATTACTATTAAATTAAAACTTACATTATAGACAATGAGTGTCCACCATTAATGTTATTAGTTTCGGAAATAAACTTTTGGTAGGACTTTTTGATATAAAACTATAGGACGGTTATAGATGTTACAAATCTGATATTAAGATATACATTTATGATTTTGCCTTGACACTTTATATTTGAAGATTATTCGTAAATGACATTATACTACTCTTATGTCTACGAGTAGTTTAATTTTCTCTTTAATCGTTTTAGTTATTTACTACGAAGTGATTTTGTGTTTCTTTTGCCTAATCTGCAAAATCGGTCTCGCTCCCGCGCGTGCGATTTCTCATTGCTATCTCGCTTCAGTGGTATATCGTATATTAGTTTGGTTCCGCTTTGTTTGAAAGAAAATTACTCTACAAATTCTACATTCATTCTACAGTGAAATCCTCTATGTTAAAAAGTTATCTAACGAATCACAATTAACAGAGAGAGCAGAAACTGTGAAAATGTGGGCCACAAGTTGTCATAACTCATGGGTGTAAGTGCCGCTAGGATGAAAGCAATAACAGCGAAGCCTGGTGGCAATGGGCCAGGCGCATCCGGACTTGGAGTAAACATGTTTTTTACTCGAGACTGAGTGGGCGTGGCCTTTGTAGATATGGAAAGTCGAAGGTCGAAAGTTGAGGAGATAGATGACTGTCGCCGCTCAAGGTCATGATGGTGACGGCGCTGATCTTAGTTTGTTTATGAAGAGTAAAGGCTCGCAGCCGCATCACAACGCATTATAATTCTGGATCATCCCGATTTTATAGGTTATCTTATGTCATAATAATAACTCCTTTTCTTGAAATGGCTTGAAACTTTTAAATACGGCACACTAACGAACCGTTAACCTTTCTTTTTGGTATCAATTAACTACTAATATTTTTTCCAGAAAAAAGACCTCGACAGTAAGGCAGTCAAGCAAACGTAGATCGTTTTGGTTGGTGGTTGTTGTAAGTCCGTCTGGCTAGCTACCACCTAATCTTATCTAAGTCTGACGCATTAATTTCAGCATTGTTTTGTTCCGGCAGTTAGAGATAAAATAGCCAGCTCCTCAGCGGATGAGGGTTCCGGGAGAGGCTCCCTTCCATCTCTCAGCCTTATCAAAACTTAACATCAGGTATGATGAAGGCTAAGAGTCGTTCATTAAAAATTGTAAGTCTTTCCACTCAGAATCAACATTTTTCACACAATGTTACTTGGGGAATGGGTCATCTCATTTAAAGTAGAAAATAATATCACATTTTGTGTACCTAAGTTACCTCATACTATTAATTGAAACTGTGACATGAAATTCTGCTTTTAATTAACTTGAGAACTTAAATAAGTACTACAAAGTAAAAACCACTTGTTCCGAAGTCGAAACGGAAACGAAATTTTAACTCTAATAATTTTGTCTTTTCAGATTCCATGAAAAATAATTTTATACTGTTTTTCGAATAGAAAGCTGTAAAAGGTTTCATAAACTTTTATTAAGAAAACATAACTAGAACTATTATAACGGTTTTCATCTTATATTTAGTAACTAACCTTAAACCTAGTTTAACTACCAGAGACATAATAGCGATTATTTTTAACGAAGGTACAAGACCAAATCCGAGTAATTCTACTTAAAAAAAAGCAAATTTAGCTTCTATATTTTTATTTCCATATAAGCAGTCCTTCTGTATCTTTAAATTCAACTATATTTGCAAAGTAATAGTGGTCATTTTTATGTATACGTATTCGAAACGTTGATGTATTTTTGTATTCATCGTTCTAAATAAGCGCAATGGAGTCCCAAACAATGTTTTTGCCTGTTCTCTCCGGCAGGACATCGACGAATCGATAGCTTAGCTTAGGTTTTCAGCATTCACAAGTGCTTGTTAAAGTTTGGACCGAACATGTTTTGGATTTATTTATCGAAAAATAATTGCATGATCTACGAACGATTCTACGCAAATAAGAAACCGCCACAAAAAAAAATAAGGTTTTTTACTTTGATTTTGAATGAAATTTGATACTTTGATTTTGAATGAAATTTGATACTTTGATTTTGAATGAAATTTGGTGTAAAGCTGTTAATCATTTGGGCGTAAAAATAAAATTTAGAGGGGGTTGAAATAATGGTAGATATCTGGAAAATCTCTACACAGAAGAAGACGCGGGAATTTGCTAGTGAATTTAATAAAAGAAGCGACTTGTTACCTAATCCCGAAAGTGTCGTGGCACGAAACTTAAAAAGGTCCCTTTTATCAGGGCGCATATGAAACGGGGTCTAACGAAATTCTATGAACCCTATATTATCCCGTGAAATTGAAGCAGAAAGAGATTGGAGCGAAGTCAGCCGAGGGTGGTGCCATAACTGTCCTGGCGTTACACAATCAGCTCAAATTTTATGATAAATAGATAATACTTATCCCAGCCGCAGGGCACTTTGGTTATTTGGACAAATGACCTGAATATATTATCGAACCACTTTTTCTGCGTAGGTCTCAGTAGTTTACTGAAAAAGAAATACGAATTTCAACTCAAAGTTTTTCTATTCTGTAGTCTCTAGTAGAAACATAATGTTGAATCCTCAATAAATTATGGCACCCAGCCTTTTTGGCAACGTGGGTAAATTCTTACTAACTAGTATGTAACAAACGCGTCCGTGTCCTAACAAGTTTATTGCGAGACAAAAGCCCGAACATCGATGCTTCAGGAGCTACATCATTCGTATATTTGTATACCCGCATTACATATATAACACTAACAAGTCTAAACATGATTTTTACAAAGGAAGATTTTTTTTTTTGTAATTTAACGATAGGAGCGTCTCCAAAAATGAAAATAAAAGTTTTAGAAAGTAGACTCATAAGTGACCATTCATGCCACAGCCGTCCTAAATACCCGTATCTGTTTAAGTTAGCGTTCAAATCAAAGAAGGGATTATGATTTAAACTGTCCGTAATTTATAATCTGAAATAACAGTTGTTGAAATGTGACAAAACTTCATCAACTTCTAAAATAATCCTGTATTAAACGTCTTCAAATTCTAAAACAATCCTGTACTATCACGTTAGTAATAGTTAGTATTCTTTGGTACTGTGTGATTTAAGAGGGACCTAAAAAACTACAGACAGTTCGCTCAATCTTTTAATTTATTTTCAAGTATTGCCGTAAGAATTGAAGCTAAATATAAAACAAAGAACAAGGGGAAACTAAGTATATAATCCAGCGCGAAAACTCACTTGACAGGGCAATTAATCACCTTATACTCTGGCATCAAAAGTCTATATAAATAGACGGTTTCGGGCGAAATCAGCCGATTGCCGACTTAGAAAGGATAGATTATGATCTATCCATGGGCGAGTTGAACAAGATCAATACTAGACGTGGATTCTTGTTGCTTTGTTTCTTTATAGCTCTTGTCGTTCTTAGGAATAAAATGTGTACCCAAACATAATAATAGGTTTTATACCGTTAATTTTATTATTACATAGAAAAGTGTTTATATGTATTAGCTACATGTTTGTTTTCTTAAGTCTCAACAAGCTAAAACTAATAATTCTTACGCTAACTTACGAAACAAAGACGAAGAATATGGAGGCTGATTTTCGGTTATTCCATTCCATTTTCACCGAAGTTTTTCCCCTAGGAGGAATGCATATAACTTTATTTATACTTATTTATCTGTTGTAATAGACTGAAAAATATGATGCTTACTACTTAAGGCGGACTTTCACCAACTGAATTTAAAGATGTTTAGCGCTAAATAATTTTAAATATCGGTCTTTACTTCAAACAAATGACTGAAATGGAATTTCATTTAAACAATGTCGATGATAGTCGCCCTTAGAAACAAATAGGAATAGCTGAAACCAATATTTACTTATTTCACCTAAGGGAAATAAATTTATGCAGAAATAGGACTAAGACTAACCGCTGATTTTAATTAGCATGCGTGCAGCTAATACTGGCACGATATTAAATTATTAAATCGGCTCAAAATAAACAGGTAAAAAGTTGATTTCGTTATATTTTTAGTAGCACTGTGTTTAAACAAAAACAACAACATACCTACTTTGTTTTATATGTTCGCAGACCTACTTATATAAATATATGCTTTGCGTTAAAATCCATATTATCAATAATAAACAAAAGAAGCTCAATGACAAAAACTGTACAGCTATGCTTTTCTCTGTGACACATGGAAGCTGCTGTCATGACTATCAACTGTCAAACAGTATTGAAAATTGGTCCAATCCCCGATGTTTATCGATATCAAGGATATTTGCTTAGAGAATAACCCCCCCTACATTGTCCAATTACTTCCGTTATATTAGTATATAAATCAAATTCATCGCAATCGCGGGATGCACCTAACCTAAAGCTTTATACATTTAATTGGTATGTAGCTGATTTAGATTGAGGTTGCCGGTTTACTGGCTCAGCTCAGCATTCTCCACAATCCATGGAGTAAGACGAATTCACATAATTGAGATACGACAAAGACATGGCTGCAGAGACCCCAAAGGACTAGAGGATTTACTTGTTGGGCACCGAAACGTCTGCACTGAATAAGAATTCTTTCTCAATAATAACCGGATGAATAATACAGTTTTAGTTCGCAGCTTTATTGTAAGTTACGATCCGAATTTCATAAGATGTCACAGTCACAGTATATTTGTGGCTATACTAACATTATTATTAGTGCTGTGTTCTAAAGGTTTTTAGTTTACTTGTTTTTCTGTTATAATTAAACTAATTTGGTTGTAAGCTCATTTGTCAGCTTCATAATTTTTTTCATTCAAATATCCGGATAAAAAAAAAATCACGTGCTGCCATTGTCCCATAGACAAGTGGGTATATTAGATTAGTACAAAGTTCTGTTAAATACTTTTCAAATCTAATCCAAGTTTTGCACAGAACTTGTACGATAACACACGTATGGCCGGTTGCACCAAAATAAATTATACGAATTCGTAAAAGTATATCGTAATTTGCTTGTCAAAGCTGTCAAATTCCATATATTTTGAATAACTTTGACAAGCAAATTACGATATACTTTATACAAATTCAAACGAACTCAACTCAAACTTTAAAAGGCGGGTAGTGTAACAATTTTCAGAGAGTAGAATATATTTTGTTTAATAAAATTAAAATTTTGAGAAACCATTGAAGGTGTTTTAATACAAATCAACAATGTATTTAAACCGTAGTAAGTAATCAAATACATTCCTGTTAAAGAAAATAATAATTTGACTAGATCAAATTATGATCATTTCTGTTTCACACCAACCATATTAAGTCTAATCCCACATTATTAGACCAAATACTTTTCGCTGAAACTGATGAAGTTTTACGTTCTTGGCTTACTTACACATTCTAATCTCAAGGGAAACGCTTTCATCCAGGAAAAAATCCCCAAAAAATATACAAAAACAAAACCGCTGCCCATTTTGTACAACTCGGCCATAACTTAACTGTTTATAACTTAGTTATTAAAAGCACCGTTGCTTTTACCAAACCCCGAATTTTGCAGAAACACTTACGTCAATATTTTCTTCAAACATTCCTAATCTCAAGTGACTACGCCGTAGCAAGTAGCTATGAGCTCTACGGATCAACAAATGATGATACACAGCACACAATACTGATGAAAAGGAAATTGAGTTTCTCGTAGCATTAATCACAGGAGAGTGGTATGATGGAGGCGTGCAAAAATGATCCCTTTTTATTACAATATAGCTATCCACGTACTACGGAAACCGCTTGCCGCAATCATTTACGTAAGCCTCAATATCTTTGCATAATTCGCTTTGTCTAACGGAAAAATATGTCTCTACAAAACGACCTGACCAAAATATAATCGTATTTTTGATGTCAGAAACGATTTATTATTATTATACGTTCAATGGCGGTAAGTGCACTTTGTCTCTTCGCGTGATCGTGAAGAATAAAGGCTCGCGAAATGTTTTACTCGAAGTCTTTTAGTGGTGTGACAATGGCGTGTAATTTTGAAACAATTTACATTTAAGCTTTCTGTCATACACGCAAGAATAGTTCATTCATAAATTATTCAACGGCTTTTAATGTTTACACAATTAAGTTACTTAACACCTAGTATTTTATTGTATTTTCAATAGATTTTCCACACTTTTCAGTTATATAATTAACATAATTCATACACAAAATCGCACAGCATTAGAAAACAATTATTTTTAGTGACAGATTATATAACACGAGTGCTTAGCGAAAACAAAAACAATGTTAAAAAAAAACTGTGAATGACTTACCGCTGTCGCCGGCAAGATAACAAGTACGGAACTTATTTAGGCGTTGCGGGTATGGCGCGAGAAGGCGCGGACGCGGGCTCGGGCGGGGGTGCGTCGCGACACGGCCGCTCACTGGGGTGACTCGAATGCGAATAGCCCTCACCAGAGTTACATAACCCTCGCGTCGTAGCGCAGCGCTCCCCACTCCCCTCTTTCAGGGAAAAGATGAATGGGTAAAGTTTCCTAACGGACGTTAGTCCATGGATCGCGCCGGGTTTCGTTTCGGCCCGCGGTTATGTAAAACCGTTTGCACATGCGCGTTTGGGGCTGCTGCGAGGAGCTTGCTCGCGTGCTCTTTGGACGCCCGCGCCGGTGATGCCAAGTGTTACTTTATTTTTTTAAATCAGAGGAATCCTGTAGTATTATTAAGTTAGCGAGCCGTAAACAGTAAAATAAGCACTTGCAAAAATCACCTACGCCACATTGCTAAAATTCATAGAAGGCGTGTATCGATGTCGCGATCGCAAGGCTGTCTCGACGTTGCTCGTGAGACTGCGTGTAACGATGTAAATAAATGTTGAATTTATTCTTTAATAAAACACATAGAAATAATGAGCATACAAGCAATTTTTTAGATGTAAATGGCCAAAAGAAAAACTACTGGTTGTGTGAAATAAGAAAAATAAATACAGCCTAACCTTGGATTTTTAATTCAGTGGGTCCACCATGAGTTTTTCTTTCGTTTAGTTGGGATATTTTGTATGAGAATCTGTAGTTCTGCTACTGCTCACTAGAGACGCTGTACAAATTCGAATACAAAATGTCTCCCGTTTACTGTACGGCAAAAGGAAAGAAAACTCATGGTAGGCCCACAGTAATTTGAGATGTCAAATTCTTTCACAATGTATTTTGCAGCAAAATAAAATAGTAAAAAACTAAAGTTAATAGGCATTTTATAACTGTCTTCACTTTTTAGCGTGACGGAATAGGGTGACGGATATTAGGGACACGAATGTATTTTTTAATCAAAAAAATATAGGTATAGAATATTGAATAATGCTTTAAGGTTGAATTCAACGATGCATTTTTGCATAATATTCTATTACTGACAAAAATTTCATAGAGAAATTGAAAGCCAAGCGAACTGGAATTGGTATTTACCATATTTGCTGTGACAGCGTATAGATAGACACGTGACATCTACGGCTTATTTATTTATTTATTTATTGATCACCAACATAAAACATCAACAAGCACAAAATTGTTATTACAAGTAAATCTTAAGCTTAATGCTATTATAATTATAGGTGAAGACCACATTCGTTATGAAGAAGCAACGGAAATTAATTATACAGTTAAATAACCATTTCAAATAACATATTTTTCCTGACGTGACCATATTACTATTATAACATATATTATTTTATTATATTAATTATTATTATTATTAAATTAATTATTGCTATTGTTATTGCTATTTCAGTTGACTGCCGCGGCACTACTGACTAATGTATTCCGAAGATAGGTATAATTTACTCAGCTAGTGAGGTATTCGCCATTCCTTAACCGTGACAAAAATTTGGTACAATGAACAGACAAAAATATATTTTTTAGAGATTTTTGGTATCATTTCTATTAACATTATCAGCCACTCGCAGCAACCCGCGGTTTCACCTGCGTGGTTCCTGTTCCCGTGGGAATGTCGGGATAAAGAGTAGCCTGTATAAGTCCACTGCTTGAAGTCCCTTCATACCAAATTTCCCTTTGTTGCCTTTGGTCCTACTGGTAGTCATCCAAATCCATTCAGTTGTTTTTGCGTCAAAGAGTAATAAACAAACACACTGACATACTTTCACATTTATAATATTAAGTAGGATAAGATAAGACTAATAGGATAGTAGGATTTAATATCCTCATGGGGCACATAGGACTATCTATTTTATCCTACCTTCCTTATGGATGGAGAAGGAGGGCGAACATCGTTAGCTGACAAGAAGAGCTTCCTATTTTTTTATGTAAGTGCTGTTTAATTTGTGAATAACGTAACGTAAAGTAACAATGTGTTAATGTTTGCCATGTGGCTGTACTATGAAATAAATAAATAAGGAAGTGCAATGCCATTTCCAAACATGCCGTTACCAAACAAAATACGTACATTTAAAATATAAAAAATGTACAATGAAAATGTATATTTTTGAACAAGAAAATTTTTCTTTTGTCAAATCATCCTATTAAATTATTTATTTAAATAAAAATAATAAATCATGAATAATTGCATACCATCAATTATCTAGCCAACGTTAAGTTTGATGAATAATGTGTTATGGATACTAGACCCACCCAGCCAAATAGACATGTTCACACACACAAATATTTGTACCCCTGTGCCAAACAGGTCTTAAATATGGTTTAAAGTCCATTATGTTATATTCGTGCCAAAAAGGACCATTACCAGTAGTGGACTTACAAATACAAAAAAAAAGTGACTGAAAATTTAATGAAATCTCTACAAAAAAATACAAACCATATTATTTAGTATCCAATTTGCATTATTTGGGAATGTATTTAGCATTCACATATTGCAGTGGCAGAAATGGGCGTCATGCGGCTAATATTATAATTAGCAATTCAATTGGATGGGACATGTTATATACACAAATATATATGTGTTTTATTCGATGATTTTTTTACCAACTTAAAATGTTGAAATCGGTTCAGTAGCTTTCAGGATATTTTGAAAAAAAGTGTTGTTTTTTGTAACTTTTCGGTTTACTTACATACTCGTAGATGACATAATACTAACAGCACTTTTTTTTTGTAGGTAAGTACGGAATTTATTCTTACTTTAAAATTTTTGAATAAAAACTTTTTTTATAAAATTAAAAACTGAGTTCAAAAAGTAAAATAGCAGTAAGTACTTTTGGAGCCGGTGCCAGCCAAGACAAGAAAAATAAAAGTATAAAAGTACTATGCAGAACTTGAAGATGCACCATAGATGCCTTGGCTGGCACTAACTCCAAAAGGCAAATTTATTACGCTTTTTCTAATATTAAAAACTTTTTATTTCACAATTGTTCCGTTTTATTTTCGCCAAATATAAAACTTAAATCGAGGCTTATCTGCCCGCCACTCATTGTTGTTTTTATCTCCATTCAACTTTGAGTCATAATACATTTTATTGACGAAGTTTGATTCATTTAACGTGCGACTCAACTGCGGGTGATTAAAACTTGATAAAACAAATCACAATGTTTTGTGTGATATCTGTAGCCAGTTTTTAATACATAATCCAATAATATTATAAATGTGAAAGTTTGGATGTTTGAGTGTTTGTTACTCAATCATGCAAAACTAAATAGATTTAGGTGAAATTTGGCACACAGATAGTTTAAAGCCTAGATTGAAAAATAGGCTACATTATATCCCAACATTACCACGTAAACGAGTGACACGGGGGTGGAACCGTGGGCGGCCACTATTAATTTAGAAGCTGAACTTGCGTATGAAATATTTTAAATAGAAACCTGCTACGTATTGTGAGCACAAAATTGATACAAAAATTAACATAAATTTGTTTGAAAGCCTTATCTGTGTCTATTCACTTTTCATACAAAACTCGAAATCTCGAGTGGAAATATCCTTGAATACAGACACCTTGATCGGCACCTTTTCAGGGGTCGTCGTGGTCACGGGATGAGTGACCCCTGGAAAAGTGTCGAAATTACGAAACCAAAAACACTTAATTTTAAATCTGGTAAGATCGTAGTAAGGCAGAAGTCCTCCCTATGGCTGTTCACCTAGGCTGAATGCCTCCGAATGAACACTCTTCCGCGCGTCTGCTTATCGCTCCCCCTTCCACCGCCATTATACTTTTTTATTTTACTTTTAACATTGAAAATGTTTTATCGTTTTTTGAAAGTGCGACTCACCCGTGATACCCTGAGGTTTAGGGCCACGAGGACGTATGAGGGCTCAAAAGACGCGGAATTTGAAGGGCTCTGTGAAGATGTTAAAATCGAAAAAAAAAAGGAATTACCGATATCTTGAGAACGGTGCCGAATTTCATAAATATGATAAAAGCACTTCGGTATTGAACCAAGGAACATTTTAGGTTATTACAATTTTTAGGGTTTCGTAGCCTAAAGGCAAAAACCAAACCCTTATAGATTCGGCCAATCCGATGTACCTATGTCACAGCCACTTTATTTCGATATTGATGACGGTTGAGGCTGTAGAGGTGCCCTTAGCCGCGAATTTTGCGCGGCACGAGGTGCGATATCAAGAGGCGAACGGCTCGTTTGTTTTGAAACAAAAAAAAATTGCGTCCGAAAAATTACGCGTTCTTACTGAAAATTGAATTCGCCGGGATTTAAGATAATGTAAAAAAATATTTAAAAAATGTCAACGAGGGCGCCGCAGCGCAACGTAAAAATTTCATCAACTGCTCGTTTCTCAGTAACGAATTACCAGCACCACCGATGAAGAGGACGATCTCCGTCCCAGAAGCGCCCCACATATGACTTTAACTGACGCCGTTTGATTTTAGATTTAAGATTGTCATTAATGTGTGTCTTAAATAAATTGGTTGCGTATTTGTGAGAAATTGTACGGTGGGTGATGGGAAATAAAAATATATTACAATCATTTTTTTTTTATATAATCTATAATGGGTAGATTCATTTTCAATGCCCTTTCAAGTCGTGTAGAGCACGAGATCTGTGATTTTTTTTATGGCGAAGGCATTTGAGATGTGAATTTATTTATATAATTTTATTAATAAACTGATACGCTACGATAAACAGCTTTAAAATCTTACGATAAATAGCAAATCATTACAAATCTAATAGGTATGTAAATAAATTTCGCGTTAAAATCCGGAAAAGTTGTTTTATTCATCGCCGAAATTTAAAAACTGCTTAAGGTAATAGGACTTGTAATAAAAATAAACAAGCCATGGACTGTATACTTTACAGCATACTTGCTTAACTTCGAAAGTATACAAGCTATTGTGTAGCGTGTTATCAAATCCACTAGGTGCGAGTATAAAGAGAAATACTGGCTAAAGCAAAAACCTTTTATAACTTTTGTGCCAACTCTTTTAAAACCTGCACAATGGTCGAAAAACATATGTGCTTTAAGCTTTCAGTTGGAAATACCTGCTGGCTTCACTAAACGGACTCGGCTTAGGATTACTCGCGCCTAAGAGCGGTCTACGCGTTAAGGTGGGTCCAGACATGTTCTTTTGTCCGTACCGTACCTTCGTTCTGTCCGTACCCGTTTCGATTAACGTCGCGAACCAAGAATGCCAGTTATGACGCCCATTCGGTACGGTACGGAGTACGGCTTCTCGATACGGATACAGGTACGATCAATCGCGAGTCGGTTTTTTGCCCGTTCAATGGAAATGAACAGGCGATGATCACAGCGCTGAACTTTGAGACTAGAGTTTTTGGATCTCGACGCAGATACGAAATGGAGGCACGGTACGAACAAAAGTACATATCTCGACCCACCCTTAATACCGCGCTGTCTGAGCGAGGACACATGCCGATGCACATGTGAGGTCAACGCCCTCTCAAAGAGCTTCAAACTCCTTTGTTAAACGTATCTTAGGCTTATCACACCTGTCTGGGCATCGGTTGCCGATAGGATATTTTTGTGATTGTGAGCTGAAGGCATTGTGCCTAACCTACTTAAAACGATAAGAACCTCCTGAAATAAAGATTTATATTTCTAGATCAACTTCCTAATGATGTACCAAGTAAAGGTCATTAGTAATTTTTTACGTTCCCACTGAGTTACAAGTCTTCGATAAAGAAGGCCGTATGACCCACACGTGAAATCGGATAAAGGGTTACAATACTGAAAATGAAACGACTTTGAGGTAACCTAGGTTCGATATTTTGTGACATGAACCTAGAAAGTATCTTAAATACGCTGTATACGAGCATGATCGAGCAATACACCTTTTTTACCTTTTTAGGGTTCCGTAGCCTAATGGCTAAAACGGAACCCTTATAGATGCGTCATGTCTATCTGTCCGATGTATGTCACAGCCACTTTATTCCAAAACTATGAGGATTACACAGTTGAAACTTGGTAGGTAGATGTATTCTGTAAACCGCTTTACGGTTTTTATACAAAAATAATATATATATATATATATTAAGAGGGGGCTCCACATACATGGAACTGAAACTGAAACCTTTTTTTTCATCAAACCTATACGTGTGGGGTATCTATAGATAGGTCTTTAAAAATTACATTGAGGTTTCTAAAACAATTTTTACTCAAAGTCAACCGTTTGAAAGATGTACACTTTCAATGAAGTAAAAGGTAGTATCAAATTGGTAATTCTCAGACACCCTAGTCCAGGGCCTCGTCACTAGGGCCTAATAACGACGCACCTCCATTCGTAAACTGACCCAATCCAAAATTTTGGTGAATTGAGTTAAGTATACACAACGATTTAAAAAAGCGCGCTCTATCGCCTAGTAAATCAGAAACTGCCCTATTAAGGCTAGACAAGGAGAAACCCAATCTTGCGTCTCTTTCTTATCAACGAATCCTGCGCCTTTCATAATTACGAAAGTGACGTATTTAGTATTGCGTAACAAGCCGTCAGAGTTACATGCAGCGCAATAAGTAGAGAAGTGGTATAATTTATGTGTCACTGTAGTACAAACTTGGGGTAAGTTTATTACATTCATTTTAAATCGTAAAGTGACCGAAGTTTGTTTTGGGTCACTTCATCACTGTAAACTGAGATATTTTTGTGAGCTAAACCCAATGGGGTTCGTTTACTACTAAATATTTTATCAGAATAACCGGCTTTTTATATTTTAAGTCTGTATTTGATTAATTATTTTTTATAACGTTCTGGATTTATGGTGCTTAGGTCAGTTTCTGAATAAATATAACAAACATTCTGATGTTGCATTTAGGCAAAGGACAGTTTATTTCTATTTTTTAGCAATAAAACAGTGAACTCGTTTGTATTAGTTTTAAGTAAGCATAATGAAGAGAAGAGTTCACCATATTTTGGGAATGGTACTGACTACGCGAGAAGACGAGATAAGTACCTACTGTGTTACAATTTAACATGCATGTTATCTTTAATAAAATACCCGACGTACCTTGTGTCATTGCACCAGTATTTTAGTTAATATGTATACTTCTTTAAACGCAACTAAATCGGTTCCCCTAGTCTTTTCTGTTTAGTTTACACATTCTATAATTTTCACTACCTATTTCACAAGAAATAAAAGTCCATTATTCATCGGAGCAACACCAGAAAGAGAAATTCAGGGTGAAGTATGTGTTTAAAACAACTGATATTTATTCTTACCTGAGGTTATTATTAACATAAAAAAATATTTGTGCAGATTACTGAAAGAGATCTGTCCGTTAGTTCGTCTTTTATTAAAAATACGCCAGAGCCATATTTTATAAGGTGAGAACGTTTTAGTATCCATCTACGTAACAAAATTAGAATACTAGATTCATACAATGATTTTTTAGTACTGATTAATTTATAAAACAGATAACTATTCATGAAAGTTAAGTACGTTTAATTTTATAATAATATCCAGTTTGCAGTGCAATGTCAATAAGACAAGATCTTGAAGAATCTTAACTTGGGAATATAATAGGTAGATAAGGAAGATAATGGGTGTGACTTTTGGAAATTATTATTCTAATTTGATTTCCAGATTGTTAAGAATGTTGAAAAAGCTTATACAAGTCAGTAAGCTGTTCTAGGTAGTGACCTATACTTGAAAATGAAATCCTGTTGACACAGACGCCCGAAATGCAAGTGGATACTAGTCAAATTGAGGTAGGTAATCTAATCAATTTTATGACACGTTTTACATTATTATAATAGTTTTTAACAATTATGATTTTTTATCAACATCTTCAGCCTTTTTATGTACCCGCTGCACAGGGGCTCTTATGGCCTTTATGGTCCTTATGGAAGAAAAAGGACGGGCCGTAACACTCCACGCGGGCCGAGCGCGGATTGGAGGATGTTTACTGCATTTTCAACCGGGACCAACAGCTTAAAGTGCCTTCCAAAGCACAGAGGAGTTTCCGATAGAAAGTAACCAGCCCATACGAACACTGCTTGACAGGAACGATTGCTGACCGGCGCGCTAACCCACTATGTGATCAAGCTCTTTACTAATATGCATCTTACTTTAGGTAAAAAAATACAGAAAAGACTCAAAATGAACAGGAAATATCTTCTCCAATAGTTAAAGCTTCCATCAGATCAAGATCTACTAGTTCGTCGTCATCCAGTTCTTCCTCATCCTGTTCACCGTCGTTGAGCTCTAAGAGTTCGTCAAGTTCTAAGAGTTTATCAAGTTCAAACCAGTCAAGGCATGCTAATTCATTACTACATATTCAGCAGTCCGTCCATACTATCAGTCAAAGTCAAAGATTTTTATTCAAGTAGACTTATAGATAAGTGCTTTCGAATTGTCCAATTTTTTTTCCTACCAGCCAGCAGGACATCTTTTAACTAATAAGAAGAACAGCCGCAAGAAACTTATCAGCTTTAACAGAAGCAACAACATTTACAAAGGAACGTGTCGTTGCCAAACACAAACTACAATCTTGAAACATATTTAATATAAGAGGAAAATTTTCTCATGCTCAGTTATTAGAATATTTTCCTTTTATACAATTACAATAGTCATGTTTTATGTTAGTATCACTTCCATGCATTTTGGTCTTTCAAATAATCATCTACCTTGTTATAACCTTTGCTCAAGAGCGTTTTGTTTAACATTTATTTTCATTTATGCAATGGCAGCTCAATCACTTGTTGTGGAACTTTATCAAAAAAGGCTATGCCTTTCCCCAAAAACGAGCGTCTACCTTTTTCAAGTCGAAATCTTGGAACGGCAAGCTTATTCTTGTTTCTAGTATTAAAATTAAGAACATCACCATGCTTAATAAATAAATCGTGACGTTTCCTTACATATACTATATTATCATAGATGTATTGTCCTGCCAAAGTTAGTATACTATTCTCATTAAACAAATCTTTTAGAGAATCTCTCCGTCGAAGGTTGTAAATGGCGCGCACAGCTCTTTTTTGAAGTATAAAAACATTTTCTATATTGGCTGCTGAGCCCCACAACAACAGTCCATAGGACATTACACTATGAAAATAACTAAAGTTAGTCTTGCCGTTTCAATATCAGTTAGGAGCCTTATTTTCCTTATTGCGAAAGCCGCAGAACTAAATCTACTCGGCAAGGTTTCAATATGTGGATCCCATTGTAGTTTTGAATCTAATGTAATGCCAAGAAATTTTGTACTCTCAACTAACTCGACTCCATCCCCATTCAAATTGCTATGCATATCGACCTGACCTACATTAGGTAATGAAAATTTAACTAACTTCGTTTTGGTAGGGTTAAGAGACAAATCTCTGGTTCAACAGTAATTCTTGAACCAGTGTGCGACTTGAGGGAGAGCACTATTTTCGTCAGAACCATTGTTTCCTCTATCAATTTTAAAAATTAAAGATGTATCATCTGCAAATAGTACTGTCTTACATAAATTACTCGCGTAGTAAGGGAGATCGTTAATATTAAAAACAGCAGAGAGCTCAAAATTGAACCTTGGTAGCAAATAATATTACGAACGTTGATTAATTAAGAAATATATATATCAACAGGTAATAAAAGCATGTGATTCGAATTTATGTTTTATTTCTCATACCGTCGAAATATTTTAGTACATAACTGCATCATTGAATATTCCTACGCATTAAAATATTGAAGCTAAGAATTAAAGGGGAATATTTGTAAATAAGTCATCCAATAATACGTAGTGCTTAGAAATAAAGAGACATAGTTGTACAAGAGTCAAACGTTAAAAAATGTTTGTATTGCTAAACTGACTCTTTATTGGAAGTTTTTTTTTCAGCATCTATTTACTCCTATATTATTAAATATTTTTAAGATTTTTTTATCCGTATCAGTAGTCTTTAGACCAAATAACATGTGGAACTTTGAATTTTGTAAATAGCTCGTTATTTCATTAAGTTATAGTGTAATATACTAAAAACTGTCGAGGACCGAAACACGTTTTCTGCATTTCCCAAAAAACTGTCATTTTGGATTGAGCCGCTTTACGACTGGAGGTGCGACGAGTTCCGAGACTACTTATTGCAATCTAGTTTGTTATTAGAATCACATAATACTAAATAGTATGTAAAATAAACAAAAATTTTACCGTCACCAATATGATCATAGGACTTTTAAACCAGCCGTTGGCTTGGTCGGTTGGTGTGTCGTCCTGCAGGGCCTACTTAATATTCGCTCATAGTTTGGGAAACCCTGCTTTATAGGTATTTGTGTGAAGGTGTCCTTTTACTTAAAATTAACTACAGCAAGCATCTACTCGTATTTAAAGTAAGAAAACCTGCCTTGCTTTCCCTTCATCCCAAATCTGAAATTTTTCAACCTTAAAAATATCTTGCCTAGGAAACTTTAATGATTTATCCAATTTTTATTTCACTAGTTTTTGTCATGAATGCGATATTACAAAACTTCGAGACAAAACCGTGGGTTATCTAAAGTTTCAAATATTTGAAGATAGTTTGAGCTCTCACTGGAGTTTTGTTTTAAAAGTATATATAAATTTATATAATATGTAACATGAAATTAATCAGCAATTTTTTTTGTAGGTACAGTCGGGGAACTTTCGTGTCGACCAGTAGAATTTTATTTGCGATCATTTATTCAAAAAGTAGTAGACTTATAGCAAACGCTTATATCACATATAATAGAACATTATAGGTATTACATTTGAATAATACATTATTTCTTTAACCTCATTACTCTTTGAATAAACGTTTCCCAAAAAACTCTACTGGTCAACCGGGAAGTTCCCTGATTGAACCTATGTTAAAAATATAATATACTGTCTAACGAATCGACTTTTTAATATAAGTAACTTTATTGGCATGATGTCTCAAAATCTAATGCCAATAGCGTTAGGAAGTACGTGCTACTTTTTTGTTTTTTTTTTATATAGAATTGTTTTTTTTTTTCAACGACACTTTTACGGAACTAATATCATCAACATTAAATTTTAATGTATTTTTCATCCAATCGGCTACTCGCTTGCAGGTCAACTTCTCAAGAACTATTTACCTTTCTATGGTATGTACTCGTACAAACGAAACCCGGGAACCGTAGATTTATTTCAAACTAGTCTTTTAGTTCTTATATTTTTAAAGAATAAATGCTTTTACGACTGAATTTTCTTTAGAACGAGTTCTGTACTTTGTTGCTACACTGTGAAATTTTCTATTCAAACATAAATCCTTTTCATTTTCTTAAGCTGAGAGTATTATAGAAAGCTTCCACATTAAAATCTATCACGGTTGAGAAACGCACCTATTTTTCAACGTTCGGTTTTTCTTTTGAGTTTGTATTTCTAATATTACCAGTGGGCCCGGAGTTAACCTAGCTTTTACTCAGAGCTCGCAAGTTGAATTAAATATGAATAAATAAATAAATATTTGTAGAATAAAAAATGACATGGAATGTAAGGTAAAATGCCGTAAATTACCGGATACGCTTCTCAAGCCTTTAATCCTGTTAACCTTTTCTTCAGTACGAATTTAGCGCCGATACTAGGCTTCACCTGAATCAAGAAAGAAATAAGTTATTAATTAATTCATCATTAGTCTTACTGTACAAGAAGTAGCATCTAAAATTGATAATCACCTAAAATATCAACCCTTCTCTCAAATAATATGCATTTAAGTCACAGTAACATAGACAAAGCCGTGACAGTGCATCTAATATTTAATTTATTTATTTATTTTATTTTTTATACAGTGTCGTTATTTATTTATTTAAAGTAAAGTGAAAAATTGTGGAAAAATGGGTCGAGTAGTCAATTGTTTCTCCGGCCATTTTCATGAATATGTAGAAGATTTTTTCGAGCAATTCAAGGCGCTAGCCGTATACAATAAATGCACTAGCCCTGAAGAACAGCTGATTCTATTGCCATCATTTTTAAAAGGCAGTGCCTTATACCTCTTCCGATCGATAAAAAAAAGTAAAACCTTCGAAGAGGCAGAAAATAAATTTAAGAAAGAATTTGGAGAGTGTGACTATTCTGAGCTATTTTATTACGCTAAGCAAAACCAAAAAAATCTTAGCGAATATTTTTACCACTTATCTGAGTTGGCTAGCAAAGCCAACATTAGCAAGGATTCCATTTTTATAATTCAGATTTTCAAAGGATTAAAACCTTATTACAAATCCAAATTGACAAATTCTCATTATTCAAGTAAGAAAGATTTAAGGGAAGTACTAGTACAGATAGAGAAAGTCTATCCAACAGCACGAGATGAACAATTGAACCTAGGACTTAATCCTTCCGCGTTGGTTACCAAATTTATTTCTGATTGTGAGAGAGGCGACCATAGACCGCCCACTCCTGGTTGTTCGCCAATGGGTCCATCACAAGATGCACGCCGCGCTGCACCCTTGACACCACAACGGAGTCATAATTTAAGCTTTAATTCTAGGCCCGCGCAGTCGCAGCCAAATTTTCGAACGCGTCGACATTGAGGGAGTCCCGTCGTGCGTAGTAATGGATGGTCGCCTTATCAATTAAAAATATTGATAATAGTGTAAAAAATACTAATATAATTACTGAATATAAAAACAGTATCGAGTTAAACATAGTTTTAATTCAATAAGAGCCCCCGTTATAGTTCCTACTTTACCGTTCTATATTTTTATTAGTTACACCAATCGCACTAAAAAGGCTAGTCAATAAATTACAAGTACGAAATCCTCTCCAAGCAATGAATAAGAAATTAGTAGTTAATCTTCTGGACGAAATATCATGGAAATGTTCATATTTTAGGCGGCATTCGCTAATCGACCGATTATCTTCCCCTCTGCGAAAGGTTGACAAGGGAAACCTGAGGGTAACAGGTTAGATGCCCGCTTTACCCGCAATCGATATCATTGTCATAAAAATATGTTGCATTACAACCTCCCGTTGTACGGCAAGTTTGCCGCTTATTTTTGTTGTGTTGGAACTAAATTACCCTAATTTTGGGATAAAAAGTGTTATTGTTACTGTGACCTTTCTTTTTAGGGTTCCGAAATTCTAAAGAAAGAAAAGGAACCCTTATAGGATCACTTTGTGGTCCGTCTATCCGGCCGTCCTCGTTTATTTCGAGAAAGCTTGAACGATGGAGATATCGAGGTGAAATTAAAACCATATATTCAGGTCAACAATCTGTTGAAGCTGTAAAAAAATCAAAGTTGTAAATTAATGTCAAAAAAGATAGGGCCGTTTATGCCCCAAAACGTATATTTCGACACTCTCAATGGAATAAAAATTCATAGGGTACCCACTTCTCGTAGACCTATAACTATGAAATTTGGTGAGTAATATCGTCTTTTTCTACGAATACAAAAAAAAACTTAAAACTATACATTTGTAATAATCGTAAAAATTTTGCCTGCAGTCTCGGAAACTGAATTTTGGGAAAAACTCGGGAACGCAAGGAACTATCGAGTGGGAATTAAAACCATATATTCACATTAACAATCTCATAAAGCTGTGAAAAAATTAAACTTGAAAATTAACGTTAAAAAGGGTAAGGCCATTTATGCCGCAAAAACGTATACTTTGAAACTCTCAAGGGAATCAAAATTCATAGGGTATTTTCCGTTGACCTAGAACTATGAAATTTGGCAAGTAATACCGTCTTTTACTACAAGTACGTAAGTATTTGTAATTAAATCATGAAAAATGATGTCATAAGTTTTGGAAACTGAATGTCGGGAAAACCTCGGACAGAACTATTTATAATATTATGTACCTAGGTACCTACAAATATGTGCGGAACCCTCGGTGTGCGAGTCCGACTCGCACTAGGCCGGTTTTTTTTTAAATTACACCAATCACTTAAAAATTGCTAGTCAATACAGCTACGAAAGCCTCCTTACGAAATAAATAAAAAATGAGAAGTTAATCTTCTGGACGAAATATCATGGAAACGTTCGTCTTTTAGGTGGCCTTCGCTAACCGACCGATTATCTTCCCCTCTACGAAAGGTGGACGAGGAAAATCTGAGGGTAACAGGTAACACGCCCGCTTTACCCGCAATCGATATAATAACCTTTTTTGTCGCACGAAAATTGCAACCTCCCTTTGTACGGTAAGTTTGCCGCTTTTTTTGTTGTGTTGGGATTTGGATTGTCATTGTTCTGTCTCTTTAATTATACAAGTGATTATTATAAAAAAAAACTCAACAACTATACTGGGTGGAAAGTTAAGTTGGGACATGAAGGGTTTTTTTGTAGTTTGAAGAATTTTACTCTTCCTCAGAAGGTAATCAGTGCTATTGGTGTGTACGTCATACCGTCTGCTTTTGCGAGTATTTATAGGTGTTTATTGATTTAATTTAACTGTTATGAAAGGAATTTTATGAAATTATTATTATATTAATTTATATTATTATTGTTAGGATTAAAAGAGTGAGAATAAGGAGGTTTGGATCATTTTTTCTTATTTAAAAATTGAGAGACAGTGGGACCGTAATCTATCGATATCAATAGATCTTAAAATTTCGTTTTAGCAACGACTTATATCTCGAGCAGGAGATACAGTCTGCCCGATGATTGTCGTCACTCTGTATGTTGTTTCGTTTATTATGGGTTGGGCAATTTGCACATGAGGCCTTGGATTTATCGTCCTTATAAGTGCATTCGTTTAATGGGTGATGCATCGCGCAGTGGGTGCATACTCTGTTTTGCTAGAGTACTTGAAGCAGCGCTTAAATGAAGATAACTCTTCGGCATACACCGGGGAATAATCCACATTCACTTTTCGCACCTGAAGAATGGCTTTGAAGGCGCGTGGGGACGTTATAAAGCCTGCGTTGTACAGTTCAGGATTCCAATTCTTCTGGCAGAACTTGAAAATAATGTCGTCCGGGGTGGAGGCGTCGCATATGTCCGGGTTCTGGGAGCGGATGATGTTGGTTAGCTCGGAGCGCTCGATTTCCTTAAGAATTCCCTTGAGGACGACCATGAGTTTTTGCAGTCTCGCAGGTTCTACGTTGAGCTGAGATTCGCTGGGGTTAGTGGTATGCAGTTTCTTCAGCGTGGCGTCCAAGTGCTCCGGCTCGTCAAACTTAATCCAGACTTTGCCGCCAGAGATACGGAGAACATTTGCCGGGGCAAAGTTCAGGCTCCGGAACTCCATAGACCTGCTGGAGGATTTGATTAGCCTTTCGAGGGTAGTCTCTTCCGAAGTCCCCGACAGGATGTTGGCCGGCTTGGTGGTCATCGGCCGCGGGGCAGTTTTATTCACACCGCAAATTCGACATTCTTGTGTTTTTGTGATGCGTAGTTCTTACTAGCAGCAGCAGCAGCGTAACTGGTAGAAATAGTCTTATGGGTGGTAGTTTAAGATTAAATGCGGTTTGGAAGTGTGCTGTCTCATTAATGATTGTTCGTACGAATTCTGTCTGGTCTGTTTTTTTTTTATAATTTAAATAAAAGTTTTAGCTTATTGCTGAAAGCTAGGTTTGTAGAATGTATGTAGCTGTCTATTTCTATAGTTTAATTTTCTGAGTTAAATGGTTTAAGGCCTTAGATAAATTCTCTATTTGGGGTGTGTCATGATGGACGTTTCTTGGGGTGTTAGTTAGGTTTGAGTTTGTGGTTTCTATTCGAATTCTAAATCTTGACTGGTGTCCATCAGATCGGGGTCCACTACTTCATTGAAATTTAACTCCAAGTATCGTATCGATTCAATGATCTCGAAATATGGCGGCACCACTACGACGAGTCATCGATCAATATCGAGTCTACAAACTCGAGAGTACTGGGTGGTCATGTTGGTATCGTTTCGGGTCAGTTGGTCATAAGTGGGATGTTGTTAGCCGGTCTTGGTCTCAAGGGTTAGATACCTTAACCGTTCGAGTACATAAAAAGTTATTCGGAAACCATCTTAAATTTTTTTAGGAAATTTTTAACTGCATTCTTGGATTTTGAAAAAACTACAAACAGCAGAGAAATGGGCAGTTTAAATAAAAAACAATCAATCCTGTTTCTTATGAGGATCAAAACACTCTAAGACACCAACTTAGGCATGAGTACTAGAAAAGTTAGAAATCGCGAGAAACGCGTAAAACACATGGCTTAGGTACTTACCTGCCCTTCATGCCCCGTCTTAAATTTCCATCCTGTATCTTAATATTCAACCTGTATAGTGGAGTACTGCCTCCCCCTTCCCCTGAATGCACCATCGGAATATTCTGAAAAATGTTTGTGCTATCCAAATCTCTTAAAACATCAATTATTTGTGCAAATTTTCTAGTAAGTACTTACGTGCCCCTATTCCATCTACCCCTACTAGCTTATCCCTACTGGTGGGGATACTTGGATTTTTTTCCAAGTATAGCTTAACTCGAAGAACCGCTAATTTTTAACATATTTTTGCACTTCCGAAGTCAGCATTTTTTGGAACGGCAATGGTCGGTCTCGAGATGGGTGACCAAAAATTTACTATCAAGAGCTCTTTTTACAGATACGTTCAGCACTTCGGTGAAGCCATTACGCGGTAATAGGTTTTTATTTACTTAGAAAATTAAGGTTTAAAGCGAGGTGAAGCCTGCTAAAGAGAAGTAAACTTTATCAAGATCTCACCACCTTTACACGTTTTCGACTAAAGTAGGAGAAGATACATCTATACCTATAATAAAATGAGGAAGTATCTCTGTCAGTCTATCGCGGTCTGTTAACTTTTCAAGCCTGAGGAGAATATCTTTTTTGTCGCGATGAAGTAGGTAGTCCCCAAGGAACGCCATCAAATTTAATTGTATATTGTTACCTAAAAGTTTTAATTTTAGTCCGCAATAACTATAGCTACTCAAAGAACTCGCCTTTCCAAAATGAAAACATTTTTTTTTTGTCTTTTTATTTCGAAGTTTTTATGAAGGCTGGTCCAGGGGCCCAATTCTGCTAATGCTTAGTCATAATCGTATTTCAGTGGTGTTTCAATTGTAATGCTCTTTTACACAGTTCTTGTTACAACAGTGTCAATAAACACTACTATTGAAACACCACTGAGAGACGATTATGACAAAAAATTAGCAGAATTGACACCCATGGCCCTTCCCGGCAACATGATAACTTACAACACTAAGAACGATTTCACCAGCGATAGGTTAGTCCTGTTTATAGCTTATCTGGCAGATAATTTTACAAATAAATCCAGTGAAGTTATCGGTTAGTGGTGAAATCGGCCCTAAATGGAGAAGTCATCAGCGTCACGCAAGTCGTCGCTAAACTGCTTAAACAAAGGAAAATTAAAACTCCAATATCTAAAAATAATCTGTGATCATTAAAATTAGGAACAAAATGAGAATTAAAAATAAATAATATAAATAAATTACCCAACCCATTCTTTAAACAAACCGAGTATTCTTAGGTACCTTTTGTACCTACCAATGTTTCAATATCAACATTCCGAGGTAAATCTTAATGTGATTTACAGTAATTTTGTACCTTTTAATTTTGTATTACATAAGTATTTATGTGTATCATAGTCTAAGTATCTACTTTGAAAATTTATTTCATTTTTCTATGATGTTGTCCTCTAAAATACGAGTATATCTATATAATGGCAGATTGTTTGTGTTATAATTAAAAATTATTTTATTTTGTTTAATTAATTAGTATGTTCAAGTTTTCATTTGAGCTTAATGTTTATTGTTTGACTGTGCCTCTATCTACTTTCTGGCTCCGCCTGAAAACCAGCGTCACATTAATATGTGACATAATCTGAGGTCGGAGACCAATTCGGCTAGTATGATATTATTTGTTACTATTGTGTCTATGTGTAAAACTGTTTGTTAGCCGAATAAAAGTTTTTTCTTCTAGAAATTCAACAATGAATAAATTGCTAATGCGATTATATCAATAAATCGGCCGGGCGCGGCCTGTTCAAAATCCTGTTAAGATTAACGTGCCTATAAATTCAGTCTATTTCCACGGAAGTAAGAAAATAATTGGGGGACGATTTCGTGTTTTTTCCGCGTTGGTAACGTAAGTAACGTAATTTGCGTGACCGTTAATAATTTACTATCCGTTGTAGGTAGACAAACAATGAAAACCTCCCGTAAAGTAGAACGTGAATAGAGAAAGAGGCCAAGGTTTTATATCGTCTTTTGTGATCAGACAGCCTTAAGCGGTCGTGTACAAGCACATTTGTTTTGAATACGGTATACGTATACGTACGTACGTACGTACCTATATTATAAGGATACTTCTTATGATGTAACTTGTACGGAAATAAATTTTAAGAATTTGACTAATTCGAGAAAGTAAAGCAGTTTTTTTTTTTATTATACTTAGGGCCGTAAAGAATCTACTTTATACTAAACGTTTCTGGATTCTGATTAATAAAACCTGGAGACGTATAATTTGAATCATTCGAAATTCTCATGCGAATTCGATTCGCATTCGTATTGAAATTCACCGACTTCCGTGTTGCCGTTTTGTTAAACTCCCTTGACATTAAGTATTTTATTTTACGCATAATATTTCAAAAACCGGAAACTAACTTTCCATACATTTTCAAAAACCGATACAGAATCGGACTTGAATCACGTGAAATTAAACGTTTTTAAGTTGTCAAACTATATGTCGTGCCAATGTCAATTTGAAAATGACATTAAGAGCTTAACGTCAAACTGTCTAGCGCTCGAATAAAAAAAATTCAAAGTTACTTGTTGCAGATTCGAATGCGAGTTGAAATTTCATAAATACGGTCTTTAGCTAACCCATGCGAATCTTGCGATCCCGTATGTGAATAGTAATTCGAATGATTCAAAAATACATCTCCTGATATTACAACTTTTGATGCTTTTATTATTTTTCGAAAAATATGACCTCACAGTACCTACACTACACATTTTCGCATTCGCTTCAACCAAATTGTATCACTAGTCCTCAAGGCCATGTCTATTGAAAACGATGCTTTTCGAATTCATAGCTTCCAAACCATCAGATGCTCATGTAAAATGATTTCTACTTGGCTCATTGTAATGCTTAATAGAGTACAAATTAGCTATCCACAATTTTTTGTCAGATTTAATCATTTGTCGTACGGTATGAATACCTAGTTGATTCTCTAACCCACACTATATCTAGAAGTTTACCCACCTTGCGTGTAAAAAGTTTGATCCACGGTCAAAGTTTTCCGAGCTAAGTCGGTCGACTTAGTGGACTGCCGCTTGAGACCATTGCCATGAAAACACGCGTTACTCAGAAAAAAAATTGTTAATTGTGCAGTGCTCTCTTGCAAAAGCTCGTCAATAACATTTCCCCATCACAAAATCTCGCTTGTGACGTCATCGTAGGTATAAAAAATTCGACGCGCTAGGTTCTCATACAGTTTGAAGCGCTGTTTTCGTCATCTCGATATAGGTCTGTGCTATAACTGTAGTAGTGCCGGCCTTCATCATGAACATGACTACGTCCACATCTTAATTCTCTGAGCCATGTAAACACAGAGTTATGGCATGAGGTTTAATTACCAAATACCGGGTTATTCCACAACTCATTCCAGTCCCATGAGCCTACGGCCCACTTTGTTAGAAAAAATATAATAAAAACTGGTCTTTAGGTTCGCGGGACGAGTTGAGGAATAACCCCAAATGACGATTAAAGTCTCTGTCAAGTTCCTTTTTGACTTAGGCGGTAGTGAAAATCGGTAAAAACCATTAGGTGAAAATTTTCAAGAGTTAAATTTATTGTAATGGTGACACACGATTTTCTAAATAACGCCACAATTAAAAATAAATGTATATAACTTATGCACATCTTAAGTTTCTTCGCGCACTCATAATTGAAATAAACAACAACTGAAATAAATAAGCAACTGAAAAGGTGCCGAAACGACGGCAAACCAAAAAACCGCATATAAACTGAAAAACTATAGTACCAAATATATATTTCGGGTAAGTAAATCGCACTAAATACTCCGCAAAAGTTGTTTTATTTATTATATAACATGTTCTCAGAGAGTTCAGTTTTCAAAATCAATACTTACCTAACTGTATTTTTATTTCTGTATTGAGTGCCCGGTTCCAGAAACTTTCAGTAGGTACCTATGCCCCAGTTATAAAAATACCTGGAAACGTTCAATCGAACGGCATAATAAATTAAATAAACCCAATAAAGCTTTAGCTTTGTCTTTCCCTTTTGATTCAATCCGCATTTCGAAAGCAATTGATAAAAACATTCTATGATAAATTGGTTTAATTAAGAGCGTTCCACGTTTTATTCACCGCGAACACAGTGTTCAGTAGTCGTATTTTTGAATCGTTCGAATTACTTACTATTCGCATACGGAATCGTAAGATTGGCGAGTTGGACGGTGGACAGGCGGTGTTGTACAAAAACATTCATTCACATGCGAATCTTGCGATTCCGCACGATAATTCGTGTGATTAAAAAATACGACTCGTACTTAACCAAAATATAAAGAGTGAATCAAACTACTTTTCGCTTAGCTTAGCTACTCTCAGAAGGTCAGTGCTTTTAATAGTAATAGATTTATGATGACAGACTTTGAGTAACTAATGGCCGAATACTCAAACTCAAAACTGCTCTTAAACATGATGGCGTCTTTTCCATACCTTTGACGTTTTAAGCAACAGGTTGATGTTTAAGAAAACCCTCAACGTTGAGTAACGTTGGAGTATTCGGGCTGAAGTGCCACAGAGTTAATGTGAACGTCAAATACGAAAAATTCATGACTAATTTAATGCGAAAAAGAGTGAAATAGATTAAACACTCAAAACGACTAAAACGAAACGAAGTTAAAGTTCAAACTAAATCCTTTGATAACGTCTTGGTGTAATGGTGCGACCATGCAGAAAGAAATAACGAAACTAGTTCCCATTGAACTATTACAATTATACTTAACTATCTCAAAAAAAATATTATTTAATTCCTTTCCAATTGAACTGTCAGCGTGACCCACAAAGTTACAAAATTCCGTCTTTCACCGAATTTGCAGAGCAAAAAAAACCCCGTTTCGCTGAGCTCTGGTCGCAATGGGGGCTGCAGCTTATCTTATGCAAATGGACATTATAAAACAAATAAATGTATAAAGCACTAAAATAACGTCACAGGTAACGCAATAAATAAGAATCTCGCTCGGAAGTAAGTGGCCCTTGTCAGGTCCCCTTGTCAAACACAGAGGCGACCGAAAACGCAAATCCAACCCAAATATGACGTATGACTTTTAGATTGACCCTATTCAAATGTCATAAGATTCAATTTCGCTTAAAGAGTAGCGAAAGTTTCGGTTACTTTACGTGTGATTATAAATACAGTAACGAAAAAGTTTTGTAGGTTAGTTAAGTTGCTCGGGTTTAGAAAAATATTATAACTAGATATGATAAATTATAACTCTGGACACCGGTGTCCGGTTCGGGTTTGATGAATTATATTTGTAGAAACGCAATATAAAAATCGGCCAAGTTCGAGTCGGACTCGCGGACCTAGGGCTCCGTTTAAAATTTTCAAAAATATTTTTTATTTTATGATGTAACTAAAAATTTACGGTTTTCGCAATTTTTCTTTTATAAGACGTTACTTCGTACCCTGTACCCTGTAGGAAAGTACCCTGTAGGTTTTGATTCCCGTGCGAGTTTCGAAAATTTGCGGAAATATGGCGGCAGAAACGGCTGGATCTTTTGATTGCTTTGGCTTAGATGTTTGATTTTTTCACAGCTCCAAGGGACAGTAGACCTGAGTATTAGATATAAATTTCAGATACCTCCACGCGGTACTGAGAAAAACGGTCTTGACAGACGGACGAACGGGCGGACAAGGAAGTGATCCTATAAGGGTTCCGTTTTTTCCTTTTGAGGTACGGAACCCTAAAAATGCATTTTAACCAAGTAAATGTGAATGGTTGAATAAGCGTATTTGGTCATTTGTATCCACTCCGCTAAGTACTAATTATACATGAAAGAGTAACTATGTCTGTCAGTCTGTTACCTTTTTACGCCTACCTACTAACAGTACCTATGTTAACCTTCCTCGGTTCTTCGGGTCATATTGACCCGAAACTGAAATTTAACTGTCAATAAAAGTCGTAATTATTAATATAATTTACTAAGACTTTATGACAATTATTAATTATGCATTCACTATATATTATTATTGTAAAATTATAATGAAGTCTCTTATCTTAAGAAAATTAAGTTTTTTCCGTCTTAGGTTCCTCGGGTCAATAATACCCGAGTATGAAAAAGGTCCTCGGGTCAGAAAAGCCCGTATTTTGCAAACAATAATGCTTTGTTGTATTCTAAGAATAAACTTACAATTTATAAATGTTAGTAATATCTTAATTACTTAGCGTGTTATTGTTGAAGGTACTATGAGAATAATTGTTTATTTACATTAGTATGCCGGTAGATTACATTATTTACGTGTGACAGTTACTTTTATTTGATTCATTCGTTGTTTGGACCTGATGTGTTTCGTTGGTGTTTGAAATGGCTCACAATTTGACTGATTCTGCGATTTCTCAAATCCTAAACTACGATATAAATTCCGAAGATGAAATAATTAGTGAAACGGAGAATAGTTTGGATGAAAATCCTACCGACAATATTCAACCCAGTTTATACAGTGAAAGCAGTAGTGACAAAACAAATAGCGATGAGGAGCCTCTTTTAAGATACGTTACCAATACGAGTGCTAATGAAAACCAAATGCTATCAAAAAATTGTGAATTTGTATGGGCAAGAACCCCATTAGAAGTCAGAGGTCGTTTGAGTAGTGCAAACCTAATAAAACTTACACCAGGCATTACCAAGTATGCTTCTAATCGCATAAATACAATTAGAAGTTCTTTTGATTTATTTCTAAATAAGCGTATAAAATCTACAACTTTGGAACACAAATATAGAAGGTTCTTCACGTTTGGATGGGAAGCGTTAGATGAAACGGAGTTAGATGCATATCTAGTTATTCTTATTTTTGCTGGAGTTTTCAAGTCTAACGATGAAAGTTTAGAAAGCTTATGGTCCGAAGCTTATGGAAGACCTATATTTCGGGCAACAATGTCCCTGAAAGGTCATCGAGCGTAGGAAAATTCTTCCTCGGACAAATGTGTCACTGGAATTAGTACTACGAGTGCAGTCAGGTGTTACTGAGACAACAAATACTACCACTACTCAGAGCTCTAATAATAGAAAAAGGTGTAGTGTATGTCCATCTTCAAAAGATGTAAAAACTTCAAAAATGTAAGAAACATATATGTCCGAAACATTCTTAAATTTTATGCCTTTTGTGTTGCCAAGAAAATGAGTAATATACAAATATAGTCGTTTATTGTATCCTTATTTTTATTAAATAAATGTGTTTTAGAAATAATTAGATTTTGTATTTAATTTAAATCAATTGCTTCATATTTTTTAAATCGGGTCAACATGACCCGAAGGCCTCACGTGTAAATAGTATTTAAAGAACCGAGGAAGGTTAAAAAGTAACAGATAGACATAATTTGGAAAGGTATCGAAAATTACAACAACATTGTAAGCAATGAACTTGTACATTACTTATATTTTTATAAGTAAGCGGGTTAGTGTTCAAGTATTAAATAAACACTCATGGGGTGCGGTTGCGTAAGGTAATCGTATTCATTTAATAGTTCATACCGTATTCAATCGTATTCAATTAGCTACAATTTGTATGGAATGACATATAATATGATACAATAATGAACTGTCAAATGAATACGATTGACTTTACGCCTATGACAAAAATGAAATAAAAACCGAACAAGTGCGAGTCGGACTGACCAATCGAGGGTTCCGCAAGTACATGATATCATAAATAGTTCTAGCATTGAGTCTCGCAGTTTTTCCGAAGTTTTCCCGAAATTCACGTTTCCAAAACTAAAGACTTCAGTTATTCATGATATAATTACAGTGACTAGTTTTCACATTTTATCCTGTACTTCTAGTAAAATACGATATTACTTGCCAAACATAGTTCTAGATCAACGTCAAGTACCCTATGAATTTTGATTCCTTTGAGAGTGTCGAAATATAATTATTGTAGTGTGTTTATGCGGCATAAATGGCCTTACTTTTTTTACGTTAATTTTGAAGTTTGTTTTTTTAAAAACTTCAAGAGATTGTTTACGTGAATATATGGTTTTAATTTCGATTCATTACCTCTTCGCGTTCCCTAGTTTTTCCCGAAATTCAGTATCCGAAACTAAACACTATATCGTCCCTTGCAGGTTCATTTGGAATAACTAACACAAATTCACTTGTGGCTGAGTTGATTCTTCCCAATATTTTCTATTTAAAATTTATAATAAATATTTTCTTAATGAGACTTATTTCTAACGTGTCACTGGCTGAGTTGATTCTTCCCAATATTATTCTATTTAAAATGTATAATAAATATTTTCTTAATAAGACTTATTTCTAACGTGTCACTTGAATTCGATGCTTCATTGATATCCTTTCCCTTAACTTTTCCTTTCCTTTTTCTTTTACCCTTTCCTTTCGATCAGAATTTGTTCTCACTTTAGTCGCAGCAAGTCGCAATAGTTTTAATAGGGCATTGAAGCCTCCGCATCCTTACAATGTAATAGTTCTTGAATTTAATGGTTTTATCGAGTGGGACCCAGTGAAGTGACATACGAATGGTTACCCCGTTGTACAAAGTATGTGAATATATAAAAAATTTGAATTGCTTCAATGAAGATTGTGGATTAAAACTATTCTATGAAACTTTGTGCCAGTTAGAAGGTGCCTATGAAATAAAATTAAGTGAAAAAGATTCTGAGTAAATGGAAAAGGGTTTAAGTTATAGAAAGGGTAAAGGAGAAAAGATAAGGATAAGAATAACAATGAATCATAAACTTGAAGTGACACATTAGAAATTAAACTAAGAAAAGTATTTCAAGAATTAGAACCCCACTTTAAAAAGATTGGTTATACCAGAAGTAGGTATAACGATTTAATAAAATTATGCAATGATGTTGCTATTTCTAGCGTACGTTGGGGGATTTCACTAATCTACCCTATGCTACGATAGTATACACGCTTAACCAAACGGACGGAGAAGACTCCTCTCTTGACTCTGCCTAGCAAGTTTGATTAGTTACTGTATTTTTTCCCGCGTTAAAATGGTAATTTGTTGTTTTTTTTTCTAAAACAGCTTTATTTTTTCTAGCCAGTTCGAAATTTAAATAAAACCTTTGATAAGTTACCTATTTGGTTGCCATACCTACTTCAGAGTAAAAGATCGTTCTATTTTTAAATTACACGACAGATCTATATAACTTTACTAGAAAAAAGCGCGGGCAACCTTAGAACTTGACGGGCGTCCTTTTGGCTTAATTTTATTTTTTCTTTAAATTGTGTTTAGAATAGGTTCAGTTAAGTGGTAATTTGTTTATAAAGTGTATATATTTAGTATTAGTGTTCTTTTTTATATTTTCTGCAATCTGGTAAGTCTTACCATTTTCTGATTTCATGAACTGATCTGATCAGAGGACCCTGGGGGGACAGCCCCCCAGGTGTCCCATATTGTTACTTTTCCGTATGATTGTCAGGGAAGCATGGACACTGTTGGGTCTTTAATAGATTGCGATGCATCTGCAAATCATTCTAAACGTAAAAGGGTATCGTACCGTAAGGTCTGCAAACACTGCAACAAAAAGAGACACCACAAATCTGCCTCAAATGTTCTTACTGAAGTTGACTGTCGATGTGATTCTCATGGTGATTAATCATCGAATAAATTTAAGATTCCTGAAATTGCTACTACATCATCAACCCCACAATCACAACAATCTTTGATTCAAGATTCATCAAATGCTTCTGTACGCCCAATAGTAGGGAGACACACTTATGAAGCATCTCCATACATAGTACATGTACAAAGAACCCAAGCCAGCCCTAATGAAAATGTGACGATCCACCCTATCTCATTTGCCCGCTTTCTCAAGAAACACAATATTCAAAACATTGTTAATGGTAGCTTAAAATGGCCGAAACAGAGTAGTTGTATCATTTAGTAAATTCGAAGATGCTAATCAATTTATTTGTAATGAAGCTCTTATTAGTAGTAACTACAAAGCTTTTATCCCCATTTTTTCTGTCAGTTGGGTGTAGCATGGGTGCAGTTAGAGGGGTACCGATAGATTGGACAGAAGATGAAATTCAAAAAAATATAGCTGTCCCAATAGGATGTGGAAACATATTAAAAGTTAGGCGCATAAATAGAAAGAACACAGTAGATGGCAAAACCCGTTTTGTCCCGGTTGAGACAGTTGTCTAACCTTTGATAGTCAGGTGCTACCAAGAGAGCTTTTCTGTTTTAATTCATTACCGGTTGACTTGTATATTTTCCCTACTGTGCAATGTTTTAATAATTAAAACTATAATATAAAAATAATAATTAAACAACAATTATTGTTGTCGATATGGGCACATAAAAGCACAATGCAGGTCAATGTTTTAAATGTGGCAATGGCCATTCAGGGGAGAGTTGTCAGATTGACGAAGATGATGTTGTGTGTATTCTGTGCTCCGGATCTCACTATGCTACTAACCGGAAATGCCCTGAGTTTTCCAGGCAAAAATCTATTAAAGAATGTATGGCTAATAACGGCATCTCTTATTCAGAAGCTCCTAAGCTCCACCCTCCAGTGACAAAGTCGTACTCTGAGGTTCTTACAACTTCTAGTGCTCCACAATTTCAAATACAAAGCCCAAACTTAAATTTCAGTAGTAAAAGAAACTCATGATACAAAAAAACAATCTTTATTCAATCTAAACCTAAAACAAATAACAATAAAGGTTATGACTGTTTCACTAAGGATTACAATATTCCGTTGACATCAGTAGGTACTTTACTTGAAAATAAGTCTCTAGTCGACATGTCTACAAGAGATCTTATTATTGCTTTAACTCTTAATTTTTTATTTCAGAGCGGAAAAATGATTCCAGACAGGTATTTAGGTACTGATAACGTAAACAATATCTAAAAAAAACTGGTATAAGAAAATAGATATATATTTTGGAAAAGTATGTAGACATTTGCCTACAACATGCGTTAGGACTTAAAATTAATATGATCTCAAATACATAAGTAAGGTAAACATTTATTGGAGGTTACCTTTTTATACAATCAAATATAAAACCAAAATAAAATTATTTTAAATGAAATGCCGCAAAATAATTGCGATCTTTAGTATGACATAATGCACTCATACATTTTGTGCACTCAGTCCGCGAAAAACCTTTACAACCAGGAAGTTTGCATCTATTCTTTGTAGAACATCGTTTTTCGTCGTGGCCTATACCATCAGTCCGCACGTCTTTTGGAGGAACGGGTTTCATTGGCCCTCTGTGTCTTTTTGCTTCTATCTCCTTCTCTAAATTACTGCTTGAAGGCCTTCCATTTTTGGAATCAGTATAATTGCACAAAGTCTCCGCACGGTCTGATCTGATATCCCCTAGAGATATGTTTGGATATTTTTTTTCTATAAAGCCCACATGAGTTTATCACTGCCATGTCAATCATGTGGTAAAATAATTGGATGTACCACTTTCTACTTTTGATCCTATGTTTGTACCTGCCGAAATAACTATCCATCAAATCAACTCCGCCCATGTGGGTATTGTACTTATTCTTTTACAATTTTTGGGCAGGCAATGGAGACTTTCTTTTTCTGTTTTTATCAAATCTGCTGAAAATTTCAGGTTTCTCAGACCCAACATAAGTAGATGCCAACGTCACAAGTTTATTATCCTTCCAGCAACTCATAGAAATATCCACACCTTCATAGTCTGCCACAAGTTCCACGTACGATCCTCGTGGTACAGCATTCTTTATGAAATCTTTTACAGCCGGCAACTCACAGTTTTTTCCGACGCGGTTCTTCAGAATTGTGCCCAACGTAAAAATACCTTGAGTATGTAGGTAATATAGCAAAGGAATGGATGTATAAAAATTATCGAAGTAGATAATATGGATCATTTTCTGCGGAACTGAACGACACAATCTAATGACGGTATCAACTACCCCAAGGTCAGGTTCGTCAGGTAGGTTCAGAATATCTTGTGTTTAACTGGAAATTCATTTGGTGGACTATATTCTTCAACGACTAAACATGGATCGTTTTGTTCTTCTTTTTGTACATCTTGTAACTCCTGTATCAAATCTCGAACATTAGGGTAATAATCTATTTCATTTTCATCTCCTATGCACTCTTCGTCTTTAGAAATATCTCAATTTTCGAGAGCTGATAAAATACACTCAATATCTTGTTCTTCTAAACTCTAAACACAAGCAAAAAATTCATATGAGCAGAATAAGCCACAAACGCGTGATGTATACATTTGGCAACATACAGTTTTACGATCGTATCTTATCATAGATTCCATAAAATTATAAGTAAAACATGAAATTTCAATAGCTTATAAGGATTGAGAAAATATTTTTTTTCACTCACAAAATAGTACTCTTATAATGAGAAATCGGAAATGACGGAGACGATCCTTGCTACTTCACAAACTTTGTCGACCGCAATATCGAAATGTTAAAACTTTCAACTTTTACCGCCAATAAATTGTTTTTGTTTCATTTTGACAGTTTGTTATTTTATTGTCTATGATAGTCAAATGCGTTCGGATACACATGCGTAATACGGTTTAAAAAAAAAGGCAAAAGTGGTACGACTACAATTGGCAACAGTATGCATTTAAGGGTTGATAAACTCTTTAACTCAAAGGAAATCTTTTTCCAACCGTCCAACGCTGCACCTGAAAAAATTGCACACAATGATAATAAAGACCATATTGGACCTAGCATCCATTTTCCTCTTATATTAAATATGTTTCAAGATTGTAGATTTGTGTTTGGCAACGACATGTTCCTTTGTAAATGTTGTTGCTTCTGTTAAAGCTTATAAGTTTCTTGCGGCCTTTCTTCTTATCTGTTAAAAGATGTCCTGAATGGCTGGTAGGAAAAAAAATTTGACGATTCGAAAGCACTTATCTATAAGTCTATTTGAATTAAAATGTTTGACTTTGACTTTGACTTTGACTACTAAAATCCAAAACCGATCTTTTGCCTCGTGTTGTGAGTGTACGTGTGTGGTGTGTATGTTCTGTGTGTGTGTGTGTGTGTGTGTGTGTGTGTGAGTGAGTACGTGTGTGTATGTGTGCAAATTTAAATTCCCACCTCACACCTATACATATATCTGCAATTAAATTAAATTATCTGTATATAATGAAATGGATAACATTATCTCACAACTCCCAAAACCTATTTTTATAATGGGAGACCAATGTGCAGCATCAAACTTGGGGTAGCTCTAGCTCCAGTTACTTTGGCTCCAGAATTTTAAACTATGTAGATTCCTACAACTTTTTATTCTTAATACAGGGCCTCCGACTCAGTGAACATTGCCCCATGAAGGGGATAGTGCGCCAGATTTATCAATTTGTAGTTCTAATTTAGCTTCAATATTGTGTTGGAACAGGCTATCCTCCACATTTGGTAGCGATCACTATCCTTTATTAATTGAATTACCTAAAGATATAATAAAACATAAAAATAGATGCCCCCTCGTTTAAAATATAGACTCAATAATATTGACAGTGACAGATGGGAACTGTTTAGGGAGCAAGCTTCAAAAAAATCAACCTCGCTGCCTGCCATTCAAGAAAACAACTTGACACAGTGCAGGCGCTTTCGCCTTGATTCAAGCAGCTGTATAGTTTTTCAACATAAACAATCAATGGGGTACATTCCTTCGCCCCATGGTGGGATTCTGAATGCACTCTAGCAATAAAGGAAAGAAAAGAGGCAGAAATAAATTATAATGTAGATAGCTCCACTGAATTTTTTTGATAAATTAACACTTATTAAGAATAAAACCCGCAAGTTATTCAAAAATAAGAAATGGGAAGGATGGAGAACTTTTTGTTCGTCCATATCACCTAACATTTCTGCATCAGCTGTTTGGAATAATATCCGAAGATTTAGATCTGCATATAAGGAACGCGTCCCCAAATCTCAATGCAGATGTAGCGGAAAAAACTTAGACAAATTAGCTCCACCCTTTGTGCCACAAGATAGAGAGATATTATCTTCATGTCACCAGCTTTTCTATAACTATAATTTAGAAAGTTTATAAATCCCCATTGTCGATAAGTTTTTGTAAATTCAATTCTCTGCTTGGACGCACCGATCTCAATATCTCCCTATTTTTTCGATAAACTTTCAAGCTTTAGTCCTAGAGCCTGATGTTCACCTTAATTTAGATAGCTTAAAGGATGAACAGAACGCTAAGATAACTTTAAACTCTGTAATTGACAGAAACTGGCCTGACTGGCACTATATTTTACTGCGATGCTTCTAAGCATTTCGGTTCTAGCATAGTTGGGATCAGAGTTTACCATCAGCAATACAACATACATCAAAAATTAAACTTCCACCTGAAACATCTGTTTTCACCGGAGAATGCTTTGGTATTCTAAATTTGTTAGAATATATCTTGATAACAAAACTCAAACAATTATATTTTCAGACTCTAAAAGTACTCTTCAAGCCCTCCAAAAATTTCCGTTTAAATCTTGCTCATCCCCATCCTCTGCCTATATCATACAATGTAGACAAATGTTAGGTACTAACATGTAGAGAAAAAGTTTACAATATTTTTTTTTGTGTGGATAAATACATAGAAAATAAATAAAGATGCCGTAAATAGTGGTGATATCTTTCCGTATAAAAATTTAGTTCCGGATCTTCTATCTCTTCCTAAAGATCATTTGCGAAAGTGTTGGGAAGTTTTGTGGAAATCTACAAATAAAGGCAAAATCTATAAACAGATTCAACAGGAAATTCGGTGAAAACCGTGGTTTACCAAACTGCAATTATCAAAATTTTCTACATCGAGCCTCATTAGAATGCGATTAGGACATGTTTGCTCGGCCTCCCATCTAACTAGGCTGGATATTTGTAGCAACTATGTGCTTGTGGTGCTGATGACGAGGACTTGAACCATATCTTCTTCCAATGCAGATTCGTAATTGCTCCTCTTTCTTAGCTGCCCTTATCTCCCTCCGTGTCCCTTTCCCTACACCAATCCCAACCTTATTGAGCTGTATAAATATTGATTTGTACAGTTTAATTTCAAAGTTCCTATCCGATCCTAATATAAAATTATAATTTCATGTATATAATTTTGTAAATTATAATTTCATGTACTTATATAATTTTGTAAATTATAATATCATGTATATAATTTTGTAAATTATAATTTCATGTACTTATATAATTTTGTAAATTTTAATTTCATGTTATATATTTTTAATTCCGTTTGTAAATATTCAATATTTATTTTTACTTATTATTTATTCTTTAATATTCCTTACCTATCCTGTTCCTATTATTTACCTTACCAAATTCCTACCATTTTTCTAACTTTAAATTCCTTATGGTTTCCCTACCTTTAATTCTTTATTGGCTAATATACAAAAGGTACGAGCCATTAAAAAAAATGACTACTATGTAATTTATTTGGCCACCAAACACGACAGATATGGATTTTCATACAAATTTCATACAACTTGGCCGCTGCTCGCATGTATGTGGCCAGGACTTACAGCAATATCGATTTATCTCGAAGAAGGTTGTCAAAATAATGCTCAATATATCCAAGCATGTTTGAGAAAAAATAAAAACCGATTTCAAAAGGCATAAGATAATTAGCCTTCTAAAGCCGGTGCCAACACTGCCAACAAACAAAGACATGAAAATTAAAAGTAACGAAGTATATATAGAAGTATTAAAATTTAACTATAACTACCCTTGAGAGTAGTGTAAGTGCCTACCTATAGCATTTGCTTAGCGTATTATAACAAGTAGATATTCTTATCAAGGGGCAGGTAATTAAGTGGGTCGGTTCTATTCCTGAGCCGCGTAATCTCGATGTAACCCTTCGAACCGCCGCCCTTACACGTAGATCCTCATTTTACTACCTCTACCCACTCATGGAAATTTACAGAACACAAAAAAAAACTCTATCTCTTTACTGTAAGGTGCTTTTACCGTACTCAACTTGGAGTTTCAGTTGGTACAAAGTATTATTACTGCTTAGTCTACATGGTTTTCGTTGGAATGTAGGAATTTAAATTTTAGACGTCTGCGCGATAGATAATGTTTTAATTCAATCGTATTTGATATTTTGTGTTTTAATATATAAAATTAATTAAAAGCAATATTCTTCACTCATGGACCCAAAAAATGTAGTTATTTTAATGATTTAGTTATTTTAACGTTTTTTATTATTATTATTGATAAGCACACAGGTATCTTAATTATCATTTGTCCTACAAAGCTATTTACATGTACAGGGAGTTGACTGTAGGATCAGGAGTCTCGATATAATTTTGAATAACCTATGTTTAGTTTACAAGTCACGTGTATTAAACTTATTATGATATCAATGTTTTCTTATATTATTTTTAAATAAATACAGTTTTTGGTCTCAAAACTTAAGGGAACTTAATGAACTTAGAATCTAATTGTTCATCTAAGTCTTAGATGAACAATATTATTAATATTAATTAAAAGTATGTGTATTTAACAATTTGTGTTTAACTTTAACTTTAAAAACTAAGTTTAACTTTAAATTTCTATATTTTCAAGTAAATGTTTTCTTACATTATTTTTACATAGGTACCTATATTTTCGTTATTTTCAGATCTATCGTTTTGTGGCAGGCTATTTAACAAATATGGGATCCTTTTATCAAGTGATCTAGTACCATAATAGTTAGATACTCTAGGCACATTAAATTTGCCGGTTGTTATAGACCTAGTACCATATTTATGGGCTACAAGTGAGTGGCGCTCTTGACCCCCATGGTGATTGACAGCCAATAAATATTTGTGCTTTAAATCAATATGTAGTATCTTGAGAACTATGAAGAGGATTTTATAATTGTCTTTGTATTGTGTTTGGTCTTTTTGTTAACGATTAATTAAAAAAAAAACTATTTGTTAGGACTCACTTTTTTGCAAATTTGTTTTGAATGTAATAATATCTAGACCGTATAATGTCTAGACCGTAGCTTATAATTGATTCTACTAATGCTAGGTAAGATAGCATTTTTAATATACTAGAGGGGATTTTGAAACTTAAATGATAAAATTTGGCTAATAATACTCTGATCACATATATAATCAACATGAGGTGACCAAGAGAAATGTTCATCTACTTTCTAGGTAGGTTACACAACTAACTTTTTCAATGTGTTGGCAAGTACAGATAGAATCAACATTATTATAATGGATACATGAGAAGCTATGAGTATAATATATTCAAAGATCATTCTGGTGGTCGCAAATAGGGTGAATGGATTACTAACAGTTTCTTTTTATCAGAGTTCAGCACTATTCCATAATCGTGAGCCCGTTTTACAACGGTGTTGACGTCCTCCTGCAGCAGGCGATAAGTCTACGCAAGATCGGATCCTGCGCGAAGTGCACACAAGTCGCGTACATATACACAGAACGTTGCGTAGGCTGTTCACGTGAATCAGGTAGCACACTGGCCCACAGCTGGAGCCCTGCGGCACTCCACACGTCTCCTCGTGTCTGTTACTGTACCTGCTCGCCGACTTTCTGTCATTTTTAGGGTTCCGTAACTCAAAAGGAAAAAAACGGAACCCTTATAGGATCACTTCGTTGTCCGATCGTCCGTCTGTCAAGACCGTTTTTCTCAGGAACGCGTGGAGGTATCAAACTGAAATTTATATCTAATACTCAGGTCTACTGTCCCTTGGAGCTGTGAAAAAATCAAACTTCTAAGCCAAAGCAATCAAAAGATACAGCCGTTTATGTCGCAAATTTCCGCAAATTTTCGAAACTCGCACGGGAATCAAAACCTACAGGGTACTTCCCGTGAGCTTAGAATCTTGAAATTTGGTACGACGTAACGTCTTATAGTACAGATAATGGACAAAATGCGAAAACCGTAAATTTTTAGTTGCATTATTTAATTAAAAATATTTTACGGAACCCTCGGTGCACGAAACCGACTCGCACTTGGCCGGTTTTTTTTCTAAAATTTATTTATTCTTTAACCGATTCATTGCGGATGACGCCAAATAGCGTCATAAATAATTCCTCTGAAACCTGACAGAAAAATGACTATTTAGAGAGTTCTAATTAGCAGAACTTCCATTATTTGCCATGTAGGTTATGCCTGTATTAATCGTTTTAGGAAATAGTGCCAGTTTAAAGACTTCAAACCTTTTGTTCCCAAATTTGACTTCTTTTGTGTATGGCGTTTGACGCCACATGGCGTCATAAAGAAAATTCCTCTAAAACTAGAATGAATTTTTAGAGAGTTCTTTATTATAAATTGAGAAAACAATAGCGGTAAATTTTAAATAGAAAAATATTTTTGATATATTACAAGAGCATTAGACCGGATTTCCAAAGGTCGTGGGTTCGATTCCCATCTGAGAATTCACTTGTGGCCGAGTTAATTTTTTCCAATATTTTTGTATTTAAAATTTATCATAAGTATTAAAATAGCATTGAAAAATGCAAAAATTCAAAAATCATAAACAATATCGGCTTCCCAGATTGTCCACGCGACATAACTTGGCATTTGTCATAGGGCGCTGATCGTCGTAGTCGGTCGGATAAATAAGCCTTATTCCCATGTCATAATTTTAGTTCCAGATATTGACACGCGCCAAGTTAAATAGCGCGTAGGTACCTACTTTATAACTTATAACCACAAGCGAATTGTTCGTGTTATTCTTAGCAAGCCCTTTCGTTTGATACACATATTGTAGGAGTAATCAAAAATAACTAGTCGGCCATCTTGGTTGTTCCGCCATATTGGATTTGAAATGACTTCACTTTATTTTTCGTGTTATTCTCAGCAAGCCGTTTCATTTGATATCCATATTGTAATAGTGCATCAAAAATAACTACATAGTTACAGACAAAGCAAAGCTTTTTATGTACCTATTTTAGGTACATACAAAGAGGAGGGGCGCGTCTTCGTGGGTGGTGGGACCTATACATGCCTTGCCTACTAATTTTTGCGTAAAACGGGTTACTGTTGGGGCAGAAAAGTTCAAACCTTTCGTTTGACTAAAACCGCAGACGAGGACGTTCAACTATTACTAACATAGGCACGACTCCACGACGTGATAAAGATCGCAGGAATACCCTGAATTGCGTATGTCATGATGGTTTTTAGATTTAATAACCTAAATAAAAGTACTCTTTTCACACACTTTTGTAAACCCCTACTAAAATTACACAACAGGTTTAAAACACCTGATCCAAATAAATCACTTACCAGCCATTCCAGCTAAATCTCGTAACTATGTCGCTTTAGAACACTAAACTAATTAGCAAACCCTTTACGTTGGACATCCAATGCAGACTGAATGTAATCACGTGTAAACAAGCCAAAATCACAACAAAAACCAAAATGTATTAACTCATGGCTGAAGACGCGCAAGGGCGTCACTTTAATGGGTGGCGACTGACGCACGGAGGCGTCGCAGAATATTTGTTAGCCGCCATGGACAAAAGTCCTTAAAAGTGGGATACGCAATGAATCAGTTAATGTAACAAGTTCAAATAGTAATGAAGTTAGACAAATAATCAAGAACGATTTATTGAACTTCTCGAGAGTTGTTCAATTAGAAACTGAGATGAAATAATTCACATAAATATAAAGGGCGCGAGGAAAAAAAGCAATTTTATGCATTTCAAACTAAAATTAATAGTTAGTAGGTAGCATGTCTAGTCCAGGGCTTTTTCTTACAGTCTTACAGCGGCGAGGCATTGACTCTATCTTTTGGCTTTTCTCAATAGATTAGCTAAAAAAAACGTCCGATGGCTCTTTAAATTGCCACACTGTCGATTTGAAACCTTTTTCATGACAGCGCACCAAAGATGCTCTATTAAGTCTAAATCCGGGCTGTTTGTATGTTTTGGATCATTGTCATGCGGAATGTCCAAATAATAAAATAACCGTAAACACGTCTTCAGCTTATGGTAACATTGTTTCTTCCAGTATATTTTATCCAGTATTTATTGTATTTTATTTTGTTCCAGTATATCAGTTTAACAAGTCCAAATCGATATCCAGAAAAGCACCCCCAAACACATTTCCCCGCCATGCTTTAATGTCACTTTTGTGTTTTGTCTCGTCAAAAAAAAGAAAATGTCTACTTGTCGAGTTTTCATGCCTCTTGCAAATACTTGCCCATGGAACCATTTCAACATAGGCATCTTTCTTACCGTCCAACTTTTCTTTTAACAAACGCCATCGAATAGTGCGTGCTGAGATTGCGGAAGGGTTTTTTTTCACCAAAATATTATTTTCTCAGCTCATTAGACCCTTTAAAGGGATATTGTTTTGACAAATGAACGATATTTCGATCGTCTCGACGAGATGACTTTCTCTGTTATGGTACACGCGGACCATTTATATAGGTACGTGGCCAAATGCTTTACAGCATGAAAAATCATCATTTATGAACATTGCAGATATCTGTCTACAGAACGGCTTTTATACGACCAAATCTTCTCGCGAAGTTTTATTATAACTTCCCTTGTAGATTTATCACAACTTTTATTCCATTGTTTTCATATGAAGCAATCACCCTTAAGAGTTTTACAGCACTAAATTAAACAAATATTGACCTAGGTACAACCAAACAGCAGCAGCGTATTTTTGATTTACATTTGAATAAAAAATAAACTATTCGGCGTTCTTAATTATGTGACCAGCCAGAATGTAATAATATAATTCTAGGTTCCAATCTAATGTATAAAGTTTATCTATTTTTTTTTTAGCCAATCATGTGTATAAACGAATGAACCGCTAATATGAAACGATAAATTATCTGTTTTATTGCAAATCGTACGGCCTGTTTACAATAATTCGGCAGATTATATACTTATACACTCGATTATTTACAAACAATTTTCAACAATTTTTTTAAAACAACGGTTCTTGCAAAAAGACGATGACACCTATACGTTTTTGGCATTCTATACATTGCCTGAATTAGTCCGTGTACACAATACCGGATTATAAAGATTACCAGTAACATATATTCTATGCTCTAATATTGCGCTAAAATTTGGCCACAGTAACATATGAAACGTTAAAGTCAGCACAGAACCCTGGGAACCCCGAGCGAGACAGCAAAAGAGCCTCCGAGACGGCCGAACGGTTTGATTCAAGCACGTATACATTAACAATTATTAATGTATACCTACGTGCTTGAATCAAACCGTTTGACCGTCTCCACGGGACCTGGAAATAAATGTAGGTAGTCGCCACGTCACGCCATCTGCCTAGGTATTCCAGAACTAATGTATATTGAAGCAAAAACAGCACATCTCGTTTGCTTAAATTGATTGGGGCTTTTCGGCGCATTGCGTCATTTTATGAAAGCGTCTTTTCAGTCAGTTATCACAGAATACTCCTACTTTTAGGTGCTCGTAGCGTCTCTGCTAAATAACGGCATGATGATACGGTGAACGGTATTTTTTTTTACATATTTAAAAAGCCAACGTAATCTTTCGTCAAGTCCAAATCGTCAGAATTGTGAATCGAAGCTTCGTCAACTAAAAATTTTTCTTAATATATGTCGAACTCGATTTTTTCCCCCCTCCATACGGCCACCCTCACCATGTAAACCGGCAGAATAACATATTTTCGTTATTAGAGATATATGGGGTATACGCAATATCAATAGCTCATGTGCTCGAGTACAAGTGACAGTCTTCTTTCACATTTTTGAAAATCTGTAGACACTCTCCCACCATTAACTCGAGACTGCCCCAATTAGTCTATAGACCTCCCCTACTACTACTGATGTTTCTCTCTGCTCACTTTATGGGCAATAATTACGACTTTATAAATTTAATAGGTATTTCAATATTCTAGATATTGGCAGTTTTAGCTCGTAACACGCTAGCTTAAAATACTTAAATTAAATAAAGAATAGAATAAAATAACTGAATTTTTCAGCACCTACTGTCTTTTATCGTGTACCTAACAATTCATTGAACTATTCATCTGTAACTAATGGATAAGTACCTAATCATCTTACACGTGGTAAGTGTCGAGCGTCGCGCCCGCCGCCGCTCGGCTCGCTGTCGGACGGTGCTGAACGGGCGCTCAGGGGACGCGTATTGCCTGGCGCACTCACGACATGGAAAACTAACACCCATTTGCACTAAACTTAAGAATCACTTAAGCCGATTCTTATCTTTCTTAATCATAATAAAAAATTGCTTTGCACCAACCATTGACGTTCTTAAAGTATCGAGCGCCTAAAGCTTAGGTAAGCTATTCTTAATATTAATGTTTTAAAATAGATAAGAATATCCATAGGCGATTCTTAAGTATAGTGCAAGTGGGTGCAAAAACTTCGTAATCTCGTGAGATTTGATGATGCCTCGTGAGACAGCCTCGCAATTTCGATACACGCCTTAAGAGATACTCTAGCTTAGAGTCGAGTTTTATTATACTTCAATTACCACTATCCATAGGTACCACACAGTCCCACTGCTGCATAGAACCTCTGTCTCAAATAATAAGTGTTGTCATCGCTTTGTGACTAACCCGAAATTTAATAATTCCTACGCTACGTTAATATAGCCAATAGGCTAGGTATAATAATACCTACCCACTAATCACATCTCATTGTAGAAAGCTTCTTTTAGCCACATTATTAAAAGAACATTTTGAAAAGTCCTAATCTACACAAACTTCTCATCCCGATAGTTTTTAAGCTATTCAACGATGTCAGTCAGTAAATCAAGACAAAAAGTGTCTACTCTGGTAGAATTATCAGTCAAAGGTCCACTTGCATCAAGCAAGGCTAACACATATAACACAGAGTTAACGCTACTTTTGTATGCACTAAATGAGTTAAATTTTAACTTATCTTGGCGCAAGTGGGCCTAAGTGACTACGTTTCAAACGCAAACAAATTAAAGGAGAATGTAAGTAAAACAAAAAATTAACATTAATTGAATTTACAATTTTATTATTTAAATAATGTTCACAATATTGTTTTTCATTCAATACATTTTGTAAAGATAAAGCAAATAAATCTATGTAGGTAGGTACTAAAAAAATACCATTTAAAAACTAATAAATAATACCAAATAAAAGCTATAGATAATATTGGTACATTGTCAACATAAAACTTACAAGTTCTATGTAATGGCATCAAAGCATTAAACATTTAATAATAATAATGAATTTAAATAATACAAATAATAAATATTTACAAACAAGTAAAATTTTAATTGTAAGTAGGTACATCTTATTTCATTGATTCATGGAATAACGAAACATTTTTTTGTTTAATCGGCAACAAAAATATACAAAACAGATAAAGTCATGTATTATTTTCAATAATGCCATCCCATTTTAATATAAATATAAGATATAAAGGAAGATGTCTACTAACTTTGGTTTCAATGGGCAGAAAGTAATTATGAAGGTAGAAATAGGCAAAGTCAATCGTAAAATTATTCTAAGAGAAACTGATTTAGATTAACGTGAGTAATACTGAAAAAGTGTTATTGCAATAGTTCGACTGTATAATGAAAACATTTAATTGGAAATACATAATACATTTGATTTGAGCTCTATACAATACATTTTACCAATGCTATTTAAATGTCCGTTCAGTTAGTATTAACATTCATTATACATTTAAAGTAGTACCTATGTGTTATTTCAGGACAGAATAATGCCTGGAACATTATAGGAAATATTATGCATTACTTAGTTTAAAACTGTGATTCATACTCATAAAAAATACTCATGTTTCTAGGTTTTTGTCACATGATTTAAAAAAACATAAGGTTTTCTAATAATGTTATTTACTTATAGTGCACTGTGTAGACTTAAGACGTCGTGTACATAAACAGCTAAGATATTGTAAGCGAATACGTAACGTGTTGATAGTGGAACGTCTGACACGGCATATAATATTTAACAACAACATCGAACAAGTTCAGTTACACCTAATCCAAGATGGATCAAGGACATAGGTAGGTGCATCACGAGCATTGACATGTATACACTTTACAACCTTATCGCATTGACGCACACGCAAACAAAGCTCTCTCTACATGTCATTCAATATTGTAAAGTGACAAGGTTGCTTAGTGTTTTTGTCATTTCACGTGACGGCACCTACAGATCGATAGCCAACATATTACCGATCTATAGAGATACGGCGAGCAAGATCATCACTTATATTATTGGAACATTTAACACTGATATATTTAACAAATATTCTTTTTACTTAGGTACTATTATAATAATTATTTATCGAATTATACATACATAGCTTTAGTTTATAAATAACCTCTACACATTAACACAAATCTAATAGAGGAAAACTTCTAAATTTATAGATAGTAATGACGCTTGATTGTGCGCTAATTTCATTAATACTACAATATTAAATACTGTAACTACAATAGAATAGGTAATTGTACTCTAATAGGGTATTGACCCTATTAGGCCAGTTATGCATAAATGATACATCTTTCTCTTATCCCAACTAGCGAAACCTATCTGGTTTTCATAAAAGCTAGAAAAATCATGACTACTGATATCGACATTGCCCTGAGAGCTGCCAGGAGCAGTATAAAAAGAGTTAATTTCATCGTGGGGACATTATTTTCTGGGGCAAGAACCAAAATAGACTTTTCTTTGGTCGGTCATACCGAGTCGCCATCTCTAGCATTTTTCCCTCCCCATAATTATGATCCCCTAAACAAGGTGCCATAAAATAAAAACTCCGTAGGTACTCAGCTTTGTATAACTGTAGAAACTATCACCAGTATTGTATGGTATAGGAAAACTGTGGAAACTATTACCATATCTCAAACTTTATCCCCAAAATATCAGACAAATGTAAGGTACTGGGTTTAGCTTTAGAATAATTAGCCGACGCGGGATTGAGCCCTTGTTTATGCATACTAATATTTATAAATGCGAAAGTATTTAGGTTTGTGTTATCTTTCGAAACTTAAGCTACATTACATTAGATGTATGAGAAAGAAAAACTTATAGTCGCGAAAATATTTATGGACCTCTAAGTGACCATGATTCAACCGGTAGCCCTAACCTACACGCGGATGAAGTAGCGGACCAAGCTTATGTTGTATTATGCATGTGCTTAAAACAGTCAGTCCGTTCTACATTCAATCAGTTCAGTTCCGAGTCCTACAATACGACACAAAAGAGTAGAAAACGGACTATTGAGGAACTACCAACTTCAATGTAAGGCAACACAAGTTACACTGTTAAGATGGTAGTTTTGCTGTCAAACCTTAAGCGTCTTCCTAATAAATAGTTTTTTTCGTATTAGGAACAGTGAAAAAAATGGCTGCTAGTTATTGACTAGTGGCGCCACCAATTATTTTCTACTCTTTTAGGTCGCACAATGTTTCGTTTCCTTCTTACAGAGTAAATCAGACGGCATCAGTTACCATAAATTACACAAACCACGTTTGATTCTTTGTTCCCAACAACTTACACTCTTTTCCATTACTTACATATTTTCTTATACGTAATCAAAAAAAATCCCATCATCATTGCGACTTGTGCTACTCGATGGGATAATTACACTTCAAGTATTAACAAGGGCATGTGATGAAACAATATCTACTTCTCTTAAAAAAAAATATTTGAGTTGTAATTTTGAAACGCTTTCATTATTTTTTATCTTTCGCGCAAATACATATACAGGCTGGGAAAAAAGGACGGAAAGGCCCTTAAATGTTGATGGAAGCAAATTTTACCCTAAGGAAACATTCATTCGTTTTTTTAAATAAATTAAACTGCATTTTGATTTTTCAAAAACCTTTGAAGGCAGTTTAACTTATTTTAGAAAGTAAAGGAATGTTTCCTTTGAGTAAAATTTGCTTACATCAATGTTTAGGGTACTTTCCCTCCAATGACCGTCTTTTTTTTTGCCTGTATATTTCATATTAAAATCTACTTTGTGATGTTTGTTATCATATTCTAAGAAAAATAGATCTTTGTGCCCTCATCACCATTCATAGAAAAATAGACAAATATTTTATCTTTAATTGTATATGAGGTATTTCAGTATCTTAATGTCAGATTGACACGATACGAGAGATACGAGACGATACGAGATTTCACGCACAAGGAGCATGCCACTTTCTCGAACTAGAAAACTAGCATTCATGAAGCGTTCGCGCTGAGTTAGTTTTCGTTATTTTCGAGCTTTCGAGAACTGAACGATTCTCGGAGCATTTCTTGTGCATGAACTCGCATCGTCTCAACCAGTCATAATTCTGAATACCTTCCTCAGTTAAAGTGAGGGTTAAGTTACCACCTCAATAATGTACTATTAACAACGTTTTCCCTGCGTAATATCCTCTCTATATCTACCTGTGATAATTTTTGCATAGCTGTAGAAAATATATTCTAATCTTATAGATAACATTCACAGTGTATTATTTTAACACTCTTCAAGTTTCGGTAGATATAAATATAATTGACGAATAAGTAGAAACAATGAAATATTGTTTTATTTCGTCTTAAAATCATAGGTAAGTATTTTTAATCCTCTATTTCTCTCATTAAAGTTTTTTCATATGTTGTTAAAACTGTGCTTTAATCATCATATACAAATATGTGGTATTTATGACAGTGCTTGTAACAATAATATACTTACAACAATCATTAATATTAGGTTCTCATGAAACATTCATGTTACATAATTCATATGTTTTCCACCGGGACGAATTTCTCCAATAAGCGCTTAGACATACACTTATTTTTCTAAATATCTTTTTTTGTGCATTTTCTTTTTTATGGCCTACTAATACTAGACACTAAATAAACAATTAGACAAATACGAATAAAATAGTTTTAATCTTTTGAAGTTTAAATCTCACTATCAATTAGTAGTCTTACCAGTACCGTTATATGACGTCACAACGATTAGGGGTTTTCATATTACTTAAACATATAGTTACGACAAATTTACGTTCTAATAAAAGAGCTCTTTTTTAAATCTTATTCGTTTCGAAGATATTTTAGATACTATAATAATTACTGTCTAAATAGGTGGATGTATAAAGTGCTATAGTGACACACTTAGAAGATAATATGTGCCAAATGTAAATTGTTACATCATGAACGGTGAGACAGTACTGACTGTTATCGTTAAACGGACTTGCGATGCAATACACTCAGGAAAACCAAATCGATAGGATAACCGCATGTTAGTTTTTAAACAACTGAACCACTTTATGAATTTTGGAATAAAAGATGAATACGACCACTGGTAACGGCCTTTAATTGCTATTTTAGCTAGAATACAGCTATATTTTATTTTACTGAAATGTTGCCATCGATTTGTATTCTAAAACATCTTATATAATACCTGTTTTTTTTAAATATTTATTTACATATTTATTTATTTATTATATATTCAAAAATATACAAGACTAGACAATAACGTGCCTTTTTAAAGGATTTTCGGCAAGTCTCGCTAAACGATACATTAATTCATTATGAAAATAAAAATAGTTAAGTACTGTGAGTGAGATTACAAAGAGTTCGCGAAAGTGGTGACGAGACTGTTTAACAATTCGTTACAAGAATAAATATAGTAGGTACTTATGGAAGTATCACATAAGTAATTTTGAGATATAATATTATGATATAAATGCTATCACTTAACGTAATGTTAATGTACCTGTATATAGTTTTAAATTTAATAGATTTAAATTTCAATGTCTGACCTTTAACTTTAAAGTCAGGCTTTATACTTATACTACGAAAAAAGGGCTATATCAAGGTCAAAGTCGAAAACCTTATAATAGTTTTTTTTATTTCCCGATTTTGAGGTCTGGAAATGTATCGTTTTGCGATACGAAAACATTTTCACACACACACTTTAAAGGTGGCAATCAATTTCGTGGTTGACTAATATACAAATAGCTCAATATTATTTTATGCTTTAAGTTAATAAATATTTTTCCTATACTTTTAATATCAATGTATATTTTAATACACTTTCGATCAAGTTTCAATTCAATATTTTCTATTAGTAAAATAAAGTTTGATTTTCAAATACGGCTTGCATATTTATGGTCTAGGTTAAAAAATTGGATAAGTAATTTTAATAAATTGAAATGTTTTATATAAAAAAACACAATATAAACCGATACCAATTACTTCCCTAATGTGTAAAAGCCTTATCCGGTATAATATAACAATAAAATATAAGTATTTATCAAATCAAATCAAATGTATTTATTGCTGTCATGTGGTTATCGAGATGTACATTTATGGTTCATTTTTTTTATATATTACATTTATTTTTTTATTAAAGCTAAAAAAACGTAAGTAATGTTGTAAAAAAAATGTATATACTAACTCTTAGAAAGAAGATTATAGGTAAGTCACTTCACAGTCTCATTCGACGCTACTGCAAGAGAACTCAATTATCTCACTATATCGTAAGTACTTGAAAATAGACTCCCAGATTCTTAATCAGAAATTTCAACTTTTAGTTTAAAAATACAGGAACATAAATTTTTGAATTATACGTGTTTGTTATGTATTTAAAATTACTATAACGTTTCATACTACGTAAGTTGTTGTTAAATTATACACTCACCGGCACACTTAATGGCCCATCCTGTTATGTTCATACAAATATGCTCACTTGGCGACTCTATGAATAAAGATGTCAACATAATTCTGCAAAGATCTGTATGCTAATGTTTCAGTTAAGCGTTCGACTTTTAAAACTTTAAAACTCTTCGTTCGAAAATTTTAAAACTCTTTAAGATGCTCAATGAGCATCTTAAAGAGTTTTAAAATTTTCTTCCCCATTTCCATGACTGCGTTTGAACAAACATAACTTTATGGCCATATCACATTGTATGGAATCTGATGAAGCACTCATTGAATTAAAACAACTTTCAACGGATTTAGGTGCACTATATAGTACATTATACAGTGCACCTAAATCCGTAAAACTTTTTTATTTCAATGATGAGTTCGCGAAGAAACTTCAAATGTGATTATGAAGCTATCATTGTTCTGCCTCTATGAATATTCATTAAAATTGCAAATTGCACAGTCGAACGCTTAACCTAAACATTAGCATACAGATCTTTGCAGAAATATGTTGACATTTTTATGTAGAATCGCAAAGGGAGCATGTTAACACGTGAGTCATATCCAAATTTTATGTACATTCACGTCACGTCATCTAAATACCCTAGTCAATTATCTCGATAATTTTGATAAAAAGAGCAAGTGTCCTCTATAGCTCGCAACTTTAAAAAAACATTTTTACTAAATGATGTGCTATTTTTTTGCTGACCTAACAAACTATACAAATTGTAAGTGTCTTTTGCTCTCTTATTAATATATATATCACAAATAACAATTAAAAAAGGCGTTAAACTATGAGTCCTAATCGAACTATTTACTGATGCTCATTTAATAACGCGAATTTCCACTGTAGCTTCCCAAGAGCAACTATATGATTTGAATGTGGCAACACTGACATGTAATTATAGACAAGTTGCTAACCTTTCACCTTTTTAGTTTTCGTGTCATTCGTGTTTGAACTGTTTAAGACGATTTTAGTTAAACTACGTTTATTACTGTCTGTCATCGTGACACTCACTTTAGTAAGAAAAAGGCAAAACAGTATTTAAGTAGGCTAGGTTTAAGCTGTGTTTAATTTTTACTGTAAAAGTGCGAGGAAAGCGAACATCTTAATAAATAGTACCTTTTTAAGGTCATTATTTGTATTATTCAAAACGCACCTTTTGGATATGACTTTTGTATGAAAATAACGGGGTGGGTAAACAAGCAATAATAAAATAATCAAATCCAATGGCGAAATGCCACATGAAGTGCCGGTGAGTGTAGTTTTGGTAGGAACAAGCAATAATCAAATCCAATGTCCCCAGGTTGAAACGATGCGAGAGTAAAGTCTCGCATCGTTTCAACCTGGGACGAGGAGCTTCCGCCTTCTTGAACGAGACAACTAGCATTCGTGAAGCGTGCGCGATGCGATCGTTTTCGTTATGTTCGTGCACATATGCGAGCTTTCGAGAAACATTCGAATCGGTCAACCAATCGAATAAGGAATATTTTTTTGTCTAAACGCATAGTCCAAAACTTTATAGAGGCATTTCGATCACTCGTAGTATGGGTAACATTGTGTATAAAAAAACACAACTGTGTATAGTTATATATCTATTTTACCCCTTTTTAAAGTATATAAGAATCTATCTTGTTGCACACGACCACATTATTGTGTCAGCCTTTTTTAGGTGACAGGTGTTTCTAATACTACAAGAAGTCGCCGTAAAAACTATAGTACTTATATTGCGTCTGATCATAAAAACGGTCGAAACTTTTGCCGTACCGAATGTCTATATAAACACATTCTACTTATCTATGACATAGATAAACAGATTTATATAACATTCATAGCGTATATCAATAATAATAATTGATAATTGCTCAATAATCAATTATCGGAAATCACAAGATTCACAATGTGTGTCTAATAGCGTTCGACCTTCTTGCAATCTTCAATACCTTGGAAAGGCATGAACAAACATTCGTATATGCGATCAAAGGCGCTGCGGCGTGGGCGTACTATCGGTTCTCCCCACTTGGTGCGACACCCTGCACAACGACGCTCGAGGCATCGCTGCTCGCCACGCGATCTCGCCGCCAATGGCGTAGGCCTGTCGCTATATAGAAGGTTGGTCGGTAGAAATGGACCAGGATGAAAACCGACAGGATAAAGAGGGGTAGACGGCGGAATACGGGGTGGTACAATGTGAGGTTCGAAAGTGTGGGGTCTGAGAGTGTGAGGTTGGAGAGAACGAGGTTGAAGAGTGATAGGTTGAGGATTGTCATGTTGAACATTGCCAGCATCACGATTACCACGATGAAGACTGCCAGAGGGCCCTTGGCCTGAATCACGAGTGTCTGTCCGCCGATTCTTAGATGACTGACGACTTCCAGATTGAAGAGTGATAGGTTGAGGATTGTCATGTTGAACATTGCCAGCATCACGATTACCACGATGAAGACTGCCAGAGGGCCCTTGGCCTGAATCACGAGTGTCTGTCCGCCGATTCTTAGATGACTGACGACTTCCAGATTGACGCGTGCCGCGACGAGATTTGCGAGATCGACGTTTGCGATGCTTACATTGACCTTGTGGTAAGTTGTCATTTTGATTTCCATGGGAAAGGTTGTCTTGCACCGGTTTGACGGGAGGTGCGTTGTCAGTTTCTGCGCCAGCTGGCGGGGATACCACTGGTGTGGCCGTTACCTCTGGCTTTGGCTTGCTAAACAGCCGGACTATGTAGTCTTGTACACTAGAACGTGGTTTCTCGGCCACTGTTATGCTGAGACAAGTATAAATGGTTTAAATCTTCCCTACTTAGAAAAATTAAACCTACTTAAAAAGTGTAACGGGAAAGGATAAATTTTGATTCATTTATGCAGCAATAACATAACTATTGTAAATAGCAAATGCTCCTCAGTGACCAAAACATATTATAGTACTTTTAGCTCACGAAGCGACGCGATTAAATGTGTATGTCTGCAGGAAGATTATATTTCAAGAGGTTCTATTGTTATACTAGTAGAACCAACAGGGCAACCTCTTGGAATAGTGGTACCGTGTTTTTTTTATATTAATATTCTTGTGATAGTTCTTATGCTTATACCAGTAGCGGAAAGGATATAGGCATTGTGTTTTGGTATCCCAAAATACAGGCTTTACCTAGTTTGAACGATCTACTGCAGCACAAATTGATAAATTAATGTAATGTAATAATGTGTTATAACATCATGCACGAATTTACACTTTGACCTTGAGAGCGCCCTTACGTAGCTCGTAATAGCGGCTGTTTTCGTAGTGTAAAGCGTATGTGCTGTCGACCGTACATATATAATTACAAAATATTTGTAAACTGGGCTAAAAAGAAAAGCCCGCGTCGCTAGGTGATATTTAAAAGTACTTTATCATGCAGCAAATATTCCTTGTAATGTTAGAATTTATAAAAAAAAAATTGAGTTATAAAACACTATTCTTAGGACAGATGTCAGTAGCATAATCACTTTATATCTCCAAGTAAAATAAATGCCTTAAATATTATATTAAATTATTTAAAAGTCTTGCGAAACAATTAAATGCTGGCAAATAAAAACATAAAGAGTATAATTCTATGTAACGAATAATACAAGCAGAATAAACTAACAAAGCGTTTTAAAATTGTCATGAAAATCAAGGCACTTGCATTATAGTCTTCTTTGATATCGAAAGCATAATTTTCCTACAAATCTCTTAAAATTTATCATAATTAAGTATTAATATGTAGTTCTTAACTTTCTTCACAAAAATCAACAATAATAAGACACCCGAATACAATTTTTACTTGCATAATAGATTACCTATCTTATCTTATTACTATGCCTAATACAATACCTAATGTACAAAATGTACATGTTATTTTAAAAGTATAATTATGTAAGTGTGATGTAAATACTTCGAAATGTGTGTGATGTATAAGAATAATAATTGCTATGTGTCTCATAAAAATGGATACCGTCAAAAACGGCCTACGAGGTAAGATAATAATTGGCCTAGTTAAATACAAAATTATTAAAGTTGGACCAAAAACTTGGGATTTCACATTCGATTTTTTATTTAGAATCCACCGTGGACAGTTTATTATCTATCTACTGCTTTTTATGACCACAGAAATCTTCTATTCTTGAAGAATAGCGGCATTCATATTTATTTTTGAAATGAAAACCACATAAGCTCAATAATTATTGCAACGTGCATTAAAAACGCGAAAATAAAGAATATTTAATAGTTGTATAATATCACGTGTCCGAGAAAATATTCTGGTAGGTAATAATAATTATGCGAAATTGTGATTGAATAATAATTATAGGTGGTGACGGCACAATCTGAACATAATAGTCTTTGCACTCGGCCGATAATGATACGAATGATTTGAATACGACACACACCGAGCAGTGCGCAGCGCAGCGCATTTTACAGTTGCTGAAGGAAATTTAAACATCCGAAGATACATGCGAGAAGTTAAGTTCTATATTTGCTTGGACATGACCGGCTACCGCACGCCGCCGGTCGGCTAAGTAAATTGCATGCAAATAGGGAACATTGAAACGATGTTTCAATTTCCTTCAGCAACTGTAAAATGCGCTGTGCGCCGGTCGGTGTGTATCGTACAGCAGACGCACTCAAACAGACACGCGCCACTGGTTATGGTATAACCCCACAAGAAAACAATAAACTCAACCTGAATCATTTTGTCAAACACTATTTTTCGTTCATCAGAATGTGGTAACATCGTAAACGTCAGATTACTTCAGTAAATCAAAAAACAGACTAGTACCCCATAACTCTAACCACAGTGCTAACTTTGGGACTACGCTTATTGGTATGAGTGTAAGAATTATTTATATCTAATTTTGGCATACTATATGTATAGTTTGCTTTTAATAAAGATTTCTCCCTCGTTCGTTAATTATCAGAAGAACGCGTTGGAACTAGAAATCACTTAATCCGACGAGTACCCAATGGGGTGTACTGTTATTTGTATGTGTGGCTGGAATATACATGGTTTTAAAGTGACGTCATGCTCCATACTATTATTATAAATGAAAAAGGAACTCCCATCTGTCTGATAAATATTAAACAAGAAATCCATCTGTCTGTTACTTTTTCACACTTAAACCACTGAAATAATAATTATGAATTTTGTAGACATAGATTAGACCATGGAGAAGGATGTCGAATACTTTTTACTAGCTTCGCGGTTTTAAGTGATCCGTAGTAAGAAGCGCTATACAGGGTGCAAATTTAAAACGGGGCACGAAGGGCAGGTACCTTAACCGTTGTAGCTACGTAAAAACGTTCTTAGTAAAACAACCTTATTGTTTGAGAAATATTGAGCTGCATTCACCGATTTTTAAATAACTACAATATTTTTTTTATTTATTTATTTAATCAGCAGATTAATTGAGATTAAAAAAAATACGGCAATCGATCCTGTTTCTCTTGAGGATCAATACACTCTATGACACTAACTGAGGTATGAGCACTAGAACAGTCAGAAATCGCTAAAACTATTTGAATAAATTCGCTAAGAAAAGGTAGGTCACCTACCTAGCGGATGCGGCTGCGTGTATTGCGAGCGCGGGGCGGAACGCGTGCCGTGCGCTACCAGAAAACACGGAATGAGACTTTCAGGCACTTCCTAACAAATGCTTGAGAACATTTTTTTAATTATGACATTACTTACTTATTGAATATTAATTAGCTATTTTATCATTATTAATTAACTGGTTGAGAACTGGTTGAGAATTGATATAAAGACATTAAAAAGAACATAAAAAAAATAACTAAACAACCTTCTTCTGGTTCCGCCCGCGTGCCGGTGCCGCTGTACCCATCGTCTTTCTTTTTTAGAAGTATAGTATAACTATGGCTGAAATTAGGTTTTCGCGATTTCTGACATTAGTAGTGTTTTGATCCTCATGAGAAACAAGATCGATTGCCATAATTTTTTTTTTTTTTTGAAAAATCGTCATTTTTCTGCTGGCTATATATTTTTTTAAATCGGTAGATGCAGTTAAAAATTTCTCAAAAAAATTAAGAATGGGTTTCTATCAACGGTTTCATGTCGCTACATCGGTTAAGGTACCTGCCATTCGTGCCCCGTGTTAAATTTCCATCCTGTATAACCAAATTTCAAGAGGGCGCAGTCGCTGGTGCAACATTTTGGGATACTTCATTGCGGTAATATCTTAAAATTTCCGCGGTAATGCAAAAACGGTTAAGAACGAACCGTGATTTCTTTAATTCATGCAATCGAGAACGCGGCAGCTACTTGTTTAAAATATAAGTAAAAGTTAATAGTTGTCAAGTAGTGACGTCAACTCACAGGTCCGTATTGCCATTAAAATCTATGGATAAAAAGCATTTCAGCAGCTCCTGAAAAGTTTGTCAATTAAAAGGTGGTGTCAAATATCCAATCATGGTCATGACGATCTATTTAGTTCTTTGCATATATAAAGTAGGTCACATCATAAATAAAGAGAGATTTAAAAATTAAATTTGAAGAAGCATAGCTTAGACATTTTTTAACATGCCACATTCTTCTTTTAAATGCACATGGTATACAATACATTGAGACTAGGGTTGCCAACCGTACTCTAAAATACGAGCATTGTACAGTCACGACACACTATAGAACTTTATCCCATTGACACACACGAAAACAAAGCTCCCTCCGTCCACAAATGTCATTCAATATTGTAATGTGACAAGGTTGCTAAGCGTTCCTATGTTATTGCACGTGACTGCACTCTATTTTACTTAAGGCGTACAGACGTAGGTATTTTATGATCTACAATTTTAATAGAATACTCTTTTTATATTTTCATGAACTGACTTTAATGCCATACATCTTTAAAAAACGAAATAAGTCACGTTCTGCAAAAATTTACCTTAACATTTTTAATGACAGTAAAATTCATTTTTTAATTTTATTAAACTGTACTTATAATTTATTATCCCGGAATACATATATACAGACGTACTCTAAAAAAAGTTGACAACCCTGTTTATGACATCCATCGCAAGTTACAATACAAATAACTACGAGTGTCAGACACTGACAGACCAAGCCCATAAGATGTCGAGTATAAAACGTGATGTAAATTCTTTTAACACTTTTGATAGATATTAAATAAATAGACCTTACTTGAAAGACGATCCAAATTTGTACTTGGTCAAAATTATATAAATTCTGATCAACATCACATTCTGTTACGAAAGAAGCTCGCGCCACGAGACTATAAATTCATGTAACTTATATAAAAAACAATGCAGAATTATTTCTTTAAAATTCAATTTCAATGTTATTATCCCATCATAAGAAAAAACTTAAATCGTACGTAACTTAAATCGTAATATTGATTTTTTTCCATATCGTGAACGTAATCAGACGTATCGACTTTAGAAATCATTATGTACATATACATACATTAGGACTCCATGTATGTATTTTATTTGTAAGACCTTCGTTGGTTATGACATCAGAAACACAATTATTGTTTGAGTCACTTGATATCTCGGAATCAGATCAATGTTTTTGATGTTGTGATATTTATTTATATTGAATTGAATATTAAATGGGTGCCAGGCCTCATTATAGTACTCATTACCAACATAACATGAATATGATACCATGAATTCAGAGTGCCATTTTGCGGCACAAGCATATATGGACACCCTATTGATTTACGATTTTTTTAAAGAATAGACATGGGGATATCGTCAATCACATATTTTTATATAAAAACTTAGCTTTTTCACAATAAAATTTTCAATGAGCTAATATAATCTCGTGGTGCGGGCTTGTATTCTTTATTCCGACATCGTACACGGCAGGACAATGTTCTACACACCACAGAAATACAAATAAATATAGTGTATTTACTTTGAGGGTCAATAATGGCTGTTCCGTGACGCCTCGGCATCCTGTCGGGTGATGTTGAAGGCCTCCGTCTTCAGGAAGTCGACAGTCTTGTACGCGCATTCGGCGTCGGCATCCGAGTATGATTTGCCGTGGATTATGTCAACTTGGCGACCATCAGCCGTCTGAAAGGTTGGAAACTCTTCTTACGACCAGTTTAAATATTCTATCCTTAGTAAGTGTAGTATTTCACTTATCCAATATCTTGGTCCAATTTCATTGTCGAATATTATAAATGAAACATTCACAATAGAATCCCATTCAATACATCTGCTGGTTGATTATCTAACTCTGTTGCTAACAGATTTTGATTGAAATTTATTGAAAGCGCAGTTACATTGCTGTTTTAGTAAGATAGTTTGTTACATTGATTTTTACTAAGGCAGCAATGTGACTGCACTTTCAATCAAACGTTGATAGAAACAAGTTACATAATCAGGGGGCTGATGAAGTCATCCAATTTCTTTGATCGAATGTACATTGTACGTACGTTATGTACATTGGACCAAGATATTGATAAGTGGAATACCATCCTAAGAGATAGACCGTTACTTAAAGCATATCTCATACTGAGGATATAGTTTATTGAAATTAACCGTTTGTCGTTATACAAACTTTAAATTACACTAGAAAAAAAAAAGAAAAAGCATCTCATCAGCAGTGAATGATACCCATTACCTATGGAAGATACACAGATTTTAAGGAGTAAAATACCACGCAAGAAGCCTAGTGTAGCCTATGTTTTTTCCTAAAATCTGCGCTGTTGAGTTATAAAAAGAAGGAATATATTTTTTGCACTTACATAAACATATTTAAACAAGCTTTTTGTGTACAATGATATCGTTTCTAAGAAAATTTCAATATAAATTAGACGGAACTCAAACTCGCAAATCTTTTTATTGATTTACACTTACCTTAATAGGCGCCGATTTGGGCACCAAATCCAGGTCTAGATACTGAAGAGTATCTGATCTAACTTCTGGCCGGTGCACGGTGGGTGTTTGGAACTAAAATTTGAATAAAACCAACATTTACATACACATTTTACGCGGTCTATAACAATTAACGTTTTAATTAAATCTATTTCCAAATGAAATATACAGTGGACAGAAAATGTATAACTTGCCGACTTTATCGTGCTCTAGTTCTGTAAAACTTGATGACTAGTCATAAGCGTTTTTGCGTTTAGGCAAAGAAATGGAGGAGTTTCCAATTTATTTCTAATAAATCACATTTGAAAATATAAGTAAAATTAAACATAAATGTGGAAGAATCATGAAAATATCTCTACAAATAGAGAGGTAATGGGGCCTTAAAGTTGCGCTTAAATGCTTAGCGTGTGACGACACGCCACTTCGGCCCGGTGGTAATTTGCAGGGCGATGCGCCGACGTGAGGAAGTAGCGTGACGTCACCGCCATATTTAAGGCCACAGTCAATTCTGCGCAAAATTTATTTCTCAGCCATTTCTTGATGGATTTGGAAAAAATATTGTCTTATTAGTTTTGACCTATTTTTAATCTCATTCAGTGAAATATAATGTTTTCAACATCAGGAAACTTCTCCATTTGAAGTTGCACTTTATGCACTTTCATTTGGCACGGACTTAAAGTGTACCAACCTGTCCTGCTGTGGCATAAACCGGGGTCATGGTGTGGCTCGTGGGGCGAGGCTTAAGGTTCCTGTCCACTGCAGGCGGCAGCGAAGCTAGGTTACAGTACTGCATTGACTGTAGTACAAAGTATTCATGTGAAACGTGGGAAAAGTATTTCGTGTCAATTTTATTGGTACTTACCCATTTAAATTAACCGAACACAAGTTTGAAATGATGTTTTGTTTAGCTAATAGTATCGTCACAGAAAACCTGTCTTGGCGACCATTTCAGCGGCAATTCACAGTTATTAGACTACTTAGGCGCTTTATTTTGAGAAAATAATAAAACTAGTAAAAAATCTGCTTTAAGCATTTAAAGGTAGGTATTATTGAAAAAAAAAAATAAGAGAAAATACAATACCTGTTGGTTATGCATGTGGTCGTCATCTTCGTCGGCAATTTTTACCACGCAGGGGGTAATCGCCGGCCGGAGGGGCGACGGTGGCGCCGCGTTAACGGACATGCGACGGGAACCGTGCGCTCCCTGTGAACGTATCATTCAGTTATAATCATCGTGTCAACCGCACGACACCCATAATCATCATCACATTAGCTGCACGACCCAGTGCTGTGTATAGCTTCCATCTTACATCTAAGAGCACCCGCACATTGAGCAATTAGACGCGACCACAAGCTGCGAACGAGAGTTTTCATACTTTTTGTATAGTGTCGGCACAAACCAAGCGTTCGAGTGGCCCCATTTGTGGCTCACCTTGCGCGCACACTCGGCTACAGACGGCAGTTTCTTCTCTGACGATAGTGGACACTAAGCCACTAGCGGCTGCGATTGGTGGCTGCTACTAGTGGCTTGACCGAGCCACTAGTGGTCGCGTTTAGTGGACGGCCGCGACTAGTGGCTTAATGTGCGGGTGCTCTAACTGCCGGAACACAACGCACAACAAACACATTGTTGTTATGGAGAAAATTAAGATAAGACTAGCGGCCGGCTGCGATTTTATGCCTTTATGTATCCGAATCCAACCGCGTAAGGACATTGCTTTTTCATAGTCATAGTCATAGTCATAACATTTATTGCAACATGTTGGTCGCAAATAAAATCTGAGAAACGCGAGTGAATGTCTGCTAAAACAGTTGATACAAAACAAACACAGTGGACACAATTGGACATTGTAAAAAAGGAGTTATACGGTGTACATTTAAAGTGTAATTGTGTTTTATCGCCGGAGGATTATGATTTTTGTGACCGAATAACAATATAACATTTACAAGCAAGCCGTACTTGTTTTCGAGCTTTGCAGTATTAGCCACAAACGGAAGCTTCGAAATTGCTTAAATGTCGTAGTTCGAATAAGGACCGTTCACACCAAGCCAACTTAAAAATACGGTTGTGAATCTTTCCCACCCAAGTTTGGAAAAACTACCGTTAACAACTTGGCCAAAGGTTTGAATTTCGTTCCAACTGCCAAACAAATAACGTTTGAGACTGTGATTGGTAGTGTTGAAAAAACGAATAGTACGTAATAAAATACCACCGAGTGAAGCTAATACGCTTAGACAGGATGTCGCGGTAATTTTACGGAGTTCGAAGCTTCCGACTTCTAACATAACGATGGAAGAGCGTCAAGCGTTAAAAACATCCGTGATAATAAGGATATTTTAGTGCTTAAGCGACAAGGGAGACGCCACAGTAGTGATGAACACTTCTGATTACGAACAGAAAATGGGCGAGTTGTTACTGGATAAAAATATTTACAAACCACAACTGTTTTATTTCAATGAACAGTGCGCGCCAAAACTTAAGATGTACGTATATACAAACCAGTTTTTTACAACCCTACGGCCAGAGTAACCCGTAGAATAAGAACTCTAATGCAGGAGAACCAGGACCTATTCAAAGAAGACGAGTATGAAAATCATCACATACCAAAGCCACACTAACCACCGAAATTATATGGCCTTCAAAGTCCGATGTGCCGTTGAGACCAACAGTAAGTCAAGTTCCGTCTCCTACTTACGACTTAGCCAAGCATGTCGCGTCAGTACTGCAACCACTATTGGGAATGACATCGTCTTTTGTAAGAAACTCACGACATTTTGTTGAGATCATAAAGGGCCTCACGTCCAACTTTGGTGAAATTATGGTAAGTTTTGATGTCGAATCACACTTTACCAATGTTCCAATTAAGGAGTGCCTTGAAGTGGTGAAGGAAATTCTGATAGTCTGATAGGTCTAGGCTAGGAAAAGACAACTTTAAGTTTAACTGATTTAATGTGCAAGAAATGATTTCAGTCGAAACCATTTAAGTAAGTACACCTATCCCATGTTATGTTTGACTGACTGATTTACGGCCGGTTTCAATATTCTATCCCTGACAAGAGATAGGCCTATCTTAGTTACGTTACTTAGCAACCGCTGTTAATTTGGATCATTTAAGCTGATTAACAAAAATATCTAGGCAACAAAACTCTAGTAAGCTTAACTTTTACTGTAGATAGGTTATTGAAACCGACGCTTAATGGCAGAAAAAATAGTCTACTGTTTGTTAGGTTAGGTACTAATAACTTCGTCAGTAGAGTATTTATTTATTAGGGATTATTGATGAAATTCGTTCTTAAAATAGTTCTAATTTAATAGTCACGCAAAATAACTGCCCCCATACAAGGACTCTGTTCAAGAAAATAAGAAGAAGTCAACAAAAGCTTGTATTGTTAGAATATAATACTTTATTTCACAAGGCTATGGTACATAACAGGATCCTAGTTTCATTCAAACTGCCGGCCACATTCACCCAGTTTGGGCATGCAAAATTCAATTTAAATCGATAAAATAATAAGTAACACAATTAATTCAAAGGAGATCTCATTCAGTCTCCATACATTTGTGGACCTTTTCTGAAAGTGCCGGAACGAAAAAATGCCACAAAAATTGCCAAAAGCGGCCAAGTTTTAAAAAAGATTTTAAAAAATTTACATAGCTTTAAATGACAAATCTATTTAAATGTTTAGCTATTCATTTTTTTTATATGTAATAAATCTATTTTCTATTGCCTCGAATCTTAATCTTATAAATATTATCGTCATTGTTTGTCTTGTTCATGTTAAAACAATATTTTTAATTTTTATATTGCTTATGTGTAACATCTATAATTAAGATTGCATTTAGTTTAAGTTTAAGCTAATATTCAATTACGCATGATATAATGTTAATCTTGTTGATGTTAATAAATAAATAAATAAATAAATAAAGTTGCAGTCCGTGACCACGGCCAATGCAACTTGGCCGAATCGTCATGAATTTTAGGTAGGTGAAATATATCTATTGTTAGAATATCGATCGTATACCGTTTTAAAATATTCAGAAAGGGGTTTTGGACATTTTAACAATTATACACAGTCAAACAGATATTGGGAAATTATATGGAATATAATAAAATTAAATACATAATGCCTTCATTGACTACGCAAACTTTCGACAGCTTAAAGCATGAATACCTATGGCAACCTAAAGCAACAAAGAACACCAGCAGCATAAATCAACATTATCCAAACTATTTACTCCAACAGTATGGCTAAAACCAATTGGAATCACTCGTAAACGAATTCCACATAAAAGAGGGGTGAGGCAGGGTGACCCACTGTCTCCAAAATTGTTCTCTGCCATGTTAGAAAACATCTTTCGCAACTTGAACTGGGTTAAGTTTGATCTAAATATAAACGGGTTGAAAATTAACCACCTCAGATATACTGACGACTTAGTGTTATTCGAAGAAAACCCAAGAAACTTGCAAATCATGATACAAAGTCTGAGCGAGCAAAAAGCGAAAGAATAGATCTGAAAATAAATTACAGCAAGACAAAACTAAGGACTAACTGTAAATAGGTAGATTAAAAAATAAAAGCGAAAACTTTGGCCTTTATAGAGGACTTTATATACCTTGGTCAATTCATCTCCACCGAAGACCGAAGTAGCCAGGAAATTGATATGAGGATTGCAATTGGTTGGAAAAAGTACTAGTACTGTACTGGTTAGAAAAGTACCTAGGCATGACTTTGAAAAGAAAGCCCTTCAATTCATGTATACTACCATGTCTAACTTACGGGTGTGAAACATGGGCCATCACCAAATCGCTCAGGGATAAGCTTGCCATGTGTCAAAGAGCAGTGGAAAGAAGCATGGTAGGCTCAAAGAGACGGGACAGAATTAGGAATACAGATCTCCGGTCCAAAACAAAACTGACCGATGTTCTAACAAGAATAGACCACCAAAATGATGCGAGACACTAAAGGTGAGTGGAGCAAGGCAGTGACAGAGTGGTATCCAAGGGACGGCAAAAGAAATCGGGGAAGGCAGCCTACCCACTGGGAGGAAGAAATAAAGCTGGCAGCAGGTCCAAACTGGAGAAGGGTACCTCACGACAGACGTCAATGGAAATTGTTAGAGGAGACCTGTGCCACGAGGCACACCGAAAATCGAGACAACTTGTGATTTTTGTCTTAAAATATTATCAGTGCAATTGTGTGGTTTTGAAATAAAAGGCTTTATTATCATTATTATTATGATCTCTGTGCCCAATTCATCTAAATCCGTTCAGCAGTTTTAGCGTGTAACAGTTACAAACAATCAAACTGACATACTTTCGCATTTACGTTATTGGTACGATGGTGGGTGCTGGCCAGGCGGACTTACAACAAGTCCAACCACCAACCAACTTGAGCCTAATCTTAATAAAATTATACGCACGTGGTCATTAGTGTCATGGGGCTCGACGAGCTTAGGTCCTTGGAAAGTGTCTTTAAACATCTCCTTGCTCATGGCAAACGTCTTAGGTGGTCGCGGCGGCACCGGAGGGCCTAGAAATAACAATACAAAATTGCAAAACAGCAAAAGAAATTGAGTGAGAAGTTGTAGTTTACAGTTTCAAGTTTGGACCGCGAATGGTTTTTATTTCTTAGATTTTCAGATTTATTTTAATACGCATGCATATATAACATTAGTATAAAACTATATGAGTCAAGGATTGCTATAAAATGAATATTAGTGATCTGAGGGCCTACCACCAACTGTAATGCGATTAATTTTAGGTGATTTTAAAGTAGTAAGAGTGAGACGCCGCTATACGCGCCGTATGGAAGCATCCGACCCCCCACAACCTAAAAATAACCTAAAAAGAATCGCAAAGAGGTGAAAACCCTTTTCTTTGATACATACCATCCTCGGAAGGACCATCTCTGTCCGGGTTGATAGTAAGTTTCGTAAAGGTTTTGGCTACAGAATAATCCCCTGGAAAAAAACAATTACATTATAAACTTTGTCACAAATAACTCAACTGCTATATTTACTGATCTAAGCTAGCGTATGCTGGCGCGCAGACATTTCTGCGCGATGTAGATCCGTGCGGCGCGATCCGTACAGATAGAATTTACAGACATGTATGAACCTGCGTATGCTGCTGGAACTGCGCAGGTTCAAACATATCTGTAGAATATAAAATAGTGCGAACCGCGCCGCGGCACATTTCTACATGGCAATGAAATACATAGAAATGTCTGTGCACCAGCATACGCTTACCCTTATTATATACAATTACATTATATTATAATCTTAGTTTAGAAACAATATTGCCGCTCAATATCCCACTAATTAACTTTGAAGGCTGGGCTGTCATACACTTTGATAAGTTATGATTATGACAAGCACTAACAGCTACTTTATTAATGATATCGTTTCTTATAGGATGCAGCTAATGTGTCCCTCCATTACAAACCTAATAATCAAAGCCATTAGTGTTCGTCATTCGGAAAGGATCAAGGTGACAGAGCATATTTTACATTCCAAAACAGTGTCATTGTATTTATGGAAATAAAATAGATACATTTATTTAAAAAAAGAAATAGTATAACATTATGTCGAGTTTCGCACAACCGTACGTAACATTTCAAATTATATATATAATGGTGTTATCGACATTTTAAAGTTGCCGCTTGCGATTTTTTTTTAATATGATAGGTCAGCGTTTGTCCGCTTTCTCGCCTTATGGCAAGCGAGGATGCGATCTATACTCAAGCGGAAAGAAAGTTTGTTAACAAACATTTGAAGATTTTTCGGAATTATTTCACAAATACATTATATTTCAGTAAACTAATACCAAATATGAAACTTGGACAGCATAAGTAAGCTTTATGAAGTGCACATATCTCTAAAACGTGTAATAAATAAGTAGTTGTGAGGTTAAATTTGTTTACAAACATTCTTTCCGGAAAATAGTTGAAGTATAGGATGAAACGCGCTTTCCAAGAAGATACCTATTCACTCGTGACTTTTCGCTCGTTTCGCTCGGCTCGCTGTCGAGTGGCGATGCTTAAGACTCTTGGGATATTAATTGAATATAAAATTTTCTGTATTTAATGTAATGTTTAGCAAAATATATAAAGTATATGGCATAACTAGGCTACAAACTATCTATGTAACAAATGTCATTAAAATACATTCAACCGTTTTTACGTGATTGAGTATAAATATACATTCTAGGCGTATGTTCGTTTGATTAGGTAAATTACCCCTGGGCCCATATTATATATCATTAGGCACGGCTCAACCCAGCAGTTAACATGCCGTACAAATTATCATTACAAATCTGCGTTGTGTATTTTTTTTTTTTTTTTACTTGGAAAACTAACAGCATTAAAATATAACGGTAATAATAGGACTATAGTACAAAACATGCCTTAGACAGTTTTCACTTATAGATGTTGATCCAAAATCTAAATACATTTGAAAGTTATTAAAACATAATTCAATTCATTATTGGTGTTCTAAATGCCATATTTTAGTTTCAAGGGAATGGGTGCACAATTTTGAGTTTAATTAAACCATAAATAACTAATTAATACTATACCCATATCAAAACATTGATAAGAAAAAGAAAGATTCACATCTAGTTCGAGTTAATCTTCGTGGTAGTTATTATTCTTCAAAAAGTGATTATTAAAATAAGTGGACCGTGCCATGAATATGTCAACATGCTCTGAATGATTATGGTTGAAATTATTAGTTACTCTATTAAAAAAAAATGTTTTCTATAATTTGTCACACTTGGATTGGTATGGAATTTAAGGTAATTTCTCCTGCAATTTGCGCAATTTTTTTTACTTGCATTTTAACCTTAGACAAAAGCTCACTACTTTCAACTACACCGGTAATAAAATTTTGGAAGAATTTCAGATCCGCCACTTCTCTACGCTGACTCAAGGGTAATAGATGATGATGCTTGCAGTTATTAATATTAATATATTTCATAATCTCAAGATGAATACGTCAACAGCGGGCAGTCAGTGCACTTGCCGCTGCCATACAACGTGACCCGGAGTTATCCGTCAATTGGCGCGAGTTGGCATCTTCCGATTAACATATTTTTTGTAGTCAACTCGCGCGCTTTTATGATGTACAGTCAAAAAAACGTAGCTCTCTGTACATAAATAAGCGACTTGACAGCAAGCTTTCTGTTGACGAATCAGAAGCCCCGTCGTTGCAAGTAAGCGGACCGAGTGCTTACACACTCTCATCGGCCGTTGGGTGTTCACAAAAATATTACTTATCTTGTGTATTCGCAATAGCAGCAAGCTTGCACTACGAGGTCGGTGCGTGCGGACTGCGTGCTTGTATCTCGCGGGCGACGCTTAGTTACCACGCCGACGGCTTTAGAAGTATCTTGAAGTCGAGGTATCGTTGTGCCTTTACAGTACCGATAGTGTGTGATGACATTTATACTCGAATAACGTATACATACGTATGTTGGGTTGACTAGCATTCAGGGACTTGCACTCCTCGTCGCTCATGGTGGAATCGTTCTCTGAATCTGGGTTGTTCAGCCTGATCTGCGGGTGACTCGTGTACATGTGAAGCTCTCTCGGATCACCAGCCCATTCTAGAGGATGTCTTGCGGTACTGGTTACAATATTCTTAGGGTCGAACGTGAACGCTCTCTGTGAATCCTAAAAAAAATAAAAACAAAACTAATTCATAAAGTGGGTAATATGTTGAAGATGCGATGCAAAACATGCATTGCATAGGCAGTTAAAATATAGAAGACACGCTGCTTTTTAAAATAAAAATACGAGCTTTGGTACACACATTCTTAATAAATTAATTGTAAATTTGTTGTTATTTTTAATAATAAATGTGATTTGTTAATAATAAATATGGAATTAGAAGTGACGCAGCTTCTTTCTTTTTTAAGTAAAACGCACAATAAAAAACAACTCCAGCTCAACAATCTTCGTGGGTATATATATACGTGGGTAATAATATTGAAAATAAATTAAACAGTTTCAAGAAAGGTCTTAATTTTTATTATAGTAATACTTAAATAAATGTTATAGTTATTAACATAAGTGATGCAAGCTAAAAAAGGTGCCCTTTGGAAAAGCTATACGCGGGTATAGCGGCGTCTCACTCTTACAACCTGAAAACAATCGGAACAGAATCGCTATGAGAGGTCATGGCATGGTACGGACGGCCCCATATCGCTAAGCAATGTGAGTAAGCAGGTATTGCTGATAACTGCTAAATGCTTATTAGTCCAGTTAATTTACCTAGGTAATATGAGGATTTGTGATTTGTTACTTCTCGCGTCCTACGAGAATTCGCTTGTCATGAGCATGCGGCGTCGAATATTCGAGTGGTGTGGACGTTAAGCCGAGCGTTACAAAGCTTACACCCGAGCACGAACTTCGGTCGGTGTGGACATCACAATGGATGTTCGCGGAAGTGACTCGCATCCGAATGTTGACGCAACCAAAACGCTCGTAGGCGATTACTCAGATGTGGGATTAGCCCACAGGAGTATGTAATGTAGGAAGGAATATTACTTGTAAACTATCGGAAATATTTGTGACCTCCTTGGTCAAACGTATTGTCGTGATCGGCAATTTATTGTAACTAAAAAATGCTCCAAGCTCGCAAAAGAATGTTCGACCCGAACGTTCATAGTTTTGCTCGAAAGTGAATATTTAGTTCGTTGGGCAACATTTGTTGCTTGCCGGCGATTTTTCGTTTACAAATGCCCGCTAAGGAATGTTCTTAATGAGGACGCTTCTTTATGATAATTTACGTAAGGTTTTTTCACATATTTTTCAGAATTATGATCCATTATGAGTGCGCTTCTTGTTTCCGCAAGTTGTCAAAGTTGAAATTAGAAAAGAACACATCGAAATCTTTGAAATTGACCAATTATCGCGCCAACGCTTCCGAATAATGCTCTAGATAAGACTACTAAATGCTTATAATAACTTGAACAAATATGATTTTTATGTCGAAAAACAAGATGATTGTGTAAATCAGACTTTATTACAAGCACTTAGGTACAGCGTTTTATACTTACTCGTATTACTTGAGAGGTGCGTAGGTGTAAGACGCTTTACTTTATAGACAAAAACATTTTAATCCATCATAATAGCAATCGCTAATTGGTTTATATTAATTAAGTTGTATCACGAGTCTCAACAAAGCCAAGACGACCAAAATACATTAAGCCTTTTTTACAGGCTGTAGCGTCAGCTTGGACTTTGAATCTTGGGCAAGATATGAGTATATCTTGCAACAACGTCGGAAGTGGATGGGTGAGATAGTGCCACAGCGCTTTTTAGGGTTTCGTAGCCTAAAGGCAAAAAACGAAACCCTTATAGATTCGCCCAAATCGATGTATGTCACAGCCACTTTATTCAAAAACTATGAGGATTACACAGTTGAAACTTGGTAGGTAGATGTATTCTGTAAACCGGTTACGGTTACGGTTTTTACACAAAAATAAGAAAATATATGAATTATGGGGAGGCTCCCCATACTTGGAACTGACACTGACAATTTTTTTTTCATCAAACCTATACGTGTGGGGTAGATAGTATAGATAGGTCTTTAACAATTGCATTGAGGTTTCTAAAACGTTTTTTTCTCAAAGTCAACCGTTTGAAAGATGTACACTTCCAAAGTGGTAAAATGTGTGTCGTCGTCGTCGTCGTCGTCGTCGTCCCCCCCCCCCCCCCTCTAACTTTTGAAAGAGAGTGATAAATAAAAAAATAAATATATGCTGTACAGTAGACCTTTATAAAAACTTTCAACGAAAATAGTTTGAACGAAATATAATAAGCAGTTTCGGAGCTATAGCACATTTGCCAAAACCACAAATATAACTTTGTCATTCATACTATGAAAAACAAAGTTATTTTTGCAGGCGAAAAATTATAGTGGCATTTTGGGTAGGTAGGTATATTTAATATAATAATAGAAACTTTATTGCACACGATACAAAAACAAACACATACAGAGAAACCACACAATAGGCACTCTTATTGCTACATAGCAATCTCTTCCAGACAACCTTGAGTGAGAGACAAACCCTTCATGTGCGAGTTCGGCTCCCACTTGGCCGATTTTTATGCTTTCTTTGCACTTCTCGAACGCATCTACTGACGTTTCTGCCCACTTTATCTCGCTTTTGTCCTTCCTCTAGGAGTCGTGCAGGTACTTGTTAAGTTGAGCTTGTATATTAGCAGCGTGAGGTCAGGGGCGTGCATTGGTTTTCCAGCGTAGTAGGCATTGTAGATCTAACTAGTAACTTTGCACTTATCCTATCCGGCTACCGAATCTTATAAGTTTGAAAGTTTGTGAGGATATTTGGATGGATGAATGTTTGTTACTCTTTCACTCAAAAACTACTGAACTGATTAAGATGAAACTTTACAGCAATGTAGCTTATACATCAGAAAACCACATTGTATGCAAATATTTATAATTATCCTGATATTCCCACGGTAACGGCAACCACGCGGCGATAACGGTCCCCTAGTCATAAATGATAAGGTTCGTAATATTTAGTAGGAATATTAAAATGCTGACGAGTTTGATTGTTTGAGCACGCTAATCTCCGGAACTACTAGTTCGAATTGAAAAATAATTTTTGTGCTGGATAGTCCATTTATCTCGGAAGGTAATAAGATATTTAATATCACGCTACGATTAATAAGAGCAGAGCATTCATGTAAAACGTTGCAAAAACGAGGAATAAATATTACTTTTTCGGGAGCTTCCGTTGCGGACGGTGTGTAATCGGTTATAGTACGTGATAATCATGTATGAAAAAATTGTTCCCCATAAAAAGTTCTAAAAAAACTTCCGCGACAGCATTCTTTCGGAAGCTATCAAGTAACCTGGGCATCAACCACATCCATACCGCCGCTTACCACCCGCAAGCAAATCGACAAGTAGAACACTCAAGGCCGCGCTGATGATGAATAACCGCCTTTGTGGTCTAGTGGTAACAACCACCGGTATCAGACCCAGGTGTCCCGGGTTCGATTCCCAGCGGGGGTACATATAGTATTCGGTTTGGTTGGTGGTAAGACTTCTTGTAAGTCCGTCTGGCTAGCTACCACCATCTTATCTAAGCCTGACTGTTCCGGCAGTTAGAGATAAGATAGCCAGTTCCACAGTGATGAGGACTCCGGGAGAGGCTCGCTTCCGTCTTCGGGCTTATCAATACTTAACATCAGGTATGATGAAGGCTAAAAGTGTCCCCGTTGTACATAAAAAAAACCGACTCAACTGGGTCAAAGAACTACCCAAGATCCTCGTCGGACTTCGCACCGCTACACGGGACGACACGAAAGTGAGCGCAGCGGAACTGTCTACGCCACGCCACGCCACGTACCACGTACCACGCCACTTCGGCTACCAGGAGATTTTTCACCGCCAGGACGACACCTCAAGACGAGAATGGCCTGCTACAGCAACTACAGCATACAATGACGTCACTGCTGTCGACACCGAGGAGACAACACACTCAGCGACACATCTTCGTACATGACGAGCTACGAACATGCTCACATGTATTTGAACGCAATGACGCGACGAAGAGCGCACTTACGGCGCCCTACAACGGTCCGTACAAAGTGCTTGAACGTGACGAGAAGTTTTACTCCGTCGAGTTGCCAAACAGGACATTAGCTCCATCGACCGTCTTAAGCCAGCCTTCCTACTTCACGACGAGCAGAGTAGCAATCTCAGCGAGCAACAGTCGCAGCCACCGCCCGTGATGAACCCTGGACCATCGACGAGTTCTGAGGGTCAACAGCCAGCCAAGGACAACGTGAAGTCTACGCGTTCCAGCAGAACAGCAAAGCCCGTAGTTAGATTTAAATTAAATTAATCACGTGCACTTAATGCAACGATCAATTGAATAAAAGCAAATCTATTTATATCGACGACGCGAGTATTTTGCCTATACAGCAAATACCGTCCTCGGTCAGTGAACAGAGTGTCATTTTACAACACCTGTTCCTAGTAATTAGTCGTCGTAATTATAACTTTTACATTTATATTGCTAATAGTATGTTTACATCATATTTTTTATAGGATTGTAATTTAATTAAGTTTATCGCTTACTTTATTTTTAGGGGGGAATGGTGTAGCGTCAGCTTGGACTTTGAATCTAGGGCTACAGAGATAGTTATTTCCAGCTGACGCACATAAAATAATTTAGTATATAAGATGAGAAAATAATAAACAAATTGCTCTTAGCTTTCAGCGCTAAGCACACCACACTGGCTGTTTCATTCATCTCCCATGCTAGGAGCCTCCCACGCTAGGAGCCCAACAAGCTAATGATTTTTTTTTTATTTAAACTCACATAGTATAAAATCATCTAGACTATCTATATTCTCATCCATAGCACAGAATACTTAATAGTACAAGTATGTCCATAGTCATCCGACGGACACGTTTTGTCAGAGCAATCGTGCAGGGTTCGCGGGGCGAGAGGAGGTGCAAGCGAGGCCAAGCTGCCTTAAAAAATTGTAACGCTCGTTCGGGACAATGACAATGGCCTGTCAAATACAGAAAGTCTTGTCAATAGCGGCATTTTTGACAAAATGCCGCTATTGACAAGACTTTCTGTAGTTGAGGTTCAAGATCGTCATCCCTATAAAAAGTAAACAGTTTTATTTTAAAAAAAAGGGGCATGAAGATTTTAAGGCATATAAAATCCTCAAATAGTTCCTTCCATAAACATTTTGAGGCAAATTAATGAAAATTAGTAATAAAGTATGTTAACCGCAGAGCAAGTGATTATCAGCAACATATTTTCCTACATAACCGTTTTGGGCAATTGCACGTGCATTAATAAAAAAGAAACATATTCCGAAATTATAATATGAGCATTATAAAAAAAAAGCACGACGCAATATAACACAGATTAAAAGACCTGTTAAAAAGTATGCTATTTATTCTCATTCAATATAATAAAGTATTATTTCTTGTTTTTTTATTAATGTACAGTCAACGGCAACTATGCGTATATGGAAACCCTTCCAGTATTTAGACAACCGGCAAGTCTGAGATGCGGGAGGGTTTTTGTACCAATAATTCATAGAAACGTTTATGGAAACCCTTCCAGTATTCAGAACACCGGTATGTCTGAGATACGGGAGGGTTTCCGCGGGACTATTACCTAAAAATTAGCAATTATCGCGCAGATATCGCGCGCTACGGAACATCAAAATAAAAATAGTTTAACGTATGTGATTGCTAGCTAATCGCTCGCTTATGGTTCATTTAGCGACATCTCACTACCTACTATCTAGGTGCGAGAGTGAGACGCCGCGTGTTGCTATGAGGCTAGCGTCAAAAACAATTTGGTAACAATAACAGGAACTAAATGAATGGACATTGTAGTTCATCGTTTGTTCGGTAGAGGCCGCACTGTTGATACGTGACGTAAAGTAGTTATCGAGCAATTTTTGCTGTCGCGTTGTTGTTGCAAAGATAGGTAATAGCCCCGCCGGTGTAGCTTATAATTCTTTGAGTTGAAAATGCTTCCACTACTCAGAGCAATAAATAGAATAAAACTACTTAGGTGCAATCTGAAACGCGGTACAATAAAAAAAAAAAGTGACACGTGGCAAAGAGAGAGCGATATTTATTTAGCTATTTTTTGTTTGGACTTAAATTAATTCCGTTTTCGATTCCGAACGCAAACAATTACTTCTGTGTTTTATGTCATATTTAGATACTAATTTGTAATTTTATAAAAAGAAGATTTGAGATCTTAAGTGTGAAGTGTGTACTAAAATGAATAAAGACTAACTAAATGTGTTTCGATAAAAGACGAACACGTTATTTAATATAATGTATAAGTCACTTTTTAATATAAATACAGTATTTTTTATGATTTTGTAATTTTTGCATTTTTCAATGCTATTTTTATACATATGGTAAATTTTAAATAGAAAAATATTGGAAAAAAAAATTGTAAAAAATTAACTCGGCCACAAGTGAATTCTCAGACGGGAATCGAACCCGCAACCTTTGGAAATCCGGTCCAATTGGACCGCATTGGACCGGATTTCCAAAGGTCGCGGGTTCGATTCCCGTCTGAGAATTCACTTGTGGCCGAGTTAATTTTTTACAATTTTTTTCTATTTAAAATTTACCATATGTATAAATACAGTAGATAATAGCTAGCTTAACGTTAATACAATGTTTGTATAAAAAATGTGATTATTAGCATACGCACGCGGTTGAATGTACATAATTATAACAGCCCGCCCGTGGTTTCACCCGTGTGGTTCATGTTACCGTGTGAATATTGAGATAAAAGGTGTCCTATGTTTCAGTTCAGCCAGGCTATAAACTATCTGTGCGCCAAATTTCATCCAAATAAGTACTTCGTTTTATTTTATATAGATAAATAGTATGGCCGAAATAGGCAATATCATACTTTAAGAAGTCCTAATATTAGTAGGATAACATGATAATTATTCTTGCTTAGTTAAATTGGCTTGTTACATTATAGAAGTCATTTATCGAACGTTTTCAGTTACATGACAAATTTTAGTCTGAGTTGCGGTTTATGAAGTTTATAAGCTGGATAGCATTTAATCCATCAAACAGCGCGTTCGATCAGAAGTGCCTGGGTTCTGAATACTGGAAGGATTTCCATAAACGTTTCTTTGAAATAACGGTAGTAAACCCTTCCGCATCTCATACATACTAGTGCTCTAAATTGCGGAAGCGTTTCCATAAGCGTTTCTATGAATTGATGGTAGTAAACCCTCCCGCATATCAGTCGTATCGGTGCTCTGAATACTGGAAGGGTTTCCATATACACGGCAACTATGGCTTATACAGTACGTCTTTCTTAAGATAATGAAGAAACAGATTACTCTACTGAATTAAAAATCCGACATTAAGACACCATGGCCATGGTTACGCAACCTGGGGGCTAATTGTCTAATTTTAAATCTATCGCAATCCCTTTCAATCCGTAATTTGAAAGTTATTCAGGCCGTCACAATTTGACATTTGAAAGGGATTGTGATCGGGACGCGTTTTAAAAGGTATGGAATAAACGAAATTGAACTGTCAAAGCAATATGACAGACGAAAATATCACAATCACAATAACTCTTGAAAGGGATTGTGATTGATTTTAAATTAGACAATTAGGGGGAAGGTTGCGCCACCAACAAAATGTATACAGTTCTATGGACGGTCCTTTACCTAGTATCTGCTTGGTTGTGCAACCAAGGAGATTCCAAGTGAGGTCCCTCCATAGAACTCTTATTAGTACATTTTGTTGGTGGCGCAACCAGCTATGGGATTGCGTAAGCTAATCGTATTTATTTGACAGTTCATTTTGTATGTCATTAGCGGTTAATTCCATACAAATTGCAGCCGATCGCATTCATATGAGTCAAATTAATAGGAATGACTTTACGCAATCGCACCCCTGTTGCGCAAACATGGTGTCCGAGTGAAATAGGGCCTTTAAAGTTTTGTATTGTACAGCCTCACCAGCTGCTGACTGTGCAATATAATGAAATAGTATCTTATGTACACGTTACCTGTGCTCTCACACCCGTTCTGCATTCTGATATGGGTATGTATGGCCCAGTGGTTTCATTCTGTTCGCTAAATGCAGAGACATTATTAGCGTTTACATTATTTTGATAGTGCCCTGAAAAAAATACACGTACAAAGTTATTTAATGAGACTCAATACAGAAGAAATGAGCAAAGCTCAATACAAATGAAAACACAAAAATTATAATTTATATTCCTACAATTTTCGCCAGCTTTTAAACAAACAACATTATAAGAACCAAAGACAAATCAACAAAAATAAAATGAATCGTAATAATAAAATTATTTATCTTTAGCCTTATTGAAATCTTAGCAATTATTTCTTTGGGCAGTTGGGCAGCTGCATGCACAGTGCGCACATCAGTAAACAATAAAGTTATTTGCGATAAAATGCCTTTTTATTCTAATTAAATTTCTTGCATTCGCAATGCTTTTTCATGAGATTTTTATACATTCTAGTAAAAACATCTAAGCAAGCAAGTTTGTGACAACTTGCTCAGACAGACGGGACTCTAACCCGAAACCTTTTGGCTAGGAACAATCAACAGCACAGGCTTTACAAACTCGTCAAATTTATCCAAATTATATTGAACCTAACGTATAGCACGTTAAAGTTCAAAGACGTTTAGAGTAATTTCAATTTTCTTTTATAAATCCACACTGTTGATTTTACTGAATGACAGAGACGATGCTCTACAACGGCACTATACTTACACGTGTTTTATTTGAAACGTGTAATAATAACAACACATATAGGCATACACATATGACACGCATATAGAAACGTGGCAACACAAACTACAGTCTAATTATTATTATTATTATGTTTTATTTTCATAATAAAGATTAGCCAGTGATACATACAACAATTTCTTCGTACTTTAAATTTAAATACAGACTGCTTGCAATGATATTGCATCGCATGGTCACATATCAAAGAAAAATTTACCGCGCATATAAATCTTTAAAAATAAACAAAGGAGAATTTGTTGTTATCTACACTCGAGAGCAAAGAAATGTCACTGCATTATTTTCATATAAACATGCTCACTAATTTCTAAGAAACTTTTAACAGTGTTCTGTGTACTCCTAAAAATGTCGAATTCGAGATGTCGAAGGCGCGAGAATCGGGCCCCTGGTCGAGAGTGGAGCGGGGCGGGACGAGCAGCTCCTGTGTAGTTGCTGAAGGAAGCCATGTTAAAAACGTACCAACACGGTGGCCAAATGCCTGCCCAGTTACTATTTAAATAATCTAAACCTCCACAAACGCTGAGTATGCACTGAGGCAACTCAGAAAACCACCGACGCTCCACCAGAGCGGGCACTCTGGCCGTACACTTATTATTATGTCAATATATGAGTTAGGTGTTTAATTGAACTAAACTGTTAATACAACTTTATATGAAACTAGCGGCCACCCGCGTGTTTCCCGGTCCCGTGGGAATATCGGGATAAAAAGTATCCTATGATAACCAGGCAATCTACTATCTGTGTACCAAATTTCATCCAAATCCGTTCAGTACTTTTTTTATGAACAAGTTTTTTAAGTTTATTCGTTGCAAACAAACAAATAAACAAACAATGAAATCTTTCCTCTTTATAATTTAGTATAGTTTAAAATCTAATACTGTTTCATTAAATGTTTGAGGAAATCAATAAATGATTATTTTTTTATTATTTACTAGAAGTGAAGGTGAGCATGTATGTGTAAAAATAACGCAGTTACTCGATTTCTTTGGTCGCAATCGCAAGTGTAGACAGCCCATTGTCGTCCACTGCTGAACATGGGTCTCTTCAAGTGCACGCCACCGATTGTGATCACAGATTACATTAATATGCTAAATTATTTATACATTGACATTTCGACTTTGCCGGCAGTCTTCGCTTCGCAATACAATAATTTAAAATGCAAAATAAAATAAATGCTTGCATAATAATAATTATGTAGAAATTATCGCAAACGCTAATACATCAATAACTAGACAAAACAGCAATATTTCGCAAACGCTTATAAACTACACGAAATTAAATAAAATAACACTTCAAAATATCAGTAAGTGATACATAAACATATTTCTGTGCTATTAAAACAAATTCAGGTCATGATTTTGTACTAGATTATGAGACACAATAGATATTCCATTGTTTTTTGGCCACCGGTGTCCGGTTCGGGTTTGATGAATTAAACGAACCGAATGAGGCACCCAGATTGTTGAAAGCCTGGATATAGGCTAGGCATAGGATACTTTTTATCCCGATATTGCCACGGGAACGAGAAACATGCATGTGTAACCGCGACAATATTTCCACGAGAATGTCTCCAATTATTGTTCTTTGGCCACTGCATGGACTTTCTTCATTCTCATGGCCTTGGAAAGACTTCCTCTAATTCTATCCCCTGCCCATTATCCCTTAATGATCTTAACAATCATTTTTCCTCCACTCCATCCCTTAATCCAGTTAGAAAATCCAACACTATCACCTTTCTGGAATCGTAATGCCCCTTGCTTCTGCTCTGACGAGATTTTATCTCCTCACGCAAATCTAATTCTGTTGGGTATGATGAAATCAGCAGGAAAATGGTTGTCTGTGTCCTTGAGCAAATTTTACCTTTCCTTGTCCACATTATGAACTACTCTTTTGAAACTGGCTAATTTCCTCTTCAGTGGGTCACGACATCTTGATTGCAATTCTCAGATCACTCAACTTCTCGTGGCTGTCACTAGAGTGGTTTTCCAACTATCTCCGTCATCGCCAGCAGGCGGTTCGAATGAGTTCGGACACATCCCAATGGAATAACCTTCCTTCCGGTGTACCCCAAGGTGGTATTCTTTCTCCTCTCCTTTTCTCTTCCTTTATTAACTCCCTTCCAATCTCGCTTTGCTGCTCTTATCATTTATATGCCGATGGTTTACAAATTTACGTGCAGTCATCAGTAGAAGAAATTGAGTCGGTTATTTCTCTTATTAAGAGTTCTCTGCGTTCTATTAACATCTGGTCGACTAATTTTGGGATATCAGTGAATCTGTCTAAATGCCAGGCGATGATAGTCGGTGGGTCTAAGCAGATCGCCAAGATTGACTGCAACACTGTACCACCTATAACAATAGGTATTCCATTCCAATGTTGCAGGATAACACAATACATCTCTGCTCCAGCATTAAGAACCTTGAGCTGCATATTGATAGTACGCTCAGTTGGATTCCACGAGTTGCTGAGGTGAGTCGTGCGGTTATCTCCTCTTTATGCTACTTAAATCATTTAAGAAACTTTCGTCCTATTAAAAACAAAATTGCTCTTGTTACCTCTCTTATACTTCCACTCATTGATTATGCTGATGTCTGTTATCCTGATCTGAACGAGGATCTTCTGAAGAAGCTGGACCGGCTTCTGAATTGTACTATTCGTTATATCTTTTCCCTTCACAAATTTGATCATAACCCAGCATACGGGTCTCAGCTTCAGCGGCTTCCCATACCTCAGCGTAGACAACTAAGGTTGCTCTGTACGCTCTACTCCATCCTCAACAATCAGTTTTTAGTATCTCTGTGTGTCTCAGAACCGCCATCTTCGCTCTGCTAATACTCTTGCGCTCACTTCCCCTCCCTTTCGTTCTGGCTATTATGTCTGCCACCTTCACTCTGCAAGCTTTGCGATTCTGGAACCGTCTCCCCGACGCTATCAGAAAATCTCCCAGCAAATCTTTCTTTTAAAGTAATGTTCGTGCTTTTCTTTTGGATGGGTTGAGTGCTTAGGTTTATGGTTTGGTAATTTATCATCAACTATGATTGTTATTTTTTCTCATTTTATCATTGGTATGGTATTTTGTTTATTTATGTATCTATAATATATATGCATACAGTATTAGTACAGTATGTATGAATTTTTATATTTATATATGTATTAAAGTGATGCTTGTTTATATATCAATGTTAACAAATCACATTTTTTACCGCTTTCGCTGCTCTCTGTTTCCCTAAAGGTTGACTGGTAGAGAATATTTTTAGTATTGAGTCCGCCTTTTGTACCTTATTTTATTGTAGGTACAATAAAGAAATAAAATAAAAAAAAAAAAACAAAATGCCCAATATAATGCAAACAATAACACTGCGTTGCGGCGTCGCACCGCAGCAATTTACGTTGTACGAAGTCGAAAATTTTAATAACAAGTCTCTCTGAACAAAGTGGAACCAAAAGTTTTGCCCAAAACAATTCCATTAACATGAAGCAAAAAAAAGATAACTCAAACAGCATACCTATTTCATCGGATTCATCAGTTGCACGAAGCCCACAGACTCTACAAATGGCATCAACCCACTTTTCCATGTCTGTCTCACTATCTGCTTCTAAGTGATAGATCCTAGATTGAGTTTGTATGGTGAACACAGAACCACGCACTTTGGGGTCCAAAGAACCATTCCCAGTGCGTTCCATGTGGAGACCAGCATCTACCTAAAAATAATATTGACATGAAAACATAAAAGAAAAATATAAAGGTGAAATAAGCATTTTATGTCATAACAATTTCATGCAAATGCGGGAATCTAATGACCAGATTTCATATAACAATAACCAACAAAAAACTAATCAACAACTCATACACCAACATTGTTTTATCAATAACCAAAATTACTTAGCAGCTTTATAATTGTAAAGGAAAATGAAGATAACTGTTCAAGTACCTGTTATGATTAATATCTAACTAACAATTTGTTTAATTAAGAAGAAAAAGAGGTTAAGCTGGTATTCATGTCTGATGTTTAAGTTAGATAAATATTAGAGAATGGAAAAGAATACTGTAGTATGTACAAACTACAAAACGAGTCAAACAAACATTAAAGTCTGTGCACCAATCTTTCTAAGATTTCTTCAATACATTAAGATTATGTCCTCTAATAATTGCGAAATATCATGCTTGTTGAAGCTAGTGCTTTAATTCGTCACTTGCTAGCAAGACACCTGTGTCCAGAGAACAATAGATTATCTATTGTATCACATAACTTGGGGCCTGAGAGGATAATGATGCTAGCAAACATATGTTTTATAAATTTTTTTCTGACAAATACCAAAATATTTGAATTGCATCATTGTATTCCACTTGTACTATAGTTCATTTTGAGCATAGCATACTGTAGTTTGTTCTATCACAAGTTAAAGACATTAAGCACTCGATAAAATCACACTAATTTCACCTTAATGTCCTCTCAGAGTAACACCTAAGTGATCAACCCATGGGCACTAACAGGAAATTAAACAATAATAGGAAAATAATATTGAATTATGGAATGTTGGATAATACTAAAAATAAACAATGACTAAATACCTCGGAAACAATCCTACCATGGCTGCGGTTCAGGTCAGACTGATTTTAGTATTTCTGAATCATTGTAACCAAAGTAAGTCCAGTTTACTCAATCAATCAGGGAAAACTGAGACAGATATCATAAAAGAAATGGCTGAGCTGTTTCAAGTTAGTATGCAACATAAATAACTCTAAAAGATATTATTCAAAGTAGAAAAGTTCACATTTTTCAAACCCTGTTTTGTTTTGATTTGATTTGAGAGGTCTTTTATTTCTTTAGCAGGTGTTAATTTGTTACCATTTCCATTACACTGATATTAAAGTGTCAGCTCCTGGAAAGTGAGACAGAATATTATATTCTATTGTTGTCAGGACACCTGTGTCTGGTTCGGATTTTATATATTCAAATCTCAAACCTTGAGCCTAAGCTACCAAAACTGTTTATGAATACCAGTTGAATAGTAATTGAATGTGCATACTCATCAACTGAAACTTAAAAGTTTACTCTTATTGGACGAAAAGTTAAAAAGTATGAAACTGTAGATACCTGTTCACACAAATCTAAGTTGATTGTGCCCTTGAGTCGTCTATAATTACGGTCGGCGTAGTAGTCTAGGAAATACTGCCCTGGGAGCTCTCCCGACTGTCGCAAGGCGAACCACCTTCTCCGCCATTTCTGGTTGGTGACAAAATATGCACATTTGAACCATAAATTCAGAAGCCCGATTAATAAATACTTTTCTTAGCAATGTTGTTGTTTATAAGCAAATATCAGAGCATTCATAAAATACATCTGTCAACAAACGAAAGTATTAGTGGACCTTGTGGTGTTTATAGGTTGATACTTACCGTTCTCCAGATACGTTTTGAAGGTGGTGATTTGGTCAACCAACCCTCGAAAACAATATTTTTAGACATCGTGTTTAACTCAAACGCTTATCGTCCAAACATGAGTCACAAAATAAAACATCGTCCTCGATCCATACTTCAACACAATCTTTTTTTTAGCATACGAACACGAGCGTCAAAAAAGTACAAGGCAAGGCATCAAGCACAAATTATATACAAGGCAACGGCAAGGCACTGTCTGTCACTGTCACTGCACTGTCATTGAGTTATTCTAGTCTGTGCCTCTCTTGCTTCACACATTTTCACGTCAAGAAAACATGAACATGAATGTAGGTTTAACAGTACTCTGTGGTTGTATAACAAAGCCTAGGTGTGGAGAAAGAAAGAGCGCTCCAATCTCAATACCTATTTCTACTTGAAGTCAAAAAATTATGTATCTCTGTCTGTCGACAGGACGATCTCTCTTTCTAATTGATTGCCGTACTTTTTTTTTCATATTCTAACAATGTAATTTTAGCCATTGTTACAATACTATCAACCTGCCCACTTACTTAGGGACTCTCCATCTCTCCACAACACAATTTTCTTAAAAACACAAACCAAAAACGCGAGTCGAGTAAACATAATGTGTTTTAAAGCTTGTGATTTTGAGTTGTGGAATCAATAAAAATTGTGCATAAATGTGTTCTACGGGGTTGCAGAAGTAAGTGGATACCTAGGTGCTTTATTTCATTGTCATAATAGGAAAACAAAAATTACGATAATCGTGATAGTACCGTCGACAGAGATAGCGCGCTACATCATATAAAGTTAAAAGGCTTCATTCATTTGTAGGTATTGAGATTGGAGGATTGAGTAGATGAGAGTCCTTGCTCCATTGTGATTAGCAGGGGATCTATCACAAATTAGATAGTAAGGGATCGATCGACACTTCATACAAAAATGTAAAATATATGGATTTATGGACGTAGTTTGTGCCAACATTAAATTTTGAAAAAATCCAACTAATGAAAAAGGAAGTTTAATTGCTTAGTCCTATCGTATTATAACGACACGGTAATTTAGCCGCATTATACGTCACGTCATGTTGGCCAGCATGTGACGCGCCGCCTAATTTAACTTTATCTGTCAGTGATAACGTGATATTTTGGTCAGAAGTTTTAATTTATTTTTACGTAATTTTATTATAATGTTAATAATTACAAAGTGACTTAAAGGCCGTGTAGTGTCGGCCTAGAATAGCACTATCCCCTCTTATCCCGTGGGTGTCGTAAAAGGCGACTAAGGGACTCAGCCTTCAGGAGACGGGCAGCAGCGTCTCCTACAAACTTGGCCATACTGCGATCGCCAACCCGCCTGCCAAGCGTGGCGATTATGGCAAACCCCCCCTTTTGGGGGAGGCTCAACGTCTCAGCCACATAACACCCACTGCTGGGTATAGCCCAGCAGTGGGTGTTTTGTGGCTGAGACGTTGACGTTGACACTAATAGTTAACTAATAACTTCCGAGTGGAATGTGAAAATTATAACGGTGTAAGTATGTAAGTATTATTTATCTATATCGATAGGTATATGTTTAGGGGTGCATCCCTAATCCGCTGTCATTATGACAACTGACACTGTTATGTTGGTACCTCCTAGAAAAACTCAGGTTGGTACAAACTACGTTCATAAATTAGTTTAGTTGCTTGTATGGAAGTGCCGTCTCTTAAAATACGTAGTGATTACTTGCTCAGTGTTGATTAGGTTACATCTTCATTCATGGTTGAAAACCATAGACAAAATAAATGCATAATGTGAGAGTTGGCTTAAAATAATCCATAATCATTTTCAGTTGCAAATAAACACGGTTTATAAAAGATGTAACAGTTTAAAAAAATGAATCCATACAAACATGTATGTTTAGCCAAATGTTCAGCATGCAAATATACAATTTTTACACTTTAAAGTAGCGTTATATAAAACCAGGACAAATTTCGTTCAAGATTATTCGTTTTGGAAAAATTCTTTCAAATCATAAAAAAACATATGACAACAACCGAGTCCTTAAATGTCTCTTAAAATTAAGTCAGATTTAATGTTTTTAACTCTTTGGGTAATTTGTTAAAATAAATTACAGACAAAGTCAAGTTGCTACTATTGTATTGCAATGTTTTTGGTGTGACATAAAGTACCAATCTTTTCGGACCTCTCGTATTACGTGGATAAATATCACACGCTCTCCTGAATAAATGCTTATTTTACATAACAAAAACACACACCTCAAATATGTATAGTGAAGTCAAAGTTAGTAATTGCATTTGACCAAAAAGTTTACGACAAGATGTGAGGGGAGGAACACCGCATATTGCTCTAATGCATTTTTTTGAGCTATAAAACTTTCCTATGTGAGAGCTATTGTCCCCATATTACTAAGCCTACTTACCGTAGCAGTGAGCCTACATAAACATGGTAGGCAGTTATTGCCGTATTAATATTTGTCACATTTCTAACATATTTTAATGCATACACAAATGAGTTTATTCGCGCACAAACGTTGTCTATGTGACTATTCCAATTCAAACCTCTATCGATTATAATTCCTAGAATTTTATTCCTAGCATTAAAAATATCATTTAAATATATAAATAATAAATAACATTGGACCCAATATGCTTCCTTGTGGGACACCACATTGATTATGTTTATATTGTGATGAGCACGCTATTAATTCATTCATTTTGCTTAGTTTATCTATATCTACTCTTTGTTTTCTATCGGTAATGTATGATTTTATCCATTGTAATGCCAGCCCCTTTACACCCATAATTTCTAAATTTCTTACTAATAACGAATGTGAAACATGATCGAATGCTTTTGATAGATCATTGAATATACCACTAGTGAGTTTTTTTCATTAATAGCCGTTAAAATAGTTTCTAATAGTTTGCGTGTTGCTAAAGTAGTGGATTTACTTTTTTGGAAGATATACCTATTGATCTGTATATAGTAAATTAAATTTATTACAAAAATCGATTCATTGTTTCAACATGCATTTTTCAAATACTTTTGAAAACACTGGTATGATACTTAGCATAGGACGAAAATTTTCTATTTCATCAGTTTTCCCTTTTTATACAGAGGTTTTACGACAGTAAGTTTTAGTAGATCTGGAAAGACGCCAGTAGAAAATGATAAGTTTTTAGATAAGCTATCACGGTGATGAGTTCACTCACACAATTCTTCAGTTCTTTGGTACAAACCTCATCATAACCTGTTGCTTTTGTGTTTTTCAGGCTCATTATTACTTTTTTTACATATTTCTCAGTAAGAGTCTTGAGAAACATAGAGTTTGATATTTGAGGCTGGCTATCATATTTTCTTCCATGTTGGCTGCAATCATTATTGGAAACATTTACAAAATGGTCATTGAAGGCGGAAGCTATTCTAAGGGGATTCGTCAGTACCAATAGAGGATCCAAAGTGACGACAATAAAATAAATACAAATAGTTCGTGTTTTATTCACAGATTTTGGAAAAAGAGGGTTTATTAAGCACGATGGTGGTCAAATGCCTGCCCAGCCCAGTTATAAGTAAAAAAAAAAAAAGTATATTAACATAATAAAATAGCCCTTATAAATAGGTATAAAAGTAAACTTTGATTCACTTTCCTATTACTTCAAGAGCTCAGTAGAGCAAACATATTTGCGATAGTGCCATAACTGGACAGTAAAAACTAAACAGGCACTAATTTCACATGAAATTGAGTGACACTGACGTTTGCCGTCACTGCTGTTTGAAAAGAGAAATACACATATAGTCCAGTAAATAAAGGTGTCAACCTTGAAATCAGGTTAGGCCGGTGTCATTTTTTTTTAATTTGCAGGAATTGATGTGTACATTGACCTCTCAAAATCTCATATATTTCAAAGTGCCCGCTAGACCCTGAAAATCGCCTTCAAGAGCCCGAAAATCCATTTCCTAAACTATTTTGGCCAATATCCTCCAAAATATGACGCCTAGACATTTCGGATTTGGCCAAGGATGAAGGGCAGATAACAGTACCTACAAAAATGGTCCTCATCATTTTTGTCAAAAATTTGATAGTTTTTCAGATAACGGACCATAAACGCGCGGCGTATTTTTTACACCTCACTCCCATCCCGTGGGGCGCTCTAAGCTCCTTAATTTCCAAGCGGACGGACAATTTTTTCAATAACTGGGTTAAAAATACATATTTTTTCATGATTCAAAGTTTATTTGAAAGGAGGAATCTGGATCTACAATATCGTGTCGCTGGTTATTTTTTTGTGCCTCCAGGATTTCGGAAACTTTGGCCAAAGCAAAATTTTGGTCGTTATTTTGACCCCTCTGTCAATCTATTGGTATTTTTTCTATGAACAGTAATTTAACCGAATCCTTTTGAATAATGGGACTTTGAAGGGTCTTGAATACACTCCAGGGGATTAAATGATTTTTTTTTTATATTTCCAAAAAAAACGTGATTTTCTGAGGGCGTCTTTTTCGGAAATTTTGTGGATGATCCAGGAATGAATAGATTACCAAACACTATATCGGCTTCCAATGGATATCATTGGAAAGCTTATTTTGTCCCCTTTTGAATGGTACTTTTATTTTTCAAGTTTTTGAGTTTTCCGGAAAATCGAGAAGCGATCGCGATTACCCGGGCGCGCAGCTTCGCTATAGTGCGTGCACCCACGTTGGCTCAATGCTTTCTGCTTTTTTGTTTATAAACAATCTGTGGAAAGACGATTTAATTGAAAATTCTGAATTGATTAATAAAAAAAGGTGTAAAAAAAGAAAAAAACAGGGAAAAACGGGGAAATAGTGAGGTATTTCCTAGTGAGAGAAAAGAAGCCTTTTTGGAGTACAAGGTAAGGTTTCATTCTTGTTATTTTATCTCAAGTCAATGAAGACAATTTATTTACCATCATAGAAAGAGAAAAGTCTAGTTTTCTGTTGTCTTCTATTTTTTTTACAGAAAGATGGAAGTCGAAGAGGATTCTGATTTGACGGTGTGCTTCTTTTGTAATGAAGATCTTACTGAAGACGTTCTGACGGTTACAAGAGGGTTAAAAACTGGAATAGATGTCAGCAAGATGAGGGACGACAACCACCATCTGTTCCTACAAAAGCAATCGGCTCTATTTGTGGTTCATGTCATTCAGGGCCGTGTTCTAATTACAAGGATTTAGAGAATGAAGATATGATGGTATCATCTCATCAAGCAGAGGGAGGGGCAGAAATGGATGCAGTTGAAGATAGAGAGATAGAAGGGCAAGAGGAAGAAACAGAAAGTGCAGATGAAGAGAAGGTTAATGATGTCACCCAGCAACATCCATCTGCATCTGAGACAAATGTGATGGAATGGTGATTGACTGATAGATTTCTAACTGTTCGTGTATGTTTAAATGCTCACATACTTTCAAAAATAAATAAAAACTTTGTTGCCAAATTATTGAAAATGAATTGCCAAAAATTGGCAGACCTCTACGCTACATTGTCAAGGACCTTAGAGCTCCAAGGTTTATTTCGAGAGTAAAAAACCACGTCCCTAACTCCAAAATTGTCGAGAAATACATCATTCTTGGGGCCACCTTCATCCCCCTAATACTTGCGTGAACACGGGGGAAAGTAGTGGCGCCATCTACGATTGACCTTTGCAGTCCAAAACATCCAGATCAGTATCTTCAGACCCCTTGGCTCATAAATTCATGAGAAAATGCCGTATTCGTATATTCTAAACATGCTGATTTTCGCAACCCCTTTTTTGCAATAAGTATTAGGGTAGCGAAAAAATCATGGAAACCATTTTTGTAGGTATTGAACTGCTCTTCATTTCTGTCTAAACCCCAACTCTCTAAGTGTCATATTTCGGCAGATATCGGCCGAAAACGGTTTTTGAGCTCTTGGGGCCATTTTCAGGGTCTGGCGGGCACTTTGGAATATATAAGATTTTGAGAGGTCAGTGTATCCATCAATACCTGCAAATTAAAAAAAATGGCGCCGGCCTGACCTGATTTACAGGTTCGGGGTTTTTCTGACCTTTGTTTACTGGACTAATATAAGCAGACATATAATTTAATACAATAAAAAATCTATTGTGCTGTGTCTCGTTAATGGAGAAGATAACTGGGTTACAATATTACACTTTTAAATGCGTAGAATAAAAGTCTAGACCGTATACACTATTCTAGTTTTTATTTCACATCGATCGGTGCAGTATTACCAAAGTTATAAGCGTGGGAAGTTTACGTAGGTTTTGTAAATGTCGTCAGTGTTCGCGAGTACCGTGTGACGTCATCTCGTCCATGCGACACGGCAGGCGACCTCGCCTCATACGTCCGTAGTACATTTCGCGGGTAAGTTGTCTGCTCTCGTGCGCTCTGGTGTTATTTATTGACTTTAAGTAATGCTGATTGATTAAGTGTATTGTGTAAATTATTGTTTTAGAACTAAAATGGAAGAAGGATTTGATCATATTTATAAACATTTTACTGCAAAACGTGCGCAAACTTTCGAACTCTACGTCAATCTTGAAGAACGACTTAGGTCATTGACCTATATACTTGTGTAACCCAAGTTTGGGTGTTTATTTACATTGAATACTGTAGTTTTAAACTTATAATCAATGTTTCTTCTTGAAATTATAATGATCATTAACCTTGGAAACGAAAGGTTCAATACATCGTTAGTTTCAATACACTGCGATCGAGTGCCTACCTACTAAAAAGCATGTACCTAGTTACTAGCAATAACCAAGTACCTACCTACTACTTAGTATTTCACATGACAAGGTATAGGTATAAATAGTATTTTAATACTTACATCGAAATGATCCTCACAACAAGATGCTGTCGTGTTTGGTCCTAATGGATGCGCTTTTCTCATCGCATTTGTCCATTTTTTTCTGATTTTCGGATCCCTAGGAACGTGAAAAAACAACTTTTCGGGTGATTTCGTGGCCGTATTTTTACACTGAGGCACACTACAATATTTAATAGATGGACTCATGTTGTTTTTATTGTTTCTTAATCAAAATAAACAAAGTAGTTCCGCGCGCGTCGGGCACATTCGATTCACCGAGTTGCTCACGCGGAGATGTACGACGTGACGTCATGAACGATATCGCGCTCGGTCCGCGGCTTAGACCGAAAATGTTAACTTTGCACTTTTATATCTCGGTCAGTTTTAAAGATAGAAAAACAATAAAAACTCAGTTATTCTTGTAATTTTTTGTAGAATTTTTTGGCATATGAAACAAAAACTCTTCTCCAAGGTCTAAGTTACTGCCATTGACTTATATATTACGTTACTACGGACCACAAATTAGATAGTAATGATATATAACCAGTGCCATGAGACTCCCCTATACATTGAGTTATATATTACTAGCGTAAGGACCCGGCCAACGGTGCTAAAAAGCGTGCCAAATTATTAGACCTAAAATATCAGTTTAGGGCCAACGACGATTCAGTTGTCTACGGGAGACTGAAGTTGAAAGACGCTACCTGTCATTTCATAAAAATGACGAATTTGTGTGGTAAAATCATTGACTTATATATTACTAGCGTAAGGACCCGGCCAACGGTGCTAAAAAGCGTGCCAAATCGTTGGCCCTAAAATATCAGTTTAGGGCCAACGATGATTCAGTTGTCTACGGGAGACTGAAGTTGAAAGACGTTGACTGTCATTTCATAAAAATTACGAATTTGTGTAGTAAAATGGTGCAAAAATTATGACCCAATAGTTAAAAAGGTCCGTGGAATATCGTATCATCCGTAAATAGCTTTACATTATTTTTATTGCATGTCTAACAATTTTATTTAAACGATATTATCTGGCTTATTAATTGTTCGACGACAGTCTTAACCCTAGAGTGGTCGAGTACAAAACTACCTAATTGGTTGCGTGGAATACAGGTGTAAGTAAATATGCAAAATATAATTGAAAATAGAGAAAAATATCTTATTCTTCCGAAGTTAATATTGTCATAATATTGACTGTCATACTAAATACCTAAGTTCAAAATATCTATGTACTGAATTCAGAAAGTATTAAAGTTTGAATAACGTGACCCCCGTTTCCACTGGCGAAACATTTTCAAGAAAACATGATGTGAACATATAAAGCGGCCACTGAGAGAATGTATTATTTGACAGCTCCTATCGAGAGCCATTGCTTGGTTATCCCATTAGCAGCCGAATTTTATTTTACATGTTTTCTTGTAAATGTTCTCGCTACTGGGCTCGTGTTGACACTTCATACAACCCAGTCCAGTCCAGCACTGACTTGCTGTCTATTTTCGGGCAGTCAATATAATTTGTGCGGGCAGTCTGACTTACTGCCCAATCTTGTCTACACATACCCAACCGGGTATGTGTAGACAAGATTGGGCAGTGGATTGAATTTCGGACCCAGTAACCACTAGGTCCGAAATTCCGAAAAACTAAGTTCAGTCTCTGGCATCGTGTCAATCACGCACTAATTTGAAGGAGTATTGAAGGGGTCGCGCGCATTATATACGTCAGTGTAGATTGACTTCGAGGAATAAATATCTTTAGAATATTATAAACATCATAGAGTAGCACCATAAAATGTTTTCGATTGATATTATTTGAAGCTATTGTAGATAAAGCATTTTCAAGAAGTTAATCTATTTTCCCGTATAGTGAGCAAAAATGCGAAAATTTTGATATTGTGATGTTATTCTACGGGGATGAGCAAATGTGTAATCCATGCGACCACTGGCAGGGTTAATGGCAGTAGATAATGGCACTAGGGATGGGCCATTATTATAAACGATGCAAAAGAACTGAATGAATGAATCATTTTAGTCTAGTATGAAAGGAGTCGGTTCAGAATTCCCCTGACAAGCAGCTGGCATAATGAGAGATGTAATCAGTAAAGCTTAAAAATCCAAATGTTCTCGCATAATTATAGAATTTGTAATGCTAGCCAATATTTTATATTAATTTTTAAAAAAATATTTTACTATGAAACGAACGTATTATTGACATAACGCCAGTGCAAAAACTTGTAGGCTGTCAATGGAACTAAAACTAAGAAACTAAGACCAAAATGTAACTAAAGTATGAAAACTCTGTCGCTTACACCGATTACCGCTAGTGGCGGTAGTATTTGTAGAAATATTCAAATTTTAACAGCTGCATTTTAGTGAAGTCTTTTTATGGAAAGCTGGCTGGACAGTCGCCTTTAGTTCCATAGTTAATTAACTCAAACTCAAGGTAGGCTACGAACGCCGCGTATCAATAGCAAGATAATTGCACGGGTTACGGTGCTATTACCTACGTCTAATATTGCATTAAAGTTTGTTGTTATTCATTATAATGCACTTAAATGGAAAATATTGAGAAGTTACCCAAAAGCCCGTCTATAAGATGATTATATTCTTTATTAAAATATTTTTCGTTTATTTCTATATAAAACAAAATGCAGTGATGACAGATTGGACAAAAAATGTAATTTTAATTTGAAACAAGCCTGTTTTATTTTAAATTAATTAAACAATATTTAAAAATAGTACTAGGTCCCTAAATAAACTGGATGAGTGATAGATAAAATAGCTCCAATTGAACGAAATCGTTCACTTCTGTAATCTTTTTTGCCCACCTCTAATACACCTATGCGATGGAAGAAGTTCGAGTGAGTTGTTCACAGATGGCTCTGATTTTACTGGTATGAAACAGTTTTATGTCAGATGTTCATATGGGCGCATCCTTCCTTTTGAAATCATTGGGTAAAATGGTGCAAAAATTATGACCCAATAGTTAAAAGGTCCATGGAATATCGTTTCATTTGTAACTAACTTTACATTATTTTTACCGATTGATCGCCTGGAATACAGGTGTGTATAAGTATGCCAAATATAAATGAAAATAGAAAAAAATATGTTATTTTACCGGAGTTTATAATGTCATAATATTGACTGTCATGTCATACTTAAATCAGAAGACTTCTTCTAAAAGAATACTAAATTCGTGTACTGAATTCAGAAAGTATAAAAGTTGCAAAAACGTGACCCCTCGTTTCCAGTGGCGAAACAATATAATTTTATTATTAGTAGACACTACACCATATATAACCCAGTCCCATCGCTGACTTGCTGTCCAGCAGACTAGCTGTCCTGCCCAATCTTTTCTACACGTAGGTACCCAGTTACTGGGTCCGGAATTCCTAAAACTAAGTCCACTAGCATCGTGTAAATCGCGCATTAAATTGAAGGAGTAAGTATTTAGGGAGTCGCGCGCATTACATCCGTATAGGTTGACAACGAGGAATAAACTTCTTTATTATATTATAAACTGTAACACTTTAAAATGTTTTGATTGTGTTGATAGTATTTGAAGCTATTGTAGATAAAACATTTTCATGAACCTCATCCCTTTTCCCGTATAGTGAGCAACAATGCAAAAATTCTGATATAGTGATGTTAATCTACCGGGATGAGCAAATTATGTAATACATGCGACCACTGGCAGGGTAATGGCAGAAGATCAAAGCACTAGAGATGGGACATTATTATGAACGATCCAAAAGAACTGAGTGAATGAATCATTAGTCTAGTGAAAGGTGACGGTTCAAAATTCCCCTGACAAACAGCTGGCATAATGAGAGTTGTAATCGGTGTCGTTTAAAAACGTAAATATTAAAATTCTAAAGTTAGCCAATTTAATATTAATATTTTACTGATTAATAGTATGCAAACACACACTAAACAGTGCAAACACTTGTAGGCTGTTATTGTCATAGGAATTAGAACCAAGGAACTAAGACCAAAAGGTAACGAAACTATGAAAACTCAGTCGCTCTCACCGATTGCCAGGTGGCGGTAGTTTTTATAGAAATATTTTCATAGCGACAAAGAGTAACTCTTTTTCAGTCGCTCACACCGTTGTAACAATGAAGCTTGCTTCTATGAAAATATTTTCATAGCCAAAGAGCCAATAATAGAGTAAAAGTTAGGTAGTTTGCTTTTATCGCTGCGAAAAAAATGTTTTTTTTCTTCTTTAAATATTGTGAAGAATTGGCTAGACTTAGATGTTTTTTTCAACTCATACGAGCTATTTTTACATTCTCTCGATTTTCATTCACTTTGTAACAGCAGCATTTTAGTGAAGTCTTCCTATGGAAAGCTGGACCGTCTCCTGTAGTTCCATAGTTAATTAACTCAACTAGCGATAGAAAAGCGAAAATATAGGTAGGCTACGAACGCCGCGTATAGAAGCGAGACAATTGCACGGGTTACAGTGCTTATCACAACAGAAAAAACCACAGAACAGAAAAAACAGTAGAAGTAGCATGAGACGGGTCTCTCATAGAAAACCTGCGTACCCTGGGCGTAGCCAACTCACACAAGTGTAAAATAGCATCTTCGTTGTGATTGGTTAAAAAAACGCATTCCGAGTTGAACTCTTACGCTATACAATTATAGTTCATAATTAAATAACAGCGTGAAAGTGCCAAGTAGTACATCTATTCTGCGCAAGGTAGCGCTACAGACATGCTGCTAATAGCTTTGCTTTTGCCATGTTAATTACGCTATTCCACACTAGATGGCGCTTTAAAGAAAAAAGCTTAGTGATTGATTAGGGTTGGACACAATTAAGTATATCGATACGTCGATCAAAACCTAAGCACGAGTTTCGGCAAATAAATTGGCACTAGCGTGGCCAGCGAGGCATTAGATTCGCTGTAACTACAAAAACTAGTGATTGCTCATCTTCTGTCTTTCCGCACGTGGGTCTTAATAATTGCCAGTATCGTTATTAGGATTTGAAAACAAGAAATTAAAATTATTTTTGTAACGTTATATTTTACTAACAGGGTGATATACCTAAACTCAATACACCGTTACACGTTACACACACAAATCATGCATAACGCTGTAACGCAAGATTACAATATACAATAAATATAGCAGCTACATTTTGTAATCTTGATTTATGTGTAATAATAATATATAATAATATATATTTGCATACAATCACACTGATTATCTAGCCCACGTTAAGTTTCATGAAGAACTTGTGTTTTGGATACTAGATAACGGATAAACATACTTAAAATACATATTAAACAATCACACATCACATCATCAGCCTGTGGACGTCCACTGCTGGACAAAGGCCTTTCCTAGCTTACACCTACTGTGTGGCGTTCATAGAAGGCTATTAGCCTACTGCTACCACGCTGGCCAGACGGGTTGGTAGAGGATTTGTTTCAAGTTTTCCCTATCTCCCACAGGTGCTCAATGTGTCGAGCCTCTTAGTCGACTTTTACGGCATCCCAGGAATGTAAGGGAGCGGTGACACTTGTATTCTTAGACCGTCACCACACGGCAAAACAATATTATATTAAACAATAATACAATTTAATTAGTTATTTATTTTATATTTTTATCTTCAAAGCATATTTAGGAAAATGAAACGTGGAAAACGTTTTAAAAATATTATAATGTTTGATATTATATTAGTACTAATAACCATCAAATTATATGAATCATTGGTAAAACAAAAAAATATCGGTCATGTACCCGATTACGTTACGAGATCACCTGTAATTCTGGTACCTTAGCGGATGGACAGCCGAGTTTGGTACAAGATATTAAAGTAAAACCAAATGTCGCTATGCTTTTTAAAAAGCAACAAATGCAATTTTACCATAAGGCAAACGCGGTTTTCCAGTGAATCTGTCGAGGTGTCGAGTTACAGAATAAGGGCACTGGTTGGTTAACCGACTAAGTCTCTTATCATACTACCGACATTCAATCAATATCTACTTATCTTTATAACTCAGAACCACCAATCAGAAACACCGATAGAACATTCGACCTCTCTGTGCTTTGCTATTAGCATTAATCTGAACGCCGGCCGCCATACTGAAATCGCTTTGAGGACTATACTCCCCATGGGCATTTCAAGATTTTAACAGTTCGGGAACTGTAGTCGCCATGGACGTAATAGTAGATAAAAGTTAGAAGAGTCTTGGTAAACATTCAAAAACCCTTTCATAAATCAAAGAATTTGAAATCCATGTCCATATTAAAATTAAACGTTGTTTTTGTATTATTTGTATCAATGTTAATTCACAATTTGCAAAATGGAAATGCCTATTAGAAATCGGTCGCAAATTATCTGCATCTATACTTATCGATATCTGTAGTCTATACGATAATAAGGCGCATCACTAATTGAATAGCAAATCGCCAATCAATTTAGTGATGCACCTGAGCATACAACGAGAATCCCCGGGAATTAACTGGTACCGGTATCATCGTATCGGAGAATTGGTATATACTCTCGGTTCTCAATAATAGTAAAAAACCATTCAAATTAATGTGTTAAATTTATGATTCTTTAATTGATGCATTTTTCAATGCTATTTTTATACTTTCGATAAATTTCATATAGAAAAATATTGGAAAAAAACAACTCGGCCACAAGTGATTCGCAGATGGGACTCTACCCACGACCTTTGGAAATCCGGTCCAATGCTCTAACCACTGAGCTACCGAGACTTGCGAATCGCCATCGAAATTCTCCAATACTTAAAAATGGCAGTGGTGGCGACCCTGCCAATTTTATTTACAGTCACGCCCATTATTTGTAAGATAATGTATAATTTTAACATGGTTTGAAATTAACACCTTATTGGCAAACTTTCATCATATCAACTTCCCGACTGGACTGGAGTCTCACTTTTGAGGTGGTTTCCCAATACAACCTTTACACGCTTCAGTTAAAGAGGACGGTTCACATTTCGGTCAGTGTGCAGCTGAAATGGTAAATCTAATCCCCATCACCTACTCTCAAAAAGTTATGGATATCTCAAAGCACGCGCTCAGCATTTATTAGCTTGAGTGAAACTTATTTATCGGAGTCTGTGTTTTGGTATATCCAGGCTAGTGCGATCATCGTATATCGTATCACCGCTTATCTACATGGTATCAGTGCAGTAACCGCTATTTGCGTCATATTATACTGAACTGAGATCAGTAATGGCATCACATAGCATGTGTTGCTAATAACAAAATTAAATATTATTCTATTATAATCTTACCATCAGGCGAGGTAAAGGTCAAACGCTGACCTATCTATTACAAAATGATGCGACTTTAAACTTTGTAACATGTAAAATCTAACTTTGTGATTCCTACTTATTTCTTGATAATACTTGTTTTTCTAAAGTTGTCATATAACCACTCATTCTAAATAGCTCAATATAACAAAAATAGATTATTTTTCAATAAAGTTTTCTCAGTACCGAGTACCGGTTTTCCCCTTCAGCCTTCATCACCCTTCAGTACCGGTACCGAAAAAAACTTGGAACCGACCGACCCCGGTTATGTATCAGCGATAAGGCGCATCACTAATTGAGTGACGACCAAGTACGACGAAAAGCATGCTTTCAGTACTTCGGATTATGCTTAGAAACTTCTAGAAACGGTAAACTGTACATTGAAATATACACCTTAAGATCGTAGACGGAAGATTGGATTCGGATTGTTTATTATTAAAAATATTACAATTTAACTTTTTTGTGAAAATCAGTGAAAATAAGAGAAAATATGACTTAACGATGATATGTTATGCCTCCTTTAGACTAATTAGTCTCTCGGCTATAATTTTTTCACTTCAAAACTGCACAGTATGGCATTTTTCTAATTTTTCTCTATATTATTCCGCGTGGAGGTTACGAACGCGACTGAGTAAGCAAAACGACGATGTACTTGAACATAGGCAAACCTTTGCTCATGTGGGGCTACGCGGGTACCGCCCACTTGCGACTTCTACTGTTTTTTCTGTTCTGTGGAAAAATCAGTAGAAGTAGCATGAGACGGGTCTCTCATAGAAAACCTGCGTACCCTGGGCGTAGCCAACTCACACAAGTGTAAAATAGCATCTTCGTTGTGATTGGTTAAAAAAACGCATTCCGAGTTGAACTCTTACGCTATACAATTATAGTTCATAATTAAATAACAGCGTGAAAGTGCCAAGTAGTACATCTATTCTGCGCAAGGTAGCGCTACAGACATGCTGCTAATAGCTTTGCTTTTGCCATGTTAATTACGCTATTCCACACTAGATGGCGCTTTAAAGAAACAAGCTTACTGATTCTTAGGGTTGGACACAATTAAGTATATCGATACGTGGATCAAAACCTAAGCACGAGTTTCGGCAAATAAATTGGCACTAGCGTGGCCAGCGAGGCATTAGATTCGCTGTAACTACAAAAACTTGTGATTGCTCATCTTCTGTCTTTCCGCACGTGGGTCTTAATAATTGCCGGTATCGTTATTAAGATTTGAAAACAAGAAATTAAAATGATTATTGTAACGTTATATTTTCCTAACAGGGTGATATACCTAAACTCAATACACCGTTACACGTTACACACACAAATCATGCATAACGCTGTAACGCAAGATTACAATATACAATAAATATAGCAGCTACATTTTGTAATCTTGATTTATGTGTAATAATAATATAATATAATAATATATATTTGCATACAATCACACTGATTATCTAGCCCACGTTAAGTTTCATGAAGAACTTGTGTTTTGGATACTAGATAACGGATAAACATACTTAAAATACATATTAAACAATCACACATCACATCATCAGCCTGTGGACGTCCACTGCTGGACAAAGGTAAAAGGTAAGGACTTACACCTACTGTGGCGTTCATAGAAGGCTATTAGCCTACTGCTACCACGCTGGCCAGACGGGTTGGTAGAGGGTTTGTTTCAAGCCTCTTAGTCGACTTTTACGACATCCCAGGCATGTAAGAGAGCGGTGACACTTGTATTCTTAGGCCGTCACCACACGGCAAAACAATATATATTAAACAATAATACAATTTAATTAGTTATTTATTTTATATTTTTATCTTCAAAGCATATTTAGGAAAATGAAACGTGGAAAACGTTTTAAAAATATTATCTTTGATATTATATTATTACTAATAACCATCAAATTGTATTAATCATTGGTAAAACAAAAAAATATCGGTCATGTACCCGATTACGTTACGAGATCACCTGTAAATGCAATTTTACCTTATGGCAAACGGTTTTCATAAATCAAAACCCTTTCATAAATCAAAGAATTTGAAATCCATGTCCATATTAAAATTTAACGTTGTTTTTGTATTATTTGTATCAATGTTAATTCACAATTTGCAAAATGGAAATGCCTATTAGAAATCGGTCGCAAATTATCTGCATCTATACTTATCGATATCTGTAGTCTATACGATAATAAGGCGCATCACTAATTGAATAGCAAATCGCCAATCAATTTAGTGATGCACCTGAGCATACAACGAGAATCCCCGGGAATTAACTGGTACCGGTATCATCGTATCGGAGAATTGGTATATACTCTCGGTTCTCAATAATAGTAAAAAACCATTCAAATTAATGTGTTAAATTTATGATTCTTTAATTGATGCATTTTTCAATGCTATTTTTATACTTTTGATAAATTTCATATAGAAAAATATTGGAAAAAAACAACTCGGCCACAAGTGAATTCGCAGATGGGACTCTACCCACGAACTTTGGAAATCCGGTCCAATGCTCTAACCACTGAGCTACCGAGACTTGCGAACCACCATCGAAATTCTCCAATACTTAAAAATGGCAGTGGTGGCGACCCTGCCAATTTTATTTACAGTCACGCCCATTATTTGTAAGATAATGGATAATTTTAACATGGTTTGAAATTAACGCCTTATTGGCTTCATATCATAACTTTCATCATATCAACTTCCCGACTGGTTTGTGTGTCTGGATATCGAACTTCTTGAGGTTAGTCAATTTGAGTTGTCATTGCTATTCAGGTTCAGTACTCTTTGTTGACTATTTCTGCTACATACTCAAATTAACGATCTGCTAATTCATGGTATTTTCTTCTAATACAGACATTTGGCTTGTAAGATTAAAAAGCTTTGCATTACTGGCAAAGGTGAGAAAGTACTTCACGCTTGAATATTTGCTCCAACCCAAGCTCGATTACATGCTTAATCGAGCTTGTGTTTATTAAGCATGGAGTCTCACTATTGAGGTGGTTTCCCAATACAACCTTTACACGCTTCAGTTAAAGAGGACGGTTCACATTTCGGTCAGTGTGCAGCTGAAATAGTTAATCTCATCCCCATCACCTACTCCCAAAAAGTTATGGATATCTCAAAGACACGCGCTCAGCATTTATTAGCTTGAGTGAAACTTATTTATCGGAGTCTGTGTTTTGGTATATCCAGGCTAGTGCGATCATAGTAGATCGCATCACCGCTTATCTACATGGTATCAGTGCAGTAACCGCTGTTTGCGTCATATTATACTGAACTGAGATCAGTAATGGCATCACATAGCATGTGTTGCTAATAACAAAATTAAATATTATTCTATTATAATCTTACCATCAGGCGAGGTAAAGGTCAAACGCTGACCTATCTATTACAAAATGATGCGACTTTGAACTTTGTAACATGTAAAATCTAACTTTGTGATTCCTACTTATTTCTTGATAATACTTGTTTTCATAGAGTTTTCATATAACCACTCATTCTAAATAGCTCAATATAACAAAAATAGATTATTTTTCAATAGAGGTTTCTCAGTACCGAGTACCGGTTTTCACGAGTCCATCACCCTACAGTACCGGTACCGAAAAAAACTTGAAACCGACCGACCCCGGTTATGTATCAGCGATAAGGCGCATCACTAATTGAGTGGCGACCAAGTACGACGAAAAGCATGCTTTCAGTACTTCGGATTATGCTTAGAAACTTCTAGAAACGGTAAACTGTATATTGAAATATACACCTTAAGAACGTAGACGGAAGATTGGATTCAGATTGTTTATTTTTTAAAATATTACAATTTATCTTTTTTGTGAAAATAAGTGAAAATAACAGAAAATATGATTTACCGATGATATGTTATGCCTCCTTTAGACTAATTAGTCTCTCGGCTATAATTTTTTCACTTCAAAACTGCACAGTATGGCATTTTTCAAATTTTTCTCTATATCGATACCTTGGGGCTCAAAGGGCGTAACCACCAAAACACGACTTTTCAGGAGAGCCAAAAAACTAAAATTAAAATTTTGTATTTATCACAACTTTGTTGTTATTGATCCTATAAATATGATTCTTACACCAAAAGTCGTCAATTTTTGATGTGCATAATGTTAAAACATAACATTTTAAGAAATATTTGTAATTAAAAAGTTAGCTGGTGAATACGCCCCACAAAATCCAACATGAATGTCTTTTATGTCCCATAAAATGACTGCTGCGTTAGTAACGCTGTCTTTTATGCCCCATAAAATGAGTGCTGCGTTAGTAACGCAGAGTGTAACCACCAACTTTCAAAATGAAAACTGTAGTTTTTATCGATCTGTTATTAGTTATTCAAATTTTTGGGTTTATATTACAATACTTACAACTGTTTTTAGTAAAATAGGTCAATTTGGCAACCCTTAGTCCATCAGAGGCTTGTATTCTATTCTGATATTTATAAGTAGGGAAGTTTTTTTTTTACTTTAATTGAGATTTAAAGATCTTAGGTACGAGGCACGTACCTATAGTAGTTGCAAAAGTAAGCACTCAGTAGCTTAGCAATCTCTGAATCATGAAATAACTATTCAAAAATTTTAGGCGTTTTCATAAAACACGCAGGGATTTATTTAAATATCATGCAGGTCCTTATGCCAGCCATTTATATACTATCAACATTCGTATCAGTGATTAGCAAAAAGAATGGAACCTCTACGACGCTCCGTTTCTGAGATCTGAGTGGGCGCGCGGTTCTAACCGTTTCGACTGCGCGGCCATGGCTTTTAAGATCTACAGGTCGTGAACTACAAACTTTAGGGCTTTACTCTAACTTTCTATAAATTCTGCGAAATCGTATCTCTGATTAGCAAAAAGAATGGGACCTCTGAGAAGCTCCGTTTCTGAGATCCCTATGTTCGCTCGGCTGTCATCGTTTCAACTGCGCGGCCACGACTTTAAAGAACTATAGCTCGTAAAGTACATACTTTAAGGCTCTATTAAGACTTTCTACAATTTCTGCGAAATCATATCAGTGATTAGCAAAAAGAATGAGATGTCTATGTAGCTCCCGTATCTGAGATCTCCGTGGCCGCGCAGTTCTCCACGTTTCGACTGCGCGGCCATGGTTAAGCCCTTATAACTTTCTGGATATCGGTTCTGCAAATTTTCGGTTTTCTTTATTAGTTTTCTACAAATTACTTCGTAATGTTGACGTAGTCGTTTTTATTCTGGGACACTGTGGCCGAGCAGTCGAAACGGACACAATGACGAATGTCCAGATAAAAGCGGCATTGCGCGAGACATCAAAGGCGTTGACCCACTGTTAGTTCTGACGCTGTGGTAAAACTGCACTTTCGTTAGCTAGTGTTTGAAACATCTATGATCTATTGATTTGATCTTTATTTAGCGTCAGGTCGTCACTATCACTAACAATATTTAAAGCTCAAAAGCCCTAATTTGTAAGGGCCGGACGCATGCCTTTTGGGGCAATTCTCGCGTTGAGACTTGAGACGGGTAATGTCGAATTCGACATTTTTCAAACCGAGATTTTTTTATTTAAAAAAAATTATGTAAAATCTTTACTACTGTCAAAATACATTAGTTTCAATGATCTTTGACATTTCCTATAATGTTGAAAATTGTTTTCAGTGAGTTTTAAATATAAATTTATCGCGCCAAAATGTCGAAGGCGCGAGAATTGCCACCGACTGGCGTTCGCCAACCAAACCATCCAGACAGGAGCAGGAGGAGAGGACCAACGAAACGAACGCTAGCGTAGTGAAGCCCAATCTACAAATTCTAAAGGTAGGTAGTGCCCAATCGTTGGCATTCGTTGGGCCGGCCGCCGGTGTGTACCTAGCATAAAGGAGGGTCTTGTTTCAAACCGGTACAGCAGTGACTGAGTACATAGAAACCATTTCATTAAGGTTTGACTCTACCGAAACCGTAAAAAAAAAAACGGTTTCATGAAAGAGCAGTCGCAGTCGGGGTCTTTTTCTGTAAGCGGGAGATCGGGTTCGAATGTTATTAGTACGACTCGACCAAACCGTACAGTCTCTTTAAAAAACCGAACATTTAGTTAATTACACAATCTGTCTTTTTACTTGGACATTGGCAGTATCGTCACGTAAAACGAGACGCAGCCAACATAACAGAAAAGTTGAAATTGCCACAAAAAAAAGAAAAACATCAAATGCAGTGTTGCCAGATCGGCTCCTGAGGCCAATTATCGGCCTTTCAGAACCTATGTCGACCTTTGGCAGCCATCGGCCTATTTTCGGCCTTTCAGAACCTATGTCGACCTTTGGCAGCCATCGGCCTATTTTCGGCCTTTCGCAACCATTTCTATAAATTTGGGAAAAATTAAATTAAAATAACATCATTACATGCAAAATCTTTTTGGAAATCAGTTTTCAATTGAAAATTAACGAGAAGTCGCAAATATCTTAGTATGCATGAAGTGAAAGTGCTGTTTTCTTACTACTGCTGGTACTCACTTATTCAAACGCGAGCAGAACGAGTTTTTAGTGAACATAGGCAATAAAAACAGGCAGGCGCACTTGTATTAATACAGACACGACCACGGCAAATGAACCATCTCAAGAAATGATTATTAATGTGAATATTTTGGAATCGGTGCCGCCAGCCAAGGCATTCTACATTGCGATTACTTCTATTTTTATTTTTCTTGCTTTGCTTGGCACCGACTCCAAAAGCTTTATTTTTTATTTTTTCAAGACGGTTTTAGTTTTTTATCCACTGTTTTTTAATAATATTATGTCGTGTACTAACAAAAATCAGCCCATACACAACCAACGAATATGTAATTTAAGTAATACCTATTTATTTTCCATTACTACCTAATTGATATTTGTCAGGATTGTGAAAAGCTTTTTCTTCAACCAACTGACTCGGTCGCTTAGGATGATTGTTGATGCCGTATGCCGTTGTCAAGAGCTAAAATATGTATGAGGGTGGTATCTAGTTGTAGCAACGGGGAGACCAATAATTAATGCATGTTTGATACCTATAGTCGGATTTTTTATTCAGTAGAGTGATAGGACAGGTTGTCAATGTCACTTTGTAACAATTATGCTGAATTAAAATGTTGCTAAAGTGATACTATTGAATTTGTGTGCGTGAATGGAACTTACTGAACTGGATCTGCGCAAATTATTACAAAATACAGTTTAAAGCAGGATTATTTTTACAAAGTGACATTGGCACCTGTCAAATTATGGTACTGAATAAAATCCGACATAATAAGGTACGGAGTTTCGCCCGAGTTCTTTTCGCAATAACATGTGTTGTGATTGTGAGGCTCCATTTTTAACTCAATCTATCGTACAATTTCTGTACATTACAAAATATATTTACTTGACATTGGCAAAATTCGCGTATTTAACGCGAGCACGCCATTAATTAAAAGAAGAAGAAGAAATAAGGTACTGTTATTTGGCTTGTTTTAATTTGTTTAGTTATATTTGAAGATATTATAGGGTAAACGGTTCCAATTACATGTAGTCATAGTGTTATTGTTTCGTTTCACCTTATTGGTGTTTTTTTTAAGAAATCGGATCTTTTCACATGAAAAATCGGGATAAATTATTGCAATAATTTGTGCATGCTGCCGGCAACACTGAAACAACCTCAAAAAAAATAAGAACGCACGTGAACGTGAAGTGAAACAAATAAAAATAATTGTGATACACAAACAAAATGCCCAAAATTCACATAGATGAAGTCTACCCGAAGAGTTCTTTATATCCCATGCTCGTTAGTTTTCAGAATGGATACACAACGGACGAATTTACATCTAATAATTGTTTGCTTTTCGAAGATAATGACGGTGTTAAGATGCTCACGACAGAGGTAGCGGGCGTAGTCTACTCAGCAAAAGAGAGTACAGAGGACTTGGGTAAAACATTGATACTCGCAAGGGACAAAACAACGGGTAAAGCCAGACTTATTGAGGTAGGCATTGCTGAATTTAGACCTGTATTGAAAGACGACAATGAAAAATCTGGTGCAGATATAGATACGAGCTACTTAGAGTTAAGCAGAAAATTTGGTTCCAAGAAACAGAAAAAGCATGTAGAACAAAGGGAAAAGTTAAAAGTGAATGTAACAACTGTTACTGAACAAATGCATAACGTAACAGTAAACATTACAGAGGACCAATTGGATATATCCTCGTATGTTAAATCTGATTCGGAAAATTTCTACGTCCCTCCAATAGACAGAGGAGCAGACAAGCCAGAACAGGTATATGATCTGTATAAAATATTGAGTAAAGATCAATACGAAAAACTATTTTCTGAAATCGAAAGTAAAGATTATTTAGCAGAATTGCAGCCATGGATAAAAGATATGATTGCTCCGAAAAAGTTGTCAGAGGAGTTCACAGTACTCGCTTTATATACTAGTTGCTTGCTAAAACTGGTCTCCACACTCACAAAGGACATTATCAAAAAGGACTTTGTTACGTGCACGTCATCACCAACACTAAACGAGATCATACTGAAGAACTTTACTACAAATGTAAATGGAAAACGGAATAGGCCATTGAAATATAAGGACAAGGCATTTTGCCACTCTTTAGTATTTTTACTTTTAATAAATAATTTGAAATGTGATATAGAAGAAATAAGTAAACATGTTAAATTCTGTTCTAAAACTTTGTTAACTAAATTTAATCTGACTGGAGCATCTATTGTTACTTCCGGTAACAAAAAAATTGCACAGTTAAAGTTGCCATTGAATATAATTACTAGTGTTAGAAGGAAAAGTGCAAGATTCTAATATTCAATATACATGATAACATGTTACAATGTCTTTTATTTTATCAGAGTTGAATTTTCACAAATATACATTCTGTCACGCCATAAATAATCGGGAGAGCATGGGGACAAAACAGTGGGACCATGGAAGAAATACAATCAGAGGCACCTACTAAAAAATAAAATGCTCCATGCTTAACCTACCCTATGACTCTACAAAAGAATAAAGCATTTTTTTTCTATAATTTTAGTAAAGATGCTTACTAAAAATCCAATTATGTATATAAAACATGACGGGAATGCGGTTTTGCACTTTTGACACCTGCAGCCCACTTTTATCACCACATGGTGATTAATTAGCGCTACAGTGACTACTGATTGATTACCGCTTCTTGATATTGGGGTTTTCGCTTATTTTTTTTAAGCTTTTCTTAGCTGTCATGCGCCTAATTGTCTTGGTCAGATAGTATATCATTATTCATTATCATATCATTGTCTGCATCTGAGGTATTCCTCGAAGCGCACCGCACTGTTTATAGGTGCGCCTATATAGTTTACCTGTGATTCGTTCGGTGCGCTTCGAGGAATGCCTCCTGCATCTATTAATATTATAAATACGAAAGTCTATTCCTCTTTCACGCAAAAACTACTGAATGGATTTGAATGAAATTTCTTATGTAGGCACTTCAAGTAGTGGACTAACTACTTTTTATCCAGATATTCCCGCGGGAACGGGCTAAACTGTACATTACGGACCCACGAGTTGGAGGTTCACAATTTTTCGTTGTAAAGGTTTATTAATAAGAAGTAATTCAGCAAAGACGCAACACTAGCAAACTTATAGTTTTCGAGAAAAAAAATCTTAAAGTTTTATATTTTTTTCGTAATATCTCAAGGATCTGACATTATTTTGACAGATTTCTGTTTTTTTTTTCTTGATTGAAGTCTATTAGATACAAGAATTTTGTCATACAGCCACAGACAATACTGAACTGTTGTTGTGAATAACGCACAATATTGATTAAATGTTATAATTATTGAAGAAAAATAATAAAATTATTCTTATATAAACATACTATAATATTTAAAGCTAAATTAAAAATAATCAAGTAAAGGAATTCTCAAGAATATTTAATAATATTTTTTCCATTTCGAGAAACGAAACGCAAAAATGCCATGCTCGGATTCCGCTATTCTGCCTGAAGAATTGAATTGAGTGAAGTGCAAGTTTTGGACTCGAATGAGCCGCTTGTTACGGCCTCTTCTTCAGTGCCCCCCAGTGCCCAGTGATACTCTAGTGAGCCGCTTGTAGACACTTCTTTAGTGCCCAAGTGATGGTTCTAAATTCCATTAGTTGACATCGAATTTCGGGGTAGGGGAAGGGGGGGGGGGGGGGGGGGGGGGGGGGGGGGGGGGGGGCTCCTTACCTCCCCCTAAAAATCTGGAGGCGCGGACGTTTATACTTTTTTTTTTATAGAATTTTAAATTTTGCCCTGAAAATCGTTTTTTTTTTGCTAAGAAAGTTTCTAATATCTATTAGTTGACCTCGAATTTGAGGGAGGGGGATAGCTGCCCTCCCTTGTTGGTGTACCCCCCCACCCTTCCCCCCCAAATGAGATATACCCCCGCCCCTCTAAAATGTGGAGCGCGGAAATTTCGCCCTTAAAAATCATATTATCAGCGAGTGAAGCTCTTAAGTACAGTCGCCAGCACCTCAGGTTACTACAAACTGTCGATTTTTTTTTAAATTAAATTCAACCTTATGTCCAACAGTTTCAGTTTCAATTAATAAATTTTGACATTTTGTAGTAACCCGACGTGCTGGCGACCGTACATACTACATTTTATAAAATTAATATGTCACAACTATAGGTTCTAAGCGTCTCCGGCGCTGCGGGAAGTACAGCTCCTCCACCCTTACGTAGTGTAATGCAGGCATTACATGCTCCTCTCCGCAGCTTCGGCTTATTGGTCGCCTTCGGCGACCAGCCTCAGCCGCTCCGATGAGCACTTGGACGAATTAACCACTGGACACGAAACCCGAGAAGAATGTATGAAAACACGATCAACCAATTCTTGCGGGGGTGAGGGGCGATTACTAATGTCAAATAATGACAGTAGTGCTTGAAGTAATCGATATTTTTTTTTATCGATAAGTAAGGAGTGAATGAATGAACCTATTGAGATTAATAAATCATGTGTGTTTTAAAAAAAATAGTAAGTAAATTGTTTATTTCGTGGAAAAATAAATAGCACGATAGGTAAGGAGTGAATGAACCTATTGAGTTTAATAAATCATGTGTGTTTTAAAGAAATTAGTAAGTTAATTGTTTATTTCGTGGAAAAATATAAAGCACCTAATAATATGAAAATCTCATTAAAAAAATACCTCAAATTCATAAAAACTATACAATATGGTTTCCAAAGCGTTTGTGTTTATTTTGTGAAAAATGGGTAGATACATGCAACCTGATACTAGTACTGTACTGATAAGGCTTAAGATGGAAGCGCGCCTCTCCCGGTATCCTTAATCTCTGAGGAACTAGCTATCTTACCTCTAACTGCCGGAACGGACTTGGATAAGATGGTAGTCGCTAGCCAGGCGGACTTACAATTTACTTACTAACACTTTTTAAGTGAGTAAAAAACATTAATATTTGGTTTATATAATAATATAATTCATTATTTACATTAACTTCTTCAATCACTCGAGCTTTTTTATATAAAACAAAATATGGGTAATTAGTTCATTACAGAACCATTGTATAGGACATACACAATAGCAACCCCTCCATAAGTGTTTAATTTTATAATCGATTGCAATCCCTTTCAAAGGTCAAATAGTTGTGGCGCGATGCTATGTGATGCGATGTGAATAATATGTACCTTTTAAATGAAAAATTTAAAGGGATTGTGATAGACTTAAAATTAGACAATAAACCCCCTGTGTGCTTCTCGAGCTGTGATATCTCGTATTCAAAATTTTTTTTGGAGGCAAAAATCTAAGTATACTAAAACTTATTGAAAATAATCATCGACATTAGAAGATCGTTGAGACTAAAACATTTTAATTTCAACTCTAGTCCATTTACATTTAAGAAATATGCATATTTGTAAGAAAAAATATAAACTTGTTTTCACTTTATTAAAGATCTCAAAATTTACGCCACCGTACGAAATTAGCACAACCTAAACCCAAATTAGAAATAGTAGACTAGCGTTTGGATAGCGTATGGTCCAGCATACGCTATGACAGTATTAAACAACAAACTCCCAGAAGTTATAATTATATATAATTACCTATATTTAAGATAAAGCCAAGGCAGTATCTTTCTAGCAACTACTAGCTGAAATACTAATTGCAAGTATATTGCAACCAATAGTTTATTGTAGTTTTAAGATTGTTTTACTTGAATATAATAAAACGATCTTAAAATTAAAATATTATAAGATTAAAAAATAGTACATACATAAATATAATTAATTTTATTCTTGCTGTGACCTAACAAGGTTTATGTTAGAAACAAATAATAAATGTAACCACCATTTATGATACATTTTAACAAGAAAAATATTGGAACAAATGAACTCGGCCACAAGTGAATTTTCAGATGTGACTTGAACCCACGACCTATGGGAATCCGGCCCACTGCTCTAACCAATGAGCTACCGAGTTTTGCGGACCACTGTCGAAATTCTCCGATACTTTTATATTTTTATACGCTGTAAGAATATCCTTCCTTGCATTCGAAAGCGAAAAAAAAACAAATGTTTAACGATTAATATTATGATGCAACAGCTAATAAGTTATGATTTTTTAATTTTTGCGTTGTCAATGCTATATTTATACTTATGATACATTTTAAATATTAATGTACAACACACCATGATAATGTACAACATAAGTCTAATACTAAAAAACAATACCGTGACTGACTTACAGGCAAGGCAACGCACAGCCCAAACGGCTAAACCAATTAAACTGAAATTTTCCATACAGGTTCTTTTAACGATGTTGGCGAGCACTAAGACAGGATTTTTGATATTACCACGGAAACGGGAACCATGCGGGTGAAATAAGCAAAATTTTTTTTAAAGTTTGAAGCTATATTTCAAATATAACAAGCTCAAAGTTCGTAGGGTTGCGTCGTTTAATTACAGAGTTCCTATAGCCTTATCTTCGGGCTCCATCATCAGACCTTAGATGTTATCTAACACCTGAGTACTCGTCTATGTTATCTCCCTGCGTACCGCTTCCACCCAATTCTTCTTGTTAGGGGCTCAACTGTAAATCTGAAAGTAATTTAAATAGTTCCTACATTAAAATTGGATTCGTTCGTTCATTTACATACATCGATATGTTTATCGATATGTTCAAGCCCTATACGACATAAAAATGACAATTGAATGAATGAGTGATACGTATAACCCAACCAAATTACTTATGCAATATCTTTGAAGAATTTACACGTACAATGATTACTTTTTGAAATTACGTATTACATTTTGTTTACATACCAAATTTTATTTATTTTACGAAAAATTGCTACTCTAATAGATTGAAATTATACTTACGCGTGAAAAGAAAAATGTTTTGATTGTCCGGTATGATTTTTACAAATTAAATCAGCGTATTTACCCATTTTTGAGATAATGTTCCACTTCGAGATCTCGCGTCATACTGACAACGCCATATTGCTTACTGTGTCTAAAAGGCAGGGTAAGTGACAGAGGGGTAAAGGCGAACGCGGTCCTCGTTACGCGTCCAGTGGTTAATTCGTCCAAGGATGAGCATGATGCCTGCGTTACACTACAGCGGGTGGGAGCTGCTCTCCCTCCGCGCCTCCGGGCTCATAAAACACTCTTGGGGTAGGGCAGACTAGTACCACAGCGAGTCGGGGTTGACTAATTCGGTTCTGTCACTTATTCTGATGTCAAAACTCACAAAATGGCGGTCCGAACATATTTTTATTACTGGCATTACGGGATTGGATTAGAGCTATTTGCCACAATTTAGCAGTGCTACCAACCTAGCGGGCTGACGTCAAACACGTTTTTATGTTGAAAAATGACAACACAGGGTCTAAATGATGTTAAAATTGACATTTGTAACCTAAAAAAACTTAATTTTTAGAAATTTATTTCTCGCGTCGTATTTGTTTCCTCGCTTTGAAAATTCGTATTCGAGTTCCGAATTATAAGTTCTTTCCATGAAAAAAATATGAACTCGATACTCGATGTCAACTAATGGAAAGAAGAGCCTAGTAGAGATATTATAGCAAAGATTTAAATCAAATTAGTGTTGATTAGGTCGAAATTGGTAACAGAACCGAATTAGTCAACCCCGACTCCACGTGGTACTAGTATGCCCTACCCCAAGAGTGTTTATAAAAGCCCGGAGGCGCGGAGGGAGAGCAGCCCCCGCCCGCTGTAACAAACTGCAGGCACCATGCAAGCCGAAGCGGCTGAGGCTGTTCGCCGCAGGCGAACAGCAAGCCGAAGCTGCGGAGGTGAGCATGGAGTACCTGTGGTTTGTTACGCAAGGGAGTAGGGGCTGCACTTCCCGCAGCGCCGGAGACGTTCAGAAATCTTTAATTTGTTAACAACTTTAATAGCTTTTGTTAACAATTATAAATTTCATGAATGGAATGATACTTATTCGTTATACTTGCTATTTAATAATATTAGTTTACTCGAACGTGGCAACACCGGTCGGCCTTTGACAGCTGTTGTCATTCCTAAAAAAGGAGGGAAGCTAACTTTTAGTCTTCCCGGTGAAAATAGTTGTGTTCGTTGTAATTCATTGTGATAATGTACAGAATCAAGAGTAAAGGAGTTTGTAAGCAGTATCCAGGTGTTTTACTTATGTTCTTTAAAAGTTCAGAAGTGCAATGTACCCGCGACAATGAACGTATGCCTACGCTCTAGGCCGTGTGCTTGGTAAGCTCGGATACATCGGTAAGTTTATTACATTTTATAGATAAATGAGTATTGCAGATTGTGTAGTGTTCTTTTCTGTGATAGTGTATTGTGAATATTGTGATCTCTTTCGATTCGAGGCAGGATACTTCACACTTCTGCGGTACCTAACATGAGCATTAACCAAAAGCTTGACGAAAGTCAAAACTAAGTATTTATATGTACGAATTCATTGAATAAATTGTAGAAAATTACACTGACGAATTATGCAGTCACAGTCACCTTCATTGGAAACCTTGTTCATATCATAATTACTAAGATTATGAATACCTTTGGTAATAACAACAACATATACCTACATAACACTACTGTATACATTGTAATGTAAAGTGTAACACCTTTTATAAATTATGTGCATCATGTTAAAATAATCTTACTAACAAAATAATCCATTCCACTTGTTATTAGTTATTAAAACGGTGATTCAATGATAGATAAACTTATTTCAATCCAAATACCTGATGTTCATATTCCATATACAAGTACATAATTTATTTTCATTTAAAATTGATTGTATTTCTTACAACACAAATCAGAAGAGAAGTTTAGAAGTACTTACTTAAAAGCTATTATTAATTTTCACTTGGCTACTTATTGTACAAACCACTAAAAACTAATTCAATATTTATAAACACAAGTTGTTGTTAACTTCACCAATCATTAAATTGATAGAGTCATACACATGTTATGGGGCAGGATGCTATTAAAATAGTAATAGCATCACAGTTAAATAAATTTACAAATTTATGTAGCTATTTAATTATTCAATAACGTTGAACATGTAATAGTTCGATATTCGTTTCGAATTCGTTCATTTTTATTAACAGTTTGTGTTTGGTAGCGTTGTACCGTGCCGAGTGTAGTCCTATTAGTACCTAGTACGTTTACTACTTATTCGATTGATCTCGAGCGCGTAATACCAAAAGCTCGAACACCTCCGTACTGTACTGTACCGCCTAGGTGTACTGTTGGAAGCAGATGATAAAATCGGCCAATTAAGTTTAATCTTAATGTTCGAGGAAGCCTCCTCTGCACATACACACTGACAAAAGGAGATGAGCCGATCAGTCGAGTCGGTCGCTTGCTTAATCCACTAAATTGCAAAATCCTACTTATATTCTAATGTAAGGGTTTGGTTGGATGTTTGGAGGTTTGTTACTTGATCACATTGGATGAATTTTGGCATCCGGATGCTTGTAGCCTGTACAAGTTGTCTCGATGTTTCCAGGGGAGCAAGGGACACGCTGGACGCGGGTTAACCCGCCGACTGAATAGTTAAATACACTAAGCGTTAACACTACAGTCTACATTACAGTAGTAGTGGAGTTACAAATCGCGTAGTAACATGTTAATGTTACTACTAGAAGAAAAAAATCTTTTCTTTACTAAATGATATGACACGAACTTTACATACACTGAGAATGTAATCATATTTTATTATCTTTTGATAACTTAATTATATTAGTTGTTTCAATTTTTAGTATGACGATCTAAGGAAATTTCAATAACTCGCATTCAATTTAATTGCATTAGATTGCGAATTGAATCATTGTTATTTATACGGTCAACAACAGATACGGATTTTTAGAACCGTCGAGTTCTTCGACTATGCACTTTAAACATAAGCCGTCGAGTTCAGAATAGTAAGTAGAAGTTTGACATTTTCTATAGGCAGTCGTTGCCATTGACTGTACTTGGCAATAGTTACACGTTGACTGTATCGACTGAGTATACTTGTAGTCCAAACCTATTTAGGCCGATATATTTGTTGATACTATTGATTGCAAGGGAACATAATTATCACTTGTATTATGACGAACAAGATACTAATAATGAATCTAAGCACTGTGGTACATTTCATGAATAGCAGGTGAAATCATATGAAAACAACCATTTCGTTGAATGAAAATTAATGAAAAGTAGTAAATAGTGAATGGCGTCATTTGTAGACTTAACTAGATTTGAGGACATTTGTACTCTGATTTGAGAACTTTTTGAATTTAATTAAACTAAACTTATCTGTACATTAGCCTGAAGGATTATATTTTCCCCGTGTGAGATTATTACGGTTCTATTAGATGCGTCGGATATGAATACCGAAGCTTTAGTTGACTTTCAGCTATCCTAGCAATATTGGTGAACGAATTATTATTATTATTAACTAAATACGTGTCGTAATGAGTGTCCTTTTTGCTGAAAACACCCTAGCTAGTATTTAATAGTGTTCAGCCTATTGTGAACAGGAATCGTTCACGGTTGTTGGGTTAATTTCAGAACTGTTCATTGGCACAAAGAATAAACCGCAGAACAGTAAAAGGTACTGATGAAAATGCAGATTAATTTTAGTGAAGTAATACATTTATGGAATATAAGATTAGTGAGTTGAGTAACACTACATATTAATTCTATTCTTTCTCTCAGGACCATTTTGAAAATCGCAACATGATATTTGTGTGGCTTGAGAGCTTGGGACTGCAGCTCCTCGTGTGGGCAAGCACATGGTGGATGAGCATCTGGAAACTGAAGTTCCTCGCGTGGCCAACGGGTATCGGCTGCGTGACTTGGGACCGTAGCGACCGTGTGGTGAGTGCGTGGCTTGAACCCGTAGCTCCTTGCGTGGGCAGGCGGTAATTAAATGAGATGGGGTCGTAGCTCCTGGTGTGGGCAAGCGGCAAGTCAATGGAATAAGGCAGAAGCTCATGGTTCGGGCAAGCGGTAAATCAATGATAAAAGGCCGAAGCCCATGGTGCGGGCAAGCGGTAGGCCGAAGCTCCTGGTGTGGGCAAGCGGCGAACGATATTTTTAGGTTGTAGCCCTTGAGTGGGCAAGCGTCGTCGTCGTCGTCGTCTCAGCCACATGACACCCACTGCTGGGTATGAGCTTCCCCCAAGGATTTCCACGGCGATCGGTCCTGCGCGGTCCGCGTCCGGCGCCTTCCCGCGGCCTTCACCGGATCGTCGGTCCACCTTGTCGGTAGTTGATTCTTATTCTAGCGCCAGTTCAGCATAAGAGGAATTCAAAACTAAGGCTATACGACCTCATGGAATAAAAAAACCCACAGCAAACCCAAGCCATACTTTACGAAGGCACGCTGTGGTGGCTCATTATTGTAACAGCAATAACCAAGAACCGATTACATCAATGAAGACTACCTGGGACACTGCATCGGAAGACGAGAATCACCCCAAGAAATGAGGAACACCATTAGGATGCTAACTACCAGAGCAAAGTAATCTTAAAACTTCATATACCGTCGTCTGCGGATTTATGATCCGACCTACATATCTGCAAACTGCATCTGGTTTGACTTGTACGCAGATAGGTTCCCGCACAGAGACTGCCAATCAGCCAGAGTCGTACGTCAGTGCTCGAGTCGGTAACGATAGCAAGACTTTCAGCTCGGCGGGTCACACCAGATGTATGTGTGATGTGTGGGTGGTGGGTCTACTTGATAAGGAGATGATCGTTCTTTTGAGAAAAAAAGTAGCCGGTCCCTTCCATTAAGATCCACAAAATGTTACTGAACTGCCTTTGTATAACTTAAATTAAATCACATGTCAAAAAGACAATTCTATTCAAAGTTTGCAGTATACTACCTATTGATTTACCATGGGAGTCGAGAGCGCCACTCACTTGTCGCCCTAATATGGTACTACGTCTATTACAACCGCAAAACACTTGATAGAATGTTGATAGAACACTTGATAGCATGTTTGTTATTCAGCCTCCTACAAAACGTTAGATCTAAAAATGTCAAAACTTTATTTAAAAATAATGTGAGAAAACATTTTCTTGATAACATAGAAATATTAAGTTAAACACCTATTGTTAAATACACATACTTTCATAAAATAATATTATTAATACCTTATAAGTTCTTTAAGTTTGAGACCAAAAATATATTTATTTAAAAGTAAGACTGATATCATTGATTCATAATTTTAACATTTACTCGATTTAAGTTAAATACATACATACTTGTAAACTAAACCTTGTTAAATCCAACTAAGTTATTTATATTATAACTAAGTTATTACAACAACCAAGTTATTAATATTGTATCGAGACTCCAGATTCTACAGTCGACTATGTAAATAGTTTTGTAGGGCAAATGAAAATTGTATGATACCTGTGTGCTTAATAATAATAAATAAATAATCACATAAAGTATACGAATATTCATAGCTTATAAGAATATATATTATGACGATGTTGTATAGCAATTAGCATTTAGATTTGAGCGACAGTTATTAATTAGTAAACCTAAGTAGAACTCGATCAACATTTAAATTATATTTCATTCGCTAATAACTTATATATTCTGTTACATTACATTACCACATTAATGTAAAATAATTATAGAAAGCTAATGACTGCATTTTGTTTGTGTTTCATCCATTTATGTAAGTACCTTAATTTGATGAATACGATTCTATATAATGAGTGCGGTGTAACTTAATATTAGAGTGCAGGTCTAGGTTATTATGTAATCCCATAAAATTGTACCATGTCGATAAACTGTTATCTTACCCTAATAAATATTATTAAATATATAATAAATTAATATAATTATATAAAAATAATTGGAGTTCTTGCAGATAACATGTTAGTTATTTATAAAGTGTTAAAAAGCAAAAGTTGAGACAAGTTACTTTATTACAAAGATTATTTAAAAGAACGCAATGCAGTAATGTGATTTGCAACTTATAACATAGTTTCTTAAAAAGGGAAAATCTTCTAAGAAATTAGTATGTATGACATATATTTTGTCGTCTTTTTAGTCTTTAGAAAATATGACGTTTTATAATAGGTATATTTACTTTACTTAAAACGAATGTGGTCATTCGTAGTGGTTGGATGGCCGAGAGTTAAACTGAATTTTAAAGTCATAGAAAACTAATTTGACTACTATTGTTCAATATTATTACATATCACTATCAATTAAATTATAGTATTGTCGGTATAAGATAGTGTTTTCGACAGTTATTAGTTAAATTGGTTAATTTTGATTAAGTATATCTACTTAGTTAATAAGTGATTATTATGTAAAATTAGATTTATATTCAGTTAATTGTTATATATATAATTTTATTTCCCATTGGCCAAGAGTTAAATTGAATCTTTAACTCAAACAAAACTAATTTGACTACTATTGTTCAATATTTTATACCACTGTCAAATAAATTATAGTATTGTAGGTATAGGATAGTGTTTTCGACAGTTATTACGTTGGTTAATTTTGATAAAGTACATCTACTTAATTAATAAGTGATTATTATTATGAAGAAGAAATTATTAAGTAATATTAGATTTATATTCAGTTAATGGTTATAATTTTATTTTCCATTTATAATCTAGTTCAAAATCAGTGTACGTTGAGTTAGTAATTGTTATTAATGTATTTTATGATTAATGTTTTCTATTTCATCTTGCTAACGAATTTAATTTGAATGTATATATTAAACTTATTTGCTTTATGATTGAAGTATGTACCTAGTGGCATATGCATCATCAGAATCATACAATTGTTGTGATATTTGAATGTACTACCTAGTTGTTGTGTTGATGCATGCCTGCTGGTGCAACTTTATGAATAAATAGGTAAATTAAATTTATATAAATAATAAGATAATGCATTGCCTGCTTTAAATTGGATAATTATTTTTCAATGTAATACCTAGTTCAATACCGTAATGTGAAATTGTCATTAATGTGAAATTCCACTGTTCTGTTAAAAACTCCGATATTTAGGATAAATTTTATTTGTGTCTGGGACAGACACACTATCAGGATGGCCGACTGTTAACAATTATAAATTTCATGAATGGAATGATACTTATTCGTTATACTTGCTATTTAATAATATTAGTTTACTCGAACGTGGCAACACCGGTCGGCCTTTGACAGCTGTTGTCATTCCTAAAAAAGGAGGGAAGCTAACTTTTAGTCTTCCCGGTGAAAATAGTTGTGTTCGTTGTAATTCATTGTGATAATGTACAGAATCAAGAGTAAAGGAGTTTGTAAGCAGTATCCAGGTGTTTTACTTATGTTCTTTAAAACTTTGGACTCAAAAGGCAAGAATGCATTTACAATACAATACATTACTTCAACTTCAATTTTTTTGCTATGATGGCTGCGTTTCCTTTTACAATACATTACAATTTGTTGTCTAATTGTTTCAGATCAATGTGGAACAGGAAAAAAATGATCTGGAAAAAGAACTGGAAACTGATGACCAATGTGTGCAATTTGCTGAAGCAATAAATGCAATAAATGATTATATATTAACATATTTTAATGTTTCATTTACTTACCCCTAGTAAAAAATAACTGTCAGTTTAGATATTTAACTTTATCAATTTAGAAATACATGGTAGTGTTGAGTGGCTTCCCCACTTTTATGCCCTTTTATTTAATTTTATTTTAGAGGGGGGAATAATGCATTTTACATTTAAACCCTATTTATAGGGGTAGTATGAGGGTGGAGGGTGGATTTAGGGGGAGAGAGGGGTAATGTGAGGGGGAGGGGGGAATAAGATTTGAGTTTTAGGGTGCCTACCCCCAAATTTCCCCCCCCACCAAATTTAAAAATGCATAAAATGTTACTTTTTCTTGCCTCCGAGCCTCAAATTTCAATCTCAAATATCTCAGGAACTATGCATTTGCTACGGTTGGGAGTTGGTGGGGGGGTAGGGGGGACGCCCCCCTCCCCCCACCATCCTCCCCCCCCCTAAAATCGTGGGTCCGTAATGTACAGTTTTACCCGGGAACGGAAACCACGTATTATAAATGCAAAAATTTGGATATTTGTTACTGTTTCACACAAAACTAATCCGATTTGGATAAAATTTGGCACACAGGAAGATAGCCTGGTTTATTACTTTATTATAAAAAGTTTTTTTTTTTTTATTCTTTATGAAAAGACCGGGGTTTTTGTCTTTCAGACATGCCAACCCCAATATAAAAAGTTAAAATATACTTTATCCATCAAAACAACACAGGCTACATTTTATCCCAATGAACGGGAACCACGCGAGCGGCTGCTGAAGTTTGCGAGGTTGGATGAACTTGGATGGATGTTTGTTACTCTTTCACAAAAAAACTACTGAATGGTTTTGGAAATACATTTTTCCCACGGGAGCGGAAAACCGCGGGCTACAAGCAAACCAAATAACGGTGGTTCGCAAGTCTCGGTAGCTCAGCGGTTAGAGCATTGGACCGGATTTCCAAAGGTCGCGGGTTCGATTCCCGTCTGAGAATTCACTTGTGGCCGAGTTAATTTTTTCCAATATTTTTCTATTTAAAATCTACCCGAAGTATAAAAATAGCATTGAAAAATGCAAAAATTACAAAATCATAAATTATTGGCAGTTGCATCTTAATCGATCGTTAAACACCTGAAAAGATGTTTCTTTCGAATGCAAGGATATTCCTAGCATTGATGTGACAACGCTGGCCTACAGTGTATTAAAAATATAAAAGTATTGGAGAATTTCGACGGTGGTTCGCAAGTCTCGGTAGCTCAGCGGTTAGAACATTGGACCGGATTTCCAAAGGTCGCGGGTTCGATTCCCGTCTGAGAATTCACTTGTGGCCGAGTTAATTTTTTCCAATATTTTTCTATTTAAAATCTACCCGAAGTATAAAAATAGCATTGAAAAATGCAAAAATTACAAAATCATAAACCAAATAACTTTTCGTAACTTAAATACTACCTACCTTCCTCTTGTAAACCATGCTACCTACAGTCTACAGTCAGGGATCTTCCTGGTCGACCAGTAGGTTTATATGGGGAGCGTTATTAAAACAAAAATGTGCCGTGTGGTGACGGCCTACGAATACAAGTGTCACCACTCCCTTACATGCCTGGGATATCGTAGGAGTCGACTAAAAGGCTCGACGCATTGAACACCTGTGCGAGAGAAGGAAAACTTGAAACAAACCCTCTACCAACCCGTCTGGCCAGCGTGGTAGCAGTAGGCTAATAGACTCCTATGAACGTCACCTAACTTTAACCTCCTTTTTTTTCCAGGGGGAAATGCCAGGCTAATAACCTCTTAAGAACGCCACAATAGGCGTGAGCTAGGAGAGGCTTATATCCAGCAGTGGACGTCCACAGGCTGATGATGATGATTAAAACAAAAGTTGTAATAACTTTTATATTACAAATAAATAGAACGTTCATACGTAAGTACTTTCATTAGAATAATAAATTACTCTCGAACCGCATTACCTACTTTTCGAAAAACACATTTCCCAAAAAAGTCGACCGGGAAGTTACCCGATTGTAGTCGGGGTTAACTTCCGGGTAGACCAGTAGATATTTTTTTGGGAGCTTTATTTAAAACGTAATATATTTATATAGAAAACGTTTATATCACAAATAATAGATCATCATTCATTTGAATAAAAAAATATTTCTTAAGCCTTAGTACTTTCCGAGAAAACGTTTCCCACAAAACTCTACTGGTCCACCGGGAAGTTCCCCGATTGTACCTTCATTAGCATTTTGTTACTTGGCATTACCCTGTCCTGCCCGAGGCCGTACCGCGCAAGTGCCGCCGGCATCGACATCGACTTCATTTGACAGATGGATGTGACATTACTCTTACCCCCATATTCTAAGTCGTTCCTCCAAAAGTTTTTACACTCCACTCAACCTCGTCGCGGGTAAAAATGGTAGTGTGCGCTAGGCCTAACATGCGAGTGGCTTCTCCAGGTCCTTACGGAGTAGAATACCGATTTCGAGTAATATTTCGAAGAGGTTTTCAATGAGGTTAAGTCGAGGAGGAACGACTTAGAATATGGGTGTTAGTCTTTGGTCAGTTTTCATTAGTGACAAAAAGAAGCAAAAATGTGTCACATCCAATATATATATTGTTCTGTGGTCACATCCATCTGTCAAATGAAGCTGATTTCGATGCCGACGCCACTTGCGCGGTACAGCCCCTGTGGCCCGCGTTAGCGGTTTTTATCGACGCTCGTAGCTCGATAACGTGTCACTCCCGCTCACATCTTAGCAGGGTAAGCGAGATAGCACGCGCAATATCATATCACGTGTTAAAGTGGTGTTCATGCTAGAGGGGCTGACTCAAAAACACATACATTAAGCATATCTATGTATCGTCGCATATGTATGCATATCTATGTATGTAGGTATCGTCGTGTCAGCCATTTATCACCCACTGCTGGGTATAGGCCTCCAGTATGGCCATGTTTGTAAGAGACGCTGCGCCCATCTCCTGAAGGCTGAGTCCCTTAGTCGCCTTTTACGACACCCACGGGATGAGAGGGGGTAGTGCTATTCTAAGCCGACACTACACAGCTGTATGTATAAAGAGGTATGTAGTATGTACAGCTGTATGTAGGTATAAAGAGTAATAAATAAGGTGAAATTACTAATAAGTATATTGGGAAAGAAATTCCCAGTAGTTCAAACTTCAATTTGTAAGATAGGAGGACTACTCAACTCGGTAAGACTACTAGGAAAAAGGCATGATAAAACTTTTTGTATTTACAGATGTTTATTTCTTGAATTAATACATTATCATGATTATGATAGGATTAACAGTGCAGTTAATTATTAACTGTTTCTTTTTTTTAATATTTATTTAAGTATATAAAAACTACTGAACCAATTTCTACATTAAAAAAATGGGACCAATTTGGGAATAATCCTGATGAAATAGCGTTTAAATCATTCCAATCGGTCTAGCCGCTTTCGAATAATCGGTGAACATACATAAAAAAATATATTTACGCAACAAATTGATAACCTCCTTCTTTTTTGAAGTCGGTTAAAAAGGCGGAATATGGGCTAAAAGCTTTTACTAAATACTTTTTCGAAATAAACCTGCGTTTGAAATACTTAGGTTTGATTTCCAGTAAATTATGTGAATAAATAGTCTCTACTATACTATAAAAAAAAAACTTTTCCTATAAAATAATATAACCTACTTAATATTGATTTTAAAATAATATAACCTACTTAATATTGATTTTAAAATAATAAACTTTACAACTTTCTGTGGAAAACCTTACAGACAAGATAAAACATATATATCTCGAGCACGCTCATAAAGACGTACGAAACAAGGCGGTTCTCGTAGTACAGTCAACGGTTACGGGTACGGCTTATACAAGATATTTCTTCAGATAGTTTCGAACTCAACAGCTTACGTCTTATAGTTCAAAGTTGATTGGAGTAGGTACGTGGGCTAATTGTCTAATTTTAAAATCTATCGCAATTCCTTTCAATTTCTCATTTGAAAGATATTCACATAGTTGGGGAAATCTATGGGCGTTTTCAACGCCGTCATTGTCCTCGACATATAAAGCGAAAACAATAAAGGTAAGTTATTTGTTTAAATTTTTTATATTTATTTAGTAGTTTATGTAGGTAAATTTATTTATATGTTCAGTAATATTATTAAGTAAACTTTGTAATTCTTGCTTGTTGCTTGTGCACTACTTCTCGCTCTCTCTCTATTTTTCCTATGCCTCAAAGGTTTTCTGGAAGAGATCGCTCTTAGCGATAAGGCCGTCTTTGCCCACATTTATGTCAACTTTTTCTTGAGTTTCTGTCTGTATTTTTGTGTGTGAAATAAAGTGTTTTATCTATCTATCTAAAGGTTATGCTGCTAAACGCAACTCGTCTGGGACCTATATTCTTAACTGCACGCGAGGACAGAATTTATAACTTTAAGAGCTAGCGCAGACGACGGATAACGGAGGATTTTTTGTCCGCGACACGTCTTTATTGTTAACCAAATAAGATTCAACTTAGATCGCGTATATCCATGAAAAGTACGCGATAGTCCTCGTTATTTATTCAACTTTATGATCTTAGTAATAAGGTCGTGTCGCGGACAAAAAGTCCTTCAATGTCCGTCGTCTGCGCAGGCCATTAAAATATGTTGAGGACAATGACGGCGTTCAAAACACCCGTAGATTCACCTAGGTACTTCAGGCCTAGCAGACGAAAATATGATAAATATTAAACAAGAAAATATACTAGAAAAAAGCAACTTGTCTCATGTCGCCCTGACGGGATTCGAACCCGCATCCTTGGGAATCCAGCCCAATGCACTAACCAATTATGCTACAGAGACCTAAAAACCTCAAGCTCTAGTATATTTATCACATAAAAATAGCATTGTAAAAAGCAAAATTAAAAAGTTATAAAAAGACGAAAATATCTTTCAAATGAATGGAGAAATGTCAAATGAAGTGTTAATTAAAACATCATTCGTTCCGAAAGGGATTGCGACTATAAGTTAAACAATTCCTAAATCACTAGACCTTTGAAAGAGATTGTGACATATTTTGAAATAAGGGGGCTGGTCGGTTAAAGCTGGCACGTTTCACACATTTACACCGTGACCGTAATTAAGCGCACGGCGTGACGTTGCACTGCATGGGCATCAAGAATAGTCTGTCAGTCTCTTTCGCGCGCGGTCAAACTTATGAGTATGGAAGGGACAGTTATTGTTTTCCATATCAGTGTGACCATCTCGGAAACGGCGAATCTGCCAAACCACGAGCAAAAAAATCTGCCAAATCACCAGATAACCAAGATTCCATTTCAAACGACCAAAAAAAAAAAAAAGCTACTTCATAAGGAATTTGAAGAAGTTCTACTACAATTTACTTAAAAACTAATGATTAGTTACATTAATAACAAAATAAACCTTATTATAGATTAATTGCCATACATAAAAATTTGGCAAATTTGAAGGAATTCTTTATTAATTTTAAGTATTTTAGAGATTTCTTTCAAATCTGTCAAATTCTGCCACTTTTTGAAATCGTCAGCATAATCTGCCACACTTAAAATTCAGGTGCTAAATCTGCCCAAATGGCAGAAATCTGCCACAATTGGTCACACTGTTCCTTATGCTACTATAGAGTGAATTTTTAAGTATTTGTCCATTCATTTTTTGAAATTGCATTAATGCGAGCGAGTACAGAGTACGTACCAGCTTTCGTTAACCGACGTCTCACTAACCTACTGTCAAACTACAGACAGTTATGTATAGCCCGACCTGCAGTTGACTAGAGTTCTAAGATTTGCTTACATAGTTACTTAAAAAACATAATACGTCACTTAAGGCGATAACGGTTCAGTCTTAATTACTTGTTCTATTTCGTCATCATCTAACGTCTCCATTTTGACAGTCACATCATTGGTGGTACTTTCCGGTTCCATCATCTCGTGAAGTGACCCAAAGCCAGTGCACGAAGACTCTCCATCACTCATTTCAGCCGTGCAAAGATCGCTCAGGATAATTTTCCCTTTAGAAACATAGTTTGTCAACTTGTATCGTTGTATAGAATACTCCAAGGAATTGTAGGAAGTGTTGCATGTCGCACATTTGAAGATAACCGAGTCTCTAAGATGGTTCAACCTTTGGTATATATTGAAATGAAACTCATCACTAAAACTCCTAATACAATCTTCACAGTCTACATTAAAATTTCGACGTCGCGAACCAAAAGTCGCAAGTTCATCAACATCAAAATCATCATGGAATTTTTTGATATGCCTTTTCAAAGTTTTTCGTGTGCTAAAGTCTTTCATACATATGATGCAGCGAGGCAAAACCTTTTGCTTTATATTAGGAACCAAATTAACATGGCAAAGGTCATTGTGTTGCTCAAATTTTTCTTGACCTTTGAAGACAAGGTTACATTCTTCGCATTTGTAGATCTCGTCTTTCGCTAAATGCTTTGTTTGCAAATGAATGGAAAGAGCCGCATTTGAGTCGAAAGATACTGAGCAAAGGTCACAAGGGAAGGTGTTCATGTTGAAAGAGTGCAACAATTTCAAGTGTATTTTACAAGACTTGGCAGATTCAAATCTTCTGTAGCATATATGGCATTGAGGGAAAGCCGCCGAATTCGGATGTTTTGTCCTCACATGCTTCCTCAAACTCCTCTTCTCTTTGAACAGTGTTTCGCACTCAATACACTTATATCTCTGCATTCCCAAATGTGTATACTCAATATGCCTTCGTATATTCCTCTTTGATTTGAACTGTTTATCGCAATAATCGCATTTCGACCACGAATCGTTGTTGTGCACTATTTTTATATGAGAAGCTAAATAGTACTTATTATTGCAGACCTTCCCGCAATATCCACACTCCATAGCTTCATCTGTGGTATGTTTAAGTTTCGTATGGTGTTTGAGAGATCTGTCACTGTAGTAAACTCTATCACAGTGCGAACATTTATAATTATCCGAGCTATCTTCGACGTTTGTAGACGTTATATTTGAATCAGCAATTTGAGCTTGAGGATGAAAAATGCGCGTATGGAACTCTAAACTAGAAATATCCGTGAACAATTTGTCGCAGTGACTACAGTGGTTAACGTCTGGTGGGGGTAAACAGAACTTTTTGTGATTAATCATCGTCTCTTTGCTATAAAACTTATTGAAGCAAACATTGCAGGTAGATAGCAGGTATTCCTTATCGTGGTTAACCCTCATGTGGTCTTTCAACTCATAAACACTAGCAAAAGCGTTATTGCAATATTCGCACTTGTAAAACACGTTCCTGCTATCCTCTTTCGCGTCTTCTTGTTTCAACAGCGATTTCCTGCAGTAGCTATAAAAAACATTGAATGAATGCTCATTTTTGACGTGTTGTCTTAACTGAGGTTCTCTTTTAAATAACTTGGAACATGTTTCGCATTGATAATTACTCAAAGATGCAGAGTCGCTGTGCAAATCATCTTCAAGTTTATGAAAGAAGGACACATGACTGTCCATATTATCTCTGCCAACGATATTTTTGTCACAAAACTCGCAGCTATACGTTTCTCCGTCATCAGAATAGTGTCTAGTCCTCACGTGTCGCCGTAAACTTTGGTTGGAAGTGTAAACTTTCGGACAAATTTCACATCTGAACTCTCCTTTTTCACCATGAAACATTTCGATATGGCGTTTTAAATTTCTATTATTCGTATACACTTTATCACACAAATGGCAATTAGTACTTTTGTCAGATAAGTTATGCATAGTTTGTATATGTGCGATCAAAGAATGTTTACCTTTAAACGTTTTATTGCAACTATCGCAAGTTGTGTTTTCAGCATCAGGGCTATGCAACTGGCTGTTATGTCTCTTTAAATTTCTTTCTGTAGTAAAGGTTTTATCACATGTATTACACTTTATTTCTGGCCCTACGCCCTGTAAGTGGACAGTGATCATATTATTCCGCGTGGAGGTTACGATCGCGACTGAGTAAGCAAAACGACGATGTACTTGAACATAGGCAAACCTTTGCTCATGTGGGGCTACGCGGGTACCGCCCACTTGCGACTTCTACTGTTTTTTCTGTTCTGTGGTGTTTACCTACGTCTAATATTGAATCAAAGTTTGTTGTTTGTTGCTTTTCTTGGGTTCAGGTGGAGGGTCGCCTTCCTTAACTCTGCTGGCGAGATGAAGGCGTCGCCTGGTAGTGGCGGTGGGATGCTGGTCAGATATTCCGCCACTTTCTGAGCCAAAATACAAAAGAGTACAAATGTACATTTGCACTACGAAAACCGCCGCTATTACGAGCGACGTAAGGGCGCTCTCACGGTCAAAGTGTAAAGCCGTAGCTGCTGTTGTGTCTATACTTATTCATACTCTTCGCTCGAAAAGACACATTTTCTTTCAGAGAGCTGCCAGTTATGGATAGTGATTATACTACCGCACCGTAGTGATTATATACTCTTTGATAGTACTCTTTGAGTATGGACAGATGGAGAGCGTCTTATTTACATATTTGTGGCAAATATTTTATCTGAGGATAATACTTTATTAATAAAATGCCTTATTTTATAAACCTTGAGATTTGAAATGGTTTAAAACCCTATTTAAGTACTACATATTCAAATTTTGTATTTTAGTAGGATTCGTTATACGTACTTAGCTATCCAACATGCAGAAAGGTCATCCCAGTGATCCTAAAAGCAATGTATCTAAATTTACTGGATATGATCCCGAAAAGTAAGTGTGTAGTTTCATCGCAAGCAGATTCTTTTCTTTGATAAAGCTGATTATCATACCAAGTGACTGGGTCTATAAAGGTTATACAAAGGTAAGTAGGCTTACTTATCTCAACAATGTTAAACTTGATAATACAACTGGATGGTTGAGGATTTTGGGAGAGGCGCGCTTCCATTTTCAGCCTTGTCAATACTTCGTCATCATCATCAGCCTGTGGACGTCCACTACTGGACTAGGCCTCTCCTAGCTCTCGCCTATTGTGGCGTTCATAGGTTATTAGCCTACTGCTACCACGCTGGCAAAACGGGTTGGTAGAAGGTTTGTTTCAAGTTTGCCTTCTCTCGCAGAGGTGTTCAATGCGTCGAGCCTCTTGGTCGACTCTTACGACATCCCAGGCATGTAAGGGAGTGGTGACAATTGTATTCTTAGGCGTCACCACACGGCACAACTTCACATTAGGTATTGTTGAAAAGAGGTTCTTTATGGAATTGCACATGCGTCATTTGTCAAAGTATGTTTATAAACAATGGTGGGCTTCAGTGTCGAGCTTCATACGGTTAAGATGTGAATTGTGTTTTTATAAAGTATTTTATAGTTGTGAGTTCTCCTTATTGACAATAAATCAGTTTGCCAGACCACTCCTAGACTTTCAATAGGAAAAAAAATTATAATATAAGAAATAATTAAAAAAACTCTGTAAATGCAATATGTAGTTGTTCGCGGTTAGCGCGTTCGGCCTGCGACTGTAGCGGCAACTCTCGCAAAGGACGGTCACGGGATGGGTGAATATATTTTCTCGAGCTTCTCAAAGCTTTGGAAGGCACGTTAAGCCGTGGCCACATCTGTATTTGCATTAGTTAAAACCGGCATTCGGCCCAGATGGTGGGTCATGGCATTGTCCATTCTCGTTATCCATCCCTGAGGAAGGCCAGTGCCCCAACAGGGACATTAAAATGGCTAATTATAATGATGATAGCGCCATCTACCTACTTATGTTGGAGGTATTGAAATGCGTTGTATGTAGGGTAGACCGTAGATTACATGCGTGAGTGAGGTTTAAGGAACCAAAATAGGGTCCCGATTGCAGCCACTGATCCGGTTTTGGCCACTTTTAACCTTCGCTGTGTAAATAAGGATTTAAATGAAAGTTGCTACAACCCAGGCCTTAGAGGCCGACCAAAGGCTCATCTCATACCTTACCTTTTGCTTTAAATTAGGCTCAAGTTTATTTCAACCCAAAGGTTTCGGTGCCCAGTGAATAGAATAGATGAATAGAATGATTATTTTTATTCGCAAAAATGTGGTACATAACTTGATCATAAATTCAAAATGCATGCAAAATTTAAATAATTTGAATTTAAAAGCTTTTAAAATATTAATACTTAATGATGTCATTAAATAGTAATTAATACGTAATGTCACAATCAATTCAATAATTGATTATGACATTACGTACATGGGTATTTAATTCGGTTTGGTTGGTGGTAGGACATGTTGTAAGTCCGCCTACCTGGCTACCACCATCTTATCTAAGTGTGTCGCCATAACAACAATGTATTCTGCATTTTTATGTTCCGTCCGGCTGCTGCAAAATGCTACTACAAGAAAATATACCAGAAAGAACAAACTAGTCTCATGTTGCCCTGACGGGATTCGAACCCGCATCCTTGGGAGTCCGGCCCAATGCACTAACTGACCTATGAGGACACGTCGAATCTTTCTAGTATATTCACCGTTCTACGGTGTTGGCCACCGTCGCTTCATCAATGAGAGAAATATCCTCGCATTCGAAAGAAACATCTTTACAGATGTTTGACTATAGATTAAGATGAAACAGCCATCTAATTATAACTTTTTTAATTTTGCATTTTACAATGCTATTTTTATGTGATAAATATTAAACAAGAAAATATACCAGAAAAAAGCAACTAGTCTCATGTCGCCCTGACGGGATTCGAACCCGCATTCTTGGGAGTCCGGCCCAATGCACTAACCAATTATGCTACATAGACCTATGAGGACACGTCGAATCTTTCTAGTATATTCACCGTTCTACGGTGTTGGCCACCGTCGCTACATCAATGAGAGAAATGTCCTCGCATTCGAAAGAAACATCCTTACAGATGTTTGACTATCGATTAAGATGAAACAGCCATCTAATTATAACTTTTATAATTTTGCATTTTACAATGCTATTTTTATGTGATATATATTAAACAAGAAAACATACATTAAACAATGCTAATTTCGACAGGGCTATCGCGTAAAAAATATGGATATGGACATGGGCTTCATTTGACAGTTAAATGACCATATTATTATATGGTAATTTTATGAGCTTCAACTGTCAAATGAAGCCCATATCCATACCCAGATTTTTTACGCGGTAGGGCCCCAGGAAGGAAAGAGCTACAGTGCATGCACATTTTGTAAATGTTTGCTAAAGAGAGGACCGAAGCGCTCATGGCCGCGCTTGATAGACTGATCGTATTCTAACACGTTCGTTAAGCAACGTTCGGCCCGGTCAGGTGTCGGATGGGTGACCGTAAAGTGGCATTATAACTGAGCGCTTCCGTGCTTCGGAGGGCACGTTAAACCGTCGGTCCCGGCTGTTGTCATTTGATTACAGTCGTTAAGCCTAGTCAGAGGCCTTATAGGCGGCCTGATAAACTCTGACACTAGAGGTTGCCACTAACCCTCATACGATAAGAAAGAAGGACCGAAAGGAACATTTATGCTGAACTCTGTACAGCACAGTGCGACACACTGGTCAAATTGTGCCTTTATAGCTACTCGGCATCCTTTGCTTTTCGATTTGCACAACAGTTTTTCCTGTCAAACAACACGCGAGTAACGTGGACTTGTCATTTTACTTGCCAAAGCAGCATAGGCAGGGGCAATAGTCGCTCGCTGCTTATGTTTTATTTAAATATTTAAATCTAATTATTAATTCTTTATTGCACATATACCTACTTACTTATAACTACCGCAAATAGCAGACTTAATGCTCTTAGGCACCCTCTAACAGTTAACCGGAGATGATGTAAAAAAACCAGCCGAGTGTGTGTCGGACTCGCGCACGAAGGGTACCATTATCTATAAAAACGGTAAAAAACATGTCTGTTGAATGGGAGCCCCCTTAAATATTTATTTTATTAAGTTTTTTAGTATTTTACATATTTCTGTTCTGATCATCTGTCATCTGTGAAAATTTCAAATGTCTTAACTATCACGGTTCATTCATGGGATATAGCCTGGTGACAGACGGACAGACAGACGAACGGACAGCGGAGTCTTAGTAATAGGGTCCACCCTTTGGGTACGGAACCCTAAAAAAATATCACGGAATATCCACATTTTGATTGACTGACTTTGATTTGATATCGCCAGCGAGTCGCCATCGCCATCAGCCAAAGTCGCTGCCGTGTGGGGCCTTTGTGTTTTGGAATACTTAATTTCCTCATCATTACAGCCCCCTACTTATAAAATGTTCTATTAGTATGAACACTAACGAAGTTTTTATGCATTGCAAATAGTATTTTCATTAATTCTATGTTCCAGATACGCGGTTACCGATGTTTCACTAACGGTGCGCACAAATGAAAGTTTGACCCCAGGTAGACCACCATGCTTGACCCAACAAACCATCGGGAAATACCTACAACCCCTGACCAGAGAGCTCTCCATGATACCACCAGCGTAAGTCGAATGTATTTTATCTTTTCTTACTAATCATATAAATGCGAAAGTTTGTGAGGATGTATGGATATTTGTTACTCTTTCACGCAAAAATGACTTAACCGATTTGGGTAAAATTTGGCAGACAGATATAAGATAGCCTGGATTAAAACATAGGCTACTTTTTATCCCGATATTCCTACGGGAACTCCAACCACGCGGGTGAAACCGCGGGCCGCCGCTAGTTTAATCAGAAGTCGTACACGCAAAAATTGCTTGACGGATTTGTTTATCGAAAGGGCAATGCACAGTTTTGGCGCCTTTTCGAAAATCCCTGCACACCATTCAAACCTTCTTCAATCGATAGAGTTCCTATATACATTAGTTATTGAGACAGCATATTTCTAAACGTATTTCTAGACGGAACGGAGATGAATACGGATCCATTCCGAGATAAATGCACCTATTCATCACTATTATTTTCTACATTAAGGTTAACCATAACTAATCTTTTACAATTTATCTGGCTTATAAGATTTTCCGATAATTTTTCCTTCATCCCCAAGGATCTGTCCTGTCTGCGACACTGTTCCTTCTGCACATTAACGACATGCTGGTGTCTGATACCATTGGGTATGCAGATGACACCACTTTAACCAGCAGATATTTTCTCAATACTGCAAAGGCTAACAGTGATGAAATCCAGACATGTCGAAAGTTCCTTGACGAGCATACGAATCTGGCACTTCAGGCCGTCTCAGATTGGGGCAACTTGTTAATTCACTGCAAAGCGGAATCCCCTCCAACTGACTCCGACTTTCCAGGGTGTATCCTTACCAATAACCGAAAATCTGCAACTTCTTGGCCTGAACCTGAACTTTGGCGAGTACATTGACTCCATTGTGAAGTGTGCTGCAAAGAAACTGGGCGTCCTCTCTAAGGCTAGGTGATACTTCTCTCTGAATCAGCTGCTCCTTTTATACAAAGCGCAGATTTGGCCGTCTATGGAGTAGGTATTGCTGTCATATGTGGGATGGTTCTGCTAAATATCAGCTAGAGCTTCTGGGATCGATTGAAAGCTGTGCCTCTCATTGGAACTCAGCATTGGCCACGGCGGAACATCAGAACCTCAGTCTCCGCCGCAAAGTTGCATGTCTATCGGTCTTTTATACACTTTGGAGAGTGTGCAAGAGAACTGCACGACCTTGTTCCTCCAGCCCCTTTCCACAATCGGGGTACCAGACGCAGGTTAGCTTATCACCCGAAGTCGTTGACATTCCATCGATTCGTACCAAGCACTTTGCTGACAAATTTCTTATGCGAACCGCTAAAGAATGGAATGCGCTGCCTGCTCATGTGTTCCCCGATTCCTACAACCTTGGCCTCTTCAAGGCGAGTGTGATATAGGCATTTCCTGGGCAAGCATGTAACACCTTAGACCACATTTTGTTTGTTAAAGCACGATGGTGGTCAAATGCCTACCCAATTATTACAAAAAAAAATACAATATATTACATATATGAAAATAATGTTCAAAAATAAAGTAAGTAATAATGATAATTATCATATTTTACTTTTCGGGGGAACAGCGGCATTTTGCTACCGTCCTAGAACCTAATAAGGTGATTATCTAATATATGGGTTGGTCTTGGACTGTCTAGACACAATTTGACATTTGATTTTTGCCTAGAGCTTAAAGTGACTAGGTACTACATAATGGGTGTTCGACGACCACGATACGACTCGAATCTCCCAAAGCACAAATTTACTAGTTTTATTAATTTAATTTATCCTACATATCAGAGTGAAAAGAATCCAAACGGTCTGGACATTCAGGTATAAAATTTAATTCATATTTTATTATTTTTACGATATCAAAGCATTTCTATGGCAGGTGCCTTTGTGAAACGAGAGAACAAAAGAAAGATATTCTTTTTAATAGAAGATACGGCCGAGAATTGACAAAATTAATAAAAAAACAAATAGCAAAAATCTATTTTTTTAAAAGCCATAAAAGACAAAGAGAGCATTTAATTAAAGTATACCGAATTTGTTTTTAATATTGTGAAGATTCTTAAGTTATGTAAGTTCTAAAGTGACTTTTCTTTTTATTTTCATTTGCTGTCCATATCATAATATATCTATAAGCTGTGACATATGTCTGTACTTTTATTTTTCACCTCGCCTGTACATTCTATAACAAAATAAATAACTAGCTGTGCCCGCAACTTCGTTCGCGTGAGAACCCTAACATCGCTTGCAATCCTTCCTGACTTAAGGCTCGGAATAAAAGCATCAGGATTTTTTCTTGACGGAGAAAAAATTTACAGCTTTGTTCTCCGCAGGAAGACAGTGGACAGCGGACTACATGTCTCAGGGTTTGCTAGGCGATTGCGTAAAGTCAATCGTATTGATTTGACAGTTCATATTGTATCATATCGTACGTCATCCCATACAAATTGCTGCCGATTGAATACGATATGAACTGTCAAATGCATACGATTACCTTACGCAATCGCACCCTTGATCCGGACTTTAAACTTGTGAACTAGCCCTGCCATGAGTGTCCGCGTTTCAGCGCAGTACGTCGTGACGGGTGGGACGCACTGATTAAGGACTTTCGTCTTTAGACTCTGAGAAAGACGTCTATAGACTGGACGTAGTTTCCTATCTGCTGTATTCTTCTGTTGGCATCTCAAAGTTGTTTTTACCCAACCGCAGTATTTGCCCGAGGTAAACATATTCGGGCACAACTTCGAGAGACTACCCTGTACTACAATCGGTTTCGGAATAATATGTTCGATGAACTAAACTTTGATTTGTCCAAATTGATCTGGAGACCGATGCGTTGGGAAAAATCACCTAGGCAGACGATGCAGGATCTACAGCTTGTGTTGAAAGATAAGCTGTAGATCCTGCATCGTTTCGGTCGTAATGACGATGTCATCCGCAAATCGCAAGTGTGAGATATGTTTTAAAAATATCTTCCAAAGCATTTGTAATCAATTAAAGGGATATGTCATCCCTTTGTCTCACACCTCCATGATAGGGAATTGTTTTGTCTGCTGGTTCTGTTCTTGGACGGCCATAGTGACGGCATTGTACAGATACCTCAACACGTGGATACATTGCCAATCGACTTGGCATCGTTACAGATATTCTAGAACAGCCCAGGTCACAGCGATAGAATCTTACGCCTTTTCATAGTCCACAAATGTTAAGCACAGGGGCCGATTATACTCTTCGGTCTTCTGTATAATCTGCCGCACTGTAAAGTCGTGGTCTATGGTGCTGTGTCCTCCTCGAAACCCGGTCTGCTCTGGGGGTTGGAATTCGTCGAGTCTTCGCGCAAGGCGGTTCGTGATGACTCTTGAAATCAGTTTGTTGGCGTGGCTCAGGACCGAAATAGGTCGGTAGTTCTTCAGTACCTACCTAACATTATTGTCTCCTTTTTTAAAGAACAACACGACGCTACTCGTACTTCCAGGCTCTGGAGTTCTCCTGTCAAAGAGAACGATGTTAAAGATGTTTTGGAGCTCCTTTAGCACAGGTTTGCCACCTGCTTTCAGGAGCTCAGATGTAATACCGTCCTCACCAGGTTTTTAAGCTGTCCAAGGGCCATCTTAATTTTTCCCAGGCTGATTTCAGGCAAGTCTACGGTAAAGTGGCGGGTCAAAGTGGCTCTGGTATCCTCATTTTCGGGATCATGTTGAGAGACATGCAATCGGATATAGCTGACTATAAAACATTTCAACTTCCGAAAGTACTTAAAGGCCTTGAAGTAACGACTACCTACTCCACTGACCGTAGTCAACTTCGTCATGTGACTTCCCCCAAGAGACTGAAAAATTAAAATAAAAGAAAATAAATAATTGCATACAATCACACCAATTATCTAGCCCATGTTAAGTTTCATGAAGAACTTGTGTTATGGTACTAGATAACGGATAAATATAATTAAATACTTTCTGTAAATACATACATAATATACATATTAAAAAGCCAGGCCAAGACAATTCATGCACACAAGTATTTGTCTTGTCCGGGGATCGAACCCGGGATCTCTGGCGCAGAAGGCGGGTTTAGTTTACCCCTGTGGCAAACAGGTCATCAAATTACTTTCGACCCCCGGTTTTGCTCAATTGCTCGTTCGATTGAGCGTGTATTCGACCATCGGAGGTCGTAGCGCACCAGTTTGCCAATCTTCTTGTTCAAGGCTTGTTGTTCGGACGAAGTCTTCACGTCGTTCCTTCATAAGCCTTCCGAAAATTTGGACTCCTTGCCTATACACTGTATTTTGCAGAATCTCTTACCTTCCTCCTTGAGGATTCCGACCACATTTTCGAGGGCCTGATTGATGTCAACACCATTTGTGGTTTCCACGGCAGCGAATCGGTTCTCGGTTTGACTAAAATCTTACAGGCCTACGATAGTTTGGAGCAGGTTAGGAAGCCTGGATTTCATCAATTGGACGCGTTCAAGCCTAAAGTTGTTATTCAAAGTGCCTTAGACAAGTCGGTGATCACTGGCGGTATTGAACCTGTTAATCAATGAGACGTCTCTAAATATATGCTTTCTATCCGTTCTGATAAAATCGATCTCATTTTATGTCATAGGTACTATCGGAGCTTCACTTTTTTTGGGGCTGTTAATTGAAAAAAGATTTCATTACAAAAAGCTCCCCTCTCTGCTATCACCTGCCCCGTATGCTATGGTTTCTATTTCCAAAACCGTGGGATCCTATTACCAATTCGTCACGATTCCGAACTTCCATTTTAGCGTTGAAATCTCCCCTAACAACGTTTTAGTGGGCCTTGATGTTATAATGTAATGCCTTGGATATGTCTCCGAATATATCTCCTACTTCAGCGTCAGAGTGTGTTGAAATCGGTACATAAGCCTGTATAATCTATATTATATATTATAATCAATATTACTCGATTAGCTTGATTACGAGGTACACCTTCTAAAAAATTTACCATCAACCCTACGCCACCTTAAGATAGGCTGGTCTCTCTTTCGGAAATACATAAGGTGACCCGATTCAAGAATCACTGTGTCCCTCGCTTCGGACTTCACTTTGACCAAGAATATGCCACTTATTTACTTACTTTCTAGTACTTTACTTACTTACTTTCTAGTGCCTTACTTCCTAGTACCTTTTCGAGATGCGCCAGGTGCTCGTCAAGCCGTAACGTGCGTCCGTTATACGTTGTCAGGTTTAGTTGCTTGATGCGGCCTTCCGTAACCCGGGGATTCTTAGCACCCTCTGTCCTGCCTTTACCGCCGCCAGGAGTTCCAGTTCCATTATCAGGAATAGCAGGGCGGCCGGGAACTCGTAGCCGTGATCTGTTCGGCGTCGTCATGGAAGGGATATGTGGGCAATAAAGTAGTGACAGAATATTAAAATTATAATGTTGTTGATTGTAATAGCATTGTTATGTGTATATTTAGATGTAAAAGTAAATTTTATTTTGTTTTTTTTTCTTTTTACGAGGTTCTCTCAAATTAAATACCTAGTTATTATACAAGATCTAGCATACTGTAATTTATTATTTGTTTTTCCTAACATTTTTTTTCTTCTCATTTTACTTTTATTGTTTGTTATGGAATAACCCAATTTATTTATTGTTCTCATAGGTAAACTATTACGTAATTGTGGAGGTTTGCTTTTGGTTTTTATTCATCCTGTTAAACTGTATCGAGAGCTGTTAACCTTTCTAAAATAGAATAAATAAATAATGGGTAGCTAATCGCACCGATGTCGCTGCTGCCCGAAACCGGTCTGTACTCGGTCGCCACGTCAGTGCTTCGTCCGTTATTTAGCAGGGTGTTGGAGCAGGAGAAATTGGCTTGGGACCAGTATGTTATGGTCGGGACCCCTTACATTCAACCCCCTGTTTTTGTTATTTTTTAAATAACTGTTCTTTTACTTGATGAATGAATCAACTTCAATCAAACGAAAACAAGGTTCGAACACTTAAATTGTTCTGAATCTTTTACTTAAATGGTATCGCAACCTGGAAATTTTAATCTGGTACTTCATTATTACTCGAAATATACAGGACTAAATACAAACAGAGGTATTGGACTAGGGTTTCGAACTTATTCAATTTAACGATTATGTTTTTCAGTAAAACGTAGTTAATTACATAGCAAAATTTACAAGACTTTTTAATATAAAACTTATACACATCGCGTGTTATTTTAATATTTTTAATAATAAATCCTTACGTTTTTATTTATAATTACCATTTCAAAATATATCGCGCTACAGTAAAAGTACATCATTACCATTCCGATATTTCTCATTACCATTATTTTATCAAATTCCTTTATCTACCCAATGCCCACTTATTTTCAAAATCATATAGCCATTTCATTAATTAACTAATTAGATTGACTCTATTGCGATATGAAAGTATATAAATAAAGTTTTTTTCAGAAAAAAAAATCTGCTTACCGTTTTATAGCCCGATTTGCACATCTTTAAAGAACTGCTCACCCCCTGTACCATTTGCTGTTTCAACAGAACAAAACAACTACGGGCTGGTTTTATTTTAAGACCTACAAATAAGTTCTGCATAGTTTAAATGACAGATCTTTTGACAGTTTGTTATATAAAAAAATTACAAATTATATGCCACAAAAGCTATCCATAACTTATCAGTAGTTGGTGAAACCGACCCTTAATGTAATACAGACCTACATTTCGATTTGTTATTAGCCATTTAAAGTGCTGCTGGGGCCTGTCTTAGTAAGAACAAAAAAGTCATGACGGCCATGTCAAAAATCCATTTACAAAAAATACGTTAGAGTTGGTGCCATCGTGCTACTAACGTGCCTAAGTGGTTAAAGTTAAGCTCAATCATTATTAAGTTCATATAATTTTAAAGGCAACAAAATAGACAGCGTTTTCAAGATTTTTGAAAACTACTGTAGGTTAGGTATGAGGAGGCGCAGTGGTTCACGCACTCGCCCTACGATTTAGTTTCGCAATGGTCGGTCACGGGATAGGTGACCAATAATTTACTATCTCTTCCGTGTCTCAGAAGGCACGTTAAACCGTTGGTCCCGGCTGTATTTACGGTCATGAAAACCCACTTATCCACATTGAGCGAGCATTCCGCGTGGCGGATCATGTCATGGCCCATTCTCCTTATCTTATGATTTATCCTTCCATAAGGAAGGCCAGTGCCCCGGCAGTAGGGACATAAAAAATTGTTAATGACGATTGTTCAATCTGTTCATAGGTACTGAATCATAAAAAAGGACAAACTTGTGTAATAATAACGTCAGAACTTGTATTACGAAAACCCTGCGAACATAATATAAAACCGCGTCTAAAATTAACGACATATAGGTAAAGGGCAATCTCACGCACAAAGTATAAAGCCTGACACCTGCTGTTGATTACATAAAAATATCACTTGTATTCGTGACACATTTATTTGACACATTTACTCCTCTTTTTTTTTAAGTCGCTTAAAAATTTATAAAAGAACTAAAACTTTAAGAAATAACGACAAAATTTATATACAACGCCATCTTTCATGCACGCCATACCGCTAAAGTAATAAAAAGCAGCAAAAAAGGATGTAGTTAGTTACGTCAAAATATATTTTTCAAGAATTAAAATCAACAACTGTTGCTAAGCCACCAAAATCTGAACCACGTGTAAACTACAACTCTGCTTACGAAGTACCTACTTAGATAACTATTTATTAATCTGTTAGCTCTGCCTTCTGCATACGCGCGTCACAATATAAATTTCTCCGTCAGTCCTCTCTTTAAAATGTAATTACTTTTGATAGAGTTGGCCGATTTCGATGAAATAAAGCCTCTACGGTAAGTTGCGATACGGACTTTAAACATAATTAGGTATATAAAATTCTGTGGACTCAGATCAGTGGTTTTGGTGTGATGCTCATTTAAATACACTGACATACAGACCGACGGACAGACAAAAATTCTAAAAATATAGAAATTGGTTCTGCTGCTTATTCTGAGTCCCTCTATCTATTTTTTTTTGTTTTTGCAAATCCAAGCAATGTATAGACACGCTGAACTTTGATTCTTATTATAAGTATAGATATTGTTTAAAATAGTATTATTATTTTATATATTGTATAAATAATAATATTTTATTTATGTGTTATTCTTATGAAATAATAGTCAAAGTCAAAGATTTTTTTATTCAAATAGACTTATAGATAAGTACTTTCGAATAGTCCAAATTTTTTTTCCCTACCAGCCATTCAGGACATCTTTTAACTGATAAGAAGAACGGCCGCAAGAAACTTATCAGCTTTAACAGAAACAACAACATTTACAATGGAACATGTTGTTGCCAAGCACAAATTTACAATTTTGAAATATATTTAATATAAGAGGAAAATTTTCCAATATTCAATTATTAGAATATTTTCCTTTTATCTAATTTATAATAGTTATGTTTTATGTTAGTATCACATCCATGCATTTTGGTCTTTTAAATAATCATCTACCTTGTAATAATCTTTGCTTAAGAGTGACTTTTTAACATATATTTTAAATTTATGCAAAGGCAGCTCTATCAATTGTTGTGGAACTTTATTAAAAAAAGCTATACCTTTCCCCAAAAACGAGCGTCTACATTTTTCAAGTCGAAATTTTGAAACGGCAAGCTTATTCTTATTTCTAGTATTAAAATTATGGACAAACAGGAGCATTTATCTCAGAATGGATACGGTTTAGAAATGTGCTGTCTCAATAACTATTGTTTGTACATATAAACTCTATCGATTGAATATGGTTTGAATGGTGTGCAGGGATTTTTGAAAAGGCACCAACCATCCATACATTTGTGGCATTGTCCTTTATAATGTCACAGCTTAAATAGAGGACATCATCAGAAAAGCACATAGGTACTTAAGTCATTAACATCTCGCTATGACTCTTGGCTTGGTCTTCGCGAAAGGAGTCGCGAGCGGACTATCCATTTTATGTTAGTTCCTACCGTAAACTTTTGTCATCGTCATCAGCCATTAGTGTCCCCACTGTTGGGGCACTAGCCTTCCTTAAGAAGAAGAAGATAAGAAGAACACACCCACATTTGTGTAGAAATCTATTTGATCAACTTTATTTTAACATTTCCAAACAGCCCTACAATACACAAATTACCAGACAAAGTGATCCATCAGATGGTGATTAAAGACAAAGCCTTCTGGGTAGACAAACCGGGAGCAAAAGCATATACCATACACGATGCTTACTACAATTACGGGATGACCACGGTAATTGACACGGAACTTGTCCCCACGGCTGGGGCACTAGCCTTCCTTAAGAAGAAGAAGATAAGAAGAACACACCGACATTTGTGTAGAAATCCATTTGATCAACTTTATTTTAACATTTTCAAACAGCCCTACAATACACGAATTACCAGACAAAGTGATCCATCAGATGGTGATTAAAGACAAAGCCTTCTGGGTAGACAAACCGGGAGCAAATGCATATACCCTACACGATGCTTACTACAATTACGGGATGACCACGGAAATCGTTAAGCCACGTAAGTTTAGTTGATAAATAAAATTAGCTTAATAAGATCTACCTATTTGACGATTTAGAGAAGATTTTATCATGGAAAAATGAAAGTACCTACGCAATTGATCCAAAGGAGATGCAGGCACATTAAGATTATTCCATGTTACGAGTAAACCACTACTTATTCATTATGGTAGAGAAAACAGACTTTATTTATATTATACTATATTGTGATTCAACAGTCTTTTATAAATTTAAAATTAGTCCTGATTTTTAAACCATGGGTGATTAAAAAATCAGGACTAATTTTCAATTTTCAATTACTTCATACATTCGCACCGTTCCTGTGGAACTCGTCCCAGACTAGTCATTCCTCCACTGGCTTAAAACAATTAATTTAAGGTGGAACGATTAAGTTACAAAAAGCTGAACGGTCGTTACTTTCGCTATTTAGTAATTTTTATTTTTTTGTTAATTTTTCTTTGTATCTTTTTAACTCAAAATACTTTTAGCGCATTCTATAAATAAATATTGAATTTTCGAAACCAACATTTATCTTTTTGTAGTACATAAATCATCCAAATATCTCGAGAGAGTGTGTCTGTCTCCAAATTTTACTAATCATTCACACATGCATACTTTATTTCTGAGTTTCTTGTAGTAGAATATTTCGACCTAGCTAAAAAAGATCACGTAGCCCAGCGGTCTACGTACTCGACTTAGATATCAAAGAGTCATGGTTCGAAACTTCTGATGATAGTTTTTTTTTTTTATTTATTATTAATGTTTATTTAAATAACATTACAATATTAATTTTGATATATAAATTGCAACAAATGCAATTACAACTTTTTTAAATTGCACAAGTGACAAGAATGTAATTGATACTCTAAATTTTAAGATTTCTTAGTGAGTTTGCCCATTAAAATATCTATATTTTTTTAAACTACTGCTGAACAGATTTTGATTAAAATTGCAGTGTTTCCTCAATAAAAAAAAGTGGTGGTGGTTATTGGATCATCATGTTACCGTTTTCTATACTTCTATACTATATAATATTATAAAGAGGAAAGATTTGTATGTATGTATGTAATTAATAAACTCAAAAACTACTGGACCGATTTCAAAAATTCTTTTAGAATGCTACACTATCCCTGATTAACATAAGCTATATTTTATCCCGATATTCCCACGGGAACGGGAACCACGCGAGTGAAATCGCGAGCGGCCGCTAGTATTTTTAACCGACTTCAAAAAAGGAGGAGGTTTTGGGTTGGTATATATATATTTTTTTTTATGTATGTACACTGATTACGCCGAGATTTCTAAACCGATTTTCATGATTCTTTTTTTGTTCGATGCAGAATAGATGCCAATTGGTCCCATAAAAAATTGATTTCGTTTGACCCAGTACTTTTTATGTTATGAGCATTTTTATATATTTCATTTCATTGTTGACTTGGTTATAATATAAACGATAATTTTGTTTATTATGTACATGAAACCTTATCTAATCTAGAAAAACCCTGCCTATTACCTAATAGCCTATTACAGACACCAGGCTATCTACTATCTGTGTACCATACTTCATCCAAATCCGTTCAGTAGTTTCGGAGCCTATTCAATGCAAACAAACAAATTTTTCCTCTTTATAATATTAGTATAGATTAATACATAAAACATGTAAGTAAGCAAAAATGTCCCAAAAAAATATTACTATTAAGTACTTACCTCATAATGAAATTGTATTATTCAACAAATACTTAATTCGTAAAGCAGCGCAGCGAACACCGGGGTTGCAAATGATAAAATATCTATTGTGTTTCGTTTTCCGATGCCTGAGAGGTTATAAAATAAAAAATGCTAACCTCTTGTGTATCTTAAATATGTACTATGTAATGTTAAGTACAATCTAGATAAAAAGTACTGAGATCGCTCACATTCATTCATGCGCTGTACGGTGAAAATGGTTTTTGAAGGCTAACTGACCAATAATTGAGGCAAATTTAATTACCTTTGTTTATTCGAGCAAACGGCTTTTCGTGTAAGAGTCTTTCACGTTATTAGCTTTTCGCGCAAATGTCCTGATTCATAGTCGAAACATCAATAGTCAAGTGATATGTGACGTCAAATTCATGTTTTGTATTTGGTTTAGTCTATGTTTATCTCTATCCTATCATCATACTTATGATGTTTTAAAAGGCTAAGTAAAAATATCATAAGAATTAGTACTTGAATACTTAGATTGCTTTCTTAACTTTCTTAACGGTAAAATCAAAATTAAGTCTGTTATTATCATTTAATACGTTAAAATTGTAATATTAATAATAAAATAAATCATTAAGATCGTTAAATCATTAAGATGTACGTAAAATAAATCATTTCTAGTCAGAAAATAAATTTCACTCAAAACTGAAATATTTCAACCCGTTTTGAAAGATTTCATAAGTTTCGTTTATATTTCATTTTCATTTCACTGAAATTTTAGTCAGTAGTATTGACCATCCCTAGTCACAACTCACAACAACACAAGGAAAAAACACTATAAACAAATGACAAATACGGATCGGTCGGTGTTGTCAGTACGTAGATGTGATTCCGGACAATTTAATACCTATTTGAAAAAATAAAATATTTAAATATTAAGTACGTTACATAATACAAGTAAATTTTATTTGCACAAAGCAGATAAAATTTTCTTTTCTTTTTTTTTGTTTATAAAATCTTATTTTCCATTTTTTGACAGTGATGGGAGAAAAAAAGTTTTACGCATAAAAAACAAAATGTAAAGTCGTGTTTAGCATTTTTTCAAAATCGGAGTCAGGATAAATCCTACAAATCACAACTTTATATCATAATCCCAAAGTAAATTATTACTGACGAAACTCATCTCTTTTGGGACGCAACGGCAACACAGCTGAAAAATCTAGTAAAGAGAAATTTAAACAATTATTAAATCGAGACAAACGTAAGAGCGGCAACGTCGCGCGTTGCGCGTCTTAGCCGCATGGAATGGCAACGTCGCGATTTTTGTATACGTACACGACATTTGTCACATACACACACGTAATATTTGCAAAAATTTCATTTATAGGTGATTTCTGAATGAAACAATGTTTGTTTATTAATTAAGCGCAAATGAATACCCGAAAAGAAATAGTTGCACATATATTTAAGTATTAATTCTGTTAATCTACCAAGATTATCTCGACTGTTTTTTGTATGAAAATCGTTCCACCTAAATTTAAAAGAGGACTTGCAAAGGGACTAATGCCATAATACTCTCTCTGATTGCCAATCTGACACAAAGGATATGCCCGTGAGAAGTATGTAATTTTAATGAGTGTCTGTGATATTGTGTAGTGTACCTAGCTAACCCTAATTCCCTAACCTTGAAGCCAGTATTAACAACAGGCAAATCATTAAAGCATATTCAATTCAATTAAAAACATGTCAGTCAGTCATTCGCTTATGGTACTATTTGTAAATAAAGCTCACCGAAATATTGGGAATAACTTACCCAACCCGGGTCTTCGTCACTACCTACTTACTTTCACAGTCTACTTAAGTACAAAACCACTGACTTCAGCAGTTAATTCAAATATACGTATATATCCTCAAGAATAATAAGACCGTTCAGGGCCGTGTCAACACTTCGAATCCCCAGCCCACTCGCCTCGCCGCCTTCGTTCCTGACCAACCCTACTAAGAAACCTTGTTTCTTAATATGAATCTTTGTTTCTCCACCGTACTTAACCGAATTCCAAGAATTTTAATAAATTTTATAAGTAGTTTGCACATGTCAAGTTTGGGTCCTTAAAACTATCCTATTGACATGTAACTTGATAAAAGCCATGGCGTTAGTGTCACGAATTCTGTTATCTATTTTTGTTTTTAAACGACCATATCTTTTTATTTTAACTGCTGCAGTTTGTTGAAGACCAAATATATCAACGAAAGGTGTCAACGTTTTTAAAATTTATGAAACCCTTAAAAAACACTCGTCAGTGCAAGTAGTGATTTACATTGGAACTTGAATATTTTTACAATATTTATTTCATAGATATGAATGAATAAAAATAATCAAAAGAAAATTCAATTTCCCGTTACACATTGGACACTCGCCTTTAGGATAACCATCATCTTCATAATTTTAATGTTTCAGAGTCATTTTAAATTACTGTGATGTTTCAGCCCACCAAGATGTTTTTCCTCGTTCCTATCAATACGATTTGGACTGTGTTCGCTATCGTCGCAGTCATGCATGCGACGGCCTGAAGGCGCCCCCTGGAGAAAAAGTGGTAAGGATAGTCTATAACTTTAAACTCTTCTTAGTTTCCAAGAAAACTAATGCCAACGTAAAGCTTCCCGTTTGTTTATCCAACCTGTAAAGCTCGGAATCATGGCACGAAGGAAATTGAAAACCCCACACACTACCCACAGAATAAATAAAATATTGACCCGAATATAGAATTCTTTTAAAAAGCTCTGATTGACTATCATTAAAAGGGAAAGAGAGAGAGAGAGAGAGAGATAAAGAGAGCGTTTTCAACACAGATTTTCAGCGTTGCTGAGTTCCGGCCACAGACCTATATCGAGAAAGACGAAAAGAGCACCTCAAACTGTATGAGAATCTAGCGTGTCGAATTTAACGTACCTACGATGACTTCACGAGCGAGATTTAGTGACGTGGCAATGTTATTGACGAGCTCTTGCAAGAAAACACTGCACAATTAACCATTTTCGATTGTGAGTGACGCGTGTTTTTATGGCAATGGTCTCAAGCGGACTGACTTAGGTCGGAAAACTTTGACAGTGGATCAAACTTTTGACACGCAAGGTAGGTACACTTTTACCGTCTATCTCGATATAGGTCTGTGGTTCCGGCAGTTGAGATAAGATAGCAGTTTCAGTTGAGAATTCCGGGAAAAGTGCGAAAAAACCCTAGTTATTTAACCCTAATTCCACTTCAATCCTATTCTGCGCGTTATTATTCTATGATTCTGTGTTGACATGGTGAACAAAGGACGTCATATACCCGGGTGAGTTAGTAGATTCCATTAAAAAAAATGGTTAGAATGCTGAGATGCAAGCGTAGTAGGTATAGAGATCGTGGGCCCATAGCTTTGACATTATAAATAGCATTGTCAAGATTTTATAGATTTTTAAATGTTATTTTGCACGTATTTACAGAAAAACTAGGTAAAATTCGAAAAGCGAAGATAGTTAATTGGCAAACCGTTTTTTGCGCTAGCAACCTCAGTTCTAATTTTATACGCTTTGAAATATAATCTTTTGAAACTTGCCCATTTTCTATTAAAAAGAAGTACCTAATTACGAGTGAAAGCAAATTGAATCTCATATTATATATTTTTATTCATTTAAGATTTTGTCAATATTTTGATTGGAAACGGGAGCAAAACATAAAAATTGAAAATATTCGTGAAAAAGAAAGGAAAATAGGGTTCCTTGAAGCTGTAATTAGTCATGTTTTTTTTTGCAAAAAATAACTTTATATACTGTACTGTAGATACTTGTTTGTCAAAAAATGCATAATTTAAGACTTTTAGACATAAAAGTAAAAAAGTTCCAAACGCAGATTTTCGCGTGCTGCGTAGCAAGCTCAAGAATTTCGATGTGGCTGGATTTACACTACTCTGACGGGGTCTAATAATATACAAAAAAAAATCTAAACTAGTTACATCGTGCTTCGCGATTTTAGACATTTTTCATCTCGACTTCTATTGGCCTATTCTTCATCTATCAATTAGCGAGAAAGAGTTATTCCAGGAACAGGACGTTAAAGGTCTAGACCAACACAAAAAATCAATACCATTGACAATGAACGGTACAGCGCAGCTACATTGCATCACAAAGTATGCAAGGCAGGCTTCGAGCATAGAGTCCACTCAGAACAAAGTGCACTTTCTCGCACGCACACTTCGCCGTTACGTTTACAGGCATGGCATAATATTATATAACATGGCAAACAGAAAAGTTCTAAACAACTTGTAAAGAGTCAAAATAAAACTAAATACAGTCGCAACAGCAATAAAGTCAAGCAAGTTTATCGAGTATTAGCGGGTGCCTGCGATTTCACCTGCGTGGCTCCCGTTTCCGTCGGAATATCGGGATAAAAAGAATCATATTTTTTTTCCAATTTCCAGGCTATTTTATAACAGTGTACCGAATTTCATCCAAATCCGTTCAGTAGTTTTGGCGTGAAAGTGTAACAAACATCTATACATCCTTACAAACTTTCGTATATATGTCACCGTATTTTTGCAAGAACCGATTGTTTGTAAAAAATCGAGGATTACTTATTTATAAACAGCCGAATTATTGTGACTAGGTTGTACGATTTGCAATAAAACAGATAAGCATAGTCCAGCGGTCAGTTTATAAACAAACGAGATCAGCAACGTTTAATTATGAAGGAACCCGTATCAAATGCACCAAGGTACGTGTTATTGTACGCGGTCATCTGATTGGCCAATGGATTGGTAGCCCGGGTGTTAAATAGTTGTTAATCAACAAGAGATATTTAGCACTGGTTGGTCACTAGCGCTTGCGTTTCATTCATTTTAAATAAATTTTTACTCCGTGTGTTAAATAAATCGATAAAAACTGGTATTTAGCACTAAAAACACTCGAGCACACGCTGTTTACATTGTTACGTATTTACACCAATCGGCGGCGACACGTAAAGCATCCTTTTCGTCACACGCATACGTACAATAAAGCGAAGAGATATTGATTATTCATAAATTATCCTAAAATCATCTGATTTAATGCAAATCGACGGTTTATAAATTCCCTCGATTATTTACAAACAATCGGTTCTTGCCAAAAGTCTTTGACATATACAGGGTGGAAAATTAAAACGGGCATGAAGGACAGGTACCTTAAACGATGTAGCTACATGAAAACGTTCTTAGGAAACCATCCTTATTTTTTTGAGAAATTTAGAACTGCATTCACCGACTTAGAAAAAAAACACAGCCTGCAGAAAAAATATTAAGTCTTCAAAAATTTTTTTTATGCCAATCGCTCCTGTTTCTTATGAGATCAAAACACTTTGCGATACCTACTGCGGTATAAATACTAGAAATGTTAGAAATCGCGAAAAATTATTTCCACGTATCCACTAAGAAAATAAGTTCATTCAACAAAGGTACTAAACTAAAGGAAGGTAGGTGAAGCGGATACGATTGCGAGTAGCGCGAGCGCGGGGCGCGCGTTTTTCGCGATTTCTGACGTTTCTCATACTCAAACCTCCGTTGGTGTCTTAGAGAGTTTTAATCCTCACGAGAAACAGGATCGAATATAATGAAAAAAAAAAATGAGAACTGCCCATTTTCCTGCTGACTGTACATATTTAAAAAATCTGTGAAAACTGTTCAAAATTTCTCAAAAAATAAAGGATGGTTTCTTAAGAACGTCTTCATGTAGCTACAAAGGTTTAATATCTGCCCTTACTGACCCGTCTTAATTTTCCACCCTGTATATTCAATTCAATTCAATTCAATTCATTTATTTGCATAAATCAAAGTTAAAGTCAAAGATTTTGAAATTTTATTTAAAACTATATCAAATAAAATATTAGCAAATTAATTAATATTATAAGTCAGAAATAATTTTTTTTTTATTATTTTAAAATGTCAGAAATTAAAAGTATGTAAGTAATGATAAAAGTTAAAATTAATACTAAGTATACCTATTTTAATATCCAAAATTAAAATTTATATTATAAACTGTCAAAAAAATAAATTTTAAACTCATGTTACGTAATGTAAAAAAAAAACAATTAATAAATACCTCTCAATCGGTAAATCAAATCAAATATAGGTAATAATATTAGTATGATACCATATGGTAGGAGCGGTCTCTCTGGTAACTTTTGTTTTTTGTGATTGTACTCAGTATGTGCATACATGCGCATCACTCTCTCACCTATTCACCTGAACTGTTGCCGGTCATTTCCTTTACGAACCGACCAAATACCGAATTTTCACTGTCAAAGTTTGGCGATGAAGTCCTTTTCAACTTTTATCGTGATTTCACATATGCCTCAGTTACTTGACATAGTAATAACACAGTCTATATTATATATCTTCTCTTCCCGTAATAGACACAATTAATAAATGGTACAATCGCCGATGCTAAAAATAACTTGCGCATTTTATCAATAATTTGTTGCGCACAATTTAAAAATAATAATTTTCCTATTTTATTTAGCACTATGTTAAGGAAATGCGCCAAGCGAAGTTTAAAACGCAAAACGAATTCACTTCTAATTCCATATTTTCACAACAAGTTATTTAAACACATTTCGTATATTTTGAAAAATACAGTTAGGTTTGTTTATCAATAAAAGTAGAGCAAGACTTTAAAAGGATTGGTAAAGGGTAGTGAGTTGGGAAAAATAATTATTTTCACTTACTATTCGAAGTAAAAAGCGAAGTTGCGGCCTGGACTTTTACATCAACTCGTCCGGTATTGGGAATACAAAATTGAAATTAACACTTTTTTCAGCAAATATGGAATATAGCAGCAAGCAGTCCACTGCTGGGACTGGGGTACCGCGTCTAATAAGTCCGTATGCCAGCGGACAACCGACCGCCCCGGAGGCTGTATATGATTTGAGAGCATGAAGCTATAAATAGCTTCATGTTTGAGAGAGCTCTTTTACAGTGTTACGGCGGAACATCCTTTGTGTAAACAGATTGCACTCGGATTCAACACAAAGGGGTAAAAGCTATGCCTTATAAATATCGTCTCAATTATTTTTTAAGGAATTCAGTCACCACCATTTAATTAAAACCGTACAGAACTTCTGAAAAAACTAGAAAGTTTTTGAACTTATTTATTAGGTAACTAGGTGACATTTCATCGATTACTTGCGCAATTCCAAAGTAGCTAATAATTTCAATAATAAAAAATGTGAAAATACTAGATTTTCATTTAAACTACGTTAGGACTTAGAACCAAACCAATCAAAGTTTAAAAATTAAAACTAAGTCGGTTCTAATTCCATATTTTTCACAGCAAGTGAATGATAACTACAAAATACTTAGAAAATTTCGCAAAATGCAATTTTGTTTTAAATAAAACTAATAAAAACAACTTTGTAAGGGACTAGCGGCCGCTCGCGGTTTTACCCGCGTGGTTCCTGTGGAAATGTCGGGATAAAAAGTATCCTATGTTCTTAACCAGGTTAAATACTATCTGTGTACTAAATTTCATTAAAATCCGTTCAGTAGTTTCGGAGCCTATTCAATGCAAAGAAACAAACAAGCAAACAATCAAATCTTCACTCTGTAATTTATTAGTATAAGAAAAGGGATTGTGAGTAGGGGATAATATTTATTTACACTTACTGTTCGAAGAAATACGCGAGGCAGCATCCTTGGCCTGGAATAAGTTCTGGTCGCTCGTGATTGGAAATTGAAAATACTATTGAAATCACTTTTTTAGCAAATATTGAAAAGAGATCTTACTTATTTGGCAAATTTAAGTAGGACCAAACAGACAACCGCGCGCGCCGGAGGCTGTTTTCGGTTTAAGAACGTCTGTTCGTTATCGCTGAAAATCCTTTGTCCTTAGAGATGCAAAACGAAGGGCAAAAGCACCTCGAACCTCTGAAAAATCTTGACAAGGTTTCTCTTACACTTTTCTTTCACGAAATTACAATGTAACTATCTTTAAAATTTTCTTATATTAGCACAGTTTTAAGAAAACCCAATAAGGGTAAAAAATACGCAGTTGAATCGACAACATGTTATGGATTTTTTAATATATTTACTTACAGTTTACTTATGATACGATTAAAATAGAAAATATAGTTCGACAACGTCAATAGCACAGATGCTTCTTGCATTCCCTTTCTAAATAGAAGGGAAAAAGTATTATGTTGCGTAATTGGTTACATTTTTAGACTTTTAAAAAAAGTAATGTCTAACGTACAGTCGGGAGCTCCCGGTTGACCAGTATATTTTTTATAGGGAGCTTTATTTTAAAAAGTAGTAAATCTAAAGAACAACTAATAGAACATTAATAGGTATTTCATTTGAATACCAAATTATTTCTTTAACCTTAGTACTTACCGAGAAAACGTTGCCCAAAAAAACTTTACTGGTCAACCGGAAAGTTCCCCGATTGTACCTATACTTACCTAAACTAGATAAAAGTTGTGAAGTTGTAAAAATAATTACGAAAGCGATAGAAAATTACTAATTAGTGGTTCTGTGAGATCAGTAGGCTTCGCTCAAAAATCAATTTGCGCTACAAAATTAACCAAAAAAGACTAATTTTAAATTGAAGTTAAGGTGCTTGAATTTTTTTATAGACACCTAATCTATGTAGACTATTGAGGCATAAGTTTTAGCGATTACTCGCGTTCCCTTGGTCCTAGGTCCTAGGCCGGGTCCTATAACAGATTCGACTTTCTAGGATCTAGGAGGTCGAATCTGTTGTCTCGGGTTCGTCTCACAAAGGCGGAGAGAACTGCATAGTCTGATTGGTATACTTACGTAGTTATAATGTTTCCAAAAAACTAAAATTAGAATCCATCCATATAGCATATCCAACTATACACAACTACACTCTAGTCAATAAACAGCTTGAATTCGTTCCCTCAATAAGAGACCTTGGGGTTACATTGGACTCCAAAATGGATCTCGACTTGCATGTTTATAACATTATTAACAGTGCTTTTAGGAAGTATGGGTTTGTAATGCGTATTAGCAAGAAGTTCAAAAGTGCCTCTACTTATTTAAGTCTATATAAGTCACTGATCAGACCACAACTTGAATATGCTGTGCCTATCTGGAATCCCTATTATAACAAATATAATGATGCCCTGGAAAAGGTCCAAAATATTTTTTTACGTTGCATATATTATAAATGTGTTCGTGGCTATCTCACTTATGAACAACTACTTCATAAGTATCAACTATTACCTAGTATGACTTGTGCCACAATAATAGATATCATTGTGTTCCTATCATTAATAAGAGCTGTTACAGGATTCCGACTAGAACCCATGCTCGTGCCCCATGTCGATTGTTTGCAACACCTCGATGCCGTACTAACGCCGGTAAACGGAACCCCCTACATAGGCTGGTGCATACTTACAATGAGTTGTTTCACACAGTCGACATGGCGGCAACCCGTCCAAGTGTTTTCAAGAAATTGATAGTTGATATATTACGTAGTACTTAACTTATAAATATATTATTTGTCATCAGCCATTTTTAATGTCCCCACTGCTGGGGCACTTGCCTTACTTATGGATGGATAAGGAGAACGGGCCATGACCCACCACGCGGGCCCAATGCGGATTGGTGGGTTTTGACGACTGCAAATGCAGCTGGAACCAACGGCTAAACGTGCCTTCCAGAGCACGGAGGAGCTCGAGATAGTAAATTGCTGGTCACCCATCCCGTGACGACCATTGCAAAAGTTGCTTAACCTCAACAATCGCAGGCCGAGCGCGTGAACCACTGCGCCACGGGCTCCTCATAAATATATTATATCCTTACAGAATAAATATAATAATTAACAACATAATAATAGACTTTAAAAAAATTGTAAATGTACATTAATCTGTAAATATTTTATTTAATACTTTTTTTAATCTATCCGCTTTTATTGCATTAGTCACAATACTTTGTACTTTTTGATTACTATGTTGCTGGTGTCAAAGTTACTAAGTGAAAATCATCATTTTTTTATAAATATACTTTGTTACTGTTCGTGTACCCAAATAAAGAGAAAATATATATATATATATATAGCCTCCCTTAACCTTTGGATTTTTTGTAACATTTTGAGTAAAATGAAGCCCTTAGTGTGCCTCTAAATTATAACATAGAACCTTATTGGCATACCCAAAGTAAAAAAATGTACGCCAATCGACAGAAAAGATATTTATACAAATAACAAATAACTAGTTAAGTAAGTAGTTACTTTTCGATAAAATGTATACGAAAATGATATATAAGTAGTTATCTTCTGAAATATTAAAGTTTGAAGATGAAAAATCATTTTATTTTACACATTCAAAGTGAAATATTTTATAAAGTACCTAAGTATATCATTTACGACATTTTGTCAAATAGTATTTGTCGTTAACTATTTTCTCGGTATATTGACCGATCGCCACCTGGCTAAAATCCTTGGGGTAGTAAACACAATTCATTTCACATTTCATATTTCCGTCTCTGGTTGCTGTTCCTTGTTGGTTTTATATTTGGTTTTCCTAATAAGGCGTTTTCATGGCAATGTCTTTTTTTACCGATTTTCCATGGCGATGTATTTTTTAATAATTCCAATCGTCACCAATTTCCTCATCAAACATCGTATAAATCCACAAAAAAAACTACTTCAAAACTATCGACTATATTTTGGTAGGTACTTAGATGATATAAAATTGCCATTGCTTAGAATAACATGTGACTTTTCGGAGGAGACTCTTGGCATTCATCATACTTGATAAACATGGAAGCGAGCCTCTCCTGGAAATCTCATTCACTGAGGAACTGGCTATCTTATCTCTAACAACATTGTTGTTATAGCGTCAGACTTTGAAAATGCATAGGGAGGACTCGCGAGCAGCTTCGAACCATCAAAAAGTTGGTTGATCACGTGTAGAGACACTTGTTGCTCCAGGTCATAATGATGGAAAAAGAAGCGACGCTTGGGTATAAGAAAAGTCTTGGTTGCTGAACGTTCGGGACAGGACGAAAATAACCAGCGTGAACAATTTTTCCGCTTGGCGCAGAACAGGACAGAATGCATAATAAAAATTGTTGAGCTGACAGCTAACCTCCAGTAGTGAGATGGGATAAGAAAGTCCTTTTTTAAACGAGTCATTTAAACTAACCGTTTAACTACTAACCTTGGACGAATTAACCATAATTCGTCCAAGCTACTAACCTAATTTGACGACCTGTTTGGCGCAAGGGTGCTATACCCGCCTTCTGCGCCAGAGGTCCCAGGTTCGATACCCGGACAAGACAAATATGTGTACATGGTGGTAGGTAAACATGGTGTTTAGTATCCATAACACAAGTTCTTCATGAAACTTAAGGTGGGCTAGATAATTGATGTGACTGTATGCAATTATTATTTATTATTTTATTATTATTATTATAGTTTAAATTATATTTAAATTATTATTTTAGTTTAAAGTTAATTTCTCTCATTTCTGAGGACAGGTCCATGCAGGCTTTTGGCCAAGAATGTCGTGCATAAAGTTTAATCATCAGTCTTATAGCTGCCTTTTGCAACTGCAGGAATGATAGTGGATGCATATCAAGAGTTTTGTTTGTAGTGTTTTGGGAATTGATATTACTATAGGAGTTTACTTTCCATTGAACTTTTAACTCTATTGATGTCTGGGTATTTTGCATTTTTTTCTGTATATGTGTTAATGAGGTTATGTGTATTTGGGATTGCTACGTCTATAAGAATAACAGTCTTATTTATTTTATTGTGAAATTTGATTTCTGGTCTATTATAATGCAGAGTCTTGTCAGATAGAATAGTTCTGTCCCAATAAAGCTTGTTTGATACTGTTTGAGGTGTATATTTATAGTATGCTGTTTTTTTCTAATAAGATTATATTGAAGCGCAAGAGAGCGCAAGATGTTGCTGAATTATTACAGCGACTTGATCGTGGCGGTGTTTTTAGTCAGATTGGGCTATTGATAGGCAAGCTCCTGTAATATGTTGAATCGTTTCCGGACTTCGGTGGGCATTTTCGTCATAAATCTGAAATAATAGTCCTGTATTTGATTTTGTACTTCCTGTAGTTTTTTCGTTTCGATGACTTGATCTTGTATGGCTATCATGAAGCCTTCCGTTTCTGATGAGAGTTCACCTTTTTTAACCAAGCGTTTGACGCATTTTTATCTATATCTGGGTGATCGAGTTCTTTCCGATGCCTACCATGGAGAGTTTTATAATTCCAATCATTTAATTTTTGGCTTATACTATTTTTTTTGTGTACAAGTATTTTTGAGATTTAGAGGAGTCAATTTGTCGTCTGCTCGGATAAGACTTGTGTAGTTACTTTGTGTAGTGATCTTTCAGATTGCTGGTGGAAAAAGTTCGTAGTAAGGTTATCTATTTGTTGTGTTGGTTAGTTATATTATATCTATACCTCTGCCTCCCTCATATTTTAGTAGAGTGAGTCATTGATAGTATGATATGGGTGATATTTCCTGTAATGCGTCATAAGTGTTCATTGTTCTTTGATGTTTCAGGAAATCTGTTTTGAACCATTGAATAATTCCAAAGGGAAGTGAAGTGAAGAGGGGTATTGCAAATGTAAATATTACTAATATATTGTTTTTGCATTGAAGTGTGAGTACTTAACTCACACTTCAATGCACTTTTGTGTATAAATTTTATCTAGTTTTAAATTTATTTACGATTATGAGTTTTTTTTTACTTTCTGATAAATTTTATGAGATTATAGAAAGTCCAAATATTGATATCCTTCGTTACTGTCTATATATCCTATTGTATCTCCGCTATTTAGTTGGTATGTATTTAATTATAATTTTCCTTTCCTGATATGCATTTAATATTTGTCTGATCCCAAAACGCATCTTGATGTCACTAGAAAACATTTCAGTTAATGCCATTAATTTCTTCAAATCTTAAAGGGTCTTCGCAAAAAGTTTGATGTCATCCATGTTGAGTAGGTGGGTGAGGTAAATCATTGAGTCTCTTTGCTTTACGTTACGACAAATCAACTATCACTGTTATTTAACATAGCGGACAGTGGATTCAGAGCCAAGCAAAACCATAAAGGGCTCAATGCGCTGCCTGCTCATGTGTTCCCCGATTCCTACAACCTTGGCCTCTTCAAGGCGAGAGTGAATAGGCATTTCCTGGGCAAGCATGCAACACCTTAGAGTCTAAGGATTAGACCACATCCTGTTTACTAAGCACGATGGTGGTCAAATGCCTGACCAGTTATTATAAATAAATAAAAAACCTTGAAAAATTCCTCTGCATATTTTGATGGGTTCTGTCTCTGTATGATCGTGTAGTTTCAGTAAGGTTTCCCAATTTTGCATGGTGTAAGAAATAAATTTTATGTTATAATGATTTAGGATATGAATTAACCAGGAATGTGGGGTAGAATTAAAAGCCTTCTGGTAGCCCCTTAACTGATGAACGATCATTATATGACCGAAAATGTAAGTCGACATTTGATAGGTGGTTATATTATGACCACATTTTAGAATTTAATTAATTAATTTTTGCTAAGACGCATTAAATTATTTAATATTTTTTTTATGAAAGTTAGAAATAACCCTTTTTTACTTTCACTTGCATATATATGCAATATACTACAATATTTTTTAATGAAAGTAGTTCCACGTTGTAGATAATTCATCTACGAATCCAATGATGTACAATATGTGTGTTATTTATAAACAGAAAGGCCATAAAAACCAAATAAAATGGAACCACTTGACAAAACCACTTGACAACGGCTCAAGTGCCGTATCAAGTTACCGGTCAAGTGCCGTATCAGGTAAGGGGGTAGTTTAAGTACATAGTATGTATATCTAGACCAACGTTCTTTCCAATCTTGACTTTTTTGCGGCATCCTTTTTATTGTTCAGCTTGTATTTATTGTTTGAATCAATATGTGTGCATATTATTTTACTAATACAAGAAGTAATGATTTTGTAAATAGTCTGTAAGCAACTAATTGGTCTATATTTGGCAGAGTTTTGTAAGTCTTTTTTATTTTTGGGTAAAATGTATGTCAAGCCTTGTGTAATGTATTTTGGCATTGTTTCCGGATATTGGATGAATCTGTTGATGTGTGGATGTAAGAGTGAATGTAAACTGGTAATTTTTTTATACCAGTAATTGTGTATCTTATCTGATCCACTAGCTTTCCAGTTTTTCGTTTTATCTATTACGGTTTGGAGTAGTTCAAAGCTTATATTATTTAATGCCATTATAAGTACATTTTCGTTATTAGCTTTATATGCGTGTAGTTAGCCAATATTTTTCTATTTAAAATTTACCATAAGTATAAAAATAGCATTGAAAAATGCAAAAATTACAAAATCATAAATTATTGGCAGTTGCATCTTAATCGATCGTTAAACACCTGAAAAGATGTTTTTTTCGAATGCAAGGATATTCCTAGCATTGATGTAACAACGCTGGCCTACAGCGTATTAAAATATAAAAGTATTGGAGAATTTCGACGGTGGTTCGCAAGTCTCGGTAGCTCAGCGATTAGAGCATTGGACCGGATTTCCAAAGGTCGCGGGTTCGATTCCCGTCTGAGAATTCACTTGTGGCCGAGTTATTTTTTCCAATATTTTTCTATTTAAAATTTACCATAAGTATACTTCTCTTCTAATATCTTTCATGGTTTGGTCAAAGAGAAGTTTGTTCCTAACCATCGCTTTGCATTGATCACCTAATCTCTGTTTAGTCGCATTAAACTGTGGGAGTTTGCACATTAAAAATTCTAGTGTACCTTGTCTATGCAACCTCTCTTGATCCGCTCTCTAATTCAGTAACAGTTAAATATATGTGCCAGATGCATTTGTTCATTTCTTCCGTCCATCTTTTTATTGCCTGAAATGTGTTCAGTATTAGTGGCGTTTACCGACTGCATAACATTTGCCAACATTGGAGAGTTTGATGTTGAGCGTGGAATTGTCGAGAAGTTGGTCAGAGAAATTAATCGAGTCAGGGTTTTTGTAGATGAGGGGATGTGTTAAGTGATGTTAGTGGGCTGGAGCTAGGTGAAACAGTCGATGTGGATTTTATATATTCTTCATTCGATGTGATATAGTTTTGTGTTTGTAAATTGTAATTGTTTATATTTTCCAGTATTGAGTAGGCCTCTGGCTTAAGTTGAAGTGACTGAATACGATATGATACGATGTTGACTTTAATTGTAATGAGATAGATGTTGTAGTAACTGTTAATGGAAAGGTCTCGGCTGTACATAATTTCTTGGGGGAACCCGCCTGTTAAGTCCCCCACCGTCAGTGGTTCGCATGCTGCCAGACATAGCAATGTCTCCAGGATGGCCCCGGCGACCCCCGGGTAGCGGCCGCAAACTATATCTCGTATTACGTGCATTAAAAAAGAAATAAAGGGAAGGGGTTGGGACACCTACTCTGGGAGTCATCATGATCTTAGTGATGTTATCCCAGCAAGACGACTGTATATTTTTTATGTCTTTTAATATAACGTCAGTTGTGAACCCTTGAAAAGATTTTTATCTGTAAGGACATAGTTTGAGTGTGATCCCATAATATTTTACGAAGATCTGGCTAGTAGTTTTTTTATAACCCTAAAAAACATCAATTACGTTTTGGGAAATAGTCATTTACCTAGACTATTTCCCAAAACGTAATTGGTTTTGTTTTTAATAAAATTGAGCAAGAGAGGCCCGTCGTCGTGCGTAGATATGGACGGTTGCCTTGTCAAGTAAATATTTTAAAATATTGTGAAATAATAATATAATTGCTGAATATAAAAACAGTATCGAAGTCCTCCGCTGCTCTTGTATATTTTTTGATATATCTCGGAAACGGTGCATCGTAGCACAAAAATAAGGTATTTTTCGACCCCCTACGTAATCCATAAAACCCCCTTTCAGCATCAATTTACATGATAAAAAGTCCAAAAGAACAAGCTCAAAATTTCTTCAAGTCCAGTTTCCAAAGTAATTTCACTCTAAAATTTGGATAAGTCGCTTGCCCATACAAAATCGATCAATATTATTTTTCGATACAAAAGTGCATTCGTGCGAAAATTGCGGGAAAACAGTTTTTTGCCTATACTTTTGAAACTAATAGGCCCAGTGATTTGAAATTTTGCATGCTGTGTGCACCTATTATAAGGTATTATTTGATTCTTAATACGAGACTCTAACTTATACAGTTACAGTGATTCAAAACGTGTAACGCGTCTCCAGCTTACACATGCTTATCGGTTCGTAGCTCAAAAACTATTCGAGCTAGAGATTAGAAAAAATCGGAGGTTACTGCTGCAATTCGACTCAAAAATTTGAAGTATAAAACATAATCCTACCTCAAATAATTAGGAAGATACAGGTGTGTGTAAGCCAGAGACACGGGTCTCCAGCTCGCACACACTTTAATGATCGTAGTTTCAACAGTATTTGAGTGTGAAGGTTAGTCCAAGTAATGAAGTTATGGTTGCACCTAAAATATCACTGACACGTTTGATTGCTCTAAAATATGGCATGCTTAGAATTTCTCTATGTTATGAGGAAGCTGTAGACACACACTTCGAGATTTCTTCTTCGACGAAGTTCTTTTGCGCTCGAGCGTACGAAGCAATACAAATGCTCCCCTCAGCCTTCTCTCAGTACCATCACCTGGTAGTGAGCTGAGCGACGCGACGCTCTGGCGTGCGGGAATGTTCAAATTGAATCGAGACAGCCTCCCAATGTCGATCCACGCGGAGCTTTTTTGATATGAATTTCTTTTTCAGAAAGCGCCAAGCCCTCATTGCCGCGACTGCACGCATTACAGGCGCCCAGGGCTGACTCCATTCCAGCTGGCATGGGCGCAGGATGCCGGCCAAGAAAGGTGGCGGTACTACCCGGACCTCACTGCTACCCTGACTACCGAGGAAATAAGGAAATCTATGAACGAGTATGTCAACACTCATATTAAAAATGAGAGAATAAATAATACATACCTACCTACTTACCGAATGAATGACATTATACAATCACAGTACTTGCCAAAATTTAAAATGTACATACTGAAAGCTCTGATTTTTTTCTAAGGCGGCAGTGTCTGCTCCTAAAGCACTGATAACATTATAACCGAGGATTTAAAAATCGGCCCTAAAATGCAACAAATGATGTCTCGGGTATTTTATAACTACTCATGTATTCAAAATAGCGTAACAATCCTTACATAGCTGTTTATTTATTTATTTTATTTTACTTATAGAAGACCAACAGCATGTTACATTACAATATACAATATTCAGTACAATTGGAAACAGATAGTTAAATACAGATCCTCGCTTATAAACTTTGTTTATCGCTAATAACCAAAAAACTTCGTTTGCTTGCATGATTATTATTATATCTTGACTTTCATGTATTTCAGGGTGGGGCGACCTTTCCAAAACGAAGCCTGCAACTGGTACTACAAACATTACCCATCAATAAAATACGATATGATCATGCGAAAATTTTCAAAATAAATTGTTTCCATACTATCATCTACATGTTTAAAGTGAATTAGTGAATAGTACCTTCCTCTTATCGGAATAAGTTCTCAGTACTCAGTCTGATGTATTCTATTCTATCTTTGATGATGCAGTTGTTAAATGACTTAAATTCGTAATAGCTCTCGAAGTGAGTTCGGGTTAACTACTGTTACGGGACTAAAACGTGACGTAAAAGCACTAAAATTAATAATTAATGGACTAATACGTGTTTGGATAGAATATGGCTGCTGATTTCTGCCGTGATAGCACCATAGCAGCACGCATCACGCCTGGAGCCAATGTGTACTATTGCAGCCACAGTCGGGACAAGTCCTTATTTTATTAATTTAAAACAACACAAAGAGATCGAGACTTTTTTCGCATATGCGATTCCCACGAACGTAATTTTATCGGGCGCGAAGCGTTACTTTGACGCCTCGAAATAGAACATGTGACTTTCTTTAGACGTTCACATGCAAGCGATTTTTCATCGCGCCTTATTTAACGCGACCATAATGCAGCGCGATGTTTTTTTTTTTTTTGTAAAATGTGGCTTCTATGTTTTTGAACCGAAAAACGGCGATACGCTGAAGCGATGCAACCACAGTATAATATACTCGTAAATGTGTCTCTTCTGTCAGTCAGTCCTTGTTTATTATTCTTTTACTGTTTGGTTAAGTTAGAATTAGCGTGTTTTATATGTTGCGAGCATATTATTTATTAAGAATTAAGCTCATAGTATAATAAGAATTAAAGTGCAGCGTGTCTCTACATTGCTTGGTTTTGAAAAAAAATTGATAGAGGGACTCAGACTCAGCAGAAGAACCAATTTCTATTATTTTTTGAATTTTTGTCTGTCGGTCAGTCTGTATGTCAGTGTGTTAAAAATAAGCATCACAGCAAAACCACTGATCTGAGTCCACATAATTGTATGTATATATATATATATATATATATATATATATATATATATATATATATATTTGTGTTTAAAGTCCATATCTCAATTTACCGTAGAGACTTTATTTCATCAAAATCTGTCTTTTAATTTTAGTCGCATTACTTGCCAAATCTAAATGTTGGTATTCTTTTCTGTAATATTTTGATGTCATGTTGTTAAAATTTCTCTTGCTGATCGTAGGAAGTGCCGACTCTAACTTACTTTGGAGTCTTTGGTCAAGTCAAGCGATTTTTATTTCGACCTTTGAATCCTAGGCGTTGTCGTCACTGCGTGTAACATCAGTGGGAATGGCGCCTACGGTCTATGAATAATTCGTAGTATGTACTTTTTATTACAGAGAAAATTAAGCAACAATGGCGAATGACATAAATAATAATTATAATTACCTACCTTGGAGAACACCCACCGATTGGGACGTAAAAGATCACAGGAATCGTTTATAGTTTAAAATAGCACTATTAACATGTTTTGGTTACTCTAATAGTGCGAATTTATGGCATAAACGTTCAAGACTATTTTGGTACTGAACGGTGTTCCTCGACACTATTACATTAAACTAAAGAGCTGATTTATCATCATGAGAGCCTTTATGTAATGGTTATACTTAGTATAAAAAAGTGATAAAACTAGGGTTTATTCATATAAGCCCTAGCACAAGTGTGTATTTAAGGTCTCACTACACATACAGTGCAACAGAAAAGAGTAGAAAAAATTTTAGGGCGCCACTAGTCTTGTACCATCTCCAACTAGCAACACTGTTAATACTACGAAAAGTTTGATACTTGACATATTTTTATTAATTATTTGATCTATTTTTGTAAAACCAACAAATCATTAGAACTTATGTAATACTCTATTTTATGCAGCTTCTTAGATTAGTCGATTTATGTAAGCTAAGAAAAAGACTAAGGAAGTATTTGATAGATGACTAATAAGAACAAATAGTAACCTATTAAATGACAGAAAATAGTAGGTATAAAATCCTACACAATCATTTAAAATTTTAATCGAAAATCTACTTGTCTGCAACTAAGCCATTCTAGTTAATTGAGATTTTTAACGTAATAAATGGTAAATATTAAATGAAAGAAATAAATACCTATCTCTTTTGCTAACAGATCTAACTGTCACAAATAGATTAAATAAAACACTTAGGTAAAGCTGCATAAACCAGAGATATGCGCGAAAGGTCTAGCGCGGTAACCAGTTACCTATCGATCAGGGGTAAATGGGTAGTTTACTATATAGGTTTTAATGATTTGTTGGTTTTACAAAATTAAATAAAATAATGAATAAAATATGACGTATCAAACTTCTTTTCATAGTATTAACAGTGTTGCTAGTGGTAGTCTAGTACAAGACTAGTAGCGCCCTCAATTTTTTCTACTACTTCTTGGTGTGGATATTTATACATACATTACCTATATAGTTTTTTTTAAGTACCAAGAGTGTCTATAATACTTATTTAACTATATTGTAGTACGGTAGAGAAAAATTTAAAGATTGCTGCATTTTTTATTTATGCTGTATCTACTCTTCACTGACCTCCAAAATAAAACTAGTAAGATGGAGGTTAGTGCTACTCTGCCACTGCTACCATTCCTCTCACTGTATCAAATACTGTAGACACTAACGAGCGAGTTCTTCTACAGTAATTGGTGTGTAAAGTACTATAGACACTCTGTATTACACTGTGTCATGACAGCGCCAGAATTCTCCTTTTTCAAACCTCAAGTCACTTCGGCTTTTGTTTAAACTTGTCAAATTTTTAAGAATGTTGTAACACAGTAGTATAAAAATATTAATAAAATAAATTTCCCATCTCCATAAAAATCCGATAATGACGAAACAAGATGATGGCCTCTTCCTCCTGGAAGTGTTGATTGATAAAGTTGTGTTTGTCAAGAGTCCTTGCTTCTCCGACAAAGATTTCAGAACATGTTTGAGTATCGAATGTGCATCCATAGAACCGTTACAGATTTGCGATGATGACCCTGGTGCCTGCACCTCTAAGAGTATGGGTCCATTCGTCAAAAACTTTAACAGTGGAAAATCATGCTTGTTTTCTCTCAAGGAATCTGAAATTTCAGCCGCCATGAACAAATTTCCTGTTAAAATTTCTGTCTTTAAGTCTTTACCATGTGGTTGCCTGCCGACCAAAATAATAATGGGAGAAGCAACTATTGACATGACAAAAGAATTTATAGAAGCGCGCAAGAAATTTTTATCAGATCCTAATAACGTCAGTTATCAGGCTCTTAAAGACTCTTTTCGTATATTTGGTCCTGATGGAGGTGAAACTGGAGAAATCGTTATGTTCCTACGGATATCTTGCTTCGGAAAACTGATAATCACTCGCTTCCAAGGAGGTGGCCCCCCGACTCTGAGTGCTGGTGGTAACAACGCAATAGTTGATCGTTCATGCAACCCCCAGAAAGAATTCCAATCTGCTCAAGATCCCTGTGCCTGTGGGGCAGCTGTCGGAGGAGGTGGTGCTGGTGCCCAAGGTGGGGCTTCGTGTACTATGGGCGGAGGCACGGGTGGAGGAGCTGGGGGAGTTTGCCCACCAGGTAACCAACTCAATTCTAGTATTTATATTTTTTATCAGTACTTACCCATGAACTTATGTAAACTGTAATTTTATTCCAGCACGAGATCCTTACAGTATTATGCCATGTCAAGATCCAGATGATCCTTGTTATTGTACAGGCCCTAAGTCACCAGCTAAAGAACAAATGGTTTGTAGAAATACAGATCAATATTGCCTGCACATACCAAAAGGTGAGCTTCATCGATACCTTCCAGTGATAATAACAGGCCCCTCCAATTATTGACACCTTACCTAAAACCTTCACGGTGTCCGAAAAAATGTTCCAAACAAAACTGTATTCACAAATATTTTTGACGATGTAACTTAAATTAAATCCTCTAATTCCTTTTCTCGTGTCATCAATTATAAGATTTTAGGTACGGTAGAATTGTTTAAGGCACTCTTAATAATGAGAACTTTTCAAAGTGATATTATTTAGGGCAATTAGGGTTTAGAAATAATAATCTATTCAAGTTATACATGAGCTGAATGCCTGAGAAACATTTATTGATGGCCAGGTCGCGGTAAGCAATTCGAAGAGATAGGCACGAATCTTGGTGGCAATGAGCTAAAGATCAAAGTACCTGCAACTGCGTCAATCATCAAGAAGATTAGTCAAACTCATTGTGCTATGTCCTACCCTTATAAGGGTAAAGGGGCAGATGGCGGTCCCTGTATGCCACCTTGTGGGAAAAATCAAATAAGTTTAGCTCTTCCAAATGAGTCTACGTGTTGTCATGGAGCACGTCTCGCCGATACACAATTTACATGTACAACGGAAGGTTGTACTCAAGCATCTAAACACGGACAGCAGATTGCCTTAGCTCGTGGTGATAGCAAGAACGACGCCCCTGCCAATAAGAACACCTTTGTTCTAAAAGTTGCAAAAACAGCAATGCATGGTGATAAAAAATGCAGACTTGAGGTTGAATTAGTAACACCTAAGGGACCGGATAAGATTCCACCCGTTCAAAAAGTGAACGCTAGGCTACAATCTGACCTGGATTGCGAATGCTACGTGAAAAGACTTAAAAAACCGAAAGGAGCGAAAAAGAAGAAATAAAATAATTGTGATGTTTTATATTTCTTTATAACTAGATATCGAATATTTTATTTGTTTGCGTACCTAACTTAATTGTATTTTTTTCTAGGAAAGGCTCATATATCATTTACAATTACTTCTAGCAACTTATAGCTTATTACATTTCACAATAGCTTTATACGCTCACCGATTGTACAGATTGCTGCCCGACGGGGAACAAGGTGATATTCCAAATGCCATCGAACACCTGTGGCATGAACCATAAACAACGTGTGCACTTTAACATCAATTCTGATGGAGTAGGCGATATGGCAAGAGATGAACCTGGTCAGCTGATGCCTCCAAGCGCAGATGGCTACCCAGGAGTCCTTTATGACTTTCCTGAGCAAGTGATAAAATTAAGAGTTGGAAAGACTGTTGAGATGCCTGGCCGTAAATCTAAACTTGAATATCAGTTTATAACACCGACCTTGATACAACCAAAAGTAGTTCCTGTGAAGGATACACGCACTGCGCAATGTGTACCATTTTGCCCTGGTGGCTGCCCTATTCGACGCAAAAATTGAGCTGTTTTTTTATTTACTTGTTTATATTTGTAATTCTAAGTAAAATTTATGTGCCCATTAAATTTATCTCACTAAATATATTTTCGTTTTTGGTTTTATTCTTGTAGAAAATTATTCCAACCCATCTCATTGACGTTATCGTAAATCTGTATAAAATATTTGTGTATACGAATTAAAAAATGTCAACTGGTCGTAGGTGAGTTGCCGAACTTGCCGTACTCGCATGATGTGACTGAAGAGCAGAAGTTAAACATAATGGCTACCATACCAAAGGACCGAATGGTGATGGGTGAGGTCACGTTGCCGAACTTAAATTATGAAAGAAGAAATTTAACCAATGAATCGGCGGATTACATCAAAAGACCATCTGAATCTTTAATGTCATCATCGATATTACCATATTCGCATACCAGCATCAAACCAAAAAAAATCTCATGCTGTGATTATATAAATTACCCAACTGAATTTCACAATATTCTTGATGACTCAAAATCACAAAATAATGTTCTATTTGGAGCCAAAGAAATATCTGTTTACATGACCCTTTTTGATGAACTGTCACATAATCGTTCTTTTAGAACTCGATCTACAGCGGGCACCCAAGCTACCGCTTCAATGAACAAATGTTTCCAAGTAAATAATGAAATTAGTCATAAGTATTTGCCAAGCAGTACGTTTTCAAATTCTTATAATTCATCTTGTACAATGTCAACTTTACCATGTAATGATATGAAAAAGATTGATAGAATGAGATATTCTGATGTATATTTTTTTGGACGCAAAACCGATTCATCAAATCCAAAAAGAAAGGAGATGGGAAAAGAACCCAAAAGCGTTAGATTAGGAAATACAAACTCGACTACTGCGCAGACTAACAGAGTCACCGGAGCATCAACTGGAACGAGTACAAAAACAGTTTCAATCAAGGATAATAAAATTTGTGACCAAAATACTTGTCCTGCATTAGCACAACCTTCGAAAGGAGAAATGGTAGCCATCGTGTCGCACATAAAGCTTGGGCCAAGAGAACCATGTCCAATACATGGTAAGGAACCATGTCAAGGGCCTAAGTGTATCGTAGCGTCATCTGGTGAAGAAAAGGCCCCAGTAAAAGTAACAACCATGAGCAATCCAAGGCGAGGAGTTTTTGAACTTATCATTCGAAGAATGAATGGTGCGCCACTAGCAAAGAATGAATTAATGCTCGAATGGACACCTCCACCTTATCAGACACCTTGTGGATTGCCGTGCTCAATACCCTGTGCAGCAGCAATGCCGCCATGTCATCCCTCAAAATGTAAAATTATTGTTTGTCGACCTTCATCATGTAAACCAAAGGGGTGCAGAAAGCCGTGCGGTCCGCCATATCGATGTGTGCCTTGTAGCTTTTGCAAGAAGCCTTGTGGTAAACCTTGTAAGCCACGTAAACCATGCCCACCACCACGATGCAAGCCGTTTTCACCATGCAGATCTTGCAAGCCTTGTAGACCTTGTCCCCCACCGCGTAGAATATTCAAACAAGTCTGTCCATCACCCTGCTGTAAGCCTTGTGGCCGTTGTAGTGCTTGCAGTCCTTGCGGGCCAGCCCTGCCATGTCGGCCGCCCCCACCTTGCCGCTCATGTCGGCGCTGCAAGCCCAGGTCGCCGTTAAGGTGCAGATCTTGTAAGCGATGTCGACCTTGTCCTCCATCACCCTGCCGACCCTGTCCTCCGTTGCCCTGCAGACCGCGCTCTCCATGCCAGCCTTCCTCTCCTTGTAGACCTTTCCCTCCACCCCCCTGTCGACCCTGTCGTCCTTGCTCTCCTTGCCCGCCCTGTCCGGCTTTGTGCACAACACCATCAAATTGCGGCTCTCCATGTCGGGTTAAATGTAGGAAAACCAGAAAATGTAAGAGTCATCCGCGAATCAGATCACATAGGAAACGAATCTCCCCCTGCAACAACCGCTCCAAGTGTTGCCCAGTGGTGCGCTGCCGTAGTCTTCCCGGCCCTTGCATTGGTTACTGTAGTGTATTGCCACCACTACCTCGAAATTGCTGTCAATTGTCATGTAAGCCCCCGAGATGCAAGAGTAGTTGCTCTACCTGCTGTACTTAGTACTGACAAATAAGAGCACTGATACCTATATATACACCTACCAGAAACCTGATACATACCTAAATAAATAGCTATAAACAATCTTAACTGTGTTTAAACTTTATAACATAAATCAATCCTTTTGAACTAGAAGGAAAACTTTCCAAAATGTCCATATTCCAAAATGACCACTTCCCAAAATGACCACCTCCCACTTCACTTAGTCCGTCTTGTTGTAAAGTTTACGGAAACACTGTGTGAGTACACTTGTTAAGTTTTTTAGGGCTCCGTAGCCTATTGAAAGAGTGGAAAGTTATTTCTGCAGACGAAAAATTATTGGGGTATTTTGGCTTCGGAACCCCATACCTAAAGTATTGATAAGGCTGAAGATTGAAGCGCGCCTTTCCCGTAATCCTCAACCACTGATGAACTGGCTATCATAACTCTAACTGCCAGAACAGAACAATGTTGAAAACATTGTTTTATGCCGTCAGTCTATATAAGATGGTGGAAGCTATAGCTAGCCCGGCAAACTTACAACAAGTCCAACACCAACCAAACCGAATACAATTATATACCACCACTGGGAATCAATCCAACCTGGGACCTCTGCGTCTAAGTCAGGAGTGGTTTAACCACTGGACCACAAAGACTGTTCAGTCACTTCAATGGGGAAGAAAACGCAGAGCTGATTGTAGATGGCGCTTTATAAATAAAATAAATACAACCACAACAATTATCAACGCCAAGGTAAGTTTCATAAGAACTCCTGTAATGGATACTAGATAACGGATAAACATATTATACACGCAGACCAAGTAAATAGTCATTTTTATACACACAAATATTTGTGTTGTCCGGGGATCGAACCCGGGACCCTCTGCGTAGAAGGTAGGCTACGTTCCCCTACGCCAGACGGGTCGCCAAATATTCGTTAGACATATAAAAAGCAATCTGTCACTTATTTGCAAAAAAATGCATTTTGAATCTTTTTCTTAAGTTGTCTTTTTAGGGATTTTCCTTTTGGGAAGTGGTCATTTTGTGAAGTTGTCCTTTTGGGAATTGTCCTTTTGAGAAGTTGTCCTTTTTGGGTCAAAAGGAAATAAAAACAATTGCCTTAACTATAACTAACGTTCAAAATAAATTAAAGATGCAAACTGCATATATTGCCATACCATTGTTTCTCAATTATTAGTAGTAGGCACAACTCGACTTTGGCAAGCACTGCTCCATGCACCCCATCGGAAGCCATATTAACCAATCAAATATTTTATTCAGGAAAAAGAAGACCGAAAATGTTGACGGAGTTAAAGTCGTTTTAAGTAAATATTATCGTCTCTTGTAAGCCTCACTAACAATGGCAATTAAATTTATAACATAAACGATAACTGTTTCCGTTTTTCAAAGTAGAATATCGAACGATAAACATTTTATCTTTTAATAGTATATTACTGCAGCCGCCAGCAAAAGAGGCATCGATGGATGAACGTGTAAATGTGGACCTAGGCGAAGCCGAGGCACACATACGTAAGTCCATTAATGCTTATTTGTGGCCAAGGCTTGTATAGTACTTTTCTCAAATAATGCGCGGAAATTAAAACTACTTTTCGAAATCAGACAAACAACGAACAACATTATTTGTTCCCGCGCTAGTGTTACTCATTTCTTGGGTTTTTTTTCTAAAACAGCTTTCTATTTGCAAGCCAGTCGAAATTTAAATAAAACCTTTGATATGTTACCTCCTTGGTTGCCATATTTCGGAGTAAAAGATCGTTCCATTTTTAAATTACACGACAGATCTTCATACTTTTGCCGGCCGTTGCTCGCATGTATGTGGCCAGTACAGCAATATCGATTTATCTAGAAGAAGGTTGTCAAAATAATGCTCACATTTCCAAGCATGTTTGAGAAAATTCCTTTACATCCTTACATGTATTTAATACCAAAAAAACGCGGGCAGTATTAGAATTTAACATAAATTTAAATAAATTAATATTTGGAATAAACACCATCTCGTGTTGTGTTGAAACTCCAAAGTAAGAGCTTATATTATGGGTAGATTTGATACCAGACAATGGATATATAGGGTTTTCCAATAAGGACGAGTCGATGTTGAAATGCAATAAAATAAGCTGTCTGTAAGATATTAACGAATTTCTTTTTTTTATGGGTTTCATACTGAATCTCAACAGACATAATATTAACAATTAAAACATCAACACCGTAAGACCAACGATTCAAAATCTCAACAGTTCACAAGACCAAAGTTTAAAATCTCAACATGGAAAACTTTAGGCCGCGTACAATTAAAAGTGTATAACTGCGTAAGAGTATATTTCAATGACAATTATCTGAATAATTGTAAATTGGACAAACATACATAATATTTTGCAAAAAAGAGTGCGGCAATTGAGAGGCTAAGCGAAGTCCAATTGTAATTTTGTGAACGTTGATCTGAAATATAATTGTATTACAGTGTAGTCTTTCTATTCGGTATTCATGGGCATCGCAGTTTTAGAGTTTAAAAAATATTAGAGATCGCATGTTTTCCTGTTAAAAATAAGATGGTGATGGAGCCGGGCTGCTGCTTTGTGTCCTGCTCTGGCTGCATATCCTGCTCCGGCTGCGTGTCCTGCTCCTGCTTCGTCTCCGTGGCTGCTTCTGCTTCGTTTACGTTTTAAGCGCTGGAGACATCTTTCATATTTTCAATTAAGCACCCCTCGTCAAATAATGTTTACCTACTTACAGTAAAATATGTACGTCTGTATCACCCTTGTTTTCCATGTTGAGATTTTAAACTTTGGTCTTGTGAACTGTTGACTTGCTCAGCTGTTGAGATTTTGAATCGTTGGTCTTACGGTGTTGATGTTTTAATTGTTGATATTATGACTGTTGAGATTCAGTATAAATCCCCTCATGGTGGCATAGATCCGAGGAGTATAATTTTCGATAACTTGGCCACATAAATCTGGCTGAATTCGAGTGATGACCTGGGTTATGTTTACTTACTATACTTTTAGGGTATCAGTCGATTGTGTATAAACCTTGTATAAACTTACGATATCAACAAACCCCACAAAAAAAACCAGCGGCGTCAAATGGAGAGTTCACAACACCTTTGAAATAAATAACGCCCATAACGTTTATGCAGAATTTCCATTGTAGATCGTCTACATTCATATTGTTAAGTGTGGGCCAAAATCACCGATCTTTAGCGATCGTCATTGACAGTGATGGCCTCACCAACGTCGTATTCGAAAAATAGGGACCAGTTACGCCTCCCCGGTTCAAAATTCACACTAAACAGTAACTTTTTTCACTATCACCAGGTGAATCTAGTGTGAGTTGTCATCGTCCCACAACACCAATTTTGCTTATTAATACAGCCATTCATTAAAAATGCACCTTATCACTAAAGATGGTTTCTCGACTGAAATCGGTATTGTTTTCAAAGCTCTTTGAGGCCAGTTAGAGGATGTGGCGGCGTATATTTAACTTTATTATTTCATACAATAGTAATTGCCATATTTAGGCATTTCCATTTAATAGAATAAATTCGTTAATGCCTCACGCACAGTTAATTTTATTCCATTTTAACATCGACCCAACCCATCATAATTGGAAAACTCTATAAAATGCTTTTGTTAACACATCCTGCGCTTTTGGAGTCGGTGGCGTCGTCGGTGCCAGCCAAGACAAGAAAACTAAAACTAAGTGCAATATAAAATGCACCATCGATGCCTTGCCTGGCTCCGACTCCAAAATTTTATTTGTAACCTGATTAGGATTACAGACAACTGTTAAGTTATCCCATAAATATGATTATGCACAGTAAAAGTAAATATATCTGGCGGTAAAAGGATCACATCCAGATTTTGATATGTTTTGTTATCTTTTTTTATTTCTTTTTTTATTTAAAGCAACAAACAGTCATGTACAGAAACAAAATAGTAACGTATGAAAATGTGAGTATAACTAAAGACCTTACAGTGCCTATAATTACACTTTTACAATATTTTAAACTTACATTGAGCGACTCTTACAACTACGTAGGACATTAAAAACTTATACACTAAGTTAAGTGAAACAAAAAAATAAAAATAATAATATATTAAACAAAACGAAGTAATAAGCCCTGATTTCTCGTGGTCCTATAATTTTGTCCCTTTAATGGGACCACGAGGGATTCACTATTTCTCGTAGTCCCATTACTAATTACGGTTGTGGAAATTCACTTCTGTTTACAATGTGTAACAGAATTAATAGCTAAACCAGAATATGATAGATAGGGACCATCAAACTGAACAACTTTAACAATACAACGATTGAGAAGTGCAAATTGCGGTGTTTTGAAATTCTCATTTTATAGAATTTTCATGGTAAGTAGTGATTGTTCTTTTATTTTAGTCTATGTTTATATCCGAAATTTGTACAAAATATGAAATATCATTACATTTTAGTTTATTTTGTCAAAAACTGTTTATTTTGTTTATGTATTATCAATCCTATGCATTGAATAGACGTTCAAAGTTTTGATACTTTTATTACGTATTAATAAAAGTGCTTAGGATGCAGCTACCACTTTTCCTTCTCCACTTTCAACCACAGAGGGACTGGTTATCTTATCTCTAACTGCCGGAACACAATAATGCTGAAACATTGTTTTTATGGCGTCTGACTTAGATAAAATGGTGGCTAGATGGGAGCTGGCTAGCTGCCAGGCGGACTTACAAGTCCTACCACCAACCAAACCGAATACAATATGTACCCTACTTATAAGTACGTATACTTGTAAGTCCGCCTGGCTAGCTACCACCATCTTATCTAAGTCTGACGCCATAACAACAATGTTCAGCATTGTTGTGTTCCGGCAGTTAAAATATAAGATAGCCAGTTCCTCAGTGGTGTTTGAGGGTTCCGGAAGAGGCTCGCTTCCATCTTCAGCCTTATCAATACTTAACATCAGGTATGATGAAGGCTAAGAGTCTCCCCGTTGTTTATAAAAAAAAAAGTGGTGGTGCCATATTTCAGTTTGATGGTCCCTGTCTACCATTATTTTGATTTATCTATTCATTCTGTTACAGGTTGTATATTTTGTAGGATAAACTGAATCTTTGCAAAAATCATAGGTCCTAGCTAAATGGGGATTAAGTATTTCCGGCACAATTGTTCGAGTGTGTAGCAGAGTAGGTAAAATAAAATACAAAAAAAGTATTCAAATTAAAATCATTTATTGTTATAGGTAATTTTATTTAATTAAGATAAATAATTTACCGTATTGCTATGGGAAGGGAAACAATACTACAAGCAAAGGCATGGTGTACAAAAGCGGAAATGTCATTTGGAAGTGTAGCCAGGCCAAGAAAATAAAATGCCGTGAGACTCTTAACTCTTAATGATCCGTTATAGGAGAACATGGTGTAGGAGGTTCATCTTTTTATATAGAAAACGTAAAGTTGTTGCCACAAAAAAAACATACGACAAGCTAAAGAGATTCTCTAGTTGCTACAAATATTAAACTGCGGTTAAACCATATAGATAATCGTAAAAAAATAATTAAAACCACCAAAAACGCTTGGTTCATGATTTTGGCGTAAATAATAGCAGAAACGTATTGAATCCTGTGTCATCAAAATACACTTTAACGTACAGTCAGCAACGAAACTTGCCGAACAAAATAACGTTATAAAAGACACTAGACACATGAATTGTACATAAGTTACTGAACATAGTTACAAACGAAATTCCATTTACATTATACATTTCCAAAAGTAACTATACAGTATATTTCCAAAAGTGGCAGGACACTATACTTTCAAAAGTGGCTGGACAGTAGACTTCTAAAAGTGGCTGGACTGTAAACTTTCAAAAGTTGCTGGACAGTATATTTCCAAAAGTGGCTAGATAGTAGACTTCCAAAAGTTGCTGAGCATAGTATCGTCTAAAAGTGATTTGTTAGATCATGACCGGACCAATTTTCGAATTTAGACTGATGACAATCACCGAAAAAAGTACAGCACTGTCATATAATATTTGTCTCTTTAATTTTGGTCGTGAAATCATTGACATGTTATTTGTTTATACCAGCCTCTCGCTTTTTACACTCTTTTACTATTTTAGATTTTAACCGACTTCAAAAGAGGAGGTTCTCAATTCAATTGTGTTTCACGACATTTATTAATAGATTTTACAAAAAAATAATAATGGAGAAGTTACACTCCAAGGTGTGGTGGTGGCTTTATTCAGGATTGTAGAATTCAGTTTTTAACCGACTTCAAAAAAGGAGGAGGTTATCAATTCGACTGTTTTTTTTTTTTTTTTTATGTATGTTCCACCATAACTTCGCCAGTTGTTAACAGATTTTTATAATTCTTTTTTTATCTGAAAGAAGATGGTTTATGTGTGGTCCCATATAATTTTTACGAAGATCTGGCTAGTAGTTTTTTCATAATCTTGAAAAATATCAAACACCTTTTGGCAAGTAGTCGGTTACCTAGATGACATTGTTGTGTATGGGCTGATTTTTAATGTAAGTAACGGCACATGATGTAACTAAAAAATCTGAAATAAAAACATTTTATAAAAAAAATTCAAACCGACTTCAAAAAGTAAAAAATAAAACTTTTGGAGTCGGTGCTAGCTAGCTAAGGCCAAAAAAATATATAGTTAATAGAAGTGCAATGTAGAATGCCCTGGCTGGCACCGACTCCAAAAGTTTTATTTTTTACTTTTTGAAGTCGGTTTGAATTTTTTTTATAAAATGTTTTTATATAAAAGAGATGGCTAAATTTTGTATGGACGACTGCCCTAGCAATGTATTTACACTGAACCTAGTAATATATAATAATGGATAGCGAAATATTAGTATTTGGTATGAAACAAGTTTCAGGAACTTTTGAAACAGTTAAAATCTTGAAAATAAAATCATGAAAAAACTCCTCCGCCTGTCAGGTTGACGTTTTATCTTTAGTTCATTTAGGCTACGTTTTAGGCAATTTTTTTCTGAACGCAGGTGACAAATTCGGAAGTTCACGTGAAAAATATTACTTAAACACGATATTTTCTCACATGGAAAATATATGGACGAGTATTTCTACTGCCACTGCTCTATTTAATAAAAAAAACTCGTGTGTGGTTTCTCATTACTTGTCAATCGTATAGGTGAACCTAGGTTATTACTATTATATATGTACTTATTTTGTGTTTTAGTGATCTGTTATGAACAAACAAAATGAAGAATATCATAGTTTTTTAATAATTTAGAAACATAAATTCTCTAATATTATTCGTTTTAGTTTACACAAATATAATATAAAAGAAGGTTTCTGCCTACTGATTTCGTAATACGGAAATTCTTCACGTCAAACAAAAACATCAAAACTAACTTGGAATCTTTTAATTAATTGATTATTTCATGAAAGTGAATATTGAACACAAAATAATTAAAATATGAATGTTTTAATGCTACGCCCTAGTAAGACGTTAATATACATGTTAACGGCAGTTTCTTAGCCATATCCTTTTCAATTTAATAGTTTTACTTCATAGCATACAAGGTTTTTTGCGGTGTTACTTGTAGATCGTTCCTATAGCTCCAATTTATACCCACTGAAATATTTGATAATAACATGACTGACTGAATTCAATTATAAATATCTACTTACGTCTATAACATAATCTCAAAAGTTTTTTGTATTTTATTTCCTAGATATAGTGTTCTCAGAAATGCGTAGGGATCGGACTGTAAGATCGAAAATATTGTTCTACCTGTTGACTATTTATGATGATATAAGATGATATATGCACGTTGTATGGCATCGTTTACATATGTTTTATTTATAAAATACATCGTTACATATGTAAACGATGCCATACAACGTGCCTATTAATGAACACAAACGGCATAAAATAATTCTGTTAAAGGAGTAACGTTTACCTATTTCAGTAGATTTATGTAGTCAGACTTGTTCAGCAAATTTTGATATTTTACAGATCAGTTTTATTATGTAATTAAACATGTTCAGCTACTTTTGTAAAAAAAATGTACATCGACCTTTGGTATTCCCAAACGTCTACACATTTGTACAACAGCCTGTTTAGTTACATTATGAACCTTTCTAGTGTGCAGGTGTTTTGAAAATTTGGATGTGTTCATGGACTTTTGTTGCTGACTGTACTGTGAAGTTGCTCCAAATACTTTTTTCGAGAAGGATAATTCTTATAACGATAACGATGAAAATAATATGAAAAACATCGAAAAAGTGCAGAAATGAGGTTATTTTCCTTACTCTTTACATGTAAAGAAATAGACAGAGGCCAGTGTTCCAGCCAAATATTCCAGCGTAACCGAACCTTAATGTAAATAGGGTTTTTATTTTTGGCGTAGGTGGGGAAAATAAATAATTTATCTTAATTTTTTTTAAAAATGCCCTACTGAAATATTACCGTGGATCAGCTGCAGTTGATAATTCATTATTGCATTATCCCGCTTTACAAATTCTAGTCTTCTTTCTGTCGATCTACATTTTTTTTCTCTATCAACTAAAATGTTTAACAAGCGTAATAAAGATTTGGGGAGTCGTCTCTTCACGTCCTTGTTTAATTGAGAATTCCAACTTTCCACAACGTTATGTCCCTCACCAATACGTTCCACTGGGAAATTAATGCTTCATTTTTCAGCCAAGTCCTTTCAATATATTTTATGAAAACCTTGATTTTTATAGTGTCGGGACTTTAATTTTTTATGTATTCTACACCAGTACTTAACTGATCTAATGGTAGTAAAGGCAAGGCAGGAAATAAACCAACGATTCCGTTCCAGCGCCGTTCATGTTTGGATTTAATTTTCATTTCTTTAGATTTTTTCCAGATGCTTTTTGTGAAATGATAATAGCACTTGTTTTAAATGAACTGTCGGAAAAATAGACATCAATGCATTTGCAATTGCTACCTCAAAATCTAAGTGAATTTTGATAGGTGACCATTCTCTTATTTGGGCTTTAATAATATGAAATAAAGCTGTGTAAAACTCTTGAGTTTTGCGAGTCATCAATGCGGAATAACGTGTGTTTTCGACGGTGAGTCAGATATATCACTGTGAATAGATAGAAGTTGTGTCAATGGAGCTGGGCAGCTTTGAAATGTCCCGTCGATAAAAAAACTCTTCAATATTCTTAATATTATGTCGGTTTTCTTCAGAACAAAATATTATTATCCCACAATCTTTGTAGTAGTACTCAGTTAGTACAAAGTCAGAAAACTTCGATGGAATAGTCACTGCTGCGACGTTTTTAAAATTAGTTTTACTACGACAAGTGTACAAAGAGGTTTGTACACTTTAAAAGGCAGGCAATGGTGATACGAAATTAATACCCTGATTTTCCAATTCAGTTATACCTTCATTTTTTTAAATTTGTGTTACTAATGCGTCTGTCAAACGTGTTTCTTCTTTCATTTTATCGATGGATTCGTCGATTTTATTTTTACAATAATTAATTGCACATGAATGATTGTTACTTTTTACAATTTGTTTACCCTGAAACGTAAAAAAGCAAAAAAATGTCACATAGATATAAAGGCATACCAACCAAAGCAATGTGTCTAGCTAGTACTTGTAGATATCTAGATATCTATCTACGCTAAAAGTAAATAAAAATCTGTAAAAACCGTAATTACATTAAGAGTTACCGTCCCACGGCATTTTATTTTCTTAGCTTGGCTACACTTCCAAACGACATTTCCGCTTTTGTACACCCCGTATGCTTATAGTATTGTCTTCCTTCCCATAGCAATACGGTCCCACCCTTTCTTTTACTATACGAAATTTCTTCTTCCATACCTGATATTTTTTCTTATTAATTTATTATTTACTTTTATACCAGGCTTTCAGGAATGTCTAGCCTTAAGTATTAATAACATTGACATTTTATTTATCATCGACTTCACTACACACTCCAAAAACTCCACTTGTGGCCGAGTTAATTTTTTCCAATATTTTTCTATTTAAAAAATTTACCATACACTCCAAAAAGTTTGGCTATGCGGTAAAAAAATATATAGGAGGGATCCACAAACGTAGATGATAATGGGACTACGAAAAACAGTACTCCCTCGTGGTCCCATCAAATAATAATGGGACTACGAGAAACAGTTATCCCTCGTGTTATTATAAAGAGCAAAGATAGATTGTGATGTTTGGTATGAATTAGGTACCTATCGAGTTTAATTATTTTGCAGTTCCTAAACCTACATATCTACATTACTAACTTTATAATACATATTTACGATCTCAGTGTCAATCGTAACACGGGGTCAGTTATAACTTTACAACTGCCCCCGAAAAAATTGTTACAATTACCCCCGTAGGGAATTTTTTGGAAAACTATCTATTATGCTCTAAAATATATTAAAATATACCGATATTTTGTGGCTGTGTAGTGCCGGCTTAGAATAGCACTACCCCCTTACATCCCGTGGGTGTCGTAAAAGGCCACTAAGGGACTCAGTCTTCAGGAGATGGGCAGTACGTCTCCTACAAACTTGGCCATACTGCGATCGCCAACCCGCCTTCCAAGCGTGGCGATTATGGCAAAAACCCCCCTTTTGGGGGAGCCCTACAGTGCAGTACTGCTGCTGTGAAAATCAATAAAATAGCCACAGAACAGAAAAAACTGTTCTGTGAACATAGCACTTTGAAATTTATGCAAATTCTTACTTTGAGCGTCCTAAAAACAAAATGTCGTACAGCAGGTGACCGGTCCACGCGCCGTCATTCGGTCCACCTTTTTTCTGTTCTGTGGGTCCTCCTGGTATGAGTCGAGCGCGTCTAGACGCGTCAGGTATTCACGCACGAACATGTACATCGAACGTTGTGGTAGTAAATAGCAATGTTTTAATTGCCCCCTATAAGTTTTGTAAGAGGTCCGAAATAATTAGGAAATAATAGAAACGAAAAAAAAAACTAGTAAAAAATATATAAATTGATGACTTGACAAAATTGGGCATTGTACAATATTTATTAGTGCGGTTGAGGGGTTAATTTCTTCTTCTTCTTAGAGGCCTTCATGCAGCAACCGCATGGTGGTTCTGGTTCGCACTGAGTTTCCCTGGTGTCGATGCGACACGGTGCCTTTCTCTCCATACCCTTCGGCGTAACCAACTCCAGCTCCATCTTAGATCGGCGATCACCCTTCGGTCCCACCTTGGCGACCTTAAAAGATAAACATACTACATCATAATCATATCTTTCACCTATTAGTTTGACTGACTTGTGAAAAGCTTTACCCGTGGTCCCACAGGTTTGTCCCCGTGGTATTTTTTTTTCCCTGTAGTCCCACTGCGTTACAGTTTTGACCACGGGTTCTTTCCCGTGTAGACCCACTGCATGCAATCGACCGTTCGAATACTTATTAATTAAAATTATATTTAGGTAAAAGTACCAGGCATAAATAATTATTTCTTACACTCACACCAATTAACCTAGCCCCAAAATAAGCACTGTAAGGCCTGTAGGCTTTTATAGTATACAAGGACAACGGATACAAATACGTCAATGCTCGTGACTGTACAATCTTTACAAGGTCTCCCGCCGCCGTAGGGTTTGTGAATCGATGGCGTAGCTGCTTTGACGTTCATAAGTGCTTGTAACAGCCTAGACCGAATAAAAGAAAAAACAAAAAATGTCCTACTCGACCGTTTAATTTAAAAATATTAGCTGAAAGTACCAGGATCGCATAGCTAACTATAATAGGAATTATTTTTACATGTTTCGATTTTAATAGGCAACAAGCAGGCAGCAAGGTATAATAACATCTTATTGGTTATGCTGCCCTGGTACATTTCGTTTTTTTTGTGATATAAAGCAGTGGGACTTCGGTTAAAAGTGTACTCGTAGCAGCACTAGGGGTGGGAGGAGCGGTGGGACCACGGGTAAGTGCCGTATTGTCGTTTCAATTACCCGAAGACCCACTGTAGCGTAGTGGGACTACGGGTAAAAAAATCCCCGTGGACCCACCAGGGGGACAAACCGGTGGGACTACGGGTAAAGCCTGAAATTATCTGCATATTGATGGAAATACACGAATCGTCAATTCGTCATAGGGCAGTTCCCAGTGCCCTTGAACTTTCGATACAAATCACTCATTATCTGCCATTTAAATAAAGTCCCCACTGCTTGATGAATAAGTAAAATGGGCCAGGACCCACCAAGCGGGCCCAATGCGGGTTGGTGGGTTTTAACGACCAAAAATTAGCCGAAACGTTAAATGTACAACACCATCGCTGAATTACCATTAGACCCAGAGAGTATTAGGCAGCCAGCCGAACATACTCGTATGACGGTATATGGCAGCCCGCGCACTAGGCAACCTCAAAATCCTGGGTGCGGCAGCCAAATGTCTATTGGTTTCTATACTCGCCCGTGGTCCCGATGGTTCGGCCTATTACCGGGTCCATGGGTAATTTTAATTATCCGTGTTTTCATGGCATTACAGATTGTTCCCTAGGCTTCTGACTTATATCGATATAAAAAATAATTTAAACCATCAGTTACATACAACAGCATGTTGTTGTAGTTTTACTTATTCCTAAGCAAATAATTTTTTAAAAACTTAATAAAAATATAAAAATACTGAACGAGAAGTACAAAAGGCAGCATAACCAACTACGAACCGGGACTACGGGTAAACAGTGATACTCGCTTAATATTTTGGCTGCGCAGCCAGGCTGCCTAGTCTGACGATTGTGGTAAGTAAGCTAAGTACACACAAGGGAAATACGAGTGACCACTCATTTTGGTCTGTGACCAGATACATCACAGACCAGATTCAACTTCCCCAACTTAAAACCTCCCTTAAAACCTCATCCCTTCTACCAGTTTATGTGTCATATGGGTTGCCTGGAAGAAATCGCTGCTAAGCGATAAGGCCGCCCTTTGTACAACAAATCTTGTTCATTGTTTTTTCTTTTATACATGTATTTTCTGTCTGTGTGTGTGCAAATAAAGTGCTATAAATAAATAAATAAAAATAAAACCATTTTATTTATAGTTTGTTTTATGCGCCGTTGTCCTGTAAGTGAGTTACGATTTCGTCGGTATTTAATTAAAGACCTCACCTTTAGTACAAAGACGTCTTTTCTAGGATGCAGCACAGCTTGTGCTGGCTCCGGCCGAGGCACGTTGGTCGGCACTAAACTACAGAGCCAAGGACAAGGATCTTTGGATATCTTCACGTGGGCTTCTGCCTTGGGCTTAGCTTGGGCTTGAGAACTTTTAGAGCTTTTTTGAAACATTTTTATGGGATTGGATCACTGGGATTTGATTTTTCTACTCTTTAGTGATTGTGACAGATTGACAACGACATACAATACAGGTATTTAAAAAAATACAGGTAATAATATTTGCATACGTTAGAAACTCTGTAGTCTCTTTTGAGAAGATTTCGAATCGATTATTTCCATCATTGATTATAGTCTTTTTCAGCTAGGATGATCCCTGTGAAACTTAAAAATTTTGCGAATAGTATTTTACGAATCGCGTATACTATGTCAAAAAAATGATTTTGAAAAAAATCATTTATAACTGTTTAGTCAAAAAAACTAAAACAAAAACTACACCTATTCAAATATAAAGAAAAATCTGTGTCTATTAATAATTAATAGACACAGATTTACAACAGATCCTATTCAATTAAAATATTATTATTATATTTTAATTGAATACGATAGAAATAGTTATTTGTTATGCAAGGCTGGAAAGTCAGTTATTAGCGGCGAGTTACCTCTATTGAAATATTAGCAGAGCGAAGCGAGGATTTCAGTGGAACAAGACGCTAAAACCTTTTCTGCCGAGCGCAACACACAATTTTTCACCTCACAACAGCGAGGAACATTATATGGTAAATGGTTGTTTCCGCGGTCAACTTCCGGTTAAAAATTCCTTAAACAAAAAATTTAATCTAAATATACCTTATTCTTGTTGTTTTAATGATATAAAAATTAAAATAATAAAAAAGGGAGTTTATAGTTAATTCAAAGTTATTTAAAGTAGAAATATATTGCATTACTTATGAATAACACTAAAAACGATTCGGTAAATGTTGACATTGACATGAGGTACAAGACAAAGACAATTTAAAAATAAAGGTTTATGCCACGTTCCGAAATCCAATCATAGGTTGTGAAATCTCACCCAGCCTAATATAAAATTCTTATAACAAATAGTTTAAACTTATTGTTTTTATGATTCAATGAACTAAAATAATATAATGAAACCTAAACGAAGTATTATAATTAATTCAAAATAAGTATAAAATGTAATAAAAAAAAGTCAATAGTGCGATTCGGAACGCATTATGATGACATATTTTTAGGTAAAGTACTTTTCCGTGCTAGGCCGCAAAAAGCTATAACAGTGAAAAAGAAGATACTTTAAATTTCAAAGTAATCAAAAAGTGAGTTTGTTGGTGGTATAAATTATTTTTTTCTGTTGACATTAACATTGACAGCTTAAAGTTTTGTTTTACCACATTAACACATACAATACTTTTTATCCTATATTATGTTTACGTGTATCCTATAAAATAATTTACGCTATTTAACCGGCTTCCACGTGGCCGGAAGAGAGGTTAAATATATAATAATTTCTCCAAAAATAGGTACACTGACTTAAAAAAAACCGGTAGATAAGTCGAAAGGATTTAAATTTGGGATATCTCTAAAGCTTTCAAACTTGAAACGTCTCAGAAATTATCCTAGTTGAAAAAGACTGCAAATGTCGAGAACTAAATTTTTGCTCTGTGTTTCCTCACACAAATGAAAGATATACCGGTAAACAAAGCTCTTTTTAACCGACTTCAAAAAAAGGAGGAGGTTCTCAAGTCGACGGTATTTTTTATTTTTTTTATGTATGTTTTACCATAACTTCGCCAGTTAACAGATTTTTATAATTCTTTTTTTATCTGAAAGAAAATGGTTTATGTGTGGTCCCATATAATTTTTACGAAGATCTGGCTAGGTGGCTAGTATATGATTTTGTAATTTTTGCATTTTTAAATGCAATTTTTATACTTATGGTAAATTTTAAATAGAAAAATATTGGAAAAAATTAACTCGGCCACAAGTGAATTCTCAGACGGGAATCGAACCCGCGACCTTTGGAAATCCGGTCCAATGCTCTAACCGCTGAGCTACCGAGACTTGCGAACCACCGTCGAAATTCTCCAATACTTTTATATTTTTAATACGCTGTAGGCCAGCGTTGTTACATCAATGCTAGGAATATCCTTGCATTCGAAAGAAACATCTTTTAACGATCGATTAATCTGTCTGAGATTAAGTGTCTGAGAATTCACTTGTGGCCGAGTTAATTTTTTCCAATATTTTTCTATTTAAAATTTACCATTTGGCTAGTAGTTTTTTCATAATCCTGAAAAATATTTATTTATTTTATTTATTTATTTCCACACTTACATCTATTATTACAGGATTACCCCAATACAATAGAGTAACTAATAATTAAATCAATAAATAATTAATTAAATAAATATCAATCAAATTGGCAAGTAGTCGTTTACCTAGATGACATCATTGTTGTGTATGGGCTGATTTTTTGTGTAAGTAACGGCACATGATGTAACTAAAAAATTTGAAAAGAAAAACATTTTATAAAAAAAAACAAATCGACTTCAAAAAGTAAAAATAAAACTTTTGGAGTCGGTGCTAGCTAGCTAAGGCCAAAAAAATATATAGTGAATAAAAGTGCAAAGTAGAATGCCTTAGCTGGCACCGACTCCAAAAGTTTTATTTTTTACTTTTTGAAGTCGGTTTGATCTTTTTTTTTATATATTTTTTTTAATTATATGCTAGATCCTAGTTTAAATAAAGCATTCTGCTAGAAGTTAAGTTTACTTTATTATTTCACATTTCCTTTTTTATTTATATCTTTTTTTCTGTATGTATATACCGTGCAATTTTTTTATTGACCCAAGCTTAAGGGGAAGGTCATGTTAAGTGTTTAGAATAAAATGAATAAGGAATTTTATTTTTTAAAAATATTTTAATTTTTTAATAATTTTTATTTTTATATTTTATCGACAATCAATCGGATATAATACCCAAACAACACCAAAAATAAAAAAAATAAAAGCAAAAAACAAATTAAATAAGAAAAAATAATAAAACTGCTGATCGCCGGCGCGGTAGGTGCTCGTGCGGTCACTAGCCCGCGACGCGACCTGTGTCGACCCCGCACAACCACACGCTCGCATGTGCCTTCTGACTACCGATCCATTTCTACAACTGAGACGAACCCCGTAAAAGTTCAAACGTTTGTTTAATAAATTTTATTAAAAAAAACCTGAATGTAAGTACTTACAAGCAGCTAACCTGGTGTTTAAGGTAAATAAACAGTGTATGTAAACTGTCCATCAATTTCCGCATTATTCTCAAAATCCTATTTTTTTTTTATTTACTCTTGATGTGCTTAGAAGCTACGCACAGGAATCTGGGATGCATACAAGCAAGCGCCAGCGACGGACGCGAGTAGGTACATAAATCGTATCGTGCCGCTCCGTTTCTTAGCAATTCTTCCGCTCAAATGGTACACCTACAGACTATTGTAACATTTAATAAATACATTTCGCCCTTTTTTACTATAAACTAATAGTACCTAGGCAGGCAGTTGCGCTACTGAAATAAAATTACTGTTACGGATTAAAATGCTCACAAGTTTATAATACATTTAAATATCAAATTGGTGTTTTAGAGTTTGGATACATGTTTTTAATCAAAGTAATAATAAAAGACTATTCAACGATTTGCATAAACGCTGAGCCTACCCTTCAATAGGTATGTGACACGTCGTCAGATACTTCTTTTTGAGTGTATTAAACATTACTATACTACGCTTATTGTTACTTCATAAAATAACAAAAACCTGGATTCTTTAGTAGTAGTTTAAGAGTAAGATTTAAATAAAACCAAAGACATACAAAACGAATAATCTAGCATACCCAGTGCTAGCGCTCCCGCGCATAAATGCCTGCCGCCAGAATTGTTCTCTAAATTGACGGTCCACAAATATCTGATGAGTGTGATTGAGACTTGCGCTTGTGTGTACAAAATTCCAATAAACTGACATGCTTAATAAATAATAAATTTGAACGGACTAAGATTTGGAACTTAGCAGCAAGTAACTTTCATAACAAAATTATTTGTTATGAAAGCCCAGAGCCCGTATATTACCCACGTAGCTGTTTGAGTGTGGGTCCAAAACTAGCTTCATCCTATTAAATAAAAAAGGGTGGGTCCAGAATTGGCACCATCCTTCCAAGGAATAATTTAAATAAGTTTCATTTAATTTGAATTCATCAACAAAAATAGCTACAGCATTTAAACACACTGTTTTTTTTAAACAAAACGCGATTAATTACTTAAATAATGTTTTATTTCAATAATGGTACGCACAAAAAAAATTGTAAGTAAGATGCATTCATGTTCTCTTCTAAAAGTCATAGCGAAATTAAAACTTTCAATCGTTAATCATAATGCAGTGTAGGTGTACTGATTCTTTGCGTTTTGCCGGTGCGCCTGCCGAAAGGCGGCACGGGGCGGCGGCATGACTTTGTGTCAAAGTACCACAGTGATCAAAAATGACCGTTCTAATAAGGGTGCATACATACTTTTCGATGAACTGTGTAAATTCTGTAATTTAACTTACTAAAGTTCAATCTCGAAAATAAAATAATTTATTGATTGACATTATTAGACACAAGCGGCCGCCCGCGGTTTCATCTGCGTCGTTTTCGTTTCCGTGCAAATATCGGGATAAAAAGTATCCTATGTTCTACTATCTCTGTGCCAAATTTAACTTTTGTTACTCTTTCACGCTAAAAGAAATCTTAGCGTGAAAGAGTAACAAACCAACAAACTGACATACTTTTGCATTTATAATATTAGTAGGATTTAAGCAAAAGTAATGGTACGGGTTTGTTTTTGTTGCTCAATTTGCAATTTGCAGACCATTATCCAAAGTCGGACTAGGGACAAAGAATACTTTCCCCCATTGAAACAGAACCACGTGGACACAGCCACTGGATGAAATATCTAATAATAATAATTTTCGTTTAAAAAAACATGTGAGTATATCGCTTTGCTATCTGCATTTAGTCAATTTTTGATAGTTGTTTTTTTTTACTTTTCTTAGGTACCTATTTTACTTATCACTATCCGGCTATCCGCCCTAGAGAATCATAGTTAAAGAAGAATACGATACTAGTAGAAGAACTAAAACTCTGCCCCTAAAAGTTAATTTCTATTCGTAGTAAGCAATAATTTTTTTACTGATAAAAAAAAATACTTTGTTGATTTGATATTTATTCAATTCGATATGAGTTGAATGAACAGTGCGGGCCAAAACTTAAGATGTACTTAGTGTGAACTAGGCCTAAAGCACAGAATAAAAATAATTATATCGCGCTCTGATTTTATTTATTCAGTTTGCATTTGCATGTTACTCTTGCTTGTCGCGCGCGTTTGCAAACATAAACATGCCTCGTCGGTATACCAACCAGGAGTACCTGGAGATGGTCATTTGTTATCGGGAAAACAATGAAGTGCTTAGAGCTGCGGTGCACCTATATCATGAAAGGTTTGGTTTGGTGTACGAGTCGAGCATCGCACAATTTTGAGAGCTGTTTCATTATTTCGTGTTTTAACTACTTATTTCAAGATAACCTAAGAATTCTAAAATGATAACGTTATTCAGGGAAAAAAAGTCATGATTTAGTTATTATTGCATTAGTTTGTCATTCCAAAGCCTGTTAAGTGTGATGGAAAGTTATCACCTTTCTAGTGTTATTAATGAAAGTGTTGAAGGAGACTCGTTCGACATTAAGTATGTAAGTATTTAAACTGAACCTACACAGTTTAGATTTTAAATTGGTATTTCTATTTTATCTCGAAAGTCGTTTGTAATTATTAAATTTTTTGCTGATTTGGTTTAAGATAAAACGCAACTTTCCCGCGTAAGTAACAGTAGGTAGGCAGTGAGATCGTTAAGTTAGAAGTTGCAAACAGTGGTTTGTTTGACTATTTGGTTGACGTTTTAATAAGTATCCGAAAAATCAACGATTACATTGTTTTGACAAAATAAAAAATTGGCAATAACTTTCCGATAAAATAACAGTAGGTAGTACGGTTGGTACTGTGATGTGACCGTAATCGTAAGTTGGTTTTATCAACAGACGTTTATTTATTCATTAACTCGTTTGAAAAATTCTTTCATTTTGCTTGTCTCGTCTCAGTTGTAGAAATGGATCGGTAATCAGAGGGCATAGGAGAGCGTGTGGTTGTGCGAGGTCATCACAGGTCGCGCCGTGAGCTAATGACCGCGCGCGCACCTACCGCGTCGGCGATCAGCTGTTTTAGTATTTTTACTTATTTAATTTATTTTTGCTTTTATTTTTTTTATTTTTGCCTTTGTTTGGGTTTTATATCCGAATGATTGACGATAAGTTATAAAAACAAAAATTATAAAAAAATAAAAGTATTTTTAAAAAATAAAATTCCTTATTCATTTTATTCTTAACACTTAACATGACCTTCCCCTTAAGCTTGGGTCAATAAAAAAATTGCACGGTATATAGTTCTATGTGTGCAAACTGATAAAAGCAAGTTTGTGCTATTCTGTATCTATATTATATGCTTGTTGCTTTCCACATAGAGCAACGCGGCTTCCTAGTCGGAACGGAAACCGCGTTGCTCTATGGTTTTGTAAAGAGACTATATTATATACCATAGCTCTTTAGTTCTCTATGGTAGTAACCATGGTAAATGACTTGTTGATAGATTTTCTATCTTTTGACAAATGTTGACCTTTTTCGCATATTAAACTACTTCTTAAATACTTGTTTATAATTAGTAAAAAGTTAATATGGTAGCAGAGCGTATACAAATAAAAACAAGCGAATCAAGTGAAACGTTCTTTGTACTTCTACAAACATGCCGAGGATATACCACATAGATCCACTTGAAAAAGATAACTATGACACATGGGCAATCCAAGCGGTAGCAGTCTAAGTAAAAAAACAATTTATGGAAGTATGTCACTATTCCTCTAGCCCCAAACGCGAGTGCCGAAGCCGTTGAGGGTGACAGACAGGCGAAATCAGAGCTAATCCTTATAATCGCCCCCTCACAGCTAAAGGAAATTAAAAAGTGCACTTCTGCAAAGGCTCTTTGGGATAAACTTAAAGAAATTTATGCAAGCAAAGGTCCCGCGCGTAAAGCATCCCTTCGCAAACAACTAATTCTTACTAAACTAGAAGGAAACGATGTGCGTGCACACTTAAACAAGTTAATGGACACAGTTGACAAACTGGCAGATATGGATGTAAACATAAACGAGGATCTGTTGACAATAATGATGCTATATAGCCTATCCTCAGAATACGAAAATTTTCGTGTTACCATAGAGTCACGCGACATCCTGCCGAAACCAGAAGAACTTAAAATTAAAATTATAGAAGAGAGTGAAGCTCGACATCACAATGATGAACAGTATGATCCTGGTCAGCAAACTCAAGAAGAAAACGCACTCTACACTTTTTGTAAGGTCTGCAAGAAAACTGGAAGAAATATATTTCAGAAAAAGACACACAAAATATGCTCAAACTGCTGGAAGAACAACAAAGAGAGGAAGTCCGACAAAAAATATAACTCTCACTATGCTGAAGAGTGCCTTCTTACCTTGAACAGGAATAATCAAAACGATTGGGTACTTGATAGCGGCTGCACATCTCACATGACACACCAGCGTGAATACTTCAAAGACATGAAGTCAGTGTCAAGAAGACTCAACTTTGCATCAGAAGATCATTCTACTGATATCAAAGGAGAAGGCAGAGTTACTTTGAATTTGAAAAACGAATTACAAAGAATACATCTAGATGACGCACTATTTGTACCCGCACTCTCTGTTAACCTACTCTCAGTGTCTAGTATGACCAATCAAGGTGCCACAGTGAAGTTCAATAAAGACAAAGCAGTCATACGCAATAAAACAGGAAAATTGCTAATGACAGCAGAAAAATCAAATGGCCTTTACTACGTTAGATCGCCAAACATTGAAAGAAGCTTTACAGCAACGTCTGCAACGAGTTCTACAAACACAATACAAGACTGGCATAGGAAGCTTGGACATATGAACGACAAAGACCTCCACACAGCTCTCAACAATGAGACATCAATTGGATTAAACTTTAATAAAAATGAGACTTTGTCAGATTGCGAAACCTGCATTCAATCAAAACTAACTCGAGTACTAAGCCCTCCTAAACGAACTACACCCAGAACTACTGAACGTCTAGAGATTGTACACAGTGACGTATGCGATCCAATTAGTACACCATCTCAGGGAAAAAACGAATACTTTGTAATTTTCATTGACGATTACAGTAGGTACGGACGGGTCTATTTCTTAAAGAACAAATCAGAAGTCCTTGATAAGTTCAAAGAGTATAAACAAGAAATGGAAAACTTTACAGGCAACAAAATCAAACATTTGCAAACGGACAACGGTACGGAATACATCAACGGGAAATTCCAAGCCTATCTAAGGGAACATGGGATTGCGCGAAGACTGACTGCACCTTATACCCCACACCAAAATGGTATCGCTGAACGGAAGAATCGAACATTATTGGAGAAAGCCAGAGCTATGCTTATTGACGCAAAAGCACCAATGCAACTATGGGCAGAAGCAATCTGCACAGCAAACTACCTGTCCAATAGAAGTGTGAACAGTGCTATTGAAAATAAAACACCATTCGAGAAATGGGTGTTAAGAAAGCCCTGTGTTTCTCATCTCCATCCATTTGGATCCAAAACGTTCATACTGAATAAAGGACCCAGAGGTCATAAATTTGCTTCCAAGGCTATACCAGGAGTATTTGTTGGATACTCAGATACCAGCAAAGCCTACAGGATTTTCGTTCCGTCCAAACGCAAAACATTTATTTCCAAAGATGTAAGAGTTGTGAAGGTGAACTATTACTCAAACTCTACTCAACAAAATGACGTCAACGTTCAAATCAACAACTTGACATATAATGAAAACAAGATTTGTAATTCGGATTCAGAAAGAAAAAGCATTCAAGTAGACATCGATGACGAAGACAATACACAACAAAATAATCACTTTGAAAATGTCATAGACACAGAATTTACTCAGCATGATGATAATCAACAAGAAGTCGTTAATGGTCAAGCAACTGACAGTGACAATGAAGAGTATCATGAAGTCTCTGAACACGAAGTTCTTGTCAACGACAATGTAGCTGAAATCGAACAAGAACCTGAACTGTATCATTACAATCTTAGAGACAGATCAGCAATACAACCGCCACAACGGTATGACGACTTCGTACTGGCAGCTGTTGCTGAAGTAGAAAAGTTACCTGAAGATCCAATGGTTTATAAACAAGCCTTGGACTCCCCTAACAAGGAAGAATGGCTCAAAGCCATGCTGAGCGAGATAAACTCACTGAATGAAAATAGAAGCTGGGACTTAGTAGAATTACCTCAAGGACGAAGAGCACTACCATGCAAATGGGTTTACAAACTAAAAATGAATCCAGATGGCTCTATCGACAAATTTAAAGCCAGGGTAGTTGTCAAGAAGGCGTCGACTACGATAAGACGTTTAGTCCTCTGGCCAGACTCAGTACTATAAGAGCAATCATAGCGATCGCCACTAAAGAAAATTTGAACCTACGTCAATTTGATGTATCAACAGCCTTCCTTAATGGCACAGTTGAAGAAGAAATTTATGTTAAACAGCCCGAGGGCTTCCAAGATGGAACAAAGCGGGTATGCAAATTAAATCACAGCCTATATGGACTGAAGCAAGCACCACGATGCTGGAATACGTGCATTGCTGAATTTCTGTAAAAAGCGATTTTAAACAAAGTGAAGCCGATCCTTGTCTGTACATCAGAGTTAAAGGACAGTCCAAAGTTTTGATCGGTCTTTATGTTGATGACGGACTTGTGGCGTCTAACACAGCCGCAGCAGGAGATGACTTCATCAATGAACTTAAAACTCGTTTCAAGATAACGACTAAACCTGCCTCTTACTTCCTAGGCATGGAAATTAAAACAGAAAAAGGAAGAATAACACTATGCCAACAAGCCTATACTCGGAAGGTCCTTGAGAAGTTTGGTATGGTGAACAGCAAGTCAACACCGACTCCAATAACAAAAGATAGTGTCAACGACACAGAACCTAATGGAAATAGACCAGAATTTCCATATAGACAGGCTGTCGGAGCACTTACCTACTTAGCAGTGGGCACAAGGCCAGATATAGCTTACGCTGTGAGCAAAGCATCCAGATCTCTAGAGGCACCCACAACAACTGATGTCTTGCTAGTGAAACGGTCCTTTCGTTACCTGAAAGGAACTACTGACAAAGGCTTAGTATATAGACACACTGCAGAGACCCCAAACAATTTAGTGTGCTATTCTGACGCTGATCTTGCAGGAGATCAAACAACAGGGAGATCCACAACTGGAATGGTGTGTCTACTCTCAGGAGCAGCTATTAGCTGGAAAAGCCAACGACAAACTGTCGTATCTCTTTCGTCAACTGAAGCGGAAATTATCGCAGCCAGCGAGACTGCACAAGAAATTTTGTGGCTGAACAGCCTATTGAAAGACTTGGTCAGTTTGGAAAAACCGGTGCTTTAACGAAACAGCTGTGAAACTATCTCACAACCCTAAATATGAGTACCATAAGCGGACCAAACATATTAAGTTGAAGCACTTGTTTGTACGTGAATGTGTTACTAACAAAGAATTTGAAGTCAAACAAGTACCTTCTGCGAGACAGCTAGCTGACATGTGTACCAAGCCACTATATGGCCCAAAACTAGAAGAACTAAGTGGAAAGATTGGCTTAAAGAGAATTTAAAAATTCTTCAAAGTTCAGAGGGTGTAAAGAGACTATATTATATACCATAGCTCTTTAGTTCTCTATGGTAGTAACCATGGTAAATGACTTGTTGGTAGATTTTCTATCTTTTGACAAATGTTGACCTTTTTCGCATATTAAACTACTTCTTAAAAACTTGTTTATAATTAGTAAAAAGTTAATAGGTTTTATATAAAAAAATATTCAACAATAATATGCACAATAAACCTGCTACAGTCTTCATCTTGCCTGAGAGCATAGCATGGCTGTACAAACCGGTTTGTTTCAGGCAATGTGGACCTATCTACAGGTTAGGTAGGTACTAACTTTATGCTAGCTATATTTAAAAGGAGTAAGTTATACAGATATATTCAAAACACAAAAATGCAAGACGTATAATAGGCTTTTTATGCAATTTTCTGGAAATAAATAAATACATCTAATATCTATTGTCCTCATGACTTTCGCCCGTATATTAATTCCGTGCCTCGACCAATGCGTTACCGTGTGGCCATAAGGAAGATAAATTATAAAGATTGTGGTATTATATTATCGAGAAGAATAGAACACTTTAGTGTCTATTCTATTTATTACTCTATATGCCAAATGTGACATTTGAAGAAAAAACCTCTAACAGAAGGTTCTCTCTGTACCTATGAAAAATTCTCGTAACTCGTAAAGAACTTTTACTTCTACAAAATTACAAAATATAAATTAAGGACTTCTTGACTTCTTAAAAAATGACCGACAAAGGCAAAACGCGAAAGCCCAAAAAACCTTATGAGGAAATAGGAGCAATTTTTAATGGAAATGAGGTAAATACAATGTGTTTCAGTTTCGTTTACCGTATACGAAATACTAGTAGGTATGCATGTAGGGTAGAAGCCCCGGTTAGTATCAATGTATTGTCGAGGAACCTGATCCAATTGGTACTAATTCTTGGTATTAAAGATTTTCACAGATATAACTGTGATATATATAATATAGATGCCCTTCTATTTATAACTTAGACAGATTCCTTAATTCATTACATTATGTTATTGCCCCCCTTTGCTCCTCTAATATAGTTTTAATTGGCGATATTAACATTGATATTAAGCCAGGTAACACTGATAGGAATAGCTGCTCATATCTTAAGTTAACGAATTGGAATGTTTTGCCGACAAGAATGAATAATTGTCTGGATTACATTTTATTAAAATCCATATCAGCTCCGGAAACTATTGCGGTTCTGGATTCTACTGTATCATGCTTCAGTTTCACTTTCAACCGCCTCTTTGGCCTAGTTGTACAACCACGGTATCAGACTCAGGGGTCCCGTGTTCGATTCCCAGCGGGGGTACACATTGTATTCGGTTTGGATGGTGGTAGGACTCGTAGTAAGTCCGCCTGGCTAGCTACCACTATCTTATCTAAGTCTGACGCCATGTTTTCAGCATTGTTGTGTTCCGGCAGTTAGAGATAAGATAGCCAGTTCCTCAGTAATTGAGGATTCCGGGAGAGGCTTGCTTCCATCTTCAGCCTTATCAATACTTAACATCAGGTATAATGAAGGCTAAGAGTCACCCCGTCGTCGGTCATAAAAAAAACTAAATCTCCCGTCTTAGTGGCCCCACATTTCGTAGTGATTCTCAATTCCATAAAACTAACCTCGTCGCAGCTTTGGAGGCTGTAAAAAAAAATATTTTTCTATTTTAATAGCATCATCTAATGCAAATAAAGGCGCCACTTTATTTAGTAAATAAACTTTCCTTTACAGTAACTAGTAATACAAAGGTGGTTAAAATTTCGAGAATAAAAAGAACAATAAGGCCATGGATAACCCCTGGTTTGCTAGATGATGATAAACTTGACCTAAACTATAAGAGATACAGGAATTTTTGTAACTGGCTTCTCCGAAAGTTAAAAATACAACACGAAAGGTCTTTAATTTAGAACGATAATAATAATAAAGAAACTTGGACTGCAGTGAAAGCTATTATCAATGTTTCTAATAAGAATTCATCACATAAAGTACTTTTAAACCTATCAGAAGGACCTACCCAATCCGTTTTGACAATCCACGTTACTTTGCCAATATTGGTAAACATATTGATAATATTGATCGCTCTGCTGATACTCTTAATTCGATCCCCAATATTCCTTATTTTACCAATTCCACTGTGGTACTCCCTCCCGATGAAGGTTGAGTCTATTATTCTGAATCTTAAAGCCAAATGTGCGGTGGGCTATGATTATATAGTATCTAGCAAGTTTTTAAAACTAGGCCGTAATATTATTGTCCCACCTATAACCCTTTTTAGGCTGTGCTTCGAGCAAGGAATTTTCCCTAAATTCTTTAAAAAGGCTCTTAAAATCCCTGTCCTCAAGGGTGGGAATCGAGAAGATGTTATTAACTATAGACCCATCTCAGTTATACCTTCACTATCGATAATATTGGAACATTTACTGAACAAATGACTTGTATCTTTTTTAGATAAACACACAATTCTATACAGTAATCAATTTGGATTTAAATAAAAAATCAGCACCGAAGATGCCGAGCGTGAGCTGACTGTCTATATCACCAATAACCTCGATTCCGAATAGAAATGTATTGGCACTTTCCTTGACCTTGCCAAGGCATTTGACACTGTCTCGATTCCAACTCTTGTGGATAAATTAGAAAGGAATGGCGTAAGAGGTCTCGCGTTATCTATTTACTCAAGTTTTCTTTATGAACGTGTCCAGCTTTTAAAGATTAATAATAACATTAGCAATGAGGAAAATGTAACCTATGGAATCCCACAGGGCATTGTCCTTGGCTCGACTCTTTTCTTGATTTACATAAATGACTTATGCCAAATGTCTTTATCTAATGGTAAAAATCTCACTTATGCTGATGACACAGCACTTCATTTCATGGAAGGACTTGGGAAGAGGTACACTGTAAGGCTGAAGAGGGTTTGCATAAAGTGACCGTTAAGTTTGCATAAGGCTCAAACTATTGACGAATCTCTTAACACTAAATCTCACTAAAACAACATTCCTCCAACTTACGTCTTCTAAAGTACAACACCCGATGGGTTAATATCTTTAGGACTTCGTCTCGATATGACTAGATAGCTGGTACGACTACATCGAAGTTAGACTTAATCTCTATTGGACTTGATCTTGATTGGACTAGTTCGTTATTTGACTAGGTATCATCAACATCACAATGACTAGATATCATTATGACCAATTATCTTTGTGACGTACAATACAATCAAAAAGTGTTTACCCGACAAGTTTTTATTTACTTTTTTTTTCATAAATCGAAAACACCTCGTTTTAATTATTTTTTTTAATGAAGAGTAAGTAGAACTAGAGAGACGTATTCACAGAGTACCTACGACTTATTTTCGATTTGAAACATTATTTCAAATAGAAACACATAGGTATTGAAAGGGGTTTGAACCTGTAGGCGTCGTCACCGGTCCGTTATTTAGTTTTTTTTTTTCAAAATCGCGCCGCAAGATAATAGTTATACCTATAAATGGATAAGGGACGTAAAGATGAACAAAAAATACAACATAATACCATAAAGTGTCAGGTTAATGAGATAATTGGAGTTAAAGATAGTAAAGGTGATACTTTGGGTCAGCATTATTAATTTTTAACTCTAATCATCTGGCTAACGTGACATTATATATCATAACATTTTTTGTTCCTCTGTGTTTTCCCTGTTCATTTAAATATGTATTATCGTGCGACGTCATTTTGAAATAATTTCAAAATGGCGTCTCATACTACGGATTTGGACGAGGACAGCCTCCACACAAAAAAGTTCAAACCCCTTTAAATGTTTTAGAATTGGTTTCAGATATTTTTATGCATTTCAGACTGCAAGCTTTTAAGCTTACAGTCCAGGCTGCAAGACAGGTTACTGACTCTCCCAAGTTCACCACCTCCAGTCCAATAGCGTGACAACTGCCCGTGCACTTGAAAACTTCACTTTAATTTCAAATAGTTATTGATAAGTACTTATTGACAATTGAAAGTCGTCACTAATGTGTTATCACAAAAATATCAGTCTTTCATTTACATTTGCATTTCACACTGAGAAATATTGATAATTCATAAGTAAATGAGCAGATTAAGCAGTTATTTTTCATTAACAATAAAAAGAAATTACCCAGCCTAGCGCAGAAGGATATTTATTTTATTTAAAGTGGAGGTTGAAGTAGGATAGTTTATTTTTGCAATAAGAAGTAAAGATAATATTTTGTTAATTTTTGTCAATAATTGTATTTTTTTTACATGGCTATGAGTTTTCTTTATTATAATTTTGAACATAGCTGTACACCCTCAAAACAATACATGCACTGTGTAGTCATAATGATATCTAGTTTTTGTGGTACCTGGTCAAATAACGAACTAGTTTAAACGAGATAAAGTCCAATAGAGATTAAATCTAACTGCGTTTTAATCGTACCAAATATCTATTCATATCGAGACGAAGGCCAATAGATATTACCCCATTCCTCGTCAATCAAATACCTTGGCATCTTCTGCGTAGAGTGTATTATGCCTTGGCACAATCAATATTGGGATACTGTGTGGTTATCTGGGGTAGGTACCTGCAAGTCTCATATGATCCAAACTGAGAGAGCGCAGAGATCCTTGCTTAAAACCATGACCTTCAGTCCATATAGGTTTTCAACTGAAGCTTTATGCAACAAATTATATGTATTAACTGTTAGGCAATTATACATACTACGAGCCATAATTCGTCAACATCAATGTACCCCATATGGTCCCGGAAGAATAAGAGGGAAGCGTGTCGTTAAGAATGTAATTCCACTGCCAAAATATCGCACTGCTATGGCTAGGCGACAAAGCTGCTATCTTTCTGTTTATTTATATAATCGAGTCAACTGTATTTTGAATTTCTATCCAGTATCTATGCAATTATTTGCATAAATGCAAATCATTTGTTTCCGACTGGCTATCAAAGCTCGATTACCACAAAATCGAAGAATTGCCCCAAGCACATTCGTAAGCTACCAGTCCAAGCATTCACTCACACACTCACAAGTTATCATTTCTATAAGACACAAACACATTCTCTGCATACACCACTCACACACGACAGAGACTCTCCTCAGAGACTTATTTATCTTTACATTCTATCGTAACACTATTACTATTATTATATCTCTACTCTAACGTATTGCAGGTTAAGATCCGTGTCCCGAAAAGTACATCAAAACCACCTAAGCTGACACCGTCTCAAATGAAGCTGCAGCAACAATGCACCTGCGAAGACGACGAGTCCATGTGCTCGGAGACCTGTGGCCTGCCTGGCGAAGGTGGCATTGGGCCAGACAACCAACTTCATTTGCAGGTAGGTTTTTTTCTAATCATTTTTCTATTGCGTCGTGGAGCTGTGGTTAGAAGTCATACTGTACCTTAGATGCTCTGCCAACCCGGCAAGTAATGTATGGTGAGAGGGTGAGGTAGTATGTGTATGTCTTTTTTGGCAACGGTCGATCACAGGATGGGTGATCAAAAATGTACTATCTTAACTTCCTCCGTGCTTCGGAAGGCACGTTAAGTCCGTCGTCCGCGGTCAAAACCCACCAACCCGCATTGGGGCTCGCGTGGTGGGTTATGGCCTATCCTCCTTATCCATCATTGTCTTAAAAGTAAATAATAAATAAATCCATTCATAAGGAAAGCCAATGCCCTAGTACTTGGTTGGAAGTTGTAAGTGGTTAGAAAGGCCGAATTACAGTGTATCGGGCATCACCGCTCCTCGCCTAGCCTTTACAAATACCTACTTAGAAAAACCTTCGTGGAGGCCTCCATAAACCAATGATTTGGTGTTGTTACTCCCTGCGGACGGAGACCATACAAAACCGCCCTACTCAACTATACACTAAGTATTGTCAACTTATGACAGAGACATTCTCTTTTCCTTTCTTTTACATTTTATTTTATTTCTGTAGATCCCGGATGACATTTGTGAGTCTCTCACGAAGAGGACTCAGTTAAATTCCGAGTTGATTTACAGCAAGAATGAAGCTCACGACACGATGTGCAATGTTTGTAACGTGACCCCTAAAGACGCTCCTAAAGGAGTACAAGCTCAGAAAGTGCTGCATCCAGACAAAGATGTATTCGTACTGAAGATCGGCAAGCAGACTGATGAACCTAATCGCACTGGTAGCATTGAGGTAAAGTAGTTCTTGTAAGAATTATGCTAGCTAAGAATAGCGACTCTCCGCGGTTTTATCCTCGTGGTGCCCGTTCCCGTGGGAATATCAGGATAAAAAGTATTGTGTTTTAATTCAGGCTATCTACTATCTCTGTGCCAAATTTCATCCAAATCCGTTCATTAGTTTTAGCGTGAAAGTTTTAATAATAACAAAAAAAAACAAACATACTTTCGCATTTATATTAGGCAGGTAGGTGTCCATGAAAACCTTTAAATAACGTTTGGTATAAGTAAACTCACGAGTTCACGACGAACTTATTTGATTACATCCGCGAAGTGAATCCATCACTACAGCTGAGATCATCATTCCCATCTATTGAGTAAATTTATTTGGCAAAGTTACTTGATCTATTATGTGAAATTCCCTGCCTGCTTCTGTATTCCCGGGGGCCTAGCCCTGGTATTTAAAGCTGAGGTGAACAGGCATTTCGCAAGCTCGCTCCATCGTTGGTCTCTTCTTAATTTAATTACCTATTCAGAATGAGGGTAAGTAAATATTTTCCAGGTGGAATTGATAACGCCCCGCGCACCCGCTAAGTTAAAGCCTCCTACGCATTTCTGCAAGGAGATCCAATGCATGGAGGAGGACATTCCCTGCTGCGTCCCCTGCAGGGCCTGCCTAGGAGGCATCCCCAAGCGAAGGAAGCCAAGAAGGTCCCGTTGCTGCATGTAGATTCTATTCCTAAGATTCATTGATAAGTTAGCAATGGCGCTTCTGTTTTGTATTTCACGTTTTAATTTTAATAATAACTTTTTTTGACCGTCCGTATTCAACTGTTACTTAGTGAAGCAAAGTAAAAACGGAATCATTTTTTAATTGTATCATTATTTCATGGTTATTCTATTTGATACGTAATGAAAACATATATGAATATTTACAACAAGAATACATGCCATGCTGGACTGGGAATGAAAGAAAAACTTAAAATGTGCCAAATGCTAGCTTTCCTATGCCGATGTATGAGAACCTAGCGTGTCGAATTTTTCTTATGTACCATGACGTCACGAGCGAGATTTAACGAATTGTGGAAAGTTATTGACGAGCTCTTGCAAGGAAGCACTGCACAATTTACCATTTTCGTTTATGAGTGACGCGAGTTTTCAAGGCAATGGTCTCAAGTAGACTGACTTAGGGCGGAAAACTTCGACCGTGGATCAAACTTTTTACACGCAAAGTAGAAGTCTATCGATGGCCAGGGTATATTCAAAAAGTATTTATTTATTGTAGGCGATAGACTGGCAGCCTATTACTATTGTTTCCGCACACCATGTAGCTAGACCCAACCAATACCAAATATAGCGTCTCTTTGAGGTGTGTGTGGCTTGAGAGTGATGTTTATACATTTCTGCCAACTCTGCAAGGGATTTATGTCGTGATGGTAGTTACGGGAGTAGGGATAATGGTAAGAAGTATGGAACGAATATGGCCACTAGTAGGAATTCAAATGTTGAGCGCTTCCTCCGGACTGGGTGTTGGTAGACCTGGGACCGCGGTCCGACTGATGTGCGTAGGACTAAGAGCGGCTGGTGAAACTTTGTTTCACACATGTTGTTTAATCCCATCTGTGTTGTTGTCAGCGCCATCTAATGTCATGGTGGGTAGGTTCTTTCTTGCACCGTGTGTTGTTGTATGTGCGGCATCAGGTAGGTGCCGCCACACAAGTATGTACGTATGTACTTATAATAAGGGCCTCTTTCAAAATCTAAAAGTAAGTTCTGAGTAGCTTACTTGACAGAGGGTTTGACATATTTTTCATATCACAACTGTCAAAATCTATCAAGTAAGCTACTCAGAACATACTTTTAAATTGTGAAACGTCCCCTAAGAATATTTACGTTCCAACTAAGGACGAAAGAACAAACATTCAAAGTCAAACATTTGTTACTTTCTCGCTATATACTTACATATTTTTCATTTGCGACCACAATTTTATGACAATATTCACTGAACGCATCACATAAAGGTAGAAATAGAAATAGAAATTATTTATTTGCTCAATACAGTGTGATTCATTGAGATGGACGACATTGTGTCTACTGTATTCTACCTTATATATTGTAGGCATGCAAAATTTATTTATTCATTTAAATTGTAGGTACAATGTTAAATTATTAAATATTAATTAAATTCCAACTCGTGATAATGACAGTCAATAAAAAAATAATGAATATAAGTAATATAAGTAGATTATAGTTACATTTTTATAGTCATATTCTTGAATTAATGTCCTCAAAATTTATTGTTTACTTGGTTGTAGTCTAAGTATTCTCTAGCCAATGTTTAACAATAACAATGTCATAACAATGTTTAAACTTATTTTTGGTAGTACTAGTTTACGGATGGCAGTTTATTATATAATTTGATTACCTTGAAATATACATTTTCCTTAAATAATGTTAATTTACAATGCGGTATTAAAAATTTATTTTTTCTGGAGTCTCGTACATTTTCCTCAACATCATCAATTTTGGTAAAATGCTTTGGATGTTTTTTACCAACATACACATCATCAGCCGTTGGAGTCCCAGCTGCATTTGCTGTCGTCAAAACCCACCAATCCGAATTTGGCCCGCGTGTTAGGTCTTGGCCTATTCTCCTCATCCATCCGTAAGGAAAGCCGGTCAACTTACTAGTGCCTGGCCACAATTTTTTTCACCTACGTGGTTCCCGTTCCCTTTTTTGTTCGAGAAAGAATGTTGTTTAATGCTTTTTTCCGTTTCACGTCTTTTCTCTCCAAAAACCTTTCCTGTGCCTTAAGAGAAAATACCAGGGCCGTTTTTCCATACAATCTTAGTCCCCTGTTTCCTCCCTGGATAATGCCCGTAGAGTAATATTTTTTTTCCTGAATATCTATATACATTACTAGCATGTCCCTATGATTTCCTTTTTTTCATAAATTAATTATTAAATGAACGTTCAAGAATCTAAAAATATGGCCTTTTCCGTTATGTTCAAACATCCAGAAAACAAATTTGACTAGATTATATGAAAAAAAAATGAAAACATAGGAACACAGTGAAAGCCTTTTTTAATTTTAACTGAAAAAGTACTTAAATTGGTTAAGTTTTGGAGAAGGAATCAGGAGACTACTAACCACAAAGCTAGAAAAAAAAATCAGATTTCACCCGCAACGCAAACCCGCTTTGCTCGTACCCCTTTGTTCAAGGCACTATATTGCCTTACTTAAAAAATCAGATATAAACCGGCAAACTGCGAGTCGGATCACCTAGGAGTAACTACTTTGAAATACTTAAATACTTTTTACTGGTGGTAAATAAAAAGGAAAATTATATTATCTTGTTGAATAACATATAGAATTATATCAAAATACGACACTGCAATAGGCTAAAATATTACCAAGGATAAGTATTTTTATCAATACTGACTTTACAAATGAAAATTTCATTTACAAGCACATGTATAAATTTCGCACGGTTACTTAATACAACTCATATGGACAAAAAATATATAACGCTCTGTTTATTATAACTTAGTTATTTAGAATTTTTAAATCTTGGTATTTTTCCGTTGTTCAACGTATCGCCACCTGCAGGGAACGAGATCACGGAATAACTGACTATATGACAATAGATCAAAATCAAAAAGTCGCAATGGAGAAGATATCCACTTTTTTGTTATATATGCCAAAAAATTCTACAAAAAATTACAAGAATAACTGTGTTTTTATTGTTTTTCTATCTTTAAAACTGACCGAGATATAATATGGCAAAGTTAACATTTTCGGTCTAAGCCGCGGACCGAGCGCGATATCGTTCATGACGTCACGTCGTCCATCTCCGCGCTAGCAACTTGGTGAATCGAAGCATTTACTTACCCGAATGTGCCCGAGGCGCGCGGAACTACTTTGTTTATTTTGATTAAGAAACAATAAAAACAACATGAGTCCATCTATTAAATATTGTAGTGTGCCTCAGTATAAAAATACGGCCACGAAAACACCCGAAAAGTTGTTTTTTCACGTTCACCTAGGGATCCGAAAATCGGAAAAAAATGGGCAAATGCGATGAGAAGAGCGCATCCATTAGGACCAAACACGACGATATCTTGTTGTAAGGACCATTCGATGTAAGTATTAAAATACTAGTTATACCTATACCTTGTCATGTGAAATACGAAGTAGTAGGTAGGTACTTGGTTATTGCTAGTAACTAGGTACATGCTTTTTAGTAGGTATGTAGGCACTCGATCGCAGTGTATTGAAACTAACGATGTATTGAACCTTTCGTTTCCAAGGTTAATGATCATTATAATTTCAAGAAGAAATATTGATTATAAGTTTAAAACTACAGTATTCAATGTAAATAAACACCCAAACTTGGGTAACACAAGTAGATAGGTCAATGACCTAAGTCGTTCTTCAAGATTGACGTAGAGTTCGAAAATTTGCGCATGTTTTGCAGTAAAATGTTTATAAATATGATCAAATCCTTCTTCCATTTTAGTTCTAAAACAATAATTAACACAATACACTTAATCAATCAGCATTATTTAAAATCAATAAATAACACCAGAGCGCACGAGAGCAGACAACTTACTCGTGAAATGTACTACGGACGTATGAGGCGGGGTCGCCTGCCGTACCCGCATGCCGTATTATGGACGAGATGACGTCACACGGTACTCGCGAACACTGACGAGATTTACAAAACCTACGTAAACTTCCCACGCTTATAACTTAGGTAATACTGCACCGATCGATGTGAAATAAAAACTAGAATAGTGTATACGGTCTAGACTTTTATTCTACGTATTTAAAAGTGTAATATTGTAACCCTGTTATCTTCTCCATTCGTATTTAAATAACTGCGCGTTATTATCCTTAAAACTTGGGTCGGATTAATCACCGACTGATAGCTTACATAGCAGGCAATGTGACAGTTATAATTTAAATAAATATGTCAAATTATCTCCCATGTAAGCTATCCAGAACGTGTTGATTGTGAAACATAGTGTATAGTTTGATACCACTAGTATATAGGTACCTAGAGACTTATAGTGGAAGAGAAGTATAAAAACTGTGCTCACAGTATTTGGCACAACTTGTAAATATTTGGGTATAAGCTTGCGTAGGCTGGTGACGTTTGAGGAATCTCGTAGTTGACTGTTGAGTCATTGGAGTATGTTGAGTATTGAGAGTGGATGTCTCAGCGTGTAAAAATAAGTGCAAACAATTTAAATATTGCCCAGTTTTATTCCAATACCTACTGTAATCCAGTGAATCAATCTGGATTGATTCACTAGAAGCTTCTTAGGGTTCAGTGCCGCATTAGATTATAGCGTCCACAGTAAAAAGATTTCATTCCAGTCACTGGATTGGATTTTTTTTATGAACAACTGGGAAACGAAGGCTGAAGATGAAAGCGGGCCTCTCTATGAATTCTCAACCACTGAGGAACTAACTGGCTATGTTATCTCTATATCTTGATAAGGTTGAAGATGGAAGCGAGCCTCTCCCGCAATCCTCAACCACTGAGGAACTGGCTATCTTATCTCTTTATTTCAATAAGGCTATAGATGGAAACGAGCCTCTCCCGGAATCCTCAACCACTGAGGAACTCGCTATCATATATCTATTATTCCAGAAGAGTTCTTACTGGATTCGATCGCTGGTTTCGAATTCTACTGGAATAATGTGAACCAGGAAAAATACTAAGGGCCGGTTGCAGCACCTACTGATAAGTTCTGGATAGCTTATCTATAAAAAAAAAGTAATTTTTTTTATATTACAGCTGTCAAATGATTTGTCACTTAAGCAATCCAGAACTTATCAGTAGGTTGTAAAACCGGCCCTTATTATTTTGCTTTCTTCGGTGTTGATTCATTCTTCAGTACTATTTCACACAAAGCATTTTTTTCGCTCAAAGGTTCGTAGTTGAGAGAATTTCTTTTCATTTTATACACTTCTGCGATGCCACAGTATTCCATCTCTTTTTTCTGGGAAATAGACATTTGCTTCTTAAAAATTTACGTCTACAATTTTGCACATCTTTATTTGGTGCAATCTCGCTCCAAAAATAGACGTACTAAGTTCGATACACTTTGGCAAAGTTCCAAAAACTGATCTCGGATATACTTTGATCCATAAACACACTTTTGATTTGATTGCTTTAAGCAAAAGTTGTTTTATTTATAGGCAGTTAATAAGATAAACTTTTATAAATTCGATGAAAGCGTAAATTAATCAAAATCATTTATGATTTTTCAATTTTTGCATTTTTCAATATTTTTATACTTACGTACATCTTATGTTTTGGCGCGCACTGTTCATTGAAATAAAACAACTTTTACGGATATCAAACGCGCTATATTTCCACGAACTAAGTTGTAATTGTCCGTAATTTTTAGGTTTTTTAGGGGTTTTTTGATTTTCCCGACGTTTCGGCACCTTTACAGCTGCCGTGGTATTTTTATACTTATGATAAATTTTAAATAGAAAAATATTGGAAAAAGTCAACTCGGCCACAAGTGAATTCGCAGACGACATTCGAACCCACGACCTTTGGAAATCCGGTCCAATGCTCTTTGACCAACGCAGACCAAAGAGCATTGGACCGCCCGAGTTGACTTTTCCAATATTTTTCTATTAAAAATTTATCATAAGTACAAAATAATTTTGATCGTCTTTACGAATTTAATCTGAAAATGTTGTTTTAATGTACAAATAGATATATATATATATATATATAAATATAATTTATTCAAATCAGAGGTAAAAGTACTGGTACTATTAAATATTCTGTGGTAAAAGTAATAAAAATCGCTTCAAACAATTAGACTTACAGCAGTCAAGCTCCATCAGCTGAGCAGTTTATAGTTTCCATAAATATTTAAAGCCTTAAAAAGATGGCAGGACCTCGAGTAAAGGAATACAGACTCTACAGAGTTCACGCGAGTTTTGGCAGATATACACAAAAATACATGAATTCTGCTAAACAGTGCTCACTTTTTTACCGACTCCAAAAAACTAAAAAACCAAGATTTAACCTCTTCAGGGCAGGACTAACTTCTAACAGGACTATAAGAACATGGCAAAACCATAGGGTTCCTTGATGTCTTGACTACGGAACGCTAAAGATGTAGAAGTCATCCATACGACGATCATTACGGCCGCCGTGGTAGAGTGGTACATACACCGGTTAAATTTGTTACCGAATATGAGGTCCGGGTTCGAATCCCGGTAGGGGCAAGTATGTGTATGATCAATACGAGCATTTGTACTTGAGTCATGGACATTTATATATATATTTCTACACATAAATACTTAAATATGTATAATTATATGCATTGAATATATATCTGTTACCCTAGTATCCCATAACACAAGCCTTACAGTGCTTTACCTTGGGGCTAGGTTAATAATTGGTGTGAGTGTGAGAAATATTTGTTTTATTTATTTATTTACAACAATAAAAATCACATCCCCTGTACTTCAACATTAGCTAATTATCTATTGTCTGTAGCTTATGCAACTCGTTAACTATTTTACTGCATTCATTGTAAGAGCGAATGTAACGTTCGTCCAAGGTCGGCATCGTACGAAGTTCATTGCTACAGAGACAGATTAGACGAACTAAAAAGTGTCTGTATTATATACGAATCAAATTATATTTGATCCTGTCAGTTAAGCTCCTTGTAAAAGAATTCATGAAACATCAGTCAAAATGTTCTAACTCTGTGCTTTGAACGATGCAATTAAAACTAAATCATTATTATTATTTTTCACAATATTATTTGAAAAGCATACGTTATGTTGCTTTTCCCACTGCCTTTTACATTCTCTCTCCAGATATCCAAAGTGTCCAAGGATGCCTAGAAGATATAGCTCTCACCGATAAGACTACCTTTGCTCACCAGATGTATGTGATTATACTTTTCGTTATGTGTGTGAGTGCTATAAAGTGTTTATCTATCTAAATATTTGACGTTTCGGTTACGATTAGCGACGAATTCAAATGTACCTGCAATCATGACCACCGCAACAAGATTTGATGTAGTGAATTGTATCTCCTTACAATTTGGAAGGTGCCGAAACTTTGTGCTTAAGACAACAAGACAAGACAATGGGCTCTAAAAATTCCACGTAAAGTTTTATTAAAATTGTGTATTAGAATTACGATATTAAATGAAATTCAACGCGGCGCCACTTTCGGTGGGGGTACCGCCTTAATTGCAAACGTGCAAATTACGCGCGATGAGGGGCTGGACCTGGGAGTGCCACGGGCCCAAGTTGCCCAAGTTCCCGTGTCACCCCCATGGGGAGTCATCCGGGGGTGCCATGGACGTAGGGAAGGGACTAGTTAACGTTCTGTCAGAATCGTACGTATCTCAACCGTAGAACAAAGATCAGTGTGAAAAAGCTCTAAAAAAAGTTACATCTAGGTATGGATAGATAGTTTCACACAGGAATGTCTCAATATTGTATCAGGAGGCATTTGGATAAACGCTTTCGGTCTTATGGCAACGGTCGATCATGGGATAGGTTAAAAAATTATTACCTATATGTTTTTTTTACTTTCACTCATTTTCTTTTTCTCTATTACTCACACTGTATATTAAGGCTTTCGCTAAGGTTCTTAACACCCACTTTACTTATATAAAATCTGAGATTGGAGATTTTCGCTCTGACTTTGGGATTACACTCTAATTGCTTTGGGAGAGATTTCCATTTTCGTTTGAGGGAAAAAGACTTCGATTCGTCTCCAAACATTGTTCGTTATCGAGTGTGCCCTAAACCTGCATACAACCTACAAGGATTCTTTAATAACGACCTTCTATTAAAGAGAACTGGATTCACAATTTATTGTCTATTAAAATCATAAAACGGCCTATAAATTACTTCAGTTTGAGAACTGCAATCGGCGCCTACTCTTGGGCGTTTATAGGCCGCCTAAATACGTACTGAACTGATGTAATTATGTCAAATGGACTATTTTCATTGTCTCGTATGAGAGTATGAGGTAAGAAACTACACGAGGTATATGTACAAGCATGGAAACAAAGATAATAAACTTTTTTGTAACATAGGTATAATCTTGTTTGCCGGCAGGATCCATCACATGATAGCAATTATTCTAAAAATCGCTTATTAAAATCATGTTTTTCACTATCGCTTGAAGAGACCAAGGTTGTAGGAAGCGGCGAACACATGAGCAGGCAACGCATTCTATTCTTAAGCGGTTCGCATTAGAAATGTGTCAGCAAAGGTACGGATCGCTGGAATGTCAACGACGTACGGGTGATAAGCTAATCTGCGTCTGGTACCCAGATGGTGGAAAGGGGCTGTAGGAACAAGGTCGTGCAGTTCTCTCGCACACTCTCCAAAGTGTATCTTATAAAAGACCGATAAACATGCAACTTTGCGGCGGTGACTGAGGCTCTGAAGTTCCGTCGTGGCCAGTGCTGAGTTTCCAATGTTCAAATTCAAATAATTCCATTTCATTATAACAACAATATACACACCCTCTCCACACACACTCTCACTCATATTCATTTTACTCACCGTGAGAGGCACTACATTCACTACATTTGATCTAACTTCAAGGTTTTGTTTTGATTCTGGCATATATTGTTAGTTTTAGTTTATACCATTTTGCATCTCTGGGTAAACCTTTTATTGTTCATAGTGAGAGTAAGAGCACTGCACCTGAGATACAGGTTTCCTAGTTCGGGTGCAGATGTTTACTATTGGCTTGTTCCAATTAATGAATTATTACAATTAAGAACTAAGTTATGTTTATAGTTGTAAGTTATTGTAACTTCCCAAACACTGTATTTTTTTCTTTTGTGAAATAAAATATTATTTATTTATTATTTATTAATGAGTTTCCTGGCACGGTTTTAGATCGATTCCAGAAGCTCTAGCTGATACTTAGCAGAACCATCCAACAGGTAACAGCAGGACTCTATGCACGGCCGAATCTGCGCTTTGTATAGTAATATTTAGAGCCCTGCAAAATCGTACGGACGTACCTAATCCCGCACTATACGGGCTCAGCAAACCTCAGTATTTCGGGATCTCGATTTTTGAGATTACGGTATTAGGTGATTGTATACCCTAATGATGAAACGTTAGTTTTAAAGTGCATTTAGAATCCGTCGCTGGGTCAGTATTGAACGGGAGAAAATGTGAATATGATTAAGTGTTACTTAATACTAATTAAACTTCTTACTGTGTGTTATGAAAACCTAGATACGCTTTCATCAGTAGGCAAATGAAACAATTGGTTTCAATATTCTCTGACTTTAAATTAAAAAGTGCAGTTTAAATGTAAAATAAAACGAAACATTCTGACGTTCGCTTCTTATCACTACTATAGTTGATTTTTATAGCTTTAAAAAGCATTTGTTTGTTTTATCGAAAATGTATCGAAAAAAAGTTAACATTCTCTTTCTATAGTAAATTTGTGCAGTATTTTATGTCAAGTATAAAACCTGAAATAAGTTACGTAAGTAAAGATACTGCAAGTTTTTAATTGTGAAGTCGAACCCACACCAAGATCGGTAATTTCTAGTCGCCACCATCAGTTTCGCCACCACTGGAGGAGACTGGGATATTTTTTTAAAGTTCCCATTCGCCACTAGTGGAGGCGAAACTGGTGGTGGCGACTAGGAATGACCGACCAAAATTTATGTCGATATCGCCCTTTTCGTGTTACTAATAAGTTACACGAAACTTATTAGTAACACGAAAATAATAGCTGCTTTCGTAGTACAGTCAACGACACGTTTCGCACATGCGCTCTGATATCCGCATCTATTAGGCAGGATACAGATTGGTGTAATGTAAAATGCAATGCAACATTTTTCATTCATTTTCGCTGTGTCCCTGTATTTTTTAACATTTGTCTATGTTGAAATAAAAACCTTTTCAGCTACCGTGGTCACGGGATGTCCCACGGTAGCTGAAAAGGTGCTGAAATGTCGGGAAAATAAAAAACCCCTAAAAAACCAAAAAATACGGACAATTACAACTTAGTTCGTGAAATATAGCGCGTTTGATATCCGTAAAAGTTGTTTTATTTCATTCAACAGTGCGCGCCAGAACATAAGATGTACTTATTTGTCTATGTATTTTTCTTTACACGAAAGAGTAAGGAAAATAACTTATTTATATTCATCATTATCTCTTCCTTACCTTAATAAAAATCAATCCGTTACACTGCCTCCATTTACTTATGAACTTTATTTCAGTAAATATTAATTGTTCAAATGCATCGAACGACGGACTTTAATACCGTTACATCCGCGAGGAATTAGGTTATCACGTGGACTTAAAATATCGCGTGGTAGTGCCATATATCAGAATAAAAAGTATTCTATGTCCATCTCCACGGTTCAAGTTATGTTCATACCAAATTTCACTAAAATCTATTCAGCGGTTTACTCGAGAAAGGGAACAGCCAGAAAAACAACAATCACTTTCACATTTATAATATTAGCATGGATGGAGTGTGAATGGAGAAGTATTTGATATCACGAAGTATTGTAAAAAATATTCCAAAGCGTTAGAAATCTATTTCGCATAATTTTCCTAACAAAATTGAAAGTCCTTTTTCAAGCCTTTAAGGGTTGAATAATGTCCACCGCGTCGGACTTCAAAATCTATGCCATTTTCGTAATCAACATACCATAAACCTCAATAACGACACTCATATCGATTTCAACATTATTTACCCCTTTTTACCCCTTTCAGGGTTGATTTCCATAAATCACCAAATTTAGGATTGTTTATTTGTATTTAATTTGTAACCATAATCCTTATAAAAATTGTGTGACTTTTACTACGAATATAAAGGACTTTTCTTACTCAACTTCACCCCCCTTTCCACCCCTTTAGGGGTGGAACCCGAGCCGTGAGGCGAGGGTCTTAAGAGAGCCGAGGACGGTAATCATCAATACAGACTTGTATCATACGACGTTTTTCAACACACTTGTGAAGAAAATAATAATAAAAAATAATTTTTTATAGATACAAAAAGTTAATTTAGAGAAACAATTAGTGAATGTGCAGTTAGTAAAATTATAATTAACTGTTTTTGATGGCATAGCGGTATCATGAAATAGATTATTTACTGAAACACTTTCATTTTGTATTGTTATTTCACAGACACACACATTTTCTACGGCGTATTCTTCTTGTTTTGCAATTGTATGAAATTTTGGTACGTTAATAGATATTTTCCCTTGGAGTTTTCCGGTAGTAAACTTTCCATAACGTTAAGAGCTTCAAATCTTATATCGGGCGGTGTACAACATAAATAATTTTCTTCTAAACTAGTACTTGTAGACATTTTAATTATTAAATAACTATAATTTCAACAGTGAAAACGAGTACTATCTGACCAAGACAATTAGGCGCATGACGGCTAAGAAAAACTTAAAAAATCAAACTAAAAACCAACATTTCAAGAAACGCTAATCAATCAGTTAATCACCGTAGCGCTAATAAATCAGATATTAAGAGAAGTACGGTGATATAAATGGGCTGCAGGTGCCGAAAGTGCAAAACCGCATTCCTGTCATGCGCCTAAATTGTCTTGGTCGTGTAGTAAGTAGTGAATTTTTTTTCGCAATGGCGGGAAAGAATAGTTAGTTTTCCTATGCGCGCGCATCAACGGCCATAGACTAAAATAATGAGGTTTCTTTTTTTTGGTTTGTCGCGGTTAGGGGAATATACACTTAAAAAATGGGGAGTTTAACGTTTTTACAGATATTTGAGTGAAAGTTTTGTTTATTAAACACGTACTTACAAGTTGAAATTATCTATTTAAATACGAAGTGCATGAAATAAGCAAGCAATAGGTATATTAATTTATTTGTACTATTGAACACGATCTTTTTGGTATCGAAAGTTTTTAAGAACAAAGCAACTTGTCTGTGAACTCAACTAATAAAATAAAATAAAATCTATAACTCACTTGTGAGTAATAGTAATGAAAAAGTCACAGTTTGATTATAGGTGTCATTATGTGCCTAATTGCAGTGAAATTATAGCCACTTTATGAGCGAGTGTGTTGAAAAAACATTTAATTCTTTAATTTAATTATTTTTGACAATAAATTACAACCATTTATCTGTAAATAAACAAACAAAATTTATCCCTTTAAGGAAGTCTGAGTTTTATTTATTTCCTCGCAAATATCTTATAGAACGTCGTATGACATATGAGCGCTGTGATAAATAAAGCCTCTGCTTTCTTGTAGCAATATCGCCTCGGCTGTATTTTCAACTTACCGAACTTATATCATAATGTACTATGAAAACACACAGCGAAAGTAGTGCCTTGTCTACGTACACTGAATAAAGAACTAGTTAGTAGAACTAGAACCTTTTAAAGCAATTAGTATTGGCAATAAAGAGGAGCCCGCACGCAGAGAAATATCTGGCTACATAAACGAGAAAAAACACTACTGTAACTAGAACTTCTGTTTGCAACCGTGACAGCAAGACTCGCGAGTTGACTTTACAAAAAACATTCTGTTATTATTTTTACCTATCGCTTTATTAATGACAACTAGATGTTTAGTGTAACTGACCAAACAAAATATTACTCACTACAAGATAAATATTGCGCCTGTTACAATACCAATGTAATTGTAACCATACGTCAAGTAGACATTACTAGATCGATTGTAAGGACTACTATGCAATCTCGTAAACATTAACACTTATTTTTTTGGGTTTACTAAATACTTGGCTGTATCTACTAATGAATTGGTGTAACATAACGACGTGAACTTTAATAATAACTATTCGTATTGCAACGCTAGCTTTATGATTTTTGTTACAAGTACAATACACATTGTAATGCTAGCATCCTAGGTATTGTTACAGCTACTATTTCGTATGCAGTACCTACTGGTTTAGATGAAGCCTGCATTCTAGTGCACTTACAGTACTAACGGGTACTCTCAGGCTTTTAGTAGACAAAAATACAATTTTATTTGTCTTGTGTAAATAAAACTGTATTTTCTCCATTAAAAGCCTAAAACGGATCCGTTGTTGGTGCTGTCAGTCCACTGGATTGCAGGCGCTCCATCTAAATACAGTCCATAGAGCCATCAGTACGTGTTACGTCTTTAAAATTTTATAAAATGATGCCTTTTTAATTACAATATCCAAAGACTCCGACTATCTAGTATCATAATAAAAATAAGTCGAATACAGAGTTAATAAAGTTACTAAGTTTAACAGATGTTAGAATCATAGAAATTTATATTATCGGCATTTTTGTTAAGACGTCGCACGCGCTACGGCTCCATAGACAGGTTTAGGTTTCCTGGAATCAAAAATAAAAATATCAAGTACATAGAAAAATTACATTTATTTATAATCATCACAATCATTAGTGCAATATCTATCATTCCTACACATCTTAGAAGTACCTATTCTAATGAGCGTTTTGACCAATACCACTTCTAAAGAACAATGTTTTTAACATAAGATTATGAGGCTGACATGAGATTTTATTTTATTTCTTCATAATAAGCCCAATTTCAAAAAAAATATATCGGTCAGTCTTGTGAATAACGCCTAATATTTATTGAATAACTTTACACAATCTGCAAAGCATTTAAACATTTTTAAAACGGTATTTTGTTAAAAGTCGCCACTTTTAGTTCAAATCCGTTTTTAAACTATTAAATGCATTTTGTAATGTTGTAACGTTATTCAATAAATAAGTATTGGACGTCATTCACAAGACCTTGACTGATTCCTTTAGTTAGAAATTGGGCTTCTTTAGAATAAATCAAATAAAATCGATTGACGGCGCTAGTTGGCTCATGTCAGCCCCTTAACATAATTTGTACTTTTTTTTCATTTAAATAAGCTAGTTATAAATTATAAGTTATAGTTATAAATTATAAGTAATAATCACAGAAAAAATACTGTAATGATACTTCTCAATACAGTCATCTGGGTTGTAACTTTTAAGAGTAGGTTTTTCAACGGCTGAAAAAACACAAAATATTGATTAAAATAATTAGGTAGGTATTACATTACTTAAATAGGTACATAGTTACAGGTGAATAAAATCATGTTAAAAATAGGAGATACTTACAGGGCTGCTGTTGGTAAATTGTATTTCTGGGCATTCTTCTTAGTTAGTTAATTTGTTCCAATTGTCCAAGTTTTTTTAAAATTAGGCTCGATCTCCAATTGCAGGGATTAGTTCTCTAAGTAGACTACTGTCGAGCATCGACAGTGTCGATATTGTTATATTATTTACTGAAAAATCATAAAAAATATATAAAGATTATTATCACGCATGCAAGCATAATTTTTGACCTAGGGGGAATCGATTACTTGGCTAGGTAACCTAGGTTTTATAAAACAAGCCTATTGAGTAATTATCCAATTCGCCTGTTTTGGAGCTTAGCTAACATTCGGTGACCTGTGTGCCAAACTGAATAAGATGAGATGACTGTGTATGTCAAAGAAAGTATCTACCTACTAACAAATAATTTATCGCGTTTCCTTATTAAAATTAAATTCCACGAATAACTGCAAAACTTTTAACTGTAAACTTATAAAGTCATTAATGTACCCAATTAACTACTTAATTAAATTGAATAAAAGCTCTGAATATTACAAAACAAGAAGATTGTTATACCAAAAGGTACCAACTTACCTTCAAAAGTATCAATATATTGAGGTAAGCCCCACTGCTGCAATAACTGTGGGATATCCCCATCTATGTCATCAGACATCACTCAAATTTAATAAGCAAACTCTCAAATAATTGGTAATACTACGTTAAGTTGAGTGAGCGCTCAGCGCGGTCGAAAACACAATCCACAATGGCGGGCGGCCGCGGCCGGGTCGGCTGGCTGGTTTTGTCACGCAAATTTTTTGATTGTTTACAAAAACATAGTTTTAAATAAACAGAACAAGCTACTGAGCTATGAATATCACCTCGATTGTTATTGTAACATTACTATTTTAAATGTTTTAAAACACACTAACAGAATAGCACGGATAATTACATACATTGTACCGTTTACTGTTTCCGGGGTGGTTTTTACTATAATATTCTTGTTAAGCCATAACACTATTTTAAAAGTAAACCAAACTCAACGAATATTATACGACACTTGAACGATATGTACTGCAAACAACAATGTAGTTGTAATAAAAAGATTATTGTTTTGATTACAGATACACTCGTGGTCCATCAGTACATTGTAAATCATTAACCGACACTAGATCATTTAGTAACTGCGAATCCCTGTTTTTTAGTACATACAATACATTAAATACATATTAACATAATTATTGTTAAAGATGCAATAATTTTAGATGTTTTGGTTCATTAATATTTTTTTGTGGAATGAAACATACGATTAGTAAGAGTGAATAATAACTCGTAGAGCTAACAAGGACCCAGTATTTCAAACTAGAAAAGTTGTAACCTAATTTAACTATTCGATTCAGTAGTTCTGTTTGTCACCAATTTCTCTGCGTGCGTGGCACTACGTTTTTGTGGCGCAGTGGTTCACGCGCTCGGACTGCGATTGTTGTGGTTAAGCAACTTTCGCAATGGTCGGTCACGGGATGGGTTACCAAAAATTTACAATCTCGAGCTCCTCCGTGCTTCGGAAGGCACGTTAAGGCGTTGGTCCCGGCTGCATTTGCACCCGTTTAACCCACCAATCCGCATTGGGCCTGCGTGGTGGGTCATGGCCCGTTCTCCTTATCTATCCATAAGGAAGGCCAGTGCCCCGGCAGTGGGTCATTAAATGGCTGATGACGTGTTATTGGCAATAAGCGGGCCGAAAATATATTAAAAATCCTCAATAAAGAAAAGGACCTAAAATCAAATTATAGGTTATTTGGCTATATCTTCACTTCATACTTTTCAGATAATAGACATAAAAAATAGATAGGTACAAATTTTAATTCTGCAATCCAAACGAATCTTGACAATGATGTAGTACAAGTAACTATTGAATCAGTATATTTTGAAGAAATCTACACTTAAGTAACGAAAAGAAAAACTTTTGTCAGTGTCGTTTGTTACAATAGAGTTTTTGCAATGTCTGTAATGAAACATAGTTTATTTCGATAGCATCAGTGGTGTGGCGATAAATTTATATTATTTCGCCTTATTATGTAATATTTCAAGTGATTAGTATAGGTTGTAATCTACTTTTAAAGTTAATGCAATCAATAGTGAAAAATATTGTCGTAGTAATCATTGTGACAATTTTGTACAGAAAGTCACAAAAAA